>OY998181.1:91729519-94129519 GCA_963921935.1 Galeruca laticollis | reverse complement strand
TTGCCGCCGAATTATTGTCACACGGCGGGATTAGCGAGATCCTACTGTATTATCAAGCTAGCAATAGTCATAATTTTGTATTACTGTTTGAAATGAAACTAGCTGTTCCATTTCAAACAGTAATATGAGTAGATTCACAGAGTTAGGATCGAGACAGTAAATTTCATAATTTTGTATATTGAACAAAGCATATTCATCCCAATGAACAAAGCATCTCCATCCCAAAGTTAAAATTATCTTGATTGATAATGATCGTACTCCAAATCACTTAACTGTACATTTGCTTTGTTGATTATCCTTCTTAATTTTATCCATAAAGTAACCGTCTGCGGGTCGAAATTATTAAGCAAAATATAAATTATTCAAACTTTCGCATTAACGGCCAGAAAATGGTATAGAACTTTGTTGCTTTTATGTTTAATCCAATCGAGAAAAGTGATGTTGGGAGTTTGAAAACCACACTAATTATACAATAAGGTTTTTAATATGATTGTCAAGAATAACAAAGTTACCGATGAGGTTAGTTTAGTTTGAAAATATTCCTTTTAATTCTTAACAAAATAATTGGTCCTATAGATCCAGATATACTATATTTTTGGTCATTCTTGGAGAAATTTCAGTTTGTTAGCACGATACAGCCTCTGGAGTGTATGCAAGTGACCAATTTTATTATTAAATATTGTTCACAGATGAACCCTATTGATTTAAAGCTTACCAGAGGTTACTTTTTTATATGTTTAGTTTGTTACGATTGACTGTTATTGTACATATCTTCCTCCTTTCTGTTCCTTTCAAAACAACAGTTCATCCTTACCTGCTCTATTTGGTTATTAGTCCAGTAAATGAAGGACTGAAAAGATCGAAACAAGTAAATAAATCTGGCATGAGTTCCCACATAGCGCAATTTGTAGGTCATCGTAGGTGTTTTAAAATGAGAAAATCCTTTACGCGTTCTTGGCAGCGGAGGGGGCTGAAAATGGACCCTTAAACCTTGAAAAACAGGTTTCCCGCTAATATCTGGCTAAATATGTCAATTAGAGAATTTTTGTTCAGACAAAAAATGAAGATCAGCTCATTCTTTACAAAAATGATCCCTATCAAGTTTTTCGCAATACCAATATTTTTTGCACATCAGACTTCGAAAAATCCATAATTTTCATATTGAATAGATATGGTAGTTTCTTGCCGAATTTCCGCTCGATGGGGTTGGAAATGCACTGATCTTCATCTTTTGGCCTTTAGAGACCAATTGCAGATGGCGCCAGCACCTTTGCTCTTCTCGCTAAATTACGGAGTCCGTAAATGAAAATCTCGCAAATATTCGATTATTCGACAATTACTGGCGGATTTCACCTGAATTATTTTCTGCAAAGTAGCGCGTGGGCTCTCTCAATTGTATTAGCGAATGTTCTGTACAATTTGAGTTGCAAATTTACCAGAAAATTGCAAGAATTTATTTTTTCTTGTGCCAAGATCTTGAATCCCGTTCTTTTGACTAAAAGCAAATGACAACTTTTAGAGCGTGTTGAATATTCACCATACAACCATTTTAAACAATTTTCGCATTTTTGCGATTTTTTGCAAACTTTTTTGGGAATAATATGAGTGCAGGACTTCGGAAAAAATACGCAAGTCTTTGAAAATGTACATTTATTTGGAAGAATTGGTTAAATATACATAACAACCTTTAGGGTGTCCTTAACCACTCAAAGTCATCAGAATCATATACATATTCTTCATCGTCAACGGCATTCTCGTCGCCTAATCCCCCTTGCTCCCTTTCTACCCTTCCCCCTGTCGTCATTTCTCTCTCTTCCTCAGCTGTATTTCTACCTCCTCGCTTTCTAACCCTTCTGTCTCTTCTTCCACCTCTATTTCTACTTCCACCTCTAATTCTTCCAGGAATATACCTTCATTTCTTTTATAATTTGAACATTGTGTCAACTGACACGAACCACAGATGGACGAGCATTTCAGACCTGCTTTCAAACATGAACAAGTTTTTTCGCAGCCTCTCTTACACTGACCAAAAATCATCTTCAAGAGTTCTGGTGGGACCGGATCCTGTGTGGTCTGGACCGGTAATAGCATTTCCCCTGCACGTTTCCAGCCCCATTCCTCTGGTGACAGTTCATTCCCCAGCCAATTCTGTACTTGTAAATATACCCTATAAAAGTGCTGCCTAGCAGCTTCAGCGGTCGCCTTCTTGCCAAACTGCTCTTTCTTTTCTCTATTTTTATCGAAGCAGGTAACTGACAAAACAAACAATTGTTTTGGAAGTCAAACCGTCTTGAAGAGTGCTTGTCAAACTCGTTATACGTAAACTTGCATCGAGATTTAATAATATAGCGGTCCCTACACCTGTTGTGCATTCGTACAGAGGATTGTTTCTGGAGAAATAGGTGTTAACTATCGCATCTCTCCTAGCTCACTCGAATCAAATTTTCTAAACCACGAGTAACATTTACACCGTCATCCACAATTCCCTGCTTACAAAGAAAGCATTCTGGAATGGAATCCGGTTCCATTTTCACAACACCAAGAGCTACCAAAAAATAGATAATCCAACTGTTTTTTACACCGAACTGAACAATTACACCAAGTTTTTAAAGTTGAGGCACAATAAAACAAATGTTAATTTCTGCTTCCAACAAAAAAATTCTTGAATATTCTTTCTTGTAGACAAGAATAACGTGGAAATTTCTCACTTTAAACACTTTTTTCTTCTTTTTCACTTCTTTTTTTTATAATTAATTTAATGAAAGATATTTATTTTATTTTAAATAAATAATTCAAAATAAATACTGAACACATGCAGACAACTATCGCCGCGTGGGTACACGAGGTTAGGTTAAATACAATATCATGGATCTCGGAAGGGGAGCGTAAACACGAGCGTATATAATTGTAACAACCATTTTAAAACGCAAAAGGAATATGGGGATTGACTTATATCAATGGAAAGGTCAGAATACAAGCTTTACTTTGATTTAATTATTAATCCTCAAGAAATAAAGAGCGGGGAACAAGAAATGGTTAAACAAAAAAGGCCGGTTTTGACTCGTGTGACCAAGTTTCCTCATTTCTTGAAAATTATTAGACTCTATTAAAAATAAGTATATTCGAAAAGTACACCATCTAAGCTTTAAAATGATGTGCATCGGAAATCAATATAACGGATCATAAGATTATAATTCGCGCTTGTTCCGAAGATTCTCTGGAAATCCGAAATCGGCTGAAACATGCAAATAAACAAATCAATTGTATATTAGAACGCCAGAAAAGTATTGCAAAAAAATTTCTGAGATCATTCATGACCCCCCAAGGTCCCATTATCAAGGCAAAATTAGAATTAATGACTATTTTTCAAGAAAATATGAATAAATTAATGAAGCAGCCTCTAAATATTGTTGAAAAAAACTTTGACCGCTTTTTTAAATATTTTTGGCAAACACGAACAGACTTTTTAAGTTACATGGATTTGTAGCTACGGGTTTTCCCATTCCGATGAACTTTGAATCATCGAAAAATATAAATTTTTTCCTGAGAATGCGGAATTCCTGCAAGTAGAGCAGCAGCTGAAATGAGGGGACTTTTGAGTGCCATTATCTCGAAAACTATTGAATTTTCGAAGAAAATGATAAGAGCCATTTTTGTAGAGAATGAGCTGACCTCCATTTTTTGACTCTACAAAAATTCTGTAATTGGCATATTTAGCCAGATATTAGCGGGAAACCCATTTTCCAGGATTTGGGGCCCATTTTCAGCACCTTCCGTTACCTACAACGCGTAAAGGATTTTCTCCTTTTAAAATACCTGCGATGACCTACAAATTGCGCTATGTGGGAACTCATACCAGATTTATTTACAGGTTTGACCCTTCAGTTACTGGACTATATTCTTTCAACTCTTTTAATTTTTCCCTTGGCGGTTTGAGCATTCCGAAACCCCATTTCTTATGTTATAATTTCACAATTAAGGCCTCTGTTAGTGAATCAATGGCTACGTGAGCAGATCTCCATATCTCCTAACTTTAGATTACATTTTATGGGGATACAAAACAGCCTGATTATTTTAAGTGGAATAGAATACTGGAATCAAACAAATAGTTATGTCATACCAGAACTTGTCAAATATAAGCTAGGACATTAGGAACATCTAATTAAATTAAATATCATTCTAACAATATTTTTTCATTTATTGCCACAACTTTCAAATATGTATTATTATACTTGTAATTCAATAGAGTAGGTATCAGAAAATGGGAAAATATGCTTTGGTTGCTTAAAGATACGGACCAGCTTGTGGAATTAACTTTAGTTTGGACAGTGGCGTAACTATACCATCTGGGGTCCGTGGCAAATTCTTATGATGGGGCCCTGTCAGTAAAAATCGTCACGTTGTACTCAGTTTGATTTTCAGCGTACTCAATTACATGTTGTATATGTCCCACTAATGGCCATAGGCCTCCTCTCTGAGGCGAGAGGGAATGATCTGTAGTCCCCACGCTAGCCCAATGCGTATTGGAGACTTCACATTCATCCATAGAACATAATATCTCAATTCATTCATTATCTATTCGCTAGCTTTTCGGTGAAGGAACAACATCGTGAGGAAACCTGCATACATTTACATTGAAATAAAAATAACAATTTAATTTAAATCAAGAAAAATATTATTAAATATTATTAAGAAAACTCTTTTTTTCGAGCTTTTTGCTCCGCGAAAGTGTATAACATCATTAAAGTTTAAAGATCTGGCCATAGAATTTTCAATAGACAGAATAGCCAAGTTACATAACCTGTCTTGTCCCATAGAGTTTCTTAAATAGGTTTTTATCAATTTTAATTTTGAAAATGATCGTTCAGCACTCGCTGTAGTCACAGGAATTGTAAGAAATAACATTGATGCAGTGCATACTTCAAGAAAGCTGCAAGACATAAAATGATTTTTTATTATTAATAAATCAGCAAGTTTCTAATACAGGAAGATTTTTCTATTTCGTTTCTGAAAGTAGATCGAAAACTGAGAATTTCTCTGGCAAATGATTCAAATATATCTTTTTTATATATCTCAACAAATTCTAGAGCTTTTTTTAATAGATCAGTGTCATTTAAAACTTTTAAAGTGGAAGGCTGCAAAACACTGAAATTTGAAACAATTTCATTCATTGGAAGGAAACGCGATTTCAGTTGGTTTATAATGATGTTCAATACTCGATAAAATATGTTCACTTTGAACAAACTTTCCGTATCTTGGAAACGCTTATCTTCGCAAAGCTCATCAAAATGGAGTTTTACCTTCCTCTGACGAGTTTTAGAAAATTCAGGGATGATGGACCATTTTTCTGCTACACTATTAGCTTCCATTTTTAAACTTTCAAATTCATTTCGATACCTTTCCAATTCTTCTAGACAAATTTTCAAACGTTTCAAGGCATTTGAAAGATCGGTGGCTATAGACTGAAGCATAAGTCTCTTCAATTGTGGTAGCACCATCATATCCTTGTCATCGACACTTATTTAGAGGAATATTTTTGTCACTTATGGATTTAATAATTTGCTTGGACATAGGCAGTTTGATCCTTAACTTCATGAAATCCTAAAAATGTTTCTTTAATGACAAGTGCCTTTGGGATCCCATTATCATCTTTTTCGATCATACAATAACGGTAAAGTTCACACATTTGATCAATTTTTGAAATATCTTGAGTTGTATGGAATACGATAGAGTCAAATGGTGCGGCATTTATTTAATTTATGAGTGCATTTTCTACTTTTAGAACCAGGACAGAAATGAGCTCATTTTGAATTTTTGGACTTAAGTACTTTATCTGGCCCTTTGGTTTATTTAACAATTCTCGTAAAATCGGGTCGTATTTTCCTAATAACTCTACAATACTCAATAAGTTTCCTTTGAAGCTTGGATCACTGCTATCTGCAGTTTCTCCGTGGCCACGAAAGGCTAAATTACACGTTAAAAGTGTCAGAGTAACATCAAGGAGCCTAGAAAGTACTTGACACCAATAAGATTTTTCTTTTTTGATTATAGACTCTTGCTCTTTATCGAGTGTTCCATGTAGCCGCCACTGTTGATACGTAAGACAGCTTCACAGAACTTATTAAGCCTCTATGTTACTTTTTGAACACACTGTATGAATAATATAGTTGTAATAATAACAAAGAAGACAACTTTACCAATAATATGATAGTTTTGCGTTATATTTTACCTACCTAGTAAGATTTTATCTGTCTTCAGTGTAACTATTAAATTTTTGCATAATTAAATCCCGATAGCGTCTAACTGGAACCTTTATTTGTTTTCATACACACTTCACCAATGTATTAACAATGGTTCATCATCTCAGATCCGATCACAGATTAGAATTTTGTTGTCTGTATTTCACTCAGTTGAAAGGTCAATGTACCAAATCAAGATTTATACCATTTCATTTTTTTGAGCATAATTTATTTAGTGTAGTTTGATGGGATAGATAAATATCAGTCATTTCATCTAATTAATCTATTTTCGTCGTGCTCAAAAATAACCGCAATGAATATAGTCATTTAAAACTCGAGTACATAAATATTACATCTTTATAGTTTTTGATTTGAACGTTGTAAATTTTATAGGTTCCCATATCAGTATTTTTTATTACTTCCGTGAAGCTGTGTCTATAACCGGTATGGTGAATATATTGGACGTATATATTTATTATCCTAATAAGCTAACAACAGATGAAGTGCTGCATCAAAATTCAATTTTGTACTATATCCCTACACTGATCTTTGTAGCAGATTTGCTACGTCGTCGTTACATTTCAAACTTTTGGACATTAAGAATTTATTTAGTCTAAATGCCCCAGTATCACAACTGCTACGACCTTACGTACACGTACATAATGGCTATTTTCGTAAAATGTGACGTGGCCATTTTTCAGTTCAGGTTATTTCTTGTTGTGCTCTGCACATGGTCCGCGGCGTTGTTCAAACTCCTAGAAATTTCTTTGTTTTTGTTATCATCAGTTATAATTCTATTTTGTAAAAATAAGGATTTAAAACTTGAAGGTACGTTTTATTATTTAGTCGAAGATCATATTACTGGCATAAGGAAAAATATGGAAGAGATTAATAATTATTTTTCATCTAGTAGGCTACTGTTAAATAAGCTAATACGTGATATTCAATTAAAAATTACAAGCGACTTAATTTATTAAAGTCAGTTTGCTGTCAATATTTTCAAAACCTGTCATCAATAATGATCACATCGTATTTGAAGTTTCAATATGGTAGAATTTACGTTTAGTGAATATGCTGCCATGCTTTTGATGTATGGTTTGGCTTCTAGTAACTCGTCAGAAGCCAGAAGGTTGTATACTGAACGCTTTCCGGGCAGAATTATACCCAACTGTAGAACTTTTGTTAGGGTTGATCGCAACTTACGGGAAACAGGTTTGTCTACATAAATTAAGTAAACTAGTTTCCATTATGTTTTATAAAATGATATTTTAGGAAGTGTCCTACCAAAAAAAGTTGGCGAAGGTCAACAACGAACTATACGAACACCAGCTTTAGAGCAAAATGCATTAGATGCAGTTGATGCTGATCCCTCAACTAGCGTACGCAAAATGTCACTACAGTTTAACGTATCAACGACAACTATTCATAGGATTCTCCAGAAGCAACTTCTGTACCCCTTTCACATCCAGAAAGTGCATGCCATGGAAGTAGAGGATTATCCAGCAAGACTGGCCTACTGTTTACTGATGAAGTTGGTTTTACACGAGACGGTTTTATTAATTTCCATAATTTACATTTATGGGCAGATAAAAATCGTCACGGTACAATTCAGACAAATAATCAACATCGATTTTGTGTTAATTTGTGGGCAGGAATAGTGGGTAATAATTTACTAGGTTAATATTTTTTTTCTTATAACCTGAATGTTCAGCAATACTTAGAATTTCTCCAAAAAGATTTCCCATCCATGTTATGTGATATTCCTCTAAACATTCGCAAATACATGTGGTTCATGCACGATGGACTCCCTTCCCACTTCCTAAATGATGTAAGAAATCATCTTAATAACATTTTTCCTAATAGGGGGATTTGTCGGGGAGATCCATTTGCATGGCAGTAGATAATGGAACACTTGAGCCTGGGAACTTTTCGCCGACCGTGGGAAAATTCTGATCTCTTTGGTGTTCCCCGCCGCTAATTAGCTGGTAGTACGATACGACAGGTGTTTGAAGGTGGGAAAGTTCTTATGAGTTTGCAGTTTTCCACCCACGCACTCGAGGAAGCAGCGATACAGAGTCAAAAGATACCGTATTTTCTATATACAGGGTGTAGTCATATAGGTAAAATTTTAGATTACCTTACCTTCCACGATCGAGTTTCCACGACCCCCACTCCTGTCGCCTCCCCACCCTTTGCCACCTTCCGAAGCTTAAGTCACCAGTTTGTCACATTATGTACTCTTGTTATGCAATACTGTCCGAAGATAAGCGAAGATAACCGAACTTCTTTCCACGATTGCTATAAATAAGAGCGTCTAAAGCAATACCCAGTTTAGTGATCGGCAGATCGTAGAAGTGTTAACATGTCATCCAACGGAGTTTACAGTGTAAGCGAGTTATACGGGAGAAAGGTTAAATCGACTAACGAAAGAAAGAAAATATAGGCAATCTAATTACATGTATTGGAAATATCGATTACACGGAAAGGGAAGAGCTACTAAGAGAGGCACTTAGACCGATAACGTATCCATTTTGTGACAATATAATGGTAGTAAAGTTATGTGGTTCGGAAGAGTGTAATGTAGGAATTGGAAATTTGTGGCTCGTTTAACAGTTACCTTCGAGGGAAATTTGGTGACCTTGTTTCTGCGAGACACGGAGTTAAAGCCAAGCTACCCTTCTTCTTGCACAGCGACAATCAGATGGCCAAAGGTGTTCGAGAAGTTCTTGGGGAAAGAATTACGAAAAAATATGATAAACATCTATGTATACCATACAAAGTGGAACTAGCAGATGTAAATGTGGAAACTCTGTTAAAAGAATTACCCGAATTATTAAAACAATTACAAAAAGAAGACTATTGTCTTCTAGACCTCGATATTACTCAAGACTTCTGTGGGGTGTTCCAGAAAGAAGAAATGACAAACTACTAACAAGTAACTTTCGTAAACATGGAATGTATCGGGAGAATTGTAACGTTATTGTAAATAATAATAACAATACAGTCAGAATTGATTGCCTCACGTGGCTTACATCTAACGCAAGGGTTAAAATATACAACAAATTTATTTGTCAAATAACCAGTCCTGGTGTTAACAAGAGCATTGGTAACCGTATTATAGATTTCGTGAATTGTCCAGATACGAGATTAAAAGATACATTTTCCAACACTTTGGCCAGAGAACATGGAATTACAAGATTAGAAGCAACCATATATAATTATTCCATAGCCGATAACAAAACAGGGGAATACAATTGCTTAGAAGACTGTCTAACCTTACTGGAGGATAGCAAACTTTATTTTCAAAATGCGCCATTATACTCTATCTCATTTGCTAAAATGTGGACAAAGTTATCAAAAAGTCTGCAGAACAGTTGCTGCCTTGAATTTAACAATATATTGCAATATGTATACTGGGGGAACAGTAATACAGATAAGTTTACAAGTGCAGCCCAACGCAAGAAAAATAGTTGTAAATTATTGTCTTTCTGCATTTAGTTTTAACTTCTTACCTATTAATTATATAGAGATCATAGAAGATACGAGTAATAAGGAGAAAAATGTTCGAATTTCTCAAAAATGCTATGTTAAGGCTGGAGATACATTCTTTACCCGGTCTTCCACAATGTTTAGCGCTATCCCGGAGGAAATCGACGTCCAGGAACTCGGACTGGTATCTACATGTAATATTATACCCAAAGTTCTAAGAAAGAAGGTAAACAAATATAGTAAGCTAATGCCTTTTGCGCTAAAAGAAATAACAACAATTTCTCATATTTCTGTATTATCTGCAAAGAAACGGAAATTGGAAATGGAGGAAACAGAATTAAATAACAGGAAGATAGAGTATTTAGAAAATACAGCTACGGTTAAAAAGAAATATAAACATTTTTTGGAGAAAGAACAGAAGATAGAAGAATTAAATGAGAGACTAGAAGATTATTTCTGCACCATGAAAAACTTAGGACCCTCTGGAGAGCACAGCGTATCCGTGTTCACCGTTAACAATAAAAATAAATATACCTATGTAGGAGTTTTGGCGGATAAGGAAGTGCAAAGAGACGACTACTACTTAAAGGGTTACCACAAAAATACGTTTTTATTCGTTTATAATAATAGAGAAGCTCTTGTTGCAGACGGTTATGTCACATTACCATATAACAATGGAATTGAATTAATATGTTTGCCAACCGAAAAACAATTTGCTACCTTTACTACAAATGGATATACGAGTTTTAACGATAACACGTTTGCCAAAATAGAAAACTTGCAATTTTACACAGGCGCATGGAAAAATATAGACGTTCCATTTACCCAAGTGGAGGTGGAGAGGGTTAACGTCGTTACGATGCAAGAAATTGCAGATAACATCAAATTTAGGGATTTTCATCGACTAGAAGAATTTGCAGAAGATACAGAACTGGTAATATCTGGAATTAAAGAAGTTATGCATAGACGTAGAATCCGATACATATTAAAACTAGACAATATGAATGTTTTGTACATTTCGAATTACTGGTTGGAACAAGAATTAGAAGAAATAGATTTAGATTATAGGATAAAAATAAAAATTGACGTGTTAAAACATACACCCAACAGAAACAAAGAAAGAGTTGTATTATGTGTATAAGTTTTGTTAAATCTGTATAAATATTCTAATAAAACTTTACCCCCAACTGAAACAAAGAAAGAGTTGTATTATGTGTATAAGTTTTGTTAAACCTGTATAAATATTCTAATAAAACTTTTAAAGACATCGTTGTTTTAAAAATTTTCCCGCCTTTGTTCTTATTTAATGTTAAACTATCTATCTGGTTGGGAGGATAGTGGAGGATGGCAAAAAGGGTGGGGAGGCTACAGGAAGGGGGGTCGTGGAAACTCGATCGTGGAAGGTATCGAAATCTAAAATTTTACCTATACACCCTGTATATATATATATAAAAATGGTATCTCTTATGACTACATCCCGTATATAAAAAATACGGTATCTTTTGACTCTGTATCGTTGCTTCCTCGAGTGCGTGGGTGGAAAACCGCAAATTCATAAGAACTTTCCCACCTTCAAACACCTGTCGTATCATATTTCCAGCTAATTAGCGGCGGGGAACATCAAAGAGATAAGAATTTTCCTACGGACGGCAAAAAGTTCCCAGGCCCAAGTGTCCGATTATCTACTTATGGCCACCACGTTCCCCTGAATTAAATACAATAGATTCATTTTTAGGGGATATCTTAAAAACTTGGTATATGCGACACCGGTAAACACAAGGAACGAAATAATCGATAGAATATACTTCCATCGTTACGCTATAAGACAGAATCTTGAAATGCTTTTCAAAGTTCGAAGAAATATTCTCCATAGACTCCAGAAGTGTGTGCCCACTTCGAATATTTATTATAGATTCTTTTGATAAGTTGTAGGCTAACCAACTAAATTTTTCTACATTTCAATTTTTTCCTTATGTAAGGAACACGGTGTTCGACAGTATGCAGATCAGTTAGAAATGTTTGATTGTGTTTCAATACCTCATGTAAGTATTTTCAATAAATAATTACAATTAATGATAATTTTCTTCATCTTTATGGCGAACGGTTTCCTTGGCATGTACAACGATCTAAAAATTTACATCATATCCTAAACCATAAATTTTATCGAGTATCTTTTCGCTATAAAATCGATTGAAAAATTCATTTTTGCTATCTTCAGATTGTACAGGTTGTCCCTGTAAAAGTTACGGATTGTATTCATCCATTAAAAATTCATAATGTTACAATGTATAATTTTGAAAATATACTTAGATATTAGTTCTGATTTCGAAACTATAAAGGCGTATAACTCAGAAACGAGGGATGGTATGAGACATTTTTTTATGTCACAGCATTATTTTGACCAACTTTTTTAATAAGTTGTTTTTTTTGGCCGAAGGACATAGTCCATTTAGCCATAAGCTACAGTACTAAAAAGGGTACCAAATATGTTAACTGTAAGAATCAATTTGGATAGGTTGAGGATATACGTATCACACCCAGGGGTCTTTCAGGGTGGCTAACTCACAGAAAAGGTAGACCACGGGGTACTAATAGGGAATAATCAGGTTAGGTTCACTTACAGAGGAGAAGGAGCTACATAATATTACAGTTTTAAATTGCATGCTTTAATGAATGTCAGTAAAACGTTGTAAATAGGCAGCTTATTTAATGCCATTAAGTTCATTACATTGAAGGGAGGTAAAACATCAATTTTTATTAGTTCTCTATACATATCTTCTCTATGTTGTGTATATTTATTACATTCAAAAAAAAATGTATTCCAGGTCGTATATACGGTAACAAGTGTCGCACAAGAATCTATTACTTTTATTTTATTAAGATGTGCGGGATAGCGTGCATGGCCCAACTTAAGTCTACTTATAGTGACTATACTACTACGCGGTAATTGATAGTTCCTGTACAGTATTGGTTGAGATTTTCTGGGTGTAAGAGTGTATATCTTGTAGGTTTTTCAATGCAATACTCATGCCATACATTTTTCCATCTTTCTTTTAGTTTAATTTTACATTGGTTTAGGCACTCATCCACGTTTATTGTATTATTTATTGGTAGTCCATTTTTTACGGCTTCTTTGGCTAGATTATCCACATGTTCATTATGCTGCAGTCCAATATGTGCTTTTATCCACAAAAAACTGATATCGAAATCTTTTGGGCGTAACTTTTCTATTTTCAGTTTAATTTTTGGAATGATTTGATTTTCATAAGTAGCATTTATATCAAAAGGTTGGCTAATGCTCGTGAGAACTGGTAAGGAATCCGATATTATGATGGATTTTTCATAACCATGTCGTTCAATGAATTCAAGAGCTTTGATAATTCCGATTGCTTCTGCAGAAAAAATAGAAGTAGCGTTATTAAGTTTAAATTGCATTAGAACCTTCACTGACGGGGCATAAAATGCGCACTCTACACCACTGGATTGTTTCGAGGCATCCGTATATATTTTAATGCAACTATCTTATTTTGATAAATAATGTGATAGTATATTCTTACTAATCATTATATTATGATTATAATTTGGAATTTCAACATGTACGTATTTCAGTGATGTGAGGAAATCATTAAGTTCATATGTCTTGGGAACATCTAAATTATTAATTAAATTATAATTTTCCCTAAATGCCTGGCATGTAATGGGCGAAGGTTTTTTGGCCCAATATTTGTTTGTAAGGTCATATATATTTAACTCCGAAATATTTTTAATAATTGCTGGCTGTCTGTAATGGGATTTAATAATTAATTTTTCTGTTAGTAATGTTCTACAATGGTGGGGTAGATTTCATTGCTCCGATACAAAGTCTCATGGCATTGTTCTGTACAATTTCTAATTTTTTTAGTAAGTTTGGAGTTGCGGTTCCATATAGAATACATTCATAATCTATAATCGATCTTATATATGTTTTGTAGAAAGTTATGCAAGTATGAGGGTCGGCTCCCCACCATGTCCTTCGTATTAATTTTAGGAAGTTTAAACCTTTATTGCATTTTGTAATAATACTCTCCACATGACTTTTCCAAGTAAGTTTTTTATCTAAAGTAATACAAAGGTAAACAACTGATGTTGAGACTGGGTATGGGATCTCGTTTATTGTAATATTGACCATGTGTGGTAAGTCATGGCGTGTAAAAAACATAATACTCGATTTTTCAGGAGTAACCAGAAAGCCTAATGAGTCCAATTTCTGTGTGATGGAGATGATAGATTTGTCAAAGTATATGGTAAGGTTTTACCGGAGTTATACACTACAAAGTTTTCCGCATATTGGATTAGTTTGTAGTTAATTTCTTCATGGAGACTTGCTGTGAATATATTAAATAATAATGGAGAAAGTACTGCTCCTTGAGGTAATCCTGTGGAAGTATTTCGATGGTTTGTAAGTGAATTGTTTATATATCTGACATAAACTTTTCTATAATTAAACAGGTTACACATTACATTACAAATTCTTCTTGGAATCCCAAATTTGATTAACTTGTCCCGTAAAAATACTAAGTCAACCGAATCATATGCTCCCTTAATATCGAGAAATGCTGCTCCTAAGTAATGATTTTTTGAGAAACATATTTGTGTATCGGTCACCAGTTGTAATATGGCGTCATTGGTGCTACATCCTCTTCTAAAACCATATTCACCCGAAGGAAGTGCTGATTTAGAAATCATGAAAAATTCTAATCTCTGTTTGATAATTCTCTCAAATGTTTTCAATATACACGATAGCAAAGTTATGGATCGATATGAGTCGGCTAAGTCAGGACTTTTTCCGTTTTTATGTATGGGTACTGATCATTTGTAATTTGATCTATGCCAGGTGACGTATTATTAGTTTTTTTAAGAGCGAATGTTAATTCATTATAAATTATGGGTTTGTTAAATAATTCATTATCTGTATCATCTTCTTCTTCATTAATATTTGTAAATTCTTGAGATACTGAGCAAGGTGCGATTTTATTCATAAATTCCTCAACCCAATCGAAGTTTTTGCATGTTTTGTTGTTTGAATTACTACCTATTGTGATTCTCTGCATTCTTTTAGCTTGTTGCCATAATTCTGTACTAGTTGTATTTTTATTTAATTTATTACAAAAAGTAATCCAATGATTTTTGGCTTTTATTTTTAGGAATCGTTTTGTTGCAGCAATTTCTTTGTTGACTATAATATAATTCTTCGATGAACTTAGACGTTTATATGCACTAATTGCTTTTTTCTGCGTTCTGTTGCACAATCGCACTCACTATCCCACCAGGGTGGTGGTGGTGGTTTGTTTGTTTTAAACTTTTTTTTCACTGGTATAGCCACAGAAGCTGAAAGTTCTATACCTTTCATGAAATATTCATATTTTTCATTTATGTCATTAAAAGTTTCTGGGATTTTCTTAAAATAACTTTGAGAAACTGAGTTATTTTCCAGTTAGCTTTCTTAGTATTCCATTTTGTAGTGGGATATATTATCGTTTCTATTTGAGCTCCCGAGTAAAGAAAATTAATTAGAATAGCATAATGGTCTGATCCTAAGGTGTCTGGTAACACTTGACAATGAATTCCATTCGCAATATCGGAAGTAGCGAATGTTAGATCAATCGCCGACTTATTGGTTGTTCTTGATATCTTAGTTGATGATCCATCGTTTAATAGTATCATGTTGTTAGACTGATTTAAGGCATTTACAATGTTTGTTCCTGATGTATTGGTTTTGTAAGATCCCCATAATCCGTGATGTCCATTGAAATCACCTCCAATTAAGGTGGACTGATCGGCATATTCAAAAAGTTTCATGAAGTCTTGTGTACTCATTTTAGCGCCTGGTGGACAATAAATTGAAATTAATGTAAGACTGAAGTCTGCGCCAATAATTTGAACTGCACAAGCTTGCATATTTTCATTGATATCCTCGATAACCTTTTCTTTGTATTTTATAGTGTTTTTTATTAGTATTGCCACCCCAGTGGTGGCATCAAGTATATCTCTATGTACAATATGATAACCAGGAAATTTATAAGATTTATTTGGATTAAACCACGTTTCTGATATTAAAGCGATATCAATTATAAGATCAGATAATATATTAATCAGACTGTTTTTATTGGATACAGCGGAACGTGCGTTCCACTGAAGAATATTAGTATTCTTCAAATTCATCGTCAATCATAATAGTCTCTTATCCAGGTTCTTCATTACTAGAAAATGCAATTTTTTTAATATATTTAACATCTATTGAGGAAAGTTCTTCGAATGAGTTTATTGAGCTGAGGACCTTTTGGATTGCTACTAGAACTTTTTCTGCTAGATCTTCTTGAGTATCGGAATTCTTAGGATTGTTTCTGGAGGGGTGAGTAATTGGTTTATCAGGTCCGAATCTGAATGGATACATAGGTGAAACATCGACTTCTGTAATGGGGGATGAGGCTTTTCGTTTCTTCAGGCCATTAAATTCTGACTGTGTTACGCTGCGACTATTTCCATGATTTTCTATATTATGAGTACTTGCTGTTGTTGTCGAGGAGTAGGTATTACTTTTTCTGTTTGGCGTTTGGATTTGGAAAAAAAGGGGAACTCTTGTTCATCTAATGTCGTTAGTGTCTGAAATCTATTGTTGGTTTTGACTATATTGGCATAAGAATTGTTATTCATCCGTTTAGCTTCTAAGAATGTTAAATTTTCCTCAGCTATCTTCTTTTTAATTTCTTGTTGTTTGATATGAGCGGGGCAAGTTTTGAATATTGATTTATGCGTGTTCGTTTTACAATGTATGCAGCAACTATCTTGTGGATCGCGGCATACATGCGTATCGACTTTTTCTTTTCCACAGTTTATACATAGTGCTGTAGTACTGCGACATTGTTTTACTACATGGCCGTATTTTAAACATTTAAAACATTGCGTAACTTTATGTATATATGGTTCAACATTACATGCTACAGAATTTATGTATATGACGGACGGTAGTTTATTACCCTCAAACGTGACAATTACAGATTGTCTTGGTACTAAAATTGTCTCATTATTACGTGTTATGTTTCTTTTAATTCTACTAATGTCTGAAATAGTTATAGGAGAGAGAAAGTTACTAAATAAATATTCTTCATCAAAAATAGTATCAACATTTTTTATTACTCCTTTTCTATTTAGCAAATTATTTGGTATGTACGCTTTTAAATGTTAATTGATCAGATCAGGATTAGTAACAAGTTTATTAGCATCAGATATATTTTTAACTTGAACTCTAATTCTATTTTTGCCCACATTATCAATTTTCATTATATTTTCAATATTAAGTTTTTTGTGTAGGATATGACCTACGGCCATGGGATGTAATTTGCCAATATTTTGATCATTGACCCTTTCAATAAATACATAAACAATTTCCGAATATAAATTTGGTTTTTGTAAATTAAACACCTTACTTTTTTGTTGTCTTTTATCACTAATTACTTTTTCGGCTAACTGGTTGTTGTTTTCTTTACCATTCAGGACAACTTTTTCAGTGTTGATAATTTGTGAGGGCACCTTCCCGTTATTTACATTATTATTGTTGGTTCCCCCTTTTTCAGGGGGAGAATCGTCTTCCATAGTCACTGTTACAGTCACTGAGTGTTATTTTCACTAATAATAAAATTGAAAATCCAACTTAAAACTATTTTATCAATATTAATAATATCCGTTTATATTCGACACTCACAACTAACGTCTTTATCGTAACGAGTATAAATTCGAACTGTTTTTAATAAGTAAGATGATATTTTTTACTTACTATATTTGTCGTCTTTTCCACCAATAATTAATTTAGTAATGTTTGTAGTATACTGTTATGTCATCTAGTCTCATTGATTTGTTGTTTTACAGTTTTTTTATTGTTCTTCCAACTCTGCCTCACTTAAACTTGTCTTTTTGTTTTGTTATATTCTCAGGTAGGTTATTTCCATATATCTTTTCTTATTATCCTATTTTCATTTTGAATTTTCTTCATCTTCGTTATCTCTAATTTTGTGTTTTTATACTTTATTTTCATTATAAGGCTTCTAGTTATTTTCTTTCGTTTCCTTTCAATTCCCTTTTTATGATATTCTAAGTTCTACGTATTCTATGGTTTTCTTTTTTCCTTCTTGGTAGATTTTCCTCCTTTTTCTCATTATTTCTTTCACGAAAGAAGATCTAAGGTAGGTATAACAGCAAAGTTGTTTAGGTGACTAAATTTAGATTTATTGTCATTGTACTTTGTCTTCTATGAGTTCATCAAACATAAATATAATCAAGTGAAATAGTAAGTTTAATAAACTATTTTACCTACGACCACCCCTGTAACTAGTCAAATACACACAGTCAGCAATCAAAGTAAGACGTCTATTACGCACGGTAAACCAAAACGCACTGCTGTAAAGTAAAACGCACGGCTTTTCTAACAACCACTTCGCAACTGTCAATTGACGTCGCGATTTTATTCAAAATTTATTATTTACATATTAGACGATGAATTTTATTCTATATATAAATGGTAGATAACATTTATTAGATATGAGATTGCATTTAATACTAACAGTTATTTGCAATTATATGATAATTGCTTCCGTTCCATTCACTTCGCATCTTTTAGTTGACTAAATGTATCATAATATTTGTAAACAAACATATATAATATTATAAGCTGTCAAACCATCAAAACTAAGTAGACTGCGATAGGGATTTGAGAACAAAAATCAAGAACTGTCAATAAATTTACATTTTTATAACCTTATAGCTACGTTCTGTTGGTGTAGTTTTTGTTCAATTAAAAAATGTCGAGTGACAGTGAAATGGATTTAACTGCACCCAATATAACTGAAATCGCTGAATTAGCCAAAAACGACTTATTACCGACGAAATCTGAGAGTCGTTACAAACATATATACCATGGAATGGAGGTTAAAAAACGGCGTAAAATCATTTTCCGAGAATGTTATGATGGCATATTTCCAAGATTTATCAAAAAATATAGGGATCGACCGATACCGATATCGGTATCGGTTTATCGGCCATATCGGCCTTCTAGGCCGATATCGGTATCGGCCGATATGTAAACTACGAAATATGCCTATATCGGTATCGGCCGAAAATGTGAATTGCTTAATATTTCAGTTCTTAAGGATTTTTTAAAGGAAATTAAAACAGAAATACTAAATAAAAAACAAATAAAGTTTATTATAATTCAAAATTTAGCAAAAAAGTCATTAAAATGTAGAAGTAACACCCTAAGTTAAACAAATTATCAAATTAATATTTAAAGTTAAGTTTCGGCAAGTTGTAATGTAACAAAATTAAGCTTTCTGCTCTTTCTGGAGTTAAACGATTTCTTGCGCTTTCATAAACATTTCCAGCTGAAGAAAATAGCTGTTCACTAGCAACACTACTTGGCGGCGGTGCTAGATATATTATTGCAACTTTGTACATCAATGGAAAAATGTCTTTTTTTTGCGCCCACCAAGTCAAAGGATCTTCATTTCTTGATATTTTTTCTAATTTCTTATACAATTCAATCTCATCATCAATTTTATTTATCATATTATCAGTACTTTTTTTATATGACACTGATTTACTGGTCGTCATACCAGTAAGTTCATCAAAAGTATTCCAAAATAAACTATGAGAAATTGAGCCCGGGGCATTTTCCTGAATCTGTTGGTTTACCTCGTGTGATTTTTTGGAGATTTTCGCTAAAGGAGCATCATCGTCGCTCACTTCAGATTCTCCGGAATTATCTTCCAGCAAGTCTGAATCTAGTCCATTAGATTTTAAAAGTTCTTTTTTTAAATCTGTAAAGGTTCTTTGCGATAAATCATTGTCAAAGAAAGATGTCTTGAACCTTGGGTCCAATAAAGTGGCAAAAAGAAGGTTTCTATCAGTGAAGCAGGCTTTGCATCTCTTATTCAAGGAGTCTTTAAGCTCATTTTTGGTACTCTGCACCCCTGAAAAGTCAGCTCCTTCAGCTTTCTGGAGATATTTTAAGAGAGTTTTAAGTAAGGGTATTACTTCCGATATAGATGCACTATTCTTACTAAAAACCTTCGTAAATTCTTCAAAAGGTTTTAAGAGATTTAGTAAATTTTTTGCTAGTTCCCATTGGTGGTATGCTAGTGTCACATCTTTTAAAGCTGGATTGTCCATTATATATATATTAAGAGCGTTTTTTTGTTCTATCAGACGTTCCAACATATAAAAACTTGAGTTCCATCGTGTTGGAATGTCCTGCACCAAAGCTTTCTCGGTCATATTAAGGGACTTTTGAATATTCTTCAGCCTATGACAAGCCAAAGAGGAGTGACTAAAATGAGTTACTATACGTCTTGCTTTTGCCAATAAATCTATAATTGATCGTTGACTTTCTATGGAGTCATGTATGGCTAATTGTATGGTATGTATGAAACAGGGTTGGTGTTTTAATTTAACCTCATCAATGCCTTTTTTTATGTTGGCAGCATTATCAGCCAAAACCAAAAGAATTTGATTCTGATCTAACTCCCATATTGTCATGAATTCAGATAACATCTGTGAGATGTTTAAAGCTGTATGTGACCCAGGAAAATGCTTGCAGGCCAGTACAAATGAACATCTTTCAGTCGTTTTAAAATCTATCCAATGTGCAGTAAAAGAAATAAATGGGTTGTTATTATGCTTGCAAGTCCATATATCTGTGGTGGCAGAAATTTTAATGTTTTCTTTCAAGGAAAGTGATAATTTTTCACAAATTGCCAAAGTACATTTTTTGTATATATCAGGAAGTATTCTTTCTCTAAAATATTTATCTGAAGGAATATCGTAACAAGGAACCAATTTATTTAAAAGCCGCTTAAAACCCACATCGTTCACAATACTGAAGGGCTGTATGTCTATAGCTATTCATTATCCGATATAATAGTGAATCTTTTTAGATTTAGTGCTATCAATGTCCCATAACTGCATATTTTCAAAGGATTCAAAAATCTTTGGTTGTGTGGTTGAGCCTCCGCTTAAGCTTGCATATGAACGAGATGAACTAGGTTTTTCGTGTGCTTCTGCATCTAAAAAACAGAACCCTTCTAAATACTGGGTGTTTCATAATTCATAAATTTATATTCAGAGGTACTGTTTGGCTTCAGAGTTCAGGAGTAAAAGTACTCACTTAACGACTTAACGCAAAAACAAAAACAGAAATTTAATAACTTGTCGATGTTGCAGCCAAAATTACTAATTTCTAAAACAAATTTATTATATACTTACTGCCATCAACATTTTTTTCTTTTGACTCCTCACTTAATTTTTCAATGTGAAACTTCGCCATATGATGCTTTAAATTGGTAGTATTTGCTGTTTTGCCTTTACCTCCCAGAGAAACAACAGCATTACATAATTTACAGGTGGCATTTGCTTTTATTGTAGAGGCATTAACTTCGTTCTTGGAGAAATACGTCCAGTAAATACTTTTACCACTAGTTTTGTTGTCACTAATACTGCTAGTTATTGAAGATAATGAACCAGAACCAGGCTCTTGTAAAGATGACGACGACTGTGAAACGAATGGAGAACGCACGACAAAACGATCCATGTTTGTGAAAAATCAGTGCAATACTATACTACGACTACTACGAGTTTTATTATCTTACTGTTTCTCAGCGTATTCGGAAATTCTGGTATTCCCCGACGTAGTGAACATAGCCGACTGTGCGGGCTTTGTTAAATTCGGAGATTCACCGTATCGATTTTTAGTATTCCGCCGGGCGATTTTACAAAATATCGAATTTGCTCTGCAATTTTTTAGTGATTTTATGGTTAATCCGTGTAACGGTAACAGTATATCATTATAAATCACTTTTACCTCATTTATACAGCAAAAAATTTACGACAAAATTGTATGGCCGATATATCGGTATCGGCAGATATCGGCTATGAGTATCGGCCACAAAAAATCATATCGGTCGATCCCTAAAAATATGAAGCCATCTCCACTTTGGTGTTTTTACTCTATGTTGAGGACAACAATATATATAGATCAAAATATAAACATTGCAAGCTATTCCAAATTACAAGCTCTACTCAAAAGAAAATCTGACGGATTTAAACCCAAAAAATCCCAAATTTTAACAAACGAGAACATTAATAATTTCCTAGAAAATGCACCAGATTATAAATATTTGTTTATGAAGGTAAGATATATTGTGCTCAATATACTAATAGATACTTATGTAAATTTTCTTTCAGGTTGTTCTTATAATTGGTATAAGCGGTGCCTGCAGAAAACAAGAATTACGTAATATAAAACCATCGCATGTTCAAGAAACAGGAAAAAATTTTGTTATTAAAATTCCTGATTCAAAAACTAAGCGACAACGTTCTTTTGTGGTTTCAGAATATTTTTACCCCACAGTGAAAAAATATATTAACCTTCGCTCTGCAGAAAATGCGGCTACAGAATTACCTTTTTTTCTTAATTATGTAAACGGAAAATGTACCAGGCAGTGTGTTGGTATCAATAAAATAGGGAACGTACCAAATCAAAAAGCTATACACCTGGGACTACCAGACGCAGCAACTTATACTGGGCACTGCTTCCGGCGCTCGGCAGCGATTATTCTTGTTGACGCGGGCGGCGATCTATTGGATTTGAAAACACACGGCGGATGGCAGTCATCGGCCGTAGCTGAAGGCTATGTGGATAATTCCTTAAATAATCAAACAAACAATTAATCTAAAATAGCATCTGCAATAGCAGGTACAAGTAATAGTAATGAAAATGAAAGTATACCAAACACATCTAATAATTCAAATCTTTCTTACGCTTCAACAAGCAGAAGAACCGATTTACCGTTTATATTTAACAGCTGTAATGCCACCATAAACAATCATTGTAATAACTAATATTATGTAATCAAATGTTATACGATAAAATTATTGAAACTATCGTATTGTAGATGTTCTTAAAGTATCATTAATAAGTTTATCAATACAAGTACAAGTAGGTCGTAGGTAAAGTATAGTACGTAACACGTGTTGTAACGCATTTTACGCACTCACGGAATTACGCGGCTTCGTGCGTAATACTGGGCACTGCTTCCGGCGCTCGTCAGCGATTATTCTTGTTGACGCGGGTGGCGATCTATTGGATTTGAAAAGACACGGCGGATGACAGTCATCGGCCGTAGCTGAAGGCTATGTGGATAATTCCTTAAATAATCAAACAAACAATTAATCTAAAATAGCATCTGCAATAGCAGGTACAAGTAATAGTAATGAAAATGAAAGTATACCAAACACATCTAATAATTCAAATCTTGCTTACGCTTCAACAAGCAGATGAACCGATTTACCGTTTATATTTAACAGCTGTAATGCCACCATAAACAATTATTGTAATAACTAATATTATGTAATCAAATGTTATACGATAAAATTATTGAAACTATCGTATTGTAGATGTTCTTAAAGTATCATTAATAAGTTTATCAATACAAGTACAAGTAGGTCGTAGGTAAAGTATAGTACGTAACACGTGTTGTAACGCATTTTACGCACTCACGGAATTACGCGGCTTCGTGCGTAACTTTTCCGTTCGTGCGTAAAATGCTTCTTACAACACACGTTACGTAATATACTATTATCCAATACGTGTGTAAAAAAGTTAGGATTATCGCCTCGTATTCTAAGACGGTCTAGTGTAAAATAAACTTCTTAAGTGTAATTTTCTTCGACATTTTTCATCATGCCGGACTTCCAGCAATCTTTTGTACTTAAGTTAGTTCAGTATAATCGTAAACATCCCAGAATTATGTAATAAAACATACAAAACGTGCGCATTCACATCATCTCATGCTCGACATTTATAACTCAAGTCTTGAACCTTTGTAGACAGTTTCGCTATAAAAAAACATGAAATCCGTGCATAAATGACTAACTTTTATTATGTAGGTGGCTATAAGAGGTTTTTGCCTTTATATACAGTAAACACGACAAAAACAAAGCTGATGCAAAGATCTCTTGTTGAGGTTCAGAAACGTTATAACAATTTGTCCGCACAATCTCCTTTGCCATTATTTTATGGGTTTAACTCTTGTTCCAGTAAAGTTACACTGAGAAATTATAATTATTTGGGTGCATCACGCACATTGTGACGGAGGTAAGAAAGTAAGCAATACATTTATTCCGGAAAATTTAATGCATAAATAAATTGTTTTTTGCCTCTTTAGAAAGAGGGATAATTTATCAGTCATAGCATAAAAGTGTCCAAAAAAGCATACCGTTCTCTTAATTTTTTTCCTCACGTATAAATTATTTAAATTACATAAAAAATTTTGAAAGTATGTCTTTTTTTAATGTCGAATACGCATGATTTTTTCGCATTTCAGAAGGCGACTAGTTTTCGAGTTATGTACATTTTTCTAAAAAAATTCCCTTGTCTTCCACGAACAATTCTGTTGCTATCTTTTTGTATTTCGAAAGTCTTTAAGTGATCATGTTAATTGTTAAAATGCCTACTTTAAAATGGTATTTTGAACTTGTTGGTTTATTGATCGTTAAACCGTTTAAAATTGCGAAAAACTCAGTTACACATGGTCGTGGATTTTCTGAAAGTGCTTTAGCTAGATTTATTTTGGTTGGAGTGTACAACGACTTTGGTAATGTATCTTTTGCAACAACAGAACAACATATAGATTCCAAAGAATATCGAGTTGCAAGGGATGTTTCTGGCCTTGAAAAGTTATCGAATCTTTTCGAATATTATGATCCTTTCCCTGCTACTTAATTCACCGCTCAATTCAGATGTAAATAGTGACATGCTTTCACAAACTTTCATGTAAATTAAATCGTTTATTTGTGAGAAAAAATCAGAAAAATCGTGTTTTGCCATTTTGACGGTTAATTTGAGGTTATGTCAAAAAGTGTTTCAGCTATGCTCAAGTCATAATCAATAAGCAAGGTGCTCAAAAACTAATCTTGAAGAGTGAATAATCTAGAAAATTCTATTCTCGAATAAACATAAAGTTATTCCGTGCATCCAAGTCTCAACGATTTATGAATTTCAGTGTATGAAAGTTTTGGAACTAGAAATATCGATTGCTGATACTATATAAGTGAGAGTGAATGCTTTTTTGTCAGTCAGAAAATCAACAAGTGAAAGGCTTCAGGATCATAAGTAATTAAAAAATAAATTAAAATATTAAATAGAAATGCCTAAGCGTAAAAGATTATTTACACAATTTCTTGTGAATAACCAGAAGAAAAAATAAACGGTTTTAAATACTACAACTAACTTTTCCGCATCTGTGAGATGCCCTGAATAATATTCTATCATGAAATTGTCACTTGTACACTTCGGGGGACATATCGTGCTAACAAACCGAAGTTTCTCCAAAAGTAACCAAAAATGCAGTATATCTGGATTCATAGGACCCGCTGACTCGCTATAGTCAGCTGAAAATCAATAGGGCACATCTGTGAGACACCTTGAGAAATATCCAATTATAAAATGGGCCACTTGTATACACTCCGGATGCTGTATCGTACTAACAACCCGAAATTTCTCCAAATAGGACAAAAAATGTGGCACTTCAGGTACTATAGCACACGTTGTACTAGCTCTGGTGAGCTAAAAATCGATAAGGTCTATCTATAAGACGCCCTGAACAATATTCAATCATAAAATGGGTCACTTGTATACACGTTGGAGGGTGTATCGTACTAACAAACTAAAAATTCTCCAAAAATGACAAAAAAAGTGTTACCTCAAGTACCATAGCACTCGTTGTACTGGCTTTAATGAGCTGAATATCAATAGGGTTCATCTTTGAGACGTCCTTTATAATATCCAGTCATAAAATTGGTCACTTGTTTATACTCCGGAGGCTGTATCGTGCTAACAAACTGAAATTTCTCCAAAAATGTCGTACTTAAAGTACTATAGCACCTGTTGTACGGACTCTGGTGAGCTGAAAATCAATAAGGTTCATCTCTGAGATGTCCTGAATAATATTTAATTATAAAATTGGTGACTTGTTGCACTCCGGAGGCTGTATCGTGCTAACAAACTAAAATTTCTCAAAAAATGACAAAAATGTCGTACTTCAAGTACCATACCACCCGTTGTACTTGCTCTGGTGAGCTGAAAATCAATAGGGTTCATCTGTGAAATGTTCTGAATAATAGTCAATCATAAAATTGGTGACTTTTTACACTCCGGAGGCTGTATCGTGCTAAGAAACCGAAAATTCTTAAAAAATGACAAAAATATCGTACTTCAAGTACCATAGCACTCGTTTTACTGGCTATTGTGAGCTGAAAATCAATGTTCATCTGTGAGATATCCTGGACAATATTCAACCATAAAATTGGTGACTGGTTGCACTCCGGAGGCTGTATCGTGCTAACAAGACATGTAACAAAAAGTGGCCGACGACAACGACGACGACATACACACAAGATTTTTTTCTAAAAACCGCTTTTTCGTGTTGTGTTTAATGAAAACCCTAAAAATAAGTCAAAATTTTTTTTCAAAATTCCAACTTTTTTGTGGGTAAACCAATACTTTTCTCGCATATTAGATGGGTTGCGCGGAAAAGTAATATGCGCGCACAAATGAAACAGAACAACGGCTTTCGAGACATCGAGAAAGATTTCAACAAACTAGAATGAGTCAAAGTGAAGAATAAAAAACAGTCTCTAACGAAAATATTCGGACTGAAATGAGATCTATTCGACGTCATCAATCAGCTGATCGAAGGAAATAAGAAAATGGACATAGTAGAGTAAGAATGACCACAAGTTCAGTACTACAAGCGTTTCATTATGATCATCATCATCACTTAGCGTTACAACCCTGGGTGGGTCTTGGCTGACTGCACAACTTTATTCCAGGAGGCCATGTCTTCCATCAACCTGTAATCGAGTGGGATGTTCATTTTTTGGAGGTCTGATCTTATGTTGTCTCTCCAACGCATTCTGGGGCGTCCGAGTGGTCTTTTGCCTGTTGGAGTCTCTTCTCATATCAGTTTTACAAGTCTTTCGTCATGTAGCCTTTGTACATGTACTGCCCATCTTAAACGCTGGAATTTAATCTCCTGGATAATATCGCTATCTTTGTATAGTTCTTGGACCTCTGCATTAGTTCTAATGCGATATCGGTTGGTCGTCGGATCGTGGTAGGGTCCAAATATCTTTCTGAGAATCTTTCGTTCGAATCATCTGAATTTATCTTCGTTTGCTTTGGTCATTGTCCATGTTTCGCTACCATATGTTATTATGGGTCTGATGATAGTTATATATATTTTGATTTTTGAAACCATTGTTAGTCTCTTTGATTTCATAAGGCGATTGAGTGCAAAAAGACAGCGGGTTGCGGACTGGATTCTGCCTTTTATTTCTTCAGTGACGTCGTTGTCTGCTGTAATTGTGGCACCAAGGTATTTGAAGTGTTCTACTCTTTCGAAGTTGAAGTTGTTTATTGTGACATTTTGTCCTAATCTATCTCTTCATGCCGTTCTATTTACGCACATGTATTTCGTCTTTCCCTCGTTAATTCTTAGTCCTACTTCGCTTGTTGTTTTCTCGATCTTGTTGAAAATGTCCTTTATTGTTACGACATACTCCCCGATGATGTCGATATCATCTGCGTATGCTAACAGTAATTTGGGACCTTTCGTTGTTAGCAGTTAAATTTTTATCTCAGCTGCTCTCACGGCTTTCTCTAGAACTAGGTTAAACAGTAATGGCGAGAGGGCATCGCCTTGTTTTAGTCCGTTATCTATTCCAAAGCTGCTAGATAGGTTATTGTTTACCCGTACCTTTGATACTCCTCCCTATATGCAAAGTTTGGTCATCTGGATCAGCTGTTTTGGAATTGAAAACTCCGCCATTGTGTTCCAGACTTGGCTTTTCTCAATGCTATCATAAGCCTGTCGGAAATCTATGAAGAGGCTATGTACTGTTCTATTATATTCACAAGCCTTTTCTAGAATTTGCCTTAGTGTGAAAAGTTGGTATATAGTTGACCTGTATTTTATGAAGCCGGCTTGATATTCACCTAGGATGTTTTCTGCATATTGGGTTAATCTATATAGCAGGATGTTTGAGAGTGTTTTGTATGCGGTACTTATTAGTGAGATTCCTCTGTAGTTGGCGCATTTTGATTCATCCCCCTTTTTATAAATGGGTGCGATAATACTTTCTTTCCATTTTGTAGGTATTTTTTCTTCTCGCCATATGGGAGTTATTAATTTGTGAATGGAGTGCATTTCCACCATATTCTAGTAGTTCTGCCGGTATCTCATCCGAGCCAGTCGCCTTGGAGTTCTTTAGCGTATTCAATCCCCTTTTTGTTTCTTAAATTCCACTGGTAGGTCTGCTGTTATGTAGGTCTCTCCTTTGTGCACTTTTTTTGGTTTTATGCTTAGGAGATCCTTGAAGTATCTTCTCCATTCTTCCGTCAGTTCCTCTTCTTTGAGTATGAAGTGGCCTTGATCGTCCCCACGTGTCGGAATGGATTTGGCCTTGAAGCCTTTCTTTTCAAAAGTAATTGCCCTGTAGAATTCTCTGGAGCCTGGTTTTGGGCGGTCCCTTTCTATTTCTTCATATTTCCTTCGTTCATACTCTTTTTTTCTTTGTTCTTATTAGTTTTCTTGTCTCTTTTCGGCACATTGCGTATTCTTCTATACTTTCCTCTGTTTGAAGTTGTAGCTTTATCTTCCTTGTCTTTTGTCTGGCTTCTAGGAGAATCTGACACTCGTCGTCAAACCATTTGTGTGCCTTTTTTACTTTATTTTTTCCGAATACTTTTTGAGCGGTTTCTGTTATTACTTTTAAAGTTCTCTCCCACAACTTTTCAGGTTCGTTACATTCTGTCTCAGAGTCTCGAGTTTGTTCTCTATACTGTCGTTGTTTTGTTTCATTTTGCAGTTCGTCCGTGTTCCATTGCGGGGTTGTCTTAGTTCTGGTGTATTTATGGGTCGATATTCTCATTTTAACTTTCGCTCGGACTAGGTAATGGTCTGTATCCCCATCTATTCCTCGAATGCTTCTTACGTCTAGGACGTTGCTTCCGTGACCCGCATCCACGATGATATGGTATATTTGGTTTCGGGTGGTGTGTTCATTTGAAATCCAGGTCTGTTTGTGGATGTCTTTATCTGGGGACATAGTCGATTTTATCAGCATATTGTTGGAAGTGGCCGCTTCTATAAGACTTTGTCCATTATGGAAGCTGTGTTTGCCTATCGTTGGGTTGAAGTAGTGTTCTTTGCCTATTATGGCATTGAGATCTCCACAGAGTAGTCGCATGTCTTGTTTGGGCATTGTGTCAATGGTTTTCTCTAAGATGTCGTAGACGGCATCTTTGGTGGCTTCGTCCTTCTCTTCAGTTGGAGCATGTGCTGAGATGATCGATATGTTGTACCATTTGCCCTTTAGTCTAATTTAGAACATTCTTTCATTTATTGGTTTGAAATTTAGAACGTTTTGGACCATATCTTCTCTAACGACAAAACCTGTTCCAAATTCATGTTTCCCCTGTTCATTGCAGCTAAAAAATATAACAGATTTACTCATCTTTACATTTCCGTCCCTAGGCCATCTTATTTCTTGGACTGCTGTTATATCCATTCCTACATTTTCGAGTTGTTGAATGACATTTGTAGCGGCTCCGGCTCGATACCAGCTCTGGACGTTCCAGGTTCCAATACTCATATTCCTTTTTCATTGCGTTTGTCGTCTTTGTGGTGTTCCTGTTCGGGTCCGAGGCAAAATTGCAGTTTTCATAACCATACTACTTTTTACGAGAGTGGGTGGTTAGCCCTCTGCTCAACCCTCCTCCTTTATCCGGGCTGGGGACCGGCAGTGACAACCGACAAGCTACTCAATCTACCCATCAGTTGCCCCTGGCGGATCCCAAGAAAAAGTTCGATAAACATCCAAGTATTATTATCGTAAAAATGTAAATATTGTAACGTAAATAAATTTAACAGTCAAACGGCAAGTATGTGTAAGTATGATTTGTAATGTCGAATTACCATCATTACAAGTACTACCGCCCCAACTATTTACTTATATGAACGGATCGACACCAAAATCTATAAAATATACTTTGATAAGTTGTTGCTTTCAAATAACTTCTTTTGGGGCTACATCAATATGTAATGAAGGTAAATTTCAGTACGGTTTTCAAAATCCAAGGACTAATTTATCATCGGATAGTCTCGCTAATGTGTTTACCAAATGAAATATCAAAATCCTTGAAATACCTTTAATTGGAAATGAACGATTTGAAATAGATCAGCGGCTACAGAAATATATCAGTGGCTACAGAAATATATCGTTCAAGAGTTACATCGTCTACGTCATAATCACAATCAACTGATTAATCTGTGTTAAACTTGAAATAATGAGGCCCATGAGTGTGAAAATTCAAATCTGAATTCCTTCAAATAACGAAAATATGGAGGTGTCTTTATCTTAAAACGACACACTGTATAAGAAAATGAACGTTGATTTTTTATTTACAGATTTATTAATGCGTTTGAAATATTCGATTCTTGTTTCGACACACTGTATAAGTAATTTCACAAATATTTGTTAACACTCTATATTTCTTCGAATAACTATGAAAAGTAACTTCATCGCACTTAATTTGACGACATTTTAATTCCCGATCCTCGAGGAATCTTATTTCAAACAAGCCGTTTCTGCTAAATCTTTATATTTAAAAGATTTGCGCTCAACTAATTATCCAGGATGCCTAGTGAATGATTTATCACTATCTGTTTCTACCAAAAGCGGCATCAAATAATATCATAATGCGTAATCACTATAGCGATTTCAATTGCAAAATTACTTTATTCACCCACTAATTCATTGATATTAAATATACTACAATGAAGTCCTCCGTTCATACAAAGCAGTTATTAGCGAGTCATAAATTTTAATAGTCGTAAAGAGAAATTTGAATTGGGCATCTCGTACGAATTTTACTTTGTGCCTAGGGGTAATGAGGCACCAGAATATTTCTATTCGATAATCTACCAGCTGCAGCTTCAATAAAAACCTTTTCATAGTAGAACAGCTGGAATTTATAATGCAAATGATTTCAAATCCCTCAGCGACAGAATAATCGATATGATCTTCCACAAAGGTAATTGAGAATACTAATTATCAATTAAAATAATATAAAATGTATAACCTATCCAAATGATTCAATTTCTAATACAGTAACGTCAAGCAAATGTTTTGTATAAATAATATAAAACATTAACTGTCTCGACCCTTACTTCGTGGAATCTGTTCATATTAGTGTTTTAAATGAAACTCACGGTTTCTAGTTAATTCCACAATATAATAAAAGTTATTGAAAATTCTAAAAAATTGACAATTGTTTCGATAAATCAATATCATCATCAGAATGACAGAAGTTACATTTTATTTGAGGCCTACCTGATGTTTAGTAGTTATTTTTGGCTAGACCAAGAAGTGACCTAACTTGTGATTGACTTATATATGTTTATAGAAAAAAGAAGAAGATGTGATATTACAAATATTGAAGCTTAGATATTATTAGCCCTATGGTGATATCCTGGATATCATTTTTCCAATTAAGATCAGTATAACTGTGCAATGATATAGAAAACCAGGAAAACTATATCTGCTGATCTTTACAATTATCACTTAAGAAGACAGTTTATTAGTGGAGAACTCTCTAGATTTAACTGTTCGTTGACAACTTCATATTGTGGGTTTCTTAAATGTCTTCTAATTTCCAATTCTTCAAGGAAATCCAGTTCTTGTTTCTTTTCACAAATATGCAGCACTTCTAGTTTTGTGTTAGGTGTCAATGAATGATTGGTGTCAAGTAGATGTTTTGCGTAGTGGGATTTATCTGGTTGTTTTAACATGTATGCTCGTAAGTGTTCACTGTATCGGATTTCAAAATTCCTAAGGGTCTGACCCAAATAGACAGCATTACATTCTGGGCATTTGAGTTTATATATACCTGACTTCTTTAATAGTGGTATTTTTGTTTTTACATTCAATTTTGTACTAACGTTACTTTCTGTTTTAAAAGAAATTGTTGTATTCGTTGCTGAAGATATTATCTTTGAAATATTATTAGAAATATTTCCTGCATATGTGATGGTTTTATAAGTTTTTATTTCATCAGCTTTTTTAGGAAATATTAGTTGTAATGCCACTTTTGCCTCTTTTTTACTAATTAGCTTATTTATCATATCTAATGGATAACCGTTGGATGTGGCTATTTGTTTAATTGTATTAATCTCTCTATCATAATTACATTTGTTCATAGGAACTGGAAAAGCTCTATGTATCATTGAATTATATGCCGCTAGTTTGTGTGACATAGGGTGATTGGAATTGTCACATCAGTCTGTGTTGGTTTTCGGTAAATTGAATAATCAAGTACATTATTAACTCTTTGAATTTTTAAATCAAGAAAATTGATTGAGCTATTTTCTTCAATTTCTAATGTAAATTTAATTTTTGGGTGTAAATTATTGATGTGGTTGAAAAATACATCTAATTGTCGTTCACTACCCATAAAACAAGCACATATGTCATCTACATATCTATACCAAAATAAAATATTTTTCGAAATATTACTTTCAAAGATCCTTCTTTCTAAATTGCCCATAAAAATGTTTGCTAAAATAGGTGATATAGGGCTTCCCATTGGTAAACCTTCATTTTGAATATATATCTTATTGTCAAAAGTGAAATAATTCTGATTAATGCATACATCAAATAAATTAAGTGTATCTGATATTATTCCTGGATTAATATTTTTATCTTCTAGTAATTTTCTTACAAGTATTAGACATTCTTTAGGAGGAATTTTAGTGAACATATTAGTTACATCGAACGATATGAGTTCATAGTTATCTTGCAAGTGGATTGCTTTCAACTTTTTGATTAGTTCTATTGAATTTCTAATTGAGTACTGAGATTCATATGCGTAACTATTGAGTATATTGTTGAGCCTCTTTGCCAATATATTATTAGGAGCATTAACATAAGAAACTACAGGTCTAATTGGTTGCGTTATTTTATAAGAATCATCATTGTCCACAATTATATGGAACCGTTAAATTACATTGCAATAAAAAATTTGTTTAACACGTAAGGTCACATAAAATTGTCCTAATTAAAAAAAAATATTTCACAAAAAAAATAAGATTTATTCGAAAACTCTTCGAAATTTTTTTTTACTTTGTCAAAACTTGAAAAATATTCATGTTAAAAAATAAAATAAACGACAAAAAATTAAAAAACATGCATACAAAAGACAAATTAAAGTTTTAAAAGTAGGTAACACTAAGAAAATAAACACATCATGATTGGGTTAAACACAATCAAATAAACACGATATCAAAAACTTAAACCTGTTAGTCTAATCACCAGCGCAAAAATCACAAAGAAACTTTTCCTTAGAAGGCACAGGGGCACATGATTCATGTACCCAGTCTCTACATTTCAGACATTGGATCATGTCTTCAACGGCACATTCTCTACAAAATTTGCAATACCACTCGCGTTCATTTACTTTTGCCTTCCTAGTAGTACCAGAATCTAGCTGAAATTTACGTTTTACAGTTTTCTTCTTATCTGGAGATGCCTGTTTAGCAGCTAACTCAACTTTGTATGGACTTGCAGTAAGTATCTGTGCCTTCTGGGCCCCTCGAGATGTTTTCTTGGCTTGTTTTACAACTGGACTTCTTAGATCTTCTTCCATTAATACTGACACACTTTTGGAAGCAGAAGAGGGCCTTTCTTCAGGCTCGGACAGACGCTTAGGCTCCTTTGCTCCTAAACCGTCGGCATTAGGCGTGGACTTGATGGACCCCTTAGGTGCGGAAGTAGTTGCTGTGACTTGTAACTCTTTGTTAATGTCATTAGACGTAGGTTCACGTGAAGTCGATGCTTTAGCCTCTGATGAAGTGGACGCACTTACTTTAGAATCATTGGCTTTGGGCTGTGCCGAAGACGAACAAGAGGATGCTTTGGCCTTTAAAGTAGATGCTTTCTCGTTCTTGATAACACTTAGACCGGAAGTCGACGCAACTACCTGAGATGTAGATTCAAATACGTTACGGTTCAAAGGGGCCACATAGCGAGCTAGGGGCTCATCGTCGCTTTCATCAGAATCTGATTCATCTTCAGAATGGTTACTTCTCTCAATGGGTTCATTTCTTGTCAAGACATCTGCAGGAGCAAAATCTACGTCTGAGAAAACATCTCGATCAACGGGCCAAATTCCAGTTTTTCTGAAACTGTTCATAGTATTTGCCATAACCGCAGCTCTGGGATAGGCTTCCCCAAGAAGCTGTGCGACCTGGTATTGCGAGACAGCTAATCCTGGATGAGAGTTTAGCCATTTTTCATTTGACTCGGTGTAATACAATTCTAAGGGTTTAAAAACCGCCACGTCTAATAGCTGAAGTCTGTGGGTCGTATGGCCAGGGAGTTGTAAGATGATAACACCATTTTCGCGAGCAAGTTCAATCGCTTCGAGGTTTTTTGAGTGTGTGCTGTGACCGTCCAAAACAAGCAAAACCTTGCTGTTAACTGATGGTTTTACACAGTTTAAAAAGTTTTTAAGCCAGGTCACAAATATGTTTGTGTTAATGTACCCAGTATACGAGATTTCCACCAGACAATCGGGTGGAGGAGCAGTCCTTAATTCAGGATTTGCTCGTTTTCTTTTGAAAATAATCATTGGGGCGACAAACTGTCCAGAAGCACTTGCACATACAACAAACGTAGTATTGACTCCTCTCTCACCAGTTGCAACTGTCCCGACATGGCGCTTTCCTTTTGCTGCTAAAATCTTTTGGCACTTTTTTGCCACCGTCGAAAATCCGGACTCATCCACGTTGAAAATTTGGGCAGCTGTCAATTGATTTTCATCTGCCGTTCTTTCCAAGATATCGAAAAAATTGTAGACATTTTCGAGATTAAATCTCTTGCATCGTGCTATGGATGTGGACTCCGGTTGTCTGAGTGTGAGGGTAGGATGTCGTCGCATGAATCCGTAGAACCACTTTTTTCCAGCTAAACATGTTTCTTTGTTGAAAGTATGTTTTATTTGGTTCTTTTCGGCTAGTTCGAAAGCGGCTTTGCGCACGTCCTTTATTGTCACTCCGAAGAACACTTTTTTCAAATAAAGAATATTATAGCTAGTGCGTCCTCAAGTTCTTTGGAAAACACGGTTTTTCGTCCAAAGCTATTAACATCTTTATTGGCAAATTTATTTTTGCATTCAAGATGCCTTTTAAATGTCGCTTTTGGAATGTTGAATACTCGGCATGTTTCATTGAATCCATATTCTTTCGCTTTATAAGCATTTATAGCTTTTTCCATATCTTGTAGACACCACTGTCCATATGGTTTTCTATCCTTTTTCTCATCGGAAGACATCCTAGAAGCAAAAATTTTTGTTAGTTTCCTAAGTTGGACCAGACATAGGGACTTTCGCCTTTTTAACAGATCTATTTTTTTTAATTGTGAAGAAATATTTCTTGTTTATTTTTTTGTGTATTTAAATATAAAAGTGTTTTGTAAATTTCTATAATTGGGATCCTTAATTGGACCGGTCTAATTTCGGAAACCACACGGTGGTCCACTTTAGGCAACCACCACGTGTTTTTACAAAACTACACCGTAGAGAAAAAGGAAAAAATCAATATAACTAGGTAATAGGGGGAATAAATATAGAAAAACTTACTTGATAACCAGGTAATAACAGTTTTTCCTTAGGGATTGACAAAGACTCTGTATTTGCTCAGGGACGCAGTGCAATTCTTACATTAAAATAGAGAAATTAAGATTTTTCGCTGCACACGTCAAGCGCTGGCCGCCAACTAGTTGAGTTCGATATCAATCAATGTCTCTAGGCGGGAGTAAGATACCATGTTGCCAAGTGAATTTTCGGTTTCGTAGTTTCGGAGAAAAGTATGGTGGTCCAATATAGTTGGCGGTTCAATTTAGGCAACCTTCCCCTACATTAATGCACTATAAATTTAAAAAAATCCATTATACTTTCACTCGTTTGATAAAGCTACTCTGTTAGCGAAACACGTCAGAAGTTTAAATGGATTATTAGTTCAAATATAATGAAGTTTTAAACAAATTAAATTGTTTTATTTCATCGTTAAAAATTGTTTACTCACCACAACCAGTTTAACCATCTACCACCAATCAAGAACCAATTTGACCACCTAAAACTAGTCTGACCAGTTACCCCACCCCCACCACCGTCCAAAACCGATTTCACTATTTCCCCCGCCACACAAAACAAGTTCCCCACCACCACATAAACCAGGTTTCCCAACCAACACTCAAAACTAGTTCCCTCACCACGCAAAACAAGTTCCCCACCACCACCAAAACCCAGTTTGACCATTTTCCCTCGATTACCACTGCTGAATTCTTTGAACAAAAATGAATGTTAGTTTGAACTTTTATTACTTATTATAAATTCTATTTTAGGAGAAATATTCAATTCTTTGTTGTAGTTATTAGTATTTAATGGGACTGTTAAAAGTCTGTGTATCATAGCAGCAAAGCTGCTAGTATCAATAATTTCGTAACGTGTTGCTAATTCTTAGTGTGTATTATGAAATAGAAAAACTGTTAATGAGATGTGTACATTATTTACCCAACATTGATATTTAAAAATAAAATTATTTCCTCTGATAGGGCGAATAAATAATAACGTTCAATATTCGCAGTTCATAATATACTCGTAGAAACATATAAACGTTCTGATAACCCTACGCTATACAAATAATTTCTCACCGTTTCAGCTGTTAAAAATCAAGTTTCAATAAATTAATACACCTGCTAAAGGCTATATTTTCGACCCAGTGTTAATCGTGTCCGACGTGGCGCAGACATTTTATTTCTTTGAAAGAAAAAAAATACTGTTAACCACCCACGCTGTCATGTTCGGTTCAGCATAATATGGAGAAAGCTGTTAAACGTAGTGGGTTGATGTAGTTGTGAAACGTTCATTCATACTACTCGCATTAAGAATGATTTTTTTTTTATTTTCATATTTCAACTTGTCTTATGTAATATGCATGAGTTTGTGACGACGGAAATAATTCGCGGGAGCGGATTTATTGAGATGATAAACGGTAACAATTTTTGAAGAATAGTTACTGATAATTATTGTAATGTTTTCCTTATTTATTTAAACGTTTTTATACGACGGGTGGGATACATTTTAAACACACGGTGTGGGTACTTACGAATTTATTTAAACAATAAACTACTCACAACACTTAATTTATATACACTTAACCTTCCAGTGGTGGCGCCAAAGCTTGTTGCACCAGTGATTGCGCTGGTCTCACAGACCGAATGGGGAGGGGCTGGGATTTTCTTCAAAAAAATTAAATGACTTTCAACAAAAGGTTCATTCAAGAAAGTGTACTACAATTCGAAATTAATTTTTCCAAATTTACACGTCGAAACGCTTTTTTTTGTTTTTTTAATTATTTTTATTTATAATTTTTTATAAATAAACACCAACTTGGAAAATTGAACAATGATACGAATTATTGAGAACAAAGACTATGAAATCCAAAACATACAAAAAAAAATATATTGTCACTACCGTAAAAGTTTGTGAGTCAAATTATTCCAGTGGATTTCCGTTGCATGTTGAACATATACCAATGAGGTGCTTTAGGCACATGAATTTTCCACATTTGCAGCAAAAAAATCTTGTTTTTCGATTCTTCTTCGTTCCACAAAAATTGCAGCTTCCAGTTTTTTGTTGAAAGTTATCATTTTCATCGAAAGGAATTCCACAGATCTCTACTAATCTAGATTTCAAATTGCTGGGAAGTCCATGAACATGAGCTCGTTCGTGTAAATGAGGCATAATCAGTTTATTGGCTATATCTTTGAGTAAATTTCTTCTCAAAATATTTTCATTGGGATTATTTGCATGATAGATCACCTGAGAGTTTATACCTGCTACATTTAGTGCCAGTGAAAATATTACAGTAGGTCAGCTACGTGTGTTTCTGGAGCAATCATAACTGGCACATAATGTATCCACCACATCTACTCCTCCTTTCCTCCTATTATAGTCTGTAATGATAACTGGTTTATTGGCATCACCTGTTTCTTTATCAATCTCATCATCATGGTGAAACGAGGACAATGGAAGAACGTTTTTCTTTTTTGGAATGTGAGAAACGAGGGTGCAAATTTTTCTAAATCCAAACATGCTAGTACTTACTGGTCGATGAACAGGTTTTGTAAACTCCAAAGGTAGTACTTTCCTATTTTTTTCAATTGTACCTATGGTTGTGATATTATGATCTACAGCCAATGTCTCAACAAGCGATAGCGATGTAAACCAATTATCTATTGTAAGATTGTGCCCACTTCCCAAAATGTGATGCAAGAGTCTAGGAACAACAGCGCTACTAGAATTAAAATCCTTGTTGATAGCGTTTTTACCAAGATATACCTCCAAATTACTTGTGTAAAATATTCTAGCATCACATAAGGCAAATACTTTTATGCCGTACTTATTGGGTTTGGAAGGTATGTACTGCCGAAAGCTGCACCTTCCTCAAAAAGCTGGAAGCATTACGTCCAGTGTTACAAATTCAGATATATGGTAACCATTTTTGCAGTTTGACGTAAAGGCATCGAAGAAACTACGAATAGGAGCTAGTTTATCTAAGGCCTTTCGCTCCGCACATGTTTCTTTGAGATCAAATCTCATGCAACGGAGTAAGAATCTGAACCTTTGTAAGGACATTGTCAAACGGAAAATTTCAATTCCAGATCCATCTGTTTTCCACAAATCTTTAGTATTCAGACGATTTGTATGGTAAATTCCAGCCATATATAGAAGAGAGCACGAATTTCAACTGAATTAGTCAAATTAGCATTTCTTTTGCGAGAGAAATTATCGGCAATTGACTCGATATGATTATTTGTACCTAGCACTATCATATTTATCATTTATAAAATACTCCCATATTTGTAATGGGTCAGTTGAAGCTTTGGTAACGAGTGTGGGACCAGGAGGTCGTTTTTATGTTTCTCTGCTTAGCTCTACCTCTTTCCACAATTTTTGAAAATTTACCGCAACGAGTAACTTTATCTTTGGAGATGTATGAATATTTGGTGGAATTATAATTTGGTATATCTTCCGCATCAGACATATCTTGTTCTGTATCACTGCTCTCCAAGTCTTGTTCTCCGTGATCCGATTCATTATCATCAGATTGGTCGAATACAACATATTCTTCGTTGGCTTCCACCTCTTGCAACATTTGCGAAAGCCGGGCCTGCTCTTTTTTGTAGGAGCACATGATATATTCTGTTAAAAAAAAACAATTCATAATGATGAAAAACAGAAAGAATAAAACAAATTACCTCGAAATCAAAAAATGGCAAAATTAAAACTGGCTTCGCTGAGTAGTGGCGTAGGATTCTGGGACCGAAAACAGGCACAGCAGACGATACGTTCATCCGATCACAGTCAAATGAATACTGATTGCCTGTCACCTCAGAAAACTAAAATACGCGAGGAGATAGCCAGCAGCCCCCTCCCTATTCGTAACCATGGCGATATTTCTGTTCTGCGGTCTCCTAGACAAGTGCCTTTTTCACTAGATAGTTCTAGATTGCGGCTTACACGAAAACAATTGGCTCTCGCATTTTCTAGATAAGACTGGTCACAAAAACAATGTCTAGATAAGATAGTCACAATCATAAACAATTCTAAGAAATCCCTTCGCATCCGCCATAATTTTAACTTTCATACATGGCTTAGACAGAGTCGAATTCAGGGATTATACCAGTGTGCTGTTTCGTAACATTATTTATTAATTGAGATTTTAAGAAGGCAACAAAACTCATGTAAGTATTTTCAATAAATAATTAGAGTTAATGATATTTTTCTTCAGAATATCTATTTATGGCGAACGGTTTCCTTGGCATGTACAAAGATCTAAAAATCTACATATCTCCAAAACCATCAATTTTATCGAATTAAACAAAGAGTACCTCTTTGTTGAAAAATCTATTGATAAATTCATTTTTGCTATCTTTAGATTGTACAAGTTGACCCTGTAAAAATTCCGGATTAGGCATAAGCCGCCCCTGGCCTTCAGATATTAGTGTATAATTATTTATTCCGTCAAACACATTACATGAACATACATAATCATCCAATAAAACTCATAATGTTCCAATGTATAATTTAGAAAATACGTATAAGTTCTGATTTCGCAACTTTAACGGCGTATAACTCAGAAACGAGAGGTCGTATGAGAAAACTATTTTTATGTCACAGCATTATTTTCACGTTATCTACTCACTACCGAATTTTTTACATCAAGTCCCGGAACACCCTGTACTTTAGTACACATACCCAAGTCCTGGAACACCCCGTACACATACAAAGTAATAATTACATAATTATTACGATGAACTGAATGGAATAGAAAAGAGGCAGGTCGATTTTGATATTTTATATTTCATATAGTCTTTGTTGATTACAATATATCAAAAATATGTTTGCGATTTTGATTTTCTTTTCGGTTCTGAAAATGTATCTTTTGTCTTATATTCTTGCAGTATTCTATAAAGACCACGATCGCAAGATCCACTTTTAGCTGCTACAATCTCTTTGAGAGACATCTTGGGTATCATGTTTATACATATTCGGAATTATTTCGGTGGCTTTGACATCAAAAGAAGGTTTTTGAGCTCTTTTCCTAGGAGGAGGGAAATCACACAATTCCACTCGGTCGTCAGTCGTATCTGTGTCAGACATAATTAATAATCTTTGGAAATGAAAACTAACAAACAGTCTTGACACAAAACAAAATTAACATTTCAGTACAAGCCCATAAAATCAACGAAACACTATTTTATATCATAATAATATAGGAGAACAATATTTTTTAGTAACAGTAAATACCGGATTATTTATCAGGCGGTCGAACAATATGATGTTCCTTACTCTGTCGGGAATGTTGGCTCTCGAAGCCAAATAATTTATTGCTGCTTGACCAGTCATAGCGGCTATCATGCACTGTGTATTTTTTTACACTAGTGACTTTTGATTTTACATGTACCATGGGATAATTTTGTTAATTGATAGTCATTCTTCGAGAATTATTTTTTAGAATATAAGATGTACAATTAAAGTAATCAAATACGTGTATTATTTTTACTACTTCTTCAAAATCAATTCGTGATTCTGCTAATGGTCAAAGTTCATATATTTTTGAAGTAACGAGTGATTCTAATAATAAAAATCTCTTCTTCTTAATATTTCATAATGAACATGAATATTAGAGCTATTTAGGTAACCTATTTAAATTCACGGTTTTTTAATTATTTGTGCTTGTGAGAAATGGAAAATCTTTTTATGACGATAGAAGTTCTACATTCCGACGTAGTAGAATATTCATTATCGCCATTGGTATGAAATGAATACTTGTGGCGCCCTTGTATGTCACGGTTCATTTGACAGAAAAAGAAAATAGGCGTACTCCGTTTTCTACACCAGATGCACTACTTAGAGTAGAAGTAGTACAGAAATATCAAAATGCATAGAAAATCGTACGTAAATTGTCCACTATTATATGGAACCGGTCAATTACATAAAATAACTAAACCAATTAGACCTGTAGTTTCTTATGTTAATACTCCTAATAATATATTGGCAAAGAGGCTTAACAATATACTTAATAGTTACGGATATGCATCTAAATACTCAATTAGAAATTCAATAGAACTAATCAAAAAATGAAAAGCAATCAACTTGCAAGGTAACTATAAACTTGTTTCATTTGATGTTACTAATATGTTCACTAAAATTCCTCCTAAAGAATGTCTAATACTTGTAAGAGAATTACTGGAAGATAAAAATATTAATCCAGGAATAATATCAAATATACTTAATTTATTTGATGTATGTATTAATCAGAACTATTTCACTTTTGACAATAAAATATTCAAAATGAAGGTTTACCAATGGGAAGCCCTATATCACCTATTTTAGCAAACATTTTTATGAAGAAAGATCTTTGAAAGTAATATTTCGAAAAATGTTTTATTTTGGTATAGATATGTAGATGACATATTAGCTTGTTTTATAGGTAGTGAACGACAATTAGATATATTTTTCAACCACATTAATAATTTACACCCAAAAATTAAATTTACATTGGAAATTGAAGAAAATCGCTCAATCAATTTTCTTGATTTAAAAATTCAAAGAGTTAATAATGTACTTGATTATTCAATTTAACGAAAACCAACACACACTGATGTGACAATTCCATATAGTACCCATCACCCCATGTCACATAAACTGGCTGCATATAATTCAATGATACATAGAGCTTTCTCAGTTCCTATGAACAAATGTAATTTTGATAGAGAGATTAATACAATTAGGCAAATAGCAACATCCAACGGTTATCCAATACATATGATAAATAAGCTAATTAATAAAAAAGAGGAAAAAGTGGCATTACAACTAATATTTCCTAAACAAACTGATGAAATAAAAATTTATAAAACCATCACATATGCAGAAAGTATTTCTAATAATATTTTAAAGATAATATATTTAGCAACGAATACAACAATTTTTTTTAAAACAGAAAGTAACGTTAGCACAAAATCGTTAAATGTTAAAACAAAAATACCACCATTAAAGAAATCAGGTATATATAAACTCAAATGTCCAGAATGTAATGCTGTCTATTTGGGTCAGACCCTTAGAAATTTTGAAATCCGATACAGTGAACACTTACGAGCATACAGATTAAAACAACCAGATAAATCCCACTACGCAAACTACTTGACACCAATCATTCATTGACACCTAACACAGAACTAGAAGTACTGCATATTTGTGAAAAGAAACAAGTACTGGATTTCCTTGAAGAATTGGAAATTAGAAGACATTTAAGAAAACCACAATACGAAGTTGTCAATGAACAGATAAATCTAGGGAGTTCTTCACTAATAAACTGTCTTTTTAAGTGATAATTGTAAAGATCAGCAGATATAGTTTTCCTGTTTTTCTATATCATTGCACAGTTATACTGATCTTAATTGGAAAAATGATATCCAGGATATCACTATAGGGCTAATAATATCTGAGCTTCAATATTTGTAATATCACATCTTCTTCTTTTTTCTATGAGCATATATTAAGTCAATCACAAGTTAACTCACTTCTTGGTCTAGTCAAAAATAACTACTAAACATCAGGTAGACATCAAATGAAATGTAACTTCTGTCATTCTGACGATGATATTGATTTATCGAAACAATTGTCAATTTTTTATAATTTTCAACAATTTTCATTATATTGTCGAATTAGTTAGAAACAGTGAGTTTCATTTAAAACATTTATATGGTCGTTGAGTATTAATTGTTAAAGCCTGAAGTGCAGCATACCTAAGTTTATTTTGTGGCACTTTTTAAGAAAAAAATGAAAAAGAAGAACAACAGTTGTCAACCGTCAAAATTGTCGATTGTCTAAATTGTTTAATTATTACCTATTTTCTTAAATTTAAGATTTAAATTGGTTAATACTTCATAAAAAGTAAATAAATTTATATAATTTCATTTCATTCAAAATTCTACACTCGTAGAACCGGTTTCCTCGCCTACGGGAAACAAATCTTTCTACTCTTGTTGAGTTTTGCATATTCCACCGTTAATATACAATCAACTATTTTATTTTGTAGTTATAATTATTTCAGATAAATTTTTGATAGTTTTTAAATTATGAATTTCTTACCCTGTTGCGGCGATAAGTATGTGAACAGGTAAGAGTCGCTGATGGCTAAATTTGTGTGTAGGTTGGAAGCGAAGTGTAATTTTTACTAATTTTATAAACGAAACTAACTGCTTCTAAATTATTCCACAATATATTGAAAAAATGGCAAAATTCTAAAAAAATGACAATTGTTTTTGTTTGCGCCAATATTCAAATTTTTATTAGTAGTCTAGTAAACTTTATGAATAGGTGGCCAGTTGATTCCTTAGTAATAGGCAACGCACCTTGCTAATTTTTTTGTAAATAAAAGACAGGTATGCTGGTCCGATGTAAATAATTATTATTATTACAAAAACGTCAGTTGAAAATATAGTTTAGATAGAGAGTTAGCAGAAAACGTTTGAATAAGCCATCTCCGTACAAAAATATCGTGAGTAAATCAATATAAAATAATTTTCAATCTAAATTAACAGTGTCGGAGTTTGTCTATCAGGCAGACATATACGTTACAGACAACATCACTACAGCCCTGAAACAGAACCTGAATAGCAAATGAAGCATCTACATTTGTTACATAATCGTTTATAAATAATTTTCAGAAATAAACTGAGGGGGTAGCTCTTGAGGTTACTTAGTTTATAATCTTCACATTGTTTTGCAATGGCTTTTTTGGGGACGTCAATTGGCCTTGGGGTTTTTCCATTTTTCATTTTTTTGACGGTCCTGCAACTTCGTCAGCGGTAATGAGTCCGTGTCGGTATTGAATATTAGAGTGTCACTTTTCTCATCCTGATATATGTTTTCCAGAAATTAATTCTGTTGTGTTTGTCGATAACGATATTGTGTTGTTCATCTAACAGGCATCCAACCATACGTGTCTTGTATATACAACTCATTTTTTTACCTTAGATTATATCTTAACGGGGTTACAATGCACTGAAACCTAAGGTTTATTGTGCCCCCCTATCAGAGCTGTTCTCGCTACAACTACAGCTCGCCTTCCCGTTCCAGGGTTCTAATGAACTCTAATATTTGGGACGGCTCCAACGAGGTTAGATCCTCACCCTTACAAGTTTCTTGTCCGAAGTATTACTTGCGTTGGCTTGCAATGGCCAGGCATTCTAGAACTAGGTGATCCGGAGTTTCAATCAAACCAACCCCCCCCCCCCCCCCACAGAATCTACACTCGTCAATTTCTGCTAGGCCTATTCTCATTAGGTGCTTCCTAAGGCGGCAGTGTCCTGTAAGAAAGCCCGTGAGGAAATGTAGCTTATTTTTACTGAGGTCCAAATATTTTTTGGATCTAGCAGTGTCAAAGTTCCGCAGGAACTTTTTGGAATGTTCCAGCCCGGGAAGGCACCGCCAGAGTGCTTCTCTTGCGGTTTCCTCTTTGTTCCGAAACTCTTTCCTATGAAGCATTTTCCTACAACACAGAAAGGCTCCGGGCCAATAAAGGGCGTTTGTGTTCCTTTCCTGGTAAGTGTATTGGCCTCTTCATTTACTGTGATTCCCGAGTGGCCAGGAACTCATACTAAAGAGACCCTGTTATTCTTGCCTAATTCATCAAGTTTTCTTCGGCACTCCCATGCCAACTTTGAGTCAATGACATGGAAACTCAATCCTTTCATAGCTGCTTGACTATCAGACTGGATCGATATGTCACATTTCTAATAGTTTCTTTCTAGGTTCATTTCCACGCATCTTTTGATCGCAAGTATTTCTGCCTGAAAGACGCTCGGGAAGGAGCCTAACGATAATGAGTATCTGGTGTCAGGCCCAAATACTCCAGCGCATGCTCCAGTTGTCGCTTTTGAACCATCCGTATACCATCTAATGGTATTTTCTTTGAGAATTTGGGTGGTGTATTTCCTTTCCCAGTCTCTCCTTGTATTTAGCATCGTAGTGAAATTCTTTTCGATACTTACTTTCTTGATCATTTTGTCACTGGGAAGATTCGCTGATGAGATGTATTTTGTTAGAGAGGACCAGGCTCCCTGATTTTTAATACTCTCATTGCCTGAACCTTCCTTAGATATTCTAAGAATTGCCTCTTGGGCAGATCTTTCTATCACCAGATGTAGAGGTTTGAGATCTGTAATGATCTCAAGTGCCCTAGTTGGACACGTTCTCATAGCTCCAGTCATGCACACACAGGCAAGCCTTTGAACTTTGTCGAGGGTCTTCCTCGTGCTGTACTGACTTGCTTTTGTATTCCAAACTATTGCCCCATACGTAATTGCTGGTCTCACAATCATGGCGTACATCCATCGCAGTATTTTTGGGTCAATGATTTGCAACTTGACGTTTAGCTGAGCCAACCACTCTATTAGAATTCCTATGAAATTGTAACACTTTTTATAGATTTTCTCGTGTGTTCAGCTTAATAGCGAGTCTCTGGAAATGACTTGGCATCCATTTTGTGTTGAGGAACTAATTTTTATTACTCTTCCGCCCAACCTATCTAATATGCGAGAAAAGTATTGGTTTACCCACAAAAAAGTTGAAATTTTGAAAAAAAATGTTGAGTTATTTTTACATTTTCATCAAGAACAACACGAAAAAAAGGTTTTTAGAAAAAAATCCTGTGTGTATGTCGTCGTCGTTCTCGTCGGCCACTTTTCGTTACATGTCTTGTTAGCACGATACAGTCTCCGGAGTACAACAAGTCACCAATTTTAAGATTGAATATTATTCGGAATATTTCACAGATGGACCCAATTGATTTTCAGCTCACCACAGCCAGTACAACGGATGCTACGGTACTTGAAGTACGACATTTTTCTAATTTTTTGAGAAATTTCAGTTTGTCAGCATGATACAGCCTCCGGAGTACACAAAATTTTGAGTTATTTTTACCTTTTCCATCAACAACAACACGAAAAAACGGTTTTTAGAAAAAAAATCCTGTGTGTATGATGTCGTCGTCGTTGTCGTCGTCCACTTATCCTTACATGTCTTGTTAGCACGATACAGCCTCCGGAGTACAATAAGTCACCAATTTTATGATTGAATATTGTTAAGGACATGTCACAGATGAATCCTATTGATGTTCAGCTCACCACAGCCAGTACAACAGGTGCTATAGTACTTTAAGTACGACATTTTTGTAATTTTTGGAGAAATTTCAGTTTGTTAGCACGATGCAGCCTCCGGAGTATATATAAGTGACCAATTTTATGATTGGATATTATTCAGGGCGTCTCAAAGATGAACCCTATTGATATTCAGCTCACTAAAGTGAGTACAACAAGTGCTATGGTACTTGAGGTACCAAATTTTTGTCATCTTTTGAGAATTTTCAGTTTGTTGGCACGATACAGCCTCCAGCGTGTATACAAGTGACCCATTTTATGATTGAATATTATTCAGGGCGTCTTATAGATTTTTAGCTCACCAGAGGTAGTACAACGAGTGCTATGGTACCTGAAGTGCTACATTTTTGTCCTTTTCGGAGAAATTTCGGGTTTAGTACGATACAGCCTCCGTAGTGTACACAAGTGGCCATTTTTATAATTGGATATTTTTCAAGGTGTCTCACAGATGTACCCTATTGATTTCCAGCTGACTATAGAAAATACAGCGGGTCCCATAAATCCAGATATACTGCATTTTTAGTTACTTTTGGAAAAATTTTGGTTTGTTAACACGATACATCCGCCGAAGTGTGTACAAGTGACAATGTTATGATATAATATTTATCAGAGCATCTCACAGATGCGGAAAAGTTAGTTTTAATCTTTAAAACCGTTTATTTTTGCATGGTTTAATGGTAGTATATCTGATAAGCAGTTCAAAAAAGACATCGCGTTCAAGTCACCTGAATTCGTTTTGATTATTTGTACAAAAATTTCGTAGCATTATATACAATGTTCAATGAATAAGGATGGGGGAATTTTTTCATCGTTGACGAAGTAAAATCCTTTACCAAATAAAAATTCACCCGCACGTTCTGTGGATTTCATGGAATACAAACACAATGCGTCTCCTTGATATATCAATTAATATGAAGATTATTTCAGTCCAAAATTTTGTTTAATTCACCTATTCAACATCAACAATGATGGCAATGTGTAAAAAATAACTGTTTTTAAGTGCCATAATCATTTTGCTTTAGACATCTTCTAATCTCGTTATGTACTCGAATGATTTATTGGACTTTTTAATCTGTTACAGCGGTCGGTATTGAAAACAAACATCCCCATTTGTTCGACTTGAAACTTCTTTAAAACTTCGAGAAAATTTCGTATAACGCGCCAATCCCATAATCCACATAATACGTTTCTGATTGGCGATGTCACAAACTTATACCTTGAACTTTGACGGCAAAGAAATATCCAATATCTTAAGGAAAGTGATAGATATTGTTATCCCCATGAAAAATGCATGTAGAATTGTTACTCTCACATTGTTATATGAGGTTCATTTAATAGGAAAGTCTCCTGTCATTGCTGGTGAAAAGTTGATAATCTTCATTATGACGCTGGATTTAGACCAGGCAACAACAGTAAAATATACAAAGCAGAAATAGACGGAAAAATACCATTGTAACTTTTGAACGAAACGTTATATCGTCATAAAATGTATATCGATAGTAGGTACTTAGAAATATATTATTTCTATATTTATAGCGCCATATGTGTGTCAGCAGATGTAATAATTTGCTTTCTAACTTTTTTTGTTTTCCCCTTCCCATTTTTTGAATTTCATATTTTCGTTTTCCATCTGCTTGTCTATATTGCTTTAGATATCATACTTTCATTCTCTGTATTTTGTCTTTCTTCATTATCTTTTGTGATATATCTTGACTCATCCTTTTTTTATAGGTTCTAGTATCACTCTTAGTATCTCTAATACGTTTTCTTCTTCCATTTTGTTATTATCATCGTTTCAAATGCAAACATTGTTACGGTATTATTTTTACTTTTTCTTTATTGATTTTAGTTTGATTCAACAGAATATTTTTTTATTGGTAGGCTCCCAAGTTTTTTAAACACATACCTCAGTTAATCTGCTTCATCATAATAACTACCCTGAGAGAGTACAATTTTGTACGCCACTGCCTATAACTTGGTTAGATTAGTATTTTTCAAGACAAGTGAGATAACCTACACGTATAAATATATTAATTTATCTAAATATAGCATTCTATATCTTGATATTTTCAAGTTTTTATAGCTGCTGCTAGGAGATTCTTCCGCCTTTTAACTGCGTTTACATGTCTTATTTAGAGAAAAATAAAAATGTTTCTGATTTCGTCGTAAATCACCAACCTGAACAAGTTCATTTAGTATTTTAATGAAAGTAAAAATAATATGAGATGTTCATATTATGCATTGCTTATATTTATTGTGGATGATATAACCATATAGTAACAGTTATTAATTTTGTTCCGTATTAATGAAACTTGCTGTAACAAAAAAAAAATTAAAAGTAAAGTTGACATGTTTCATATTTCCTCAATTTGTATATCAACTAAAAATAGTAAACGTGACATTCACAAACTTCTTCAGAAATGTCCATTTCGAAACCCCGAAGTTATAGGAATGACATTGTCCACCCTACGCGAGGGATGATAGTTTCAGTTCCGTTAATAACCAATCAATCAGCTTTTTTAACATCTTCTTTGCGAAAATGTTACTCACACACACACACACACACACACACACACACACTGATTTGGAGTCAATTGTGATAAAGCTTCTGCCCATTTTTCCCTCAATACGATATTCTGAAAAGAATGAATACATTTTGATAATTTATAATAATTTGCAAATCTTGGAATTGTCTTATTTATCAAGAATTTCTTAAAAATTCAATAAAGATAAATTTGTTAAATAAAAAATTCCATGATTAATTAAGCAAATAATAATTTTACATACCTATTCAATATTACAATGTTTAGCTCTGAAACAATAACGTATAAAGATATTACCTTTAATACTTTAAATAACGATTAGTGTTGCCGCGAGACGAGACGAGAGAAGGCCTTCTCTCATCTCGTCTCGCCAGACGAGAGAAAATGTGTATCTCGTCTCGTCGAGAGAGGGCGAGACGAGACGAGAGACGACCTTCTCTCGTCTCGCAACTCTCGTGATTTAAACCAAATATAGTAAAAACCAATCTAAATTTTAACGCGTTGATGTTAGGTTCTACTATATTTGATATAAATTGTGTGCAATATGTGTCGAATAAAACAGAACCTAACCTAAATGAGATACAACTTTGCTTGGTATTTATTACAGGGTAGCCCATTAGTTCGACAAAGGTCAATATCTCTTGCACCAATAAAGATAGCAGGAAAACGTTTGACGAAGCTTATAAGGGTTAAGAGGTGCCTGTTATAAAATTATTTTTGTCTATACAGGGTGCTCCAAAAAACCCGCACGAATCAACATTCCTTTTTATTTCAGGTCCCTGTAAAAGACGAAGATATCGTCGAGTGGGAGTCTTTGCAATACCTACCATTTAGCTTTTTTGACGATGAACATACTGAAACTTTCTTCAAAAAACTAAATTCCAGGGCAGTACTCCCAAAACGAACAGCCCTTAGAGAAAAGTTTCAAAAGAGAATAAATCGCAAATATCTTTCACAATCGATGGATGAACTTCTATAAACTATAAGTCCTATTATGGAATAACAGCACATTTTATTGATGAATTTTGGAATCTGAATTCAGTAGTAATAGAATTTTTGCCATCTAATGGTAATCATACTGGAAAAGATATTCCAGAAATATTTTACAAATGTACACAGGATTATGGAATTGTTGATAAATTGCACGGAATCACAGTGGATAATGCAGCAGCAAATACAACTTTTTTAAAGGAACTGGACAATATAATTAAAAACGATTGTCCAGATCACTTATTCAACACAAAATATTGTCATTATAGATGTTTTGCGCATATTTTAAACTTGGGTGTGCAAGATATCGTACATTAAAACTATTAAAATTGGAAAATGAATCCATTGAAGAGGGCGACGATGATGATTTGGCCGAAATTAACCAGGAGACAGAATTACCGCCTTTGACGATGTTTGTTTAAAAAAATTAAAATATCTGAACAAATGCAGAATTTGTTGAAAACGTTATGTGATGCTGCCAACATAAAATATGTGTCAGTAAATATAGATGTGTCTACTTGCGATATGTTAAATCTAGCGATTCGTTTAAGAAAGGCCCTAAACAGTTTAGTTCAAAGTAACGAAGATTTCAGTCAGTTACTTTTAACAGAAGCGCAATGGAAATTAATTGGCATTATGTCAATTTTTAAAATATTTTAAATCACTTAGTACTACAGTTTGTGGAGAAACCTACCCTTAGTTATAGTTGGTTTTAACATATTGCTAGACAAATTGGAATCTTTATTAATTTCTTTCAATGATATAGAAGCCACTAATGTGGAAAACACCTCAATAGAAGCATTTCAAGCATGGAGAGACAAAATGCTGAAGCATTATTATAAAACGAATTGGGTTTATTGTGCGGCGTCAGTATTAGATCCGAGGCACAAAATAGAGACATTTAATTTGACCCCGTGGGGAAGACAAATTAAAGAAGGATCTTTGAAGAAATTTGACGAAATCTTCTATTCATTTTACGTCAAACCAACTGCTACTATCGCCACGGCGACGGAAACAGAAACAGAGAAAGATTCATCATCAACAACTAGTGACGAATTTATGGCTGGCTTATATAAAAAACCGAACATTTACATCAACAATAGAAAGGTAGCAAGAGCCGAATATCAAAAATATATAGACGGAGAAAGAGCTGGTCGAAATAACAATACTTTAAAATGGAGGGGTGACCATGAGGAAATATTTCCAAATCTTGCTGGAATGGCTAGGGATATATTAGCCATATCTGCTACCAGTGTTCCTGCCGAAAGAATGTTTTTAAAAGCAGGGCTCGTAATAAGAAAACATAGGAACCGTCTCAACGCAGAATCAGTGAGAACATTAACTCTTGGTATTCGTGTAGCCTTAAGAATAATATATTTGTTAAAAAATTATTATTTTAAATTTCCAAAGTTTTCAGTGTTCCTAATATATGTATAAGTATTAACTAAATATAGGTAATAAAAGTTTTTTTTAGCCTAAGTTACTTTTTATACATCATTATATCAACCTTTTTTGTATCTAGGTACCTATCTGTAATGTATTTTTTAGTTCATTAGTAAATTTTATGTTAACTGTTGCAATATTTTTTCCGACTTCAGAATGAAAATTAATTATTAAAATTGGCGTTTTATTATTTTTGATAAGATTTCATTTTTCAGCGTACTATTATTTCGCATTTATACAGTGTGGTCATTTGAGTGTGCAACTACAATTATGTACGTTTCAACACATAGATAGTCAGGAAATTTTTTGATATATTTTTAGTACCTATGCTTCAAATATTATATTTTTCCTGTTTTCTACCTCAATTTTATTCTATCTCAAGCAAAAATTGAGGTAATATTTAAAAAAGCCATAAGTCTACTGAGAATATTTTAAAAAAATTCCTGACAATGTATAATTTGTGTCGAAACGTACATCATTGTGTTTGAGGTATTGTGTAGTCAAAAATTATTATGAAAAAATCTTGGATCGTATTGAAAAATATGAAGTTGACCATGATATATCAGAGACTTATGATATGATATGAAAAAATGTAACGATAGTTTACAAAAATTAAAAGAATACAATGATTTTATTTCAAGAACGTTGTCCTAAAATTAAAACCTTTGCAGTTCAAAGGATTTAATTTTAGAGGTTTTTAACCAATCACCGTATCTCAGGAACTGAAAACAATTTTACAACGCGGTTAGTAAATACACAAACATTTTTATTCTGTTAATAATAATATGTTTGTAGTCGAATAACTCGAAAACCGCTGGTCCATATATAGACATTATATATATTTTTGCAAAGACGAATTTAAGAAGATTTCAAAAATCTCAAAAATTATTACGTTTTTTGCTCGAGAGTGATCGAGAGAGACGAGAATTTCTCGACGAGAGAGGGTACTTCTCTCGTCTCGTCTCGTCAGACGGGAGAAAGTTTGTCTCTCGTCTCGTCGAGAGAGGGCGAGACGAGACGAGAGACGAGAATCTCTCGTCTCGGCGGCAACACTAATAACGATGGTTGACGCAAATCATAGATATGGGAATACGCAAATCGTTTTTCAGTTTAGTCTTTCGATAAGATGCTAAAACACTTGTATAGTTGAGGTTAAAACATATTGTGTAGTAATGTAATCTTATATCCCCTTGCCAATACCTATAAGGTATTTAATGTTACGTAATTGTTGAAAGGGCATCCGGTTTAAACGGGACCCCAGACGTGAACTGAGCCCTTTTTGTATCCTATTCGATTTTTATGGAAAACGAAATTTAATAGCAAAAACCATAAACAAAACTAAAATCTATGAAAAAAAAGATTTTTTTTAACAATGAATAAAACAATTCTTTAAAAATTTCTAACTCCTGTTTGTCACTACTATATAAGTAACCTGATAAATATATTAAACTTAATTAATTTTCTTCTGCCAAAAATTATATCAATCCTTCTCCCATATCATCTGCTTCACTATAACTATCGTCTTGTAAATTAATAATAAATGTATTTCCCCCATTAATATGGACTTGCCCAATATTCTTATACTCATCTTCAATTTTGATTACTTTTTTAATCCTTTTCTGCCAGTATTCTTTGGTAATATTAGCTACTTCTTTTTTAATCAGGTCGACGACTTTCGTATCAAATTTAGGAAATGTATTGTTACTCCGAATACTCTGATTTAATTGTGCCCAAATTAACCCGATGGGGTGGAAAATACAAAATACTCAATATAGAGTGTCCATTTTTTCAGCAATACTCTTTAGGGCATATAATTTCTTTGTAAAACTTCATTCAGTTGTTGTTTTGTATACGAATCTTCAAAGTACAAATTATTATCCATTAAAAAATTTTGTAGTTCGGTCTTCTTGTCGCATTTATTTGGTATTTTATTTAGCTGTCGTGAATGATAGGAAGCGTTGTCAAAAACTATATTACTATTTGGCTCTAAGTTTGGGATCAATGGGAATTCAAACCATTCTTCCAAAATATTAACATGCATGTTCTTATGATAGTCAACGTGGCAATCTTCCATTTTTTCCCACATGTTTTTAAGGCATTTGGAACCCATCCTTTGTTTCCACCGCAATGCACAATAATAAGTCTGGATCCTTTGTTTGCAGTTATTGTTGGCATACAAATTTTTTACCCATCAGTCCATCCTTTCTTAACCTTGTCGTGTGTATCATACCAAGTTTCGTCCAAATAGACAACTGGTTGATTTTCTTCTCTATACATAGTTACTTGTTCCAAGTATGTATACCTCATATCCACTATTCATCTGCTTTCCATGACTGTTTGACGTTTATTAATCGTTTTGAATTTGAATTCCATTCTGTTAATCCATTTTTCAATAGTTTTCTTACAGACATTTACATTACGGCCGGCATTTGTCAATTTATTTCTTATTGTTTCAATCGTTGGTAACTCATTACTTTTGTAACATTCATATATGGTGGTTTTCAATAATTTTATTACAGACACATCTAAAGGTTTGATCAATCCCTTATCACATCGCTTCTTGCGTTCGTAAGGCCCTTTCTTGGCTATTTTACGTACAGTAGACAGGGGAACTTCTGTTAAATCATATACTGCTTACATTAATTTGGTTTCTTCATCGAAACCAAACTTTTGCTATAGATTCTTATACACATTGAAACATATTTTCTGTGTTTCCAAATTTAAATGACGCCGAATCCTGTTTTCACTTTGATGAGTATTTTATAAATTATTTTATAGATGTACTAGTAACGGATGTAGAAGAAGAGTATCTTTAAGAAACAGAACATTTTTTGGTAATGTAAAAGTTCCAATAAACAAGTACTTGGAGGTATTAATAATGTGGATTCTAAAATATCCGCCAGGCTTAATAAAAAAAGAAAGCCGTGTAGATAGGAAAACTGTTGAAAAGTGTTTGAAAAACCTCAGGGAACTAATTACAGCCTACATTCAAGAAACTCGTGCATCAATTATTGGTGGACCACCTGGAAGAACGGTGGAAATTGACGAAAGTGTTTTTGGAAAAACGAAGTACAGCAGGGCCAATTTACTAGAACAAAATGAGATGTAGGAGGAATTTTTCGTGAAACAAAGCAGTCTTTTTTCGAATATTTTGAAAATAGAGATGCAGCAACAATTGGTGCACTAATTCAATGATGTGTTCTTCCCGGGACAATTATTAAAACACATATGTGGCGTGGGTATTTCCAATTACAAAATTTAGGATTTCAACTTCATACTGTAAATCATTCTCAGAACTTTGTAAATATACATACCCAAAATATCGAAAATAAGGGGTCTTGTATTAAACGGGATTTACGGCAACATTACGGCAAAGTATCATCAGAACATCTTGAGTACGTTTGACGAGCATCATATACAACAACACAAGATATGTTTCAAAGCTTCATCGACTCCATGTTATCATTTTAACCGAGATAAAGGCTTAAAGTAAACTTAGTTGAAGGTAATTTTCTCACGACACCAATTTGTGCTTTTTTGTAATAATTTTTTTAAATTTGTAATTTAAGTTTTAGTTTAAATAAACGTTCACTTGCTTTTAAAAAAACATTTGAAACATGTTGTTTAGTTTGTCTGTAAATTATTATAATAATAAAAACATTAGATTAGATTAAAAAGGTTCTTTATTCAGTTTTTGACTCCCTAAATAACAGAGAATACGAAAATAATTATATACAAATATATATAAAAAATGCCGGTGTTTTGGCGATTTTCTTCCGCTCTCTTCTTTCTGGTTAGTATTCACGGCTCCTTGCTGATAGCATCATCAAACTGTTTTCCCTGGATGTGTAACTTTGTACCTAATATAAACATTTCGCTTCTACCATCTTTCGACTCGGGTATTCCCAGAAAAACAGCTGAAAAACTGGGTTTCAAATTGATACGGGGTTTAGTTTTCGAGAGAGCAACATGGCAGACGTTTATTTGTCGTTATATAATATGTGAATGAATAAATAAGTTTGAGTTTTGTGGAGCAAAGACATCGCAGTTAATTACTGCGAGTCTTGTACTCCCTTTGTGAAGTATGTGGTTTGGAATTCAACAACCAAATTATGTAATTAACGATCCATGCAGAAGCGTACACCCACTATCTCGGATGCCTTCTGAGCGATTTGCGTCTTTGAGTTTGTTTCGAAGATCTTGTGGCAGACAATAGTTATAAAAATTATCTGAGATTTTGTTGCTAAAGTCTTTGATTGTGGGTATGTTTGCCTTGTCACGTAACCAGGAGGTTTTAGGTAGTTTGGGATAAACCGCATTATGATTTAATGCCATTCGGAGACACTTGTTCTGTATCAACTGCAGGGAGTGAAAATTATGTTTGGTGCCCGTGTATGTATGGGTCTTATGATTTGTTTGTATAATAATATTTTGGTATAGCTTGTGAGTTGACTGTGTTTACATATAAGTGGATAAAGTCGACACATTGCCGAGGTATTTCCTTGCATTGTATACCCTAAATATTTTAGGGTATTGCTAGGGGCAATGTAATGCCCATTTACGCAAAGCTGAGATTGCAGTGGATCGGCTTTCCTAGCTATTCTTCTGAGTAATAAATACTCTGTTTTTTAAGGGTTAATAGCTAGTTTGTGTTCATTGGAATAGGGTGTGATTTTTGTGTTAATATGAGTTTGTACAGTGTTAAGTGCTTGTTCTTGATTATTTGCTGTTGCTACAAAACAAGTATCATCAGCGTATGTTGCCGTTAATAATTTAGGGGATGTTGGGAGATCATGGACAAATAGGGAGTATAACAAAGGTGATAAAACAGAGCCTTGTGGTACTCCAGCCCTTATGTCATATGGACCTGCCACGTGATCATAAAATTTAGAATAAAATTTCCTGTTAGTAAGATATGAATGTATGATTTTTATTAGGTAATCAGGGATTTTTACTTTCATTAGTTTGTAAATCAGCCCCTCAAGCCATACGGAGTCAAAAGCTTTTTGGACGTCTACTGTGACCATGATCGATTTGTGTTTATGTGGAAATCCTTCCCGTATGTGATTTATAACACGAATGATCTGAGCCACCGTACTATGTCCACTTCTAAATCCGTAATGCTCGGGGGGGATAATATGATTTTTATTAACAAATAATTGTAATCTTTTTAGAACTATTCTGTCTATCACCTTTGCGATATTGTTCAAAAGAGAAATTGGCCTGTAGCTATCCATTGTTTGTTAGCTTTGACGATCGGTATGATATTGGAAATCTTGAGCATATCGGGATACTCTCCGGTTTTGATGATATAATTTGCTATATATACTAATTGAACAATTGCTTTTTTTGGAAGATTCTTTAATTCGTCTAAACCTGGGGCTGTTTTATTTCTTAGGTGTTGTATTGTAATGTAGACTTCTGTAAATGATACAAGATCTTTGGTGTTTTGTGTGTTTATTGAATGTAAGTGTTGCTGTACTGAGTGAATTATGTTGTTGTGTGTGTGTGGTGTATTATTTATGAAGTTATTTTGAAAGTACTCCCCGAATTTCTCCGCGATCACCGTCATGTTTGTGATTATCTGATTGTTATCAATTAATTTGTTAATTTCGCGGTTAGTTTGACGAAACCGCCTATCAATTCGCCATAGGGAATTGTCCTCCGGCTTTAATTTATTTAAAAATTGGGTCCATTCGTTATTTTTATGCTGGGATATCAACTGATTAATATTGTTTTGATAACTTCTTAATAGCCGATGATCTTCATCTCGTCTGGTTATTTGCCAATACTTCCTTATTTTGTTTTTTTCATAAATTAAATTAGTAATGTTATCTGGTAGCTTATTTTGTATTTTTATTTTCTTTTTTAAAGTTGTTGACTCATTTTTGGCATCAATAATTATTTTTTGCAAGCTTTTAATAGTATTGCTAAGATGGTTTATGTTTTCAATCTTATCTGTGATTTTCAAATGACTATTTATGAATTGTCTGTATGTAACCCAATTTGTTGTTTTATAATCGAAGTGTGTGTTATTTTGTGTTTGTGTATGATGGGATATTTTGAGGTTTATGAGGACGGGATCATGATCGGAATTGAAATCGGTTAATAAAAACATCATAAACTTTTTTTTTAAATGGTCTTTATTTATAAAATTATTTATCCCTAATACAATATATGGAAAATTACAATATATAGTGCCGATGTTCTGGCCAACTTTCCCTATATTGTGTGTGTCTGACTGGTGAATATGGCTCCTTACTCTATGGCATTATCCATTTGTTTTCACTTTATGCAATAACTTTGTCCCTCGAATAGTTTGTGACTCCCAGAATATTTCGGCTAGGCTCTCCCTGAAAAGTAGCTAAAAAACAGGGTTATCATAAACTTTTTTTTTAAATATTCTTTATTACAGTTATAAATCCCATCTACTACATGTCAGAAAAAAACATATCAAAATATGGATACCGATGGTTATCATAAACTATTATTATTATTATTAAATATGTTCTTTATTTACAATTATAAATTCCCTAACTACATGGAGAGAAAAAAAAATACATATCACATAGATATAGATGCCAATGTTCTGGCCAATTTTCTCCCAGTAGTGTGTGTCCTGGTTTTGATTGTGTGGCTCCTTACTTCTGTAATATCCACTAGTTTTCACTGCTATAACAACTTTGTACCGTAGAACGTTTTTGATTCCTAGAATATTTCGACTAAGTTTTCCCTGAAAAGTAGCTAAAAAACAGGGTTTCAAAAATGATACTGGATTTTTAGTTTTCGAGAAAGCAACATGACTGATGATGATTTGAGTTTTTTACTTTTGTTGTTGGATTATTATATTTATGTATGATGTTTTAGGTTAGGAGTTACGCAACCTTGTTATGTAATTAACGATCCATGCAGGAGCCTACACCCACTATCGCGGATGTCTCCTGCGCGATTTGCGTCTATGAGATTCTTGCGAAGATCCTTTGGCAGGCAATAATTATAGAAATTTGATGAGATTTTAGTGATGAAGTCTTAGATAGTTGGTAAATCGGCTTTCTCATGTAACCAAGTATTTCTGGGTAATTTGGGATAACTGTTGTGTTTAATCGCCATGCGTAGACACTTGTTTTGAACCACCTGTAGGGAGTGAAAATTATGTTTGGTTCCATTGTAGTAGACAGGAGCTGCATATGTGAGTATCGGTCTGATTATGTATGTGTAAGTGAGTATTTTGTTTCGACTTGTTAAGTTACTATGTCGACAAATGAGTGGATACAGTTTGCACATTGCAGTCTTAGCCCTGCGCACCTGTTGCATAAACTTTTAAGTTTGTTCAAAATCAACTGCTCCATTTTCCGTCCGGCGAGAGTATATTTACAATAAAAAAAAATTAAAACTAGGACAAGTGAGTAGTGCCATCGGCAAGGAATCACATCCTTCTCCAGACATACACCAAGGTGGTGAGAAATGCCAGAACATCGGCCACATTACATTTATTTTTCCATCTCCTTTGTAATTGGATATGTTCAGCTATTGAAATAAAGATATTTTTAAATTGAAAAATTAATTAAAACTAGGACAACATAATAGGAATGAAAACTCTGATATGACGAATACTACGCAACTGATTCTTCAACTTTCAAATCCAAAATAAGTTTACTCATGAGACATAGACATAGACTTTGATCTGATTAGTAGTACCCTTCGTTGAAAAATTTTATTTCATAATTGTACGAATTTTGTTAAACATATTTACCGTTTGGACTTTACTACGATTTAAGTTGTTAGTTACTTTTGAAATATTTTCCTTATACAAGAAATCTGAAATATAAAACTGTATATAAAATGTTTTCGTGATTAAAATGTTGAGTATCCTTAGTACGTCACTGGCTAGTTATCTACAAATTTACAAGTTGCGATTTGTGACGAAATTATTGGTCATAGGGTCGTTCAGGCAGACTCTAGATGGGACTCTATCCAAAAAATGTTGCTATTCGTCTTTTAACATCTTGGAAATAACCAATTTTGATTATTAATATTTCAAAAATTGAATAGACGAGGCTTTTACTTGATGAAGATCCATACTGAACGATGAAATAAAACAATATAGTTTGTTTAAATCTTCATATATTTGAACTAATGTTCAATTTAAACTTGTTGACGCGTTTCACTAACACAGTAGCTTTGTCAAAACGAATGAAGGTAAAATATAAAAAAATCCAAATTTAATTGACAATATCATAAATAAAAAGATAAAAAAACAGACTTTAGAACAAGTATTCCCTTCAGATAAAAATAATAAACAATTTAAAAGCTTAACATACTTTGGAACACCATCCTTAAAAATTAAATCATTTTTAGAAACTTTAGACATGAATATTTCCTTTAAAACTGATCATAATTTATCCAAATTCATTGAAAATAATAAATCTAAATCTTCAAAATTAAACAAATCAGGAGTTTATAAATTAAAATGTGGTAATGACAATTGTGATAAAATTTATATCGGTAGAACTTTTAGAAATTTTAAAACTAGAATTTCGGAACACAAACAGCTATGACAACAAAAAATTAGATTCTAACTATTCAAATCATTTATTAGAAAATCAACACATTTTCGACCCAAATTTTGAAGTTCTCCATGTAGTCGGTAAATCCTTTAGTTTGAATTTATTAGAGGCCCTAGAGTTTAACAAAAATAAATATTCAGGTAATCTCCTTAACGACCAAATTTATATCAATCAGTCTCCTTTATTGAACCTCTTTACCTAGAAGATAGCTTAGGAATGTTTGTAGTGAATGAATTTCCAGGTAATTTCTTTCAATACCATTGTTAACCTTAGTAAATAGATTTAGCACTGTATATATTAAGACATTTTTATATTTTACCTTCATTCGTTTTGACAAAGCTACTGTGTTAGTGAAACGCGTCAACAAGTTTAAATTGAACATTAGTTCAAATATATGAAGATTTAAACAAACTATATTGTTCTATTTCATCATTAATATTTCACTTAATTCACGACACTTAAGTCTCTTCTGTCGCAGCCACGTTTTTTTGTTATCAATTTGGACCACAAATTGTCGCCTTTATGTCAGCAAGTTACGCAACAAGATGAAGTTCCATCAAGCGATAAAAAAATTGATACCATCATTCACAAGATACGACCATCACGTAAATCTAAAGCAGCTATACTGAAATGACTTTGTTCATAGAATCCTGTTGGTTTTCAAATTCCCATGAGAATACCTAGCGAATGATCCTGTTTTTATTCTTTTGTCCAATTCATTTATAATTGGTTTAATTGAAGGAACCTTGGTTCAAATCGATTGCGGCATACGTTTACTTCCAATAAGTATGTTTCAAAAGGCACGCCTTAAATTACTAGCTCTCATCGAATGATCCTGTTTTTATTCTTCTGTCCAATTAATTTATAATTGGCTTAATTGAAGGAACCTTGGTTCAAATCGATTGCGACATACGTTTACTTCCAATGAGTATGTTTCAAAAGGCAGGCCTTAAATTACTAGCTCTCATCGAAAATACACCAATAGCTCTTTTGTTAATTTGATTTTCGAGGGCAGTCATATGTTTGATCAATGTTTGACCCAGTTACTGAGTTTTTTTTCGCTTTTTTGTGCAGGATTTTTTATTAAAGGGAACAGCCTTTCACTCTCATTACTTCCACCGTGAAGCATTGGGATAAGAAAATATTCTAATGGCATTGAATGTTAACTAAAAAGTTTCAGATTCCTTTCAATTTCCTTCACAATAGACCTTAAATATTAAAATATTTTTTAAGAATTTTATTTTACAATTTAAACCGACAAACGGTATGGTTAAAACATCGATTTCTTCCAGTTAACTACGACAATGGTTTCATATTTTTATTTCTTGTTTTCCATTGTTCTCTTTATTATCATATTTTCAATAAACAGAAATGGATACGGTACGAACACAAAGAACGTGAATTTTGTGGATTAAAAATAATTGTAAATATCGTTTCCCGAAGCGTTGTTTGGTTGTTTGTGTAACTGCAATTTGAAATTTGAATACGTGGTTTATTTCATTCGCTTCCAATTTCATGCGAATATTTGAGAATTATGATAGCCCAGATCTAATTAATGAATAACACGTCAATAAAAATATGTTTTATCTCCTAATATTAAATAATATTTATCAAATTTATACAAAGTTTAGTTAATTATGACATACTTTATAACTGATTCAATTACACGTATTTATATTATACAATTTCATTATTGCATTATTTACTACTCATCATTGCTATGAAGAATAGTACGCTAACTAACTTTTTTAAATGCAATTGTTAATTTATTGTTTTATAATATTTCATATTATAGAATACGTTAATTTATACTGTAAGACTTTAAGTTGTCTCTATCGAAGAAGTGTAGATACTACCTTCAAACTAAAATTTGAAGGATGTCAGAAGAAATTTGTCATTCTAGAGATTGAAACGATAGAGGCAACCGTAAGTAATATTTTATTAGAATTTTATAAAACTAGTTATATTACTGTATTTTAGGAATTTGAGTACTACTACTACTACTACCACTACTGCTACTATTGCTGCGTTGTAACAGGTACAATAATAAAGAGTGTACTGCAAGTTCAGCCAAATTCAGTTTCAATCACTAATTTTAACAAGCTCAAATTCGACCCTACAATTTGGTGTTGCATTACCATACTTACGGGATCATAAGAAATGGCTTCAGCAAGAGTTGAAGGAACCAAATGCGATCGTTGTCCGGTATGCAATAGACCATATAGGGAAGATAGAATGGTTGAATGCACGAGATGTTTGAAATGGTGCTGTTATGAGTGTGTAAACGTTTCTGATAATGTTGCCACTAACGAAACTTGGATGTGTCTATCATGTAAAGAAACGACAAAAGTAATACAGCCTGGCCCCTCCCATAAATTAACAAGAAGCAACAAGAGTAGTTCTCTTTCTAAAAGCAATAAGAAATCGTCTGTTGTCAGTAGCAGAGCCAAAATAGGAATGCAGTTAATTGAAGAAGAAAGAGAATTACTAAGACAAGAAAGAGTATTAACTAAAGAAGCAAGACTATTACTAGATGAAGAAGAATCAGATAATAGTCGAGAAATTGCGATCCGATGACTAATAAAATGCTCTCATTGCAGATTGATGAATGCTTGGATCGAAAATATGAAAATAAAGAACAAACATCGAATGTTCGCATGTCTATTCACAATGAACCAACTGCAGCTAAATATGGTACCGGATCTACACAAATTAATGATCAGTTACCTTTTAATGATACATTTAATTATAACACATTGACTCCGCAACAATATGCCGCCAGAAAAACTAATCCAAATGAGCTCCCAATCTTCAACGGTAATCATTCTGATTGGCTGTTATTCATAAGTTGTTATAACAGATCAACAATAACTTGTGGTTTTGATAACAATGAAAACTTACTCAGACTATTGTCTGACAGCTGTTGTCAGTTTTCTTATACAACCTGAATGCGTACCTCAGATAATATCTACGTTCAGGATTCTTTATGGTAGAGCGGAACAAATCATGGAAACACATATTAATGCGATTCGGCGTCAACCACCACCAAGAATGGAAAAACTTGAAACACTGGTTGAATATTCTCTAGCAGTAAAAAACCAATGCGTTTCCTTAGAAGCAGCTAAATTGAACGATTACTTGAACAACCCAATATTAATGCATGAATTAATAGAAATGAAAATGAAAGTAAATTGGGCCTTGCACCGCAGAAGAGTTTGTTGAGAAAAAATACATAAAGAAACTTTCTGAAAAAGATCTATTCGAACCTTGCCGTAAAATATGGTATCAACCCATATTTCCAGTTTTCAATGCAAATAAACCTAACAAATTTAGGATCTATTGGGACGCATCTGCTTCAGTTCAAGGTATATCTCTAAATTCAATGCTACTGAAGGGAGATGATCAACTAGCATCTCTGTTAGGTGTTTTACGTTTCCGAGAAAGGAAAATTGGATTTTGTGCTGATATCCAAGAAATGTTTCTTCGAGTTGGGATAATAGAAGAAGACCAACAAGCACAACGATTTTTGTGGCGGAATGGCATTCCTAAAAATCCTATCGAAACCTACGTTATGACGGTTATGACCTTTGGAGCCTCATGTTCACCAAGTTGTGCTTAGTATGTGAAGAATATAAATGCCAATAAATACTTATCAGAATATCCAAGAGCAGTGGAATGTATAACAAAAAATCATTACGTAGATGATGTATTGGATTTTGAAGAATTGCTGAATGATAAGTCAGGAGAAAGCAAACACGCAGCACACGCACAGAAAGACGTCATACAAAAAGGGACAGAACTTCTATTACCGGAGCAATCAAAACGTCCAGAAGCGACCGCGTTAGTTTTAGATCCGAAGGTTGGTAGACCATGTGGTCGATTAAAATTTTTCTCTCATAGGTGGAGAGATTTGTTAATACACAAGATAGTGCTGTCTTACATTGAATGTTTTTCTATTCCATTTATTAGGAAGCCAAAACAATGTATTATACCCATTGAAAACAAGTGGTCTCCAAAAGAATGAATACTGTTAAAGTCTTTAATAGAAGATTTGTTTTTTAGTTTCTTTTGCTGTTCAGTTTCCGTTACATAATCTTAGTTAACCATTTGCATATTACTGTATACACTTTTATTATACTTATAAAATAAAAACCAATTAAAGTTTGTCTATTTGCGTTTATCATTTGATTTTTTTGTTTATTACGTTTAAACAATTTCTTCAATCATTTCAAGTTTTTTCTGATTATTTTGAGGTTTTTTAAATATACTTATGATAAATAATTAGTTGTTGCAATTTCTTTAAACATCTACATATTATTTATTTATGAGACGAGGCCGAATATAATCAAGATCCAACATCATTTGGTAAGTTCGTTTGATTTTATGATTGTCTTTAACTTTCAATGTGATGTGCTTCACACATAATCACCGAACGAGAGTATAATTTAAGAAATAAACTGCCTCTCTTTTCTAATAAAATTAAAAGAACATTTTGTTACTTTCGTTAAGAATTGTCTTAAAATATATTCACTTTGCAGTATGTTTTATCGATATTTCTGGAATACGCCGTATAACCTGTTCATGAAAATATTTTTTTATTCCTAGTAAAATTCGTAATACGAGATTTGTCGAGAATTCTATGAGGATCGCCACAAATCCTTATTTTATACAAAACAGCTTTTTCCAGTGTGTCTCCGAAATATCCAATTCCGTCCAACACATGTGAAAAATAGCTGTCCAAGATATAAAACTACATTTTCCAGGTGATAAAGCTCGCACTCTATGAATGTTTTTACCCCGGAAATGATTCTAGGGACCGTCTCTTTTTATGTTAGAACATACCTTTTAGAGATGTCATATTTGTTTGGAGATATTCATTTTATTTTTATTTGATAAACTCTTTATGTTTTGATTAAAAAGGAAATGGCAGTTGGAAAAAATTGGACTTTTACAGATTTGATTAATTAATTATTGTCGTTAAAATAACTATAATTGTTGTTTTCAGTAATTGTTATTGTTAAGTATTCATTAATTTTATTTTAATTGGTTATGATCTATATTTAATATGTAAGGTTATTTAATAATAAAATGTAAATGTTAAAATCTCAAGCAAATCGTTGGTGGTATTTTTACATCTAGCGGACATACGGTATACATACATTATGTTAAATTTAAAAACCCAGTTCTCCAAGCAAAGAAAAGAGAAGCAGAACAGTTGTCGAAGTGAACAGTTCGTAGTAATTAATATTGAACGCGCTAGTGTCAGGAAATTTAATAAAACCCATTGAACCCCTGCTACAGTCCACATTATCGCTTCCAAGAAGGGTTGCAACCCTGCAGAGGATCATCCGAGACCTTCAGGTAAGAATACCAGTTTTAGGCGATTTGCTTGCATCATACTTTTTTTACATATAATTTGTAACCTTTCATAATGTAACGAAAACATTTTTCATTCTCCGAAACATTTTTTGGCCCTTCGAGCGGGATATTAATTTTCAAACTTGGTATTGTGAAATTTGAAAAAAAAATTTTTAAATAAACTTTTTATAAGTTTCAAGGTTAACTGGCATTAGCATTCTCGATAATTAGTAGTTTTCACTTTCTTCGAAATTTGACTATTTAAACATAATATATTTAGTTTAAATAAAAATAAGTTCACTTTATTAATACAGTTTGTCCCATTTATGCTCTTTAAATAGCTCCATTCTCAAGTGTTCTAAATATTTATAATTCAATGGATTCAACTCTAGTTACTCAATAAAAAATAGTTATTGAATTGAAGATTGAATCTTATCTCTCTATACACTTATTAGATACATACCTATTGTGTATTGGTCTTATAATTTAGTTATCTCAGATTATTAGGTAGTGTAAAGATTGAGTGGAATATTCATTAGACACGTTAATTTAATTTCTCAAATCAGGTATTTTAGCTTGAGTTGTATAACTTTAATCTGTATGTACCTATATAATATATTTATCAATTGAAATTCATTATTTCTGTGTTCGTAAGTTTTATATAGGTAAAAGGTTTGGCATTCGAATCTGATCACTCTTATTATTGTATCACAATGGCTGCTAGATTACGTCAAGCAAAAGCTCTTAGAGACTCAGCCTCTGATAGAATTTCGATACTGCATGATCTTGCCATACAGGCAGAGGGGGATCAAAGTGCTCATAACCATTTTAAAGCTAAATATGCTGAATTAAAAACATTTTACAGTGACTTTAACCTTCAGCATTCTACAATTATTACTGCTCTCGCTGCAAATGAGGAGGCAGATCTGAATATTGAAACATTGCTCAGACAGGAAGTAGATAATAAATATTTTCATATAATGTGTGTTTATTCTGATTTGTTTGATACTAACTCTACCTTGCATTCCAAGAACGAAGGTTCAAATGTAAAGCTGCCAAAATTGAATATACCGGTTTTTTCAGGAGATTTAAAATTATGGCCAACATTTTTTGATCTTTTCAAATCTCTTATAGATACTAATGAATCTCTTACAAAAATTGAAAAATTTAGATATTTAATGTCGTCTCTGTCTGACGACGCTTTAATTCTCATTAAAAATATTAAACTTACAGAAGCTAATTATGACTTAGCTTTTAGTAAATTGATTAAGCATTATCAAAATACGCGTGCGTTAGCCATATTTTATTGGGAACAGGTTTATAATTCTCAAAAATTAACTTCGGAGAACCCAAAATATCTTAGACAGCTTTTAGCACTTTTTTTTGATAACTTGGAAGCTCTAAAAAATTTGGGGTTACCGGTCCGAGAGTGGGATTTTGTACTATTTCACCTTTTAAGCAAAAAAATTGATTCAGAAACTTTACAGCGATAAGAACAAGAAAATGCCACTTTAGCGTCCGAAATTCCTAAATATGATGATTTATATAAATTCCTTGAAAAGCAATGCGATGCTTACGATTCAGTTGTTTTAATCCAACCTCCTAAGAGAAATAACTCAAGTAAATATCAAATAAAAAATGTTAAACCGTACAATTCTGCATGTCTTGCTAATGTTGCAGATCTAACTAAATGTGTGATTTGTAAAAATAATCACTCGATTTATAAGTGTCCTGATTTTTGTGCCAAGCATCCAAAGGAAAGATACGAGATATCCAAACGATACAAGTGGTGTACTAATTGTTTAGGTACCAAACATACTTCAAAGAATTGTACTTCTAATGGTGGTTGTAGAATTTGCAATAAAAGACATCACACTCTTTTACATTTCGATCAACAATCTTTAGTAAATAGCAATATGACTGCTATAGATGCTCCCTCTTCTTCTAATTCAAGTCAAATTTCTAGTTTAGATCCTATTGATCCTAAAATCGCCTCTGTCTTGCACACGTCAGTACGTTCTACTAATTTACTTCCTACTGCCCAGGTTGAGGTACTGGATTGCCGTGGAAACTTTCAACGAGTTAGAGTTTTAATTGATAGCTGTAGTCAAGTTTCTTTAATTACTGATAAATGTGCCAGCAGATTGGGTCTGCCCAGATGTAACACTCCTATGCAAATAGGAGGAGCCGAAGATATTGGAACTTTCTCTAACAAGTCTCTAAGTTGTATTTGAAAACCTTTGCATAAGTCAACTCCCTTATTCAATTTGGATGCTCAAATAGTGTTAACAATCTGTAACAATATGCCCGTCCAATCATTTTCAGTCGATACATTTCCCTGTATTTCTAAGTTGGAATTGGCTGATAAGATGTTTAACATTTCATCTCCTATAGATATGTTACTGGAATCAGATATATTTGCAAAAATCTTTAAACCTGACAAAGTTCAAACAGCAAAAGGGGAACCGATTGCTGTTAACACTCAATTTGGTTGGATTTTAATGGGGAAAATAAATACCGCTAATAAACCATTAATCTCACACTCCTTTCTTTCATCATGTCTTACATCCCTCGACAATACCCTTCAAAAATGTTGGGAACTTGAAAGTATTCCTCGGTCTTTACCTATTTCTGATGATGATAAAAAATGTGAAATTATATTCCAAAAAACTCAAAAGAATATCTACGGGTCGTTTCAGTGTTACTCTTCCTTTCAATACCGTGGATCCATTTTTTGGAGATACCAGAATATCTGCTCTAAAGAGATTGAAAAATATGGAAACCCGTCTTTCGAAGAATTCCCAGCTTTACAATGAATATAACAGCTTTATGAAAGTTTATCTTTCCAATGGTCACATGGTTGAGACCTCTCCTACTTCTTCATTCGACAAAATCTATTATATCCCACATCATTACGTCATAAATCCTAATAGTGCTACAACCAAGCTCAGGGTTGTATTTGATGCTTCCTGCAAATCTCCTGCAGGTTTTTCGCCGAACGACACTCTTTTCATAGGGCAAAAGTTGCAAAAGGATATAATTGAAATTTTATTGCGATTCCGACTTCATCCCTTTACTTTTATTGCTGATATTAGGCAAATGTATAGGCAAATATCAATATCGGAGGAGCACCAGAATTACCAAAGAATTCTTTGGCGCTTCGCTCCGGAAGATCCCGTTCAAGATTTTAAGCTTACTACTGTTACTTATGGAGTATCGTCCGCTCCTTTTCTGGCCCTTCGCACAATTCAGCAGTTAGTACAAGAGGAAGGGGAAAATTTTCCTCGAGCTGCAAATTGTTTATCCTCTGATATCTATATTGACGATATTATCACAGGTGCCTCAACTCTACAGGAAGCCAAACTTCTTCAATCAGAATCAATTTCCATGCTGGAAAGAGGAGGTTTTATTCTTAGAAAATGGGCATGTAATAATCCCCAGTTAATGCAGAGTCTCCCTGCTGAGGTTTGCCAACACTTCTTTTCTTCTTTTGATAGCCATGACCTTGTGGTAAAAGTTTTAGGATTGCGGTGGAATAACTCCATAGATGTTTTCTCTTATGATATTCAACCCCTTGACAGATTCTGTTCTAAACGCATAATACTCTCAGGGAGGCCGGTTCTGAAGCTGCTTACAGAAAGTGTAGTTTTAAATCGTTCCAGTAAAATAAGTGAATTGAGTGAGAAATTTAAAAATTAAAATCCTACAACTTTCACAACTGTGTTATAAAAGAAGACAGTATATATATACATGTAATAAAAACACCAAAAACCTGGTAAGAAGATCTAATTTGAAAAAAGCTAGGTTATAATACGCCAGAAATTAATAAAGTACAAGGAATAAAAACTTACTTTTTCCATAAACTAATTAAGATATAAAGTTGAATACATTAACACAGGTCAGGCTTCTACAATTTAAAATTGAATTAAATTTTAAACTCCGAATATTAAAATAATTTTCAATGGAAGAGATACTGCAGAAGTTAGAAAACATGGATCAACGAAATGCCAGAATCGAGCAAAAACTGGACAATATCCATAGTCAATTACAAATATTGAAAAAAGAGAACCAAGCTCTGAAAAACGAAAATTATTTATTAAGAGAAACCACGAAGAAATTGGAAACAAGAGTAATTCAAATAGAAAAGGATTCAAGAAGGGAAAACCTGATAATAAATGGCATCGAAGAAGAAGTACGAGAAAATGCGGAACAACTGAATGATAAGGTTAGAGAAGTACTGAAAAGAGTAAACACCAATATAAATGTAGAGTCAGACGTAATAGAGTCGAGGAGAATAGGAGACAGGAACAAGCTTAGAAATAGACCAATATTACTAAAAGTGAAGACATGGGATAAAAAGCTGGACATATTGAAAGGAAGAAATAGATTAAAGGGAACAAATATCTATATTAACGAAGACTTTCCCAAAGAAATTATGGAGCAAAGAAAACAGCTCTTAAAATACTCAAAAGTTGCAAGAGACAAGGGATGTAGAACTAAGATCATCTACAATAAATTATATATTAACGATAAGCTATACACCTTATCAGAATTAGAAGCACAAAATGAAACTGAAATCGAGACTGAAGAAGAGACAGGACTACCAGAACAAACTACAGCGAAAGGAAGAAAATACAGTGAGAGATCTCCCGAAGGCGTTGACGAAACGACAAAAAAAATAACAAAAATGAACAGAGAAGTTGAGACATCATCAAAAAACTAATTAATACAGAGGTGAAAAGATCAAGGTTTGTGGACGGAATTGTCCCTTTTAAGATAACATTTTGGAACTGTCAAGGTATTAATACTTTAGATAATTTAGAAATACATGAAATTAATGATTTGTGTAGCTCTGATATAATAGGCTTAGTGGAGACCTGGATTACCTCTTCTCAAAATAGCTTACCAAATATTTTAAACAATTATCATACTTACTCATGCCAAGCTTCAAAAGATAAGCAAAAGGGTAGAGGTAGTGGGGGTATCTTAATACTTATATCAAAAAACCTGGGGGGTGTGAAGTCATTAGATGTAATCGATAGATGTAATATGTGGAATTTTATCAGAATAAATATAAATAATAGTTATATTATTTTAGGTGTAGTCTACTTAAAACCTGATTTAGATGATCATGTATGTGTAGAGATGCTTGAGGATACTCTAAAAGAAATATCAGTAAAATTCCCAAATGACGAGATGATTCTGTACGGAGACTTTAATGCGAGAGTAGGTGGTCTGAATGATTTTGATTCAGAGAACGTAATACATATCAATCCCCCGTTAAAACCACGTAAGTCAAAAGATTCCCTAGTTAATACTAGAGGAACATTACTTGTAGAAGCTTTGGAAGATCTAGGGTTTCTCTTGTTGAACGGTAGGTTTGAGGATTATGAAGGTGCTTATACATACATTGGGCGGTCAGGACGAAGTACAATAGATCTGGTCTGGGTAAGAGTTAGTAGTGTAGGCCTAATTTCCAGTTTCTGTATAAATAAAAACCTGTTTTCGGATCATCTGAGTTGCACTGTAAAGATAGAAAATGCATATTTTGTGGGGTCTAATAAACTATCAGAATATCATAGCTATAAAGAAACAATAATAAGGTGGGATCCTGCCAAAACACAACCATATAAAAATATAGTATCTATCTTTGAAATACATTCAGACTCGAGTACTATTAATATAATGGACAATCAAATAAATGAGGCAATCAAGTTAACAGCAAAATTTTTAGGTATGGAAAAAAACGGTGACAATACTAATCATATGTTCTCAAATTCAAAACCATGGTTTGATAACTTTTGCAAGGACGCAAAGAAAAAGTTAAACATGTCAAAAAAACTATTAAAAAACTCTAACTTTGAACAGAATGCACTAATATCATATAGTGAAATTAAAAAAGAGTACAAACAACTCATTAAAATTAAAAAATTAGCTTACGAAAACGTTACAATAAAAAAATTTAATAATATCAGCAACCCCTCCGAATTTTGGGAACTTCTAAAAACTAGAAAAATTAAAAATAGAGGTCCCACAATTGATACCGTCACAATGATTGAGTTTTACAAAGAGTTTTATGGAACGCATTTACATAGGGATTCACAATATTTTGGCGTTATACACCCTTATCTAGATATAAACTTTTCCACTAATGAAATTTTTAGAGTCTTAAACTCAGCTAAAAATAATAAATCACCCGGGGTAGACAACATTAGCAACGAATTCTTCAAAAACTTTCCTTTGGATTGGATAATACACCTGAAAACATTCTTCAACAAAATTTTAAACGAAGAACAAATACCACCCACATGGTCAGATGTTAAAATGATCCACTTCCACAAAAGTGGCGATATTAAAAACCCTAATAATTACCGTAGTATAGCACTTTTAAATCACAAAACTAAGCTCTTTACCCAATTAATTAATACGAGACTAACTAACTTTGTTGAGAATAATGAAATATTACCAGAGTGCCAAAGCGGCTTCCGCAGAACACGCAACTGTGAAGACAACATATTTGTGCTCTACGCTATAATTAACAATTACCTTCGCCTCCCTTCAAGAAAATTATATACTCTATTTGTAGATTTTAGAAAAGCTTTTGATTCGTTAGACCATCATATACTCTGGGAAAAATTATATTCAAACGGAATAAGTGCAAAAATTACTAGAATACTAAAAATAATATACAAACAAGCAGCACTGTTTATAGAACAAGAAGGTAACAGTTCAGAGAGAGTACAAATAACCCAAGGTGTTTTACAGGGGGACCCGCTCAGCCCACTACTATTCGCGATATTCATTTCCGATATTGATAATTATTTTCAGAACCAAGGCAGTAAGGGAGTTACTCTTGATGAAGGGGATAACATACGGATGTTGTTATACGCTGACGATCTGGTACTGTTTGCAGAGTCGCAAATACAAATGGAAAAGAGCCTGAGGATTTTAGAATCATACTGCAACACATTCAAGCTTCAGGTAAATGCAGAAAAAAACAAAACTAGTTATATTCCGAAGGAGCCCCAATATTGGAAAACAACCCACGTTTTCATACCTTAACAACCCAATAGAAATCTCAAACACTTATGAATATTTGGGAGTGGTCTTTACTTTCAATGGACTGTTTCTAAATAATTTTAAATCACGAGAACGAAAAGCAAGAATTACTCAAGGTACTGTACTTTCAACTATAAACTCGCAAAAATTATCTTCTCTTCAGTCTATTAAGACTCTGTATAACAATGTCGTCATACCCACTTTCACATATGCCAGTAATATATGGGGTCTGCGTTATCTGGATCAAACTGAGAAAATACAGACGTCTTTTTGGAAAAACCTCCTATTCCTCCAGAGAACTACTGCCGCTTATATAATAAGAGTCGAAGCCAATCTGTGCAGGCTAGAATTTTATCTAATAAAACAAGCAATTGAATACTTCATCAGGGTAAAATCTCAAAATCACTCAAGGTACCCCTATAGAGCATTATTTCGATTAATAAAATTATATAACTCTGGATATGGTCATCACAAATACAATTGGTTTGTTCAGTTGATTAATGTTGTCAGTATTTATTGTCCATATAATGCTGGCCTTAACACTGACTGTATCAATGAAAATTTTAAACATTGTATTAGCCGAACATCTAGCTAAAAACATGCAAAATGATTGGAATAAAATATTACTTAGTATTCACCACCCTACATATAAATTCTTTCTGCAAAATAATAATAATTACAATTATTTAAGTGGACCGTCACCGCTTTATATTAAAAGATTAACAGCCCAACTGCGCACAGCAAATTCACAGTATTTATACCTATATGTGAATAACTCCTCTCATACAATAAAAACCGACCAGATGTGTACAATATGTAACCAGCAGGCCAATGAATGCCTGGAACATATCATATTTGACTGCCCATTGTATGCTGGATTAAGAAATACAGTCATAGGAAGACGAAAGCATTCAGACGATCTAGATTGCCTTCTTAATTCAAACGATCTCTTACTATTGAAGCAATTGCATGGTTTTATCAGCGGAGCAATGAAAATTTGATCATTCATTATTAACGATTAGATATCCACAGTATCTCTACATAAACAATTTATAGTATAGGATTAGTTATGGGAATTATGCGTTTGTCTTATATTTTTTTTCTGCTCTTCTCTATTGCTGGACTATTATGTGCTGTACGCTGTCTTTAAAAACATGTAAATTTTATGTCATTGTTTCTTGTAATACCTTTTATCTATCATGTTAGTTTAGGAGTATATATGTATTTTATATTTACTATATAACCGACTCCTTGTTCATGTACTTTGTATAAAAGAACAATAAACTATTCTATTCTATTCTATTCTATTCTAATACTCTCAGAAGTTGCTCGAGTATGACCCCCTTGGGTTCTTAGCTCCACTCTCCTTCCTAGCTAAACATCTCTTACAACGACTTTGGAGTTTGGGTTTAGATTGGGATCAAATACCCCCTTCGGACATAGTCGACAAATGGAATCAGTATAAAACTTTACTTCCGCTCCTCTCACATATTAATATTCCTCGATGCTTACCTAATAAATGAACTGCATGGCTTTGCAGATAGTTCAGATAAAGGGTGCTCCAGTGTAATATATTTTAAATTCACTTCAGAGAATAACGCCTCCAAAATCTGCCTAATTGCTGCTAAATCTAGAGTGGCCCCACTTAAAACTCGTTCAATTCCCCGACTAGAACTGTGTGCAACTGTTCTACTCTCCAATTTAATAGAATTTGTCCTTAACGCATTCCGAGATAACCTCCAAATTAGTGAAATTTTTGCTTGGTCTGATTCAATGGTAACCCTATCATGGATTAAATCACCCGCTTCCCGCTGGAAAACTTTCGTCGGTCATCGTGTAGCTCACATACAAGGAAAGGTTCCCCCTGACCGTTGGCATTTCGTTGAAAGCTCCGATAATCCAGCCGATTGTGCCTCTCGTGGTCTTCTGCCCAGTCAAATTCTTAATCATCCGTTGTGGTTTGAGGGACCTCCTTGGTTAATGTCTCCAAAGCTCCTATGGCCCAATCCTAAATTTTCTCCAGTTTCCTGTCCGGAAGAAAAACCCTCCGTTCTTGTAACACTTATGTCTTTGGACACATTAGATCTTCTATTTGACAAATACTCATCCTTGAGTAAAATTTAACGAATTATTGCGTATGCGCTACGCTTTGTAGCAAATTTAAGAAATCCTCAAAATAAATCATTGGATTATTTCACTGACTCGGAACTCCACAAAGCTTTAATGGTTATCACTAAACGAGTGCAAAATATTTGTTTCGCACAAGAAATTGAAAATTTGGAAGCAGGCACCACCTTATCAAAACCTTTTAGAAAGTTGAGCCCTTTTCTGGACAGCGAGGGTGTTTTGAGGGTGGGGGGACGCTTGAAGTTCTCAGGTTTGTCTTATGATACAAAATTTCCAGCAATTCTACCCCGTCAACATCGTTTGACAGATTTAATAATTGAGTCCGTTCATAAAACATATTTTCATCCAGGTTTACAGCACTTCCATTTCCTAATTGCTCAGAACTTTTGGATTCTCTCTTCCAAACGCGCAATTCGCAGTGTGTTGAGCCGCTGTATTCGATGCTTTAAACTGAAACCTGTGGCCCACGAACCTTTCATGGGAAACTTACCTCCTACCCGCATCAACCAAATTAAACCATTTTCTTGTGTAGGTACTGATTATGGAGGTCCCTTCTTAGTCACTCCCCTTAAAGGACGTGGAATTAAGTCACAAAAGGCCTATATCTGTATCTTTGTGTGTTTCGTCACAAAAGCCGTACACTTGGAGTTAGTATCAAGTCTCTCTGCGGATGCATTTATTGCTGCTTTGCGTCGATTTGTGGCCCGTCGAGGCAGATGCACCCATATTTTTTGTGATAATGCAACTAACTTTGTGGGGGCTTCTTGCATTCTCCATGAATATATGCAAAAGGCTTGTGGATCAGAAAAAATAAAATTTTCATTTTCTCCTCCGTCCGGTCCACATTTTAACGGTCTTAGTGAAGCGGGCATAAAGTCTGTTAAAACTCATATTTTCCGAGTTGTTGGCTCGCAAGTTTTAACTTTTGAAGAGTTTTACACCCTATTAGCTCAGATTGAAGCTATTCTCAATTCCAGGCCGCTCTATTCTTCAAGTTCAGACCCCAATGATTTATCCGTGTTAACCCTAAGTCATTTTCTTATGTTAGAGCCGCCAACGGCAGTTGCCGATCCGGATCTCTCCCATTTAAATTTGAATCAGTTGGATCGATGGCAGCTTATACAAAGACTACAGCAAGATGTGTGGAAACGGTGGCATAGTGAATATTTAAATACACTCCAACAACGAAATAAATGGCTAAATCAACAAATTCCACTCAAACTTAACGACCTAGTTATTATTAAAGATGACAATGTCCCATCTTTAAATTGGAAATTGGGAAGAATTGTCAAGTGATTTCCGGGTTCTGATGGTATTGCAAGAGTTGCTAATGTCAGAACCACTCAGGGTCTTCTCAACGACCAACGGTAAAGTTATGTCCTTTACCAACATGTTCTAAATAAGTTAGTTAAAATACTATGTATTTTGGTGGGGGGTATGTTAAGTATTCATTAATTTTATTTTAATTGGTTATTATCTATATTTAATACGTAAGGTTATTTAATAATAAAATGTAAATGTTAAAATCTCAAGCAAATCGTTGGTGGTATTTTTACATCTAGCGGACATACGGTATACATACATTATGTTAAATTTAAAAACCCAGTTCTCCAAGCAAAGAAAAGAGAAGCAGAACAGTTGTCGAAGTGAACAGTTCGTAGTAATTAATGTTAAACGCGCTAGTGCCAGGAAATTTAATAAAACCCATTGAACCCCTGCTACAGTCCACATTATCGTTTCCAAGAAGGGTTGCAACCCCGCAGAGGATCATCCGAGACCTTCAGGTAAGAATACCAGTTTCGGGCGATTTGCTTGCATCATACTTTTTTTACATATAATTTGTAACCTTTCATAATGTAACAAAAACATTTTTCATTCTCCGAAACAGTTATCATCAAACTGTTTAATCTTTAGATCCTCTTTTTGAGCAATGAATTACCCTTCGTTTGCCTCTATAGTTTCTTGTTGGTCTTGGCTGCTTTTGTTATATTTTTCCATTTGATTCTATTCCGGCATTTTCCAGTTTACAATTCCCAGTACTCCCTTATCATCCTGTGTCTCATTCCTTCAGGTCTTCCTCGGTCTGCCCCTTTTTCCCGGCTATAGTGGAATCCATGGTGTTACTTTTCTAATTATGTCTGTTGATCTTATACTTACTATCCAGCCCAGTTGAGTCTTAGTGCTTTTATATATGAGGTGACCTCAACAAAGTAAACACAAAAATTTCGGAAAATTTGTTTATTTATTTTTCTACCGAATCTCCTTTCAGCTCTATACACTTTTCCCTGCGATGATCATTAAGTTCGATACCCTTTTTATAATAAAAATCCCAATGGCACAGGACCAATTGGACAGGCTTATTTCAGTAACATTTTTGCATAAAACCCAAAATAAAAATTAGATACAAAAGTAATAGAATGTTTTGAGATGTACAAAAAACCAAAGTAAAATTTTGGCATCAAATAAAAAATAAAAAAATCTGGTAAATTTGTGATTTTTATTAAATAAATGTTTTAATGTACGATTTAGAGAAAAATGTTAAACACAAAAGTTGTAGAACGTGTTAAGATCTACGAAAAAGCTCAGTAACTTATTTGCGTCAAATGAAAAACAAAGGAAATACTATTTTTTTTCAAATTTGATAGGCCGCCATTTTGTTTTTACAGGGCCGATTTGGCTCATTAACGAACTCGTCCAAGATTTTGACCCAACCGATTTTTGTAGCTAGTTTGGTTTCGATCTGTCAAAAAATACGCCCTCTATCGTGCTTACCAATTCCGTTATAACACACATATATAGAATAACCAATATTATCACCAATTTTTTACACAATACATCTTCCCAATATTCCGAATTTAATTCATGGTTTGATAAAACAAAAAAAATTCCTAAAAGAACATCCTGAAATTTACATAACAAGATCTGATAAAGGTAACATCACAGTAGCTATCGATAGAGATAAATATATTGAATTAGCCGAAAATAGTGTTGAAAATGAAATCTATTACAAAAGAATTCCCAGAGATCCAACATCAGGAACACAACAAAGAGCTAATAAATTAGTTAGTCAATTGAAAAAAGATGAATATATTGACGAATCTGCTAGTAAATCACTAACAATGTATAACTCTATGTGTCCAAAATTCTATGGTGATAAAAAATATGTTGGTGAGACCTCAAGAAATTTAAAATCACGAATTACTTCACATAAGAGCGATATTCTTTCAAGACCGAATGCTTGTGCTTTGTCACAGCACGTTAATGTAACAGGACATTCCATAGATTTCAATAACATTTCTATTTTAACCAAAGAAAATAATTTGTTTAAAAGATGTTTTTTAAAAATGGTTTATATAAAAAATGAACCAAATAGATTGAACAAAAAAAGTGATTTTCAAAATTTAAACATCATTTACTCTAATATTCTGGACATTAAATTAAATTAAATTAAATAAAAAAAATCACAGATCTAATAATAATTTTTCATCAATATCTTAGTTCAACCTTTTACAATAATTTTTACGAACATTTCTGTTATATCATCCATTTGTCAACTTCATATTAACAATAATTTTGAAAAGTCTCAAGCATTTATCAATATTTTTACACTGTTTTTTCTGGATTTTAATTTATATGTTTTACTCGTTTAATGTAAGTACCTATTTTTTGATTTTTCATATTTAGTTATACATTGTATTTTAGCGTGACTGACGAAGTAATAAAACTATTACGAAAGCTTTCACTAAATTAAAATAGGAGTTTAATTTCCAAGCCCATTGCTGCATCCTCACAAATATTTCTAAATTATATATATATATATATATATATATATATATAACCTTTGGAACGGGGGGTGATTTTGGCATCAGGGAACACCAAAACGAAAAACTGCATTGAAATTTTTCCGAAGTCGCGTCATGCTACTCTCTACAATAGCCCTATTTCATTCTGAAATAAGCCTAAAATTGTCTTGGACTTCCACTTCATCATCGTTGGAAAATCTTTGACCACTGAGCCATTTTTGCAAGTTTGGAAACAGAAACTAATTCGACGGGGCTAAATCTGGCAATAACGAATTTGTGAGCTGGTGCATTGTGTTCACAAAGCAACACCTCTTCAAACTTGAAACATACTCTTTATAGATTGTCTACTTTCTAATACAGTGATATTTTCCAAACAACTACCGCCGTCTCTAGATCAGGCCGGGTACTTATGGGTCCATTATTGTATCTTATTAGATGATATGTATGTATGCCATTTGTTGACTAAAATAAAGCTTTCGATTCATTCTCTTGAAACCTAGACAATTGTTCGTTAATTACCGAATTGCAGCTCCAGATATATACAACTGCTAAAAAGTTACAAGTACAGTAAAACTACATACAACTGAATCGAGGCATAAGACAAGGCAAAATAATGTCTCCTATAGTCTTTATACTAGCCATGGAAGATATTTTCAGGACCTAAAATGGCGCAGCGCTGGCTTCAGAGGTTCAATTCTGCGACTTTTGGTTGTCCAGTACTTTATGTTGTAGATGGATACACTAAATTTTTATACTTAACAGGTTGATTTCATTTTTAATCTCACAAAATACGATTACTAATAATTACAATATAAAATTGAATAAAAGGTTAGCAAGTATAAAGTTACGTGTGTTTTTTAATGGCGCTGCATATCGCTCTCTCATGGATAGCCTTTTTATGCGCACACTCGTCTGTCGTTTCCTGTTCCACGTTAACGCCCACTGTGCTGACACCTCGGCGTGTAAAACTCGTAGGTTTATATCACAGTGATGGTAACCGAGATTTAGGGGTCAAATTGGTGCGGAATGTGACAGTTCATTGTAAGCATAAACATAAAACGAGAGAAAGAAGGAAGAAAACGCACAAATCTAAGATACGCCGATGATGTGGTGTTGGTAGCAGAAAATCCATAGAAACATCAAGGGATGTTACAAGATCTACAACAAAAATCCGAAGGAGTAGGTATTTGACTATGAACATAAACAAAATAAAATTATGCAAAAATATACGGGGAACAACAAGAAGATATCCCGTTCAACGAAACAGTAATAGAAACTATAGATGAATATAACTACCTAGGCTCAACAATTGACAAAGACATGCAATACCATAGATTGAATTTTAGATTAGATTAGATTTTAACGGGGTTACAATGCACTGGAACCTAAAGTTTATTGTGCCCCCCCTATCAGAGCTGTTCTCGCTACTACTACAGCTCGCCTTCCAGTTCCAAGGTTCTAATGAACTCTAGTATTTGAGACGGCTTCAACGAGGCTAGGTCCTCACTCTTACAAGTTTCTTGTCCGAAGTATTACTTGCGTTGGCTTGCAATGGCAAGGCATTCTAGAACTAGGTGATCCGAAGTTTCATCCTCCTCCCCAAAGAATCTACACTCGTCAGTTTCTGCTAGACCTATTCTCATTAGGTGCTTCCTAAGGCGGCAGTTTTCTGTAAGAAAGCTCCGTTTTCGTGTCAATTTATTTTTTCCTTCTTCGAACAATTCTTCTTCAGTCTCAATTCTTTCTTTTCTAACAACTGTGAAACTTTGACAAATTTCTCCTTCAGTAACATCCGAAAAATCTGATGATCCTTCCTTCTCCTCCGTTGTTTGTAAGGGACTCAAAACACAACTAGGATTCCTTCTAAAAAATTAATTTATTCTATTACCACCACCCTAATTATTATGCTGTATTTTGATGTTACCTGTTTAAATCAGTTTCCAAAATTAAAGTAGAATTACCAGCCATTAAGTTGATATCTAATTTAGTATTGACTTTGTTGCCTGTAGTTTTTAAAATACCAATATTATTTTTACATTCTTTAGTATATTTCGTTGAACAACTGGGCAGATTACTAAAAGACAAAAAAATAACAAGCTTCAAGCTTAGTTTTTTTTGTTTTCAAAAATGGTGTCCTTTTTTTCTAAGGCAACTTGTGGAATCGAACTGGAGTCACTTCCACTATCGCTACAGATTGATCTTAGCGATAAGGATAGCAATGGAATATAACTGCCTCGAATTCTAATACTAAAAGAAAACTTGTTTAAAATCCCGAAAACCTAATCTAACTTGTACAATAAAATCTTACCTGGTTACATTTTTTGGTGTGGAATGTATTCCTTATCTCGGCCAGAGTCATAGCCGTGACCATCACTTATATCACTATCACCCATTACTTAAAATTTTCAAAATAAAGCCGGAGAACATTCGCATGAACCTGTTACTCCAACACTGTAGACAAATTATTATAACCTCAAAAATATTATAACAAGGTTGTATATACATATAACCCTGTAATATTTTTTTGACCATATATATTTTTATTACAAAGGTCCATGTTTAACACGCACCTTTGTTATACACAAAATCATTTTTTAACATACACCCTTGATTTTTTGTTGATAACTAAGGTTCTATGTTAGCTAGAAGATTCATTCCAAGCTTAAAATATAGTAATTGCTCCATAGAACTTTGTTATGAAAATCAGAAAAATGTCACATACAACCTTGTAATATTAGGGTACTTGGTAGTAATCGAAAAGCGAAGTGTCATTCGGAGTTTTTATTAGTTAGGGAAAGGCTAGTTTGGTCATTCCAGGTGCTAAAAATAAGATATAAAATTCCTAGTTCATGCGTTCAATTAATAGATAAAAATCTTTTTGAGGAAGATATTGAGAGTGACGGAAGCGAATCCTTAGACACAATGCCTTTGTCAAAAGTAGATTTCATTCATTTATCGTGTTAGCATATACCACAATAATTTGACGGACCTTTTGGGAATTTATTCTGGTTAGGATTCATGTGACAGGAGATTTAACATCCACTGCTGTCGCTTTCGTAAAAAATAGGCTATCGGACAAACCGGATGAAAATACTCTAGAAGGAATAATAACTGCTCTTAAAACCAACGTAAAAGGAGAAAATCCACGGTTATTGTTAGCAAAGATTAGCAATCTAAAACAGATTAACAAAGACGTCGTAAAATTTATAGCTGAACTAGATAAGCTAGCAAAATCTCTTAGGAACTCATATATCTCGGAAGGCATGCCAAGAGTGTTGGCAGAGAAGTACACGAAAGAGGCTACAGTCAAAGCTTTAAGTGGAAATGCCACACAATAGAAAACTAGATGGATTTTAGCTGCGGATAATTTTTCGTCGGCGGAAGAGGCCCTCACAAAATTTGCAGAGGTGGACAACTCTTTAGAAAGTTCTTTGTAATGAGAGCAATAGGGGTAATGAAAGCAGATTTAACAATAACGTTGGGTCCAGGTATAACCAGGGTAGAAATTACAATGGAAGGTCCAATCAAGATACTAGGTCGAATGATTACACTCGTAGTAGTAACAACTTTAGAGGTAATCAGTACAGGGGTTACAATGAAAGAGGTAGTGGTTGTAGAGCCAATTACAGAACCAGCAATCATGCTCAAAATATTAGATGCATTGAGTCAACTGAGGGGTCGGGAAACTTTCCCGTGGTGGTATTTTGTCATAACACCACCCCTAGCACCTATCACAACTATACGCCCTTTAAATTAGTATACGACAAAAGTGCAACGGTTTATACATGGTGTTTCCAAATGACACTTACAACGTCTGCCTGTAGATACCTCTTGTAAAATTTGGCAAAATGATATAAGGAATGGGAGGTCAAACCTGATTACTTTTCGAAATACAAAGGATTAAAGTTTTTATTTGATAACTTTAAAACTGATTAATTTATTAAAGACATATAGTAAAACAATCTAGATCCACGGTGTACAGTTAGAAGAGTCTCATTTTCTACGCCCATCGTATTTGATTTTTAACCCCCCGTACTTCGATATGTAATCAGGTTGAACCACTCATTTCTTATATCATTTTGTCCAATTTTATGAGAGCTATCTACAGGCAGACGTTGTAAATGTCATTTGGAAACACCCTGTATCATACAGAGCAGCGGTAATTTGTGATGCAGTTAAACGTCAATTTCATTTGAAATAACTCTTTTGAAGATATTTTCTTGATTTGAGCCTATCATATATTTTTCCCTTCCAACTTCTAGTCTCTTCAATTTCCCTATCAAGTTGGGAATTTCCTAAAAAAAATACTAGTTTCAGAAGTAACTACAATTTTAAGAAGAAATCATATGCTTCAAACGCTTAGATTAATATTTTTGAGAATCCCTTTTTTAACGATATGTTTTAATCAAAATAAAATTGCATCGTTTGAGTGGATGATAAATTACCATATTAAAATTATAATCAAGCATAAATCGAACCTCTTCTCAATATCGAGCTGTATAATATCTGCTTTTGCTTCCCTTCATTGGTCTTTCATTAGTGATTACGCTGTACCGACGTAAATAAATTTGCTCGAAATGAGAGTCTGTAATTCTCAAAGAGAACATAATTTTCAATTTAAATTCTGAGAATGAGAACCTTATCTAGTACATAGTTTATTAATGAATCATTAAGAAATCGCGCAATTATGTTGATGGCATCTAATACACTTCTCAGCAAGTGCAATTCTAATAGACAGTATTTTAATCTGAATTAATCTGAACGTAATTCTAGTGAGTCCATTTCCCGAGTGTATCTGAACATTTGGAACTCAAGAATGAAAATTTGTTTGGTAAAAATAACCAAAAACAATGACCGTGAATAGTTTTAAGTGTCTAGCCTACTCCGTGAAGAAAAATTTTAAAACCACTGGGTTCCTTAATGCGAAGCTGCCACGGTCACAACTGCGACCAAACCCAATACGTTGAATCTTGTCATTACACCTGACAAGCGATTGGCCCCAATAACTGGAAACAAGAAAATATGGCGACAGCATTAGAGAAAATTGTTGTACCTAATATTAGCCTTTTTGGTATGATCTATGCCATGCAGATTACAAGAACCTGCGAATAAAAATGGGATATTTGATGATAAGCTCTAGAAGCTCGTCAAAACATTCAAATGCGATAATAGATATAAAATCTGTTTTCAGACATTCCTAACTTTTAATAAAGTGCATGATACTCTCTTCGATTCTTACTTAAATTAATGTCATGGACTCAAATTCTCGTGGTCTATAAAATATAAAAACTGTTATATTATATAACCTTAACTGTTATTATAGAACCATTCAGGTTTTATTTGCCAATTAAAAGCAAACCGTAATTAGCTGTGTTCACGTCTGTTCTTGCTTTAAAACTAACTTGTGATTGACTAGAGCAAAGGTTTTATCAATGTTTAAAAACGTGCCCAACAGACAAGGTAAAATATTTCTTTTGACAGCTGTGGCAGAAGGAGATGAACAAAAAAAGAACATTCAGGAGGTGGAGAAAAAACTACAGTGACACATAAGTCCTATAACGTGATTACCTAAAGGACACAGAAGTTTTAAAGCAGAAACAAAAGTCATTATATATCCTATTATTTTCGGAGGTTCTTTTAATCTGATTGACAAGGAGAGTTAGAGGAGGGCCCTTTTTTTACGAGGCATATAATTTTTTCCGATGAGGCGACATTTTCGTCAAATGGAACTGTCTCGTCGCAACATTGTTGCTGGTGGTCTGAGGAAAATCCCAATTTTGTATTAAAGTCTCATGACCAATATTCGTTTAAGACGTGTGGTGTGGCATTTATAATAACAAATTAATAGGACCTTTTTTTCGCGAATTTATGAACGCCAAACATTATTTACAGTTGTAAAAACTCATATCAGTGAATTCCTGGACGAACTACCCTTAATAGAACGTCAATGTATTTGGTACCAACAATACGGTGCCGCATGCCACAGTACAATCAATGTTAGTAACTATCTTGAAAATTTGTTTCATGGAAAAGTTATTCACAGATATTCTGATCTCTTTTGGCCTGCTAGATCCCCTGACCTAACCACCCTTGATTACTTTTTATGGGGTTACCTGAAACAAAAAGTTTACCAGAAAGTGCCGTTTCAAGATATTGACAACTTGGAGAGGATAATTTTAGAAACAGGTCAAGAAATTTCTCAACAAATGGTAATATTACGTGAATTTTCCAATTGAACGATTAAGTGTATTGAACGAGCGGGTGGATATGTCGAAACATTCGTATGAGTGAAGATTAAATTTGTTTGTTTCTAATATTAATATGGTGTTAGTTTTATAACTTAGTATTTGAATGTATTTTATTATTTGCAAAATAAATGAATATGCACTTATTACGCGTTTTAATTGCAAAATTATTAGAAAACATCCAACCAAAAGGTTATCATGATCACAAGATATAAATGTTCATTCAAAATAGAAATATTAGTAAAAAATAAAATAATCTGAAGTTTTAATTTAAATGGATGTATTTGCATATTTTAACGTAGTTTTTAATTCTGATCAATTTTTTTTCTAACATTTTTCGATAATGTCAAGTTCAAAGGTACTTTACTCTTGAGTTAAACTCATATTTTTTGACAAACCTCGTATACGACTAAAAAAATTTGATATTTGATGACTGTATTTTGGGTTTTAGGTAATGCAGAACTTTTTATGAAGAATAACTTTTTTTCCTAAAATTAATAATAAAAAAGTTTTCCATATGATTCCAACTTAGGGGGTCATATTGTATATTAAATAGTACTGGACCTAATAAAGTTCCATGCGGGATCCTACATCTAATCCGGTCTCTACCACTTGTCCCACCAGCCACTTCCACATTCTGATATCGATCTGACAAATAGCTTTTAAATAAGTGAAGACATATTCCTCGAATTCCAATATCTCCAAGTGACTGTAGAAGTATCTTATGATGAATAATAAGCGTGTATAATATTAAGTGTGTATAATAATAAGCGTGTATCATAACACAACCCCATGCCACTATTAACGAACGATATAATTGTTTGATAGTTTGGAATGACAAACATTTTTTTTTAAATACTTTAATGTATACAAGATACTGTGTACTTTTTTAACGACATAGTGTATGTGGCAGTCTCATCTCAAATGACAATCAATATAAATACCAAGGTATTTAACTCTATTCAAAGAGTATATAACGTGGTTTGATTCGGGCAGAATAATTGAATTATACTGCGGTAGTCCAATCACATTACAACTAAAAGAAAGACAACATGTTTTCTCAAAGTTCAATGTTAGTAACTTAGAAGCTAACCATCTTTTTATATTTGAGAAGTCCTTTTCGGCTAATGTTTTCAAGTTGTCCCAATCAGCTCCTTCATAAAAAATGGCAGTATCTTCAGAAAAACCTATGGCAACTCCCATAGTTTGAACCGAAAAAAGGTCATTGATATAAAATATTGAATAGTATAGGTCCTAATACAGTTCCTTGCGGGATCCCATATCTAACCCGGTCACCACCACTCGTCCCACCAACCACTTCCACAGTATGATATCGATCTGATAAATAGCTTTTAAATAAGTGAAGACATATTCCTCGAATTCCAACATCTCCAAGTGACTGCAGAAGTAGCTCATGATGAATAATAAGCGTGTATAATAATATGGTTGTATAATAATAATAAGTGTGTATGATAATAAACGTGTATAATAATAAGTGTGTATAATAATAAGCGTATATGATAATACACGTGTATAATAATAAGCGTGTATGATAATAAACGTGTATAATAATAAGTGTGTATAATAATAAGCGTATATGATAATACACGTGTATGATAATAAGCTATTATAATAATAAGCGTGTATAATAATAAGCGTGTATAATTATAAGCATGTATAATAATAAGCTTGTATAATAGTAAGCGTCTATAATAATAGGCGTGTATAATAAGCGTATATAATAAGAAAAAGAACGAGGTCGAATATATCAATCATTTAATATATTCCAGTTCCAAACACCTAAAAACATGATAAATAAACTTTTATCGGTCATCTATTCACTTCCTCTATATATAAATGAACTCGTTTCTATGTAATTTTTAATTGTATCTCTTGTTTCGTAGTTGATCGACTATGATAGCATAAATCCTTTAATATTTTCAATGGTTTAAACGTGCAGATGTGTTCAGCGTGGCTATCTAGCTGGCTATGAAATATAATTTTCTTTCCAAACCTTGAATTCAAATAATCTCTAACTGATGTGGAAAAGTTCAAACGACATCTGCTGTTTGTTCGCAAAAACACATCTTCCAATAAAATAGGCAACTGATTTCCTTAAATTCCGAATCCGTATCTTTATCTTTTCGACAGGTTGAAAGATTATCTTATATGGATAGAATAGTATATTCTTCAACGAGCGTATAATAGCCATTATACGCAAGTAGAAGATTATACTTTCTCCACGACTATACAAAGAAAAAATCGCTCTTTGAATAAATAATTGAACAGATTCTAATATTTTTATTTTTACTCATCTTTTTATAATTATTAATTAAACATTTTCGTTATAACAAAAACAGCTAAACGAAACGGATATTATATATAAATATATAATAAATAGGTGCCTATAGTTTAAATTTACCTTCTGACAAAATGAATCGTGACCTTAGTGCTGTTTAATGTTTACTACTGATGGTGTTGAGTCTTAATCAAAATTGACTGCATTTGAAGTATGAGTATTTGATGTTGTTTGTTGAATATTATTATCATAGAATCATCCACGTAGCCTTCTGCTACCGACGTGCTCTTCCAGCCTCCGTGTCGCTTAAGAGCAGAAATATCTCCACATGCATTTATAATGCTAGATATCAGCAATTAATATTTGACGTTTTAAATTGTTGTGACTTGTGTGAATAGCGGTTGCTATGCGACGTGTGACTTTCTGTTTGCAAGGTAATCTGATTCTGACGATCTGCCCGTAGAAGGCCCGTGGATTCCGTAAATACGAAGGATATGATTGGCCGGCAGGCCGTGGATTCCAGCCTGAAATCCACGGGGTGTAGAAATAATATCATTCTTCAATTTAATATCTAACAGAAACGTATATATTATTACATAGTCGTGGAGAAATTTAATTACGAAACCAATCGAAAATGCAGTGTAGGTTACGAATCCTAAGAGAATGGTTCCAAAATATTTGTTCCACTGCTAGGTATGAAGTTAACAATTATTGCGTCTTCTGGCCAACTAAGAAGTTGAATCTCTCTATTAGGGATCGATAATTTTCTCTATTATTAACCTAGGTCAATAATGGGAAAATTCAAATGTTTTGAGAATCCAGGGATAGTAGTATAATAACTTATGCAATATAATTTTTTCTGAAATTGTCAAGAAAGCTTGTCATGACAGAACTCAGGTTGGTCATGAAAGTGTCACTTTAAAGACTAGTCACTTTCATGATTTTCACAAGACTCCTGTCACTTTACAAGACTCATCTGTCATTTTTAGACTGCAATTGAATTAATATAATTAAAAACACTAACAATCAAATACAACGAATATTATTAATTGGTATTAGAACTATGAAAATGAAAATTAATGTTAATGCTGCCGACACTAGTATTATGCACATTAGAAAAGTTTATTCCATGTATATAATTCTGATGTTTATATATTTTTCAGTTTAAATCTATTTTTCGTTTCGAAAAACGATTTCAGAAAAAATATAATACATCACTGGTCATGAAAGTGTCTCTGCTTGACTCGGAGGCTTTAAAGAGATACTCGGATGCTACGCATCCTCGTACTCTTCAATAAGCCCCCTCTTCTGCACACTTTCATGACTTGTAATGTAATATACTATTGTATACCCAGGACGTATTTATATAATGAAAATCAATGTTTGCCTTAAATTTGGCTAGTAGTGGAAAAAATTGTATATGCGCCATGGTTGTGAAGACGTTTGTAGGTTTCGTACCTTACTACGCTCTGGGCAAAGCCCTTCGCGAAATAATCTTTGTGCTCGGTCAATAACAACAGTCTTCACCACCTTGGTGTATAATATATTATTTAAAACAGCTGCAACTAAAGTAAAAATGAGTAGTTTATGATATGTAGATAATGCAAGTTCATCGTGATTTCCCTGTATATTTTTCTGTCGGCACTGTGGCCAATAAAGTAAAGTAATAAAATAATTCAGTAGGGACCTATTGAGACGTCAGATTGATCTGCGTGTTTTTTTTTTCTGTAAGGGATAGGGTGAAATTCCTTTCCCTCTTTCTTTCAGATGGCGCACCAGAGTCTATAATTATTTTTGATGCGGGAATCGTTAATTCACACCGAAAACAAGGGTGAAACAAATTGAAACATCTGATGATTTTAGAAGTGTCAAACATTTCGGGATCGAAGTGATAAAAAGGAAGGAATTGTGATTAACATAAAATATTGGGGGAATTCGAATGAAATTTGATTAATAATGTTGCATAGTTGAATTTAGTGCTGTTGTATCATGATGACAAGAAACAAATTCTGAGCAGTTACCAAAGCAATGAAATTTTATCTGAACTTTGTATATTATTGGTAGATATTACATATTTAGGCCAAGCAATATAGTATTTCTTCATGACATAAATACTACCTGAAAACCAACTGTGCGATTTTGTGTAGGACAGTTAGTAGATGAATTCTGCACACTTTCCAACTCCTGAATCATAATTTTTAATTAGTTATTAACAATTTAGATGAAAAATTCGCACTTTTTTTAGTTTTTTCCTTATAAAATGGAAACTATGCGAGCAATCTTAAGGAAAACTTGACGTTTTTTTGAAAAATTCGCAACTCCGCCATTTTTCAGCATTAAGAAATGAAACTTGGCATACAGGTAGCTATTTATATGTTTTTTATGTGTGCAAAACCCTAATTCTGTCGGACGAATAGTTTTCGCACAATCGCGATCGTAATTTTTTTGCCATTTTCTTCACGGAGGGCTGGATACTCGTGTGAGTGTCTGATGAAAGTTTCAACAACGGAATTTGAAACTACTCAGGCATAGTAACAAAATGTCTATTCTGATTTTTAAATAAAATGAAGCGAAGTTGGTGAAACACGAGTATCCAGCCCTCCGCGAAAAAAATGGCAAAAAAAATTACGATCACGATTGTGCGAAAAGTATTCGTCCGACAGAATTAGGGTTTTGCACACATAAGAAATATATAAATAGCTACCTGTATGCCAAGTTTAATGTCTTAATATTGAAAAATTGCGGAGTTGCGAATTTTTCAAAAAAACGTCAAATTTTCCGGTTTTTCCGAATTTTCTCCGGTTCTAATCATCGGATCGAATCGTTAGACCTCTCATTTTCTTCGCAATTTTATTCTCTACAATTCCTCTTGTGACCGCATTACGATTGCTAGCATTGTTTCCATTTTATAAGGAAAAAAACTAAAAAAAGTGCGAATGGTTCATCCAAATTGTTAATAACTAATTTAAAATTATGATTCAGGAGTTGGAAAGTGTGCAGAATTCATCTACTAACTGTCCTACACAAAATCGCATAGTTGGTTTTTAGGTAGTATTCATGTCAAAAAATGGCTGTTATTTTGCCCCGATGCTTGGCCTAATTTTGTAAATGCTGTTCAATCGTACGGAATTTGGTTAACGTCTCCATCGTCCTTTCATCGGACTATATCTTTGTCAACTTCCCGAATTTTCTCAAGACGTAAAATATACAAAAAGTGGTTTTCTTCAATAGTTTCAAATCTGTATTTACAGATTTGAATGTAGAAGAAAAATCTGGTTTGATCAAATTCACATTGTTGTTAAAAAATGTCAGAAATAGCTTGCCGATCGGTAATCAGTACTTTATGGAAGATGGTATTGATGAGTTAACAAACTGCCAAATATTTTTACGATTTTGAAATTTATTTTCTAGTTTCTTTGAAGTTCTACTAGGTCACTGAATATTTTTCATTTGATAATGTGACGCTAATTATATAAAGAAGTCTGCACAAAATACTATATCACTTGAACTCAACAAAATATTTTTTTGTTACTGATAATCGATTTATTTTCAGGTATATATCGAAGTTCTAAACGAAAACGATAACGTCCCTTTAAGCGAAGAGGCCGTTTACTACCCAAACATTCCCGAAGAGAGTCCTGAAGGCACCACAGTTCTTCAAATGAGAGCTACAGATAGGGATAAGGACCCTAACCAAAAAATAACATATAAGATCACCTCAGGAAATCCCGAGGGTTTTTTCGCCATCAATTCTAGCGAAGGTAGGTTTTTGTTTTTCTATTGTAGAGATATATACATTATAATGCACTCGATTTATTTTATCTTGTTTATATTTTGTTATACTGTTGACGCTTGATATTTTAATGTCTCAATTTCAAAAAGTTCTTTTTATTCTGCGAGTTAATGAGAGAACGCGTTAATGTAGCCTGTGGAAGCATTTAATCATGTATTTATTAATTGATGTACTCGTTCTACAATGTTCAATTAAAACTTCATCATCTCGTCAATATACAACAAACTTGAATAATTAATGCTAGAAATGTGATATATTTGATTGCTTACTAAATTAAATTATAATTAATTATTTTAAAAATGAATGAACTATACATGAAATATATTGAGGTTTGTGGGATAATTTTGGAAAGGCATCGACGCATCTTTATTTCCCTCAAAGGTAAACTTTTTGTCGGTAAAATTTACGCTGTTTGGAACTTTGAAGGGTTTCAGGTAATAAATATGTTTTGGGGCCACGAACTAATCTACTAGAGAGTTGTTAGGGTGAAGATTGGATTTATGGGAATCTCTTCCAATTTTCTACTTCGTTTCACTAGTTCACCTTCATGTTGAATATTTAATTTAGTTTTAGCTATTTCTACGCATAAAATATCTACAGAATATTTAATACATATACCGTTACACGCCATGACGTTGTTCTTACGTCATAATACTACCTACTAATTAATCTAATTTATGTTCTTGATAGTATAGTTAAAAGTTCGAAAATGATAAATTTGTTTTTAAATTTTTTTATTTTATTATCAAAGCGCAACAAAAGAACTGACTACAAAAATATGGTGTTCTGCAATTTATAAGTTTAATAAAAGTATTATATTTCTTGATACGTTGCAAGAATGTAACTTCTCCACCCCTGGATGGAAACGCAACCCTCAAGGATGTGGTTTCAGGACATCAAACTACAATTTCTACTTCCCTTGGTCGTTGGCTTCGTTGATGGTAGAACGCACAGATCTCTCTCAATATCCAAAATCCTAGAATGGAACCCAAGGATAAATCAAACAGGAGTGTCCATATTCATATCAACGTGTAGAGAAAAAAACTGGAGAAAAAAATCATAGGAAAAAAATCTTAAATAAATTTAAATTTATGTAAATTTAAAAATTTTTTTTGGGAATTTCGTGTTATAAATATGATGGGGCAACTTGTCAGTTCAAGCCCTTTACGATAATATATGAGAATACCCCCCGCCCCCCTTTTTTTGGGGGTTCCAGCATTCGCTAAATATTATTGCTGGAATCGTGATTTTCGAAGGATCTTCGGGATTTGGAGTGCCTATAGGCGTCATGGGTTTGAAATATTTTTAGGGCCCCCAATGACCCCCCCAGCAGGGAACTGAAATTGAACGTGGAAGTTCGAGATGATGTTTTTAGGCATATGCGCATTCGGTATATAGCTACCATGGTCAAAATAAAATTTTAACCTCAAAATTTAGCGCGTCTTGTGGCGCCATCTTTTTCGATAAAATTACCAAAGTATATATATAGATCGATAGAGAAAAAAATATTTTTTTGAGTATATACAGTGTGTTGAAAAATTTTTTTGGTAATTTTTGAACAGTGAATTTTCGGAATTTTTAGGCGAAATATACTTCTTTTATTGGAGCTAAAAAATTTCTATGTACGTGTCTAAGCGCCCTCTACATTTTTAGTATCTAGCAATTTTTTGATATCTTGCAAAAAAAATTTATTTGTCCGTTATATTTAATGTAGTTAGGAGGCAAGCCTTGCCCATAGGGGGGCATATTTTTCCTGTAAGTTACCCATGATGGACTATTATAACTCACCATCAGGTACACGGACAAAAAATATTTGCCCCACATGACCCCCCTCAGATTTTTTTATAGGCTCAATTACTACGCCAATGTTCATCATTTTTGATTCTCTACACGACAGTTTTTTCATTTTTTTTTATACGATTTTTCCTTCCCCTTCAAAAACCCAGCTCGTGTTGCCCTTTAACTAGGTGTCAGGACCGGCTTTATAGGTCAGATTTTCAAAATTCTCCGATTGATACGAAATTTGGTATGGGGGTATAAATTTGGCCCAGGAACACGGTCCCGATATTAAAATTTCTTCAAAACAAATTTTTAGTTGTCAAAACGTAATTCCAAATTTTCGCCAGGACCCATCAAGGGGAGGTCGGTAACTTTTATGCTGCGATTTGTATGAAAATATAGGGAAAGGGGTTTTCGGGGACGAGAAATACAATGAGCCAATCAGTTTTTCTGTAAGTTCTATTTAACAGGCTTAAAAAAAATAAAAACGTCAGTAATCGGGATATTGGCAAGTTTTAAAAATAGTAGTTATTATGCGATTTTTATAAAAATTTATAATTAGAGGTTTTAGATTAAGACGAATCGAATGATATTATTAGTTTTCAATTAAAATTTTTTCTCTAAATAGTTTATCTGAAGAAATTTCGAAAAATATTTTTTAATTTCATTATTAAAGAGAACTTCGAAAAACGGATAGCAAAAATGGAATCCTCGGGTAAAAATACATGATATTTGATCGTTTTTTCTATACGTTTACTATATATCAAAATTTTCAAATTTTTATCCAGGTCCTCGAAATTTTTTAAATCTTTTTGAAATGCCTCTATTTAAAATTTGATATTTTCGAAAATAAGAGAGATATTGTCTTTATTATCACACCATTCGACAGAGGAAAGACGTATCTTAAAAACCAATCATTTTTCGTTCCTTCCATTCAATATTTGTAGGAATTATACAGGGTTAAAGTTGAGCTAAAAATTTTTATCAAAATTTACCTTAAAAAAATTCGTAGCAACTACGTTTATGATATGGGTATATTGAAATTGGTATAAACCGAAAGAGGAGAGTTAACACTATTATAAAAAAAATATTGCAAGTTTCTAGCGGCATTAATAACCGAGTTAATAAACATCAAAGTTGACATATTTTAACCAAAAAATCTATTCATTGTACATGAAATCGAAAAAAAAAATTTCCATTCCGATTTTCATGAAATTTTGCATAGAGGGGTTTTTGATACAAGTAATCTGAAAAATTTGTCAGTTGCTTGAAAAAAAAATTTTCCTGTGGAAAAGTCAGGAAAATTATTGAAAATGGGATTTTCTGGAAAACTATAACTCAAAATCAAAAACTAACCTATTTTTTGGATTATACTAGACGAAATACATAATACTATTTCACTTTTCACATACATTCACGGTAAAGCAAAATTTTCAATTTTTTGGTCTGGGAACCAAAATTTGCAAAATCTTTTACATGCCTTCATTTAAAATTTTATATTTCAGAATCTATGGAAAACAGCGACTTCTGTTTTACATCATTCGATAGAGGAAAGATGTATCTTAATTACTAATCATTTTTCGTTCCTCCCATTCAATATTTGTAGCAATTATACAGGGTTAAAATTGAGCTAACATTTTTTATTAAAATTGACCTAAAAAAATTCGTAGGAACTACGTTTATGATGTGGAAATATTGAAATTGGTAAAAATCGAAAGAGGAGAGTTAATACTATTATAAAAAAAATATAGCAAGTTTCCAGCGGCATTAATAACCGAGTTATTAAACATCAAAGTTGACATATTTTAAGCAAAAAATCTATTCATGTACTTGAAATCGAAAAAAAAATATTTCCTTTCGAACTTGTAGCTTGGTTTGAATATCTTGATTTTCTTTTAAACTGATACTTCTAAGGTCCAGTGACGGTGGGTCAACTTCTTCACTTTGGTTTCCAAAATTCAGAGCCAAATATATTACTGGGAGTCGAACGTCAACAAAATTAAATTTGCTTGACTTCGTTGTAACAAACGTTAGGGATTGTTTATGAACAGTACAACCTGGAGCGGATTCTAATAACAATGTCCCATGAATGGGTTTGTTTGTTGTCTTTTGTTTCTTGGCAATCAATCTTTGCTACTTCCTTCTTAGGTGCGGTGATAAGCCATTGTCCATCGGAAATTTTTGTTATTAGGATTGTGTGTAGTCGAGCACGCAGTGGTCGACAGGTTTCGACCTCTGCTTTATACGTGAGTAATTGGACAGCACATGGCGACTCTTCTGTGGTGAAGGACTTGTAGGCTTCTTTACGTATAGGGGAGACTATTGTACCTTGGGCCATCTTGTACCTCTGGCCATCCAATATAATTCATCTAATACATATTTAAAACTTTGGGTACTTGTATATACAACTGGCAACATTGTATAGGCTCTGGCGGTAACTGCAAGCAATCGAATATTCGACGATTCACAGTTTATTTCAAGGTTAGAGTTGTTTAGATATGGTTTGTAAATTTTTATTAGTGCAGTTTCTTGGTGATAATCCGTAAAGTAAGTAGTATTTTTTAATAAAATTTGGTACCTGTTGTCTGTAACCTTTCTTTAATCTGTGGTAAAAATTTAAAACGCGTAACATTTCAATGACAAAATCTACATAAATTTTACAGACAGCCGGTTGCGTTTCGTACCTTGGGCCACTAACTAAACCTGTACGATGTACAAGGTACAAAACTATTTTTTAAAATGAGTATTACAAGATAACAAATGCTTTGTTTTTTCCATTCGACAGAGGAAAGACGTATCTTAAAAACCAATCATTTTTCGTTCCTTCCATTCAATATTTGTAGGAATTATACAGGGTTAAAGTTGAGCTAAAAATTTTTATCAAAATTTACCTTAAAAAAATTCGTAGCAACTACGTTTATGATATGGGTATATTGAAATTGGTATAAACCGAAAGAGGAGAGTTAACACTATTATAAAAAAAATATTGCAAGTTTCTAGCGGCATTAATAACCGAGTTAATAAACATCAAAGTTGACATATTTTAACCAAAAAATCTATTCATTGTACATGAAATCGAAAAAAAAAATTTCCATTCCGATTTTCATGAAATTTTGCATAGAGGGGTTTTTGATACAAGTAATCTGAAAAATTTGTCAGTTGTTTGAAAAAAAAATTTTCCTGTGGAAAAGTCAGGAAAATTATTGAAAATGGGATTTTCTGGAAAACTATAACTCAAAATCAAAAACTAACCTATTTTTTGGATTATACTAGACGAAATACATAATACTATTTCACTTTTCACATACATTCACGGTAAAGCAAAATTTTCAATTTTTTGGTCTGGGAACCAAAATTTGCAAAATCTTTTACATGCCTTCATTTAAAATTTTATATTTCAGAATCTATGGAAAACAGCGACTTCTGTTTTACATCATTCGATAGAGGAAAGATGTATCTTAATTACTAATCATTTTTCGTTCCTCCCATTCAATATTTGTAGCAATTATACAGGGTTAAAATTGAGCTAACATTTTTTATTAAAATTGACCTAAAAAAATTCGTAGGAACTACGTTTATGATGTGGAAATATTGAAATTGGTAAAAATCGAAAGAGGAGAGTTAATACTATTATAAAAAAAATATAGCAAGTTTCCAGCGGCATTAATAACCGAGTTATTAAACATCAAAGTTGACATATTTTAAGCAAAAAATCTATTCATGTACTTGAAATCGAAAAAAAAATATTTCCTTTCGAACTTGTAGCTTGGTTTGAATATCTTGATTTTCTTTTAAACTGATACTTCTAAGGTCCAGTGACGGTGGGTCAACTTCTTGACTTTGGTTTCCAAAATTCAGAGCCAAATATATTACTGGGAGTCGAACGTCAACAAAATTAAATTTGCTTGACTTCGTTGTAACAAACGTTAGGGATTGTTTATGAACAGTACAACCTGGAGCGGATTCTAATAACAATGTCCCATGAATGGGTTTGTTTGTTGTCTTTTGTTTCTTGGCAATCAATCTTTGCTACTTCCTTCTTAGGTGCGGTGATAAGCCATTGTCCATCGGAAATTTTTGTTATTAGGATTGTGTGTAGTCGAGCACGCAGTGGTCGACAGGTTTCGACCTCTGCTTTATACGTGAGTAATTGGACAGCACATGGCGACTCTTCTGTGGTGAAGGACTTGTAGGCTTCTTTACGTATAGGGGAGACTATTGTACCTTGGGCCATCTTGTACCTCTGGCCATCCAATATAATTCATCTAATACATATTTAAAACTTTGGGTACTTGTATATACAACTGGCAACATTGTATAGGCTCTGGCGGTAACTGCAAGCAATCGAATATTCGACGATTCACAGTTTATTTCAAGGTTAGAGTTGTTTAGATATGGTTTGTAAATTTTTATTAGTGCAGTTTCTTGGTGATAATCCGTAAAGTAAGTAGTATTTTTTAATAAAATTTGGTACCTGTTGTCTGTAACCTTTCTTTAATCTGTGGTAAAAATTTAAAACGCGTAACATTTCAATGACAAAATCTACATAAATTTTACAGACAGCCGGTTGCGTTTCGTACCTTGGGCCACTAACTAAACCTGTACGATGTACAAGGTACAAAACTATTTTTTAAAATGAGTATTACAAGATAACAAATGCTTTGTTTTTTCTATTTAGATGCCGAGAAGGAAAGAAGGAATCAAACGACCAAAAGTAAACATAGAGAACTTGACAAATGCAGTAAATGCAGTTTTACATGAAAATTTATCTACTCGGGCTGCTGCTAAACGATTTAATATTTCTAGAACGACACTACAAAACCATTTGAAGAAAAGGCAAGAAGATCAACCATATACATATACAAATAAATGTGATATTTGTAAAGTGTTTTCTGCAGAACAGGAAGAGATGTTATGCAAATACTTAATTAGTTGCAGTAAAATGTTGTATGGCGTTTCTATAAAAGGTGCTCGAAAACTAGCATATAATTTTGCCAAAGCCAACAATATAAAATGCCCAGCCTCTTGGGATAAATGGAGCCAAGCTGGAAAAACCTGGTATTATATGTTTATGTTTCGTCAGAAAAACATGTCTTTACGAAAACCGCAAGCGACCAGCCTATCGCGAGCGACAAGTTTTAATAGACATAACGTGTCGTCCTTTTTTATTAAATATAAAGAGTTAATGGGCAAGTACCATTTTTCTCCTGAAAATATTTACAATGTAGATGAGAGTGGCACACACCTTCCAAAATAATAGCTGTTAGGGGCATAAAGCAGGTGGGGAGTATGACATCTGGAGAAAGAGGTGTGAATACTACTATTATTGGTTGCATCAATGCAATAGGAAACTCTATACCTCCTGCTATGATTTTTGCACGAGTTCACTTTAAACAGCACATGCTGAAGGGTGCACCTGCAGGCACTTTAGGAATGGCACATGCTAGTGGCTAGTCCCATTCTGAGAAGTTCTTAGAGTATCTTGAACACTTTATAAAACATACAAAACCTTCTCAAGATAATAAAGTGTTGTTATTAATGGACAACCACGAAAGTCATATAAGCATTCAAGCAATAGACTTAGCAAAACGATCAGGTGTGGTAATGTTTACTTTTCCACCCCATGCGAGCCATAAACTGCAACCACTCGATAGAGGTGTCTTTGGACCATTTAAGAAGTTTTACAATGCACTAGCTTGCGAGTGGTTGCAGACACTTCCTGGCAAACCAGTGACGATATACGATGTTGCAAAAATAGTCGGAGAGGCATATCCAAGAGCATTTACACCAGTTAACATTCAAGCAGGATTTAGGGTCTCTGGAATTTGGCCAGTGAATGAAAATATTTTTGGAGAAGACGAATTTTTAAGCGCAAGCGTAACTGATCGAATTCTACCTACAGTTAGTGTGCAAGATACGAACAGGCCCACAGAATCATTATCTAATGATCCTCAGAACACATTAGTCCAAGTTATAGCATATCCCGGACCATCAACATCTGCTGGTCCTTCAGGTGTTATTACTTTTGTAAAGCTACTGCCTGGGTTGGATCTAGCATAAGTAGACGCAAACCAGGACGATCCAGAGTATTAACCGAAATACCTGAGAAAGCATATGAGAAGAGGCAGTCGAAAAAAAGAGAAATACAGAAAGTTACTAGAAAAATTGTGGAAGAAAGCTCTACATCCTCATCGGAGGAAGACGAAGAAATAGAAATGATGGATGATTCTGATGATGATGTTGACTGGTGTCCTGTTAATAATGATGAAGAAAATGATGTGGAATTTACTACTGATAAAATATCTACGGGCGATTTTTGGTTGACTAAGTTAAATAGTAAGAAGAAAACACATTATTACGTAGCAGAAGTAATTGGTATAGAGAATGAAGATGTTATAATCAAATATTTAAAAAAAATTGATGGTACAGACAATAAATTTTTGTATGAAGGAGAGAAACCATATTTAGTTTTCAAAGAAGACTTTATTATGAAGTTACCTAGACCTACTAGTTTGGGAAGCTCGGCTAGACAGGCCTTATAACTTGCTTTTCAAATCAGTTTTGGTTCTTATCATGTTGAATACAAATTATTCACAGTTTTCTTTCCTTACATTTTACGTGTTTACCGTATTACTTTTTTAATTGCGTTGAATAAAAAAAATATAACATTTTAGTTGTATGGCCTAAGGTACAATACCTTGCTGCCCAAGGTACAAGATAGGTTTGGACTTTCGGTCATTTGACCGAATTTTTTTTGTCGCCCTTAAAAAATAGCTCTTGAGTTTGTATGCCTTTTTTATTACCAATATTAGTAACAAACATCCTAATCTAGGTCCTGAAACCATTGATAGTTCGCTTGCACATTTTTCTTAAATATATATTTTTAAGAAAAGCTGCCCAAGGTACAAGAGTCTCCCCTATACTGTTTGGATTGTATGTAAATATAGGCTTGGTCCATATATCTATGAGCGACATCAGTAAGTGCAAGGAAGGGTTAAGGGAAGTGAACATAGAATTCAGAATTGTTTCCAGGGATGGGTACAGGAAATAATTTGTTAATAGTGATATATTTATGATTCTACTAGAGGAATTTCTAATATGAATGTAATAATAAAGGCTTTTGACTAACTTTTGACTTCAATTAATTTTTTAAATTTAAGAATATTTTCTAAAATTGGTTGCAATGGCAAAAATTCTATATTCGATTCAAATTCTAATTTCTCGTAAAATTCTTGACCAGGGTTGGCATTTCAAATAATAATAATTAAAATTCACTATATTTAAGAAGTGATTGCTGTTTTCTGAATTTCTAAAAATACCAATTAATTCTAAATTGTAGACCTGCGTATTTTTTATAATAAGAGTGTTTCAAAAAAAATTGTCTGCTAATATTCAGGTACAGCCAAAATCTTGGAATAGAATTATCGCCAATTTATAAAAACCTATCTATTCAAAGGAAAATATGAGCTTCAAAATGGTCGCCCAATGGAACTACATCTTTGAATAAATGGAAAATTTCTTTATTTTCAGGTTTTTCGCATGAAGGGAAAGGTATTAAATTGTATAGAGGAAATGTTTGTTTTCTTTAAACGTCGATAACTTTGGCCTTAGCAGAATTTAACAATTTTAGTTCTGTTAATTGTTACAAATGGCTCGAGAGAACTTGTCAATTGATTCAAATCCTGTTTCATACGAGACGTAGCATGCGCGCTACGTCGTATGCATGCTAGAAAATTGGTTGGCATTCAGTTAAGGAGGTACAGGAGTACTGCCATTTTTGGCCTAAAGACGGTCTCATTTACTGATTTTAATGCGATTTTCACCAATGTTATTTAAAACTATAGCGTTATTGCATGATGAAGGATTTATTACTTGTTATTAGAGGGCTTGGAAGGGGCATGTAAACAGCTACTGAGATGATCAAACATTTGATGTATTTATAAATGTGTATTAATGGGCAAAAATTAATTTTGGGGTGCATGGGCCTTATGAGTGTTAAGGTAAACATTATGACTAAAGTCATCGTAAATTTGCAGATTTCTATTATATACTTGTTTAGCGTTAATAAATCAGTATATATATAATTTTATAGTAATATGTAGGAGTCGCCTAAGGTGTATATGAGATACTAGTACTGTTTATGAGGCTAGAACCATGAAAAATGGAGTAAAATTTTTTTTATGGCTGAGGTGGCCAAATATACTCCAGGGAGCTACCGTCTTTGTATATCAGTGTCAGTGCACGAATTAATTACTTTCGGCCCACTGTAGCAGATCGTACGCGCGCGTTTTTACCATTGCAGATATGTTATCCAAATCGTACTTTCGGCAGGGTATGAAGAAAAATGATTACTGTAATATAAACAGATCTCCAGTATATCGAACAATGTTGACACAAACTAACTGTAGGGTTTGGTTTTCGTTGGGAATATTCTATTAGCGAGTATTTTTTCCCAATTTTTTGGCTTGATAACTGTCCTTAATGAATTAAATTTTAACAATTTTTTATAAATTCTACAATATTAAATAATTTATTTTGTATCAATTTATTAAAACGTTACAATTTATTTAATTAATTTTCTACTGGTAATGGAGGGTTGGGAAATGGTGCGCAGTTAAGCAGAAAATGTGTTTGTCTCAATAAGAATGAAGGTTTTCTAACTTTGAGGACAAATTCAGAGTCACTGATTCTTCTACTTTATTGTAAGTAAAACAATATTTGCATAAAGTATTGACGTAAGGAGTATAAATTTGAAATATGTGGAAATGCATTTGCGCACATTTACCCGACCCGGCGGTTAATGATGCACATGGGTTAGGGAATGGTGCGCACTAAGCATTGATTGAAAAAATTACAATACATTTCACAAATCAATTTTTTTTCTGAAAGTTAACATGAAATCAAAATTGTTTTATGACTAATCGTCAAACTTATAATTTTCTGCCGTGTCTGCACCTGTGCACGCCGCATGACCCATGAAGCACACAACACACAGCGGTACCATACTTCGTTTTAGCCCACATATGCCACAAATATCGTTGGGGATCGGAGGCTTTGGCAGCGGAGGAGATATGAAGCTCAGTTCAACATCGTCCAGTTCGTCGTCGTCACATATGTCAGACAAATCTTCATCCACGGAGTCGTCTGATGAGTCAGATTCTGCATCTTTTTTCAGTCTCTTTTTTCCTTTGAGATTATTGTTGCTTGTGCTTTCACTGCTGAAGCATCTGCGGACCAATTTCTTTTTGTCCGTCTTGTCATCATTTTTTCTTTTCAGACTTTCTTCCCTCAACCTCTTTTTTTCTTCAGCCGCTTCTAATTCTTTCCCGACAGGGGTGCTTGTGAGGATTTTTGAGTTCTGCTTTTTGGGTGGTTTTCTTGGCATTTCTTTGTTGACCTGTTTCTTCGGTATAGGAGCTAGGGCCAGAAAAGAATTATCTTTGGATGTACTAGGCTGAGAGACTTGCAATTCGATTAAAGAATTTGTACCAATATCGGGCAATGAATTAGCAGCTTCAGCTCCAGATACAGCAGAGTCATCAGCATCAGCAGAACAGCCTTCTATTGCGTATTCTCTTATATGCCTGGAAGGAGCAAAATCTTCTTCTTTGAACTTGTTCGGATCCAATGCGTAGATTCCCGCAGTGCGAAATCCTGAAACACACTTCTCCATCGTCGCGACTTTCATGAAGGCCTTGTTCAATAGTTCAGCTATATCATACTCTGTTATTTTTTGGTGGCCAGTTGTAGAGAGGTACAGATAATATTCTGGATAAAGAGCTTTCTTCAATGGACTGAAAAATGTCAAGTCCAGCGGCTGAAGGTGATCCGAAGTGTGGGGTGGAAGAGACACCATATGGATATTGTTCTCTCTACAGAAATTATAAGCGAAGATCGAAATGTGGCTCGAGTGGTTGTCTAAAACCAAAAGTATGGGGTCGGTAGCTGTAGGTTTTGAGTGCTTTACCATGTGAGATAACCAGTCAAGAAATAGCTCGGAATTGGTCCATCCATTCTTCGAACATCGATAAAGGGCCCCCACGGGGCCGTTTTTTTGAAGAGTTGCTGGCATCATTTACCGAGGATAAATAAGCATAGGAGGAATGTAATTTCCTGCTGCACTGGCACAAAAGACACCCGTTATAGATCTTCCTCGTTCAGCAGAAATAGCCGAACCAACTTTTTTTGCTCCTTTGACTCCGTAAACCTTTGGACATTTGGCTTGGACCGTTGTTATTCCAGTCTCGTCCATGTTAAATATTCTTGATTTAGTGATGCTCTGCATACCTAAATGCTAGCCTTCTGAGCCCACCAGGAGTCAATCCGTAGAATAATTTAGAAAGCAACAGAATATATTCCTTCAACTCGACTTCAGTATCGTGGGTGAATACAGTCTTACGGCCTAGACGAGGTAGCTTGAGATCATTTTCTGAGAGTTTTTTCCTCAGCGTCGATTCGGGTATTTTAAAACATCTTCCCACTTCTCTGATTTTTCTGCCATAATTTCTTATTGCATCCAGGGCGTTTTGCAGATGTTCGGCTGTGTAGGAAAGGATCGTTGTCTTACGAGTGTACTTCTGAGGCATCTGAAATCAAAATTCAAAATAAATATTTGCTACTATTCAACTACGTGATGGGTAATCGTGCGCACTAGTGCGCACGATTACCCTTCTGTGTTTGTTTTGGATAATTGCCAAAATTTTGATAAAAAAAGTGATTTAATTGAAGTTGGACAATACTAAAACATTCCTCAAACACTACATTTCAAATTCATGCGAAATTAATGGATGAAAAAATTGTGGACTCACCGCCTTATTTTGGAGCACCCAAAAATTACAAAAAAAAGTAAACAAACCGACCATGTGCTTTCACCTCGGTCGTGTGCATACTGGCATCACGTCCGATTGCATTCGGAAGTCGCCTGACGTGTCGTACCCTGCGGCATCGGTCAACTGACCTCTATATGCCGCGAAATTCAAAATAAGTTGGAGCGCACGATTACCCGCCGCGCATCATTACCCAACTCTCCCTTACTTCAAATATTTCATTGTTAAAACTCAATCAACTTCCATTTATGTATTTTATATTAGTTATTTGAGATTGTTGTTTATCTTTTTTTATAAAGTTATTAATTTCAAAACGATCCCACTGGTTTTTTGTATTAACAATTTTAATTTACCAAATTTTAGTTTACGTTTTTCGATTATTATTTTTTATTTAGATGCCATCGTTTTATGTACCCAATGATTATGTCAAAAAAATGAATCGATTATCAAAAATATTGATAAGAGAGGCTATAAATTTGAAAGAGCCATAAAACGTTGTTGACTTAAGAGGAATTGGTACGTCGATCTTGGATAACGACGGTTTAAATTTGAATATTATGAAAAGTAAGCACTAATGCACAGAGACGCTCCAGGACCTCAAGGACGTGTTTTTATAACTCATACAAGTCCAATTAAACATTCAAAAACGAACGAACTAAAGAGAAAAATATTGAATTTCGGTTTGACAAACTTCGAACTCATAGGGGATTGCTATAAGCGAAAGTATAAGAAATATACAGTACATCTGAAAAGTTGGTTATATAAGGGAAACTTTTTTATTATTAATGTTACTCAAAAAAGATTTTTCTTATAAAAAGCTCATAACGTAAAATGTAAATATCAGATGTCAAATTTTTTTATTCATATACGAATTTTGTCAAAAAGTATGAATTTGGTACAGGAGTAAAATATCTTTATTTGTGACCATATCGAAAATTATAATAATGAAAAATTGTTCAGAATACAAATTTTTTTATTATTCAATTACAACATTTTTTTTATTTTTACAAATAGTTCTCAAAATATTAATTGTAATTTCAAGGTGTCGATAGATATTAAAAATTACGTTAAAGTGTGACAGTCCACCTTGGACACCCTATATATCCAATATTTAACAATACCGAAAATAAAAGTTGAAGGCAGTTCCATAGTGTCTTTCCAGATATTCTACGAACTATTATTATTTCTGTTGCTTACCGTAATGTTAGTGGCCACCAGATTTTTTGATTTTGAAATATTGTTCTATTCGCCATTTTTTAAACCAGTGTTCCATGTTATTAACTGAATTTTGTAGGTTAGCCGTTGTTTTTTCTATAGTTGCCTCTACTGCTAATACTCCTATGTAACTTTCTGTTTTCAATAACCCTTTACTATGCGCTGACAAAAACTTTTTCTAATAGAAGTGACTCAAATCTAGTGTACATTTTGGGACACCTTGTCACTGTCAAAATAGAATTAAGACATTATCAAGTGTCTTAAGATTCCGATTAGTAAAATGAAACAGATTGTAAGCACATGTTCTTCTAACGAATTAATTTCAGCGAAATTGTGAGTTTAATTTATTTCCATCTATATTTAAATATATCTATTTACATAACTTCTCACAAAATGATTACACTACTTCCACTTTTACATTGTTTACAATACTAATTTTGACGACGTGCGACGTTGTTATTCACTTTTGCAGGTGTGCAGGTCTCGCTCATATATGATTGGGATTATAGCATATTAACCAATTAATCCGAGCAGATAAGGTTTGCACAACGAGCATTGCACAATGTGATTTGCTACTTATATTGCCTTTCGTTTCATCTATGACTGTTTGTCTTCACTATCCGAACACATTAAATTTTCAGGCTTTCACTAATTGATTATAACAGGAGTGTTGTTTGATTTGTTTGATGTATTTTGTCTATGTTGAAGATATAATTACTTTTTGACATCTGTGTTCCTGTACATATACAGGTTGCGCCATTAGTGTGACAAAATTCGATAAAAATGAAAGATTATAAGGTGTCTTTTCACTTTTTGAAATGAAATACGGGGTGATCAAGATTAGGAAATCTTGAATTGTATAGATTGCGGTACTTTTTTAAAAACGTGTAAAATATTTGTAGATATGAAACTCATTTTGTTTCTTTTGCCATTGTTGTACATTTCAAGGCGTAAATTCATTCTTTGTATCCTTTCGGTATTTTTGTACAATCAAAGGGTAAGTTCACTTTATTTGTAGCTTTGTTAGATATTCACGAAATATCACGTTCCGCATTATTATTTGTAAAGTAGCATTTTTAGAGCAAACGAAATAACACATTGTGAAGTTCGTGAAAGACATATTGTCGCATTGTGTTTGTAATCCTATAGTTAAAAATTTAGAAAAATGTCTCGTTCCACACTATTATTTTATTGTGTCAATGGAATCGTAAACGCCGTGAAATGGTATTGCTTGGAGCAAACTAAATAGCACCTTGTAAAATTCGTAAAATACTTATTGTCACATTATATTTGAACTTCTATGGCAGATGCATCATTTTCCCGACTTTAGAATAACTGAAACCAGTTTCATGAAAACTTTCTTATGCTTTATATTTCTTACACTTTCTTAAACATAACTACGCAAAAGAACTCCAGCGGAAATATGTGATTTTCCTACCAGGTGTTATTTGTACAGTGGTTGTGCCTTGCAGATAAATGAAAACTTATTTTTGTTAAGTATATATAAAATATGCGAAATGAGGGAACATACTCAGAAAAAATATTTATTAAATAACATCTTTAATGTCAAATGACATTTTTAAAACTAAATTTTGTAGGAAATATATCCATATTACTCATATGTCCTTTACATTTTGCCCTACAGTAAAGTGATTGAAGTATTAAGTCTTCATTTTTCGCAAATTCATAAGCTTCCTGCCTAGTTTTAGGTAGACTTTGCTCAGTTATAACAAAATAAGACATCATTTAACCACTAAGTATCCGTATTTCTACTCCTATACCACAGATTATACTAACAATAATAAAGCTCATATCTTAGCGACATTTAAAAAGCTATTGAACGTTTTTGTACATGCTTTTTACAGAGTCGCCGATTAAAGTTCGAATAAATCCAAATCTACAATATTTTATCAATAAATGAAAATGGTATATTTCCGCAAGAAGTTTTTTGCGTGTTTATGTTTAGAAAATTGTCTTAAATGTAAAACAGAAACGTATATTCTTGTAACTGGTTTCAGCTATTCTAAAGTCGGAAAAATGAAAATTAAGCATTTCCGCAAAAAAAATCGAGTCTTTCTGTGTCCTTAATGGTAAATAAGCGAATATTTCTTACATTACTGGTTTCAGCTAAACGAAAGTTGATCATTCCATTGATGGCAACAATGTATTTCTAAATGTCAAGGAGCTATTTTCAAAAGCGTTGACGTATTGAAAGACGGCGCTGTGCTACTAAAATTGTTGCATGTGAAATAAAGTTACATAATAAGAGTTTACTGCCATAGACAGGTTCTCTATTTCACAAACAACTTCTTTCTCCCTGATGTTTTCGTTTCTTTCGGATTGCTTTCGTATGAAGATTTTAAGCTGGAAATGAATTATAGCTACCGGTAAATTTTAATAACCTGAGACACAAAACAAACAGTTCATTTATCTACTCGTTACAAAAAATCCTATCAGATTTTCCATGCAATGATGAAGAGGTATAAACTCGCAGATTTAATTAAAATAAAAAATTCCCTTGACACAAATGAAACGGAGTTTAAAATGAAATTCCACTTTATTGAATGGAAAGTTCAGCTTTGTCTCGTTAACATATTCGCAGGGAATGGATAAGAAATATATAATTTGGAATAAGAACTTTTCTGGAAATAACTTTTTTGTAGCAAATGCCCATTTTCTTGATTCCCAAATACTTTTTTAACATTCATTTCTTTTGGGCTTTTTATACTTATATTCGGATTTGTGACGATCGTTTCGTAGAGGTCCCACTTGGTCCATGCAGAGGTCAGTTCTATTTCTTGAGGATGAGGACCTCATCTGAAATTGGCGACAAAGTTATACGGCACTAGAGATGACAACGAACGGAGCGGGGCAGTGGGCGTACTTGTTGCTTATTGTATTTTCAGCAGGAAAACCATCAATAAACAACACATTGATATTCTTTCATCACCTAGTAGAAATAATGTGCAAAAACTCCTAGAATATTCGAAATAAGCTTAAAAAAGGCAATTTGCCTAGAATGCGAGCTTTAGTCTTTGATTAAACATTTGTAGTTTATTTAGAATCACTTATATATTCTCTATCTTTATCCATGTCCTAAGAAATTACCCCGTATATCCATATACTTCAACAGTGTTAACACGTAAAAAGTAATAATGTTACCATATTAATATTATATTTCCATCACAAATATAATTTCCTCATAACTCGCGTAAAATATAATTTAGGCAAGGAAAACGTGTCTGAGAACAAAAATATTACCGCGTTCGAAGCGAAAATGCTGCCAATCACCCCCGTATAATAAAATTTAGCGACATCCTCCTACTCCAATTTATTGTGTCATTTCTTTTTAATATTTTTTGTAGCGTTTATGATGAATTTGAGGAGCTACTGAAAAATGTAATTTCCAACTCGGTCCTACGTTAATAACCAGTTCGTCACATCAAAGTTGACATTAATTGTTTATAGTGTACGGCGTTTTCACGAATCTCGCCTTGAGGTGCATTTCTAAGAAATAAAGTACATAAATCACGTAACATGATATTATAAACAGTTAGTATAAATACATTAACCTAAGTTTGCTATGTAGATGGATAGTTTACAGACATTATCTTGCTACACTAATTTAGGAAGATTGGATTGTATAATGCTTAACAATTAATTATATCTAAAGAACAAATATTTTCAAGTGCTTTTGATAATAATTGATTACTTAGACCAAGATACATTTGATTGTATATAATCATATACCCTTTTACCATTAAGTATTGGGTTCACATGTTAAATATTGTATATGAAATTTTCCATTCTATTTTTGACTAAGGTTTATTGCTTCTCACCATATTGTTCCTCGTTGTTATAGTATATTACAAATTACGTTATCAAATGTTTGTTTTGGCCTTCTCCTTTTCCTTTTTAATTATAGCATTATTCGGAATCTCTTATTCCTCATAGGTCTCATTTTCATCAATGTTATTGACAGGCAATAGATTGGAATAAAACTCTTGTCCAGATGGACCGCAAAATCGTTTGAAGTGTTGTAAGCTCGTATAATTTTATCTGGTTTTAAACCAATTGTGCCAGCATAAAGTGTTATAGGTGTAGTTGCTGATGACACTGATGCTATTGATTTTTACTTTTCCGCCCAACCTATCTAATATGCGAGAAAGTATTGGTTTATCCCAAAAAAAGTTGAAAAAATTTTTTTGAGTTATTTTTACGTTTTCCATCAACAACACGAAAAAACGGTTTTTAGAAAAAAAATCCTGTGTGTATGTCGTCGTTGTCGTCGGCCACTTTTCTTTACATGTCTTGTTAGCACGATACAGCCTCCAGAGTGCAATAAGTCACCAATTTTATGATGGAATAATGTTAAGGACATGTCACAAATGAACCTTATTGATTTTCAGCTTACCAGAGCTAGTACAACGGGTGCTATGGTACTTGAATTGCGACATTTTGTCATTTTTTGAGAAATTTCAGTTTGTTAGCACGATACAGCCTCCGAAGTTCCACATGTCAACAATTTCATGATTGAATATTATTCAAGACATCTCACTGATGAACCCTATTGATTTTCAGCCCACCAGAGCCAATACAACAGGTGCTACAGTACTTTAAGTACGATATTTTTGTCATTTTTAGAGAAGTTTCAGTTTGTTAGCACGATACAGTCTTCGGAGTATAAACAAGTGACCAATTTTATGATTGAATATTATTCAGAGCGTCTCAAAGATGAAGCCTATTGATATTCACCTGACTAAAGCCAGTACAACGGGTGCTATGGTACTTGAAGTACCAAATTTTTGTCATTTTTGGAGAATTTTCATTTTGTTAGCACGATACAGCCTCCAGAGAGTATACGATTGATCAATTTTATGATTGAATATTGTTCAAGGTGTCTCACAGATGTACCCTATTGACTGAGTTGACTAGAGCGAGTACAGCGGGTGCTATAGATCCAGATATACTAAATTTTTCTTTTTTTTTTTGGAGAAATTTCGGTTTGTTAGCACGATACATCCCCCGAAGTGTATACAAGTAACAATTTTATCATAGAATATTGTTCAAGGCCACAGATGCGGAAAACTTAGTTTTAATCTTTAAAACCGTTTATTTCTCCTTGGATTTTGATGTGTTTCTTACATTTATTTTCGGACTTGTGATTTAAAACAAGCCATAGTAAGTTTCTCGGTGAAACAACAGTTGTGGTGACTTTTCCATGTTTATTTTCAAAGACAAAATGGACCTGGTTCGAATATAGTACAAGTTTTCTTAAACTTAGAAGCTTACTACAGTGTTTAAACATTTCTTGGTGACAGTCATAGTATAGTACAAGTTTTCTTATACTTAGAATCTTACTACAGTGGCAGTCAATTACAATAAATGAACTGGGCTTTATTCGGCCGTTTCTTAAAACAACTCTTCAATCTTCCGAGGTCTCAGCATGAGATTTTTGGTTGATCAGTCCCATATTCTTATCACATTCAAGATATGAATGTCCACAATTTTGATAGTATCAAAACGTTTGACCTCAAATATGAATTGGTGTAAGAAACGTATTACTGTATCTTTATTTTCCCAGCACATGGATCGCAAAATATGACTTACTCACCCACTGTTTGGTCCAAAATTTCAGTCACAAAGTGAAATAACCTCAAACACACATCGTCTGCTCCTTTCTTTACAACGGCTTCATCGTATGTGTAAAAAACTGATTGTCCATATGAAAGTACGTGCTTAATAAAGCTGTGAAAAGACAGTTGCCTTCGATAATAAACGTCGTTTGTGCTTATGCTGGGCATGGGTAGATTGTTGTGAAAGTCCATGGGAATTGCTTCAACCGTTTCTGACTTTTGAAGGGCTCTCCTTGCTTGTTTTATGCAGTTTCATTCCAAATTTAATTTTTTTTATCTGTTTATCAAGATCCTTTTGCTTATCCGAACTATTTGCATAAGTTGTTTTATCGTTTGTTATTTTCAATTCCTTAGCTTTTTGTTCGTTACATGTAATTTTTGTTTGGTTAGAGATCTCTTTTTTGTTGAGGAATTTTTGACTCATTACGTAGTAAAGTTTTATGGGTTCAGTCATTATTTTGTAGATTTCGGCTTTTGTTTTCTCGTTTGATTTAGGGTTATTCCTAAATATTTGAATTATTTAACTAGCTCCATTTTAATATTATTTATTAACTATTATCAATATTTTGGTTGTAGTACTAGTTTTCTGGCAGTTGTTTATCATTTCCTGCTGCTAATATCACATCTGCAAAAATTCCATCTGATTTTTACAACTCACTCTAATTTTTCATATTCTACAAACATCGCTTCGTTTTACGCATTTCCTAATTACATTATCCATACGTAGGTACATTAAATAAAGTTGGACTCAATCCTTCACCTTGTGTAACGTAAAAATCCAATCAAACCTCGTGCGCCAATGCACTTATCCCAATTACGTTAACGACCTATTGAAGACAGACCGAACTTGTGGCCCCGAAAACATTGTTAATATCAATCACCAAGTTACCAGCTGATCGGATTGCCGATCTATGCCACAAGGTATTTTACTCGCTAGACTTCAGTCGAAGAAGGGAGGTACGTATGCTGGTAACGAACCAAAAAATATATAAGCTATATAACCCAAGGCGCCAGGTAAACCGTACCCACAGATTAATTACCTAACCGTAGTTTACCCCCGATTAGTAATATAATGAATAAATCAAACTTCGTAAGACTACAAGCCACTTGTATGTTTACAAATGGTAGAGCTTGAAATTCACATATCAACTTGCGCGTCTCCACCCGCTGGTGAATATTCCTGACAATCCACAAGTTGGTTCCAGAAGTACAGGATCTACATCTGGTGCTTATCATAAGCCATTCATCGGTCGGTCTTGAAGTAACTCTTGTCTGAATCTCTTAGTCCCCAAAATTTCCAGTGTGCGGATAACTAAGGTGAGCTGCAAGCATCGTGGGAAACGCCAAAATAATCACCGGTCCCACAATCAAATGGAAACCAATCGACTAACTAACTAACTAATCCAATACGGAAATGCGAATAACCGGAATCCAACAATAACAAAATCCATAAAATAAAAACCAAACCCTGTATAAAACACTAATTAGTGTTGTCACTACACCTTAATTGGTATCAACTACCCTAGGAGTTCTTCACATTTGTCCCAGTGTGAATCATATTACTAACCTACTAATAACCCTTTACTACATGAGTGGGATGGCCCCATTTAAAAAAAAACAAAGTAGACTTCATTTGAACTGTCTATTCGATAGTGTAAATATGTTACCCCCATTTAAAATATAAAATTAACAACCCTCTTACTAACAAATACTCCCCCCAACATATTATATACAAGCTATGTTTAAACATAGAATTAGGTGGTGTCATCTTATCCGCACAACTATATGGAACATTACTAGTTACACCGAATGCAAAACAAAATATGCAAATAAAATAAGGCTCACCTGAGGGGCTAAGACAGGGATCCCCTGTGTACTGCTAATGGCTAGTTAAAAGCCGTTAAATGATCTTGAACACAATGCGTTGTAGGTGACTGAGCTTACAAATCTATCTGCATCTCACAGATGAGGTTTGGATAGGAAATACTCCACAAACTTCCATAACCCACAATAATCCACCCAAACCAAATCACCCCCTCAAATTCATATCTCCCTGCGAGATGAACGTGGAATCTTCATTTAATTCGCGGTGGCTTCCAGTACCGCCGCCGATCAAAAGGAAAGAAAAAAACATGACAGGCCACAGGTTCCAATTTTTGACAACCCACCTTTCCGTTCGAATGACTCTCACTCGAGCTGCACGGAGCATATATGTTCCGTGACCTCGGAGTGAATTACTCTACTTGTTTCATCGAGTGTTAAACACCCCCATATATACAACTATTGTCTAACCAACATTACCCAAATACCCCCGATTCCACGGCAATATTTACAGAATAAAACGTCTCCCATTGTACCCTGATGTACATCCACCATACACCGGTAGGCAACCAGTTATAGTTGTTTTGCATGTGCTATACTTTTTCACATAAGCTGAAAATTATTATTCATTCTGGCTTAAAGTCAAATTGGTTGTCGGCAATTGTTCCATCTAGCGCATTGAGATACCACGATCATTTTTGGAGATCTGACTTTTTATGTATCGGCAGGATTATCGCAGTGGTTTGCTATGCTGCTTCACCAATATACTTGATTCCTGCTTTTAAATTGTCACATTCCGCTGCCTTACCATTATTTAATTTCTCCAACCTCTGTTAACCTTTAGATACCCAAGCGGGGTCTTTGAGGGATCCCAGAGACATAATTTCTGCAATATCTAACTTTGTACAAACATCTGGCAACATTGGCGTCAGCTATGCGTTCGTCAATATCTCCTTCATGTTCAGTCAGTTGGCTGTTGCTCTTTGATGTGTGTACGTCGAGATATTACGTAATTAGTTGTTTGGGGTCTTTCAATGATCCCGTTTGGGCATTTAGAGGTAACGTTTTTTATGTGCAATTTTGTAAATAATATCTGTACTTTATGGTGAAAATGAACCGCAAAAATAAAAATAAGCCTTTGACTGCAGAAGAACTTCAAGATATATTACAACATATCAGTTCAGAATGGATATGAGGGTCAAAATTTGCAAGATGAAGAAGATGATAGTTTTCTCGTGGAAACTACTTCCGAAATGGAAGATAATATTGAAATACAAAGCGAGCAGGAGTCAGACGCAGAATTATCTGAAGCTGAAACTATAACTGAATTGAGAGGTCCTCAATATACTGCGAAATCTGGTTTGGAATGGAGTAGCCATCCTTTCAATAAAACCAAACGACTGAAAAGAAATATTTTAGATAGACGACCAATATAGTAAAAGTGCTAAATCGATTTTGGAAGTTTTCAATTTATTTCTTACGCCAGAGATCAAAAGAATTATTTGTATTCATACAAATGAAGAAGCTTATAGATATTTTGATGTATGGAATGAAAAAAACCCAACAAAAATAAATAATTGGGAGCCCCTTGATTTAGATGAACTGGACTGCTTTTTAGGAGTTCTCGTGAAAGGCGGTGCACTGAGATGGGGAATAGAACCTACCAGAGAAATGTGGACTACAGACTCTTCTATACGACGATAATTTTTTACTGCTGCAATGTCTCGGAACAGATTTGAGCAACTATCCGTATTCCCGCGATTTGACGATAAAACCAGTAGACTTCAACGACAACAACAAGACAAGTTAGCATCAATTAGTCAGATTTGGGACATATTTGTGCAGAACTGCCGTCGTGCGTTTGAACCTTACGAATATATTACCATTGATGAACAGTTAGTGTGTTTCCGGGGAAAATGTCCATTTAGACAATTTATAAAATCAAAACCTGAGAGATATGGTATAAAAATGTGGGCAGTTGCAGATGTAAAAACGTCATATTTGTGTAATCTACAAGTCTACATTGGAAAAGGCCCTGAAGCGAAAGCAGAGGTAAATCAAGGATTACGTGTTGTGTCGGACTTGGTTCAACCATTCCATGGAACTGGGAGAGGTATAACGACTGACAACTTTTTTACTAGCGTTCCATTAGCTAATTATCTGTTGACCAAAAACCTCACACTACTGGGCACTGTTCGAAAAAATCAAACGGATACACCACCACAATTGAATATAAAAAATAGACCTGTAGAATCATCAATATTTGCTTTTACAAAAGGTATATCAATGGTTTCATATATACCCAAGAAAAATAGAATGGTGCATTTGTTATCGAGTTAACATAATGATGTTCAAGTTTGCCCAGAGCACAATAATAAACCACAAATGATTCTAAGCTACAATAACACAAAAGGAGTGGTGACAACGCTGACAAACTCATTAGGGAATATTCTTGTACAAGAAGAACAGTTTGATGGCCATACAGGTTGATTTTAAATATGATAGATATATGTGCGTTGAATGCCTTTGTTGTGTTCATAGCAAATAATCCTACTAGAAGAAAAATAGTAGTTCACGTCGACGATCTTTTTTGCTTCAACTAGGAGATGATCTTGCACTTCGAAACATGGAAAGACGGGCAAACTACAAGTATCATCATTCAGATATCAGGTTAGCCTTATCAGATTGTGGAATAAATATGCAACTCAATGATCAAACTGCTACTCTGCCCAACATAGGAAACGAGCTAGATGTTCTGATTGTCCCCGAAAGAGCGATAGAAAAGTAAACATTATATGTTCAAAGTGCAAAAAATACGTATGCGAAGATCACAGAAGAAAGACAGAGACTATCTGTTGCTTAAAATGTTTGTCAAATTAAATTTTTGATTATTTTATATGTGTAAGAATTTCATAAGTTTAATTTTTTCAAACTTTTCAAATATTTTTCAGTATAACGTTGTTTAAAAGTTTTTCTGATTTTCTGCAATGTTGATTATTACGAAAATTATATTAATTTCTAATAAAAACATCAAAATCTCTAAGAATAATTTTATTTTAAACTTTAGGATTGAATTATTCTAAAAATTGTATGGGGTCCTTCAAAGACCCCGCTTGGGCATCTAAGTCGATTTGATAAGCATGGGTATCTAAAGGTTAAATTTATTTCACCTTCTATTCCTAGTCTTTCTTCTCTTTTATTGTACTGAGCTCTTTTGATATGTAATTAAAATATTGATGCCGATTTCCTTCTATTTTGTTCTTGATCTTCTATGAATGTAGTTTTCTCTTTGTTCTCTTTCCTCGAAATAATTTTGCATTTCTTAGTCCATTTTCCGCCAAAACTCTTTAGTTAAATTCCTTCAACCGCTTTTATAACTTTCAATCTTTGTTCCCTTTATTGTTGTGTATTTTTTACGTTCTATTACTGACGTATTTTGCTAAATACAGTTTAAATAATTTTACCTGATTTAGATGAATTAGATCGATATTTATAAACTATGGTTCAACCCTTTTAATTATATCTACTTCAATATTAACTAGAGTTGTAAATTTTGTCGCGAACAGAATATTTCCATTTTTATATCATACTAAATGAACCTTTTATATCCTTTAATTAGTCAAATTAACAAATCGTCACGGGATATAGTTAATTTGGGCAACACATCCTTTTTTATCATGTGTCCACTCGTGATGACATTTTCCAAGCTTTTCTCACCAATAAAAAAGTGATAGAATCGTAATCGGTACTGATCCTCCATAATCCTTTAAAATTTCAAGGATGTCAGAAAAGGCGTAATCCTCGCAAACTGTTTTAATCCTTGCAGTAACATCCCATTGCTGCTTTAATTGAACTCGCCGTTATTTAAGTCGCGTTGTGAAATTGACCGTTTTCATTGTAAGGGCTTCTAATTTAGTTCCTCACCAGACTTTGATGCGATCAAAATTTTATTGCGTATGACTTGTATAGGTCATGCCCGTTCCGTTCATTATGATGTAGTCACGAACAGTGGAGTTGGTTGTGAGCTAGTATATCTTGTAGGTGGATCTACTAGATATGCCGATTTATTACCTGACTCATTTCTACGAGATTCACATTTTAATTGTTGTGACATAATCGTATTTCTCCAAAAACTGACATGCAGAGACATTTTCTATTATATAAAATGTCATCTTCTGGGCCGTTATTCTGGCTCCTTCTGATTTGTGTACAATTTTTTTACCGTTTAACTTTATCCTTTCAGATAAAATAATAGTTATTTTGTACCTTACAAATAACTTAAATTTTTCAATTGGCGTGTCATTGAAAAACAGGGCACTGATAAACATAGTTTAAATTCATTACCTTGAATAAGCTTCTACTATAGTTTTCCATATTACAATAATTGCTTTTTAACGAGCTTTACAGGAAATCTTAAAATTTAACCTCTTTTTTCCGATATTACCCGGAATATATCTTCATTCTGTTACTGACATCTAGAAGATTATAACGGTAATTTATAGTCATACAATCTGAAAGGTGTTATAAAACTTTGATTTATTTTTGTTTTTTTTGCGAGAATGCAAAGAACAATCCGTTGGGATTTCAATAAAAACTTGAGCGTAATGTCGAAAAATGCCAAGATATTTTTTTATTTACGTAAAAGATTTGTTCAGCTGATTGCATTTATTATTGTGATGATTCAAGATGCCGGGCGTATGTTGTATTATTTATGATCGAAATCGTGTTTAAGGGATAACATTTTCATAAACAAATCCTAATTTAGTGTTCAGAAATCCTTGCTGATACTCCAGAATATCGAAACGATTAACATTACAAATCACTTCATTAAGGTTTTTCCATTTATTTTTATGCCGATATATTATATAAATCCCATCCTCAGGTAGATGGTAACTTAAGACGCTATACAAAACTTAAGATTCATATTTATATAGTGATTACAGTAATTAGCGACAACATTAGTTGCTAATAGTGACATAACTTCACTAAAACGCTGTCGTGGATGAACATCTGATATAATCCGGGGGCTGACAGATGATTTGTAATAATTTGCAGCAAAGTTGAAGACCCCTTCATTCGATAATTTGTACTCTGGAAATGTTAATTTCACTAGTCTGGCTAGTTGCTAGCTGTGCAACGCTTATCTAGAGGGATGTAGGGAAGACATAATAAAAAATGTAGAACTGCAGCAAAGCCTACTCTTGTGTAGTTTGTTATTTTAGATCCCAATTATTGAAAAATGATGTGTCGGGCATTGGTTCGACGAATACTACAGAATGGAAAACATTGTGAGTCCACCAAAGCTGAAACTTTTTTTCTAAGTTCAGGGCGAAGCAAAAAATAAGAAAAATCTTGTTTGGAATTGGGAGGGGGGAGGAGGAGGGTTGTGGTAAGTTATCTGGCGTGCGATGGAAGGAATCGCGCGCTGTAGCAATTGCTCACACTTTTATCGTCCCTAAAGTGCACAAAAATCGGCATTAAAGTAATCCATTATACGACGATTTCTGAAATTGCAGTGTTGTCAATGACATTGTAATTATTGTATACGTAAAATAATTTCATTAAATTACAACCCATTAATACTGCAAATAATGAAAGTTGTTCTAGTTCAATAAATATTAATATTTAAATAAATTGTTTCAAAGTTATAAGTTTCTATTTTTAATCAGTTTCTTCGTTTTAAATAAAGTGTTCTTAATAATAAATTCAATGTCTGAGATTACACATATTGAATGGCAGACAGATATGTAAGTATCTGAATTATCTGAGAAAATACAACCAAATTCACTGTGGTCTCTGTACTCTATTCTGTGCACTACTTTATACATTAATCATAACGTAGATATCAAAAAAATATCTTAAGGGGAAAGCTTTTTTAAAAAGAAAAAATAAACCTAATAAATAAATAATTTTGACAACCCAGCAGATAAAATAGTTTATTACAACAGCTCCTGATGATCAATTTCTACTTATTAAGGTGAGCTTTAACCAATGTGATATTCATTAGTTTATTAATAGAATTATTTCAACGTACGGGTTGCTTTAGTTTTTGGTATATCACGAATATGTCGAAAGCAAGAGTTACTCAAAATTACTGTAGACGACATTGAAGATCTAGGTTTAGCAACAATAGTTAAGATTAAAAATACTAAAAATAAACTAGAAAGAAAATTCAATATTACGGAAGAATTTTATGAAGAATATTAAAAATATGCTAAATTGTGACCAGAAACCCACGAAAAGAGGATTTTTTCTTAACTATCAACACCAAAAATGCACCGAGCAAGTGGTGGGTATCAACAAAGTAGTATCTGTACCCACCATAATAGCAAAAATTTTAAAACTTGAGAATCCAGAAACTTAATTAGTCATTGTTACCGAAGATCCTCAGCAACGATCCTAGTAGATGCGGAGGAGATATAACAACTCTCAAGAGACACGGAGGATGGAAATCCTGTGCTGTCGCTGAGAGGTATATTGATGATTCTCACACCAACAGAATGAACATCGCCACTAAAAACTTCGGAAGACACTGATGCTCAATCAGCCATATTAGAAAACATACATTTAAAAGTCTCAACTTCTTCGATAAGTACAATAATTACAAGCAGCATCCGAGAAAATATTGAAACGAATCTTTCGACCAACACCGTTACAATTTACAAATTGTAACAATAACCAATTCAATTTTAATTTTTATGGTTCCAAATAATTGAATTTGTTCCCCAGTTGTATCTAATAAGTACTTACTTATTGACATTATTTCAAATAAACATTAATTATTATCGTTATTTCTTTATTTCTCTATAAAAGTAATTGTAAATTCATGTGCACTTTGTATAGAAACAATATTCCAACCTATACTGTCACAAATAAAACGTAAGCTTAGTCAGGTACCACAATATACACGATCTGATATTTACATATTGTTTAATAAAATAGGTGGTCGTAGGAAAAATATTGTACATTACTTGTGCGAAAGTGCTATGTGCCTCGTGTTACAATATTTTCCAGTCGTGTGAAAAATGTAATATACTATATGAATGGCTTCTTCGTCAATCGTACTGGAAATTTTTTTAAACATATGAATCTATAAATATATAAATAACTCGATTCACAATGTTTATTTTTAAAAATAATGTATCAGTTAAATCGATATTGTAACAATAAAAGAAGTTATTCTTGTCATAAAGCTTTGCTTACGAAGATCAACGTTAAGAATGTTGTTCTCTTACTTGGAAGGGATTAAATACTGAAATTATAATTTAAACAATAAGTGACGAACATCGATAAACTAATCTATTTAAAAGTGAACGTCCACTTAAATAACTTAACTGATTCTGATCGTAAATATTAGATATAACATAACCAAACTAAATGATAAACCACAAAAAGTAACGCGTTTAAGGGTCTACTGCTAGCACTATTTATATCATTTTTATCTATATTGTAGATTTCATTGGTGAATCGTTGTATTAGATATGTTACTTTTCCGCCCAACCTATCTATATGCGAGAAAAGTATTGGTTTACCCCAAAAAAAGTTGGAATTTTGAGTTATTTTTACGTTTTCCATCAACAACAACACGAAAAAACGGTTTTTAGAAAAAAAATCCTGTGTGTATGTCGTCGTCGTCGTTGTCGTCGTTGTCGTCGTCGTCGTCGTTGTCGTCGGCCACTTTTCCTTACATGCCTTGTTAGCACACGATACAGTCTCCGGAGTGCAATGAGTCACCAATTTTTAAGTCACCAATTTTATGATTGACTATTGTTAAGGATATGTCACAGATGAACCCTATTGATTTTCAGTTCACCAGAGCCAGTACAACGGGTGCTATGGTACTTGAAGTACGACATTTTGTCATTTTACGAGAAATTTCAGTTTGTTAGCACGATACAGCCTCCGGAGTGCAAAATGTCAACAATTTTTTGATTGAATATTATTCAGGACATCTTACTGATGAACCCTATTGCTTTTCAGCTCGCCAGAGCTAATACAACAGGTGCTACAGTACTTAAAGTTCGATATTTTTGTCATTTTTGGAGAAGTTTCAGTTTGTTAACACGATACAGTCTCCGGAGTATATACAAGTGACCAATTTTATGAGTGGATATTATTCATAGCGTCTCAAAGCTGAACCTCATTGATATTCAGCTCACTAAAGCCAGTACCACGGGTGCTATGGTACTTGAAGTACCAAATTTTTGTCATTTTTGGAGAATTTTCAGTTAGCACGATACAGCCTCCAGAGAGTATACGATTGATCAATTTTGTGATTGAGTATTGTTCAAAGTTTCTCACAGATGTACCCTATTGATTTTCAGTTGACTAGAGCGAGTACAGCCGGTCCTATAAATCCAGATATACTAAATTTTTGATTATTTTTGGAGAAATTTCGGTTTGTTTGCACGATACATCCCCCGAAGTGTGTACAAGTAACAGTTTTATGATAGAATATTGTTCAGGGCCACAGATGCGGAAAAGTTAGTTTTAATCTTTAAACCCGTTTATTTTTTCTTCATTTTCAATGTCTTCTGGATCTGTTAAGTGCTCGAAAATATGCTTCACGGACGAAAGCTGCTGTATAATCATGAAAAACTGGCAGAGCTCAACTAAGTGACGAACCAAGATTTTTTGCAAGTTTCGTATAATTTATGAAATTTGTTTCATTGTAGGCTTTACTTGATCTATATTTTTTTATCTTCAAATTTGTAGATGTTATCAAGGCCAATAACCAAAACGTCCGTATCTACAGATTTGATGAGAATGTCTTGATGGGTGAACATTTTTTTATATGAAAGAAAATCTTTGTATCGACTCCTTCATGATAACAAGTGTAATTCTTCATTTAACACTTGAGACACTCATTCATTGGTATTATTGTAAATGAAGCACTGGTCCTCAACAGTCAAAACATAATTAAGGATAGAGCTAAATGAATTATATGTCCAATGCTTGTGTAAAAAGTGGACTATGCTACCGTTGAAGCAGTGTTGTAGTACTGTGTCAACTGAATAATAAATAAAAACAATATAAAACAGAAGCAAATTGAAAATAGAATTATTATTATCTGTCAATAATGAACAATTATAATAATAATTTTAGAATACAAAACAGTATTATAGTACTCCAAAATAAATGAAAAATAAATTATACAATAGAATATATGTATATTGTAATTCCATTCAATAGATTAAAACTGGTATGCGGGGTACTTCCAGCAGTTTTTGGACCCGCATACCAAAATATTCTTAAAATTTAGATCAAAACGAATGAAATGAAAAAGAGGTTCCAGTGTAATGGAAGAGATTTCCCCGTCATCAAAATCTTTGAACAAGTATGCCACACCTTTTCGGCAAAAAAAGAACTTTGCGCGAAATCATTTAAATAAATTAAAATCCGCGATGATGTAAAAAGTTTTTATTAAATTTTTAAAACATTTTTTCGGCAAATCAAAACCACGAATACCAAGCCTTTAGGGTTGGTATACTTCTAAGGTATGTATTTAAAAAATTCGCAATCCGCGATGACGAGCTCCCCTACTATGAGAAATATGATTCGATGAATCAATACAAATTGATGTCAAAGTAAGGAATCAAATTTAAAACAACGCCAACATGTTAGTAGGCTATTTATTGCCTGTTCTTTCTGGGTTATTAATTTTTGCGTTTTTAACAAGTCTTTTTTCCAGCTTTTCTAAAAGTTTGTTCCAGAATCTTCGTCTGTGTCTCCCCACCTTCATACGTCATGTATACCGCATTGTCTGATGTCTTCGTTCCGCATTCTGTCATGTAAGGTTTTACCTTGTACGCTTCTTAATGTTTTCATTTCGACTGCTCTCATTATTTGTAGTGTTTTATTTGTCTGGTCTTGTTTCTGCGGCGTATGTTATAATGGGTTTTATTGCCGTTTTGTATATCTTGATTTTACTTTCTGTATTGAGGTATTTATTCTTCCATACAATTTCCCTCAGGCATCCCGAGATTCGAGCCGCTTTCATTGTATGCTCTCAAACGTCGTTAAAAAGATCTCGATGACTCGTTATTTCTGCTCCTAGATATTTTAAATGATTTACCTGTTCGATAAACTTCCAATCTTATCGATTTGCTTTAGTGTTTAAAGAGTGTAGAAGTCTTTGAAGGTTATCTTCAGACTCCGAAATAAGGACAACATTCGTCAGCTTCATAGACGGCATGAAAGAATTTGTTTCCCATTTGTATCCAGTTATTTTGGGAAGATTTTCTATTATCCTATCCATTATCAAAATAAATATGAATTGGTTAAGTGAATCTCCCTGTCTAATTCCTGTGTTTACCTTTTGTTGTCACGTTCCCTACTCTGATTTTTGTTCTGCACTGGGTATTGATATCGTGTATTATGTTAATTAGCCTATGGTTTAGTCCTTTTGTTCTCATTATTCCTGAAGTGTTCTTTAGGCGTACTCTGTCGAATGCCTTGGTCATATCGACAAAGCACTTATATGCGGGTTTGTTGAATTCTAGTGATTTTGCAGATATTTATTTGGCAATGAATATTGCGTCAATTGGAATCGGAATCCTTGTATGTTTATGTTCTTAGTGATTTCACCCAGTACAGTTTTTGTGAACGCCTTGACGGTGCTATCAAGCAGTGTTATTCCTTCGTAGTTTTCGAGATGCGTTTTTTGTCCTTTTTGAAAAATGGGTATTTTTATAGGATTCCATTTGTTCGGTATTTTTTGTTCTTCTATTATAATCGTAAATATGGTTAATATATCATTGAGTAGCTCTTTCCCTCCGCATTTAAGCATATTATTGGTGATTTCGTTTGGCCCTGGACTTCTCCTTTTTTTCTGTCCCGTCATTTGCTAGTTCTATGGTTGTTCTCCTCATTCATTTTTTGTCTGTTTTATGTCTTCCTCTCCTTTATTTAGGTTTTTAAAGTATGTGTCCCACTGTTCTGGCGTGATTTTATTAGTCTGCACGGTGTCTTTGACTTCTACCTTGTTTCTTCTTAGCCATTCTCCATATTTTCCTTTGGCTTCCGTACATGTCCCTCCATTCCTTTTGTAAATGGTTCCCCATGGTTTTTTCTTTTAGTGTCTTTATCCTTGCGCTTACCTCATTTAGTTCTTTTCGACAGTTGTTCCAGTTTTCACGTTTTTTGTTTCGTATATATTGAGTGTGTGCCTTTTTCTTTTGTTTGGCTAATTCCTTCACTTTCCGCGTGAACCATGGTGTTTTCTTAACGTTTAACTGTCTCTTTTCTAGTACTTCCATGGTGGTGTCTAATATGTTGTTTTTTAATATTGTCCTCGTTGCTCTATATTGTCTTGTTTGTTAAATGGTCTTTGCAATATGTTCTGTGTTTGTCGTTATTCGTTTAGATAGTGTGTACTCTTGTCTTCTAGTGATTCGATGTTAAATTTACTAATCGTTTGCGGTTCAGGTTTTGAGGCCTTTGCTATTTTCAGTCTCATCTTGCATATTACCAGATTATGATCACTTCCTCAGTTGGTGCCATTTAAGATTCTTACGTTTAATGTTGTTTAGGGTGTAACTTCTCTGTTGGTGATAATGTAGTCTAAAAATGACTGTTGACCTCTTCTGTTTTGCAACCTATATGTATGCCTCATGTCGTGTTTGAAGAAAGTACTGTTGATTCTCATATTGTTTGATCAGAATATTTTCAGTAAAATTCTCCATACTCTTTCCAGAATCTTATCTTGTGTTCTTATTTGTTACCGTCTTAACTGTTCGGTACACATTTTTCCAAGTTTCCTTGGATAGTACAAAGATGACCTAGTGAAGTATTATTGTTTGAAACGATACTGGGCGATAAACAATTAAGACGTATGTGAACGGCACTCTTGTTTTGGTTGGAGAGCTAAGAGTCGTGGGTTTATTTTATGAAAGTTAAGCAACCGGAAAGGTAATTAAAGGGCGGCAGAAATTTTAATTCACAGGAAAAATTTCAAAAACTGCGATAAGAAAGAGAGATTATGAAAAATGAGGTATTTCGGTAATGTGTCTGTGGAAGTTAGGAAAGTACTCACTAAAACGCGTTTATTATTTTAACCAGTTTATTAACATGTTTGACTGGCGTCAGTGATCAGAACCATAAAAAAATCTACAATATGGGTACATGCATACGTACCAACAACAGACAGCAACAATAAGATACAAAATCTCACATACGTTCAAAAATTAATATATACATAAAAACAATAAAACAAATTATCACCAAACACTACACAGCGAGTCGCTTGGTTATTGTTCGAGGAATAAATAGTAAAGATAAGTTCCAATGAACAAAACAGATATACGAATTAAAATTATATAAATATACAAACGATAAATGTCGCGGAATTTGCGAACAAAATATTAGATTATTAATGAAATTATTTTCCGTTCATGCATAAAAGAAAATGTAGGATAATATTACCTTACTGATTTACTTGAAAATAGGGCATTGTGGAAGTTACGTCAAGATAATAAAACGGAAGATAATTTTATCTAGGTTAAAGTGTGCACGCCGAATTTCTTAAGGATTATTATATAAAAAAGCATGAAACATTAATATTCTCCATAGGACAGATAATATTACAAATAAAAAAACTAGTTAGCATAATAGAATTGTCTTAACAATGTAGTGTTCTTATTGTGGTTGAAAAAGTTGGCGTGAAACGAAATTCGTCCTATTCCTTCGGCAAAGAAAAGGTGCGATTTACTCCAGGTAGAGAGGTATAAAATAATTATTGACGATACCTAAGTACAACAGTCACCAGCCAATCACGACAATACTATTCAGGCAATCAGCTTGGGTGATGACACTTGCATAAACTCCGGAGGCGTGGTTTTTCGATGCGGTCGATTTAATTTCTTAGGACAATACTTGTAATAAGTAATCTACTCTCACCGCGTGATGGAACAAATCACAGACACTCGGTATTCTTCGGGAACTTAATCTCTGTAGTAGCACAACACACAGATACTCCGGTAATTTTAATTCGCCGACTAAGCATAGGGAATATCGATACTTTGATACGATATCTTAATCTCAATAACGACGAATACGACACGTAAATAGAGTTGACACTCTCGGAACTTTACAACTGCCTCAGTCAAATATTCGTCGCAGACTGAATCTCGTCACGAAATTTTGGGGATAGGTAGCCTTTTTTTGAATTTTCTTCCCGAAAATAACGGTAAAGCTAGTTCTAAAACAACCATATAACAAACCATATAAAACGAATCGAGGCCATAAATTCACCAATTACGATGTCTACCCACAATTGCGTAAAAAGGACCTTTTTGTCAGAGGCGATACCAAAAACTATTGTTTGCACAATTGTGACAATTCTGAGTTTATTTCGATTCCAAATCTTAGTCCATTTTGTCGCCGTTCTCATCGTTCTTCTATCCGTCAAATTACGTGAGAATGAGCCGAATTGGATTTTTACCATCGGTAGGTAGCAAGCCTCACCTGTGAACCGTCCTTCTTTATCTGGACTTGGGACCGGCTGTGGCACCTGCTAAGCCTTTCAGTCTATCCAGCAGCTACCACAGGCGAAGCTAGTATCAATAATGCCATCCACAAACGTTGCACCAGATTCAATTCCATTCTAATACAATGGAACCTCGATAACTTAAACATTTTTTCTGTTCCCTTCCTCTCTGACCCTAAAACATCTTTTACTTAAAATATAAAGCCTCTATAACTTAGGGGATAATTTAGGCATTGGACCTCAGTAACTTCAATAATGTTTTGACTAGGTTCCTCAATACAAAAACAGGTTTTCTGTAGAAAGTTTGTATTGCTTACACATGTTAACCAAATGGCTATAAATAATTGTGAACACATTTTTTCTATATTTGTTTGAAGCCTAAGGAATGTAACTTTTTATCATTAGCTTTTAGCCGTTCTCCAAAAAATATCACTCAACATATATTGACGAAAACTGAAAACATTCACAAACACTGATAAGGTGAAAGCGATTCACGCATTGAAAAATGCTTCAAAGTGAAAAGATGCTGTAACTCAGTTTGGAATACTCGAAAACACGACTACATTTTCACTCATAAAATTAAAAAAGATACTAAGTTATTGAAGAAATAAGAATCGAGATAAATCCTTTATGTATAAGAAGAAAAACTGCTCAATTTTCTAACTTAAAACAGTGTTTATGTAGATGGTTTAAGCATCAATAGACAAAGAACATAATAAACCTCACTAAATTTGTAAAAATATGAACCATTATATATTCATTATCTTAAACCCTTAGTAAGTTATAACTCGATAACTCAAATTTAATATTTCCCTTGTGTTTTAACTAATCTACTGTAATTATTCTATACAAAACATTCCGACTCTCGACTACCCTAAACTACTTCACAGGCATAGTGAAGTGAATCGTTACTGATTTTATCTAGTTTCTCTGTAAGCTGATGGCTGAGGCTCAGCTTACTAAATCGCTGATATCAGGGTTACAAACACTCGCATCAACCTAACAGTAACATTGGCCTTTCAAGTTAAGCACGCATTCAGCAAGCCATTTCGGCTTCTGCGTCTCTTTTAGCAAAAATACTTTCAAACCTTTACGAGCTCCAGGTTAAACTTCAATCACTCACTTCAAACGTGTAGACGAAATATTTCTAAACAATATCCCAACAACTTTGAATATTTTACAGTCAATAGAGAGAGATACATTTTCTTCATTTTTAATGTTTTTGAATGTTGGTTTTCGGTTTCAGAAAGTCGGGTCCAGTTATAGGATTCATTTCCTCTACAGATATGGGGTTGGTTATTTTTTTTTTGGGTAGCGGCATGTGTGAGGGTAGGTGCGAGACCCATACCACCCATACAAACCTATTGTAATGTTTTTCTAATCTATTTAAACAATAAACGGGTGGGATAAATTTTAAACACACAGTATGGCTACTTACTAATTTATTTAAACTTTAACTCACTAACACTTAATTTATATATACTTAACTAATCACTTAAATTTAATTTATATGCACACAAACTTTATATTAGCACTTTACTGTTCGGTGTATTCTTGTTTATTTCTCGAGATCACTTTATCCACTAACTCCTCCGCTGATTGGTCCTCATTTAAATGAATGCCTTTCTTACTAGAAAATTCCGGGCTGCGGCTTACACAGGCACAAATAATTTTTCTGGCCTTTTCTAGATAACTCTGGTCACAAAAACAATGTTTACATAAGATAAGTCGTAAACAGTTATAAAAAAAACAGTGCGTATCCGCCATAATTTTAACTTTTATACCTGGCTTAGACAGAGTTGGTTTTAGGGACTATACCAGGGTGCTGTTTCGTAACACTATTTAAACATGAGAGAAAAAGATGAAAAATATAAATGAAATTAACTGTCTCAACCCTTACTTTGTGGAATCTACTCATATTAGTGTTTTTAAATGAAACTTAGTGTTTCTAGTTAACAATAAACTGTGGAGAAACATAAACACTAATGAAAAATATAATTATCAGTCTAGAAGAATAGCTATATAGATATATACATCTATTTTACAATGGTTTCATTTACTCCTTGGCTTTTTAGTGCTTTTTTGACAGACACATCAGTTGTATTGTCAAAAGTCCCAGATATATCCAGGAATGCGCACATTGCGATTTCTTTGTTGTTCAGTTTTTACTGGATGACTTTGGTCAGCCGATACAGAGCCGTCTCAATTGATCGACCCGCTCTGTAGGTATGCTGACATTTATGAAGTGGTATATTCTCCAGGTTTTCTGTTCTTATGTAGTTATCCACTACTTTCCTCATCGTTTTGAGTAGAACCGATGTTAGGAGGCAGATGAGTCTAAAAGATCGGGGATCAATCCCATCTTTTCCCCTATTTTTGGTATGAAGGTTACCCTTGCCCTTCTTCATTTTCTAGGTACCAGACCTACTGCTAGACTGCTTCTTGTAATCTTTAGCAGGTGAGGAAGAATCTTCTCTATCCGTAGCTGCAAGAGTGCTGGGAATATTCCGTCCACTCCTGGCGATTTATGTGGTTGAAAGGTACTTATTGCCCATTCCAACCGTTGTATGGTAAATATTTTCTTAGCAATGTCCCAATCTTCCTTGCGAGGTTTTTTGGTGCAATTCATTGCTATTTCAGTGCTTGTTGCTGGTTCACTACCTGGAAAGTGGATTCTAAGAAGAATAATCGATCGTTCCTCTTCACTTTCCGTGTATGATCCGTCTGGCTTTTTCAGCGACATTGTGGGGTTAGTTCCCCCATTTGCCATGGCCTTTTGTAGTCTGGCCGCTGTGTGACTGGAAGTGATCTTTTCACAAAAGACTTGAAAATTAAGCCTTATGGCCTTCCTGATCACTTTGTTGTATTGTGTAAGCTTCTCAGTGTACCCCTGCCAATTACCGTCACGTTTGGCTCTATTAAAGAGCCGACGGACCTCTTTTCTGAGGTTTGACAGGTTTTCATTACACCAAGGAGCATCGTTTTCTGAACGAGCTTTTGAAAGTGGGCAACTGGAATGAAAAGCTTCCATTATTACCTCACTGATCTGTTCGACTCTTTGTTCCAGGTCGTAGCGTGAGTGATTTACTTCATTTACTTCGACGTGTTCCAAATTGTCCTTCATATTGGTCTTGTAGAGAGACCAATCAGTATTTCTAGGATTTCGGATTGTAGGAATAGAGATAGTATCTCCCTCTATACTAAATTCGATGATCCTATGGTCGGAAAGTGAAGGCTCACTCATCACCCTCCAGTCTTTTACATTTTTCTTAACAGCAACATTAACAATTGTTACGTCCAGAACCTCTTCTCTTGCTCTCGTGACAAAATTGGGGGTTGTCCCCACGTTTAAGGTATCAAGGTTATTTGCTAAGAGATATTCTAATAACCACTCACCTTTGGGGTTGTTGTTAGTGCTTCCCCTAACGATATTGTGTGCGTTGGCATCACAACTAATTATGATTGGCAGCCGTCTGCTATTGCAGTGTCTCACTAGCTTTTGTACTTCTTATGGCCCCAATGTTGAGGTGAACCTTGATTGTAACAAGGTCCCGTGACACGTATTCTGAAACACTTATTTTATGTTATTTCTCATGATAACACAGGCACGCGGAGATACTTGCCTTTGATCATAAATCAATTTAGAACCCTTGCATGCCAAACCTTTGATTTGGCCTTCTTTGTTGATCCATGGTTCTTGGATCAGTACAATATCCAATTGTAGTTTAGCGAACAACCTTGCAATCACGGTTGAAGCTCCCTGCGCGCGTGATGCAGGTTAATCTGAGCTATAGTCGTGAACGTGAACTCAGCCTCTATTCATCCGTCTCCTTTATCTCTCCCTTACCCTCCTGGACCACCATGACAATGGCTTCCTCGGAGTTCGAGCTGGTTTCTTGATCTAGAGTTAGACCCTCGACCCCCAGGCTGCTCCGCAAAGTTTCCCGGGATGTAGAGGCGATCTCCGCATCCCTAGTCACACGAGCACAGCCGGTGGAGATTTTGGGCTGACCCAAGTTTAGGAATGGAAGTAGTATGTCATTTTTGAAAACACTCTGTTTATTATATGTTGTTTAAAATGTTTCCCTTGAGGACTCTATAAAAACAAAAAATTATTATCATGATCATTTGTCAAAAAAGAAGAATACAACTGAACCTATCAAAGAAGAAGAGTACAATTTATTCACTAATTCAGCAAAGTTTTATATTTATTCCAGTAAAAATTAAAATTATTTACAATATGCAGGGTGTTTCTAAATTCATGCGACAAAATCCTCGTATGAAATTAAGATGGGTCTTTGCTATAACAAAATTTTCCCAGCCCACCCCTTTCCGACATATCACCCTTAAAAGGTGGTCACTAAAATTGAGTTTCAATTTTTGTTCTAAAATTTCAGTAAAGCTAGAAACTTGAAATTCTGTAATTTTCGTGCTCTCGCAAAGGACTAACCACGGCTATTTTTTCAATATTCCTGTTACATTATACGAGGATGAAATTAGCATCCCTTACCTAATTTCATATGAAAAAATTTTTCGAGATCAAATTCTATGAAATAAAATTATTATTTAAAAAAAAATATTTTCAAATTTTACTCCCAAAACCAATACCTGCATCGAAAAAAATAAACACCATAATTTATAATTTTTTTAATAAATTGAGTGGAAAACAGAAAATATGTAATACGATTCATAATAAATGCTGCTGAATTTTGTCCCATGAATTTAGAAACACACTGTATGTAATGCTCTTGGTCGATTGCTGAGTCTGATTTGCATCTTCAACGAGACTTGCCGTTCTAAGATTGAACCGTCATCGAGATCATTTCCTTTTTCTGCCTTGGTAGTACCATTTTTAATTCAAATTCAACTGCAATTAATTAAATTAAGTTTGTAGAAGTTACTAGACTTTTTTTCAAACATCTTACTGTATATAACAATTGTAAGTTCTAAGCTTCCACATTTAAAATTCATTTATTTTCGCTACTTTGTAGGTCTTTAAATGCAAAATTCTTTTATACTGTGAAACGGTCTAGACTTAGACATTGCAGATTAAGATAGAATTTCCTCTTCTCAAATTTCGCAATGAATACTAAATTGTTAGCGGCCATGAACCAAGGTGAGATAAGTCGTTAGTTTTTCTCGGTAAAGATTATCTCTAGTCGTGCTTCTTTATATTATTGTTAGTTCCTTACAAATATGAATGATAATAAACTATTTACAATGTTGTTTTTTCTATTGTTTTGAATACATTTCTTTTATTTAGTTATTGGTAAACAGATAAATTACATATATTGAAATAGAAAGAAACGGAATTGATCAGTAGTTGGCAATTCAATAAATATTCAATAACTAATTCTAAATGTGACAAATTTATTAAGTAGCTGAAAATTTTTGTTAGCTCAGGTACATTTATGAAAATTTAACGAAATATTTAGATTCTTCTGTGATGATATTAAAAATGACAAAAACAGACTATAATGATTGAAAATACATCGGAAATATTTATTTTTCGAATAGTGAAGGATATCAGTTTCATCATTATATTAGGTACTATTAAATTGCTCTCTGCCATTGTACAAATTTTAACTACATCTCTTGAAAGCTTACAAAAACCACCTCGAATTTTTTTTTATTAACAAGTATAATAGGGAAAGTGATCAGTGTCTATTTTTAAGTTAGTTGGGCCCCAAGTCCCAAGCAAAATTTCGGGCCCCCAATATCCTATATGACTTTTCAATAAGAATTTTTCTGCTTACTTTTGAGACCTTCAGTAATGGAAAAATGTTGAATAAATAATAATATTTCCAACTAAATAAATAAAAAAATTTATTTGACAAAAACATATTATTTAGTACAAAAAACTACTTTAACAAAATTTCTAACTAAAAATTAACAACACAACAAAAATAAAAAAAAAACTACCCTTCTAAGGAACAACGAACAAAATAAATAATAATTAATAAAAATAAACAACTAATTAAATTTTTTCTTACGTATTTTCATTTCTGAAAACATCTATTATATCATTTATTTTCAATTTATCTAGAATATAGCTTTCTACATTTAGAATAGCCAACGATGAAATATTTAATGAGTTTCTCAGATATGATTTTACCCGTTTTAACGTAGAAAATGTTCTCTCGCCGGATGCGTTACTAATAGGAATAGTTAAATATATACGCTACAATACTTCAACGTTAGAGAAGGTTGACAAAATATTGTAATCTTTAAAAATTTTAACATTTCATAGGGGTCATTAGAGGAAATATCATTTGATTTACAGAGCGCTTTAAACTGTACAATTTCATCTACTAAATCTTCAGTAGCATCCAAATCCATATTGTAATATTTTTTTCATATTTTTTATACTTACATTAAATTTTTCATTTGAGGGTTCATTAAAAAATACACCAAAAATTCCATTTACACAATCATATGCTTGCATTCTCATTTTAAATTCAAAAATCCATCTGTCACATATAGGAAAAAAGTATTCAGCACCTCTTAAAGTAATATCTCGTGCAGGGCCTTCATCAAAGCAGTATAGTGTACAAGCCGCAGTTAAATTGGCTTGATTATCTTGTAGATATTTACTGGTGGAGTTTATTCTGTCTAGGATTCTTTTCCAAATCACTGTCATCAATGTATTCATTTTGTGAAGTAAATCTCCAGCTTCTGTTCTGGTAGACTTTTTTTGGTTTGGTTTTTATTTCACTAAAACCAAGCGCAATATATTTAATAACATCAGCTCGTGCTGACCATCTTGTGTCACATATTTTCTTAACCAATGGTAATTTAGTTTTTGAAACAGATAGACATTTTTGAAATACTTCCCATATGTGCGTCGAAACCGAAAAAAAGTTATATAAACATTGTACATTTTGAAAATATCTAGAAGCTTCCGAACAACTTTCGGCAGCACTATTACCGACCAAGTTTAAAGAATGACTAGAACATGGTACAAAATGAGCATCTTTAATTTTTGCCTGCCTCCGTTATATTTTCCGGATATTTGGATGCGTTGTTATCACTTTGGCCTCTGCAGTAATTGATATTGGTATTAAGGTCACTTAATTTGGTTTGTAAAACATTCGATAGACTTTCTGCAGTATGAGAAAGTATTTCCACAAAACCTAAAAACCTTTCAACTGGTTGACCATTTGGTAAAATATATCTTACAATCACAGTTAATTGATCGATATGTGAAATATCAGGCGTTGAATCAACGATAATTGAAAAATATTTTGCCACTTGCAATTCGGTGATAATAACATTTTTTGAATCATATTCAAGAAGGTTACGTTTATCGCAGATCGCAAACACTAAAAATGGAAGATTTCACTGAAAAATTAATAGAACACGTGAAAAAACATAATGTGTTGTATGATATGTCACATGCTGATTACAAGAATGTACGCATAATAAATAAAGTATGGGATGAAATTGCGAAGGAGATTGGAAAACATACCGGTAAGTAAAATATTAATTTTTTCAAATAATAAATTTATTATGAGTAGGTAGTGGTTGGGTTTATAAATTACTGAAATAAGTGACAAATTTTTCACGAATGGTAAAAGCTAGGTTGACTGCTCTCCTTCCTTCTACTGGAATGTTTTGGAATGCTTGTATTTGTACTGGTTTATCGTTATTTTGTTGTACATGAAGAAATTGTTCGTCAATATTGTTTTCCCGTAAAAGGTTGTGCAATACGCAGGCTGCTTTTACAAGTTTTTCAGCTGTTTCCACTTTTACTTCTAATGGTCTAAAAAATAATCTCCACTTGTGTGCTAACATTCCAAATGCGTTTTCCACAACGCGACCAGCTTTACATAAATGGTAATAAAAAATTTCTTTATTACGGTCATGCCGTGATTGTCTATAGGGAAATGGTCTCATTAAGTAAGTACTTAAGGTAAAAGCTTCATCGCCTATCAAAATACACGGAACTTCATCATTTTCGCCGGGTAAAGGCCTATCTGGAGGAATGTTAAATGTGTCATTTTCAAATCTTCTTCCTATAGATGACGCCTCAAAAATACCTCCATCACTGTTTTTACCATATGCACCTACATCAATACAAATAAATTTGTATCCGGGTCAACAACTGCCATAAGTACAATTGAAAACATTTTTAAGTAAGAAAAGTAATTTGATCCGCTTTTTTTGGACACTTGATGGTCACGTGCGTTCCATCTATACTTCCTAAACAATTGGGAAAGTGCCACAAGTTTTCATAGCCCAAAATTGATTTATCCCATAACTCTTTTGTGGGCTCTGGCATATACATTGGCTGCAATCTATCCCATAAAGCTTTGCAAACTTCTTCCACAATTATGGCAACGGTTGAAAATCCTAATCGAAAGCTGTGACCAATTGTTTATGAATTGCCAGTAGCTAAAAACCTAGAAAAAAGTAGTAGGTTTTCGAATTTGTTTTCTTTGATTACAATAACAATATGTTTATTTTATCAGTTTGATTATGTAAATAGGCACATAATGATCGGGAAATGTTTTATTTGCAGGCGAGGACTTAAAAAAACGCTGGAAAAACTTAAGAGATTGTTTCTCAAAGCACTTACGTTCCGAGAAAACCAGAACTGGGCAAGGAGCCAAATCCATTTGTCGCTATAAATCCTGGCCATGGGCACAGCACATGGAAGCTTTTAGACCTTTTTTGCAATTTGCGCAAACAGAGTCCAACATTGCTACTACTGATGACATAGCAGAAAGTCCTGAAGTAGTAGATGAAGGAATTGAAATAAGCAATATACAAAAAGAAGCTACAGAGAGTTCAGAAAACGTTAACGAAGCCAGTACTGGGACTACTGTACAAGAAAGATCGGCACAAGTCTCATATATTGTAATTCAAGCCAAAAAAGAAAAGCGGTAGAAAATTCGGCATCGAACAATTCATCTAATGTTGACAAAATTATTCACTTTTTGAATGAAAGGCACTCGGATGTTACAAATAACTGCGACAGCATAGATTTAACTTTTCAAGGATATGCTGCAAGCGTTAAAAAACTGTCTAATCGACGCCAGACTATAGTGAGATATAAAATCGCCAAAATCATAATGGAAGAAGAACTGGCTGAAGAAGCGGTATGAAGATTTTGACCATACCAACGTGTGAAATCCATACATATTTTTTTATATCACATTATACTTTTCAACTGAATAAAAAGTAAAGTATTAAGAAATAATTATTATATTACCTCAATGTGACTGCTAATCGTTCTGTTGTCCCAATCGGTTCTCTAAATGTAGTTTGCTCTTTTGTACTGTCGTTCCTGATAAGATTCGATATTTCATCAAAACTTTCACAGTCCAATCTAAAATATGTGTGGAATCGTTTTGCATCTTTCCGGAGTTCAGGGTATAACTTATGAAATTCGCCTTCTTCTTTACGTTTTTTGTTAATTTCGTGCACCCAAACATTCCGCCTTTTCCTTCTAAAATATACATTAAATACTAGTTATTAATAGCGTACATAATATTTAACCATTTTTTGGTTACCGTTGTCTATTATTATCATCTTCATCCAATAATATTGCAAGAAGCAGTGCTTCTTCTTCCAAGTCACACATTTTTAATAATGCGTCGATTGTAGGTCGCTATTGCATATGTGTTTGCTTTCCAACGCGATCGCTATCGCCATTGCTATCGTGATCGTGATCGCCATTGCTATCGTGATCGTGATCGCGATCGCGTATATCTGTTTTCCGCTTTTTATGCGAATTCCCCACGATAGAGTGGCGCATTTTACATTGCTTATGATTCCTCAAGAAGTTGAGCGTGTTCATGGACTTAGACCGTCTATTACGCCTGTTACATTATATCTAAATGAAAGCTTCTTAAACTCGTGTTTCTTCCATATATACTCTGTTACTGATTCCACAATAGAGCTCATGTCTTAAAATGACATCTCAGCCTCTTCCTTTGCAAACTGATCAACCTTTCGTTACCCATAACCAAAAAGTAGCGAAGCTCTTTCTATCTAGACATTTAATTGTCCCAGTAATTCCTATATTATGTTATAACTAGTAAAGTTATACGTAATTGACTTCTATTTTGTCACAGTGTCCGTCATTGTTCGAAAATACGTTAAAATTTGATATAAGCTACAGCCATGATTTCCATGATGCTTTGTTTTTATTTCAAAACGTGTCTGAATAAATAAATAGACTTTTGAACTCATTTTAAAGTAAATTCGTTGAGATATGGTAGACAATAATCGAAGTATTGATAAAGGACATATAAAACATCCTTAGAAAATGAAAAACTTGACCAAAATTATATCGAAATTGAAAACTACAATAAATCAAATACCACGTCAGCTGGTAAAACTATTATTTATAAAGTAAGAGAACAATATTTTTTGTATTATATCAATATGTTAAGTATTGAAAAATACAAACTTTCCCCATATTGAAAGTTTAAATGCAAATTCCCAACAATGAATATTTGTAACATGTCAAGAATTTCGAATATACCACTTCTACTGTTTTCAAAAGAAAATCTCTCTGCCAAAAAAAAGAGCATACAAAAGAAAGCTATTTTCTTTTTCGCTATTAGGAAATTCATATTATGGGACACAAAAATGGGTTTTGGCACTTTATATTCATGCGTAGCGTAATTTAAATAAATATTATAAGGAGGTTGAAAATATTTGTTTCCATTCACGCTTATTGTAAACAAGATTAGACAAATGGATTTAGAAGAATTTACTTTTTTGGCTATTTACATACAGTTCAACTGTACATGTTTCAATACCTATTTAACTTGTTGACAAATGGAACAGTTATTAATAAAGTCTTTTACGTCGTTTTTTGACAAATATTTTTATAAAGTTTATGTAGTACCCGAGAACGCTTTTATGTCTTTCGTGGTTTTCGGTAAGGGGTAGTTGGTATATCTTTTACTTTATCAGGATTGGACTTGATGCCTTGGGGGGTGACTATATGACCTATAAATGATACTTATTTTCTAAGAAATTCGGATTTATCGAGTTGGACCTTGAGGTTACTCACACGAAGCTTTTGAAGAACACTTTTTAAATTATTAATATGTTTTTGGAGTGAGCTTGAAAAGACAATTATGTCGTCCATATAGACGAAACAAATTTTATTACGGAGTTCTTTTAGTACATTATCCATGACTGTCCGAAAGGTTGCAGGGAGCGTTCTTCAAACCAAAACGTATTCTGACGCATTTGAAATGACCATTTTCAACGTTGAAAGCGGTTTTCTTAACATTGTCAGGATGCATTTCAATTTGATGAAATCCACTGGCTAAATCTAAGGTGGTGAAATAATAACAGCGTCCGAGTTTGTCAAGTATGTCAGTTATGTCAGGAATGGGATAGCGATCGTCAATGGCCTTTTCATTGATTTTCCGGTAATCAACGACAATGCGCCATTTCTTTCTTCCAGATGCATCAGCTTTTTTTGGCAACGATCATATGAGCGAAGGCCACGGTAAGTCGCTAGGTCTAATAATCCCTTTTTCCAGCATATCGTTAATTTGACGTACGACTTCAGGTTTATGGATGTAGGGGTATCGATATGACTTAGTATAGACTGGAAGTTCATCTGTAGTTTTTATTTGATATTTGACTAGGTTGGTAGAGGATAGGAGTGAATTTTCTTTACGGAATATGTCACGAAATTGTTTACAGAAATTTTCAATTTCGAGTTTTTCTTCTGAATTTAAATGAGAAGTTCGAATGTGTTGGATAATGTCCAAATTAAAGGGATAATCGTCGGCAGGGCTTTGAACAGAAATTTGGAAGATTTCGTAATTTTCTTCAAAAAGTTCTACAACTCTATGGCTTTGTATAGAAAGAACATTTTCGGAGTTATTTATAATATCAACTGAGGCATATCCATTTTTTGAGAAAGTGGCACCTTCTTTGATACTACAACTAGATAGTTCAGTGTATGGAATTCTAATAATACCATTTGGTATATTGACAGGTATTTTTGCGGTTTCTATGGAATTGTGTTCAACATGAGCGAAAAATAAAAGTTTGCCTTTAGATGAGTAGTGTGATAATGGTAGGCTTGCGTTTTGTGTTTTTAAAAGTGAATTTTTTAGATCGATATGTATATTGTAAAACAAGTTACGCAAAGCACGAGTACTACAAAACGTCATAGTGATAAGAGTTTTACATACTATTTTTTATAATGAGCGTGCAAAAATGTTTTTCATGAAAATATAATTGCAATATTAGGGATTTTTGTGCTTCTTTATTTATGTTGGTAACTCACATATATACAAGTGACAGTTGACAGAAGTTTTAAATTTTAAATTTGAATGTTCATTAAGTTACTAATACATAGTTCGGAGTTTATGAATATGGAACTAAATAGCGACTTATCATACACTCCACCAGAACTTCGCAATATTATTGATAATGCATTTAATGATTTACTACCTGAAAAATCTAAACAAAAATATGTATATGGTACTCATGTTTTGATTTGCTTCCATTTTCGTTCATAATTCTGTCATTTGTTCTGCATGTGACAAAATTTTTATGCTGAAAAATAGAAATTGAAATACATACGATTGACAATACAAATCATGACTTACCTTATAATTATATATTGTTTATTTTTAATATTATTGTTTTTATTTAAATTATCTCAATTTTTCAAAATTTATAGAAAGTTTATCAAATCAAGTGTCCACCGTCCAATGCCAGCTATAAATGTCAGTTTGTCAGCCATAATTTAAACAGTGCCTCCAACTGTACAAAAAGTTACCAAAAACGATGCTGAAATGGTTATTTTGTGACACTGTCACAAAGTAAATTTTGTATACGTGAATTATAAAAAGTCCTTTAAAGTTTCGTAATCTACCAAGCCGTCAAAGAAATGGTGGAATTTAAAAAGATGAAATTTCGTGACTTTATCTGAATTGAATTCGCGAAAACCTGGAATTTTAGCGCAAAAATCTCTAGTAGTTGTTTGGAAAACTGAGCTGATCGTAATTAGGTCTTTATAGATATAATTTGAGAAATAATTTTCAGCAATTTCGGGGTTTATAAATGATTTTGAAGCACCGGTATCTATCAATAATTTTAAGGAAGGATCAGAAATTATTAGGTATGTATGGAAGATCTTTCTTATCATAAATTGTCAGTTCGTTCTCCCTAAAACCATTGATAATAATAGTGACAAATAATCCTATAAAAGTAATCCAATTTAACCGTAACTAACTAAAAGTTTTTTTACTACATACCTGTCGTTACCCATACTTAATTTTTCTACAATAATTTCTCGAGTACCAATTTCTAAGATTAATTGTACGGTAAATTTAATTAATTGCTGTATTACAATATTAAAAAAATGAATAAATTTAAGAATGTATTTCACAAGAACACATAAAAGTCGAGAACGACTTTTCCGTTAAAAACGAATGACTTTGGACAGCAATTCAGTATAAGAGAAATCGCGCTCTGTTTGGATGTGCACTGGTTACCTTTAACGTATCCTTCTAATTTCTTTGAAAATATTTATATAGTTTATGTTCGATGAAAAGACGGTGACGTTGCAAAACAAAATATTGTGATGTTGCCAAACTGTAGTTTTTTCCTTTACTTAACGAAAACTAGAAAAGTCAATCTAATGTTAGATTGACAGTTCCTCTTTTTCATTGTTCCGTGCCTCGTAGGGCGTAAGTCAAAAATATTTATTTTAGAATAAAAGGCTTGTATGATAGGCCTGATTAATTTAATATGAATATTTATTCATGAAAAACTATGGATAAGATACAAGAAACAGTACCCAATTATTCTATATTCAAATTAACATTATTTTTCTTAGAAGAGGGTTAAATGACGAACTGTAGGTCCTTATACCTTATTCTATGCTCTATAGAACCATCTTCAAGAGCACTGCAAGGGTTTACGCTAAAAGGAATCAATACAAGCTGTAATCATCTTCATGAAAATTTAAATATTGTTTCTTTATACAATATCTATTATAGTTATTATTACAAAATAGAATGGAAAAGAAAAATATAGATATACAAAATAAAATTTTGTTAGAAGATATAAAAATAAAAAATCTCCCATTTTATCAGTATTATTTATGTAGAGATACTGTGGTCGTTGTTTTAATTTGTGTATTATAAAATAACTGTACCTAATTAATTTAATAATAGTTATTAGTGATTTTGAAAAGGTGGAAATAAAGCAAATTGGATAAAAATATACAATAAATAAAACACAAGATTTCCACTACACAATCATCACTATCTTCATCGTCACTATCAAAATTAAAAATAAGTGGAGGCAGATCCTGTCTATCAAATACTACTTCTCTATCCCACCCATCTTGTATAATTTTTCAATGTGCTCTACTGTCTTTCACCAAATATTAGGAGTCACTTTTTCTAAAGACTTTTTCCATACACCTATTGCTTGTTCTGTTGAAGAACCATCAGTTCCCACATGATCTCTATAAAAATTTTCAACTATGCCCCAAATATGTTCAATTGGGTTGGACATACAGTGGTAAGGGGAAAGTCGAAGCACTTTGTGACCATATTTTTCAGATAATATGTCAGCTTCATATACTGTTGGTGGTTTATTCCTACAAAAATGCATATATTTAAACAAAATAAGTTATCTAAGTATTACCATAATAAATTGAAAAATGTTATCAACTTACCGTTGTACTAAATTCAATAATTGGGTTTTGGGGAAAGTATTTTCAAAAGGAATATTATTTTGTATCAACCAGTTCGGTATATCAGCCTTTTTGGTAGCTGTTGTTGGTACTTTATTGATCACTGTACTGTGATAACTTGCATTATCCATTACAACTGTGGCAGGTACTTCCAAGTTCACTAAAAGCTGGTATTCAAACCAATGCAAAAAAATTTCTCGGTTCATTTCACCGTGGTAATCACCATCTTGTTTTTTGGAAGAAAAAACCAGCCCTGCTCCAGGAATAAATCCAGAAGAGGAACCAGCATGCAATACTATATACCTACAATAAGGAAATAACAAATTACTACTAGGTTTCCTATATAGACTGCTTAGCTCAAAACAACTATTAATAATTATATAGATTTAAATAAAATAGTGTGACTAGTAAATATTTGAAAAGATCTTAAAATGGCAGGTATGTTAGGTACATCATAAATTAATTGCTAAATTTTATTGCTCAATTACCTTGGACCACCAATTTTGATTTTTTTCACGTTTCTATGATTAGAATCTTGCCAAGAACGTCCAACAGTACCGTCTTTAAATATCCAGGTCTCATCCAAAAACACAAATTGATATAAACCTTCCCTTTTTATCTTGACATATTCATGTAGAAAATGTACACGTTTTAATGCAATATGTGGCAACTCCATTAAACCACGACGAGGATCATATTTTTGGTATTTGAATCCAATATTTTTCACTATCTTCCAGAGTGATGTTAAACAACCATTAAAGAGTTCACGCTCCTGAAGTTTGTCTCTTAAAGTTTTCAAGGTTAGGCTAGGTTCCTCTGAAAAAATATTGTGTTAGTTAATTGTGAATAAAATAAAACAGTAAATTCAATATACTAATTGTTTCCATACATTTCGTATTTAACATTTCGGAAAGCATTTTGATCAAAGTTATCAATTTCAACAGTAGGTTTTAAGCGTTGTCTCTTTTTAGGTGGGATTTTAGGCTGTTCACCTCTATTATGCTTGGCGGCAATACGATTAACAGTGGTGACGCTTAATTGAAAAGCTTCTGCAACTCTCTACAATATAATTACTTCAATTTATGAAAGAATAATATATTATCAAGCTTAGTTGACCTAACCTAACATTAAAAACATTTAATCATTTACATTTAAATATGTAACAATAATATTAATAATGATGAATACAAATAGCGAATACTATTACTTACGTCTCTTACAGCAGTAAGCGGGAGAAGCGGGCTCTCATTTCGGCATTCTCATTCAACAAAGCTCAACAAAGATGTTCATCCTCTTGACATTTTCTGTTCAGCTGCTTCGGCATTTTATTAACCACACACTGCAGATTTGCCTAAATAATTAGTTATGAAAATAACTGTTTTTTTAATCTTAAAGAAGCAATGAATTTAAAAGCACCAAAAAAAACTTGTAAATATTAGACGATGATCGAATGTCAATATACGTCAAAACAAACTGGGGAATTTTACCAGTTGATTTGACAAAGTCTTGAAGTTTTGCCAACCCGTTAGCTGTAAATTGCCCTGCCTGTTGAGGATAAATTGTATTCACGGTTGGTAAATTAATATTTATTCTGATTAGCAGGAAAGTAACTAAAAATTACATCATCGTCTTTTTATCTTAAATAAACTATAATAACAATGATCAACCACAAGACCAATTTTGCTAGAAATTGTGACTATTTCCATAAATTAGGATGATTATTTAACGACAGAGCGAAGGCAAGATACTGATTGGTGGAAAAATGCGTGTAGATAATCGAAAATCAGTGTATTTTCGATTTTGTATTCCGTCATTTAATTGGATGATTAACAAACCAAAATAAATATATCTAGTTGCCTACAATGATGTGACAGTGACATGTCGTAAACGTCAGACGTAGATAGTGATTAAAATCAATCCTCCTGCAGCAAATAGATTTTTGTAATTAAAATCAGAAGCAGATTGCGAAGGAAGTAAAAGAAAACGTTTCCGATAATAGCGTAATATGTACATTTATAAGCAATTTAGTGAATTTTGCGAGACTCGATATTACCAATTATAATAGATAAATATTTATTTGCTTCTCTTACGTTATTACGGTCGTTGAATAATCTTAACAAATACAACTCGTGTAATTTATGATTAACACAAATACCTTCTCTTTTTCGTAACATATAATGTTGCTTTAAGGAAACCAACTTCCAAGCAACATTATACGTTACTCAAAAACTAAGGCATTTATATTTCGATAATCATCATTACACTTTATGCATTACTATTGAAAATTTAAAAATGTACAGTTTACTATACTATACCTTTTCTGGACCACCGCCCCCTATAGAAGAGAACAAGAATTTCACCCCCCCCCCCCCCAGTCGCTGGTTAGTCCAAAGTAGTTAATTTTATTTGAATATCATCTGTACCGTCCCAATTGATCTGTATTTAGCTTTAATTTCAGTTAGTGTCTAAATTTTATTTTAGAGGAATGATGAAGTAGAAATTTATTAAACGACTACCAAATGTACAATAAAATTGTTTATTAAACTTTTAAATATAAACCCAGAATCAATAAGAAATGCAATCACAATAGAAATAAGAAATGCAATACAATAAGAAATACAAAATTAATAATAAAGAAAAAATCAATGAGACGGTTGAGGCTGGTGGAGTGTTACCAGTTTGTTAATATCGGGTTCCAATTTCGTTAACATCAATCGCAGATCGCCACGTTCAGTGATGTGTAGTCTGTTCCTCTTCTTTGACAGCAAATCAGTTACTGCACTGAATGCACGCTCAGCCATATAGGACGAAGGAAATACAATTAACAACTTCTGTACTATTGTCCACAATCCAGGATAGAGAACTGATATTGGTTTCAAAAGCCAGAACTCTTGATATCCACGTTTGAATTTTACTTTCAGTTTTTCGTTAGTTGTGAGTTCTAATAGCTCCTCTTCCAAATTTGATGAGCCTTCAGTATCTCTGTTTGCGAAAAGATCTATAACCCAACTTGGTATTTCCATGTTTAAAATATCTTGGAAACGCTCTGTAAAATCAACATGAAGAACTTCCAAGTGGTGGCAGTAAGTAAGTAAATATTCCGGTTTTGCAGACACTGTTGATAATGTGGGAAAATTGTTGTACTCACCTCTACCAAGATTTCTTTTGAATATAAAAGTTTTCCTGCAAAAGCAGCTATGACGTTTTTAGTTTTAATTAAATTTAAATCATCACCTTGCAATTGTAAATTAACTTGAATAAATACTTTAAACAGGTCCGTCAAATAAGCCATGTCATTTTTTGAAGTAATCAGGTTTTCGCGCAATTGTTCGTTTTCTTCAAGAAATTCCAACACTGAGTCAAATAGATTGAAAAAACGATTCAGACAAACACCTTTAGAGAGCCAACGTATTTCTGTGTGCAGCAGCAAGCGATTGTAGTCTTCATCATTTTCATTGCAAAGCTTATGAATCAAATGGTCATTCAATGAATTGCTTCTGATGATATTGATTGCTTTAATAACGTTATTGAGGGACGCATGCAGACGTTCATTTAATTTTTTTGCAACCAAATGCTGACGGTGAATAATTCTATGTACAGCGAGTACATTTGGCACTGCTTTTCTCAAATGTGCTATAAAACCCTTATGACGCCCGGTCCTTGCTGGAGCACCATCAGTAGCAGCAGACAAAATATTGCTAATAGGAGTTTCTTTCTCTTGAAAAAATCCTTGCACGATATTAAATATAGAATTTATAAATCGTACGTATGATAAGAGTAGAGCTTCGTTACTTGGTAGAGTTGATTCATCGAGTTGAATGGAAAATTTGCAAGTCTTTAGATAATCGCATAATGATATTTCAATGTCATTTGCCATTTCATCTATTCTTCTTTGCACTGAATTATTACTGAGAGGAATTTTTTTAATGATATCAAATGGTGTCTTATGATGGAGAGCAGTTTTTAATATCTCTTCGACTGCCGGCAAAATTAATTCCTCGCCAATGGTGTGTGGTTTTCCTGACTTTGCGATTAACAATGAAACGTTATATGAGGCTCGTAGCCCATCATCGTCTCGTTTAGAAGACGATGCAAAAAGGTTTGATATAGTTGGCTGTTTTAAATATTGTTTTTCGAAAATAGAATATATCTTTGTTCTTCTTATCAGGCTGCATTTTATGTAAATGCTCTTGTAGCCTAGAAGGTTCCATAGCTTCATTTGAAAAAATACATAAGTAATGATTTGTTTGTAGAAGATTCCGCAAATCCGTATTTTAAATATTCAATACTGTATTGCCAGTATGTCTTTTCTAATTTAGAAGTAGATTCAGCCATTTTCATACAAAAATTAAATTCTCAATAGATTTATAGATAGTAATGTTTATAAAATGACACACCACTCACGATTATTTACTACGGCAGAGCTTATGATTCACGACTATATATCGCGGCCAAGCACATACAACTAACTAACAAAAAATTCGTAGAGCTGTTGCTTTTATACGTTTCATTTCGTGCATGATTCAACTTGTCTGTGTGCGAACATGTCGATACATGTTATATTGTATGAACATCGTGCGTTCGCTTATCAACGTGCGAGGACAAGTCATATACTTCTATTCTGAACTACAAGAAATTATTATAATAATTAGTATTATTATTAATGCTAATTTAAAACTGCTTTTAACCCTTAATAAATCATTTTTATTTCACCATTCCTCTTGACTGCTTATTATTTGATTCTGAATCCGCTACCGCCCCCCTAAAAGGCTGCAGCGCCCACAGGGAGGCGGTATCGCCCCCGTTGGGAACCATTGCCTTAAACCATTTGTATAATTTTGTTAACCATACCATAAGCGTGAATGGGAAAAATATTTCAAACTTATATTCGGGATTTTTCCATCTTACTGTATGAAACCTGTGTACATGTGTTTCTGTATTAAACTAATGGGGCTATAATATGATTTAATCCTGCTTCTCTTGTAGGTTTTGGATTATTACTATTCGCGCATCATTCCATATGAAAATATTATTTTTATCAATTTTATTTCCTTCATCGATAGGATTGCCGCACATAATTTTCCGGACAATTTCGGTAATATAGGTTTTTGTTCGAAATGCGGGGGGAATTCTAAGCCATTCGGAATTTCTGCAAGTAAGGAATAATATAAAAAACCGAATCAGTTTATTACGACACTCGGAAATACTGTTTAATACTTCCGATTCTTTAATAATATTTTTCAGATCATTTCACTAGTTATATTATTTAAATTGTAGGTACCGGGTTGAAAGAATCGACTTGACAGAAAGTATATTTCTATCTTTTGATCATTGGGTCCCCATTAAAGAAAAGACATTTTCAACATTGGTGTTTGAGACTGCATTGCAAATATATAACAGCATAATATCTTTTTTTCCTTGACCATCTGCCATAAAAAATTTAGTCCATTGGTTATTAGCAAAAAGTCCGGAATTTTGATTTTTTCATCTGACATCCCTATCCATCGGTAGCTCTTGCAAAATTTTACTTGTGATTATATTGTAACATGAGATTTTTGTGGAGTTTATGCTTTCCATTATTACCTCTTCTACTTCATTAGATTTAAATTTTTCCATTAGGAGGTCCTAGTTGGCGTGAAGGATTTAGTAATTTGAAAAAACAAACAATTTAACTATAACTAGAGTTATAGAAGGTTGTTTAACAAACCTCTTCATACCCAATGTTATATCAGTCAATAAAATAGTTCTAATGCTTTCAGATTCCGCGGTACATATGTTAAGAGATGCTGTTAATTTAAATACATTTTTTATCCCCACTTAATTCATTGCACTTGTGTCGCCCACGGAGTAAATCGAATTGCAGAAGAAATAACAAATCAGTTTCAGTTTGTGAATGATTTCATAAATTTTGTAAAAAAATTTGAGGGTGCAGATATATGAGGAAAGAGTTTCCCATTGTCCCTTTGCCATCTAAACCAGTAATTACAGGGTGGAGAACGTGGTTCGAAGCACTGAACACTGTAATGAAATAGAATTAGTAATGTCAGAACTTTATAATGATATTTCCGAAGCAATTCTAGAAGCAAAACATATATTAAAAAATCCGAAATTGAAACAGGAGCTCGCATATATTAATAGCAATTATAAATTAATAGTTAGAACAGTTACCTTATTACAAAGATAAGAGATAAATCTATGTGTCAGTTAAATTGATGGATAATTTAAAGTCAAAAATTATATCAGCACTGTATATAATCAAGTTCATATTATTTCTCTTGAAATAGTTTAGTCATGGTGTTGAACTTTCTTTAAGGCTGACTATAGAAGTTTCTATTTCCACAAATACCTTTTATATATTTTCATTAAAAGGTATTGTATTTCGGCTGTTAGTCATTTAGAGTCTACCCCCTATACTAAATTTTATCTGTGTCGATATTACAATAGAAAATCGTAAACAGAATGTCGTAAAACATTTTCTGTCTTATACAATTTTCTCTTTTATAACTCTGCCGCCATATTTTTGCAGTAAACGAAGGCTTGCATTCTCTGATTCTATAATACATGTCTTGGACCCTTTATACTCTTATCGATTCCGGGCAAGTAAAATCGCTCCGGGTCCATACTCCACCTGCTTTTTCATTCTAAACTTAGAAATTACGTTCATTTTTGTTGCCCGAGAGATTTTACGTCGTCAGAATTGATCGAAAAATTTTCCATGGCACATGTATTGTTAGTAAATGTCGAAGGTACCTTTGTAAAATTTTATTGGAAAGAATATTTATTAAAATACTTCGTTTATTGATGATAAAGTTGAAAACATACTAAAATATCAAAACAATTCTTACAAAGACTTTGTTCAATAGTTATAGGAAATATGAAAATACTTGAAATTACTTTTCAAACCCAACCTACGATCAACTTTACTGCATACAGCTTCCATTTGATTGTTTTATAAAGGAAAAAAACAAGTACTTCCTGTTCGGTTGTAATAATAGTAAATAAAAACAAGCTGAATCTAGTTAGCCTTTTGTTCAGATTGCCACATCTACATTCAATTTTTGAAAACACTTTTATTAACTATGAACTGTTACAATCAAAACTATACAATAAAGAATATAACTAAAATCAGACTAACTGTAATACAATTAGATCGATTAATTTATATAAAAAATAAACGTTTTTAAAGATTAAAACTAACTTTTCCGCATCTGTGGTCCTGAATAATATTCTATCATAAAATTGTTGCTTGTATTCACTTCGGGGGATGTATCGTGTTAACAAACCGAAATTTGTCTAAAAAGAACCAAAAATGTAATATCTGGATTTATAGGACCCGCTGTACTCGATCTAATCAGCTGAAAATCTATAGGGTACATCTGTGAGACACCGTGGACAATATTCAATCATAAAATTGGTCACTTTTATACACTCTGGAGGCTGTATCTTGCTAACAAACTGAAAATTCTCCAAAAATGACAAAAATTTGGTACAAGAAGTACCATAGAACCCGGTGTACTGGCTTTAGTGAGCTGAATATCAATAAGATCCATCTTTGAGACGCTGAATAATATCCAATCATAAAATTGGTCACTTGTATATACTCCGGAGGCTGTATCGTGCTAACAAACTTAAATTTCTCCAAAAATGACAAAAATATCGTACTTAAAGTACCATAGCACCTGTTGTACTGGCTCTGGTGAGCTGAAAATCTATAAGGTTCATCTGTGAAGTGTCCTGAATAATATTCAATCATAAAATTGGTGACTTGATGAAGTCGGGAGGCTGTATCGTGCTAACAAACTGAAATTTCCCAAAAAATGACTAAAATGTCGTACTTCTAGTACCATAGCACCCGTTGTGCTGGCTCTGTTGAGCTGAAAATCAATAGGATTCATCTGTGACATGTCCTTAACAATATTCAATCATAAAATTGGTGACTTGTTGCACTCCGGAGGCTGTATCGTGCTAAGAAGACATGTAACGAAAAGTGGCCGACGACAACGACCACGACGACATACACACAAGATTTTGTTTCTAAAAACCGTTTTTTGGGTTGTTGTTGACGGAAAACTTGGGGTAAAACAATACTTTTCTCGCATATTAGATAGGTTGGGCGGAAAAGTAATACAGGGTATCCCACTATAAAGTAACACATTTTAACGGCTTATTACTCGAGAATGGAAAAAAATGTCGACGTGCAGTTTTCGCAAAACTTTTTATATTTCCTTCAAATTTTTATTGACATAAATGCCAAATGTATATTTTTGCCCGAAAGCGCCGAAAAAAATGACCATTTATCAAACGAAATTACCGGTTTATTTTAAATACAACACTCTATATTTTTTATCACCATCTGAAAGTCTGCCCCTTTCCAAAAATGTATACATTATCGGCATATACTCAAGTTTTTAGGGAAAGATTTAATTTTGTCATGTCAATAACTTCCAAACGTAAATTATCACATTATTGTATTGATGAGTCGGATTCGAAAGTTTTATCTAATGTTCCTTGGATTTTAGCAAAGTCAACGTCTGGGTGTAATTTCTTCATATTGTTACGAAACAGCACCCTGGTATAGTCCCTAAAACCGACTCTGTCTAAGCCAGGTATAGAAGTTAAAATTATGGCGGATACGCAGTTATAAAAAACTGTTTACGAGTTTACGATTATCTTATGTAAACATTGTTTTTGTGACCAGAGTTATCTAGAGAAGGCCAGAATCAATTGTTTTTATTTAAGCCGCAGTCCGGAATTTACTAGTAAAAATGGCTTTAATATATAAGGGGACTGATCAGGAAGAGTTAGTTAGTTGATAAAGTGATCTTGTGAAATAAACAAAAATACAACGATCAGTATTTATATAAATTAATAATTAAGTTTGTGTGCATATAAATTAAATTTAAGTGATTAGTTAAGTATATATAAATTAAGTGTTAGTGAGTTAGTGTTTAAATAAATTAGTAAGTAGCCATACCGTGTGTTTAAAATTTATCCCACCCGTTTATTGTTTAAATAAATTAGAAAAACATTACATTGGTGTCAGGTGTGGGGTAATATAAATAAATTGCTACGTAAAAATGGCCAAGAGACTATGTGACCTCAAAGTGGCGGAACTAAGAGCAGAGTTGTAAGGTCGTGAGTTGGAAACGTCCGGTAAGAAAAGTAAATTAATAGAAAGACTCAATATGGCACTGGAAAGTGAAGGCTTGGATCCAGAAACATTCTTATTCAAAGACGAGGCTTCCACCTTAATCTCGTCAATTTCTGATATGAGGAATGATTTTTCTGTAATAAAGAACGATTTTTCTGCCATGGACGAGAAGATTTCTGCTATGAAGAACGATTTTTCTACCATGAAGAATGATATTTCTACCATGAAGAATGATATATCTGCAGATATATTATCATTGAAAAATGACATTGCTGCTGAAGTTGAGAATAAAATTTCGTCTCTAAAATCAGACATGGAGAATAAGATGACAATGATGGAAAATCAGATGGACGTGAAAATCAAGGAGTTAGAGACAAAGATTGCCGATTTAAAAACACAAGACACTTCAGCAGAAGAAAAGAAGATCGAGATCTGCAAGTCAGAAACACAACACAAGACATATCATATTAGCAGTTTTACCCGAGTCAAGGCCCCAACGTTCGACGGAAAGCCATCGTGGACCAATTATGTGAAACAATTTGAAGCAGCCGCTAGAGTGAATAATTGGTCCGATAAGGAGAAAGCAGTGAACTCAACCATCGCGCTTCGGGGAGATGCCTTAGATGTACTTCAGACGATACCTCTGGAAGAAACGGATGATTTCGAGCAGCTGAAGAAGAGGTTGGACATGCGATATGGTCACGAACATGTAGAACATTTGTACCAATCCCAGCTGAAGAACCGAATGCAGAAACGTGATGAAACACTTCAAGAATATGAAGTGGATATTGCCCGACTCGTTCGATTTGCTTATCCATCAGCAGCAGAGAACATGATGGAATGTCTGGGCATCGAGGCCTTCATTGATGGCTCACGTGACCCCGATATGCAGAGGACGCTTCGCTTAGCCCATCCCAAAACATTAGTTGACGCATTGACAGCTGCCCTTGAATATGAAGCAGCAACGAAGGCTTCAGGATATAACAAAATTAGGACCATCCAAGAAGAAGGTGACGAAGACAGATTTGACCAGTTCGTCAGTTTAATAAAAAGTATGATTGACAAGAAGCCGAGAAAGATCAGATGCTGGAATTGTGGCGAGCTAGGGCATGTACGTGGTTCGTGTAAGCGCCCCAAGACTCCTGCAAACCAAGAACCCCAGTCACAGGAAAACTAGAACGGGTCGGCTACGAGGGGGCAGCACCGACCCATGACCGTCCCAAAGACCCTCTTATATTGATAGCTTCTCTTAGATGTCGCAACGATAGTGTATATGTTGATGGCGAAGTAAATGGCAAGAAATATGCTCTGCTGGTTGACACTGGGGTAACTAGAACCATTATACGACCAGAGATAATAAACCCCAAGAAGAAGCTTCTACCAACGATACTGCGACTGCGGACCGCCACAGGTGAGAGCGCCAACGTTCACGGTGAGACACAAATCCAATTGGGAATTGGCGCAGAAAAGTTCACGCATACGGTAATTGTAGCTGACATTGAATAAGACGTGATTCTGGGAATGGACGTAATGAATGTACATGGTTTCCAATTAGACTTTAGAAACAGAACCATTAAAGTGGGTTCCGAGGAGGTGTTCCTGCATCCGTATGAAGGCAGCGCGGTGTTGGCAGCTGTACAGGAAGATACCGTTCTAACTGCACGAAGCGAAACCATGATAGTAGCACGGCTACAGGGAATCATGGAGGAAGGTACACCGGTTATGATGGAACCAAGGAACCACGACGAGGAGGTTGGCAAAGGAGTACTAATTGGAAAAGGATTGGTCACGTCGGCGAAAGAGATCCCAGTACGTGTAATAAACGTGAACGATTACCCAATTACCATCAAGAAGGAAACCAAGATTGGATCCTGCGTACCAGTGATGTTTATAGTTCGTCAAACAACGACCACTGACAATTCTAATGCCAGATTCAAACAAATGTTATCAGTAGCTGGTCAATCTTTAGATCGAGCTGAAAAAAAGAGAATGAGAGAATTTCTCTTGCAGTATCGAGACTTATTCGTACCAAAAGGAGGAAAGACTGGCAGAGCATCAGCCGTCAAACACAAAATAGATACTGGTAATGCTAAACCAATTAGACAATCAGCTCGAAGACTTCCACGAGCGAAGAGAGAGGAAGCTGAAAGAATAATTCGAGAGATGGCAGAAGAAAAAAAAATAGAACCATCTACTAGTCCATGGGTGTCTCCAGTAGTGCTCGTCAAGAAAAAGGATGGAACTACGAGATTCTGCGTGGATTATCGCCAGCTCAACAACGCGACGAAGGACAGCTATCCTCTGCCTCGAATTGACGATACGCTAGATACTTTGGCCGGCAGCAAACTGTTTTCCACCTTGGACCTGAAGTCTGGCTATTGGCAAGTGGAAATGGACCCAGAAGACAAAGAAAAGACTGCTTTTACCACCGGATCTGGTTTATGGCAATTCAATGTCATGCCATTCGGGCTCTGTAATGCGCCTGCGACATTTGAAAGACTCATGGAAAATGTCTTGAGAGGGTTGTCTTGGAAGACATGCCTGGTCTATTTGGACGACATCGTAGTACTGGGGAAGACATTTGACGAACACCTGAAGAATTTAGTAGACGTATTCAAATGACTCCAAGCTGCCCAGCTCATGTTAAACCCGAAGAAATGTCAGCTGTTCCAAAACCGTGTCAACTATCTAGGCCATATAGTGAGCAATGAAGGAGTGGCGATGGATCCAGAGAAAATTGCTTCCATTCAGCAATGGGCGCAACCAACCGACAAACATCAAATAAGGAGTTTCCTTGGACTCTGCACGTATTATAGAAGATTTATCAGGAAGTTTGGAGACATGGCCAAGCCTCTAACTCGACATACAGAAGAAGCAAGAGCTCTCCAATGGGACGAAGAATGTCAAACGGCTTTTGACACCTTGAAGAAGCATTTAACCACGGCGCCAATAGTAGGATACCCTTTACCAGAGGGAGACTTTATTCTTGACACTGACGCAAGCAACATAGGAATTGGTGACGCGCTCTCACAGATCCAAGGAGGACAAGAAAGAGGGCTGGGATATTTTAGTAAAGTCCTCTCCAAACCAGAACGGAACTACTGCGTTACAAGAAGAGAACTTTTGGCGGTAGTAAAGTCTGTGGAACACTTTTACCAGTATCTCTATGGTAGGAAGTTTTTAATCCGGACTGATCATGCAGCACTCAAGTGGTTGATGCAGTTCAAGAATCCCGAGGGCCAGATCGCTAGATGGATTGAACGACTTCAAGAGTAAGATTTCAATATCGAACATCGAGCTGGTGTGAGTCACCGAAATGCCGACTCACTGTCCAGACGGCCGTGCCCAACAGACTGCTCCCACTGCAACAAGGCGGAATCTAGGGAAGCTGCAGATTCAAGAACTACTGTAGTCAACGAGGAATGGTCACACACCAGGATCAGAAAAGATCAGGAGAATGATCCTCACCTGAAGATGATTCGGCAATGGAAGAAAGAAAACCGGCGACCTACCTGGCAATAAGTGTCAAGATTTTCACCGAAACTCAAGGCGTATTGGGCTCAGTGGGACTCCCTTGTCCTGGAAGAAGGGCTGTTGAAATGAGTCCTTGAAAACAATGATGGTCTGAGATGAGGAGACAGCTAGTTATCCCGAGAACAAGAGTAGCTGAGCTACTGAAGAAGTTACACGACAGTCCATCGGGAGGTCATCTGGGAGTGAAGAAAACCCTTCAGCGAGTTCGTGAAAGGTTTTATTGGATGAACAGCTCCGACGATGTGAAGGACTGGTGTAAGAAATGTACGACTTGTGCTACGAGTAATGGACCACATCGCAAGAGAAAGGCACCTATGAAACAGTACAATGTTGGAAGCCCTTTCGAAAGGATTGCTTTAGATATCGCTGGTCCATTTCCAATGACAGAAAATGGTGGCAAATACATACTGGTTGTAATGGATTATTTCACAAAGTGGGTGGAAGTTGAAGCTATCCCGAACCAAGAGGCCACAACTGTAGCAAATGTATTGGTGAAAGAATTCATCAGCCGAAGAAGACCAGGACAACAGCTTTACATCCACAGTCAGATGGAATGGTCGAGAGAATGAACAGGACTATTGGAAAATACCTGGCCAAAGTAGTTTCCAGCCATCAGAGAGATTGGGACCAGTATCTCTCCCTATTCGCATTGGCTTATCGATCTGCCGTCAATGAGTCCACGGGTGAAACACCTGCGAAAATCTTGTTTGGACGTGAAATGAGGCTTCCTTGTGACCTGGAATTTGGCTGTCGGCCTGGAGAAGATCTAGCAGGCGAAGACTACGTGATCCAATTGAGAAGAAGGCTGGACGATATTCATGAATTAGTTCGAACCAATCTTCAAGTTGTCAGCGACAGAATGAAAAGTCGGTACGACACGCAGGCCACAGAAGGCGGTTTTAAAGAAGGGGACAAAGTATGGTTACACAACCCGACAAAATTACAAAAATCTTGGGAAGGTCCATACTTAATCAAGAAAAGGATCAATGATGTTATATATCGCATAAGCAAGATCCCCAACGGAAAATCAAAAGTAGTTCACCAAAACCGACTAGCGTCATTCGAAGGAGACCATGACTTAGAGGAAGGAGTAAACTTATTCGAGATGTGTCTGACCCCACTTTCGAGGAATTTATGGGCACGTATGGAGATACCGGGAAAGCTAGATATGGAGTCACTCCGGAACAACAACAAGATCTGTTCACTCTCCCGGAAGATTATTCACTGGCATACAACATCCCCGCCCGTATCAAGAACGTACGAGGGTTGGCAACCGTATTTCGAAAGAAGTTCGGGCAATTAGAAAAACTTGAAGACCAGATTCCAGCCCCTGGCAAGACACTGAAACTGAAACATAATTCGCGGTACGTCTTCTACGTGGTAACTAAAAATGAATTTCAAGATCGATCTACCTACCGCGATGTGTGGGAAGCACTTCGAAACCTCCGAGACCATGTGATGGAATCCAACGTGAAGAAACTGGCTATGCCTAAGATAGCGAGTAAACAGTTGGATTGGCGAATCATCAGGAACATGGTAGAGATTATCTCTCAAGATACCGGTGTCCAGATATTAATTTGCAGCTACAACCCCCGTTATCAGTATCCGATGAAGACGGTGCCCTGCTATTTCCATAAGATCGGAAAGTGTAGAAATGGGGCCAGTTGCCGATTTAAACATCCAGTCTCGGCTACACAAAAGTTCCAGGAGGAACTTCCATTTAAGGAGGGGGTAATGTCACGAAACAGCACCCTGGTATAGTCCCTAAAACCGACTCTGTCTAAGCCAGGTATAAAAGTTAAAATTATGGCGGATACGCAGTTATAAAAAACCGTTTACGAGTTTACGACTATCTTATGTAAACATTGTTTTGGTGACCAGAGTTATCTAGAAAAGGGCAGAATCAATTGTTTTCATTTAAGCCGCAGTCCGGAATTAACTAGTAAAAATGGCTTTAATATATAAGGGGACTGATCAGGAAGAGTTAGTTAGTTGATAAAGTGATCTTGTGAAATAAACAAAAATACAACGATCAGTATTTATATAAATTTATAATTAAGTTTGTGTGCATATAAATTAAATTTAAGTGATTAGTTAAGTATATATAAATTAAGTGTTAGTGAGTTAGTGTTTAAATAAATTAGTAAGTAGCCATACCGTGGGTTTAAAATTTATCCCACCCGTTTATTGTTTAAATAAATTAGAAAAACATTACAATATGCAGGAAGTTTAATGTACTGTAAACTTATCCTTCCCTTGGGGAAGTTTTGTAAGGGACGAACAATAGTTTGGTGTTCTCTTCGCCTTCTGTTGTTGCAAGAAGCTTCTGTATTTTTCAGTTGAAGAATCTGGTTGATTTCTTCGGTTTTCGTTGTTCTTTGCAATGCTTTTCGTTGCATAAATATTTGGTAATGGTTCTTTTGCATGGAATGTTGGAGTCTTGAAAAGTATCTTCGTTGACTAAAAGGCACTGTTCTGGGGGAATAATTATGGTACAATCTTGTGTAGGTATTGGGAATATGTGGTAGTATATAAATGTAGGATAAATACGATAGTGCGGTTCGTGTAGTAGTCTACACTTATTATATCGTAATAATTAAGGATGTCTTCGTTTTTTGTATATATATTATTATTATTATTATTATTTCCTTTTCTCAAGACACTATTTTGAAGGGCGCTTAGTATGGAAAATGTGATTGCTTCTTCTAGGTCGTTCAAAAGTTGAAGGATAATTTGCAGGGATATGTTTAATTCGTCTAGTACATTTATAGCTTAAAGATAGTGATTGAAATCGAATACAAAGTTGTTTAGATTTTTACTGATTTGATCTATTTTTTGGAAAATAGTGTCTTAGTTGTGTGTTAGAAGAGTGACAGTTTCATTAAGCTCTAAATTTTTGAATTTAAGCTTTTATGATGATTTACGTTTTTTATAATATTCTCTTGATTGTATGGCTGTATTGTAAATTTCGATGTCTTCCTTGTCCAGGTTTCCGGAAATAGATTTGATACTATTTTCTTGGCCGTTAAGAATTCCTCGTTTTCTTTTTGATGTTGCATAAATGGCTGATTTTAGCTGAAATTCAAGGGCTTGATAGAAATTTTGTATGCTGTTAAGATAAGGGTAGCTGAAACAGTCTTCTTTGGCTTTAGTCACTGCTTGGTTCCTTACATTGTTTTGGAAATTTTAATTTAATTTTATTTCGTGAGGGTATAAAACAACATTCAACATTAAAAAAAACAAAGTTAGAGATAATTACCAACAGAAATAAGAGAATTAATTTTAGAACAGATGCTCTACATGACGACCATTTGACTCAATACACAAATTTATTCTTTTCTCTAAAGATCGTCTAATTTTTGCAAAAATTCCTGCATTATTTCTAATTTCATTACAAGCGTTTTGAATTCTTTGCCACAGCTGATTACGGGTTTCTATTGGAACTGCAAAGACTAATGATTTTAAATAACCCCAAATACAAAAATCACAGGGGTTTAAATCTGAAGATCTTATGGGCCAATTAACGGGACCACCTCTTCCAATCCATTTATCGTAATAGTTATTGTCGATATATAGACTACTAAAATGAGCTGGGCAGCCGTTGTGCATGAACTATAAATTATTTCGAATCATCAGGGGAACCTATTAAATCAGGTAAAGCATTTTGTAGGAAATTAAGATATTCTTGTCCTGTTAAACGGCTAGGAAGCTCTACGGGTCCCAGAAGCTGATTACCGATTACACACATCCGAACATTTACACTAAATCTTTGCTGGTGCTTTTTCTCTACTGTTGCATGAGGATTATTACCAATGTAGGCATAATGATGTGCATTATGTAAATTAAAAATTCCGTCTCTGGTAATAAAATATTGGAAAAGAAATTAGGATCTTGATTTTTTTTGTTCCGCAACCAGTTTGAAAAATCTATGCAGGCAGGGAAATCACCATCTACCATGGCATGAACTTTTTGAAAATGGAAAGGATGAAGGTTTTCTTTATAAATAATATTCCATATGGAAGACTTGGAAATGCCAGGATACATAGCAGCGAGTCTTCTGGTGCTAACCTCAGAATTACTTTCGATTTCAATCAAAATATCGTCTTGGTATTCCATTGTCACATCAGGTCGTCTACCAGTTTCAGTATTTTTAGGTACTACTGAGCCACTTTCTCTTAATCTTTGGTGTACGGCTACAAATGTTGCGCGCGCAGGATGCCGTCTGTTTGGAAATTTTTCCGCGTATCTTCGCTCTGCTGCACGAGCGTTACATTGTACTTCCCCATAAACTAAATGCATATCAGCATATTCTTCATTCGAAAAATAAACCATTTTGATCAAATTAACTATTATTTTTTCCGGCGATCTGCATGAAAAACGTATCATTTGGCACTCTAAACTAGCGCACAAAGTTATCTATTTCGCACTAGTGCGAAATATTCATTTCGCACTAGTACGAAATATTCCGCAGTCACCTGTTCTGATGGATTGCTGTGCTTATTCACCTAATAGGTACCTATACTCTGATGTTCACACAATTGTAAGCAGCTATGACAATGACATATATTTAAATAAATTCATGACATATTAATACCTGTCAGTGCGTTGATTTGATTTATTTAGTAATAAGATTGATACTTATTTGTATAAGTTGAATCTGCTGATATCTGTAACGAAAACATGGAATATTCGTCAGAAGATGAAACGGTAGATTTTATTTCCATGGAAATGTCCAATCGTATAACCCAGTCTATAGAACATGCAACAGCCTTCACAGAGGAACTACCATCAAGATCATTCACAACCAGTACGGAATTACAATCAGTCACTGTGAGACCATCAACTTCGAGTACAGTATTTGAAACTAATAATGTGACAGGAATGAAGGCTCAGGCAGTTCAAAGTGTAATTGAAGAAAATGGTCATATTCCATTGGTGTTAAACAATTGTTCCAATATAACAATTAATAATTACTATTCTAATAGTACCTGAATACAGACCAAAATGTACCTAAATATGTATGTTAAATGTTCAATAAAATTTAACGTTTTCCCCTGTTCAAATATATCTTTCTTAATAATGCAATTCACTTTAAAAATGTCTATGAGTGAAAACTTGTATTAATAGTGGTTCAAACATATTTTTAAAATCCGATATATTTTGTTTTGTAGGTCGTCGGAAAAGTATAGTGTACAACTCGTGCGGGAACTGGATATTTCGCACTAGTTGCATAATATACTATTTACCTTTCACACACAATAACAATAATAACTGTTTAGAATCAAAATAATTTGACACATTGTCAGATTTTGTTGATTTTTCAAAGCCATTAATATTACAGATTAACATCCAACATGAATTTATGTAAGAAATACAAAAAGTTTAAATTTATTTTTCTCGAAAACGGTTCATGATATCGATTTGAAAGAAGAGAACATTTTTTATGAAAATTATCTTGAATTTCCCAATTTCGGTGTCAGATACATAAAAAACTTGAAAATAATTTTTTTTATAATAATAATACCTGTTGGTCCCCCAAACTGACACGCTTGTGATGGATCTGGAAAAAATGTATTTACAGCAAACGACTGGTTTGTAACTGTTTATTGATTATACCAAGTTTGAATATTCTATATAACGGTATTTTTGAGTAATTTGAAGAAAACTTATATGAGGACGTTTTCTTCAAAGGGATGTCACTCCCTTAAGGCCGGGCCACACCGGCATCCATCCGTCTAATGGATAGACGTCCGACCTCGGACGTCCACGGAGCGCTCCGATTCACACCGAAAGCATCCATCCATAGACGGGTGTTTTCATGAATCTCTTCATCAACGAATATTGTGTTCACTTGTGTCAGTAGCAGTTCAGTCAGTGCATAAATAATGTCTTGTAATGTGCCTTGGTGTGAAAGTGATTTGTCAAAAAGTATCCCGTGGCTTGATGACTGCAGCTCTAGTGAAGATGATGAACTTATTCTATTGTATTGTGTAAATAACAATCGTTCTCATTGGGTGCACCCAATCAACAAGAGGAAGAAAAAGTTCGGGGAGTTTCATAAATTATCTATTGCAAACTCACTGTCTCTACCCAAAGCAACAGCTATATCATCCCATGCTTTCTCCTTCACATTGAGTTCTCTATACTCCGGAGATCTCGTGTCCCACAGCGCGGTATGGTTTCTCACCTCTTCAATTAGCAGCTCCATTGTAGCCAAAATAAACTTATACACTCAAAACTTAAAAATATAAACCTAAACTAAACGTAAATGAAATAAACAAAATAAACTTGGTACAAAACTGGTATACTCGTGAGAAACCATGTGGATTAGGGTAGTTTTGTCTGATCCCGAGTAGAGCGCGTGTGACAGGGTCCAGAGTTCATGCGCAGGAGAAACATCCATGCGGATGCGAAGGAAAAATCGCTCCCCCGGCGATTCCAATATTCCAAAACATCCATCCATTGGACGTTTTAAACGTCCAGCGGACGGACGGATGTCGGTCTGCGTTGCGCTATTTGCCAAGCTGGCGAGCGATCTTTTTTGATCCGAAGGATTGATGGATGTTTGGTGTGGCTTGGCCTTTAGGAAGCATTTTCGTATTAAGGTAATTTGGGCGAAATCGACTTAAAATCACCTCTAGTAACTGTAGTTTCCGTTTGGCAGGAGAGTTTCTGGGCACCCTATATTTTATTGTTTATAGAGATAGTTCTGATAATTAATAAAATCATTACTTTTACTTAGTGTGATGTTAACTTTTAAATAATAGAGATCCTAGTAAATAAATAGTATTGCATAAGTACTTATTGCATTTTCATATTATCTGAAGTTGTTTTTACAAAATAAGTTCGAATGTTAAGATTGAACTTTGGTAAATCCTAATATTGTATAACATCTGGTTACAAAAGAGCTTTTAAAACACGTAATTAATGTTTACTAAAATAATCTCGCCGTTTTAAACTCCACAACCAGACGCCGGTGAATGGTACACAACAGACGAGATGTCGTATCAACAAAAGCTGAAAATATGTTACCCCCAACTACCGACAAGATTTATAGGATACCTTCAACCCTTTACTGTAAACATGTCCCGCTTCATGTTTCCGTTTAGTCTCTTTAAGTGGGTGTAATATTTTTATAAATAGGATCATCCCTCGCGTCGAATTAAGGTTCAATGTGTATTTTTAGAGTAGAATTAAATTTAAAAATAAATGTAAAGTACCTAATTTTAGTATCCTCAAACCTCATATAAATTGAAAGACTACTAGCTGCTATTTGCAACTATACGCTGATTGCAATTTCAGAATATTCTGATGTATACAGATACAGGAAACACTATTATATTAAAACCAATTAGAATGAACAGAAACTTTGAGACAACTGAATTTCTCAATGAAGAGTTGGACTCTTGATTGTTACATCTATTTAGAAAGTATTTCATCGAAATAGAAAATAGAGGTGACAATACTATGAGGTTTTTATTCAATCAATGACCATCTATGTACAAGTGGGCAAATAGCGAAGTAAGGGGCTGTATCTCAGAACCTAATGATCGTAGAGGCCTACTACTTGGCTTCTTATCGAAAGCAACCGATGCATTTTTAAGTGGGGATATATGAATTTTCCTGGTTTAGTACTTTTTTTTTAATAATTTGAGTTATGAAAATGATATTAACCCTGTATTGGTTAACGTAGCTTGGAAGCAACATCGTTTCTTAATGTTCGATTACCCCATACATATTCATAATAGCTGTATCGGGCAATTTGTACATAGTGTCGCCATCTAGAATTGAATAACTGAAATTATGTGATTCAATATGGCTGGTAGAAACCAGCTGTTCTGACAAAAGCGTGAAGTGGTACGAAAACGTGTCTAAAAAAGTAAGTAAATTACTATTAGTGTTTTAAATGAAACTCAATGTTTCTAGCTAATTCCACAATGTAATGAAAAATGTTGAAAATTCTGAAAAATTGACATTTGTTTCGATAACTGAATATCAACGTCAGAATGACAGAAGTTACATTTCATTTGATGCCTACCTGATGTTTAGTAGTTATTTTTGGCTAGACCAGGAAGTAACCTACCTTGTGATTCACTTAATATATGTTAATAGAAAAAAGAAGAAGATGTGATATTACAAATATTGAAGCTTAGATATTATTAGCCCTATGGTGATATCCTGGATATCATTTTTCCAATTAACTTCAGTATAACTGTGCAATGATATAGAAAACTATATCTGCTGATCTTTACAATTATCACTTAAGAAGACAGTTTAATAGTGGAGAACTCCCTAGATTTATCTGTTCATTGTGGGTTTCTTAAGTGTCTTCTAATTTCTAACTCTTCAAGTAAATCCAGTTCTTGTTTCTTATCACAAATATGTAGTATTTCTAGTTCTGTGTTAGGTGTCAATGAATGATTGGTGTCATGTAGATGTTTTGCGTAATGGGATTTATCTGGTTGTTTTAATATGTATGCTCGTAAGTGTTCACTGTATTGGATTTCAAAATTTCTAAGGGTCTGACCCAAATAGACAGCATTACATTCTGGACATTTAAGTTTATATATACCTGGTTTCTTCAATGGTGGTATTTTTGTTTTTACATTCAACAATTTGGTACTTACGTTTCTTTCTGTTTTAAAAGAAATTGTTGTATTCGTTGCTAAAGATGTTATCTTTGAAATATTATCAATATTTCCTGCATATGTGATGGTTTTATAAGTTTTTATTTCTTCAGTTTGTTTAGGAAATATTAGTTGTAATGCCACTTGTTCCTCTTTTTTATTAATTAGCTTATTTATCATATGTAATGGATAACCGTTGGATGTTGCTATTTGTCTAATTGTATTAATCTCTCTACCAAAATTACATTTGTTCATAGGAACTGAAAATGCTCTATGTATCATTGAATTATATGCCGCTAGTTTATGTGATATGGGGTGATTGGAACTATATGGAATTGTCACATCAGTGTGTATTGGTTTTCGGTAAATTCAATAATCAAGTACATTATTAACTCTTTGAAGTTGCAAATCAAGAAAATTGATTGAGTTATTTTCATCAACTTCTAATGTAAATTTAATTTTTGGGTGTAAATTATTAATGTGTTGAAAAACATATCTAATTGTCGTTCACTACCTATAAAACAAGCTAATATGTCATCTAAATATCTATACCAAAATAAAATATTTTTTGAAATATCATTTGCAAATATTTTTCTTTCTAAACTGTCCATAAAAATGTTTGCCAACATAGGTTGGAAACTAGTAGACACTTAAGAAACCCACAATATGAAGTCGTCAATGAATAGATAAATCTAGGGAGTTCTCCACTATTAAACTGTCTTCTTAAGTGATAATTGTAAAGATCAGCAGATATAGTTTTCCTGGTTTTCTATATCATTGCACAGTTATACTGATCTTAATTGGAAAAAATGATATCCAGGATATCACCATATAAGCTTCAATATTTGTAATATCACATCTTCTGTTTTCTATTAACATATATTAAGTCAATCACAAGGTAGGTCACTTCTTGGTCTAGCCAAAAATAACTACTAAACATCAGGTAGGCATCAAATGAATTGTAACTTCTGTCATTCTGACGATGATATTCAGTTATCGAAACAATTGTCAATTTTTTAGAATTTTCAACATGTTTCATTATATTGTGGAATTAGCTAGAAACATTTAGTTTCATTTAAAACACTAATATGAGTAGATTCCACGAAGTATGGGTCGAGACAGTTAATTTCATGATTTTTGGTAATAATACCTTCAGTATAATATTATATATTCTTATTTTTATAAGATAAATGTTCAGAGATATGATTAGAATATAAAATTTTAGTTTTTCATATTATATTTTGTTCAATAAATGATATCAAATACTTGGTATTTTCTAGGTATAATGTGTGTTAATTTTCGTTTCCTAAATCGGCGATGTTGCTTTCAAGATACATAAACAATTTACCTTTAACTGGCAATGTAGCTTGTTAGCAATGAAATCAAAAATAACTTTGCATATATATTTTAACTGTATTTTGTAATATAAGTTAATATTTATCTCATAAAAAGTACCTACAGTAAGTACCATAACTCCCCTACATAATTTAAGTATGTTGCCCGATACAGGGTCAAGATGCGGTTTGCGCAGGCTTATTAGTTGGTAATTTCTTTATTTTCTAGTCTAAAAAATGTCATATCATCACATTTAAATTTTTTGAAAAAATCCAATATTTTGGTTATAATATCGAATAACGCCCTCTATCGGCGTCCGTGTAGGTCACAACTGTCATGATTACAAGAAACCTAAACGCACATGAAATGCTCTTTTCAATGATACCAAATTTATCTAAATCCATTGAGCCGTTTTTAAGCTACAGGCATTTATTTAAAATAACATTCAAATGCCCCCCACTTTATTTCTAAAGATAGAGAAAAATTGTTTTTACAAAAAAATGTTCGGCTTTAAGTTAACATTAAAATTTAAATACTTTTTTGTTACATTCATTGGGGAAAATCGCGAGAAACGTAACTTTATATAATTCAAGATGGTGGAAACGCCCACTGGCGGCCATCTTGGAAACTTGAAAATAATTTCCAGCATTTTCCCTTACCCACTTTACCTATAACATTTTTTACCGTAACTTTCTACGATTATTAGTTTCTGAGATACAGCCGCTTACCTCGCTTATTTGCCCACCTTGTAGGTACATATTTTAATAGGAACTTTCCACTTTCGAATTGAAACTTAAGTTAATTCTGGGAACTCTTCATAAACTATTTTATCAGACAATACTTTTTTCACTTCATGTAGAATCCTTAAAAAATTACTAGTTTTAATTGTCTATCATTGGATTTAATGTAGTACTGTATAAATTATCTAAATAACATGTTTGGAATCAATTATTACATTCCCTTTGTTATTTATACGGCCGTATCGGCTTTTATAATCAGCAAATCGCATCTAAATCGAACATTGTTGCAGTTGGTATTGGTTAATAACAAAGTATTCGAAATACTATCCGTATTTTTAAAAATTCAACTCGTAGAACCCGTATTATGCAATAATACAGGTGTTTAACACGCTAAGAATACAAAATCTAAATTTCCGTTAATAATATATCTCCAATAATAGATCCGTTATTTTAAATAACATTAATTAAATCTTGGCCGACCTCTTTTAATTTCTTCACGTGCATTAATAACGTAAAATGTAAGTATTTTTCTTGAGTTTGTAGAATTAAAAAAAGTTACTTGGCGTGTTAGACAGATTACCATAGATATAAATCCCCGCAAACCAGTTGTAGGCAACTGAATATGAATGATAAATATTCTATAGTATGATTTGGTTCCTATTATTTAAAGGGGGTTACTTAGTTGCAAATAGCAGATGCATTGTTTACTGTTTTACATGTTAAAAAACTCTAAGAAAGTGACAATTGTTTCGATATTAACTATCATCGTCAGAATGTGTTAAAACTAATTGGATTCAATAATTATAAGTGGATGAATTTTAATAAACGTATATTACTTTATAGATTGACGTACATATATTATATACTGACTTATCTGAAATTAAACTACTAAAAACTTAACTATTAACTACGATCTTCACATGTTTAACATACAGCTATTCAGATCGTTATATATAAAATATTCTATTGTCTATAATTTCAACATACCCCCTCAATAAAATATTTTATAATAATTCTCACATTTAATGAAAATAATTCAGGAGCACACTTTTTTTCTAAATTTATGGAACAGCTCTTTAGCAAGTGGCTTAGTAAACATGTCTGCTAATTGATTACTACTTTCAATATAACTAAGTTCGATTATACCTTCTGCAATTTTTTCTCGAATAAAATGATTTTTAATATCAATACCTATGTTTCAAACGTTTATGATGTTCAGGATTTTTGGTTACTCTTATTGCAGATTGATTATCTTCATATATAATTACCGATTTATCAGTTATATTAGGTATTTTGAAATCCAATAACAAATTTTTAAGCCAACATGCTCAGCTTACTGCCATACTCAATGCTACATATTCTGCTTCAGTTGAGGATAATGTAGTACAGGCTTGTTTTTTACATGACCAAGAGACTACACATCCAAAAACATTAAAACAATAACCTGAAGTACTTTTTCTGTCACTACAATCTCCTACCCAGTCAGCATCAACATAACCAACAATAAAATCATTTTCATTACATTTATAAATTAGATCGAAATTTAACGTCCCTTTGATATAACGCAAAATTCTTTTTAAAGCTTTGTAAAAGTGATAATGATGTACACAAATCAGGTCTAGATCCAGAAACAGCATAAATTAAATTTCCTATTAATTGTCTACATTTATTTTCTGACCATTTATCCTTTTTATCATTAATTAATAAATCAAATTCAAATTTTTGATACATAGGAGTTGACATTTCTTTACAATCAGTCATATTATATTTTTCTAAAATTTTCTATAAATATTTACCCTGGTATAATACAGTAATTCCCTGATCAATATTTTGTTGAATACTAATTCCAAGAAAATCAGATACTAAACCTAAATCCTTCATTTCAGAGTTAATTTTAAAAAATGATTTTACATTATTCATTTCATTACCATCATTAACAAAAATCAATGAATCATCTACATATAATAATAAATAAATGATAATTGTACCTTTAACCATAATGTATAAGCAATAATCATTTTTAGATCTTACAAATCATAAATGTGTTACTACTTCTCATTCCAATATTTTCCTGACTTTTTCAAACCATAAAGTGATCTTAGTAACATAACAATCTTCTTTTCATAATTTACTCCATCTGGTAATAACATGTAGACTTCTTCATCAATTTTACCATATAAAAAGGCACCTTTTACATCCATCTGATATATTGGTAGTTTTAATTTTGTTAGCTACTGCAACAAAAACTCGTACGATGGTCAATTTAGCAACTGGACTATAAATTTCACTTTCATTTAAGCTATCTTTTTGTTCAAAACAACGAGCTACTAACCTGGCTTTGTAACTTACGCCTCCATTATCATCTGGTTTAATTTTAAACACCCATTTACTACTTATTGGTAACTTATTTTTTGGTAGTGACACCTCAATCCAAACTTTATTATTTTCCAAAACGTCCAGTTCTTTTTCAATAGCTTCTAACCATTTTTCATTATCTTTCCATAGCTTCCCTATAATTTTTTGGTTCATCATTTATACTTATGAAACCCGTTTCATAATCATTTAACCAAGTAGGTGTGTTTCGTGTTCTTCTATTCAATTTACTTTCTTCACTTTCTATTTCATGTTCTTCTTCTAAATCACTAAAGAACTGTTCATTTTCACTTGTATTGTTGTTTACTAAATTTTCTTCTTCCAGTAATTCGATTTCTTCGGCTTCTTTCGATTCTTCAACTTGAATTAATTCTGATTCATCAAATCTTTCAAGATTAGTTTGTTCGGGGATACTTAATGGCTCTTCAATATTTTTAATTATAAATTCTACATCGCGTTTAATTTCCACTGTTCGTTCAACTGGAAAATAAATTCTGCAACCTTTTGTGTTTTCTCCATATCCAACAAAAATTCCTATTTCACTTTTTGCATCCCATTTCAAACGTTTTTGTTTTGGAGTATGTACAGAAACTTTAGATCAGATAATTCTCAAATAATTTAAATCAAATTGCCTGCCAGACCAAACTTCATACGGAGTTTTATTTTCCATTTTACTTTTTTTGGTTTGATTTATAACATACGTTGCTGTATTGACTGCTTCAGCCCAAAAATATTTTTCCATACCTTTTGCTTCAATCATACTTCTGGCTGCTTCTACCAATGTTCTTATTTCACGTTCTGCTTTGCCATTTTGTTCCGGAGTATAACTAATCGTTGTCTGATGTTTTATTCCATTATCTTCAAATAAATTCTTTGTTTCTCTATTAATAAATTCAGTTTAATTATCTGATCTTATAATCTTGATTTTATTTCCGGTTTCAATTTCAGCAAGCTTGATATAAATTTTCAATTTTTCAATCGTTTCAAATTTACTTTTCATAAAGTAAACAGTCCTATAATTTAACCAATCATCTTTAATTAATAAAAAATATCTTGAATTTCCAATAGACTTATTCTCCATGGAACCGCATACATCAACATGAATTATTCACATACCTTCGTTGTTTTGAAATCTCCTTTTTCAAAAGTAATTTTATGTTGTTTACCTTTTAAACATCCAATACAAGTCTTTTTTTCAGCAGCAGTAACTTTTACATTATTTTTCTCTAAAATCTTCTTTACTTGCTCTATATTTTGATGTGCAAATTTTTCATGCCACTCATCCTTTTCTATGTTACCTGAATATCTTAATTTCATTTCATATAATTTTCCATTCCGAATAGCTATTGCTCCAATCTTATTGTTTTTTATAAATTGACATTTTTCTTTATCAGTTAGCATAACAAAACCTTTGTCTGTAGCACGTCTGACTGAAAACAAGTTGATGACCACACTTGGTACAAATAAAACATTTTCAAATGTTGTTACAATCCATGTTTATCCGTCGAAAGCTTCTAGTTTAATTCTTCCGATACCTACAGCTCGCAAGAAGAAAGATTAGACTACGTAGAAAGGGAAATAAGGCGCAATAACATAGTAATTCAAGGAATTGAAGATAAGGAAAATGAGAGCCAACAAAAAATAAAGGAAACAGTCCAAAAAATAATGAGAAAAATAGAGGTAGAAGTAGACCCAGAAAAAGATCTGATAGAATTCGGCAGGATCGGAACTTTTGGAAGAAACAAAAGTAGACCAATTATAGTTAAAATCAAAAATTGGAGTAAAAAATTAGAAATTATGAAACAAGGTAAAAAGCTAAAAGGTACCATATTTGGATTAATGGCGACTACTCGAAAAAAGTCCAAAGAGAAAGAAAAATTTTACTGCCTCAGGTAAAAATAGCCAGAGAACAAGGACACAACGCAGTACTTAAGTTTAATAGATTAATTATAAACAACAGAATTTATGGAGCAGATGCATTTGGGGATGAAAAGCTAAAAGAAAATGTTGATAAGAAACGAACAGCAACCGATCGTTCGCCGGAACATGGAGGAGGCAACAAAGAGAAGAAGTCAAAAAACTAGTAGCTAAAGAAAATACGATATATACAATTGAAGACAATGCAATGAGATGGATAATGAGTAAGGGTAAAAATAAGAGAAGTAAACGCAAGAGTTTAGTGAGAATGGCAACATGGAATATCAGGACAATGCTGACAATGGGAAAAATGGAGGAAATTCCAAAAGAGATGTTGGAATATAAAATAGAGATATTGGCACTTCAAGAAATACGCTGGAAAGGTGAAGGACAAATAAACAAAGGAGAATATATATTGTTTTATGGAGGGGAAGACAGTCGAGGAAAGAACGGCACAGGATTTATGATAAGCAAAAGAATAAGAGTGTTTTTAAATGAAGCTCAAGGTCTCTAGTTAATTCCACAATATAATACAAGTTATTGGAAATTCTAAAAAATTGACAATTGTTTCGATAAATCAATATCATCGTCAGAATGACAGAAGTTACATTTCATTTTATGCCTACCTGATGTTTAGTAGTTATATTTGGCTAGACCAAGAAGTAACCTAACTTGTGATTGGCTTAATATATGTTTATAGAAAAAAGAAGAAGATGTGATATTACAAATATTGAAGCTTAGATATTATTAGCCCTATGGTGATATCCTGGATATCATTTTTCCAATTAAGATCAGTATAACTGTGCAATGATATAGAAAACCAGGAAAACTATATCTGCTGATCTTTACAATTATCACTTAAGAAGACAGTTTATTAGTGGAGAATTCCCTAGATTTAACTGTTCATTGACAACTTCATATTGTGGGTTTCTTAAATGTCTTCTAATTTCCAGTTCTTCAAGGAAATCCAATTCTTGTTTCTTTTCACAAATATGCAGTACTTCTAGTTTTGTGTTAGGTGTCAATGAATGATTGGTGTCAAGTAGATGTTTTGCGTAGTGGGATTTATCTGGTTGTTTTAATCTGTATGCTCGTAAGTGCTCACTGTATCGTATTCCAAAATTCCTAAGGGTCTGACCCAAATAGACAGCATTACATTCTGGACATGTGAGTTTATATATACCTGACTTCTTTAATAGTGGTATTTTTGTTTTTACATTTAACAATTTTGTACTAACGTTACTTTCTGTTTTAAAAGAAATTGTTGTATTCGTTGCTGAAGATATTATCTTTGAAATATTATTAGAAATATTTCCTGCATATGTGATGGTTTTATAAGTTTTAATTTCATCAACTTGTTTAGGATATATTAGTTGTAATGCCACTTTTTCCTCTTTTTTACTAATTAGCTTATTTATCATATCTAATGGATAACCGTTAGATGTTGCTATTTGTCTAATTGTATTAATCTCTCTATCAAAATTACATTTGTTCATAGGAACTGAAAAAGCTCTATGTATCATTGAATTATATGCTGCTAGTCTGTGTGACACAGGGTGGTTCGAATTGAATGGAATTGTTACATCAGTTTGTGTTGGTTTTCGGTAAATTGAATAATCAAGTACATTATTAACTCTTTGAATTTTTAAATCAAGAAAATTGATTGAGCTATTTTCTTCAATTTCTAATGTAAATTTAATTTTCGGGTGTAAATTATTGATGTGGTTGAAAAATACATCTAATTGTCGTTCACTACCCATAAAACAAGCTAATATGTCATCTACATATCTATACCAAAATAAAATATTTTTAGAAATATTACTTTCAAAGATCTTTCTTTCTAAATTGTCCATAAAAATGTTTGCTAAAATAGGTGATATAGGGCTTCCCATCACAAGTTAGGTTACTTCTTGGTCTAGCCAAATATAACTACTAAACATCAGGTAGGCATAAAATGAAATGTAACTTCTGTCATTCTGACGATGATATTGATTTATCGAAACAATTGTCAATTTTTTAGAATTTTCAATAACTTGTATTATATTGTGGAATTAACTAGAGACCTTGAGTTTCATTTAAAAACACTAATATGAGCATATTCCACGAAGTAAGGGTCGAGACAGTCAATTTCATTAAAAGAATAAGAAATAATATACTAGATTACACAGTTATAAGCGGTAGAATATCAAAATTAAAATTAAAAAACCACATGGCAAATATTGCAATAATTAATAGCTATGCACCGACGGAAGAAACAAAAGATGAAGACAAAGATGAATTTTACGAGAAATTGGTAAAGGTATGTGAGGAAACCGCAAGACATGATACATTAATAATTATTGGAGATATGAATGCGAAAATAGGAAAAGAAGACTACTTAAATAATGTTGCAGGGGAGTACACTATACACGAAATATCTAACGATAATGGACGGCGACTATGCAATTTAGCTGAGGAGCTCAACATGTATATGAGCAGCACTAGTTTCAAGCATAAGAAAGAACATAAAACTACATGGATTATACCTGGGACTACTACGGGGAACCAGATAGATCATGTTCTGATAGAAGATCAAAGATGATACAGGATGTAAGATCATACAGAGGAACAACTGTTGATACTGATCATCAATTAGTAATTGTCAAAATGCAAATGAGAATTGTAAATATAGTAAATAGGACAACAAAATGTAGCAAACAGTACGTGCAGAAATTGAAAAGTAGTAAAAATGTATATGGGGAAGAAGTAAAGAAGCAACTACAAAAGAGCAAAGAACAAGATAATATCGATGAACAGTGGAAGGAAATAGAAAGAAGTATAATAACGGCAGCAGGGGAAGTAGTTGGTACAAAAGATACAAGACAGAATAATGAATGGTTTGATCATGAATGTAAAATAAAGATAAAAGAGAAAAAAGAAGCCAGACTAAAATGGCTGCGAACTAAGCAACAAAATTTTTATGATGAATACAGAAGAATAAGAAAAGAGAGCACCAAGTTGATAAAAGCAAAAAGAATAAAATGGTTAAATGAAAGCATGGACATATTAAAGAATGATAATAAAAATAATGTAAAATCATATCAGTATATAAAGAGACAAAGCAGAAAATCAACTGCAATAAATATCAAGGAAAAAGAGTGAAGTCAATATTTCAAGAATTTATTAACGGAAGAAGATAGGGAGTATGAAGAAGATGATATGACTGATAATGATACAGGGATAGAAAACGAAGAAAAACCGACCGAAGAGGAATGTAACGACATAATTGATAAATTGAAACACAACAAAGCAGGAGAGTCAGACGAAATAATAAATGAGCTGATAAAATATGGAGGAGATGACCTAAGACATAAAATATTTAAAATCATGGAAAGAATATGGGAATCAGAAACAATGCCAAAAGAATGGTCTACTGGTATGATTATACCAATAATGAAGAAAGGAAATCGTAATATTTGTAGCAATTATAGAGGAATTAGTTTACTCAACACCGTATATAAAATACTAACAACGATTATAAATGAAAGGCTAAAAAAGGTAATGGAATCAAAAATAGGGGAGTATCAAAAACGTTTTCGGAAAGGAAAATCAACAGTAGATGCCATACATACTATAAATCAAGTAATTGAAAAATGTTATGAACACAATGTTGGAGTCCAAATGCTATTTATTGACTCCAAGCAAGCTTTCGACAGCTTGAAACGGAGGACAATCATAAAGGATATGGAACAACTGAATGTACCACAAAAGATCATACGGTTGGTGAAAATGACGATGAAAGATTCTAGGGCAAAAGTAATGACAAGGGAAGGTCCATCGGAGGAATTTGAGATAAATGCTGGAGTAAGGCAAGGAGATGGGCTGTCAGCGGTATTGTTTAACATAGCAGTGGATGTCATAATTAAGACTTGTAATATCAATGGAAGCATAATTAATAAATCAAAATAAATAATGGCATATTCTGATGATTCAACCATAATAGCGAGAGACCGAAAGAGTCTTGAAGAAACATTAGAGAAAATTGTAAAGGAGGCGGGAAAAATAGGATTAAAAATAAATCAGGAGAAAACAAAATATATGGAAATGAAAAGAAAGAAGGAAGTCTACCAACCAGAAGCAGTAAAGTTAAATGAATTCAGTTTTGAAGTTGTTAACACCTTTAGGTATCTCGGAACAATTATTAGTAACAAAAATGACACAAAAATCAAGATAAGGCAAATAATTCAAGCAGGGTATAGAGCATATAATAAATTTAGGAGTAGGAGAATAAGCCGAGCAACAAAATGAAGAGTCTACAGGACGGCGATAAAACCGGTAGTTACATATGCGGCAGAAACTATGAGACTGACAAATGAGGACGAAGAGCAACTAAGGATATATGAAAGAAGAATAATTAGAAATATTTATGGACCGGTCAAACTAGGGTATAACGAGTACCGAAGACTTATGAATTATGAAATTAGATATATATTAGAAAATGAGGACATAGTCAACACAATTAAATCAAAAAGGATTCGTTGGTACGGGCATGTTAAAAAAAATGGAGAAAGGACAGGCGGTGAGGAGAATTACAGAATGGAGACCGAATGAGGAAAGATTACCAGGAAGACCAAAAATTAGATGGGAAGATCAGGTTGTGAAAGATATAAAAATTTTGGGAGTACAAGGCGGGGAGAGACAGATACTGACTTATCTAAAACTAAACAACTAAAAACGTAACTATCAACTACGATCTTCATATGTTTAACATACAGCAATTCAGATCGTTATATATAAAATATTCTATTGTCTATAATTTCAACAGAATGACGGAAGTTACATTTCATTTGATGCCCACCTGACGTTTATTAATTATTTTTGGTTAGACCAAGATGTAACCTACCTTGTGATTGACTTAATACTCGTATATATTAATAGAAAAAAGAATCGGATATGATATGACAAATATTAAAGCTTACATTCCACGAAGTAAGGGTTGAGACAGTAAAGATGCATTTTTTATTTTAATTGACGTTGGGTCACAAGTTCCAACCCATTTAGCCATAAGTTGCTTATGCTATGCTAGATTGGTTCTTGGGTAAAGTATTTGCTAAAGTTGTGTATTTTGTTCCAAAAAACACTTGTAAGAAAAGCAAATATTACAAAAACCTATCTAATAAGGACTAAAGAAGATGTCCAAATGATGCGTTTGTGGAATTTGTTCAACAAAATCCAAATAAGTGAAATATAGGAAAAAGTGGATGACCTGTATTTTGGGAAATAAAAATGTATCCCTCGTAGCTTGAAAAAATTTCCACAGAGTTAATTTTCGGTAGATAGGTTGGGTACACCATTAAAAATAAAACACTAAAAATCCCCATCCATCCTATATTTGCTAAAAATGTTATTGAAGGTCAAAAGTCTCAATATTCGGATTTCGAAGATCAGGTAAATTTAAAATGAAACCAGAGTTTCACTAATTGAAATTTCAATTATTCAAATCGTTGATATGTAGTGGAAAACTTTTTGCAGTCAGTAAGTATGTGCTTAACGGTCAGTATAGCATTACAGCCATGGCAAACAGGACGATTTCCTGAAGACATTAGATAACCGTGTGTGAGTTTGGTGTGGCTGATTCGAATTCTTCTGATTATAGCGGCCTTGTTAAAAATCTAAGGGAAATAGATGAATGGATATCGTGAAGTGCTGTCGAATTATTGTGCCATAGATATCGCCAAGATTTTTGCGTAAAGTTTTTGAAGTAGAACTTGAGGTCGGTTGCGAGTTGGACTATGCGTTTTGGATTGTTGCTAGAGGCAGCTTCTTTCGCGTGGCGATCCAAAGTTTCGTTACCAGCAATTCCAATGTGAGATGGAAGCCAGATGAGAGAGACAGTTATATCATGAGCAACGAGAGTTTGATAGATGTCATATATGTTCTGGACAATTAAGTGGTCAGCGAAGATTGTTTTAATTGACAGAATGGAGGAAAGGGAATCAGTGCATATTGCAATTTTTTTGTAGGGGAGGAAGATATATTTAAAAGCCTGAAGAATACTGTGAAGCTCACCTGTGTGGTATGCTACATACTGAAAGTAAAGTGAAGGAGCCTATGACTTCATGTTTCGAGGTAACTGCACAACCAACTCCGGAGTCAGTTTTGGAAGCATCTGTAAAAAGATTTTTTTGCAGTAATTCCAGGAATGCTTTCTTTACCAGTTCAGTGGGTGACTCATGCTTATTAAAAATGGTGAGCGGGGTATCGATCGTAGGAACAAATTTGGTCCAAGGAGGAGAATAAGATAGAGGGAGCGGGGACGTCAGAAAGAGGTCAGTATCTTTGAGTAAAGGAGTGAGCAATTGGGGAATAGATTTAATAATTATTCAAGGGTTAGTAGGGACATTAGTTGTTGAAGTGAAAAGTGAGTGAACAGGATTGGAGGATACTGAGGAGCGTATGTAAGGAGTAGGGATTGTCGTCTTAATGAGAAGAGGGGTCCATTAGCTTCAATATGGAGACTATCAGCAGGGCTAGAGCGGAAGGCACCAAGGCGGAGAGCGGTATTGTGAACAGAGTTCAGTAAATCTGTGACAGATTTGGAGGCTGACATGTAAAAAAGCAACAACCATAGTCAAGCTTCGAACGGATGAGAGCTGTGTAAACTCTTAATAACACGATTTCGTCGGAGCCCCAGTGAAAGTGACTGAGCGTTTTAATGATGTTTCTCTTTAGACAGATACCTTTGAGTTCATGGGTATGGTGTTTCCAGTTAAGTCGAGAGTTGAAGGTTCTTCTGAGAATTTTACGTTGATATACAGTGGGTAAAGCTGAGTTCTTAAAGAAAATGAGAGGAGTAAAATATGTTCTTCTTGAAAACACGATTAGTTTAGATTTATTTTGAGATAAGGATAATCCCAGGTAAGAAGATCTATCCTGTAGAAAGTTTACTGCGGTTGAAGGAGTTTGCAAGTGGATGAGATCGATTTACCATGGCAATAAATAATTGGACATATTTTATGGGAGCAGGAAATCTGTAACAGAGCTCGTTTATTGTGAGGATGAATAGAGTAGAAATTAATACTGATCATTGAGGGACACCAGCATTTTGTGGATGATGCAAGGAGAGTTTACCATTAGCGGAAACCCTGAAGGTTCTACAAGTTAAGAAATGATGAATGAACGATATGCCATGAAGATTATATTGGGAAAGTTTATTTAGTATTGCCGTTCTAGATATCGAGTCACTTACAGCATCAAAGATGGTTGCAACGACGTCCTGGTGATTGTTTATTCCTGAAGAGATATGTGTTTGGAGAAGAATAAGGTTGTTGCGAGTGGTTCGATGACGCCGGAAGCCGGACTGGGCATTAGGAATGATTTTGTACTTTTCAAGAAACCAGTAGGCGATAGGGTGGATTGCTCTGCTTTTTTATTGGAATAATTACGGATATGCGCCATGCGTCAGGGAACTGATGAGTATTCGAGATAAGGTTATAGATTTAAAGAAGCTTAGAGAGAGATGGATTGGTTAGTTTTTTGAAAAAGATGTAAGGAAGTGTAGAGAAGGGGAAAGGTGTACAAAATAATCCCTCGAGGTAATATGATCCCCCCTTGTTTAGGTGGTGTACTCTATGTTTTTACGTTGGATAATAATCATAACAGATTCTCCAGTTAAACATTAGTAGTGTGTCGTAATGTCAATGTCAGCGGACCTAAAATTTACTTTATAAAAAGAAGAAAATATTTGTGCCATCTGATCTAAGGTAAGGCATTTTTGATTGCAAGTTTTTTTACTCTTCCATTAGTTTTTCTTGGTTAAACAAATATTGGTAATTGTCACACATATAGTAAGCTTTCTTTAGTAGTATAAATCTCTTTACTAATCATCATTGGCAAATGGAGATGTGAGACACCCAGTGACTAATTCGGGCTCAGAAGATCTACCTGACATAACAACAGAAGAACTACAAAGTGCTCTCAAACAGATAAATAACGGAAAATGCCCGGGCGTAGACCACATAACAATCGAAATGCTCAAGTTGGGAGGTACCAAATTGGAGAAATCTATTATCGCACTTTTTAACAAATGCCTGCATGAAAGTAGAGTGCCAGAATACTGGCTGGATAAATACAGAAGTGATCCTACTTTTAAATAAGGAAGATACAACCAATGTCAAAAATTACAGACCTATTACCCTCTTGTCCCATTTCTATAAACTCTTTACAAATATTCTTACTAACAGACTGACGCAAAAATTCGATTTTTATCAACCGATAGAACAAGCCCGTTTTAGAAAGGACTTCAGTACGATTGATCATTTACAAACAATCCGTAATCTAATAGAAAAAACAACAGAATACAACATACCTATCAACATGGTATTTATCGATTCCCATAAGGCTGTTGATTCCATCGAGACATGGCATATACTCACATCTATGGATAACGCACGCATTGACTCTAGGTACTCCGCACTTATAGAAAACATATATAGGAACGCATTCCTACACAAAAAAATGAAGAGACAAAAACCAACACCATCAAGGTCCAACGTGGTGTACGGCAGGGAGATATTATATCGCCAAAATTATTTACTCTCGTGCTAGAGGACGTATTTAAACGACACTCATAGGTAAATAAAGGTATTAAAGTCGATGGAACATAGTGCTGTTATCAGAAGACATTCACGAAATAGAAGAGATGCTCCAACAATTGAATCAGGAATCAAGAAAGGCGGGTCTAAAGATGAACTACGCGAAAACTAAAATAATGAGTCCGGAAAATACATATATAGCCATAGATGGCACCTATATCGAAAATGTGAACAAATACAACTATCTAGGACACTTCATAAGATTTGGGAAGGAAACCAGGTCGAGAGAAATTAGCAGAAGAGTGCAACTTTCATGGGCATCCTTTGGGAAACTATCCCATATCCAGAGGAACAACTCCATACCCATAAACTTAAAGTTTTTGACACCTGTATCTTGCCTGTATCCACTTACGGACTTGAAACAAGCGCCAACAAACTACGAGTAATGCAAAGGACAATGGAGAGGGTCATGCTTGGTATAAGCGTTAGGGACAAAGTCCGAAACGAGGAGGTTCGCAGGAGAACGGGAGTCATGGATGTTATTCAGAAGGTCGCTGAGCTGAAATGGCGGTGGATCTTGCGCGACGAAAAGATGAACGGTGGACACTAAAGATTGTCCAATGGCGACCCCGACAGACCAAGCGAGGCAAAGGTAGACCCCCGCTGCGATGGGTGGATGATATTAGGGATTTCGCCAATAGAGACTGGTGGCATAAAGCTCAAGACAGGGATGGATGGAAGGGTTTAGGAAAAGCCTATGTCCAGAAGTGGATAAAAAAAGGCTGAGAAAGAAGAAGAAGACATAGCTTACAAAATATACTACCTTACATGCATGCATAATAAATATGTAGGTATTGATTTGAAAACTGAAAAACATCAGGTAATTTATTTAATCAGAAAATACTACAAACCTAATAATATAATAATAATTACTTGTTATCAAAGGTATTGTAATGTTTGATGACAACAGTTGTCATGTTTTGCCGCGGGTAAACTCGAAAAAACTGCTGACAGGTGCTGTCGTACAGTTTTTTCATCGAGAAACCATTTGTAATTCAAAATTGCGCGTTTGTGATTGGTGGAAATTAAGACGAGGGAAATAGTCGAAATAAGTTATTGAAAATGGAAATGCCTATATAAGTTTATTTGTAATTGAAATATTGTTCCGTTGAACAAATCTAAGACGTCAAAAATATTTTTATAAAAAAAACAAGTTTTTCATTAAATTAGATCCCAAATAAAAAAAATTATCCAATATAAGGTCTAAGGATTAAAAAATTGAAGAAATTTATAATGATATTATAAAAAATAATGCAAATTGTTCGCTTACATTATAATTTTAAACTTGCAATTACAATTTTAGTCTATAAATTATTTTTGCATCCCACATTCATAATGCATACGTAAACAAGGTTCTGACAAATCGTAATTGTTTGCCTACTATTTATTTCTGGGAAATAATGATATAACATTTCTGTAACGGTTACATTTTTATGCACTGAGGTTTTCAACACAACTAATAAATTCATGTTCGACATAATTTATAAATAGAATCCTTCATTAGGTATATTCATGCTTGAATCGCGGTTTTTATTCCATGAAAAATGATTCAGAATACAATTCACAATATACAAATGGAAAAATAATTGTTGCAATTTTACAAAATGAAATACAACATTGATTGAAAAGTACAGTACAGGCATGTGTGATTTGCGCAGAATCTTGAATTTCGTGTTGAATACAAATGAATCATGAAAAAATTAAAGATTTGGAGCGGAAAGGGGATTACGGAACAAGAAATAAATTTGACAGAAAGTAGGGATTGATCGACTTATAAGAGAACATATTGTTTGGAATCCAAATTCGTTCTAACTCATTTGGATCATGATTTTATTGGCGAAAGAAAGGACTTTATATCTTTTTGAAAACCGCATCCATGGTACATCGAAAATTTTCAAAAGTGGTCATCGAAAAATATTATTCAATTGCTGCACTTAGATTATCATCAAAGACTTTCTGAGCTCCAACTTCATAAAATCGAAAGGTGATAATAATTCTTGTTCAATCAAATTTGTTACGTATGAGCACCCTGTATAGTAAATATTAAATAACTAATATTGATTTTCCAACTTATTGTACAAGAACTTAGTACATCAGCAACGAAACTCTATTATGTTCGTTGTTTCTATTTGTGTAGCTTTTAGTAGAATCCTAAATCACTTTAGATGCACTAACAGCTTTTTCGCTTTGACATAGAATAACAACAAACCGGTGCAAAAATTTTAGTCTCCGTATAGTACGAGGATATATTGATATCTAGTTAGCCTAGACCAGTTCCATGCATAAACAAAATATTGCGTTACCATAGCAACGAACAATAACTTATTAGAAGTGTCAGTGTAAAGTTAGACGTCAAAAAAGTAAACCAGAGTTACGGAATAAATTAAAAGCAAAAATATGTCCACCGAAATTGTGAAAATCGAAAAATTGGAGTATCGAGCCATCATCAAGTACCTGTATTTAAAAGGGTTAAGAGGTAAGCAGATTTACGAATATATGCTTAATACCCTTGGTGATCCATGTCCTTCGTATGCGACCGTGAAAAATTGGACTGCAAGCTTCAAAAGAGGTAAATTTTTCATTGAAGATGATAACTGATCGGGAAGGCCAGTTTCTGTGTCAGTCCCCGAAAATATCGATGCAGTTCATGACATTATTTTATCAGACCGTGGAATTGGGCTAAAACGGATATTCGAAGCACTGAATATTTCATACGAACGCGTTCATATAGTTCACGCCAATTTGGACATGAGAAAAATTGCTGCAAAATGGATCCCCAAATGTTTGAATGTTGACCAAAAGCGTGCAAGGGTAGAAGCATTGCGTTCGATCTGTGCTCGATTTGAAAACGATGTAGACCTCTTAAACCGAATTGTTACTATGGATGAGACTTGAGTACATTTCTACGATCCAGAAACAAAGCAAGAATCGATGGAATGGTGACACTCTGGTTCTCCAAGACCTAAGAAGTTTCGTGTCCAAAAATCTGCTGGAAAAGTTCTTGCTTCAGTTTTTTGGGATTGCCATGGAGTAATCATGATTGATTTTTTGGATAAGGGTAGAACAATAACTGGAGATTACTATTCGACATTACTGACCACTCTACGGGAAAAAAATTAAAGAGAAAAGACGTGGAAAGCTATCCAAAGCTGTTTTGTTTTTACAGGACAACGCCCCTGCACACAAATTCGTGATTTATGGTTTGAATTACTAGAACACCCCCCTTATTCACCAGATTTGGCTCCGTCCGATTATCATCTCTTTCCTCAACTGAAAAAAAGTTTAAAAGGTCGTAAATTTCCTTCCAACGAGGAGGTAATAAAAGCTGTGGAGGTCTGGTTTGCAGAGCAAAAAGAAACATTTTTTTAAAGGTTTAAAGACCTTGCAGGTTCGCTGTAATAAATGTATCCAATTAAGAGGAGAATATGTTGAGTAATAAAATATTTTGACATTGAAATTTTGTTTGGTTCTATAGTAGGCTAAGAATTTTTCAATATATCCTCTTACAATCGTGTTCAAATGAGGCTATTATGATATATTATGCTCTGTCTTAATCAAATTAATTAGTATCTAAGTGTAATTAAATTACACATGTGTCTTTTCACACATACGTCAACCGTTTTTATTTCCAAAATCTTCCCCACTGCTGAAAATCTATCACAAATGGTTTTTTCAACTTCTTCTTGTATAGGGACGAGGTTTTATGAATTCTATGATCTGCCCTCTTGTGACCAGCTACCGTACCACCGTTTTTAAATCCTACCAACTTGTTCTTATTCATCTGAAATATTCATTTCTTCCAATTCTCAAGAATTTAGTTTTTGACAATTTAATTTTTTTAAACTTGAACAAGTGCCTAATGAAACTACAGGTCAGTTCACGTCATTAGAACAATTGGCTGCTACTTGTGAATTTAAAGAGAAGGATGTCTAAGCACAAACTCAACTTTTGTTTAGGTTTTCAGCTGTGTTATGCGGTATTAAATAGTTTTCTTTGTCGAAGGACCAGCCACAGTATTAGTGTGACGAGATATATTTTATTTTATCGTTGTTAGAGTTTGTAGGGTGATAAATTACATTGTTATTCACTTTTCACTATTTTTATTCACGAGTTTATTATAAAAGTTCACTTTGCTTTTACAATTAAGAATTTTACTTTACTGGTTCATTATTGGAATATTTTTAAGTTTGTTTAATTTTAATAAGTACTTGTCATTTTTAATTAACCATTGAAATGCCGGTAATTTTAACCGGTAAATGAGTGATCTATTCATCACTTGCTCGGTTCACGTTCTGACTATGAAAGAGGGACTTTGTGGGTTGGGAAAATGTTTTATAGGCTAATCGAATGTTCTAGAGTTTTGGTAGAAAGGGGGCGGGGCTTAGTTGCCTTTGGAGAAATAGTACGTGCAAAACAACACGATTTATTGAGTGTGGCGGTTAATTTTAAGAACGAAGAAGTGAATGGGTTTTTTTTCTTTTCTTTTGTAAAGGTTTTATTTGTTATTAAGAGACTTTTTTATGATAATTTTTTTATGTGGAAGGGGCGTTAAAATGAATATTTGCGTAGTGACGGAAATATTGAAATATTTTATTTTATTTTGTTAAGTTATGAGATAAGGTTTTGTTTGGTATTAAGAGAGTTTTGTATGATATTTTTTTATGTGAAAGGGACGTTAAAATCGATATTTGCTTAGCGAAGGAAATATTGAATAGATAAGAAGAATTATATTTTTATTTATAATATATACCTATGGAATGCGTAAATTTTGGTATACGGGATGAAGATAAATGTAATGATCGCAGGAAGAATTTGAATTCGTACAATGTCCTTATTCGAGACAGAATTGTTCTAGGTATAATTGACCCTAGAATTCAGGAAAAATTATTGCAATTTGCAAACTTAAATGGAAGAAGCTTTCAACATTGCCAGATCAATGGAACGCAGTGTTAACACATAAAAGGAAATAGCTACAAACAATTATTTGGATTCGGCAATAATTAGTATTATTAAAAAAGCAAAAATTTTTGAGTTGTTTTTCGTTGTGTAATTGTCTACTATAAATTTTTCTATTTTCTGTTCCAGTTGTTTTATCATAATTAAGGCATAGTAATCAATGTCCCTATTCAATTTCTCTTCAAAATGTTTCAATCTGTTGATTTTTCTTCTTTATTATATTGTGAATCAGTCTCATTATTATGGACGAATGATCCAACACTGAAATAAAAAAAATGTCCATAAATATTTGTAATACAAAAATAAAAGATAGAGAGCCTCTGTAAAGTCAAAACAATGGCCGAAATTGAGGAAAATTAATCAATAGATGCAATAATGTGACCTCAACGTGAAACAGCAGGATTGGCATAACCCACCTAGAACTGATGAAATTTTTGTGTTCAAAATCACGACAATTTTTGGATTCTCCATGTAGAGCATTGCATTCGCTTAAACCTCAAGTTGATTGCCTCAAATTGGAACTAGATCGATGTTGGCAAATTAGTATTCCTGTAAAAATTCTTGATTGTTGTCCATTGTTATTAACATGTCCCCGAGAGGATAACATAATAGTCAATAGCGGGTTTAATTACTCAACTATTGTTTTCCAACGTACCTACGACTTCAAATTAACCCCATAGCGGAGACTCTCATGATTACTCTGTATATTAATAAGCACATTTTAGACTTCTCAAACTGTTCGAGCTTCTCAAATATTTTGATTAAATTCTCTATCGAATGAACTATTGAATACAGTTTCGTCTTTTAAGGAGGAAATTTTTCTCATATAGAACTTTCATAAGTTTATTCTAATAACTGAATTTCATAGAATGATGGTAATGAAACTTCGAACTTTACTTCTGAGTTGAAAACAACTTCTATTAGAAAACTTCGGAATGATTATTGTATAACTCTTTCTGTAAACAAATTAGTCAATAGTCTCATATAAAATTTGAAGTTCATGTCGAAAAAAACTGACTGAAATGAATGCTAAACTTGACCTTTTCGCTGATATAACATTCAAAGAAGCTCATTTAACTTAAAATAAAATAAATTTTTATTTAGCAATCGCTTTGGTTCCGGTGCACTTCGCGACTCTCCGAATTTTTTGTTAATTTTAATTTTGTTTGATAGCTTACCTTAAATAAAGCAGATTAGAACAAAAATTTCGCTGGATCATTCAGTAATTACTTTAAAAATCACAAATTTAGTTCGAAAAATGGTACTTTTCCAACACTAGTTATTGCTATCTTACGATAAATATTTTGACTTTAAATTGTTAAGGTTATTATCTTGAACTAAATATAAGTCTGTTTCACAAAAAAAACTGGAAGAAAACACCTAAATTTTGCCAATTTTAAAAAATATTGTTAGACGTAATTATTTTCACTTGACCCTTATAGGTTATAAATAAGACACTGACATCTTATGCCTAGGCAGCCAGAGTCACAAATTAGGATACTTTTCTGTCATCATGTGAGTTTTAGCGACGTTGTCAAATGGTATTTATTTTTTTCAGTTGAATTAATTTTGTGTTGTAATAGATATATGAATATATTAGAAAAGTATTTGCTTAATAATAAAGAATGAAATAATAAATATCCTTAGAATGTACTGTTACTGTTTATTTATTTCTAGATACACTTTCCTCCGATTATGGTCCATGATAAAATTGTTCTTATGTTGTTGTGTTTATTATTGGCATATGATTGGTTGTTACCGGTTGTTACCGCGAAATATAAGATGTCCTACTGCACGCTGTAGAAGACAATGTTCTCTTCAAAAACGGAGGATAGGTGTTTTGGGACATAGTTTTAATTGCTATAAGTGTAAGCTTAGAATTAGTTTACTGAAGGGAACTTTTTTTGAAAAGTGTAAAGTGCCAATTCGAACAATTTTATACTTGTTATGGCAGTGGGTATGTGAAATTCGGTTGGGTCCTGTGCTATGTGAGTTTGTTGTAGCAAGAAAGTTGTGGTTCAGTACTACCGTTATTTTAGAGACATATGTTCTTGGAAGCTAATTGAGAGGAACGATTTATTTTTAATTGGTATGTATCACTTTAGCTATTAGTCGCTACTAACGAAAATATTTATTTTAGATAGTTATTTTAGATTAGATTTCATTCATTTTAGTAAACTTGGATTTGTTTTGAACTACGCCACTTTTCAGATTTCTATTAGTTAAATTTGGTTAGTATCAATAGCTCAACTTTCACTTAGCTGAAATCAGTTATCATGGCAACAATTGTTGTGATAAGTGGTAAACATAAACCCAAACCAGAAAGTGTTCTCTCCCGAGAATTCGAAATTAAGCATTTGAATTTGCTCAGTCATGGTTTAGTGCCAGCGAGACCATATACTGAAAAATTCGCGCGAATTGCGAAACGTCGAACCGGCGCGCTCGCTTCGCTCGCGATATCAATCTGCTTTATTATTTCAAACGGAAATCCGATCTTCAATAACTCAAATGATTATCCACATTATTATAAAGTAATACTTGCTAAAATAGGTATACTATCAGGAATACATCCCCATTTTGCAAATGAATAAATTGAATGAACAGCTATCGCCAGATTGTAGAAAAGCGCGCCGGTTCGACGTTTCGCAATTCGCGCGCGCACATTATTATGAAATAATACTTGCTCAAATAGGTATACTATCAGGAATACATACACAAGCTGCAAATGATTAAATTGAGTGAATAGCTATCGACAGATTGTGAAAAATGCGCGCCGGTTCGACGTTTAGCAATACGCGCGCGCGAATTGCGCAACGTCGAACCGGCGTGCTCGCTTCGCCCGCGATATCAATCTGCTTTACTATTTCAAACGAAAATCCGATCTTCAATAACTCAAATGATTATCCACATTATTATGAAATAATACGTGCTCAAATAGGTATACTATTGGGAATACATACCCAATTTGCAAATGAATAAATTGAGTGAACAGCTATCGACAGATTTTGAAAAATGCGCGCCGGTTCGACGTTTCGCAATTTGCGCGCGTAGAATCAAAAACCATAAAATACAATTCTGAAAAAGCATCCACATTTTAACAAATTGTAACAAAAAAGTGGCTGGACAACTAAAATTGGTAAAAATGCCAGACATGTCCGGCTTTATCCGGACGCCTGGTCACTTCATTATAATAAAATATCTTAATACGATTTTATTACATAATGACAAATTATGTTATCTCTATAATTGACTAGGCAGAGTTTCATTTAATATAAAACAAATACTGCTTTGTTATGTTAATTTATACTAATGATTTTGATTCTGTATTACTTTCTACTACTACTGATCACTTTATTAATAATTATTACAAACTCACTTAATTTTGACTATCATACATAACTTACCTCAATACCTTTTTCTGTTCTATTATAACATTCCATCTCAGATGCTCCACCACAAACCTCAAGTGGGTTGTGTGTTCCACTTGAAATTTGTTGCTTTTCATAGCCCGTTTTTAAAGTGAGTATCCAATCAGGATTACAACTATCTTTTAAAGTTGCAGGGTATCCTAAAATTACACAAAATTAGGATAACGATACCTTATATTTTATAACCTACATGAAACAAAGTGCTCCGAACAAATCCTAGCATTTTTTGCTTTGATTCGGAAAAATCCTGAGGTTTTATATTCTATAACCAAGCCTGTCTTCTCTTTCATGACGAGTGGTTAAGGTTTTCTCGATATTTAAAGTTTGTAACCGAGGGTATTCGAAAACACTTCACGTTGTCTCTCTCCCCACGTTTTCCACATCCCACAACACAACAAAAAGCAGGAATTTTCACGACTAGCTATTGTAAAAATGATTAAAATTCGTGTTAAAGGGCTTTACACAAGCGTTGTACAATGCACTCTACAGCTGTGTATGACCCATAGAGAGCTAAACATATTTGATTTGTCTATGGTACACTGAAAATAATAACGGACCTAATATGAATCACCAGCTGTGATCGACCGCCAAAGATCGATTTTAATGACGAATTTGATCTATTTAGTCAAAATGAGTATTATTATAATTACTTTACTGGTATTGATATTATTACTATGATGATTGATATTAATCCAATAAGCGTACAGTTAATAATCTGGCTGATGATCAGTATAATGTTTTTATAGTAAGTGTGATACATTGCATATTATGAATACTTGTCCAGGAAGAAAGCTACCCAGAGTGGTTCTGGTCCTGTTGGTCCAAATAAACTGGTTACTCCATGATACTGATACACTACTCGGGTATATTGACAAAATAATCGTAAAATCGCAGTACCCATACCCATTTACAAATATCATTTTGATCACAATTCTGACCAAAACAATTAGTGAGGAATTTTCCGCGTGAATCTACTTTACTTCATAACTTTCGTGATTAAAACAATCACTCTGGTGATAGACTTTCCCGCGCGAAATATTCTTCTTTATCATTTAGAAGAGAAGTTGTCAGCTTTCCCATAAAATACCTATGCAGACCTATTTATTTTATTTTGTAGTCCTATGCATATTTATAATTTCTGTTTAATTACATAAACACGTCTTCTTTTCTCTAGTTCATTAGAAAATAACAATCCGATATCGATTTAATTTTGATGTATTCGCGGCTTGGAATGTATTTTAAAACATAATTCCCAAGAAAACAATAGAAAAGGTTTGTCTTTATCATTAATTGAGGGCGGGCCGAGGGTCTTTCACTAAAAGAAGATCAAAGAAAAAAAGCTCGTAATGGTAAAATCTTATAAAATAGCATACGATTACCAAAAGAGTATTTCGATGTTACATTTTTATTTTGGTAGTACCACCTACCTACCTACCTATATTATGTAAGGTGTACCTACCTAACTATTAACAAAACTAAAGGAGTAGTACCTAAATAGAACATTCATTGCAGTAATAATTAATGAAAGTTGCCTTAAAACGCGAAAACGCTAAACATTAATAAAATCATGTGTATCCCCTTTTATTGTTAAAAGGAAAAATGGCAACATCATACATCACGAGACACATTTCTGGCGCTATTCACGGTAGTGTCGTCGTAGAACGTAAGATACTGTAGATTAAGATTCCTGTTTTATTGTGATTTTGTTATGTGTATTGCCATAAATAATCATAATTTGGGGTAAGTGTTTTAATCACTTATAAACCTATCATATCATGGTTAAAAGTTTAGTATTCAATCTTCAGGAATAATAAATCTAACCAAAAAGTTTAGGAATAGGAACTGAGTGTGACTTTTACCTAACAAGTGCATGCGTTAAATAGAAAACTAACATCTTAAAAAGTATGTAGAAACTGTTTGATTTATAGGTAGAATTTTATATTTCTTACCATTTAAAGATGAAAAAAACTTGAGTTAGGCTATCTCTCTATATACAGTGTGTCCCAGGATGGATCTAACTACACTTACAAGTATTTGTTTTTAGTTTTAGAGAGAAGACCATTCTTTATAAAGTTTTGCTGGTTCTGAAAGTCCTTAGTCATATCCAAAATAACTGTATAACATACAGGTTTTGCCTCAATTTAATGGACCTACTTGGTATCTACTCTATACTTGTAAACTTATATGTTTTTAATTTTAGAAAAAATACTATTCTTTATAAAACGTTCATCTCGTTTTAAAAAAATCTTCATCCATATTGAGAATGTGGGTATAATATACAGGTGGTCTCTGGATGGACCTAACTTACAAACTGTTAATCTTTTTAATTTTATAAAAAAATCATTTTTTATGGTTATTTTATTTGTTCTGTAAGAAGACCAGAGCCATATTCACAATAGCTGTATAAAATACAGGTAGTGGAGAAAATGTGAAATTTCATTTCATCATTAAATTAGTACCTCTATAATACAAACACAGACATTCTGAATGTGGCTAAGAGCTGCTCTTCAGAACAATTAAAGCTATTTATAAAGAAATGATTTTGTTTCTAAAACTTAACATATCTTATACTTACAAGTTGTTAGGTTCATCCGGGGACAACCTGCATGTTATGGACATTCTGAATACGGCTGAGGACTTTCCCAAAAAAATGATTATAAACAATGATTTTTTCCCAAAATTATAAATACCAAAGTTTGTTAATAGGTACATCCTGGACAACCTCTTTGTTATACAGATATTCTGAATATGGCTAAGGATTTCTCAGAACAAGAAAAACGATGACATGGAGCTTTATGGAACAGCAATTTTTTCGATTCAAAACCAATAATCAATGTGCCAAAGTTCATGTTTTTCATGAATATGTAAGCAAGAAAAATAAAGAAAAATAAGCAAATAATATTTTTTATTCATCTTCCATTATATAACTATTATTATTATCCTCTCCATCCATCCTCTCATCGTTGTTGAAAGGAAGCTTACAATAGGTGGGACTTTATAGATCTCCAGGACCTCGACAAGCCAGGAATGAGGTACGCTATTAGTATTGTATTAGTATTTTTGTTATTATTATTTCACGTATCCTCAATTATGCAAATGGCATTAAATAAACTTAGTGAATTGAATTGATGATTTTGATATCTTAAATACAGCAGATACACACTGTATTTATTGATTAACGTAATAAGTTATTGGTTCAGTCATACTAAGATATTACTATGAGATTATTTTCTTTAATTTCGCCAAATTATTATTTCTCTAGTGCTCAATCCGTTATTTGGGTGAATAAATAAATTTTATCAGTTGTGAATTGTGAATATAGGCTTCATTTGGCAAACCTATCCTAATCATATTCCGATTAACTTATTTAACAAAATGATAAGATTAATCAGCAATTATGATCAATTAGTGGTTAACAGAGATTGATTTTATTATTTTTTTCTGATTAAATTAATTAATTAGATAATTATATTAATCCCAACAATGATCGTTTAGTGGTATGTAGTGACTAATTTTATCATTTTTCTTTGATCAACTTGATTAACAGGATAATTGGATTGATCTCCAACAATGATCATTGAGTGATATGTAGTGATTAACTTTAATATTTTAGACTAATCAATTTAATCATCAGAATAATCCGATTGATCTCCAACGATGATCAGTTACTATCGTCTGCAGATATTAATATTGACGTTTTGTCGTATTGTTTCAATCTCCAATGTAATTGAATTAGATTTTACACATCTTTACATCAATCCTACCATTTGATTGTAACAATTTCGAAATATAAGTAGATTAATAACTTTATGTGATTGTACCAATATTTGAAGATTAGTCGATTACCTGAGACTGATTCTATTAATCTCATTGCGTATCGGCTGACTTTTAATCATCATAGCCATTAATTCAATTCACCTTTTAATTAAATAATGGCTACTTTTTCGTTCAGTGTATGACCCACAGACGCCTTGTTTAAATTTAAATGACACTTCGCTTGAGTGCTCTATAGAATATAGGTAATCTCAGATATATTAGTATACCAGAACTTAGCGGAAAATTGTACAAAGCTAGCACGAAGAAGGCACAAAACTTGCGAAAATTCGTCACATTCACATTTGCACTCACTTTTAACGAAGTTAAAACAAAAAGGACACAACATTAAATCACAAATCGCATTCGTTGTTTTTAAAAATGTAAAATATTTAGGTTATATTGAATCGCTTCTTCTTTTCTCACCTTGTTTATCGTCCAAGTTATCTAGGTTTTTCGATCGTTTGGTGGAAATTATATTTGTCCATTTATTCAATTGAACATTTGTCAAATGTAAAATAATACCAATATAAATATAAAATATGACTAAAAATAAAATAATCCACTTTTAAGTATCAACAATACGTTCGTTATAAAAAGAATATTTATACTTATCGGAACATTTAACGTTATTTTTTAACAATCACAAACATATACATAGTTTTTATATTTACCCTAACCACATAAAATATACGAACTAAGTTACTACCTGTGGAGCATACATAAAACGCCCAATAAAGTACAGTTTCAATACATTTTAGATCATGAAGATAGTTAAATCTTGTGTAAAGTATTTCCAAGCCGTCACGAGTTACGGAAATGAGAACTGGCAACATTGTCCATCTCCTTCTCCTCCTAAAATTTGTGACCATTTTCTCTCTCAAAAGTGCGTAATCCAAGAAATTTTTTGTCTTAAAATGTTCTATAACAATAGGGCTTTCTATTAAAAAAAAATCGCTCCAAAATCGGAGGGTCGCGAAGTGCACTGGACCCGATCACAGGTATAATATCTCACAGGTATAAAACCTAACAGTGAACAACTTAAACATTGAGTAATTATACTCCTACAAATACTTAGGCCACGAGATTCGATTGGGAAGGGATAACCAAACCAAAAGAAGAATAGGTCTCACATGGACAGCCTTTGGAATATTGAGCTACATCTTAAGATCTGATATTCCCATGTGTCTTAAGAGAAGAAAGTCTTCGACCAATGTATTTTACCAGTACTAACCTACGGAGCCGAAACACTGACTCTAACAAAGAACACCGCGAACAAAATAAGAGTAGTGCAAAGAAGCATGGAAAGAATAATGTTAGGCCTATTCCTGAGAGATAGAATTCCAAACACAGAGGTGAGATGGAGAAGTAGAGTAACAGAAGCCATCACAAAAATATCGACTCTAAAATGGAACTGGGTGGGTCATCTAGCCAGAATAAACGACGGCAGATGGACTAGAAAAATAACTGAATGGAGACCGCGAGACCACGCTTTCTGCAGCAGAGGCAGACCGCCCACTCATTGGTTAGATGATCTGAAGCGCATCCAAACCAATTGGTTAAATGCAGCACAGGATAGGGGGAGATGGAAATGGTAGGCTTATGTCCAGCAGTGGACGAACATATAGCTGTGTGATGATGATAATGATGATAAATCCTCATAGGAAAAAAGCCCATAAGGAATTATGCCAACACGAAGTAAAAAACTCACATGGACAAATGCTCACTTAGTAAAATGTTCACACGAAAAAAGTTCATAGATGTTTACATTTTCACTTGTAATATACCGGAAGACAGCGCAATCATAAGCCAGAACGTCATTCAATGTGAGACAGAAATATGTGTACTAACCAAAGAACTAATAAATGAATGAAAGCCGCATCACCTATATTTGCTGCTTAGAAAAACGATAATTACATAAATCGGGCGCATTGTAAACAAAATACCGTGAATCTCTTTTTTCTATTTATCCATTTTCTTTTTAATACCGAGCAATGGTTAGCCCAGCATTCGCCAAAATTTCAACATTTATATAAAGTATTAGACGGAATCAATCGCTAATAAAGAATCCTTCTTTTTGAGATCCTCAATGAAGTTGTTAATAAGATTGGGAACTCTAGAGAAATCGTGATGATGGGTAACTTCAACAGCCGATCAGGAAAAATGACCAACAGTAATATTATAGGCCCATTTGGAGAGGAGCAAATGAATGATAATGGCAACAGACTCATACAATTATGTGAAACCAACAACTTAAAAATCACGAATGGCTTCTTCAATCATAAAGAATACATAGATACACCTGGACACAACCAACACGTAATCTGAAATCCGTAATAGATTACATCATCCTTAGACAAAAATCAAGCATACAGATAAATGAGGTCAGAGTACTAAGAGGAGCTTTTGGTGGTGGATCAGATCATTTTCTGGTACGAGCCAAAATATTCCTTTCACTAAAATATAAAGTACAAAATAAAGACAACCAAACGATTGACTTACAAGAAGTGCCACATACAAAATATAATCTTTATAGTCTGATACATGACAGAACAATACAATTATATCAACAAACACTAGACAATAAGCTGATACCAAATTTTGAAGACCTCACATTTCAAGAAACCTATACTAACATCATCTCAAGTGTACACGAAGCGGCTAAAGAATCATTAGGAACACATAAGCAATATGTAAGTGATAATTTGTGGTGGAATAATGATATAGAAGTTTTAGTAAAACAAAAGAAAGACTTATACCTAAAATGGTTAAACACAAAAAATCCAGATGATCTAGAACACTACAAAATAATTAAACGTGAAACAAGAAAATTGATTCAGAAAGAAAAAAATGAACTTTGGGATAAGAAATGTTTCGATATCAATACCTATATTGGAGGACGGAAAAACGCACAAGCTTGAAGATTCATAAATTCAGTTCGAACATCACATAAGGAAAGATCACACATACAGATAATAGAAACAAAAAAATGGATAGACTACTACAAAGAATTTAATAATGAAGACAGACAAGAATATTGGATGGATATACAAGGCGAAAACGTTGAAATCACTGGGGATATGGTCAAGAAAGCAATAAAAGGTTTGAAAAATGGAAAAGCTTGTGCCCCTGAGGGTGTGTGCGCTGAACTTCTGAAGAATGGAACAGATACATTGTTCGGGGGTCTAGCGTACATATTCAACTTGTGCATTAATGGACATCCCGTTCCAGAAGAATGGAAAACTGCATATATAACACCAATCTATAAAAAAGGCGATAGAAAACGATGTGAAAATTACAGAGGAATATTCGTAACAAGTGCAGTCAGTAGACTGTATGGACGAGTACTGAGAGATCTTATAGAGGATGAAATTAAAGGTCAAGAAGAAGAAGAACAAAGCGGAAAAGAAGACGGCAACTAACAGAGAAATACATATAACATTTGTAGACTTACACAAAGCATACGACACAATACCAACGGTGAAACTCTGGGAAGTTCTAAAAGACACCAACATCAATCACACTCTTATTACAGCTATACAAAATCTTTATAATGGAGCAAACTCAAGAGTAAAAATAGGAAAATATATCACTGATGAATTTACAGTGAATAAAGGTTAGAGACAGGGATGTTGTATATCGCCAACATTGTTTAAAATCTATGTGGCAGCAGCTTTAAAACAATGGAAAAGGAAAATTCATGGAATGGGAATAGAACTCGATAACACAACACTTTATACTTTGCAGTTTGCCGATGATCAAGCAATTATATCAAATAATAAGGAAGATATGGAGTACATGTTGCACAAGTTGATTGAAGAGTACGAAATCTGGGGTCTAAGGGTCAACATTCAAAAGACCAAATATCTTTGTATCGGTGGAGAACCTAGTGATTTAACATTAAATAATGATCGAACAATAACACACTGTCACGCCTATAACTATCTGGGAGTGACATTTGACTCAACTGGGACAGATAACAAAGAAATTGAAAGTAGAATAACAACAGCGAAAAAAGCGATATCTTGTCTCAATGGCATTCTGTGGAATAAAAATATTACAAAGAACAGATAATACAATATATATGAAACTTTAGTGAAAAGCAGCCTATTGTATGGATCTGAAAACTGGAGACTAACAGAGAAATATAAAAAAAGATTAGAAGCTGTTGAAATGGATGCGATGAGAAGATCACTCAGGATTTCAAGAAGAGATAGAATCAGGAATGACACCATTAAAGAAATAATGGGGATTGAAGGTACCATTATCGATGACATAGAGAAAAAACAACTTACATGTAAGGAGTTCGTAGCCATGCAAATATTTTGTTTTTCCTAGTTTCAAGAAATAAAGTTTCCTCAAATCATAAATTTGTGTCTCCTCAAATAGCGCTTCACTTGGATATCGGTTTTTTCTACACATTATTAGTTTCAAGAATCGCTTTTGTATGATTTCTAATGATTTCAGGTATGTTTTGGATACTCCACCCCATCCTATAATACCATAGCCCAGATGCGATTCAACTAAACTGTGGTAAAGAATTTGTTTTTGTTTGAAGTTGAGTATTTGTGAGACTTGTTTGATTCTATATAGAACACTACGTAATTTTTTTACTAGATAGTTTATATGTACGTCCCATCTAATGTGGCTGTCTATCATAATACCCAAGTATTTAACCCTTTTCGATGGTAAGATTTCAAGGTCATCTTCTATTGATATTTTGTCAATTGTTGGGAGGCTCGCAGATAAGCTACAGAACGGCAGGTAGAAAGTTTTTTTGAGATTCATTGATAGTAGTCTATTATCGAACCATTTCTTAATGAAACCAAAGTCAGTTTCTATTTTATTCTTTAAGTCGTCCGATGTGTTACTTTCATAGAATATGACCGTATCATCTGCAAAACTTATGATGCTACCTTGTGTTCGTATGGAGAATAAATTATTTAGATAAATATTGAATAGCAAAGGTCCCAACACCGTTCCTTGGGGTACACCACATGATATAGTTTCTTTTTTGCTGAGTATATTTTGTATTTTTGTTTGCTGTTTCCTGTCAGTTAAGTATGAGTTGAAAAGGTCATGTGATTTACCCTTCACTCCCAGATCGTCAATTCATCTACTAAAAGATGTTCAGCTTTAAAATGTGCTGAAGCCATTTTTTCTCCTAATTTAAATAATACTCAATCAGGTAGAATTACTAAATAATACCAAACACAAAGTAGTAAAAGTATATAATGAAATGTCCCAATAAAACTTTACCAAATAGTAGTAAAATATGTTCTAATACCGATAACTTTTAAGTATTTTAATGAGAAATAAACCAAAATACCGGTATTGCTGCTATACCAAAGAATAATTTATCTGAAGTTTCTAGATATATAACAACAAATCCATGCATTTGAGCACAGAAACATCAAAAATGTATGGTAATAAAAATAAATAAAAGTGTCACCAACTCAGAAAGCCAATTATGTATTGAAAATATTCTTTCTACTTTTTCTAATCGACAACAAAACCTTCCCCACGTTGGGCGTCAAAGATGTGTAACACTCCTGTTAGGAAAACGACCAGCTATTGCTCAGGGGGTGAGTGTCGTACCCTTGGGCAGGTGACAAAGAGTTCAAATAGGAAGAGGGCAGCTGTTGCGTCCCTGTCGTCCCGGTTTATTATCCAAATGATAAAATTAGCCGTATTAATTCGAGCTGAAACCAAAATTAAAATTCCAAAACAATGGGCGCCACCTATCCAAACTCGATGCCTGTCGAATAGAGGTTGTAAAAAGAATAACGCAAGACTTAGCAAAAATATCAAAGCTTTTATTTCCTATTTCTCTTTCTCTTTTCAATGATTTGGTTTACAAAGTTTTGATTTTAGATTAGCTTGACAATACTAACAAGGTAAGAAAAGAAAATTACAAAATTAATTATAACAAAAGTTGAAGTCGACAAATTTCGTTAATTCTTACAAAATTAAAGCTTATTACAAAAGTTAAGGTTGACAATTGTTAATTATTACAAAAGTTAAAATCGACAAATTTTGTCTATTCGCTTTATCAAATAAACTGACTATTAACCTTTTCTTTATTTGAAGAGAGACTCTAACTTGGTGACTACTTAAAACATTTTTACTTATCTTGGAGTCATGAGTCGCTCCTCCTTGGGTTCAGATTCGCTACTGTGTTCTCGGTCACTCTTCCGTGGTCTTGGGTTGCTATGGGTACTACTACTACAGGATGAGCTTCTTTTAGCTCACGGAACTCCGTCAGGTTAGGACATGTACTAAGTGCCAGAGGGTAAATGTGCCTAAAATATCATAAACGGGGAGAATCTGATCTGACCCAAAAAAATAGAAATGGTAACACGGTTCTGGTAAAAATGTTTGAATTCGTCACAAACTTAGATCGTAATATAGTGAACAAGAATGTAAATAAAAAAGTGAAACTACGATTCCATTCAATGAAGTTGATTACAATTCGTATAATAAAGTGGAACTCAAAAATGACAAAAGAAATAGGGATTACCATTTAAAAAATTAGGGGTAGGTGCCCTGGGGGTCAGGGGGTTGAAAGTAATACGACAACAAACGCCTCAACTATTGTTCCTCTTTATATGTAAATTGACGTTTCGCCAAATTTTGATACTGTTATCCGTTTAGGCAATATTAAATGCCACCCCCTATTTAGTTTTACTTGCATTCAATTTTAACTTGTTAGCACGTAATCAATTATATAATATATCCCGTTCAGTATTCATGTAAAAATAATTTCATTAAAATTACTTCCAGCGACATATATCATTGTGTCATTTGCACACAGGTTTACCAATGAATTTCTAATACACTGCGTTACTCATTGATGTAAATTACAAACAACAACAGGCCCAAAACGCTTCCCTGGAGTACGCCGTAATTACTGGCTATCGTTTAGATAGACACTAATCAAATTTAATGCTGCAGTGCGTACTGATCTTAATTTCTCAATTAATAAACTATTGTTCATGGTTTCAAACGCGCGCTTTAAATCAATGACAACGTAAAGAACCACATTGTTGTCGTTAATTTCTTTTCGCCACTGTGAACTGACAAATTGAATTTCCGTTTCACAAGACCCTAATTGGCCTGCACACGAGAAATAACTTTTTTCAAAAAAATCTTAAAGTTAATCCCTCATAACGATTTCAATTATTTTATCAACTATCGGTAGAATGTTTATCGGTCGACACTCTTCTGGACGTGTGGACGAAGGAATAGGTACAATTATACTAGTTTTCAATTGGCATCTGTATTTTCTCTAATACTAGATTTCTGACATTTAGAAGAGGATACGCTATTACACAAAATTGAATCTTTCAAAAGTGAGACAGTAAGGAATTCATCAACAGACCCTATATTTTTTAAGCAACGCACATCTTAATACTGCCGCTGTAATAATTATTAAAGTTTTCCACTGGACTGTTGTAGCATCTCTCAAATGATATTTGTAAGGTCTTATTTCTCTGTCCCAATAATGTTTTAATTGTTTTCCACTGTTTTTATTGTAATTCTTAGATCGATCAATATTACTTACATATTATAGTTTTTTTTCATACCTGGTTATAGACTTGATTTCTTCTATAATTTGTTTCTCTTGTTTTGTTTTTTCTATAATGTGTCTCCAATTATGACATGAAAATTGAAAAAAGAGTGCAAAAAATCTTAACCAATTAACAAAAGTCTGCAGATACAATTTTTTGTTCAAGATAATTGTGGGAATGTTTATTGTTAAATCGGGAGTATAATTGGTAGTATATACAGATATCGTTAAAATTAATTAAATGTCCTAATACATTTTTTAAATCAACATTTATTCTCAGTATCGTAATTGGAGGTATTATTAAAACATTAAAAGTAATTAGAATTTCTCAGAACTACGAGAAAATAAATGCAGATGTATTCTTTTTTATTTCCATTTAGGTAACAATGTAGCGGAGAAGAATTCCCACAAAGGACTCCAACAAAAACTGAACCTAATTACGAAAATTTATTTGCCTTCATCTCAATGTTTTTTGAGAGATAAAAAACGAGAATATTCGCAATACATACATCGAGACTTGAGATAGCTAAAAATATTGCGGCAATAAAGATTCTAGCTTTAACAATTTTATCGTATCATTGACAATTAAACTTCCTCCAAGTTAAATCTTTATTACAAATTATTAACACCATAACATCACAACACATGATACATTCGTTGTAATATTATATTACGTAACGTGTGTTCTAAGAAGCATTTTGCGCACGCGGATTCGTGCGTTATTTCGTGAGTGCGTAAAATGCATTACAACACGTGTTACGTACTATACTTTACCTACTACCTACTTGTACCTGTTTGATAGTACGATTAATAATACTTTAACTACATCAACATGGAGATATTTTTAATAATTTTATTGTATAACATTTCATTACATAATATTAATATAATTATTTATAGTAACAGTACCGTTCTTAAATACAAAGACATTTGTTAATTGAACAAAACTTTACACACACAAACCTATAAGGTTACCTAATAAAATGCGACGTTTATTGACAGTTTTTGATGTTCGCTTGCAAATCGCTATCACGGCCTACTCAATTTTTATGGTTTCACGACTTATGTCATAGTATGTTGGTTTACCAATATTATGATACATTCTGACATCCAAAAGATGCGGAATGCCAATAGTAATATTTGAAGATCCAAATCTTCACACATTATATCTGATATTGAAACTAATATTTTTCATGTTTCACTGTTGCATTGGGGCAATGATTAATAGGATTCGGAAAAAAATTAAAAAAAGTAAACAAAATTTATTATACACAATATTTAGTATGTAAATAATATCTATTTAGATATATTCACAATTTTTTATCGATACCTGCATTAAATTTAATATGAGGATGAAAAATTAATAAATAAGTAGGTATATCTGTCATTGTTAATTAACATTTTGTGTATGAACCAAGACGATCTAGGTGAATAGGAGTTACGGCCACCATATTTACTAAAATGATGCTGTGGTTATTGCTTTATTTAACGTTAGTATTAGTGAGATCAATTAAGATTTTATTTTTACTTTATATATCTAACGTTTCAATATTTCTTTGACGTTATATCAATATAGTTTAAATTATTTAGATAAGGAAAGCTTTACCTTGTAGTTCGAAATTAAACACTTAATTCTTCAACTCTCTTCTTCCTTTTTGTTATAAATAGGATGGCTAAGTAATTCAAATATGTATTTCTTCTTGGAATGTCATTCTTTTCTTCATATATTTTCAATCACCTTATTTCTCTATTTATTATAAGTTCGGATAAATTTGTCTCCTTTGTATAATAACGAATGTATTCTTCTCAGTTTAAAATTATTTTCTTTGATATAATATAATTAACTATTTTAAGTTGGTTTTTCTATTAGGATAATTCATTGTAATTCATCATTCAAAACTCTCATTATAAATTCCAATAAATTTTATCTTGTTTAATAATTTCAAAGGTACTCTTCTCAGATAAAGGTTCTTTCTTTAATATAATTTATTTTTTTTAATATTTTTAACTTGATTTTCCTCTCACGTTAATTATTTGTCATTCATCATTCAAGAAATTTCAAATTCCTCCTTATTCATTTTTCAGAGCAACCATCCCTAATTTTTATTAGTTTCATACTAGATGAACACTTTTTTTGGTTTAGAGTTTAAATGAAAGACTTGATACCCTTTTTATAAATTACCTTATCTGATGGTTTTTACAAATTAAAATTAACATTCATATTATTATTAATTATTTGATTAACGATAATTATCACAGTGAAATGTATTTCCTTTTATCCACCTTCGTAATTCATTTGAATTGAGTATTTTGTTGAATTTATCCTATCAAAATTTATCAATTGCTATATCTCTCTTATATTCTTGGCGATTTTAAAAATCTGACCCTTTCAAAAATAAAACTTCCTAATCCCATGATAAAACGAGAAATGACGTTACCGATCCCTCTATTAATTTCTAATAATCCAACTACGACTGGCGATTTCCTTAATTCCAATTGTGTCTGATTTTCTATTGCATTGGATAATGCATTTATCAATTTTCCAGCTATTCAGAATTGAATTTTCTTTAACGGAGACGGATATTGGTTGGGTTATATCTTTTGGCAAAGTCGTTAGTAGGGTAGATTATGTATCAGTGGCGTCTCGTTTTAAGGGCTGAATAAAAATAAAGATAATAATAAAATTTCGATAAATGGCTTTTGAACCATCTCCCTTTATCAGTCTTCTCTCCTACTTAGCAACGTAGTGAAGTTCTTTTCGATGCTTACTTTCTTGATCATTTCCAGGCTCCCTGATTTTATTTTGCCTTACCACCTTCCGTTACTCACTCTAATATCCTTCAACCTATAACTCGGTGTTTACTGTACGCTTTTAGCCGTTCCTTCTAACTCTTGCGGAGACGGGGGGTCCGTCCGGCAACAAACTCACACAAACAGACTTTCACAACATTTTCAACACTCACAACAAAGTTCTGGTAGTTTGTGATCTCAACTGCAAACATCCGCAGTAGGATCGACACAACAGCTACCCAAACGCTAACGGAAATACTCTCATGAAGCTCTGCAATAATACGGACTGCCACCTATTCCATACAATCGAACCAACACACCATCCAATTGCAGTAAATTTATCAAAAATATAAACGCTTCCTGAACTTAACTCAGACCACGATCCTGTCCTTATCCACCTAAAATTATCCCATAATATAAACCCCAACAATAATAAAACATTTGACTATAAAAAAACACACTGGAACAAATTTAGAAAATAATAACCTAATAATAATTGATAAAATAGAAAACATAAATCACTGAATAAAAATAATAGAAAACTTTCAAAATATAATAACCAACGCCAGAAATCATTCAACAACCATTAAAAAACAAACGCACATAAAAAATACTTTACTCGATAACATAATACAAATAATTGATAAAAAAACAAAATTAGAAGAACATAGCAACTAATTACAGACCTAAATTACTGTCATGACTTAAACCATCACAAACAATTAATAAATAAAAGAATATAAAAATGACGAATGGTCAAAATTTCTAGAAACACTGAAACCGGACTACAATTCATTATGGAAAATCGCCCGGCACTTCAGGAAAAAATATAATAAAATAAATAAAATTACGTATAATGGTAAAACTTACTATAACACCTCCGAAATCGCAGAGCAGTTCGGAGAGTATTTCCAAAGTAACTTTATCATACACAACACACACAATTTCATCAAAACATAACACATTCGGTTAAACAATACATAAATTCCCTTAACACAGTAAACACAAAAAATTTAACAACATGCACCGAAATATACAGTGTTAGGAAGATTCTATGGTCACATAGGTTTTATCGTCAATATGTTAAAAAGAGACAAAATACAAATAAATTCAGTGTATCATTCTTTTTCACTAACAGGATATCATAAAGTAGGAAACGTGCAATTACTGTATATGAGTAAAGGCGTGGTGGAAGTATACTCCCACCACATGTAAAGGTATGTCTTGTACGCACCGCTTTCGAGAGACGTGCAAATACAGACGTATAATGTGGACAGTTTAGTTTATTAATTGAGAAATAATAAGATTGTACTAAACTGATAGCTTAATGTAATATAGTGAATTAGTTTATTATTACTGAATTATTTCTTTCTAAATTAATCATGAAGGGATAAACGAAAGTGATGTTGATTTTTTTATTGTTCATTGCATTAAGCTATCAGTATAGTACTTATTATTTCTCAATTAATAAACTAAACTGTTCACATTACACATCTGTATTTCTAACATTAACTTCTTTCATTGCGATCTTTAAGATAATGAGTTGTTTATACAACGTTTTGCTGTGGTAAAGTTACTAGTAATAGCCTGAATGCATTTCTTTTCTAACTTGTTTATTTAAAACTGTAAGTAAAAGCCAGACATAAGAGCTACTGTACGCTTCTCGAAGGCGGTGCTTGCCAGACATCCCATTACACAGTTATTTCGTTTCTCTCTTTATGATACCCTGTTAGCGAAGAAGAGAGATACACTGAATTTATATGTATTTTGTCTTTTTCTAACACATTGACGGTAAAACGTATGTTCCCTCGTAATGTTCCCAATACTGTATAACACAATACATCAACTCAAAAACAAAACAGCCCCCGGATCAGACACCATACACAACATCTTACTTAAAAATATTCTCAAAAAAGCCATCATATAACTAACACACATAACAAATTTTATTATCAAAACTGGGCAATATCCTGATATACTCAAGATAGCCAACGTCATCCCCATCATCAGAGCAAATAAACAATCATGTTAAATTAGGCCAATTTCCCTTCTTAACAATATAGCAAAGGTGATTGACAAAATAATTTTATTTGATTTAAAACAATTTATTGAAAAACATAATATTATACCCTCCGAGCAATACGGATTCAGAAGCGGCTACAGCACAGTGGCAAAAATAATTCGTGTAATAAATTACATTAGGGATGGTTTCCAAACAAAAAACAAAGTTGTTATGGTTACACTGGATATTCAGAAGGCCTTTGACTCCGTACTACTTAATCAAAATATTAAATTCTTATTTAACCAATAGGAAATTTTATTCGAAAATTGACAATCACGTAGCCGGACCGTACTCCATGAAAGCTGGAGTTCCACAAGGCTCTGTATTATCACCTTTGTTATACTCCCTGTTCATCCATGATGTCCCAACTTTTGTTTTGTAGCCACAGCACAGAATTCTGATCATGCATTGGAAATAGTACAAACTCACATAAACACGAAAATTCTACCATATTTACACGAACACAAATTAGCTATCAACGCATCCAAAACAGAGTATTTATTACTCAGGAGAATAGCTAAAAAAACACTTCATTGCAATCTCAGCTTTGTGTAGATGGGCATATCATTAAGCCCAGTAATACCCTAAAGTATTTAGGGTATACGGTACAAGGCAATACAAATGCTAACGCACATATTATGCAACAGGTGCGCAAAGCTAAGGTTGCAATGGGAAAGCTTTATCCACTTATTTATACACACAGTAGCTTAACAAGTCACAATAAAATTCTCACATACAAATACAATATACGACCAATACTTACATACGCAGCTCCCGTTTACTTTAACGGGACGAACCACAATTTCCAGTCCCTGCAAGTGGTTCAAAACAAGTGTTTACGGATGGAAATAAAACATAACTGTTACCCCAGACTACCCAAAAACTCTTGGTTACATGACAAAGCCGACACGCCCACTGTCAAAGACATCATAACAAAAATTTCATCAAATTTTTATAATTATTGTTTGCCAGAAAAACTTCCTAAGAACCTCATAGACGCAAATCGCGCAGGAGTCATCCGAGACAGTGGGTGTAGACTTCTGCATGGAACGCTAATTATAAAACAAGGTTGATTAACTCCAAACGTATTTCATACATAAGTGTATATCAATCCAAATAAATAAACACGATCAGAATCAACGTCAGTCATGTTACTTTCTCGAAAACTAAACCCCATATCGTTTTTGAACTACTTTTCAGGGAATACACAGCCGAAATATGCTATGAATCACAAACACATCTCTACAATTACTGCAAAACAACACATTAATTGCTTTTAAATGGATTGTGAATAATCTAGGATTTCCGTTTCTAAAGTTATCACTACCTGGAGTTCAGTAAATAGCGTAAATATGTCGAAAGTTATTAATTAAATATCTGTGCTACTTATATAAATGAAATAAATATTGTAATAGAATACATCTATAATAAAATACCTAATAGGATCTTATTCTTACTCAACTATACTGCACTGTTACGGAAAATGTATCACTTCTAAATATATTTGAATATATTGAATTAAGGTTCTATTGTCCTCGCTACCTGCGGTTCACTATACAGGAAGAATCTAGCGTTTACAATTCTGTTTAACTCTTTGAATCACCCTGAAGTGTTCAGACACGTTTTTGAATTTATAATGAGCTCTCTTCAGCTATCAATATGATAGAAATACACTATAGAACATAAAACCTTCATTGTACCGTAGTCTTTTGTGAAAAAACAATTGGACAGAGGTGTGCAAAATATATAGCACCAAGATTATTTATTTAATCTAGTAGAAGAGAAATTGAAAGATTGAAATCCTTCAGAATCAATATCAAACAGTGGATGTTACGTACAGGAACATAAATGATTAATGATTCAAATAATTTAAAATATACAATTCATCAGGCGGTTACAATGGACAGAGACAGAGAATAATCTGGATAATGAAACTATTTCAATTACAAACTGCTGGTATTTATATTAAACATCCAAAACGATGTTCAAACGTCCTCCAAAGAAAAAATGGTGTCTAGAATCACCAAAACAAGAACGAAAATCTCCAACAGTAACCGAAAAATCAAATGTTACCAAATGGTTATCTCCATAGGGTGAAATGGTAACAGAAAAATCTATTAATAATTTTTCGGTGACCAAAAAAAATGTCATTGCCTACAACAAGTGTCAAAATAACCGTGATGTTTTGCAGTCAAATTCAAAATTGGAAGAGAATGAAGACGTAGAAAAAAATAATGGTTCAGAAGTCGATAGGGTCGTAGTAACTGAGGAATCAATAAACATAAAGTCCCTTTCTAAAAATAATCCTAGTGTTAACAACTCTTCATACATTTCATTTTCGATTAAAGATTATCAGAAAGGGAATGATACTCAACAAGAAAAAAAGGACACGTCTAAAAATGATGTAGATAACAAGGAATATATTAACAAAGTGAACCAGACCAATGATCTATCGACATCATCCAAACTTTCCAAATCCGTAATATCTACGTCCAATTCAGCAGCAAACAACATCAATTCAAACTCCTTATCACGCCGATCAAGTGAGAAAGACAATAATAGAATCCGAGATTATTCGTACAATGATAGTAGTTGCGAAAGGGCTCTTAACAATATCTCCATAATCAGATCCATAAAGGATACTCCCCAAGAATCTTTGGGTCTCAAAGGCCTCAAAAATATTGGTAACACATGTTTCATGAATAGTATTATCCAATGCCTACCAAACACAAGGTGGCTATTAGAATATCTAAAGAAAGACACATACGTAAGAGATATTAACATAAACATATCTAGCATGAAAGGAGCACTAATTAAAGCATTTGCTGAAGTTATTCAAGAGCTTTGGTCTGAAGACGGTTCAGACAGAGTGGTTAATACAGTATCATTGAAAAGTCACATTCAGCGATTTACTTCAAGGTTCATGGGATACACTCAACATGATGCACAGGAGTTTATTCGTTATCTATTAGGAGGACTTCACAAGGTATATGACAAACCAAAGCCCATATTAACAGAAATTGATGACAAATTTAGTGATATCGAGAAAGCACAAGAATTTTGGTTAAGATATGCGAGAATGGACAACTCCAAGATTGTGGATAACTTCGTCGGTCAATTAAAATCAACAATCAAGTGCACACACTATGGTCACTGTTCAGTTACCTACGATCCCTTTTGGGATTTCTCCCTTTCGATACCACAAAGAACAGGTCAATTACGACTTTCACAATGTTTAAATTCGTTTACAAGAGAAGAAATCATTCTCAATTCATAAATTTCCGAAAATATCGGTTATTCACCTGAAGCGCTTTTCTCAAACAGAAAGATTTAATGGAAAACTTAATGTTTCAATAGATTTTCCAATAGAAGGGCATGATATGAGCCATTACGGGGCTGATAATGTGGCACCTTGTATGTACAACCTCTACGCTATATCAAATCACTATGGAACCACTTATAATGGTCACTACACATCATTTTGCCGACATCCCTACACGGGACAGTGGCACGAATATAACGATTCAAGAGTGCTATTATTATCGTGGAAATTTTTAGTCAGTGGAGAAGCATATATTCTCTTCTATGAACAACAAAATCCCACCTCTAAGTTTAATATTTTTTTTATTAGTTTTTAAATTGTATATTTTCATTGTGAACCAATGTCTTATTTGTTTTTTTTTCTGCAAAATTTATTTATATATTCATATATAAATTGTATCCTTTTAAATATAGATAAAATGACTCTATAAATCCTTACAAAATCTCTACTAAACGAACAATGCCCGAACGAACCTCCACGCAGGTCTGGTACTATACAGCCAGCCGATCAGAATTCCAGATGTCAAAATGTTCATCAACCAATAGTTTCAAGAAACACAAAAAAATATAACTACACAACTTTAAGGCGCGTTACATAGGGATGTATAGGGGGTAGTTTGTTCAGAGTAACACCACGAGAACATGCTCCAGAATAACAAAAATACTTTGCCGTATAGTTAATTAGAAAAGGTAATAAACATCGCTTGCATACTCTCAATATTAACCAATTGGGAATGAAGAAAACCATTTTAATGTTTCTGTATCTGAATTTGCACAACGACAAAATTGAAACGTATCGGCCTGAACCTTCCTCTGTCTATCACCAGATGTATGAGATCTGTAATGATCTCAAGAGCCCTAGTTGGCTTCAGTAATGCATACACAGGCAAGCCTTTGAACATTGGCGAGGGTCTTCCTCGTGCTGTTCTAATTATTTGTTTTATTGCATTTGTGATTAAGTAGTGCACCCGTATCGGGTCACACTATATGTGTATTATGATAAAATTCCAATCATTTACTCAATTTATTAATCCGTGGCTGAGGGTGAAAAAAAATTCTCGCAGCCATTCTATTTATATTTCGCCTACTCAAGTGATTCGTCCATAATTGAAACTTGATGAAAACGAAATATTTCATTTTTTTCACATAATAGTTATACGTTGACTTTTCTATTCGAACATAAAAGGTTATAAATATGTTCAAAAAAGATTCACTATAAAAGTTCCAACTTTGGTAAGTCTGATGGTTTTTTAACGTTAATTTCCAATAATAATACAACAAAAAAGTTTCGTCAGCGTTATAAATAAGAGTGCAGTATAAGCATATTTTTATTGGATTATCACCATATCAACTTGATCGATTTGACCTCGAAAAATGCAATCAGCTAAGGGTTGAAGAATTAAGTAAATGTAACTTTATAAAGAAAAACTATTTAGCGTGTCAAGCAACCATAAAAGTTGCTTAATATTCGGTTCTTTTTTATTGATATTTTTATGTCCGAGGCTTAACCGACATATAATTTTTGTAATATGCAATTAACGGCAGAACTGAATTAGAAGGAGAGACATTTTTTTGTAGATGGGATAAGATATGAGTACAATCACTTATTTTTCATTCGAAAATAATGAATTCAAAATACTCTATTAAGGCGAAGAGTAAGAAAAGGGTCATAAATTGACTACATTTTTGGGAATAACTCGACAGAATCTAAATCAAATTTTTGAATGAACTGAATTTTTTCATAATTACCAACAGTATATTCGATAAACAGAGACAATTTGATTTCAAACACCAAATTCTATGTGCTATAGCCAGAAGCCTCACTTTTTTCCTTTCAATGAAAGATTGTATACTGCTCTTCTAATTGAAATTTGTTCAAATTCGTTATACATTATGCCATACAGTGTTTATAAGATCTGAGAAGGAAGCAAAAATATTTCGTATAAAAAAATTAAGCCAAAATTAAATATATGGAAATGCGAACGGATGAAAGTCATGGACCTTTATTTACACAAACACAAAACAAAGAATACAATTTATTACAAGTATCTGGCAGTCACAGTTACAAATAAAAACCAAGAAGAACACGAAATATATAAAAGAATGCTAAAAAAAAGCTAAGTAATAGGATCGCTATCACAAATCTGAAATGCAAAAGAAATCTCAAGAAATTCAAAATCTACGAAACAACCATACGACCAATAACCACTGTACACATGTGAAACATGGATTATGACACTGTAGAACGAGAGAAAGCTGCAAATTTGGGAAAGGAAAGTGCTTAGAAATATATTTGGAGGAGTTAAAACAGCAGAAGGAGAATAGAGAAGACGCACAAATAATGAGCTTGTATAGAGGACCAAAAATAACTACAAAAGTTCGTGCACATAGATATAGATAATAGGAATACCAGACTAGATGAAAAACGAGGAAGATCCAGAAAAAATGGCTTCCAGAAATGCAAAACGATTTAAATGAGATAAATGTAAAGTATTGGAAGAATGGTGCCACTAACAAGTAATACTAGAAACAGATAGTAGCACCAATTTTCGTCAAATATTCATATTTTTCGCTCCAACTTGGCAACGTCGCAGTTTATGGGAAAATAAAAGATATGTCTAGATGCAGAATTTTACGCTGAATTAGATAGTAAACAAATACATGATGTCCAATTAAAAAAAAGTCAACGTTATTATGTATCGGTTATACTGAACACCCAGTATATATCAAAATATTTTAGAAATGTGTATCGACGCAAATACTACAACTTTTATTTGAAATAATTTTTTGTAATTGCACGTCCACACACTAATGGGCCACCCTGTATACGTCGTCATACAGGACCTCAAAAAAATCATGGTAATTGTTACAAGTACGTACAACGCCCTATATAATGTAAAAAGAGTTTAGAAGAATAATGTTCTATTGCGAACAAAGAACTTGGTAGATACTTAGAGATATTAAGTATTTTTTCATAGCCTCATTCTTTTTCGAATGAGACCGACCATAAAGTTTCATCATGATTGGATGATGGCGAACGCGAAATTTATTCTTGAAACGTGAGCCAGTTCAATTTCGTGACATTTTCCGTTCAGAATTGCCAAAATGTAACATTTTAAAAGCATTTAAACTAGACATAAAGGTAGTAAAATGTAGATGTGAATAATTTTTTTTAAATGGCTCAAGAATGTCTAGTAATTTTTTTTTCCGGATACCAGTTTATATGTACATTTTAAACAGGAAATAAATACACGCTAACAATCAACTCACATTTTTAGCAATATTGACTAACTCCCGTGGTGTCCCATACACCTGGACATTATTATTACTGTCCATTTTAAATATTTTGTAGAGATGAGCAGATATAAAAGACAAATAAGTATCGAATCTCTTTTTATCACATTGATAAGCAAACAGTAATTGTTGGATTTTGATGAAGGACCAGTTAAATTCTTCCTGGTTTAACATATTTTACTTCGGGGACTGTATAACACAAGAAAACTTTACATATATTTTAACTAATTTAAACTATATAAAAAAATTATAACTTAAAATGGTAAGAGCAAGTGGTCTGTCGCTGGCTCCGTATCTCTCTGTATTTATAGCAGTACCTTAATTTATTATAACATTGATTGTTATTTTACAAAAAATAGTATGTGTACCTCCTAGTAAAAGCAAATTCCTGGACCTCGATGCTTGTTGGCATCGGCCTAACGTCTTGGACAACAATTTACAATGTCATCCAGAAATGTATTGCTTTTACTACTAGACGCACAATGTAGTATTGTTGATTTGATGTATAGTGATCTGACGAGATATTGGTAAATTGATATCTTTGTTAATTAATAATTTTGTTCCAGGTGAGTTTTTCTGGTTTGAAGGAATATTTGGTAAGTTTTAGAAATTTTACTAACCACCCTTGGCTTCGCAGGGGGAATTTATTTAAAAAAAAAGAGATGAAAATTTATTTTGATTCTAAAAATTTTTACTTCACCTTATGTACGGCGTGAAGTGGCATCCGCCCATGTTAAAATCGCGGTAGCTGTGGCGTCCGCGGCACTATGACATCCGATATACGGACGGCACAGTGCATCGAGCTTCAAAATATCGCAAACGGTTCAGTGAATGCTTGGGAATCTATTGCTGATGAAATCAGCAAGACGTCACTTTGGTCGTTTTTGGTATAAAGCTATACACCAAGGTTCACGGGTTCTCCGTACGCGGCGTTATAGTAGCACACTTATATATTTATAATACATCTGACGCACAAAGTGGCATCCGTCAGTATACATATCGAAGAACGGTATAGTTTGGCGTATGTATATGTATTTTTCTTGCATAGTGGCATCCTGGCAGTGTTGCTGATCTCACTTTTGGTTATAGAAAGCTTTTAACATTGAATGTGATGATTTACATGTGTTTTAATTTTTTGATACCATTGTTGACACTGCGGAGGATGCTAGTTATTGCAGAATATCTACAGTTATTAATAGAAAAATTATAGTTTCGTTCTACAATTCACTAAAATCTGATTTTGAGGCAAAATAAAACACTACTGGCGATAAAAATGAATAATGCTGGCGATAAAACAAACTAAAAAATTGTGAATCCTCGTAAATAGGGAGAAAAATTAATTGAATTTTCCAAGGTACACCACGAGATGAAGTAAAATTACTACTCAATTTTCAGGTTAATTTTCGAATGGGTATATTTTTCTATTTCACTATAGCAGAAGCCAAGTTTTTTTGGTGAAAACTCAGAAAACCTAAATGCAATCAGATTACTAGGTGGATTGTTAGTAGTTGACCTAGAATCTGGAATTTTACAAAAATTTCGGAGACGTTGAAACTCTCTCTGGCATATACAGAGTGTATCAATGATAACTGTATGGCCGATAACTGCATCCTTATTTGATCTAAGGCAAAAAAGTATTGAATAAAAGTTGTATAGAGCAATAAAAGCTATGTATACACTAGAGTTTTTTTCCCAACATCATAGCGGTTTGGTGTTGGGAACTCTAGTCTGTTCATTACTACACCACCGGTTCCAAACAGTGCAGAGCAAAAGTGAAAGACATGTTCCAATTCATAGGGAGTCCGATAAATTCAAAACTTAAACATGTGCTAATGGTTCTACTGGTGTGATGTGTCACAGACCAACATACAATCAATCCTAGAGAGTGAACTGGAGCTCATAATAGGGAGATTGAAATCAACTTTCTTTATATGCTTCATTGAGCCGTGTGAGTTTGATAAAGGTTTTTTTTCATACTCTTGAATAATTCGAAACCTGTGAAAAGTAAGACTCTGAATTTTGAAGAAAAAATTTGAAATAGGATTTCAAAAAGAAAAGTGTGAACACGAAATTTTGAAAAAAGTCTTGAATTCACTTAAATTGCTAGACTTAGGTGTAACGCTAATGAAGATCATATCAAAAGAATAAGGAATCTAAAGAGATAATGAAGTAGTGAGGAATCCATCATGACTCTGTAAAAGGTTTCAGATCAGTATCATCATTTAAGCTCTTCTCTATTGTGCGTTTTAGATAGAATAGACATAAAAAATATTCAATGAAACGCATACAAATGTTCGTACAAAAAATAAACAGTACATATTCCAAATAAATATACGTTCTCTTTATATGTGTGTGTTTCTTAAGTAATCTAAAATATTGTAGTGGGCGCTTCGTCACTACATTTTAAGACGAAAAGTTCTCATAAACATGTGTGATATGTCTTGTCGTTAATGAGATACAGGATGTTGAATTGTTTTATTATTTCAACTTTGATGTTCTATAACTCGGTTTGTAATGCCGGTGAAAAAATGCCGTATTTTTTTATGATTTATTTCGATCTAATTCTTTCCAATCCATAAACGTAGCCGCCACGATTTTTTAGGGTGATTTTTAATTAAAAATTTTAGCCGCCTTAAATAAATTCGTAGCGGATACGTTTAAGAATTGAAAAGAACGAAATTAGTAAAAATCGAAAGAGGGGAGTAAGTACAGTAATAAAAAAAACGGCACTTTTCCACCGGTATTACAGACTGACTTATAAAACATCAAAGTTGAAATAATACAACAATTCAGCACCCTGTATCTCATTAACGACAAGACTTATCACACATGTTTATCAGATATTTTCGTCTTAAAATGTAGTGACAAAGCTTCCACTACTATATTTTAGATTACTTAGGAAGTCTGTATAGTTTGCCAACGAAATTACTAGCCAACCCGCTATTTTGTTATTAAATGAGCGAACGATTTGAAATTTGATTGATTTGTATGGGTACATGGGATGAACATTTCAGATATTTAAACATCTGTCTGTAATTTCCGGTTCAATCGGAAACTTAACAAACTTCGTCGTTACAAAAGGAACTACATAAATGTTTTTTTTTTAAATTTGAATTCTAAGAAAAACAATGTTAAACATTTATCATATCCTTGTCTTATCTTTGACGAATAAAATGAAATTATAAAAAAACTTGTTAAAGACTAACTTTTATTCAAATGCGCTAGAAAGTAAAAAATTATTTCTTTGGATGTATAACGTGGATTATTCTGTAGGTTACAAATACGAATCTATACTTTTAATTGTATTTTTTCTAATGCCAAGAGTCATGTTTCATATCGGCGTAGTATTCACATCTGAACTACAGAGTGTTTTGGAAATATTTAACTATACCGGTAAAATTTCAAATCTTCAATAATTAAACAAGTTCTTATTGTATGATCAACTTAGCATCGATTCACTTCTTACTCACTGATATTTTTCAATTACAGCTGTTATGGAATATTAAAAGAGGTTAAAATTGTTCTCGTAATAGTTCAATATCTTCGAAACACTCTGTAGTTTAGATGAAAATACTACGCCAATATAGAACCTCTTGGCATTCAAAAAATTGCAGTGAAAAATACAGGTCCGTATTTGAAAATAAAATGTTGTGGGTGGCCTAATGTGTACCATACCTTCTATACAATTTTTATTCGCATGTTTTGATAGTCTACAAAAAGCTGCTATGGCAAAGTTTTACAAAATCCTCGCAAATTAAAAGATGTAAGCAAAAGAAGAATTTCAAAATTTCCAATTTTTCCGATATAACTACAGAACTAAAGAAGCTAGATTGTCTTGATTAAAATAAATGACCTCTGAAATACACAACTTTGCTCCCATTTAACAATCCCTATATCTCTTACCGTTACCATGATTCCAATGCATAGAATCGAATTTGAATAGCATTGTATAAGAAGTGTGGAAAGTGACATATTCCGTACGAGTGCAGGAAATACAATTTCTAACGAGTTATGTACTCTATTTTTCCTACGACCATGAATATAGAAATTGTGTGAATTATGAGTGTTAAAATATGAATTCTGAGTATATAATTATTATCATGCGGACTAACATAAAGCAAACGTTGTTTTTCGTTAGTCCGCATTCGGTCCTCTCCATTGCCCTTTTTCCTATTATGACTAATCAATTACTGGACTTCTTGCTTCAGACGGACTTTGTCGTACGACGAAGTCCATATTTTCTTTCTTTTTCTTATAATTATCCATTAATTTAATTTTAATGATTTCTCTTAATGTTGTCCAATTTTAATTTTGTTTGACTTTTGCATAATTATGTAAATTGTCCTCCTAACTATTTTTAATAAAATTTGCCTACAGTATGTTTCCCATATTACCTACTGACATATGTATATATATATATATATATATATATATATATATATATATATAGTATTGTTGGTTTTACCGAAGCAAAAGCCAGGTTTGATTCAAGCAGAAGTCGAATTTGACAAAAGCAGAATCTTTCCTGAAGCGGAAGCCGGTATTTCTTTCTTTGCATAAAGCATTGGATAAAATGAGAATTTCGACTGCCTCGCGGCTTGTCGTTTGAGCGATCTTGCGATCTTGCTCTTTCCTCAGAGTTCCATTTGAAATTTAAACAAAAGAACTTGTCTTGTCAAGTAGAGCAAAAAAATATATTCTTCTGTCAAAGGCAGGGGCAGTTCTACCTAAGTGTGATGATCCCAAAAAGACATTATCAAAAAAAAGACATGTTAAAATTGTGTAAATAATAATTTCATTATGTATAGCGGCCAGCAAACTATTGAGGACAAGTAAACATAACAAAACACGTCCGCTTTGTAAAACATCGTATTCACACGACCGGCAAGGCCAAGAGTACGGGCCACTGACTGCGTTAGTTTTGAATACTTCCTATAAATAGGAAAGTTCGACACATTGAATGAGGATTCATCAGTATTATTTTGAATAGTACAAACGTATGCATTGTGTATCAATAACCTGTGTTAGTAGTTTATATTTATCCCAGTGAGTTTTAAACGATGTTATTTATTCAACCCTAAAGAATGGTTCACGAGGTATGTGTGTCTCAAAGATAAATGGTTTCATGGTTAAAGAAGTCTATATGAGGGACACTTGCTAAGTAACCACTACATAAGGACTTCTTGGACTGCAGCCCAATGCTACGTGGATGAAATAGGCACCCTGCCTCCACTTAAAATATTAGACGATATTGTGAAGAAAAAAAAATAGGAAGGCATAGGAACATCACTATAGAATAGTATATTAAGTACCAAGTGTCAAAAAGGGGACTAAAGACGGTTTTAACACGAGGTGCTTACTATACTTTTTCTTCGCCCGCGGGAAGGAAAACATTATATTATATTTGAATTATATTCATTACATGACGGACGATGACTGACAGCTGACTGATAAATCAAATGACGCAGAATAACAAAATTATCAAGGAGCATGAAATTTAACATAGAAAAGATACACATGATACACTTGATTTGACGTTTAAAACACAAAAGATAAACGAGATGTGACTTTTCGCATTTTAAACACTAGTGTTTAAAGAGTCGTTTTGTGCATGTCAAACCCGTGTTCAAAGTGCGGTTTTAGTAGCGGAAGTAGAAAAAACAGTTTTTCGGCAATTAGGAAGGCCCATAAGTAGTATTAGCCCAGGGCACAATCCACATCTGGATCAACGTACCGATTTTTTTAGATATTTTAATTTCTCCACTGTGATACAATTTTTTCTCAACCTCATTAAAAGAACACTGATTTTAGTGTTTGGTTTTTCTCCTGTTTTCCCATTATTATGCTGTTCAGTTCATACTAAATCTTATACTATCTATTAACTTGAATTACAAAAAATCGTTACAAGCACTAAAATATTTTTTTTCCCGTTTTAATTCGAATAATCGTTTTCTGTTACTTGCTACGTTAAACGAAACTAATTTTCTTCCATTTTCTGTAGCAGGTAATTTTTCTTCCTATGTATTTCTTAGGAGCTAAAATTTTCATATTGTTTTTCTTTGATAATAAAATGTTATGCAAGGAGAATAGAATTAAATGTATTTTTCATTTTGTTGAACTGTACAATAACAATATCGCTCATACAAATAGGTTATAAAATTCTTTCAACAATCAGAAATATTTCATTTCAAAGAGATTCGCTGTTTAACTTCAACTACGAAAGCTTTCAGTTTAATTTGTACACAAAATTATTTTTCAGTTATGTGAAATAAACATATTTCACTCAGTATTCAACAAAAATCTCATCGTTAACATGCTGAGTATGCAGACGAATTTCAAGATAATTTTTCTGCATTACTTTATTTATTTCCTGTAGTAAAGTTTAATAATCCTCTCATTAGGTTGGTATTTCATATCGTTGTTCATATGTAGATGAATGTTATAGACTTAATATATTTCATATGAACCGGTTTTTGAAAAATTACGGAGAAAATGTTTTCACAGAGGTGTATTATTCAACTGGGCGCTCCAGTAATGCAGACTCATTCTAATGAATCTTCATTTGAAAATAGTTTGTAAAACTAACTTGAAGGGAAAATGTGGAAGAGAGGGCTAAAAAAATTAAAACACTCCGACTAGATTTTGGCACTTAGATGATTGAAGATAAGAAATGTTGGCCATCAGAATAAATATTGCAAAGATCTTTCAAACAAGATGTTAGGAACGTTCCTCTTTTCAACCGTTTTATCCAAACTTTTCTATCTTCCCATTCCCCTTCTTGTAATCCTCTTTTCTCCATAGTCGCATTAAACTCATCACCAAGCGATCTTCTGGGATATATTTTCTTTTCAAGCGTTGGCTATTTTCATGATGACAAGTTGTTTGAACATGTCTTGGTCGGTAGCTACATCAAATTGGTAAACGATTTGAGCTAAAAATCAATACCAACAAAACAAATTGCACTCCAACATATTAATGTAACTATAAGGCTACATTCGTTATTAATTCGCTGGCCAAGTGGTACTTTGGCACGCAAGCTCAGCAAATCTGTTTCAGTGTGATCGTTCACAACACAATTTGGTGTCAGAGTTGAAGTTGAAGTCGTCGAAATTTCTTGCAAGCTGCAAGCTTTCACTTCGACTTGCACTTCGTGCCGGCTCTGGGACCTGCGCATTAATTTTTGTTATTTGTTTTTTGATATTTCTGACATCTGTCTGATTGTCTGATTTTACTCTGGGCCCAACAATTTTCTCTTTGGAGTATATATTTATAACCCTTATCAGAAAAATTCATCACTACTAAACTCCAGTATATACTGCTATAAAAAATAAATCCAAATTATTTATTATAACCTCTAACCTCAGACTGACAGAATCATGCTTCGACTATATATCTTGACAATTATTTAGGTACGAACGCGCTTGCGTTAAAGTCGACTTTGAAGTTATTGTGAATGGCAAATTTCGTTCCAACTTGCATGCCAAAGTGCCACTTGGCCAGCGAATTGATTACGAATGTAGGCTTCGGATTGACGGTCTGGATTTGGATCAGGTGTCGCGTTTAGTGTATATGGGTGCCACTCTCAATCAAAAATGGGACTGCGAGGAAGAAGTAAAAATTCGTACTGAACATGCAAAAGCTACGTATCTTAAACTAAATAAAGTTCTCCTTGCACACACTCTTCCCCTGTAACTTCGGCTCTGAGTAATTAAGTGCTACTTGCGGCCTATCTTGCTGTATGGAGCTGAAACGTGGTCTTTAAAAGTCAGATCTTACGCCGCATAGATGCATTCGAAATGTGGACTCTGCTAAAATTAGAAAGATATCTTATCCTGTATATATTCTTAGGGATGCTAGGTACTCAATTCCTAAAATGATATTTTGACATGCAGAGAACGTCACCTTGCATAAGATGTGAGAGAAGTACCAAGGATCGCCAACGTGCATGTACGCATAGTGTACAAGAAGAAGCTACTACCACCTACCGTTATTCACACTAAGATTCTTCAACCTCAAACTAGGTGCATATTTGCGCTTTAGGCGTTGCCTCTAACTCTTATGGAGACGGGGGGAGGTCCATTGTTCGAAGACTAAATAAAATGTAAAAGGGCACCAGGCAATCTTGCCTCCTGACAACTACCTACAAAAGTTTTCCCACCCTAAGTCTACCAAATAGGTGGAGAAATAAAAGACAGATGTCACTTACCCAAGTTTAAGTTTAATAAATGACTGTTTTGTCAAGAAAACCTTACAAAGTCAAGGTAGTACAACTACTACGTACAAGTGTAACATAAAATTACAAAAATTACAAGAAATTCCCCCAAATGTCCTAAAATCCCATAAATCCTAACCACAAGTTCTCATAGGTAAGTGAAATCCCCCCTCGATTGAAAAATATACAAAAAAAATATATTTACAAATATATATACAAATATCCCAAGCAAAAATATATATCTCGTACCTTTAAAACCAATGTATCCCTCCCCAGTAGTAACTCAAGCCTTGAGTACCACAATTTGTACGAAAGTCTTATGACAGGCTGTACCCTCAAGTACCCAATGGCACCTTAAAGTCCTATAAATACCTTTATTAAAATCCTATATAGGTAAAATCCTCCTATAAACCCCCCTAGTAAAATTCTATATAACCCCCCAAGTAAAATCCAATAATTCCCCGCAAGTAAAATACAATAATTCCCCCCAATTGAAATCCTACGTTACAGCCTGGATTGTTTGGTGGGTATAAATATGTACAAACCAGTATTTATATACAAATGAAATTTCTCAAACGAATACTCAATTACTTGATAAAAATGAGAAAACTGTATACTCGAGTCAGGAATATACAATAGGGTTAAATCAATACAGTATACCATACGTATCTATGGCACAGAATAACGTTTACGCAAATAAATATGAAATTTGAAAATATTGAAATATAATATGGCGCAATAATGTCATATGAGCTCATACACTTACTACCACCAACTCGAATAACTCAAAATATTTAAATTGAATTGCCACAGTAACGTTTACATAACCTTACAATGGATGTAGTTATAACCAATCCACATTCGCAAATTGTAAATGATATGACAGCTATAATCTAATATTATATGTTGATCATAGTGATTAATACTTGATCAACATAAGTATAGTCATAAACTGACTACCACAAGATGCTTATAGTAACGGACAAATCAATGATCTACAACATACACCGACTGATATTGTAGGCAAAATGTACTTTACATAAACGAATCAAAGTGTAAAACTTGCGTGAAACCACAATGTGTTGTTCGATGACTGCTAGCGGTGGCTACCAACTCCTACTTCTGTAGAAACCTTCACGAATCCATATCGTACTCTTCAAATCAACGGTAGAAATCCAAATTTTCCCCCCATACAGTATCCCACGTTGAAGTTATTTAAAATAATAACTAAAGCCCAAATCCAGGAGAAAAAAGAGAAGAGAAAGAACGATGAGAAAGAAAGATGAGAAAGAAGCGAAGAGGAAGAAAAAAGAAGAGAACCCTAAAACGAGAAATATGTTAATAATCTATACACTTTCTGACAGTCTCTAAACTTTACCCCCTCCCCCTCCCTAATCGATTAACTTTCACTGACAATCATATACTCTGTACGAGTAATTTCCATTAATGTTCCCTAAACTAAAATATCTCATAAATCGTACGAGTAAGACTTCTATTAATTATAAAGCTAAATCGATTAATATTAATATTATTTAATATTGCTGGTAAAAGTTAACAGATGAACTGCTATATTTCATATTTGATCAAAAAAATTATCATGCTATTTGAGCTTAATATATTAACTATCCTTTTTTTTACATTTAACAAAAAATACCAACTTATATGAAGAAAATAACTACTTGTTGACCTTCAATCAACAGAAAAAATACATTAGCCAAAGAAAATATGGTCGAAATTACTAAAATATTCAACTCTATACACAAAAAAACTGAAATATTTCTTACCAATTGGCCAGATCGGGTCCTAATATAGGGCTGTTATCACCCTAGATGTGGTAATTAAGACCTACTTAACTGATGTTTTTCCTCTTACACCTTTTTGTATGCACTATAAAAAATCACTTCATCAGATAAGGGGACAAATTCTCTAGACATAATTAGGAACAATCTAGTGAATGAAACTATAGAAGCATTCTAATACTTACAATAAACATCCGACTGGAATTACACCATGAAAAAACACCTATCGCGTTGAAATCTCTGTTCCCAAAAAAAAATGGTTTTCCACGGGTCTATAATCTCCAACAACTCGAAAAAATCTTCAGCGCTACCCGGGAAATATGTTTCACACGTCGGTCGTCCCTTAATATAAAGTGAAATATTTAATTATTTCATCCGAACATATGAAATAAAATTTCAACGGCTTATACCATCAAATACCCAGCGAACAATGAATTTTCACAGACAAACTAAAACCCTCGTGTTCAATTCAGCCAGCCAATCAGAATACACTCGAGATGTCAGTACGTTCATTAAACAATAACGTTGCGATAGTTATACGCCACAGATCAACATACGCATAGACGCGTTGCAAAGATATGTGTCAGGGGTAGTACGTTCGAAGTAACACCACGGGGACAAAATAAATACGTTTGTTTATAGTTGCACTATATGATAAATAATTTCCAAAAATAGATGACACTGAATTTCCTAATATACATTTAAAGTCAAAATAATGTTAAATTGAACGAAGATTTATATTTTAAAGTTTCTGTAACTAAATTTGCACAACGACAAAATTGAAACGTATCACTACATAAAACAATTCATCGACTGTTCGACCTGTCCAATCTCTAATATTACGAAGCCAATCCATCGCTTTCTTTCTATGTTGTCCTGGATAATTAATCGGAGCATATGATATTTATACCCTCTCAATATATGTCCAAAGTATTGGACCTTCGTTATTTCATTAGTGCTGATCAATTTTCGCTCTTCTTTATTTCGACTCCACTCCTATTGAAAATATCAAGCTGGCAATATACTAGCACACATATTAGTACTGAAAAGTGGTGAATATTTTTTAACAGAGCAAGGCAAAAAGTTTTGTCTGAACTAGAAGCCGTTTTAGGTACCTACATTAGAGTATAATTTACTCAAGAGGCCTAGATATTGCAATTTACTAAGACCAAGCTTAAACAAATACGTTATTCAGTGAGATTACTGTTTTAAATGAAACTAACTGTTTCTAGATAATTCCACAATATCTTGATAAAATGTTAAAAATTATAAGAAATTTGACGATAATTGTTTAGATCCTAAATATCAGTGACAATCGCGACGCAATTTTGAACTATTGAACCCATGTCACTGCAATAATGCCGCATTAAATAGAGAGGATTGATATTGTCTGCTCGAAATGAAAGAAGTTTTAAAAATTTTCTTTGTACTGGTTCAAGTCTATCTTCGTGAAACTGATGGGAAGGACAACAAACAGAGGACGTATACTCCTGTTTCGATCTTACATAAACATCATAATAAAGGATTTGTAATGTATTGTTCCGAACAAAATCTTTCGAAACTCTCCCTAAAAATCCATACATTTTTATTAGCTGAAGACTGTACTTTCTCAACGCGAGATGCAAATGACAGTTTTGGATCAAATGTCCCCCCCAAGACCCGTGTGAAGTTATCCACGGATTTTTTTAACCATCCACGAATATTTTTTTACAAAATAAACTGTAGTTTTGCACAAAAATCTTAATATAGGAGACATATAATGACATTTTAATAGGATACATAATTTTACTACCAAAAATTAAAGTGCGTCGGCGCTCAATCGTAATCTTTATGAATTTTTTTGACGTTATAAGAAATACTTACAGCACAATTTTTCGTTAATAAGTTCCTAATTAAGTGTTCTTTGAAATAGTTGTCTGGCTATGTGAAGACTAGTCTTCAGACGTGGAAATCAAGTGCCGAATAGAAAAAGCGAGGAGCTCATTCATGGGATTCAAAAACGTCTTCACGAACTCTGACTTCGACCTCAATCTCAGAATAAGATTCACAAAATGCTATGTATGGTCCGTCCTATTGTTTGGCATGGAAGGCTGGACTCTTAACGTGAATGCCATGAACAGACTGGAAGCATTTGAAATGTGGACATATCGAACAATCTTGAAAGTTCCATGGACGGCAAGAAAAACCAACGAGGAAATTCTGAGGAGGGCAGGAAGAGAACGTGAATAGCTGAACACGATAAAACTCAGGAAACAGCGTACCTGGGACATGTGATACGCAACGAGAGATACCAGTTGCTCCAACTATTAATAGAAGGAAAGATAGAGGGAAAAAGAGGAGTGGGCAGAAAGAGGATGTCGTGGCTCCGAAATATCAAACAGTGAACAGGAGAATTAATCCATACCATCAGAGACAGAACGAAATGGTCAGAAGTAGTCGCAAACATCCATTAATGGATAGCAGAAGAAGAAGAAATGGTTAAAGAAAATTTTAAAAAAAAATTGGGGCTTCGAGTTCAAAACGAACGATGCGCGTCGGCGCTCAATCGTAATCTTTATAAATTTTTTTTGACGTTATAAAAAATACTCACATCACAATTTTTCGTTAATAGGTTCCTAATTAAGTGTTTTTTGAAATAGTTGAAGAAATTTGAAAAAAAATTGGGGCTTCGAGTTCAAAACGAACGATGCGCGTCGGCGCTCAATCGTAATCTTTATGAATTTTCTTACGTTATATAAATTACTTATATCACAATTTTTTGTTAATAGGTTGCTAATTAAGTGTCCTTTGAAAATTGTTAATGAAAATTTGAGGAAATTTTGGGGCTTCGAACGTAGACGTTATAAAAAATACTTACATCACAATTTTTCGTTAATAGGTTTCTAATTAAGTGTTCGTTGAAATAGTTGAATAAAATTTGAAAAAATTTTGGGGTTTTGAGTTCAAAACGAACGATGCGCGTCAGAGCACAATCATAATCTTTATGAATTTCTTTTGACTTTATACAAATTTTTTCCTAATTAAGTGTTCTTTGAAATAGTTGAAGAAAATTTAAAAAAAATTTAGGACTTTGAGTTCATAATGAACGATAGGCGTCAGCACACAATCGTAATCTTTATGAATTTTTTTGGACGTTACAAAAAATACTTACATCACAATTTTTCGTTAATAGGTTCCTAATTAAGTGTCCTTTGAAATAGTTGAAAAAAAGATGTTTTGGGGCTACGAGTTCAAAACGAACGATACGCGTCAGCGCTCAATAGTAATCTTTATGCATTTTTTTGACGTTATAAAAAATACTTACATCACAATTTTTTGTCAATTGGTTTCTAAGTGGGTGTTCTTTGTAATTGTTGAATAATTTTTTTTATTTTTGGGTCTTCGATTCAGAATCGTGAAATATGTACAAGAACAACTATTTGAAAACTTTTTATTCACTTAATCCTTAATTTTTGGTAGTAAAATTATGTAGCTTATTATAATGTCAGTATATGTCTCCTATATTAACATTGTTTGCAAAAGTACAGTTTAGTTTCTAAAATAATATTCTTGGATGGTTCAAAAATCCGTGGATAACTTCACGCGGGTCTCACAAGTCCGCGATAACTGAAAGACGGTTAAGCACAATATAATTTATGGAGTAGCCATAACTGCAATAATTAGTCTTCAGAGTGTATGTCAGTATAACCACGACTCAAATGCTTCTAATTTGTTCAAATCCTTGACTTTCAGTGTCCAGATTTCGTATCCATAAAGCAGAACATGCCAAATGTTAACAATGTTTAACAATCTTAAACGCGTGTTCAACGAGAGACTTCTATTATATAGTACAGAACGCCAGCTAATGAAACTTTTTCGTGCCACGTCTTAATTGACCTATTATTTCTTTATTTCTGACACAGCCTCTAATATAAAGGCTGGAGCTGTTCGCATTTGCGACGTACCAATAAAAGTGTTGAAGAGAAGAGTAAAAAGCAAAATCATCATAGATTTTTATGTGGATCATATTTGAGGACTGCATGTGATATCTATGTGTATGTCTTTCAAAGGGGATAATTTTCATATTCAAATGAACAATTCTGTCAAATCTGTCACCACAGTGATAAAAAAGTACTGAGAATCAGTCAGTAACACAAAATTTATATCATAAGTAGCCATCAGGTAAATCTTCCACCACATCATGAATGCACTGAACCACTCATTCGTACGCCCATTCGACGCAAGCTTCTGCAGACGAAATTATAGTGTAATACAAAATTTGAGACATATTCTTTGTTAGATCCAAATTACTTAGTATAAACAAATCAATTACGCTCAAACTACGCCTGAGCTTGTGTCAACTTCGTGACAATTCCTTCATATATTTTCCGTTATGATTAATTAATTATAATTACAAGTACAAACATTAACAACGATTTTTATTTTTTCAACTATTTGTGATATTCTAAAAAATTCCAAATTTTTGTTATTGAATTCCATTTGGGCGCAAATGAATATGACGTACTGTATAATTTTGACCGTTTTCAACATTCGTGATGGATGATGATTTTTTTCATAAAAATTCGGTGACATAATCGTGCTATAAATTTGTTGGTTCATTTGCAATTTCTAGTATGTAAAGGGTAAACGTCAAAACCATACATATTAAACACACCCTCATCATATTCAAATAAATCTCGACAAAAAAATAATAAAATTGCGTGAAATTCAAATTACGAAAGACCCAGTGTTTGAGAAACCACGTCAAGGCAAAAACCACAGTAGCGTTCATCTGTATCTATATGAACTGAACTGTTTTTGGCGATAATGTTTGAGATTCTGAAAGACGACTCAAATCTGACATTTGATTTCGCATAATTAGATTATCTCTGTTAAACTCAACTCATAAAGACAGGCCACGAAAACTAATTCACAAGTGGATTACGCAGCGAGGGCTTGTCAAACAATTTGATTCCACTCTAGACAGAATCGAATTCAAGATCACTTGAAATAATTTAAAAAAGGGGTGGTGTCTCTATTCTGTGTTTTATGTATATAATAATTTGGAGTATACTTGGATACTTGAACACATGGTTAAGGGCTGCGTTGTGTGGTGTGGTGAACCGCAACAAATATTTCTATGAACTTTTGGGTATATGGATATTATATTTTTAGAATGCATTTGATTATAAACCGTTACACATAGGTGTTTACATTAAAGACGATAAGTGAGAGCCAAGACCACCTGCCAGGGGTAAAATATAACAACTAGACATTTTTGTGTGCATTCTCACTATAGTGGAGGAGCTTACAAACCTTAACTTCAACTTATCCAGGTATCGGATAATGAACGTGTGCATCAAATAAACTCATTCACGTTAAAGTCTGAAATGCATTTAAAAACATTCAAAAGAAACTTATTTTTTCGTAACGTTTTGGTTTAAATAAATATTTGGAGTCATCCTGAGGAAGACCCCAAATCAGGGTTGAAAGCTAGATGAATAACAAATTTGATTGGTTTCTTACCAGCCCCACTATTGACTGCTACACCCAGTAGTTCTTGATGGACACTTTCATATTTTGTTAGAGTAGATAGATTGTATATAATCTCAAAATATATATAGAGATGATACACAATCTATATACTATCTACTCTAAGAAAGTTACAATGACAGTAGTACATGTTTACATTTTATTATGTTTTTGTTGCATACTATAGTTGAGTATCACATATTAGTAAATTGTTGATGTCGGTTCTTTTAAAAAATAAATTATCAATATTAATAATGCTATGTTCTTGTAAATACTGTGGAGCTTGATGGACTGGAAAGAATTGTAAATTGGCTCTATCGTATTTATAAGGCCCAAATTAAGTGTTTCCAGTTTATTTTTAAGTTTTTGATATTAGATAAAACATGATGTCATACGTTTGTAATATGTAGTCCAAACTAAATGTACGATACATTAAAGGAAAATAAATAGTTCAGACATCATTTTGAAAAAGATAATATTGGGGAAATTTGAACAGTAAATAAAGTACTACCATTAAAAAAGGTTGAAATAGTTTTGGGAAAATTTAGTAATTATCAAAATAATCAGAAATTAAACAAGAAACTTGAAGCAAATAATATGAAATTAGACAAGAGAATAGAAGAAAACAACAGAGTTATAAGAGAGATAAATAATAATCTAAAAGAAATGTTAGAAGCCCACATCAGATCTACACGAAAAGAAGTAGTAGAAATTAGTAGAGAAGTAGAGACCATACGAAATAGAGTATATCATGAAGCACGAGAAAATGAACAGAAATTGGACAACTTTACTAAAAACATGGAAATGGTTGAAAAAATTTGGGAAAAAAGATGGAAGAAAATAGGCATCAAATGGAAAAATACGTTAAGAAGATAGTTACGAAAACACAAGAAGAAACCGGAAGTTGATCAAGTGAAGTGTAAAGTATATGAGGAAGTTTTTGTTACATTTAATGGTGGGGTGGAAAAGAAATTTGAGAATGTAGGAGCGGTGATGAAAGTGCAAAAGACAGTGTGTTAAACAAAAGTAGAATTAAGAGAAGAAATAAATAAAGTACACAATAATAGTCAAGAAAGATTAGGAAGAGTAAAACAAAATGTAAATGAAAAGAACAACGGATAACAAATTTGAAAAAAGAAATACAAGATGGACAGAAGACGGAAAAGATAGAATTCAGGACATAAAATAAAATAAGACAACTATAGGAAGATTTAAGAAGAGAGTTGGAGAATCGAGTACTAAGGGAAAAGAAGAAAAAGAAGTTTAGAACACGAAGGGAGAATCGAATATTAAGCAACGATAAGAGAAAGAAGTTTAGAAAACGAAGGATGAATAAAAATTAAAATTGGTTTACTTATTATACAGGACGACATTATTGCCTAATAACGGAATGAATTTTAAATAAAATTAAAATACAATATTTGTAGGGAGGATTATTAAATATAATATAAAATTTTAAAATAATAATTATGGGAGAAAATGCTATTACTAAAAAAAATAAGTAAAGTTCTGGTAGTATACGTGAAATATTATACGAAGAGAAAATACCAAAAATAAATATAAATATAAAAAGTAGGGGGTTAAATGAGATTGTTAAAGAAAAAATTATATAAACGAGATCATATAATATAGAAAAATATTGAAGAGATATTGACTTATAAAGTATAAATTTAGAGGTATATTTGAAATAAAATAAGATTGATTTGTTAAAATTTTAAATGGCCGGAATTGAAAATGATATGCAATATGTATACTATAATATTATGAATATTGACTTTTTTTAATTTTATTTCATTTCCAATGTATGCACTAAAGTTTCATTCTTCTCGCAGGTAGAGTTCATATATCGCCAAGAAATTTCAATACGTGAAATAAGTGTTGCCTATTTCTCAACTGATTGGTCAAACTTGGTATGTAAACCTTTATTGACAAGGACCAAATATTTATAAACACAAGTAAATAAATTGTTTTACCATTAACCAAATTTCACGTCACAGTTTTTAAATTGTGCCCAATATATTGCGCTCAGTGTATGGTAGATTTGTTTAATAATTATTGTTATTTCTTGTTAGTATAATTTTCTTGTTAAAAATTCATTACTATATGTAAAAGCTTTTATTTATCAATTTCGGTGAATCATCGCTAGCCGTTCCGAGATGTTAAATAGAGTGGCTCTTATAAAATGACGACCTGATGAAAAATCATTGTCGAATACGCTGGAGAATAGCTAGTGAAATGAAATTCAGAATTTTAAATGAAACCTACTCATGCATAATTCTTTTATTTTTTTTTATTTTGCGCTATTTTATCTGTAAGTATCTATTTCTCGTTGAAACGACTAAAAACCGAGATTAACCATGAAAGCTAATATCAAATTAAGCTCGCCTAAAATTCGTGGATTACATTTCATGGGGTATTCAGAGTTCAACGGTCGAGTGCTTTCCTGGATTGTCCTTGATCTCGACGTTTTTGTCCCATATGTATGCAAATTTAGTCCTCTGCCAATTCAGAGAGTTCCGTTCTTTGTAACTGTTTTTCTTCTGTCTCCTAATTCATTTAACTCGTTTTGCATTGAAGTTTTCGCACAAGGAAATATCGATTTTCTTGTATTGTCGTCCAAATGTTATTTCTTTTTCATAGCCTCTTATACGGAATGATCTGCTAATATATAATAATAATAATAATAATAATAACAGGATGGAGACATTCACTACACACTGAATTTACTCGGCGACACCCAGAGTTGACTATCAGCGAACAAAATATTGTCGATAGAAAAAACGTTATTGCAAGAAAAAAATACATCACGGAGTTAGAGCTACAGCAGATAAAACAAGACGTAGGTAGGATGTTATACCAAGAGAATGTTGTGAGAGATTGCAGCGAAGCTCGAGAACAAGAAAAGGAAGATGTCTTATTACCTACTCTGCCACCTGGCAGCCACAATGAAATAGAAGAAAAATTCCTTAGCATGATTGCGCACTACCAAGGTTCAGATCCTCTATCAAGGCCAATAATACCTAGGCTCAAGAATCCGGCTTCTGTAAAGTTATTTATCGATAAGATCAACGAACTTTTAAATAAACATTTGAAACCTCACTTTGACCTGGAACAGGTCCATCTGTTTTTGTACTGTGCTGCGGTAACGGTTATAGAGCTCGGTGGACAATCAGTCTATGTAAATAAGGAAGACAACAAAAGAGTGGTCAAGTGCGAGCCGCCATGGAAAATACATATAGAAAAAAGACATCGAAAAATTGAGATCGACAGCAGACGTCATCTCGGAATACATGAAGGGTAACTTGTCAAAAAAGGTGAAGGTAAAAACCATCGCAATAGCGAAACAAAGAAGAATCGTTGATGTTAATCCCAATTCCCATGAGCTTCTAAAACTGCAAGACGAACTTCGACAGAGAGCTAAGACGAAGGGTGCAAGACTCAGGAGATATAGTGAACTATCGAAAAGAAAAATTCAAAACGCCGGGTTTTTAAGAAATCAGAGGGAGTTTTTTCGTGGTTTGGATAGTTCCCCCATGTAAACAATATAAAGACAACTGCTATTCCAGCAGAGTTCATTAACTACTGGAACAAGGTGTGGGAAAACTTAGAAGGATAAGAACTCACTTTGGATCGAAAATTGCCAAAGACAGCAAACTAATATACCGGAAATGTCTGTTGAAAGATTCACTGCTGACGATATCAAGAGGGTATTGCAAAAAGCTCATAACTGGAAAGCACCAGGACCCGATAGACTTCAAAATTTCTGGCTCAAAAACTTTGTAGCAGCACACGAAAGTATCCACGAGAGCCCTTAATGACCCCACACAAATACCAACATTCTTGACTGAAGGCAACACTTATATGCTCTATAAGAAAGGAGACCCTAATGCCCCCCAAAACTACAGGCCTATAACTTGTTTGTCGGTAATTTATAAACTATTCACCTCCGTCATCAACGAGAAAATATATAGTCATTGTCAAACACATAACATATTCGGTGATGAACAAAACGGGTGTTTACGAGGGGCACTGGGATGCAAACAACAACTTACAATTGATGCTGTAGTACTCAGACAGTCGAAAGTAAAACAACGTAACCTCCATATGTGCTACATCGATTACAGCAAGGCGTTCGATTCCGTGCCCCATGATTGGCTCATAAAGGTACTGGAAATATATAAAATATGTCCTAAGATCCGGAACACTCTGAGTCATCTAATGATCAGATGGAAAACCAATATCCACGTGTCCAGTAAGAAGGTTGGGAAGGTTGATATAAAGCGGGGAATATTTCAGGGTGATTCACTCTCACCAGTGTGGTTTTGTCTGGCTCTCAACCCACTTTCAACCTTATTGAATAACCCGGAAGCTGGCTACAAACTTAGTATGGGGTCACCAAAAAGACTATCGTATCTACTGTATATGGATGACCTAAAGCTCTATGCTGAGACCAGGGAAAAGCTTTCCCAGCTCCTCGGTTTAGTGAGAACCTTTAGCAATGATACCAGGATGTCATTTGGATTAGACGAGTGTGCAATCATTAACGTGAGTAAGGGAATCCTGGATCAGGATCAACAACCACCTATGCATAAGATTAAGCAGCTCCCAGCAGACGAGCTGTATCGCTACTTGGGAACCCCCCAGAACAAAGTAATGGACCATACACTATTAAAACAGCAGCTTAGAGACAAATATAAAAAGAGACTGACGACTCTCTTGAACTCAAAAATAAGTGGGGGAAACTTGATCGCTGCTATAAATTCATGGGCAGTGCCAGCTCTAAACTATTCATTTGGAATAGTCAAATGGTCCAACACTGACTTGGAGGAACTGGATCGCACGACCCGTAGAATTCTAGAGAAATTTAGATGTTTGCATCCCAACTCATCTGTTGAAAGGCTGTATATTCCAAGAAGAGAAGGAGGTAGAGGGCTACTTAATATTAGAAACTTATGTGTGCGCCAAGAAAAGAGTATGAGGCATCGACTGATGAGTCAAAGAAGCGATCCTGATGTGGTTGGTTGCACAGCAGTATGAAGGGTATACGCCACTAAACTTAAGTGCTCATAACCTGGTGCTGGAAGATCGATCAACTACAGATAGAATAGCAGAATGGAATAGGAAAACTATCCACGGAAGGTATCCTAAACTTACAACAGCTCCTGGTACGGATAAAAACTCGTCTTTTAAGTGGCTTACTAGAAAAGAACTTTACCCGGAAACAGAAGGTTTCATTATTGCTATTCAAGATAGAGTCATAAGAACGAGAAATTATGAAAAGCACTGTCTTAAGTTAGATGTAACCCACAAATGTCGAAAGTGCGGGATGGTTGGAGAGACCATCGAGCATATTACCGCTGGCTGTACAGCTCTTGCAGAATCTTCCTACTTAGGAAGGCACAATCAAGTAGCTAAACTTGTCCATCAGCAATTAGGAATTAGGTATAAACTTTTTGACGTGATGCCTCCTCCGTACTACAAGTACAACCCCCTACCAGTTATAGAAAATCATGACGTGGTGCTTTACTGGGATAGATCGATGCAAACTGATCGCACTGTGGATTACAATAGGCCAGATATCGTGTTGGTTCATAAAGGAAGAAAGCAGGAATTATCATCGACATTGCTGTGCCTCTCAGTCACAATATCAGGAAGACCGAGACAGAAAAGTGTACCAAATATGAAAATCTCGCCTATGAAGTCAAAAACACTTGGAAACTAAATACAGTGAAAATAATCCCCTTAGTGTTTTCGGTGGAAGGGATTGTCAGTGACCAGCTTTCCAAAAATTTAGGAGAATTAGACTTGCCACATACTTGGACATCGGACAAAGAGCAGTCTTACTGCAAACATGCCATATAGTCAGGAAATTTTTAAACTAGCAGAGACAAACTCAATTGTTTCCTCTCTAGCATATTAAAACCGCACGCCTCTTAGAGGTAGATGAAATAATAATAATAATAATAATAATAATAATAATAATAATAATAATAATAATAATAATAATAATAATAATAATAATAATAATAATAATAATAATAATAATAATCAAATGAACTCCCTTATCAAAATCACAGAAACAATATCGACGGACATACAAATGGAATTTGGATTTGACAAGTGCAAAACCAACAGTATAGAACGAGGTAAATGGACAAACACTAATGGAACAGTCACAACTGGCAAAATAGAGCACATGTACGAAGCCAACTCATACAAATATCTAGGATTCGACCAGACAATTAAACTGAACCACACTGAGCTCAAACAAAGACTCATCCAGAAATTCACCTCAAGACTCACCCAACTACTTAAAAGCAAACTCAACTCAAAAAATCTCACAAAAGCTATAAATACGTATGCAGTTTCATTACTGACATACTCATTTGGAGTTTTAAAATGGACACACACTGACCTAGACAACATTAACAGGAGCACCAGGACGAAACTCACCAAGCACAACATGCACCACAGGAACGCTTGCATTGAAAGAATCACTCTGCCCCGATCTGAAGGAGGAAGAGGTATTTTGGATATGCACCCACTTCATAATTCACAAATCATGAGTCTCAGGAACTACTTCTACAATAAAGCGACACAAAGTCCTCTTCACTTGGCAATCACAAAAGCCGACAAAAAATATACCCCATTGGAGCTATGCAACACAAACCTAAGTTTAAAAGACGAACCAACCATACACAACGAAAAAATTAACCTATGGTCAGGGAAAGAAATACATGGACGTTACTACAACCACACTAAAAATACAAGCGTTGACCAAAGACACTCCCACACATGGCTACACAATGGAAACCTGTTCCCCGAAACAGAAGGATTCATGTTAGCGATCCAAGACGGTATAATCAACACACGCGCATACAGTAAATTCATCATTAAGGACCCGACAGTAACGGACGATAAATGCCGACGATGTCACAATGCACGGGAAACAATTGAACATATAACTAATAGCTGTAGCACACTAGCACCCACCAAGTACCTAGATAGACACAACACCGCCGCAAAAATTATACACCAAAGCATTGCTATTGAACATTCATTATTAAACAAACATACGCCCTACTACACATACACACCATCTGACATACTTGAAAACGCAGACTATAAACTATATTGGGATAAAACTCTCCAATCTGACAAACCCCTATCATGCAATAGACCCGATATTACGTTCACGGACAAGAAGGAGAAGCACACATACCTAATAGACATATCCATACCAAACGACCACAACGTACCAGCTAAATATTCGGAAAAAATCCAAAAGTACATCCCGCTTGCCATAGAACTTGAAAGAATATGGAAACAAAAAACGGTCACTGTCATACCAATCATCATTTCATCAACAGGTCTCACTCACACATCCTACATCGGACACCTATCAGAACTCAATCTACCCGCAACCATACACAACCAAACACAGAAAGCCGTAATACTGCAAACATGCAATATTGTTAGATCATTCCTCCGACATCAATAGAGTCCTCCTATACTTGGACTCCACCCGTATAGGCGTAACACACCAGGACAAACCTGTGCCTCAGTTCCAATAATAATAATAGACATGGGGGACGAGCGGCGAGTTTCCGGCGCCGAAAAACTGGAACCCTCGGCTATGGTATGGTAACCCAGACAGAAGAGTCCCGATGGAGTAAACCAGCGAAAAAAAAACAGGAATAAACCTGTAAAAATTCGGAATCTAAGGTGGAAGATATCGTGCCAAGAGATGAATGACTACACGTAGTTAGTCACTAACGATTCCCTGTGAGCACCTGGCGAAACTCACTTGTATTTCAGCCTTGCTATGGTAAGGGAGCACTGCCATGGTCGACCACTTTCTACCCGACTCGTGGGATTCAAATGAACATAAATTCACTTGGAAATTCCAATGAGGATCCTGCCTCTATGAATCAGGATGTGAATAGTAGTATTACATTAAAACCTACTGAACAGAACATGAATCAGGAGACGGCGGCACTACCCCGGTTCTTGATCGTGAAGGGGACAGAAGGTGATTTCGCGAAAACGAATCCCTTCCTCTTGAATAAATTTATATATGGAAAAGTTGGTCAAGTGAAGAATCTAATGAAAATACGAGATGGTTTATTGATTGAAACTGTTTCAGCAGCTCAATCCAGAGAATTAAGAAAATTAAAAGAGATCTTAAATCAAGAAGTTGAAGTAATACCTCATTTAAGACTGAATCAGGCACGCGGAGTCATAACATGTAGAGATCTTCTGAATTGTAAAGAAGAAGAGATATTGGAATAACTGAAGGAACAAGGAGTCGTGTAAGTAAGGAGAATGAAAACAAGGAAAGATGGAATTTTAACAGATACAACCAGCCATATTCTTACTTTCAATATACCTAAACTCCCACAAAATATAAAAGTTGCCTTTTACTTTTTGAAAGTCCGCCCTTATATCCCTGCACCACTGAGATGCTTCCGCTGCCAAAGGTTTGGACATCATGCGACGAGATGTACGAGAAACCAAGTTTGTGTATGTGGAAACCCCCCCCCCCACACTGGTGAACCCTTGAACCACCAATCAGCTGTGTGAATTGCAATGGACCACACCCTGCAAGATCTAGAGAGTGCCCTGTTTACAAACAAGAGATTGCTATCCAAGAAATCAAAGTAAAGAACAACCTAACATATGCAGAAGCAAAAAAAAGGTAGTCGTACACACCCCGAAACCGAATGTATCGTACTCACAAGCTACCAACACCCCTTGCACAACAACTTCACCTACAGTAACGAATATACAAGAGTTAATAAAGGATTTGGTCCCACTATTAGTTAATGCCTTGAAGAAAGAACTCAACTTTTCCCAAATCCAATCCTCGCAATCCTTTGCGGAATCAAAGATTGCTGAATATCTCGCCTCTGACAGCCAATCTTCACAGATATCCAAACGTCTTCGAGAAGACTCCTCAGGTGAGGAGTCAATGTCCAGTCAAACGAGCACTAGGAAAAAAACTAAAAAAGGCTGGCCTAAAGGTAAACCACGCAAAAATAGCGGAGAAAAATCGACGCGTCCTGAGATGCCACCACCTCAGGAAACAGAACCCACTGTTTTCCCCACATAATTTTTAAATAATGAACACTATACATACCCACTCAAATCTACTGCAATGGAACTGTAATGGGATAAAATTGCATCTACCTGAACTACAATCCATCAAATGTATAATATCACCAATTCTAATTGCCATTCAGGAAACCCACTTGAAACCAGATGAAAAATTCTCTCTCAGAGATTTCCAATGCTTCCGTAAAGACGTAACACCTGACCTGAGAGCAAGAGGAGGAGTAGCCATCTTCATCAGAGATTCGATTCCTACGAAAGAAATAAGATTGAACACTAACCTGCAAGCTGTGGCCATCCGAATTAGGACACCAATTGAACTCACGATATGTAACATATATCTTCCGAATCCCCATTGGAACGTACAAGGAATCCAAAATATATTGAACCAACTCCCTGAACCTACCATCATTGTTGGAGATTGGAATGCACATTCACGACTTTGGGGCTCTCAAATAAGAGATACATGTGGCAAACGTGTAGAAACAATAATGGAAGACAGCCAATTGTTCTTTTTAAATAATGGTGAACCCACTCACTTCAATATGAGATCGAATTCGTTCTCCACCATAGACCTCAGTTTCGTAACACCAAACATTGCTCCACGCTTTACATGGAGAACAATGGATGACCTACACTCTAGTGACAATTTCCCAATCATCGTCGGAATTGACTCCCCTCTCCAAGAACTCAATTCCCGAGAAAGGTGGTTAATCAAGAAAGCAAACTGGGATACCTTTTCAAACGGTGTCTCCGTCCCCAACCCCAATATTTACGATACTATTGAAGAAGCAGTACAGCGAACCACTGAAACCATTCTACTGGCTGCAAACGAAAGTATACCAAAATCTTCGACTAGAAAAACATCTAAGGACGTCCCTTGGTGGAATGAAAATGTCCGAGAAGCTGTATCAGCGAGAAAGGGAGCACTGAATAAATTCCGACGATACCCCACAGAAGCTAATCTGATTACATTCAAAAGATCTAGAGCCCATGCTAAACTCACAATAAAAGAAGCAAAGAAAAATTCATGGGAGGAATATGTCTCATCATTGACTACAGATACACCTACAACCGAGGTCTGAAAGAGAATAAAAACAATAGCAGGCACCCGTAAACTCATAACACCAGAAGTTTTGGACATCAACGATGAACTCATAAGAGGAATACCTGAAATAAGTGAAGCTGTTGCAGATCACTTTCAATCGATCTGCAGTTCTATGAACTATGACTAGGACTTGCAAACTCTTAAATCTCAAGAAGAGAGAGAAAATTTAGATTTTGATTCAAATGAGAACCTCACGTACAATAACATTTTCACGATACAAGAATTGGAATACGCACTCAACACTTGTAAAGAAAGCGCTCCAGGTCACGACTCAATAATGTACGGAATGTTGAACCATTTATCTCCGGAAGACAAAAACAATCTACTCAAACTCTATAATAAAAGCTGGCTTTCTAACGTATACCCAAGAAACTGGAAGAAAATAATCATTATCCCAATTCCAAAAGAAAGTGTGACTTCATGTTACCCAAAGAATTACCGCCCGATTTCCCTAACTTCATGTTTGGGAAAATTATTTGAGAAGATGATAAATCTCCGACTAACCTGGGTTTTAGAATCCGAAGGCCTCCTTTCTGAAAGACAAGTTGGTTGCCGATGAAACCGTTCTACCATCGATGCTCTCAGTGCTCTCGAAATGGAAATTCAAGAAACTTTCAAAGAACGACAACATATTGTAGCTATCATGCTGGATCTACAAAAAGCATATGACATGACATGGAAATATGCGATCATAAAAGAATTACATAAATGGAATATCCGCGGAAACCTACCAAAAGTTTTGACTTTCTTTCTTGCTGACAGATCTTTCTCAGTGAGGATCGGAAACTGGGAATCATCTGAGAGGATTATGGAAAATGGAATACCCCAAGGATCCGTCCTCAGTGTCACCCTTTTTTCAATCGCTATAAACAACCTCATCTGCAACCCCTCTGAAGGTATCCAAACTGTATTATACGTTGATGACCTCACCATTTTCAGTCGAAACCACTCCATGGAAACCATTGAACATACTCTCCAAAGAGAAATCAACAGAGTAAATGCTCTAGCAAAAATAACTGGTTTCAGATTTTCCCCTGAAAAAACACACTGCGTGCACTTTTGCAGATTAAGAAGAGACCATCCAGACCCTACTTTATATTTAGACGAAGATCTGATAACGTGCAGAGAAGAAATAAAACTTTTGGGTATCATCTTTGATAAGAAACTGACTTGGGCATCACACATAAACCACTTAGAGGTTAAATGCCGCAAAGTCATCAATATCATGAAATGTTTAGCGAGTATCAACTGGGGTTCGGATAGAGAAATTTTACTGAGATTCTATGAAACACTTATTCAGTCTAAAATTGATTATGGTTGCATGATATATGGCTCTGCATGCCCATCTAAATTGAAGGTTTTTGATAGAATCCAAAACACAGCCATCCGCCTTGCTACCGGAGCCTTCAGAACTAGCCCAATAGAAGCTATTCTGGTAGACTCTTCATCTCAACCCATCAAACTGCGACGAGAAATGAATACAATTATATACGCTGTGAAAGTCCGATCTATCCCAAACCATTTGAATTTCCAGCATTTCACGAATATAGAAAATACGTATTCACGAAGCTCAACACGACCAATCAATATAAGATACTTAGAGGCAGCTTTACTACCAGAGAATGATGGTAACTATATTCAACAACTCCACGACCACCCGATCGTTGCACCCTGGGAGGGGCAAAGACCAAACATCAACATATCCTTATGGGAGAAGCAAGATACATCAGCCTCGACATATAAATCTCTTTTTCTGGAGCAAAGTCAAACATACAGTGATTCTCTGTTTATCTACACAGATGGATCTCGTACTGAACATGGAGTTAGTGCTGCCTTCGTAGTGAATAATAACCCTTACCACTGGACACTGAACCCTATATGTAGCATATTTACAGCAGAATTGTATGCCATATGGCAAGCAATGCTATATTTCTCATTCCAAGAAAATGAGAGATGTCTGATTTGTACAGACTCCCTAAGTGCTATCAATGCTCTAGAAAATCCATTCACATTGAACGAATGGGCTATCAAGATATTAGAAATGAACACCAACCTTATGGCAGCCAATAAAATAGTAACACTCATGTGGGTCCCAAGCCACATGAATATAACCGGGAACGAGTTAGCTGATTCTACCGCCAGGGACGCTACCACCGATACAGTAGATGAAGGAATACCTGTCCCTGTGGAAGATATTAAAAAATATGTTAAACAAAAACTTTTGGAAGCATGGCAACACCATTGGTTAGAGCAAGAAGGACCCCTCAGGAAAATCAAACCATCAATAAAGAAATGGTTCTACCCAGGAGAACTTTCTAGGAGAGAACAAGTTTCCCTCTGTCGAATACGAATATGACATACAAATTTCACTCACCTATACCTACTTGAAGGCTCAGAGAGACCCAAATGTAACACTTGTCGAGTTCGTCTAACAGTACAACATATCCTCACATGCCCAACTATGAACTCCACAGACGACAGAGTGGAATTGTATCTCCTGAAATAGAAACTATTTTTAAAAATGAATTTGGAGCTATACAGAAACTACTCACCTTTTTGAGACGTAGTGATATATTGAGGAAACTGTAACAACATGTAGAAGAGCTAATGGCCTTGGCAGTCGAAGCTCACAAAAAATAATAATAATAATAATAATAATAATAATAATAATAATAATAATAATAATAATAATAATAATAATAATAATAATAATAATAATAATAATAATTCCTGCTCGCACCTCCACGTCGGTAGCCCCGGTAACTATCTCTGGAGATTCGGGATCGGGTAACCATCCCCGGTGGCGGATCTGCAGCAGATGGGCTAACGCGAGAGGGAGAACCACCACCACGCGGGGTAGCATCCCGTATGGTGTGAAAAAAAAGTGCTTTCAACACACGAAGAAATCGTTACTCGGGCGGGGAAGGATTAGATGCTGGTCCTTCCAATCGGAACCGTCAGGATGTCCAGCATGTAGATGAGAATGGTGGGGGCACCGCTCATCGAAACGTACCCCATCAACCGCTTGAACCTACGGCGCCTCGGAGACGTGTTGTGCGACAGCCTGTCGCACCCACTGAACCAAATCAGGCACAATCAGAAAGACGACGTATTAAATGGGACAATGAAACCAACAAACAAGTAATACGTTCGTTTTTCACAGTTACGGCACTGGAGACTGATATGACGATGTACCGCATGCGACTGCATAATCACTTCATTGAGAAAATGCCACACCTAAATCACCTCTCAGAACAACGAATAGCAGATCAACGTAGAGCTATCATAAGAAATAACCTAATACCTCTACCTGCAATCGAACAAATAAGGGCAGAGGTGGAGCGGGAGATTAATCAACAGCCTATAAATGAGACCCCAGAGACTCAGGAACAAGAAAGTAGAGGACCTGAAGCTGACCTACCACTATTAAGTCTTCGACCCTCAGTAATCAACCGTCAAACATTATGGGAAGAAAACTACCAACAACATCTTACTGAATTCAGAGGATCCGACCCTGCCAGCAGGCCGGCGCTACCAAAACTCATTTATACTCCAAACACGCACTCTCTCTTAGGGATTGCTAATCAAATTCTGGAATGTCAATTGGATGCAGATATGAACCTCGAGGAAATACATCTTCACGTGTATTGCGCAGCTTTAGCAACAATCAAAGCCAACAAACAAAAAATACTAAAAGCACCTAAGACACGTACGCCTCAAAAACCGAGATGGGAACAAAGACTTAGTACCAAAATCGAGAATTTAAGAAAGGAAATTGGTAGAATTCAACAAATAGCAAATGGGCAAAAATCCAAAAAGCTGCTAAATAAAATCCCGGTCCAGATTAAACAACAACTGGAAGGAAAAACAACAAATGAAATAAAAACAATTATAGATGATACCTTAGATACCTGGAAACAAAAACTTGCAGTTGCTTCTAAAAGATTAAAAAGATATCAGGAGAGCTACCAACGCAAAATCCGAAACAACTTCTTTTCAAAAAATCAGAAGGGCTACTATAGATCGTTTAAGGAACAACCGGGTTCTAAAGGACAACCGCCAAAGAAGGAGGACTTACAGACATTTTGGGAAGGAATGTGGTCGAAGGAAATCGAACACCAGGAAAATACACCTTGGATCAAAACAGAAATTCAGAACAACAACCATCTACATATGGAAGAAATAATATTTACATTACAAGATCTAAAAAAGGTAATAAAAAACTTGGCCAACTGGAAAGCACCAGGGAACGACGGTATCCAAAATTTCTGGTACAAAAAACTTACGGCTACCCATCATCACCTAACCAACCAATTTAATATCGCTCTAAGAAACCCTGACCAACTACCAGACTTCCTTACAAATGGTGTAACTTATCTTCTTCCAAAATCTGATCAAACTCAAGATCCTTCTCAATATAGACCCATCACGTGCCTTCCTACAATGTACAAAATCTTCACTGCAGCACTATGTGATAAACTGTACGCATACCTAGAAACTAATGATATTCTAACTGAGGAGCAGAAAGGGAAAGAAAATATATGGGCTGCAAGGAACAAATAACAATCGATAATGTGATATTGGAACAAATCAGAAAGAAGAACAGAAATCTATACATGGCTTATATAGACTATCGGAAGGCTTTCGACTCAGTGCCCCACAGTTGGTTAATAAAAACTTTGGAAATTTACAATACACACCCTGTGGTGGTTAGGTTTTTAAAAAGTACTATGAGTAATTGGAAAACAAAACTCAAAATTAACCTAAATCACACAGAACTAGAAACTGAATCTATCAGTATTAAAAGAGGAATCTTTCAAGGAGATACACTTTCCGCTCTATGGTTCTGCTTGTGTTTAAACCCATTATCACGTGGCCTAAACCACACAGGATATGGAGCAACTATTAGAGCGGATCGAAACTCAACAACCATAAGTCATCTATTCTTTATGGATGATCTGAAACTATATGCCGCGTGCAAAAAACACCTAGAATCCAACTTAAAACTCATGCACCAGTGGAGCACAGAGGTCGGAATGTCGTTTGGTATGGAAAAATGCCAAACTGTATCGGTTGAAAAGGGAAAGCTAAAAGAAGGAGAACCTATAGAACTAGAGCCAGGCAAATATATTGAAGCCATGACAGACAAACCCTACAAGTACTTAGGAATCCTTCAGACACACAAGATAGAACATAAAGAAATAAAAGCCATATTAACCACCGAATTCGAAAAACGCCTTTACAACCTCTTAAAAAGTAAGCTTAATTCAAGAAACCTTACCACGGCCATAAATAGCTACGCCATATCCGCTCTTCAGTACTCCTTCGGAATAATTAAATGGACTCAAACGGACCTGGAAGCAGTAAACAGAAAGATTAGAACCGAGCTAACAAAACATAGAAAACACCATCCAAAAGCGTCCGTCGAAAGGATAAATTTACCTAGAGAAAAAGGAGGTAGAGGAATAAAAGATGTTGTGGAAGCTTGCACTCAGCAAATTTCAGGCTTGAGGAGTTTTTTCCGCCACCAAAATAGTCAACTTCATAAAGCCATAGTGAAAACAGATACGGGTTATACACCTTTAAACCTAAGCATGGAAAACTTTACGCCCTTTAATACACGAAATGAGGAAGATAAAATTAGAAATTGGCGTTCAAAAGAATTGCACGGAAGAATCATTCATGATTTACAGAAAGACACGATAGATCAAGCTAAATCGGTTGAATGGCTTAAAACTGGAACGCTGTTCCCAGAAACTGAAGGTTTTATGGTTGGTATACAAGATCAGGTTATAAAAACGAGGAATTACCAAAAGTATATCTTGAAGGAAGAAATACCAACAGATAGGTGCAGAAAGTGCAACAGAAGTCAAGAAACGATTGAACACATTCTTTCTAGTTGCCAAAGCATAGCTGAAACTGAATATCTGGAACGACACAACAAAGTTGCCACAGTAGTATACCTAGAAGTACTGAAAAAACTTAACCTTGATCCACAAAACAACGAGCCATATTACAAATATAAGCCCCCTCCAGTTATCGAAAATCAGTATGTTAAGATCTACTGGGATAAAACTATCATGACGGACGTAACAGTACGACACAACAGGCCGGACATCACAGTCATTAATAAACAATCCAAGCAAGCTCTGCTTATTGACATATCGATCCCAAATAATTCTAACACAGAAAGCAAATACAATGAAAAACTAAGCAAATACGCCGAGCTAAGGACCGAAATAAAAGAATTGTGGAATCTTAAAGAAGTCAAGATCATTCCAGTTGTTTTATCCTGTATGGGGCTAATTCCCAAGAAACTAAGTACTTCCCTCAAAGACATTGGTATTCCTGAGTCAACCTACCGATTAATGCAAAAATCTGTAATCCTGGATGCGACAAACATTGTTAGGTCATTTCTAGAATAGTGACACCCAACGAAAGTCTTGCTGTTGAGGCCGACTGTCGTTGAAACACGCCGGGTGTAAATCCGGTGACACAAAAAGGAAAATAATAATAATAATACGATACGATACGATACGATTTATTCACCAGTTTTAAATACAAAAGCATTTGTGTAGTCCTAATACTAAATTACTAAGTAGTTATCAAAATTCCTACATCAGATAATAGAATAGAAATAAAGTTAAACCAATATTTTCATAAAATTAGATTTCTGAAGTAACATATATGTAAGAATGAATTAGTAAGACTAATAATTGACCGACATGTAGTCCCGAACTGCGTAAAAACAATTTTGAAGTAAAAATTGTTTTGAAAATCCATAGAACTGATTGTGGCTCATATTTTTCACATTCTCATCAGCATGCAAATCTAGAAACTTATTATACAATCTAACATCTAGTTTGTTGTATTGTGTTTGCCTAGAAAAAGGCACAATGAGTCGCTCTGCACCTCTGGTGGTATAACAGTGAACACCAGAATGAGTTGCCATATGTGGTACACCCCTATGAATACACAGAAGTGTCTTAAACATGTACATGCAAGGCAATGGCAGGATCCCATATTCCGCGAAAAGTCCACTGCAATGTACTCGACTTTTTGCATTATGAATAATGCGCAAAGCAGTCTTCTGAAGAGTAAAGACTCTTTGTACTCTGCTAGAGTTACCCCATAGAGAGATACCACAAGCCAGATGACTGTGGATCAACGCAAAGTAAATCGTACGCATAACTAGATTACTACCAATAGATGAGCGTAATTGTCTCATTGCAAAAATCTGTGATGAAATCTTTGAGCATAGTGAGTCTATGTGGTCCCCCCAATTGATACCAGGATCTAATGTGATACCCAACGATTTCACAGATTCCCCTTTGGTACCTCGTTTTACAGAGCTAAATGTTATTTTTTTAGTTTTCCCGTCGTTTAATTTCAAATTGTTTGAATCAAACCAAGATTTAGCTAACTTTAGATTCTCGATGCTGACATTTTCCTCTCCTTTCATTAAGAATGTAGCATCGTCTGCAAATAAAACCAATCGACACTCAAGAGACGCCGGCAGATCGTTTACGTATAGTAAAAATAAAAATGGTCCTAACACTGAACCCTGCGGGACTCCATCGTTTACCGACATCCGACTAGATTCACAGCCATTGTAGCTTACGTATTGCTGACGATTTTCCAAATAAGATTTAAACAATTCAAACTCTCTACCACGGAATCCGTAATGTTCCATCTTTCGCAATAAAATGTCCGAGCTCACACAGTCAAAGGCCTTAGTTAGGCCACACATAATGGCGTACGTGTTTTTACCCTCATCCAGACCGTCAACTATGCTCTCAATCACATTCAAGATTGCCAGAATGGTTGACTTATGTTTCTGAAACCCAAATTGACATTCAGATATTAAGTTCTTATGTTTAAATAGGAGCTTAGTTTATGTTTGATCAGTATTTCCAATATATTGTAGAGATTACAGGTATAATAGCTATAGGCCTATAGTTGTTAGGGCATTCAAAAAATGTAATGGATCAGTTTGGGGACTGTCAATACTTTTCACAATAGTTTCCGATATGCCTGCGAAAAATTTGTTGAATTCACTAGATTCTAATGTGTGCGACACTCTGTTCTGATGTTTAGTGTTTCTTTCCTGATTTACAATACTCCAGATAGCTTTACTCTTATTATCTGATTCATTAATGTTTTTTTCATATGCATTCTTTTTCGCAATTTTAAGCGATTTACGGTAGTCTTTCCGCAATTGACAGTATTTATACCAATCTAAGAGTGATTTTTCAGACCTAAATTTCTCTCTCAAATGGTAGACTTCATTACGCTCTGCCTTAAGGTCGCTTGTAAACCAGTTTAAAGCTGTCTTTCTATGAGCAATTGATTTTAAAGGAAAACATGTATCAGCACATGTAGACAGTATATCGGTAATGAGATTTGCATACTGATCCGAATTTAGTCGTCCAGAATCAGGCCATTGAACTTCCTGAATTTGGTTTACAAAACTAATTAAATTATTATTATTTACAATTCTTCTCATACACTTCCTAATGGATGTATTATTACAATGATCAATTCTAAAAAACAAATAATTACCACTATGATCCGACACTAATGGTTCATATACCCCTGTATGGAGTTTATCATCATCTAAGTTTGTGACTATATTATCAATACATGAGCTAGTTGTGTTAGTTATTCTAGTCGGCATATGAACCATGTGCCTTAGACCATACGCACAAAAAATATTTATCAAAATCTTTGAGTACTCACTATCATCATTCATGTCTAGATTAAAATCCCCCATGATAATAATAGATTTGTACTTTGTGTATAACTTATTAATAACACTCTGTAGCTGATCCACAAATATTTATAATTTGCCTTTACTGGATGATCTGTATATGGCTAACGAAACACAATTTCTATGTTTTATTTCAGCAGCACAGAACTCCGCATGGAAAGGTATACAAAAGTCACTGATATCAATATAACTTAAATTAATATGATGAGACGCAAATATAGCTACACCACCATGTAATAATAATAATAATAATAATAATAACAAAGAAATACTTCCAGCAGAAAAAAAGGATGTCGAAGAGCCACTAGAGGATGCAAAGTCCAACTACTCATGAGTAAGATGGTGATCTTAATTGCAAAAAAATGCAAACGAAATCTAGGTCTAGCGTGGATTGGCTATAAAAAGGCATTTGACTCCGTCCCAGATTGGTGGATAGCCACTGTGTTAGACATATATAAAATAAATCCAATAATTTGCCGATTCGTGAAAGAGTCAATGCAGACCTGGAAAACAAAAATGACGCTGACATAACAAAGGAAACAGAACTTATCTATCAAAAGAGGAATATTTCAAGGGGACTCTTTATCACCTTTACTTTTCTGCTTGGCACTTATCCCACTAACCAATACCCTGAACAGAGAAAATATTGAATTTTACATTGGGAAGAATATTAAAATAAATCACTTCCATTATATGGATGACCTGAAATTATTCAGTAGAGATGAGACTCAACTACATCGAGCACTAACTGTCGTAAAAGAATTTAGTAACGATATCAATATGGAGTTTGGATTAGACAAATGTGCTAAAGCTATTTACAAAAGAGGTAAACTAGTCAAAAGTCACAACATTCAACTTGATAACGGAACCTCAATAAGAAATCTGGAGATGGACGAATCTTATAAATATCTCGGCGTCGAAGAGAGGGGCGGCATAGACAACGCCAAAATGAAAACTATGTTATCAACAGAGTATTATCGCCAAATCCTAAGTACCGAACTGAATTCGAAGACCAAAATCATAGCCATTAATACCCTCGCAGTTCCAGTGGTCACATATAGCTTTGGTATTGTCGACTGGCTAACATCAGAAATAGAGAAGATTGACAGGAAAACGAGGAAACTTCTCACAATGGGGAGTATGCATCACCCTAAAGCATATGTTGCCAGACTATACATTAAAAGGCGAAACGGCGGACAAGGCTTAATAGAGTCGCACGCAGCTTATGAACAGGCTATTATAGGGCTAGGCCATTATATTGATACCGAAGACGATAAATTCTGCAAAGCAATTAAAATATGCGATTCGGACAAGGCAAAGTATTCCATCCAAAAAGAGTCAGCACAAATAAGAGAAAAGTATCTTATAACAGATAATGCTCTGAGGAATACAAATTCGATCAAAGATGTAATTAAAAGGCACAAGATCCGGACATTACAACAAAAGCCACTACATGGACAATTTTTCAGAAATCTAATCAAACCAACAGTTAATAAGATGGAAAGTATAGCTTGGTTAGGTAGTTCTGGACTTAAAGGAGAAACTGAAAGTCTCATTATAGCAGCTCAAGATCAGGTACTAGCTACTAGATACTATCAAAAGAACATATTAAAACAATCGGTAGACAGTAAATGTAGGCTCTGTAGCAAATCAGATGAACACATTAGCCACTTAATAGCCGGATGTACGAGTCTTGCCCCAACAGAATTCACCAACAAACATAATAAGGTTGCTCCATTCATCCATTGGTCTATATGCAACGCAATAGGATTGCGTGTATCAGAAAAGTATTATATTCATGTCCAGAAAAAGTCGTAAGCAACAACAACATCGATGTTATGTGGGATATGGCTGTAATTACTGATAGAACAATACTTGCAAATAGACCGGACATAGTACTATATGATAAGAACATAAATACATGTCTTTTGACCGAAATATTTGTCCCAGATGATAGCAATATAGTGAACAAAGAAAATGAAAAAATAAGCAAGTATAAAGATCTAGAAATCGAGATAAGCCGGATGTGGAATACAAAAACCAAAGTGGTACCCTTTATTGTAGGAGCATTGGGAATGATGCGGGATAGTTTGAAAACATACTTAGAAATGATCCCAGGTAAACCATCCATGTATGAGGTGCAAAAAATTGCACTCTTGGGAACTGCTTACATAATAAGAAAGGTGCTAGGGTGAATGACTTTGATCTCTAGTTGAGAACTGTATTCACCCATTTGACTTCACATAACTCCTCCCACCTTAAGATAGAACATCGCCGTCAAAGGAGTTGTTTTGTTGAGGTTGGTGGTTAGCTTCTTCCTTCAGTTTTAAATATCTCCAGAGTATACAAGTTAAGGCAGTATTAGGAGTGATAGCAGGCCGGGAATATTCCATATTGCGGGGTGTGTTTCTTGATTTTGTATTGGCTTTGTTAATTCAGCTTGGACTTTCAAATCTTTAATGGATTGAAGATCGATTGCTTCTAATTTGATGGGTACTTCTAAGGGTTTTCCTGTTATCGTGAGTTCCCATTCGAATTTTGGAAGTATTAATGTGTTTATTGTTGTTATTACTAAAAGTAGAATTTTCGAAAATTTTGAATAGAGTATTTTGTCTGACTAATAGTATGCGTCTCTTGTTACAGTTCGATTAAATCTTAATAGACACACTTGAAGGTAAGGGTCGTCAATTCTTTCAATCAGCCGGTGAGTCAAAATTGCTGAGCTTGTAGATTACAAAGGAGTCGATTGACCTACAGCTGGCCTTTCCACACTGCGACCTGAAAAGATCTTTTGTGTATACCCCCCATCTATTTTGTGTCCCAAAGATCAAGGCTTCTAAGGAAGCCTATTATCCGATTGGGAGCTTCTTTTGTTACCTGGTCAGGTCTCCAGAACAACCGTTCCAGGTACCTATGGCGTTGGCGAACAAGTATACCGCAATGGCATAATATATGTTCAGCCGTTTCATCTGCACTATCGCAGAATCTACATGTTCCTCTGCCCACTTTTCCCATCTTGCAGAGGTGATATCTGAGTGGGCAGTGTCCCGTAAGGAGTCCTGTGATTGTTATGAGATCACACTTCTGAAGCTCTAAGAGCGATTTAGCATAGCGAGCAGAAGGTTATAGCAACATTTTTGCTTGTCTTTGGCCTGGAACATTTTTCCAGTAGGCTGCACCAAGTTCCTTTTCCCATTTCCGGACTTCTTCCAGAATGTGGCTTTTAGTAATGCCACAAAACGGTTCGAGTCCGATGAAAGGAGTGCTAGCTCCTTCCTTTGCAAGACCATCGGCAGTCTCATATCCAACAATTCCCTTGTGCCCAGGCACCTATAAAGAGATAGTTTGTTATGTCTAGCCAGTAGCTTAAGAAATTGTTTGCAGCTTCAGACTGTTTTGGACTTATGAGTTATAGACTTTAGAGTTTTCAAAGCAGCCTGATTGTCGGAGGCAATAAATATTCTGGCTGCGTTGAGGCGCTTTTTAAGGCACTCTTGAGCACAGAAGTCTATCGCTAGTATTTCCGCTTGGAATATTGTGGGAGTGTTACCTAGGGCTACTGATAACCTAAGATTAGGTCCTGTAGCCCCTATTCCTACTCCTTCGTTTGTTTTTGACCCATCAGTATAAATTGTGAGAGCACCCCTTGTTATTTCTGAGATTTCGTTTTGTGTTAACTCACGATCGTTAATAATAACATCTAGATTAACTTCGAAATCTTGTTTAGCAGGCATTATGTCCCTAGGCATCATCATAGATTGGGTTGATTCAACCCTTAGTATCTCGAGATGTCCTGTCAAATCACCGGGGCTGTGTTAACCTATAGGCATTTTGCAGAGCAATCCTCCTTACATGTAAATGTAATGGAGGGAGATCTAGTATTACCTCCAAGGCCGCGCCAGGGCATGATCTCATTACATCCGTTATTCCTAAACATGCGAGTCTTTGCAATTTTTGCAACTCTATTGTAGTCCTTTGTTGCGTTGTTTTCTTTCACCATACAAGCGCAGCATAGGTGATGATAGGTCTGACAACCGTTATATATGACCAGTAGATCATTTTTGGTTTTAGACCCCAAGTTTTCCCAAAGAGCCTACGACACGTCCAAAGAGCCCTTGTTGCTTTTGGGGTGATGTGTGCGAGGTGTGAGTTCCACGTAAGTTTCCTATCAAGGATTACTCCAAGGTACTTAATATCATCCGTCAAAAATAGGGTTGTACCATTCAAGCTTGGAGTTTGTATACTTAACTTCCTCCTGTTAGTGAATGGAACAAGTGTCGTATTATTAGGATTGACTGAAAGTCCTTCCTTCGAACACCAGGTAGTTATGAGGTTCAAGGCACATTGCATGCGATTGGCAATGATGCCGTCGTGCTTACCTCTGACCACAATAACTAGATCGTCGGCATAGCCAAGAGTACGAAATCCTTCTCTTTTTAGCTTTGTTAGGAGGTCGTCAACCACTAGTGACCACAGTAGAGGTAATAACACTCCTCCTTGAGGACAACCTTTCACCGCTTTTATAGTAGTCGACTGGTCTCCGAGGTGATTATTTTCCTAGTATTTAGCATGGACTGAATCCATTTGATTATGGAAGGTGGAATACCCTTTGCAGTTGCAGCAGCGCTAATTGATTCATATGAGGTGTTATCAACAGCTCCCTCTATATCTACGAAGACACATAGCGATACTTCTTTTGCAGCTATTGCCTTTTCTAGGTCTCTTACGAGACAATGTAAGGCATCTAAGGTAGATTTGCCAGGTTAGTAGGCAAATTGTTCCTCGTGAAGCGGTGCATTTGACAAATATTCACTTCTCATGTATGTGTCGAGTATTTTTTCCATACTTTTGAGTAAAAAGGAGGTAAGGCTTATAGGTCTATATGACTTTGGTTCTATGGAGGACGTTTGCCACTCTTAGGAATAAAGCAGACCTTGACCTGTCTCCGCCCTTTTGGAATGTATCCCAAGATGAAGTTCATCTAGAATATCTTACATAAGTGAGGTATTAAGATATCGGATCCCTGTTGTAGAAGTGCTGGAAAGATACCATCCTCTCCAGGTCATTTGTAGGGCTTGAAGCTGTTAATTGCCCATTCAATTCTATTCTTGGTGAAGATTTTACCCGCTAGGCTTTTTGCTGATCTAGATGTTTTGATGATAGTTTCATCAAGATTTGCCTCTGCGTTATCTTCAATGATTACAGCACCATGAAAATGAGCTTCTAATAAACATCTCATACTCAATAGTTTCTGCGAACTCCCCGTTTGGCTTTTTAAGGAGTCCAATACCGTTAGAGTGGTCCTTAGCGATGACTTTTTGAAGGCGCACTGCTGGGGCTACGTTAGAAATCCCTTCGCAGAACTGAGCTTACTCGAAAATTGTGTTCTTTAGGTTTCAAAATTGGGATGATGCAAGTAAGTCTGATTCGGTTTGAATTTGGTGCAATTTTTGCGAAATAAAATTTCTGGAATCAGTGAATCTAAAATAGTTATTTGGTTGATTAGGGTTAAAAGTGTTTTTCGAGTTTATTAACATTAGCTCTGGTCTATTTTCTGGAGCTTTACCAGTGGGCGCAAAAACATTTTTTGGTTGTCCAAATACTTGTCAATTGGTTGGGTAATTTCTAGTCGTGTGTCTAGGTTGAATTGGAATTTATTGACTAGGAAATTGGTTATGGTTTTTGTAATTACTTGTTTGGTTCTGATCATTTTAGTTTTTTATTGGATTTTAATTTCGGTAGTTAAAATTAGTTTGAGGTGTTTGTTGGAATTGTTGTCTGGGCAATTGCTTTTGATTGACAGTATAACTCGAATGATGGTTATGATTATTTGGTATTTGTCTATTGTAATTTTCTGAATTTATGGTAGTTTTCGAAATATTTTTAAATTTGAAATTATTTGGAGAGTAATTAAAGTTGTATTCTTCTATAATAAATGTAATAGTGGCTTTGATTGAAGCTGGATTCTTAATTCTAATTGTATGTTGTAGCAAACAGGTTAAATTTCTAATAAACGTTTTCAAAGCCATTTGGTCGTATTGTCTACGATATATTTCTTCAGTATTAACAGGCATTTCTGTTAGTGAAAAACTATTAATTCTTTGAACAAAGTAGCTTTTTAACACTTGTAGTCTTCTAGCAAAATCTAATGTTGATTTGTTATTAAAAGGATGGGCCATTAAGAGGTCTTGCTCCAAACATTCTAGTGGTCTCTTATCGCCAAAACATTGTTCTAATGTGTCTTTTAATAAATTCCAATTATCTAGTTCGGTTCTGCAACCAACTAAAAGATTAGCCATTCCTACTAATTTAGAACGAATTGCTCGTAAAATATATTTAGTAATAACTACATTACTTACCTTACTATATGTATGTATAAGAAATTGGCAATTCTCTATAAATTGTAAGAGAGCTAAGCTATTGCCGTCATAAAGTAAAATTAAATCTACAGTTAATTTCAACATTTGAATGTTAAATTGTTATTAGCCATATTGTTTGGATTTATATCACTATAACTAACGTTTTCTTCTAAATTTAGTGAATTATTGAAACCAATTCTTCAATATTTGTATTTATTAATAAATTGACAACTATTATATATGTATATATTTTCTATTAACTAATGTACTATAATCAAAAGTAAAGTATATTTCCAACCGGGAAATATTTTACCTATTTTAAAATTAGGAAGGTGTAATAGGATAACTCGGTACTTACTGATACTTCTTGAAGTTCTCCCTATGGTGTAGTTTGTCGTCTAAGAGTTGAAACTCACGTTTGGTCTTTTCACAGAACCGGTCTCGAGGCTGTGACTTCCCGAAAATACCCAACTACGACTATATCCTACTGACTGCGCCAGTTAAGATATTTTGTTCACAAAATATCTTTTTAAAACGTTTAATTTCAATTTTAAAATACAACTTTATTGCTTCAGAGTTACAAACAGAATGACTTCAAAATGTGAGAAAAATACAAAGTTGGTTTATAATTAAATGCTGACAATATGATATTTTTATATAATATGCAAATTTACTTCACATAACTCGCTTCTTGAAACGCTTGACGACGTACTTATGATCTTTAGTTGTTCACAACCATCGTCCAGAACCCTGGATAAACTTAAGAAAAACATTCGTCAACCTATAACGCAGTAAATCGCCAATAACGGACGCTATTTGCCCGCTATCGTATTCAAAGCTGCGTGAATATGTTGTACTTGTTACTTCTTACAGAATAAAATGTACAACCTCTATTTAATTTTATTGAATTTCAAAATAAGCAAGTTACTCTGTCCCTTCCGATACTAGATTATCAAACGATTTGAGAAGAAACCTGGCATTATGCCAGAATTAATGACCATATTTTGTTTGCGAATAAAAACTTCACTGTATAAATGAATGCCTGTACGGATAATAAGTTGCGCTGTTGTATAGTTACAATTAGTTAGAAACGTCTCAACTCTCAGGGGAATTACTACTCAATTGTACTATAGTGATTAGGGTTAAGAAAGGTTTAGGTACACCGGAATTCGTCAGTGTCATAAAACAACTTGGGGAGAAGGAAGGACACGTCCAAAGAATCATTACTTAACCTTCAATTTGCGAAGAGCAATCCGCCGAAAATCTCTACACAGATGGGGCTATTCTTCATTTTATGTTTAAGTTTGAACTCCAATATACAAAATAAGACATACAGAATTTTCAATACAAATGCGACACAGAAAATGTATGTCGTCATGACCTTGCCGTGTTGCCTTGTCAAAAAAATTTAACACTTTAACGTGTGGTTAGCCATAGTCCAGTAAAAGAACGTCTGAAACACTATTTTTATAATTCGCGTCTAAAAGAGACTCCATTATATAATTGTTTACAGTGTCACAATGAAGCTCTTTCAACACTGTTTTAGTAATTTTTTGTTTATAGTTGGTTATTGTAATTAGTTATATTTTTTATTTGACATTTGACTTTAACCTTGACACAAATTATAAATAAAATGGTCTAGCGTTGTTCTAGCTAGCAAATTATTATATTGAAAGTTCTTAAAGGTAAATTAGAATAATTTATATATTAAAAATATTAATGAATAAAGTACGCTAACGTTTATTTATCAATGATTTATGAATTTTTTATGTATATATTGTATAGGATCAGGTATACATAATGTTCGATTTTTGGGATAAATTACCAGATATCTATGTGAAGATGTATTCCAGAAATAATTATGTTCATGATATAATATAAATAGATCGCAAGAGCATATACGAAGAAGTTGTTTTTTAGACAAATAATCATCCTCTGTTTGCTTAAATGAAAGTTTGTTTACAATTTACACAGTTATTCGTTTATAATATGTCAAAAGTCAGAAGTGCTGAATAAAACCATCTGTAATCTGACCAATCAGGAATCTACAGAATTGCCAACTTAAATTCAAACCACTCCTTCTAGTTTAAAAACAGGGATTATATGTAATTTAATTTTATTTAAAAAATTAAATAAATGCGAATTATAAAAATTATTGTGTAAAACTTGTGCCACAATGACTTTCTGTAGTACTCATGTTTTCCGTACAAATAAATACCAAAATGCTCCACTGCCCATACCAAAACGAGAGCTTCTTTTTCAGTCTGGCAATACCTTTCTTCGAAATCTGTGAGGCTTTTGTTGCCGTACGCAATGATTCTGGGACCTTTGTTATCAAACTGTATAAGTACTGCTCCAAGACCCACTGGACTTGCGTCTGCTACAACTTGGGTTCTATCTCTAGGGTCATAGTAACCCAATGTATTGATATGTGAGAGTGTCTATCTAATTTCATTCGTAATAATTTTCTCAATGGGTCTGTTAGAGTCGCCTGATTTGGTATCCATTTGCCTACGAAGTTGACTAAATCCAAAAAACTTTGTACTTTTGTTTTTGGAGTTCTAAAAGATTTTATTACGCCTACGTAATCTTCTAATGGTTTGATTCCTTTCGGGGACAACCTGTGTCCAAGAAATCGAACTTCAGTTATTTTGAAGGAGTACATGATTCGCATGAAAAATATTTAGTGTATTTTGAACCCTACCGTCATGTTCTTCTTCACTTCCTTAGATTAAGATGTCCTCAATGAAATTGATTGTACCTTGACAAGGTAATAACATTTTTTCCAAATTTTTTTGAAAAATTCCTGGGGCAGATGTTATTCCAAACATGAGTCTCTTATATCTGAATAGACCTTTACTACTAATAAATGTGGTTATGTATCGTGATCTTGGAGAAATTTCAATTTGATGAAATACGTTATATCGAGCCTGGAAAAATATTTAGCTTTTCAAAAATTTGGTAGAAGACCTTCCATAGTGGGTAATGGGTAATTTTTCCTTAAGATGGCGGTATTAGCTTTTCGCATGTCGATGCATATTTTAACGTCCCCGTTCTCTTTAAGAATAGGGACCATAGGTGATACCCATTCAGATGGGTCTTTTACCTCTTCTATAATGTCAGCTTGCATAAGTTCCCCAAGTTTTCGGTTAATTTTTTGTTCTAGCGGTATTGGTACCCTTACAGGATTCACTTCCTTATCGATTGGGAACTCCTAAAGATATTGCTGTTTGTTTCCCTAACAAATTCATTTTCCCATTCTCTATGACATAGAAAGTAGCCATTTCTTTTTTAGATCCAATTTTGATTGTAGTCTCGAATAAACCCACTTCTAGTGAGTCGAACTATAGCCGAAGAAAACTTTGTTAGGTTTTTTAATTTGATTTTGAACTACTGTTCTTTAGGAGTCTAAAAATTGTAGTCATTTATGATATTGGATTTACATCCAGAATCTATCAACATCCCAATGATAATACCTTACAATCCACCACATCATCATCGTCGATGTGGAATACGTATTCCACTTCTCCTTGGGTTCCTACGTAGTCCAATTCTTCATTTTGTGGTTTCCTTGGCTTGACTTTCTTTGGTGGCGGTCCTCTCTGATTCTTATTTATTCTCTTAGAACGACAATTCTTCTCGTAATGACCCCTGAAGTTCCATTTCCGGCAGATAGCATTGAATGCTGGGCTGCACTCTGGCTTCTCCATGAACTCAGATATGTGCCTATCAACCGTTTCTGACGAGTGTGCTTCGGACACACTGTATAGAAAATAAATAGATTCACCGAATTAGTTCATAGAACAGAATTTGCTTCTGCAAGATGTGTTTGAAATCGAAAAAAATTCTTAAGCTCAGCGCCATCTACATATTGACATATTTATATCTAAACCTGAAGCTCTAATAGCTTACAAATTGACTTTAACAGAATTACAATATATCTATTACTTTCCAAAATGTCCGACCTGGGAGTTCTTATTGAAACACCCTGTATACTCTTGGGTCAAACCATCTCATAATATGTATGACAAGCTATAAATTATTTAGATTCAAATTAGTTAAACTATTGACTAAAACGAAATTGATGGTAACTAAACATAATGGGTGTATGTGTACATCCCAATAGGCCCTTTACGGCAAACATTTCTCTTAAATTATTGTCACTCTGGATTTCCCGTGATAAATGATGCATTTGCCGGCCAATTTACTTCCAGTCAATTCGGTGTTGGAATTAGCACAGATTAGTTCGTAGAAAGCGAAGTTCGGCTCAACAATTTTAGGAGTTATTTGCTGCAGTATTGATTTGTGTTTATTGAAGTTTATTTTGCCGATAATGAAACTCGAAAATAACTAATTTGTAAGTAAAATAACAACCAAAAAGTTTTTGGGAATCACAAGTACGTTCATTTTAATGATTTTTATAAATTGTAGATCAAATCTCAATTAAATCTGAATCAAAAGAAGTTTTTTGCAGAAATTTACTGCAATAATCAACTTCAAGAAAAAGTGTCAACAGGCTTTAATCCCTCTTTGATTTGTTTTTACGTTGTTTTTTATTTTATTTTACTCACGTAATCTCTAGCACCTACTCAATAATAAAACTTCTGACAACCCCTAATGGTCAGGGTAAGCTACCTGAAAATTCGAGAGAGGTTAAGAAAAAATAATCAATTTTGTCGTAGTATAAGTCATAAAATTTCAGGAGATCGTTTTTAATATTATGCTAAATACATAAAAAAATCGCCCGAACATTGTCGTCCGTCCTAAATGTTGACAGAACGCTATAAATATTTATGAAAAATAGTTTAATTTTTGTTACTTCATAAGTCTCGAAATTTGTACATAATACAGGAAATATGTATAGAATAGTATGTTCTGTAACAAGGTTAGATTTAAAATTCGATCAAAGATTTTAAATATATATTTTTAAATGGAAATGAACAAAAGAAAATATATATCACAGAACTCAATCAAAATTATATTAGGTAAACACTCAATTATTCAAGAAACATTTTGGGCTGTAAAGACCTTACTTTTTTTGGCTGAGTACTCATCAGAACGTTTTATATCTTGAAATGTCTAATATCATGTTTTACGTTTACCGTTGCTTTTAATATTGAATATATTTTCCACATTGTTAAAGATTTTCATTTTTTCGATAATTCACCAAAAAACGCAATGAAAATATTATCTGAAAAGGAACCCCTTTTCTTTATTTGTTTCCAATTCATGAACAGTTTTTGCATATTCATTCTTTGATTTTTTTGGTAGTAAACTTTCCAGTATATTATTTGTAATTTCAGGTGGTGTATTTTCACACTCTGATTCTGAATCACTGGATAAATTCACGATACTTTTTATATTTTCGAATGGAAACGTGACACCAATAATTTTGACACTTACTCAAATTTTGCCACTACGATGACAATCAAATGCGTCAAGGCTAATGTTATTATTGCTAACCAGTGTGAGAATATTATTCTATCACGAGAGAGAGATTGTAAATACATTTAAATTGCATGGGAGCAGAGGTGTGACAGAATATTTCGTCAATCTCAAGAGAGAGAATTCCAGCATTCTGCAATCAAATTTGATTTCAGAATTGATATAGGAGAAGACATATTCTCTAATGTCAGAAATAAATTAGCATAATATTAAGAATGATCTGAAATTTCATGACTTATACTATGACAGCATTAATTCTTTTTTCCTACCCTTTTTATAATTTTCAGGTAGCTTACCCCGGTCATTAGGGATTGCCAGAAGATTTATTGTTGAGCACATGCTAGGGATTAAGTGAGTAAATTCTTCCTCTATAACTGAGATTATTGACCCCAGAATTAACTGAAATTCTAAAACTCAATATTTTTTCACATTTTATTATAGAAATTGGTTTCCTTCAGAATTCGAATGCATTTCAAATGTCACTCTTATCCGCTAGCAGTTCACATAAGTTGTTTCCAATCCCTTGTCAGTTTCCGTAATCCCATGAACATATATGCATATTCAATTATTCAATTGTAAGCCACATGTACATATGCATCTGTTCTCACTATTAATTCAAAAGCAGACCTTGTAATGCCCTAATCGTATACGATGAAGTTTCTTTTTTACTTCATTCATTTTACAATTTAATATTATTATTCTTTCACATTGTCAACACCATCTTGCAACGTATTTACTACAGCATATCCACAATTAGGTGTTTTTTCTTCTTTGCATAGGAAGTTACGTTTCATAAAATTGGTGCTGAAACATAATTTCAATTTTTATCAGGCAAAGATAAAGACACCGTCAGGAATAGGGAGAAAGAGATATACAGAGAGAGACATACAGAGAGATACTCAGAGAGACAGCAAACGTACACAAAAAGATAAAGGCCAAGTCGACCAGTATTGGTAATGCCTTCAGAAGGTACAAAATTTAATAATTACCGACGGGCGAAACAGCAACGCCCACTTTGTGTTACGCCGAAGAGTACACCCAACTAGCAAAGTTGTTTTATAACTTTTGGCTTATATAACAATTTTATTACTTTTCCGCCCAACCTATCTAATATGCGAGAAAAGTATTGGTTTACCCCAAAAAAGTTGGAAATTTGAAAAAAAAATTTGAGTTATTTTTACGTTTTTCATCAACAACAACCCAAAAAAAACGGTTTTTAGAAAAAAATCCTGTGTGTATGTCGTCGTCGTCGTCGTTGTCGTCGGCCACTTTTCGTTATATGTCTTGTTAGCACGATACAGCCTCCGGAGTGCATCAAGTCACCAATTTTATGATTGAATATTGTTAAGGACATGTCACAGATGAACCCTATTGATTTTCGGCACACCAGAGCCAGCACAACGGGTGCTATGGTACTAGAAGTACATTTTAGTCATTTTTTTAAAAATTTCACTTTGTTAGTACGATATAGCCTTCGGAGTTCAACAAGTCACCAATTTTAGGATTGAATATTTTTCAGGACATCTCACGGACGAACCCTATTGATTTTCAGCTCACCAGAGCCAGTACAACAGGTGCTACAGTTTTTTAAGTACGATATTTTTGTCATTGTTGGAGAAATTTCAGTTTGTTAGCACGATACAGCCTCCGGAGTATATATAAGTGACCAATTTTATGATTGGATATTATTCATAGCGATTATTCCTATTGATATTCAGCTCACTAAAGCCAGTACAACGGGTTCTATGGTACTTTAAGTACGATATTCTTGTCATTTTTGGAGAAATTTCAGTTTTCTAGCAAGATATAACCTCTAGACTAGAGTGTATACAAGTGACCAATTTTATGATTGAATATTGTTTAAGGTCTCTCACAGATGTACCCTATTGATTTTCAGCTGACTAGAGCGGTCCTATAGATCCAGATATACTAAATTTTTGGTTATTTTTGGACAAATTTCGGTTTGTTAGCACGAAGTGTATACAAGTAACAATTATATGATAGAATATTGTTCAGGGCCACAGATGCGGAAATAGAAGTTTGTACAACAAGTGCGCAAAGCGTTACTTTTCCCACGAGCGCAGAAGTTTGCGGCGCAAATCCAGCGAGTGGGAAAAGTGCTTTGCGTACGAGTTGTACACAATATTTTTTCTACAACTACGTTTATTAATTAAAGAAAAACGTAACTTATATATGTATTTTATTTAACTTAAACAGAACGAATTTAAGAAATGAACACAGAATATAGAAAAATTAGTTAAAAGTTGATAGTAAAATTGGAACAATTTCGAATTGTTATGCCTGGTATATTATCTATTTTTGATGATAAGTTATCGTTAATGTTTGTCAACGAAGATGTTGATGCTTGTTTTTCATTAGGAATAATATTATAGGAAGTCGAAGCCCCAGGTATAATAGATTTTTCAATTTTGTTGGCAATATCAATTTTGTTTGATATCGAGTCGTCAATATATCCTTCCGCCACTGTATTTGGGCGCCATCCACCATGTCGCTTGAATGTTAATAAGTCGCCACCTGAATTTGCTAAAATTGTAGCTGAAGATCGTCTAAAACAATGACCCGTGTACAATTTAGAGTTAGGTAATTTTAAATATTCTGCAATTTGTTTAGGCATATTTCCGAATTTATTTATGCCCACTACTTGCCGTGTGCATTTTCCGTGTTGGTAATTAAGAAATAACCTCTTCTCATTTGTATTTTGTGGACGCAGACGTGCATATTTTTTGTATAAATCATAGAACTTTCCAACTACAGTAAATGTACGTGGTATTTTTGTCTTAGTTATTGGAACAGTAACCAATAAGGCTTCTTGTAAATCTTTTACGTTATCAATAGTTAATTTCCATAATTCTTCCCTTCGACATGCTCTGGCTAATCCAAAAGCCATGACAACCTACAAGTAAATTTGTAATTGAAATTAAAATTTTAATTTAGTTCCAAAATTAAAGTAAAAAGATTAAATAAATTGCAAATATATAATAAAGTCGACAGGATTTGAACCCGGGCCTCTTCGTTCCAATGCTGATATGCTATCGCGGCAACAATTATGAAATACTGTATTTAGGTCTTTCCGCTACTTTATTTTATTTTAAGTTTTTTATTTCCATTTTTCTAAATTATGAAGTACATTGGCTTCTAAATAATAATAGATTGAATAACTAAATATAATCTTTAAAATTATGACTTACTTTGACGAGTAGATAGATATGGTCTGGCGCTTCTTCTAAAACTTTATGGATTTCAGCAGATGTCAATGTAAGGGATTTTTTTTGGCATAGCTTTTTTCGTTTAGCTTTTTTAAATATGCTCGAAGTTTTGTATACTTTGAAATATCTATGTTATGTTTGATACTGATAAGGCTCCTTATCATTGAATATATAGACCACAGTGTAGACGGTTTAAAGTTTGCAGAAATTTCTTGAAAATAAGCCAACAAAACAATTTCTGAGAATGATTTAATATTGTTCATTTCCCTCCAGTTCATAAATTTGCTGTATTGGTTTTGATATTTGTTTTTTGAAACTCCAGGTAACAAATTTTCGATTGCATTTTGAGCCTTTTCGATAATATCTGGAGGAATATTCTCAATATCGGAACTCGAAAGATAAATTATGATCTCGGTTCATAGTTCCTAAAATAATGGGTAATAAATAAATTTGTTTATAATCAATAAACTGAAATAAATAATCTAAAAAATAGTTTACTTAGACCCAGAAATCCACTATGAAGTATTGTCAAAAAAATTTCACATTGACATTTCCGTGGGCAAAGTGACATTTCCGTGCGGAAAAATACCATAACGTGTACTTTTCTCACACTCTACATTATTACTTTTCTAACGGATATCAAACTAATTAAGAAAAGGCTTGCTTTGCGCATAAAAATTTGTGTAGAAAAGTGTGTTTTGCATAGTAGTTGTAGAAAAAGTTAGTTTTAATCTTTAAAACCGTTTATTTTAATATTGATTTATTGTTGCTTTCAAGAATGCAACTTATTATATAAAGAAATTAACTGTCTCGACCCTTACTTCGTGGAATATGCTCATATTAGTGTTTTTAAATGAATGATAGAAGTTACATGTAACTTCTGTCATTCTGACGATGATATTGATTTATCGAAACAATTGTCAATTTTTTAGAATTTTCAATAACTTTTATTAAATTGTGGAACTAACTAGAGACCAAGAGTTTCATTTAAAAACACTATTATATAAATGTTCCATAAGAGCCATTTTAGCTTTTTGTAACAAAATTGTTTTATAAATTTGTCACAAAAACATCACAAAATAAAAAGTATAAACGGTTTTAAAGATTAAAACTAACTTTTCCGCATCTGTGGCCCTGAACAATATTATATCATGAAATTGTTACTTGCATACACTTCGGGGGATGTAACGTGCTAACAAACCGAAATTTCTCCAAAAATAACCAAAAATTTAGTATATCTAGTTTTATAGGACTCGCTGTACTCGCTCTAGTCAACTGAAAATCAATAGGGTACATCTGTGAGACACCTTGAACAATACTTATTCATAAAGTTGATCAATCGTATACTCTCTGGAGGCTGTATCGTGCTAACAAACTGAAAATTCTCCAAAAATGACAAAAATTTGGTACTTCAAGTACCACACCACCCGTTGTACTGGCTTTAGTGAGCTCAATATCAATAGGGTTCATCTTTAAGACGCTCTGAATAATATCCAATCATAAAATTCATCACTTGTATATGCTCCGGAGGCTGTATCGTGCTAACAAACTGAAACTTCTCCAAAAATGACAAAAATATCGTACTTAAAGTACTGTAGCACCGGTTGTATTGGCTCTGGTGAGCTGAAAATCAATAGGGTTCATCAGTGAGATGCCCTGAATAATATTCAATCATAAAATTGGTGACTTGTTGCACTCCGGAGGCTGTATCGTGCTAACAAGACTTACAAGGAAAAGTGGCCGACGACAACGCCGACGACAACGACGACGACGACGACATACACACAGGATTTTTTTTCTAAAAACCGTTTTTTCGTGTTGTTGTTGATGGATAACGTAAAAATAACTCAAAAAAATTTTTCAAATTTCCAAGTTTTTTGTGGGTAAACCAATACTTTTCTCGCATATTAGATAGGTTGGCGGAAAAGTAAAAAGGGAGAAAAAACAAGGAAATTTTTTGTTTTCGGAAGTAAGTAATAACTCGAAAAATGTACATTTAATTTAGATGAGAAAAGGTCTCTACAAATTTTTGCCTAACACTAAGAGTTATCGAGATGTCGAATTGAACGCGTTTTTAGCGAAAGGGGCTCAGCTGACATTCGGGAACGCCGAAAATTGAAACTTGCGGGGTCTTCGAATATACCCCCTATGGATCCCAAACTACATAATTTAATGTTTATTTAGCCTATATTGAACGACAATTTGACTAGACTATTGTTTCTGAACATGATATCATAAACATGTTTGTGAATGAAGAAGTCAAATAAATTCTTTATTTGTTATTCCAGTTTTAAGTAGAAGAGTTAGATGCTACGTTTCGTGTTTGTTAATTCTTTTGAACATAAATATTTATTTTAACATGCAATAAGTTATAAGAAACTCTTAGTTATGATAATTCGAGAGGTTGTAACAAAATATCAAAATGATTAATCCGATGTAGTGTTGAAAAAAATATTGTACTAATGATAATTACTTTAGTCTTTTCAATATTAAAATGCTCAAAAATTTCCCTTTTTTGAGATTCGGCAGCGTGGAAAGAAATTGTAATTGGTTTTTCGTCATTTTTTTTGTTTACTGTTTATGTTTGTTTTCAAATGAGAAACAAATTCTTTAGGTAAACACACACAGTACGAATTAAAAAATGCTTTCGAAATAGATATAATAAATTTATTTCTAATAAAAATATTTTAAAATGAATTGAATGTTCTGATAAAAAAAATATAAAATAAAAACTTCTTGATTAAGCTTAATTGGATTTAAATCCATTTTGAGCTAAACAATAGCCTAAATGGTCATAAAATTCTCGACGCACATGGGTGGGTATTTCAGGGGTTATCTTCTCACAGGCTTGTAGAATTTATTCCCTTGGTTCATTCAGAGAATTCTTGGAATCCATGAATTCTCGATTTCTTATAACCCTAGATAAATTAATCGTTGGGTACTAAATCTGGAGATCTAGCAGGCCATTGAATATTACCATTCGTGGAGATTATCCGAATGGGAAATAATGTAATTAAATAATTAATTGAAAATCGATAGTTATGTGATGCACAACCGTCTTATTGGTACCAAATATCATTGAAGTTGACACCTAATTGTATTAGGGCAGGAGTAATTTGATTTTGTAGGCAGGAGTATTTGAATTTGAAAAGTTAAGATAAATTACAAATTTACTTTGGAGAAATATTACCCTAAAATTAAATAAAAAAATTAGCTTCATTTGTATTTAGTACATTATAACTATCTGTCTTCCAAAGTTTCAAAGACTTTTATATAATGGGGTTTAAAAAGGCTTTATTATAAGTAGCATGAATTGTAACTTCACTCCACTCCACTTTTCCTTCTATACTGGTACAGGGTTTTTCATTATATATGGACCCTTCCATATCTCACTTATTATTTGTTACAATTAAAAATGTCTCAAATAAGAGTTGAATGGTTATTAAAGTAGTTTTTAAAATCCAACAAAAATATTATACAGAATGTCCCAAAAAAGAGAGCCAGGGCCAAAGTGTTCTTTCTTAAATGGGACACCCTATATATTTTTAAACTGTTCACTTCAATCCAAATTCAACAATATATAATTGTTATAGTCTAACCTTAACAGTTAAGAAAATATATACGACACAGTAAGATGTAGTAATCTATCGATTTTAGTTCAGTAAATTTATTTACAAAATAAAGTAATCTCAAACTAAGTAAGCCCAAATGAAACAATAAATATTGTTCAAAATGACCTCCCATATTGTCAATGCATAGTTGGTATCTTCGGCGTAAATTCTCTAAACATTTAGAAATAATATCAGCACGATTATTTAAGTTATTAATTTCGCCTTGAATCTTTACCTGAATTATCTCAAGATTGTTATTTTCGCCAAAGTTAACTACATATTTCAGCATCCCCCACAAAAAAGAATCTAAGGGAGTTAGGTCGGGGCTATTAGGAGGCCATAGAATTGTCCCATTATTTCCGATCCACTCTGGAAACTGATTGTTGAGATGTTCTCTCACATCTAATACATTATGGGGTGATGCCCCATCTTGGTGCCAGATCATAGTATTTAATTGGTCAGCTGTAAATTCATTTTCTAGTATTTCACTTAATTTGGGTATTATGCAGTTTAGGTAAGTTCTTTCTGTTAACTTATAATAGAAAAATATTGGCCCAACCACTTTATTGTGGAATATTCCACACCAAACGTTAATTGATTTCCGTCCAGATTTCTTTATTTGTTGCACTTTCCGCTGTCTATGATTTTTATTTTCCCATGAACGTCTATTTTTTCTATTAAACACGCCAGCTGTAGAAAAACTGGATTCATCTGTCCAACAGATTTTTTGAAGGATATCTGGAGTTTCATTCGAGCGACGAAGCATTTCCTGACAAAATATTAATCGTTTCCGTTTGTGCAATTCAGTAAGAGCCTGCACGGAAGTATCTTATATGGTTCATAGTTGTGTCCTTTCAGAGTCCTAAAAATTTTCATAGGATGTCTTTGTAATATATTGGAGCTGGTTACTATCGAGACTTCAGAGTTTTCTGCAAAAAAGTAGTAGCGCAAAAAGTATTCCTTCTTATTCAACTACCATAAAATCCAAAGAAATATATATTTTTTTACCTTCAAAATGCAGAAGTGTATCTAAATCATCCTCCTCATTAATTACACATGTTCGTTTTTTCCTAGAAAAGTTCTTAGTTATCATTACATGCTGGTATATTCTGTTGAACGTATTTATGCTAGGCGCATGCCGATTTGGATATAATTCCATAAATTCTCTCCTTGCATCTAATTTGTTATTATTATTTTTTACAAATAGAGAAAATATTTCTATCTTTTCACCATCTGTATACCGCATTTTCCAAACTATCAAATACAATGTTTTATAATGGTGTAAATAACCACTTGTCGAATATGACAATGCTTTCATTGCCCGTTGTTTATAGTTGGTTTTCATCCCACAGAAAACAATTTTTAAATGAATATATTTTCTGAACTGTTAAGGTTAGACTATAACAATTATATATTGCTGAATTCGCATTGAAGTGAACAGTTTGAAAATATAAAAATATATAGGGTGTCCCATTTAAGAAAGAACACTTTTGCTCTGACCCTTTTTTCTGGGACATCCTGTATAATATTTTTGTTGAATTTTAAAAACTAGATTAATAACCCTTTAACTCTTATTTGAAACATTGTTATCTGCATCAAATCATAAGTGAGATATAGAAGGGTCCATATATAATGAAAAACCCTGTTACATCTGTAGCTGTATTTGTGCCAAATACCTGTTTTTTATTACACCATTTAAGACATAACTAGAAACAGTTTTTTCTGATGATGGAAATTTGATTTAAACAGTTTTTTCTGATGATGGAAATTTGATTTATCATTATAAGCATCAGGTGAAGCTCCACTACTCAAGGTATAACGCTCTCATCCAAATCTCATCCTCTTTTCATCGCAGAAGTGTCATATATTTTAGAGGCACCAATAATGTTTTCTACTAAACATCCTTCCACTGTTTTACACCTTGATTCATCAAAAATGTTTGAAGCCTAACCTAACATAACCTAACTAAATATATTTGTTTACTTTGTTGCTACAGTGTGATTGTCATACTTTTTAAACCATATTTTATGCTACTAACATTTATCTTTAACTCCAGGTAGCTCCGCAGATGTAAACAATTCTTTATTAGAAAAATAAAATCAGCCCACCAGAGGCAAGTTATGAGATTGTTTTTTTAAAAATCCTTCAGACATATCGCCTAATATTTAAAAATAACGATGAAACATAAATACACATTAGTAAACAATTTAAACGATGAAACAATCAAGAAATTCTCACAGATATCAACTAAGAATGCTTGAAATGTGAAAGCAGGTATACAATCTACGTACGGCTGACGCCTGTTCGTACCTCGTGACGTGACGACCAATGGCATTGCGTTTTCATGTGACGTCAAATTTAAATGGCTTCGTCGAAATTTCTCAACCAAAGTACCAAAGTTAAGAAGCTTTTAGATAAAAATAAAAATGTATACAATTGTTATAATCACTGAAGTTCTAATTTTTTTGTTCGTTGTTGCTCAGTATTTTAATAGAAACAGACAGTTTATATTAAATTTGAGTATCATAACCTTCTCATTGTCTAGTTTATACAGAAAAACCGCATTTTTTGTTAATTAAATGAAATTGGAACGTTTTTTATTCCTCACTAGAAGAAAACATTTTAATTTCTTCCATCGTAAACCGTACATTATCGATGTTTTCCAAAACACAAAAGACCGTCACAATTAATCTGACCTTTCTTTTTCCTCTACCGCTTTGAAATATGTATTGAAACTTGAACACTTCAAAAAAGAACAATGGGCGAAATTTCCCTTATATAGTTCAGTTCGTAGAAAAATAGATAGATAGTTATTCGATTAATAAGGGAAATAATAGTATATTATATACCGCGGGACTGAAGTAGTACATTTAATCCTGAAGGTAAAGTTTATGGCCCGACCGCAGGGAGGGCCATAATTTACCTGAAGGATTAAATGTACTTCAGTCGCAAGGTATATACGATACTTTTCGTACTTCCGGTATGATTTTATTAATTATTTCAATAATTTCAATCAGTTTTTTCTCTCTTCAACTCATTTAATAAACTGTCTTTAAAATAAGTTACCATAGTAACATTGCGTTGTGACAGTTATAATTTAGAAATATTGTCATTACTAGTGTCATTGTAAATTTGAATATTAACGTTAATTACCATTCTAATTAATTATATTTTTCAATAAAATATCCCTTAAATTCGTTTGTTTGTGATTTAATCGTTCCGGGAGTTTCGTCAATATTTAATCCCGGAGGGATTAAATGTGACACTTTAGTACCTGTCACAAGGGAGTGAAGTTGTCACTTTAGGCCCGGAAGTACGAAAAGAAATTTATGAAGCTTTTCATGCATTTTTCCTGATTATTTATGAATGATTGAATTGCAAATACAGGTATGTTTAATAAAAAAACTCTTAAGAGATTTGACAATTTATATTAATTAATTTGTAAGCAAACCAATAATTTGGAGAAATTCAGAGAATATTTTATTTGAATTCAAGCCTGAATGTTTCAGAGCATTGAAAATGCAACACCTAGTAAACATCAATATACTCTAATAAATTGTGGCTTATAGACTGGATACATATACAACATTAATTCATTAAAAGTCGAACATGATTTGAAAAAGTATCTAGTACCTTTTGGTATCTGACAGAACAAATGCGAACCTTTGTTTATTGGCGTTTTATATGTTTGTTTGTTTGTCGGTTTATTTGTAATCTTGTTACTATAAAAACATCAGTTTATGTAGACTCAATAATTTTCACTAACTAAGTGGATTTGAAAGAGGTGGAATAATAGGGATGCGCGAAGCTGCAATGTTGCTTCCAGAAATTGCTAATAGAGTAGGCAGAAATGCATCCACTGTAATATGATGTTGCAATGCCTGGACAGAAGAGCAGAAACGCCGTCGTCGTAGAGGCACCGAAGGATTACTGATCGTGAAGACCGGATCCTGAGAAGAAGTAGGGTTCAGTGCCACGAGAACATTTGCTAATTATTTGTTGGCTGTTACACAACAACACCTCTCTATAAGGTCAATGTATCGTAGAATAAGATCGTTTGGCCTGCAGTCCTTTCGGCCGTGTCTCATTCTATAATTGCCTTAAAGACATAAAGAAGTAAGACTGCAGGGTGCCAGGAATGAGGATTGCAATCGAATTGTGTTCAGTGATAAATCTCTATTTTGTTTTTGGGCCCTCGATGGACGTTGAATAATCCGACGAAGACGTGGAGAACGACGGGAACTTCAATTTTGTTTCGATTACACTGTGAGGATTAGAGATAAGCGTACCATTTACTAAACCATTTTGATGTTCCAGACCATTAATTAAGGAAACACTTACCTCCAACCTGAGGGAACGAAATAATACCATATGTTCAAAATATCACTGGGATATAATAATTAATCATGACCACCGTCAACATGTCGATGACCAGAGTTACACTTACGAGTAAGAAATACAACTGTTGTTTACTGTATAGAATTAAACTATTTATATATGCTGAATCGATATTCTGCAGTCCGTTAATACCGTTCACATTGAAATATGAACCTTGTCCGGGTTGATTGTCTTACAATTTATTAGCGTACTATTCTAAACGTGTTTTATTAATTACCCAAATAAATGTATTCCCTAAAGAATCGTGGTTCACTAGTACTAATTAACCTTACTGAGTTTATTCGTGACCTTCTGATTCAATAACCGTCACAACCCGGAAAGGTCTGATAACCATAACGTATGGAAGTTGGTCTCCTTTAGTATACCCGGAGGGCAATATGACTGCACAAAGTTACATTTATAACACTTTGGAATCTGTTACACTTCCCTGTCTGCAAGAGCCATAAAACCTCATTTTTCAACACGATAAGGAAGAGCAGTCATTTCGAAAGTTAGTTTCCTTGAAGACTGATGGAATTTAGTTTCTTTTTCTTTAGTGTGCCAACAATTGACAGTCATATATTCAACCATTTATCACATGTGATATTTCTACCAGATCCACGTAAAGGATTTGCCAACCTCTTTACCACGTATACCTGTTTGTTTCTTATTTGGTATGGTCCGTCATTCTGACAAGCAACGTATACTTCTAAATTACAAGTATAAAAGACACGGGCATCGACAAGTGCATACATGCTGTAACGTTGTTCCTATACTTCGCATTATCGAACAGTATCTATCCCAGTACGGCCCTGGCGTAACAAGATTTTCGTCGAACTGTGTAGGATATCGTTTCATATGACCAATAAAAATAAAAAATTGAGGAATAATGTATCTCGACGCCTAAAAAGTTTGTTACGCTGCAATCTTGATTTTCAATTCAAGTTAATAACAACTGAAAATATACAATAGTTTTTATTATTGCCTCTAAAAAAATGTGCGATGTGCAAACAATAGTTTTTAGTATCGTCTCTGACAAAAAGGTACTGTTTACGAAATTCAGGGTAGACATCGTAATCGGTGAATTTATGGCCTCGATTCGTTTTCTATGGAACACTAGTTTTATATGGTTTTATAGAACTAGCTTTACCGTTATTTTTCGGGAAAAACTTTCAAGAAAAAAGGCTGCCTCTCCCCAAAACCTCGTGAAGAAATTCAGTCAGCTACGAATACTTAACCGGGGCAATTATACAGCTAATCTCATTGTCCAAACTACATAAAGTTATACAAAAATGTTTCCGAATATCAGAGTATACATATTTACTCATGTCATAAACAGATCCGCAATATATTGACGTCACCGTAAATATTTTCGTAGAATTAGATATTATTAAGTACAGATCTTAAAATATTAATTTCGATATATTTGTCAACTCAGAACAATGTCTCATGTTTGAAAGTTTCAATTTTACAGACAAATCCCTTTTAAAACTTACATAATGTAAGATTTTTATGAGATTTGAGTTGCGCAGAAATATGTAAAATGTTATACAAATTAATGCAAATTTTTTTAGACTATAGTACGTAAAATTATGTATTTTTTTCATTTAATTATATACGATTTTCCCTATTTTTATTGAAAATTTAACATTTACACATGTTGCTTAAAATTACATATTTTTTATAATTTTAACTAGATTCATGTAAACAATACCTAAAAAAGATTTAATTTCAAGTTTTTTTAAATATTTTATGTAAAAATAAATTACTATGTATAATTTCTTAAAACATTAATTTTCACTGAATTTTGGAATCCATTTTTTACAGTGCTACTTCGCGTTTTTTGACAGTTTGTAATGTAATAATTCTCATTCTGTAATAAGGTATAACTGAAATTTCATTTTAACACATTTAACGTTGTGTACGACAAGTCTCAAATATCGTCACAATTGGTCCTCATTGTGGTTACAGTTACAAATTTCACCATTTAAGTAATGACTTTTTCTCAATTATACGGACCGAAATTTTACAAGTAATTAAACCACTCTATTTCTCTGGCATTTCTAATTCCGGACAAATTTATACGAACCTCATGTTTGGTTAGTGAAGGTCCTTCAAATTTTCATATTATACTGCAAACATATATAACCATATTCATGAAAATTTTAAAACAATTTAGCCGAAACGACCAAAGAAATGTTCTCGTGAATTTGATTTTGAACGTGATTGGAATATCCTGGAATATCGTCACAAGAAGTCGACCAAATGTTTCAATATTATAACGATAATAGTCCAGGTAATAATTTATACTGTGGCAAAGATAATGAGCTATACTGGATAGGTTAAAAAATTAAGAAAAAAAAATCAACGTCTGAATGATGTCTGTCGTGATAGGGTGAAGATGAAAGGGAGTTTAAGATCTATTTATCCCCAATCACTATATTATAAGGTCATAATTTAACGGCTTGGCGCCCTATAATTTGGTCAGTAAAACTGGTGTTTTATTAATAATAAAACACGCTAATAGACAAAACTTTGTTATTCTTTTTGTTTTATTGGCGAAGATAAATTAACTTCAACGAGATTGAAGTTTCATCGGTGTGGTTCATTGCAATTTGTTTGATGGTCTCTTTCTGAATCATTATCGGCATCAGCATCAGCATTAGCTAGTAATATAACACTTCAAAAAATTAACAACATTAATAAGTTGCAACATAACCTCAAAGTTAAACATGAAAAACAATTTTTGTTTTTAATGTGGAAGAATTCTCATACTCAGACACAAATTTAGAAGGACTGGACGTTGAAGAAACGGTAAAACAATGGATATATATGAATATCAGCTGTGTTCAATTCAAATTTAACGAAAAATAAATGGCAAATTTAAATATTAAACAGTAGCTTTCTTTAGAATTTAAAATGGGTAATTACAACTATGTAATAAATACGAATACCAAATAGAAAAATTTAAATTAGTAACTTTCAGAACGCACGGTCAAACATATTTTATTTCAAATAAAAATAAAAGTAGAATGCGACCCACATTTTGTTTAGAAAAATGATACAAAACCATAACAGCTTTGAAACAAATAAAACATTTTACTAGGTCAAAATGAAATAATTATTTTGTATACAACTATTTAATAACGTAAAATTGAGGCCGTTTCAAAACAAAAAATATGATTTTTCAATTCAACAAAAAAAAACCAAACCTAATTCGGGGGGATAGTAAAAACCAAGTACAGAGCAGTAAGAGCGACAGACAGTGTCGGGGCGAATACGCGAAGGGAAAAGTCCTTTCCCTGTCACGGTAACGGGCATCAGTTTTTTGTGTTAGCGGTTCAGAGGAAGAAGTTTCTCTCCGTTGTGTCAGGGCGTGAAAGGGATACTTAGCTATCCTTGACGGTGAACACTGTCCCCCTTTGTAACGCAAAACGGGAATACTTGCCCTCTACGCTGTTTTCAGCTTAGCCCGATACCGGTTACTGGCACTACCCGCGGTTGCTAAAAAGATAGTGAAGATAGACAGTAAAAAGGCCGGAGAAAGGAAGTTTTCCAACGCAGTAAGTTTTTAAACAAGTTGATAATAATTTTCTTTATGAGTCATTTATTCGTTTTATCATTTTTCGCTGGTTCTGAACTTGGTTTTTATAAATTCACTGTTTTACATAGGGAGTAGCTATAACAAATATATTTATTTTATTGTCTGTTCTTTCACGTGGACTGGACAACTTGGCCGCCTTCAGTTAAATATTGAATGTCCAGGCTCACAATTTGGGCACAGCTCGTTCTGGAGGATATTAATTTATCGTGGGGGATGATATAATAAGATTTCACAGGGTACCGCCAACCTGACAAGAGTTAGGTTTCTAATTATTTAATTATTTTGTTGCGCCACATAATTCGCTTCCACCTCGTAGGTAGGATATAAATGAGAGTTAAAACAAGGTTAATTTGTACTTAGTAACAAAGGGCCGGATCGTATGATTTTCTTTTTCCTCTAGTTCTCAACAAACTTGTGCTACGATAAATAATTTTAAATTGTTTTTGTTCAGACGTGATTAGGAATTTCTTTCAGATTAAGTAAAATAAATAAACATTGTAGGTGATTCAAAGACCTGAAACTTACGCATTGAAACGGGAGCGTCCATAAATAAGTATTGTTCCTAGATCAGCAGAATTAGTTACGACTTTACTTTCACTTTTTGTTGATGTCAAGGGCAATGACACGAAACCACAGTCGTTTCGCACAGTATTGTGTTTAAGAGTAAATAAATATAATTTTTTTTGCGCTTCGAGCCAGGTGAATATACAGCTAAGGGTTAAATCATACGCCCCTCACGCACGTTGAAATACTAAAACGATAAGGGGGTAATTTCTTTGTTCTATCTCAGGGCGAGGGTTATATTATAATTGCTTTATTGATAGTCATAGGTTATACAGGGAAATACGTAGGATGTACAATTTATGAATAAGTGTATAGGTAATTTTGATACCGGGGGAATGCAATAATTTGTGTGATATTGGACTTTTGATTTATGTATATTTAGATACAGAGAAAGATTTATAATATTTTTTGATATAACTTTGTGGTTCTCACATACTTTATTTGTCATCCCTACCCGAATTTCCCCTAGAGTGTGTATCAACATTGGACACGAGCCCAGGCGTTTTCAGCTTAAATTGGACTGGGGGTTGCCTTACCACGCTCAGCTACAAATACAAAGGTAAAAAGGTATTGTTTAAAGAAAAGGCATTGGAGTGGTGACAGCGTTTTTTTTAATAAACAACTCAGTTGAAGAAGGTTAGAGTTGTACATCCTGGTGACAGCATTCATCACACTTCGGAGCAATTTCATTACAGTGGTGACAGCATTTGTTAGAGTGGTGACAGCACTTATTACAACTACAATAATTCTATTACTTTGCAGATCCAGAAACTCATCCTTTGTATGTAGTTTTTTCAGTACAAGCCACAACCTTTCAAACAGTATAAGCTTCAAGAACATTTTTTCCATCTTACTATCCCGACTCAACATTAATAGAGTATGATGAAACTATATACTATGAGGTTTCCCGGTTCTCAAATCTCTCTTCTACAAACTGATAGCAAAATACCTATCAAGTCTCAAATTTTGTATCTTTCTAGTTATATGTAAATGTTGTTTTAAAAATAAATTTTAATATTCATCACAAAACGTCCGCATTAATTTCTATTTGTTCATCTTCAATTAGGATGTCTACCTTTCTCTCACGTTTCGAAACATAATAAAAGCGTGGCCGTCCAAACAACGAAATCCCATCGTCCCATGAAAAGCTTAATGTACAAAATATGCATAATTACCAACTTTATCTCGAGAGTTTTATCCATGAACGGCGAAACAGGGCTAAGGAAGTTTAAATACACCCACAGGAATCAGATTATTTACTGACTGTAATAAAAAACTTTTCTAAGGTATCCATTTGTATTTTATTCAGTGGATCATTTACTTTTGTTTCTTTCCATGTAAAATTGTGGTATTACAACTGTAGTTAATAATTTCTATTTATATACTTCTTCTGTTAGTTTCTGATCCATGCTATAAGTTTTGCTTATTGCCTGGTTTTACCCTCCTTCTTTATATGCCCAACGACTCCCAAACACATCACAAATTTTTGAAAATCCATCCTAGCATTCAACATCCAGTTTAAATTATAAAGCTAATAATAACCGAAAAATTAAGTACAGGACTGATTATAAAATATTGTTACGAAACAGCACACTGATATAGTCCCTGTATCCGACTCTGTCTAAGGTCCAAGTCATGTATGATAAATCAAATTAGTGAATAGTTAAGTGTATATAAATTGGGTATTAGTGAATAATGTAGTGAGTAAATAAATTAAGTAAGTGAACCTACCGAGAAAATCGAGAATAAGATTACAACGATGGACGAGAAGATTAAGAAAAAGTTGACAACAGAAAATCAAAGAGTTAGAAAGAAAGATGACATAAATAAGAATGAGTCCACGGGTGAAAATCCTGTTTGGACGTGAAATGAGGCTTCCTTGTGACCTGGAATTTGGCTGTCGGCCCGGAAAATTATTACTGGCATACAACATCCCCGCCCCGTATCAAGAACGCACGAGGGTTGGCAACCGTCTTTCGAAAGAAGTTCGGGCAATTAGAAAAACTTGAATACCAGATTCCAGCCCCTCGCAAGACACTGAAACTGAAACCTAATTCGTGGTCTTCTAAGTGGTAACTAAAAATGAATTTCAATATCGATCTACCTACCGCGATGTGTGGGAAGTACTTCGAAACTTCCAAGACCATGTGTTAGAATCCAGCGTAAAGAAACTGGCTATGCCTAAGATAGTGAGTAACCAGTTGGATTGGCGAGTTATCAGGAACATGGTAGAGGTTATCTTCTAAGATACCGGTGTCCAGATATTAATTTGCAGCTTCAACCCCCGTTATCGGTATCCGATAAAGACGGTTCCCTGTTATTTCCATAAGATCGGAAAGTGTAGAAATGGGGCTAAATGCCGATTCAAACATCCAGTCTCAGCTACACAAAAGTTCCAGGAGAAACTTTCATTTAAGGAGGGGGTAATGTTACGAAACAGCACACTGTTATAGTCCCTGAATCAGACTCTGCCTAAGCCATGTATGAAAGTTAAAATTATGGCGGATGCGTAGGGATTTCTTAGAATTGTTTATGATTGTGATTATCTTATCTAAACATTGTTTTTGTGACCACTCTTATCTAGAAAATTCCAGAAAGCCAATTGTTTTTGTGTAAGCCGCAATCTATAATTATCTAGTGAAAAAGGCACTAACATATAAGGGCCCGGCCAGGGAGAGTCAGGGCAGTTTTAATTTGACATCGTGAGATAAACAGTAAATAAGTGAATATAAATTAGCAAAGTGTTGATATAAATTAATAATTAAGGTTGTGTGTATATAAATTAAATTTAAGTGAATAGTTAAGTGTATATAAATTAGGTATTAGTGAATTGTGAAGTGAGTAAATAAATTAAGTACGTGAACCTACCGTGTGTTTAAAGTTTATCCCACCCGTTTACGTTTTAATAAATAAGAAAAACATTACAATATGACCATCAGGTTTGTCCTATTTTGAATTTCAAGAAAATTATTTAGTGAATTTTATTACCGTAACAGTATTTGTTCTCATTTATTGGTCCTTTTCAAGATTTAATAATAAAACTTTCATGATTTATTCTTAGTTCAAAACATAAAACGAATAGTTTCCACTTTGCATTCGTCACTGGCCACTCGAGAAATAATAACACTTGAGCCGGTCCTGACCGGTAAATTTCAATAAAAAATTATATAATTAGGAAAAAATGTAATATCAGAACATACCTACTGATTTCCATATTGAATATATCATTTTCCCTACTTATATTTAAAAATGTTAGCTCTTCAACTAAATCACCTGTATATTTCCTCACTTATTAGGGAGTAATTTGAATGTCGAGCCGTTTCAATTTGACCTCTCGCATACCAATGCTGATTGCGTGTTAGATATTAATATCGTTTTTTTCTTTTCGTAAAAAGATAAAATAAATCGAACCAGCTTAAAGAATTTTCTGTGCTCATTATGTTTATAGATGAAAGGGAGTAGTCAGTTATATTATGGATAACGTGACAGGGTTGTATTAGAGAATTTCGATGTTGTTGAATCCTACATTTGAATGTTCAATTATTCTATTTTTAATTATTTAATGTAATGTGCTCGGTTAGTTGATATTATGCATTGCATTTTTAAAGTAGAAACACCGTTTTCAACTCACTATCATTAGCAATCTATTAAACAGCTACACTTTTTGTTATGCCTATTTGTGCTAACAGTTTTTCTGTAGAATTGTGTGCTCAGCTTAAACCGTAATTCCAAAATATGTCTTTATAGATTCCAATACTATACAATAAATTAAACGATCCTATTCCTCAAACAAATAGATATTGAACAAAGAAAAATTACATACAGGGTGTACCCATTTTACCACAAACTTCGATATATGGGTTATTTTAAGAGATATCAAAAAATGTTATCATCAAAAATAGTAGATGTCTTTAAGGTCCATATTTTGAAATTATCTCGAACTATACAGAGTGTTGCATAACTCCGTTACATATCAAACATATGATTTTTTAAATGAGAACCCCTGTATATCGAACCTTTCACTTCCTGTCTTCTTTCAAATGGAACACCCTGTATGTTTTAGCGCAAATAGAATCTTCGATCATGTAACTTTAATTTTTGTTAAGTATTCCCTATACCCAAAGTTTATTAAAACAGAGTTATGTTGTAATATTTATTGTAAACGATAATTATTAATCTATTATGTGAAAGCAATAAACGTTGAATGTAACAAAAAACCCTAATAAAAATAATTTCCAAAAAATGATTTATTCTAAACTGAACAAGTCACCAACAGTATAATCCTAACTGTAATATTAAAGTAAATGCTCGAAGGGTTCACCGTTAACATCAATGCAATGCTGTATGTTGCTGTACAAAATTTGACATAAACGTCAATCGTTATACTTTATTTCTTAAAAGTAGCAGGAATTAAGTGTTGCCTAAATTTTATAGTTTCATAAATTAAGTAACAATTATTGAGGATGAATAGTGTACATTTATTTGTCCACTCAAGAAATTATGGACATGATTTGGGTATTGCGTGAATGTAACAAAAATTGTTTGCTTGCGTCTAAAGTTTATAGATTTCCAGACTGGAAGGCACCTAACAAAAGAGCATTTGAAAAACTTACGGATCGTTTCAATCGCACTGGTGAAATATAATACAAAAAAAAAGACGTATCAAAAACAGCCTTAACTGTTGAAAATGAAATGAAAGTAATGCTAAGTATTGTTGAGAATTCGCATACAGGTGTGAGAAATATGTCACAACAGCAAGACATAAGTGATGGCACGCTTCAAAGATTCCTTAAAAAACGTAAAATGCATCCCTATCATATCCAGCTTCATCAAGAGTAACTTGACCGTGATTTTCAAAGAGGTATAATGTTTTGTGAATGCTTTTTGCAGATGAGGCGACTTTTCATAAAAATGGATGTGTAAATCGACATAATTTTCATTGTTATGCAACTTCTAATCCAAATGTCGTCTCAAATTTAATAGAACACGAAGATATTGCACCATATTATTTCAACGTACAATAAGCTACAGAGCGTTGATTTACCTACGATTTTCACATAAACGTGTCGATATCTTTTGAAGGACTCTGTATAACGTAGCAAAGCCTTTGGGTAGAAACCATTTAATTACTAAGCATCTCCCATGATCGGGTGCCAACACCACTGTGTTGGACAACAAAGAGACCTTCAATAGCTGGGGCCAATAAAAGTCGCTGACTCTTTAAGGACTTTATTACCATAGTAAAGTATGCTCATCACGAAAAATAAAAAATGCACTTAAAAACAAATACTTAATATATGTAAATGTCATTGCAACAACCGGCATACGGAGACACTTCGTTTTTCTATCTGACACTCCGATGACATTTTTTACATCTGTCATCGAACTTATTATTTTCAGAGCTAGTGTGGATTACTCATAATTTAATTTTCTTTCTTTCATTTGATGTTTCCTTTGAGACAACCCTGTTGGGAGTTGGACCCTTTAGGCCCAAATCCCAACAGCCTTATATCGAAAGAAAGTAATATCTCATCCATACCTCAAATGTGACTAGTATTACAACCCTTGCGCTATGGATTGCCGAAGATTCATAAAGAAAATATACCCATTAGGCCAGTTGCTTCCTTCTTGAATTCACCAACTTCTAAACTTTCTTGTTTCCTTAACAATTTACTTAAAGTCTTAACTAATTTCAATAATAATTTCTCTGAAATTGACTGTCTCGACCCTTACTTCGTGGAATATGCTCATATTAGTGTTTTTAAATGAAACTCAAGGTCTCTAGTTAATTCCACAATATAATACAAGTTATTGAAAATTCTAAAAAATTGACAATTGTTTCGATAAATCAATATCATCGTCAGATGATATTGATTTATCGAAACAATTGTCAATTTTTTAGAATTTTCAATAACTTGTATTATATTGTGGAATTAACTAGAGACCTTGAGTTTCATTTAAAAACACTAATAATTTCTCTATAAAAAATTCATTGGACCTATGTAATAAAATCCTAAATCTTATTATTTTTTGCTCTCATTGGATGTTTGTAATCTTTTTCCCAGTATACCCCCTTCAAAACGTATAAATTTGGTTGAAACCCTATTGATTTCCAATAATTTGTGCCCGAATGTCATATCTGATGTGGTGAACATGCTCCAATTAGCTTTACAACAAAACTTTTTTCAATTTAATAATAAATTTTACCAACAGACTACAGGCTTGGCTATGGGTTCTAATTTGAGCCGTTTACTTGCTGAAATTTTCATGAATAATTTGGAAAAACTTATGTTAATGATCCCTTTTTTAAAAAGATCCCTTTTTTAAAAAATATATAGTCTTTTACTATCGCTATGTCGATGATTGTATAGTTCATTTTAACGAAACCCAACAAGAGGCTTTCTCTTTCTTGGATTTTATCAACACCCTTCATCCTAGAATCAAATTTACGATGGAGTTTAAGTTTGAGAATGGTATTCCCTTCTTGGACCTGTTGATCACTAGGGATGTTAGTTCTGGAAGGTTGGATTTTCAGATTTATCGTAAACCTACCACAACGGACACAGTTATTAATTTTCACTATAACCACCCCCAGTCACATAAAATTGCATCCTTCAATAGTTTCTTGCATAGGGCTTTTTCATTGCCTTTGTCACAGGAAGCCTTCAATAAGGAAATCAATATTGCAAAATTGCAATTAATAATAACTTTCCACTCTCTTTATTCAACAAAATATACATTAGACATTTTAATAAATTTAAACTAACTTTTCCCACTATTACATTACACCATAACACTTCAAATAATGATGTACCTAAGTAAGTTGGTTCTTTACATTTCCTTATAAGTTTGGTAACATTTTCAAGAGGTATAACATTAAATTTGGCTTTAAGACTGATAACAATCTCTTTTGGTTAACACCAAAGATTCTGTTCCGACGTTACATTCTCCTGGTATATATAAATTGAGCTGTCAGGATTGTAATGCTGTCTATATCGGTCAGTCTGGTCGTTTGTTAGACAGTAGAATTAAAGAACATCTTAGTTTTGTTAAAAGATTTCAAAATACTGACCCACCTGCCACACCATCTGCTTTTGCAAATCACATTATATCTGAAAACCACAATTTTTCTTTATCAGATGCGTGTAGATTACATAGGTGCTTTAAAGGTCCTAGGATGAATTAACTCGAGATTAACCGGATTAGTTCTGATAACAACGCTGTTTGTCTTCATGAAAAACTAAGACCAAAAGATCCATACATCTTCCTCAATCTCCCATTTTGATTGTTTGGTGTATTCCTTTGCTTTTGGGTAGTTCTAATATTGTCAAGTATTGTTATTGTAAAAATCGCTGTTAATAATATTTTACCAACTATATGTAAGTTACTATAGAAATATCTTTATTTACATTTGTTTACAATTTGATTCACTCTTTTGAAATTAAATACTACTGTCATAATCTTCTTTTTTATCTTTTGACTAGACTACTACTTTTAGTTTATTGACTATTCTTCTTCTTTTTCACAGAGTAAATTTTGTTTACGCTAACTTTTACCACAATTTGTATCGTTAGCTTTTATTTCGGGGGTAACATGCGTTTATAGTTGTTGCGCTTTCCAGTAACCTAAATTACATCCTTCCCTTCATCGGCGCTATGTGTGGACGTTTGTTGCCCCACTAATAATTATCATCATTTAGGTAAGATATACAGATTGATTAATGTTTTCTTCCTTACCCAAACATTCTTTGTAGCCTGAAGATGGCCATTGAGGGCCGAAACTAGTAGCTCAGCACTTCAGTATAATAAAATAAATTTGTGACATTTTGACTTTGAGTTTTTCATTGTTATATCGAAAGCTTCAAAAAAATATGAGCAACTCGAATTCGGTATAATATACGGGGGAACTCATTTAAAAAATAGTATGTTTGGTTTGTAACGGAGTTATGCAACACTCTGTATAGTTCGTGACAATTTCAAAATATGCACCTTAAAGATATCTACTATTTTTGTTGATAACATTTGTTCAAATCTCTTAAAATAACCCATATACCGAAGTTAGTCGTAAGATTGGTACACCCTGTATATTTAGATTTGGATTTTAACAGGGGTACAAGGCAGTGAAACCTAAGGTTTATTATGTACCCCTCTCCCCTATCAGAGCTGTTCTCGCTACTACTACTACAGCTCTAATGAACTCTAGTATTTGGGACGGCTTCAAGGAGGTTAGATGCTCACTCTTACAAGATTCTTATCCGAAGCATTTTTTGCGTTGGCTTACAATGGCGAGGTATTCTATAACTAGATGATCCGAAGTTTCTTCGTCCTCCTCACAGAATCTACACTAGACAATTTCTGCTAGTCCTATTCTCATTAGGTGATTCCTAAGGCGGGTCTAGCGGCGACAAAGTTCCGCAGGAACTTTTTGGAATGATCCAGTCCGGGAAGAGTACTTCTCTTTCGGTTTCCTTCTTCTTCCCAAAACTATTGCTTATAGGAGCATTTTCCTACACAACAGAAAGGCTCCGGGCAATGAAAGGGCGTTCGTGCTTCTTTCCTGTCAAGCGTATTGGCCTTTTCATTTCCTGTGAATCCATACTAAAGCGACCCTGTTACTCTTGCCTAGTTCATCAAGCTTTCTTCGGCACTCCCATACCAACTTTGAGTCAATAACATGGGAGCTTAATGCTTTGATATCTGCTTGATTATCGGAATGAATCTATATGCCACATTTCTGTTAGTTTCTTTCTAGGTTCATTTCCACGTATCTTTCGATTTCTACCCGAAAGATGCTCGGACAGAAGCCTAACGATAATGAGTATCTGGTGCCATGCCCGAATACTCCAGTGCAATCTCCTGTAGTGGTGTTTGAACCATCTGTGTACCATCTGATGGTGTTTTCTTTGAAAGTTTGGGGGGTGTATTCCCTTTCCCAGTCTCTCCTCTTACTTTGCATCGTAGTGAAGCTCTTTTCGATACCTGCTTTCTTGATAATTTCGTCACTGGGAAGATTTGCTAATGAGATGTATTTGGTTAAAGAGGACCAGACTCCATGATTTTTAATACTATCATTGCCTTACCCTTCCCTAGATGTTCTAAGAATTGCCTTTTGGGCTGATCTTTCTATCACCAGATGTAGTGCTTCTTTCACAGACTCATGATTTGTGTTTACAAAGGCCCAAAATATATCCAGTAATGCGCAATTGTAAAGATCAGCAGATATAGTTTTCCTGGTTTTCTATATCATTGCACAGTTATACTGATCTTAATTGGAAAAATGATATCCAGGATATCACCATAGGGCTAATAATATCTAAGCTTCAATATTTGTAATATCACATCTTCTTCTTTTTCCTATAAACATGTATTAAGTCAATCACAAGTTAGGTCACTTCTTGGTCTAGCCAATAATAACTACTAACATCAGGTAGGCATCAAATGAAATGTAACTTCTGTCATTCTGACGATGATATTGATTTATCGAAACAATTGTCAATTTTTTAGAATTTTCAATAACTTTTATTATATTGTGGAATTAACTAGAAACCGTGAGTTTCATTTAAAACACTATGATTATCTCCATCTTACTCCACTCTTGTTAAGAATTTCTGGTGTGACCCGTGCCTCTATTTTAATTTTTAACAATTTTGAATTCATTGTTCCAGTCTCTTTTTACTTTTATCTCCCTATTTTGTGTTTTTAACTAATCTATTCGTTCGTAAATTATTTTATGAAACAAGTGCATAGTTTAAAGGACAGTTAAAAAGATAATCGATAATTTCTGTTCAGTTTTATTCCCAACAAGATCGAGTTAAATTACAATTCGAATTTAATTTCTGAGATTTCGAACTGGTTGAATGAGCATTGAATACATTTGCGAAGTTGTTAAATGGTATCGTTCATTCACAGAAATAAAATAAATTTAATTTGCATTAAATCGGAAAAAGTTTCGGAAAAAAACTGTTTGATTAAAGATCAAAGAAAGTTGATTAGAAATCATTGATTTGATAAACGTCAAGAAAATTGTTTCATTTATCAATTGTTTCATTTATTAGAACAAAGAAGCTATCTGTATTCGGTGAACCTGAAAACCAGTTATTGCCTATAAAAGTTGATGGCTTATGATAAAATCGTATGATAAGTGTATATTTTTTATTGCTAGGTTATGTGATCTATTAATTACAATATTTAATTAAATTTTTTCAAAATATTAACCAAGAAGGTGTAACCGTAGCAACTCACAAGTGAACGGCTCTTTGGTTATCATTGGATTTTTTAATGAAGTACATTCGTTTAAGTCAGTCAGTTTTACTAGCGATATCACAGAGATATTGGAGAATAAAAATATATTACTTTAATCAGTGCTGGTATGTCGAATCGGTTTCATCTACATTAAATCTGCTGTCAAAAACATTAGAACAATGGTAAATTACTAAAACAATTCAGTTATTACCAAATAAATCAAAAACTCACTGAGCAACATCTTAGAAATATGCGGCATCCAAATACGCGTTGATTCTACAACTCAAATTACATGAACATATCAACCACTCTGTACAATCTAGTACAGCGTTTCCCACCGTTCTACAACCTGAAGGTTTTTGATTACTTTGGCGTACCACCATGACCAGGGTGTCGGGGGAGGGGGTGTAGGTTTGGGGTGTAGATTGGAAGTAAGCCACCCTAATCATAATTTTATTTGAAGAGGTTTAAAAGCAAACGGGTACAGGTGCACTTTTTTCTGACATCGAATGCATCTTTACTTAGTATAACAGGTCAACTTTTGAGTGGCAACAGGATATAAGTGATATTCGATGTATTAGGCGCCATCCGTACTCTGGTAGAATAAGCTTGTTAAAAAAATAGAAAACTTCATGGACGCAAGTGAATACAAATGCACTAATACCTTTTTGCCTCCAAAGTAGTGACGTAGTGGTGACAGCAGTTCTATTAATCATATGTACTATTGACAGATTTTTTCGTGTTAAAAACTATGAACAGTAAGGAAATGAGATGCGATGGGAAGGCTGCAAAAGGTGTGTGTAACTTAATTTAATAAAATCACAAGGTTTACTTGTTTAAATGTTCGAAAATATAGTAAAATTGGAGCATAACGCCTTCTTCTTAATCCGCCGTCTCCCGTCGGAGGTTGGCGATTCAATTGGCAATCAGCACTGGCAATTGAGGTACATCCAAACCATCTTCTTAAGTCTTTCAGGCAGGGATTCTGTCTTCTTCCCACTGAGCTTTTTCCTTGTATTTTTCCTTCAATGATCAGTCTCAAGAGTTCATACCTTTCGCCTCTCATTATGTGGCCTATATGCCTCGACTTTATCCTCCTTAACAATCTGCATCAGTTCTTTTGATTTTTTTCATCCGCGCAAGGACTTCCGTGTTGGTGATTTTCTGCACCCACGATATTCTTAACATACGACGGTATATGTACATCTCAAACGCGTCCAACTTTTTCTCTGTAGACGCATCGAGAGTCCACCCTCCACTGCCATATAACAGGGTTGAAAATATATAGCATCTGATCATGCGCATTCAAAGTTTTAGGCTCAGTTCGCGTCTCGTGAAAAATTGCTTCATATTAATAAATGTTTTTCTGGCCTGCTCAATTCGTGCTTTTATTTCGATCTTGGGGTCGCACTGATTATTAATGATAGTCCCCAGGTATCTGAAAGAATTTACTTGTTCTACCTGTATATCGTTAATGGAAAAATTGGCAATTATATTTGTCTTTGAAAAAACAAGAAGCTTAGTTTTAGACACATTCATGAGTAGGCCATGCCGTTCACTATGGTTTACTATACGGTTCATTAACTCTTGTAAATCGGCCAGATTATCTGTCAGCACAACACAGTCGTCGGCGTACCTCAGATTGTTAACAACGACTCCATTGATTTTGATTCCTCTTTGGCCCCTTGCAGCGCTTTTCTAAATATAGTCTCAGAATACAAATTAAACAGAAGTGGTGACAGGATACAACCTTGCCTTACTCCCCTCTTTATTCTAATATCTTCTGATGTTGATTGCTCAATTTTAACGTCTGCTGTTTGGTACCAGTACAACTGTGAAACGATTATGATCTCATCTTTATCTATTCCCGTGGCTTGAAGAATTTCCAATAGTTTGTCATGCTTTACGCAATCAAATGTTTTTTTGTAATCAATGAAACATGAAAATACATTCACGTCCATATCTCTGCATCTTTGAGTTAAGACGTTTAGAGATAACAGTGCTTCCCGTGTACCCACACCATTTCGAAATCCAAACTGACAGCTATCTATCTGACTTTCGCATTTTTTGTAGATGCACGTATGAATCATTCTTAAAAATACCTGAGACATGAGACATTAAGCTGATCATTCGATATTCGTTACATTTTGATGCGTTGGTTTTCTTTGGAAGTGTTATAAACGTTGAACTGAGCCAGTCTGAGGGTATAGTACATGTTCTATAAACAGCGTTAAGTAGTGAAGTTAATATGGTCAGTCCGGCTCCTTCTTCGTCTGCTATAAGTTTTAGTACTTCTGCGTGTGACTTATCTGGGCCAGTTGCTTTTCTGTTTTTTGGGTTTTTATAGCATGTATGACTTCCTCTTTCGTTATGTCGGGTCCCTTTTCATTTATTTGATCGTCGGTGTCGGTGGCAATTCTGGTCTATTGTCATTGAACAGGTCTTCGACATATTCTTTCCATCTTTTAAGTTTGGCATCAGTTTCTATTATTATTTCGTTGCTATTGTTCGTTAGTATTGAAACTGGTGTTTTTTGTCTCGATTTGTCTTTTCTTTGACATAACGTAACATTGCGATTTAATTATAGCAGGTCCCAGAAAACCCCCGAGGGTTACGATCCCAGTTAAAAAACTGTTCTAGTAGTGAGCCAGACCCTTTCAGCACTGATGAGGAGGATAATGATTACGTTCCCGATTACCCACTACAGGTCCTTAATGTTGATAATCAAGAAAATGAAGAAACACCTCAGGAAATCCCAAATCAAAAAACAACAGTTAACCCGGGGATTGTACCACTAAAAAACTTCTACCTTTTCTACATAAAATTAATGTTTGAGTATATTGTAACTGAATTTATTTTAGGCAAGCGTAAGAGAATGGGAAAAAGACAGAAAAATATGAAAAAGTGGAAAAGACTAAAAGCCAAAACTGCAAAAATTAGTAACGTAACTTACAAAACCGCTAAAGGAAAGAAAATTGAAAGAAAAAAGATTTTAAAGTTTTCGAACACACTTGCAGATACAACTGCAACAAATTTTCTGAGCCAGAAACTTAAACCATTTTTACAAAATTTTATCAATTGGGTAATTATGACATCACCCAACTTATAAAATTCCATGAAAGATTCTGCATTATTATTATCTTTTAAGCCATTTTGAGTATGCTTGAAGGATGAAGATAAGTTAAAGCAGAAGCAGGTGTATTTTCGTTGGAGAATCTAGCATCCAAAGACGAAGCTAAAGAATCAAGATAGGGGATGATTATTGACCGCTTCCAATATTCAACTGCAGACTCAGATGGTGGATTACTTCTGTGTACTTGCTTTTGAGTGACTCGTGGTACTGACAACTCAACTCCTACTTTTTCTGGGATATCAAGTGATTTTTTGAATAGATCATAAGAAACATTTTCGACATCTTATCGATCTTCTTTGATTAAATCTAGAATATCATCAATATATTTCTTCACCATAACCAAATCCATACTTTTACCTTGTTAAACGTTTACAACGGGTTCCAAAATTGCAGAGTATCTTGCTATTATGTTTAAGCCTAAGATGAATATTGGTTTAGTAACTGCACAGTGCAATTGGTAGGCAGATTTTCTTGTTGCATAGTTTCCTTCGACAGATAGATGTTCTAGGGCTTTAACAATGTCAGTGAAGTTTTCTGAAAAAATGTTTATGCTCTTTTATTTTTCCGACCATCTGGTCTCACAGAGCCTTGAAATATTTGGAACCGATTTCCTACGGGCTGGCGATTCACGAAAGAAGGTTATCGTGTCTTTAACCGTTGCAATCGTGTTTCTTATTTCTGGTAGCTTGCTAGTATCATTTACCACAAGATTTAGTCTGTGGCTGGAGCAATGGAAAAATAAAGTTTTAGCGTACTTTTTTTAAGGATGGCCTGTACCTCACCTTCTTTGCCGGCCATCGTGGAACACCCGTCAAATCCGAATCCCACACAATTATCGGCGGAAAAATTATTATCTTCTAAAAAACTTTGAATTGCGCTAGCGATTGTAGAAGCATCTTGACATTTTAACTCAATGTAGCCTACAAATTCCTCTCTGATTATTTTTGGCATTCATAATAGAACCTTAATCCAATAGAAAGCTGCTCTTTTCCAGCGATATATGCTGTTTCATTAGCCATTACAGCATAAGCTTTTGCCCGTTTACATTCTTCGATTATTTTTTCTTTGATAACTTCACCGCATAATTATATGATCTCATTTTGAATTGTTGGTGAAGTATAGACTGCGTTTTTTGACATTTATACAAGTTGCTCTTTAGCTTCTCATCGCCAGAGTCAATCCTCAAATTTAAAAGGTCAAAGAAAACTCCCGCATTTCCTTCCTTTCCTCTAAGCGGCAAATCATGAATTCCACAAAATATTATGCATGAACTAATTGCTGACAATATTTGTTTATTTTCTTCAATCGTCTTATGGTGCCCTATTTGCAACTGGACATCAACGGGAGCATTTTCAAGAAATGCTTTTGCAGCTGCGGTTGAAGATTTGAGGTAATGTCTGCCAACGTGCTTTCTACAATCTTCATGTACATCCTTAAACTTCATGTAAGGCCTTACCATAAATGACCCCAAAACTCCTTTACCTGTAGCCATTCTTGGCGGAAATAAAACACAATACAAACATAGAGCACCTTTCAAACGACTTGATTACACCAGCCATGGAGTATATTGATCTAACCAGCGATGGTTAAATTTTCTTTTCAAGTGAATGGCACCAGAAGCAAAATCGTAATTGGATGATGGCAACAATTCCTTCTTTTTTTCAGAAGGTAAGTTATTGGCACAACTAACATAACGACCAATGCCATTTTCATGGTACCCATCGCGTTCTTCAGTTTGTTCCAGAGACAGCTTCATGTAGATTTGAAGAACTACTTGAGTCTCCTTCAAAAATAGATTCCGCTTTTGATGTTCCGACCATTTTATTTTCATCTTCATCACAATCATTGCTTCCATTTCCACTACTGTCATCATGAACTTTTTTCCGTTTTAGAGATTTTTGACCTAAAAGTAATCTTGTTCTTTGTTCCCAGTATAAAAATTAGTATAAAACAAAACTACCATGTAATTATAGCTTATAATGTGGCGTGGATATACTACATCTGATGTTAATATTTTTTCTCTAGATTAAAAACACAAAATGAAATTGATAGCACGTATAGAGTGCTGTTTGATCTTTAATATGTGAAATTTCAAGTTATTATATTTAGTCCCATTTGAGATATCAGCTGTCAAATCGGTGCATTATTGTAATTTTTGTTATAATTAGATTAGAAGGCAAAAAAGTCAGCATCATAATAATGAAAAATATATAAAATTATAATAATAATGCACAAAATCTTTTGCCAAAGCTAATAAAAATTGTTTCACAAAGATACAAGCAAAGAGTGAAGAGCAATTGGTAATTTTGTAAAGGGCTGCAATTGCATTTTTTTCCAAACGTTGCGATATAAAAACGGCCGACAATTAAAAAAAATTGTGAACAAAAATTAACATCGGATATAACATATCTACATTATAAGCTATCATTACATGTTAGTTTTGTTTTATTTGGTGCTGGTCGAGCAACCAATTTTCAAATTTTTGGACCATTTCTAACGGAATGACTCTAAAGTTTTAATCAAAAATTTAATTTTCTACTGAAATTATTTAACTTACCTTTTTGTAACCAATTTATTATATCCATATTGTCTTTTCTGTCTCTTTATTCTGTAGTAAAACTATTGTTACGGATTTTCCCTCTTGTTTCTCGTGCCTCGCTTTCTATTCGCCGTATGCAACTTCGTATCCTGCACTATGTACTGTACTGTCTGTCTTCGCGCCGGATAGGAAACTAACTTTATATACCCTTTTGAGCCTAGAAATTGCCAGAACATTCGCATCGCCGGTTCCCGTATATTCCTCACTTGTATCTCGGTTTTCTCGAACTCGAAGAAAACCAGTGGCGGTTCGTTACACTATTAAATAGGACACTGTCGCTAGACAAGAGTACTTACACACCAACTCAATAGTTCTTATAAGAGTATTTTTTTCGGATTCTGATGTAGGATTGTGTATTGAATGTTTCAAAATATTTCACACTAAAACTACTTATTGAGTAAATTTATTTTTATTAATTAATAGGATTAAAAGATGTAGTTAAATTAAAACATAAAGAAAGTCACAATTTTTTTACCATTTTTCTCAAAAATGTCCGACTGTTGTTAAGTGGTTGAATCGAACACTCCTTTTTATCCAATTCTGGTGTGCACCAATGCATAGATCGAAAACGCTATTATTATATATTTAGCACTATGTCAGTTTTTCAAACAGCTTTTTTTTGCTGATGAAATATATTTTAGTGACAAAGGACACGCGAATAATTTTATTTATTAGAGCTTATTAATTAATTTTAAAATGTTCGGAAAACCAACCAAATGACCACAACAACAAACAAAATATATAAAACATAACAAAAAAATATATGCAGAACAGAAAAATATGTACATTTTAGATTTAATTTTTTGTTTATTAAAATTTAAAAATTATTTAATTTATTTTTGCTTCCAAGGGGGGGCGGTTGTCCCTCCCTGCCCTTCGCTGGCTACGCCCATGCGGCAATAAACGATGGTGCGACAGATTTATTATACCAGTCTTTCAAAGAATAGACTAAAAAAAGGACTTCAATTGCTCTTTAAGTTCCCTGTACCTAAACCGAACCGTTATTGTGCTATTAATATATGGATTAATAATTTGTATTTGTATTTTAATTATTATTGTATAGTATGCCGATATCCATAAAATGCATCGAAGTCTATTTATCGATTAGTTTGATAGTTTCAGAAGAAAATTGTATAATTTAAAAAACACGAAGTTTAATCCAACGAGAAACTCAACAGTTAGTTGTGCAATGAATTGAACTATACGAAATTGTGTTTCGTTTCTCAATAACACGAGTGTGTGTGTATTATAAATTTCACGTTCAACATTTCCTAAAGTTCCGTCTCAAATCTTTGAACTTTAGTCAAATGCTTCACAAAGTTCATCCTATATTTACATTCTCGTGAGAGAAACAAGCTAAGATATATATTTTCTTCCTTTCAACTGCATCTTTCTTTCGGAAAAACAAGCAGCGCAGAATTACCCGCTTTCATTATTTCCGGATTCACGGAGGAAATAACTTTGATATAGTTTATGTTTGGTAAAAGACACTGGCGTTCTTCCTGTAGTATAAAAGTATACTACATCGTAGTTGTTATAAAGTTCTTAAGATGTTTCGTAATCCGATGTATATAAGATATTTAATTAACTTGTACATTTCCTATTTGAATTGTAATTGATTAAATAAAGATATTAACTCTAGAAAGCATGTCCCGTAATTAAATTGCTGCTTTGCATATCAATTATACAACGAAAAACGTTCCTAATGAAAACTCCTAATAGATTCTAATTGTATAATAAATATTTCGTCGTGCAATATTTTTAATGAAAATCACTTCAAAAATTGTCTTTCGTTTCAACGCTTTCGATATATTTAATTAAGAATTAATTCATTCTCTAGATTCTCTTGAAAGGATCGAATTGAAATAAAAAAGGAACAAAGTGAAACAATTACAAATTCAAGAGAACATTATCAAGAAATATTTCTGAAATTAAATGTGTTCTAATATAAAGTGGCAAATAAAATCACAATCAAAGCCTTGAATAAAGTGTGAAAAGAAAGATAGTACAATTTTTGAAAATAGTTTCCTACATTTAACGAACGATTTCGAACTTCGTTTGTTGCAGTTACTAAAAATACTCTACTATTACTACTTTAAAAACTTGATATGTGTTTTTCATTATTAATTAGTTAAACTTTGCCCAATATTTAAAAAAAGAGATAAAACCCCATGTGACAACTACAGAGGAATAGCCTTACTCAATGTGACTTATAAAATACTAGCGATGATAATACGATCAAGACTAAAGAACTTGATAGAGTCAGTAGTTGGAGAATATCAGGGAGGCTTCCGAATACGTGGGTCGACAGCCGATTAAGGCTTTCAATTGAAGCTCACAATCCAGTAAAATTGAAAGGTACAATGAAAACGTAATAAACTATTTACATAAATGGTACGTGAATATTTCACAAAACTGTTTAACAAGTGCAACAATAAGCTTGTTATTCTTAACATATTTAGTCAAAAAAATGGTTGGAGTAGGGCTCTTGGGACTAGCATACTTCCATGTTTGATAAATTTTTTTTCACGGGAATGTATTGATGGATGATTATCTTTCATTTTAACCTAAATCAGTCATCCCCCACCCACCCCCTAAGGGCCTACTTTGTAAAAAAGTAGTAAAAATAAATTTTTGAATTTGTAGTCAAATTCTACGTAATTATTTACGTATACACCTTAAATTTCATTTTAATAACTTTTTTTTTATTTTTGGAAAAAATGAAATTCCAACGACGTCATCGTTTTCATAGAATTTTTTTATGTACGGTCCTCAGGTATTGACTTTGACAATATTTCAGAGAAAATTCGATGATTTTTGATCTGGGGACACTCTATTATATAAGAAACGGGAAGACATGGAGACTTCATTAACGGGATAGGGCATATACGATGCGTGAAATTTCAAAAAAACACATCTAAAAAAAATTCCCCTCGGGGGTGGATTTTTTGGTGGATGGCTACCCTTATTTTTGTAAATAATGAAATTCCAACGACGTCATCGTTTTCTTTGAATTATTTTATATACCGTCATAAATTTTCATAATTTTATCTTAAACTTGTGTAAAGAAGCATATGGCATAACGGACACTTAATTTTTTGGAATTCTGTTTCAGTCAGTTTTCGGCCTGATGGAAATCATTGAATTAAACAAATACATAACGCATCGTATATGCCCTATCCCGAAAATGAAGTCTCCATGTCTTCCCGTTTCTTATATAACAGAGGGTCCCCAGATCCAAAATCATCGCATTTTCTCTGTAAATTTTGTCAAGTCAATACCTGAGAAAAATTTCAAGTTTAAGATTATATCATGAAAATTTAGGACCGTACATAAAAAAATCCAAGGAAAATGATGACGTCGTTGGAATTTCATTCTTTTCAAAAATAAGGGAAGTCAATACCTGAGAAAAATTTCATGTTTAAGATAGAATTATGTAAATGTATAACCGTACATAAAAGAATTCTATGAAAACGATGACGTCGTTGGAATTTCATTTTTTCCAAAAATAATCAATATTTACGACAAAGTCACCCCCATCCCCGCCCTTAGAGGGTGGGTGGGGGATGACTGATTTAGGTTAAAATGAATCAACACATTCCCGTCAAATATGGAAGTATGCTACACCATTGAATAATCATTTTTTTTGATAACCTTTTTTTTGCATAACTTTATAAAAAAAAGTTATCAAAATGAAATTTTAGTTGTATACGTAAACAATTACGTAGAATTTGATTCCAAATTCAAAAATTCGTTTTTACGACTATTTTACAAAGTCACACCCCCACCCCCGCTCTTAGGGGGCGGGCGGGGGATAAATGATTTAGGTTGAAATGAAAGATAATCATCCATTCCCGTGAAACATGTTTTTTTTATCAAATATGGAAGTATGCTAGACCCGAGAGCTCTACACCATTGAATAATCAATTTTTTTATTACATTTTTTTTGCATAACTGCATAAAAAAAAGTTATCAAAATGAAACTTGAGGTGAGTACGTAAACTATTACGTAGAATTTGATTCCTAATTCATAAATTTATTTTTACGACTATTTTACAAAGTCACCCCCACCCCCGCCCTTAGGGGGTGGGTGGGGGATGACTGATTTAGGTTAAAATGAAAGATAATTATACATTAATACATTCCCGTGAACATTTTTTTTATCAAATATGGAAGTATGCTAGACCCAAGAGCCCTACTCCATTGCATAATCAATTTTTTGATAACTTTTTTTTGCATAACTTTATAAAAAAAAGTTATCAAGATGAAATTTTAGGTGTATACGTAATAAATTACGTAGAATTTGATTCCAAATTCAAAAAATTATTTTCACGACTATTTTACAAAGTCACCCCCCTTAGGGGGTGGGTGGGGGATGACTGATTTAGGTTAAAATGAAAGATAATCATCCATCAATACATTCTCGTGAATTTTTTTTTATCAAACACCCAAGAGCCCTACTTCAACCAAAAGAATTTTACTCCAAGGTTTTACAATTTTATCAATAATAAGAAAAGGTGTTATAGAAATAGAAATAGACCCCAAATATTACAATGCATTTTTCTTGAATATAACAATGGTAATAAAATAAATATAATTTACATTCTCAAACAACGTTCCTATAATAACTTAGCGCCTAATAAACTCTTACCGTCAGCCGTTTAGTTTAGTTTTTTTAGTTTAATCAACATATAAATTACTGAATTTGTCTATTTATTATTATGATAACTAAATTAGAAAACATAAACACACTATCAAACAAAAATCATAAGAAGTGCAAAAGAAGCATACCGCCACAGATTAAGTGTTTATAATTAATCTCACACAACTAATACAAGATTTTTTAAAAAGACAACTGTCAGAATAGGTCAAAATGAATCCTTATAAATAGAATCTTATTAATGTTTTATGTTGCAATCTCTTTAAGGGCATTAAGACGAAGAAGACATGTTTTTCGTCTAAAACTATGGATTACTGACCACTACTGGGGAAAATCGCAAAAAAAGTTTTTGTATTCAAAATATTGTAATGATTGTTATACAGGGTGTCCCGCATAAGAACCGACACAGAGCAGAGACGTATAGGGGAGCCCAAAATATGACGATTGGGGGCAATTTACCTCTATACCAAGTTGCATCCCTGAGGAGCTGGCCTCAAAGTGGGGCCCAAAATTTCGAAAAAAATTAATTTCTTTGCAACCCTTTACCTTAAAAATACCAAATTTGGTACACTGTATGAGACTCTTAAGAGCATTAAGTAATGGTAAGTAGAAGGCGATCGAACTAGTCTGAGGAGATAATTAGGGGTGACCTAACCTTAGAATTTCACATAATTTTTTTATCTGTTATTCGATTTGAAAATTTTTATTTTCATACCATCGATAACTTAGTTCTTAAACTTTTTTCACTCTTGTAATTTTGCACAATACTTTGTCATTTTCAAGGAAAAATCGAATAACCAGAGACATGTTTTCAACGATGTTATTGAAAAAGTTACAAAAACGTCAAGACTTGGCTATGAATTTCACTAAATGAGAATTTTCCACTCCTTCAAAACAAATTATAACAATTTACTTACTACAAGAACTGAATTCCAAATTCTCCAATTTGATGTATAAGTTCATCCATCCAACTCTTGACTTTTTTGTAACTTTTTAATTAACATTGGTGAAAACACGTCTTTGGTTATTCGATTTTTCCTTGAAAATGACAAAGTATTGTGCAAAATTACAGGAGTAAAAAAAGTTTAAGAATCAAGTTATCCATGGTATGAAAATAAAAGTTTTCAAATCAAATAACAGATAGAGAAACTATGTGAAATTTTAAGGTTAGGTCACCCCTAATTAACTCCTCAGACTGGTTCGATCGCCTTCTATTTACCATTACTTAATGCTCTTAAGAGTCTCATACAGTGTACCAAATTTAGTATTTTTAAGGTAAAGGGTTGCAAAGAAATTAATTTTTTCCGAAATTTTGGGCCCCACTTTGAGGCCCTATAACTCCTCAGGGATGCAACTTGGTATAGAGGTAAATTGCCCCCAATCGTCATATTCTGGGCTCCCCTATACGCCTCTGGTATGTGTCGGTTCGTATGCGGAACACCCTGTATATATTGATGTAAATTTGCTTATGTATAAGTAAATATCTATGGAATCCAAATTTTTACTATTAATATAATATAAAATCTAGAGTTAAAAAATATAACCACGTCTTTACATCAAAACCAAATATTAACTTTGATTTTATTTTGTTCCAGGTAAGCTTCTTAAGTATAAAGACTCATTATTTAAGGACTATATGGTAAGTTTAAAAAAATTCAGTTTAATTTTTGAAAAACATCAAATAAAAGGTCCGCAATATAAACACACGACTGAGATACCTAGTCATCAGGAAGTAAGATGCACGTATATACTGGAACAACGTTAAATGATTCCTTGCTGCTTAGCGAAGTTTGTAGGAAAAAGGCTTGGGGAAAACGATGATAGTGAATTTTTAAGATGCTTGCGCACAGCGAGGTGTGATAAAGTTACACCAAGAAGTTGATTGGTAAATGCCAGTCTTCTTGATAACTGATAACAATATTCAAAGTAGTTATTAATGAAAATGAATCGATATGTTATAAATATGGAGGGTATAGATAAGGAGCACAATTTCTGTGTAAAAAAATGTCCCCTAAATAACGTTAAATAAAGATGACGTTGCTGTACCTGAGGGCCGTTTTTTAAAGAAAGCGTCAAAAGTAGCTTAGACTGAGACAGTATAATTCGAAAAGGAAAGGCACATATTTTTTCATTTACTTTTTAGCTCAACGTCCACAGTACACTTTTTAGGTTATTACATCATATGCTTTTTGAATGTCCCATTTACAGCCCTCTAAGAAAAAATAGTTTTTTTTAGAATGTTTAACATTGATGATCTGGTACACTACCTTGATATTAATAATACACAAAATGGATTCTTTGAACTTACTAAATTAGCTCATAGCATTATTAGTATATTAAAGCTGCGAGCATTTGCATATAGTGAATGATTGGTTTTATCATAAGTACCGTAGAGCGGTGTTACTTTTGCCAAGGAAGTGCAACATAATTAAAACTAATTTTTATTTTGAAAAACAGCAACGCTGCCGACGGTTGGGTTTCATATCGCCTACCGGCAGGTTTGGAAGAAGTGGTATTGCCAGCTGTGTACAGACGCTCTGTGTGTAAGGTAAGTTACATCTCAATTAACTTTTCCGGAAAAATTTGCTCTATTAAAATTTTGAAAACTAAGCTTTATACCGACTAAATCAAATATATTAGATTAAATTTATTATCACTACGAAGTATTATGATAGTTAACTATACAAAACAGCCGTGTTAAACAATAATATTCATAGTCCCATCGGCGTAGGAATTTTTTTTATTTTGGGGTTCCGTTGAGGGTTACTTTGCCACCTATATATTTTTGCAGTTTTGCGGACTTACACTTTTTTTGTACTTTCAGATATAAAATGGGACGCATTTATAAAAAAAAGTGGGGGCCAGACGGTATAAACACTATACTGAAGAACAACTTAAAACAGCCCTGTCAGCTATTAGAACTCGGAGAATTTCCTGTACCGAAGCGTCAAATATTTATAATATACCAAGGCGAACGCTCTTTAATAAATTAAATAAGAAACATGAAAAAAATGTTGGAAGCCCGGTTATTTTATCAGAAATAGAAGAAAAACATTTTGTCGATGTGCTGCTAGCTGCCGCAGAATTTGGAAGCCAACTTACACAGCTTGACTTGCGAATCCTAATTAAGAGGTTTCTAGATAAAATGAGGTCGAAAAGTTTCCAAATAATCTACCAAGAAAAGACTGGAGTCTAAATTTTCTGGATAGACATAAACACAGGTTGACGCAAAGAATATGTCAGAATATAAAACAAGCCAGGGCCGCTAAATCAGAAGATGAAATTAAGGCTTATTTCGATAACTTGGGAAGTACGTTGGAAAATGTTACACCTGACAGGATTTTCCATTACGACGAAATTAATTTAAGCGGCAATCCAAACTCCACAAAATGAATTTTTAAAAGGGGTACAAAATACCCTGAAAGAATTTTGAATTCGACAAGGGCAGCCATATCAATCATGTTCGCAGCAGCCGGTGATGGACCTATTTTAGCACCGTATGTGGTATACAAACATTTCCTGATCTCCTCTGAAAATTGTGTGATGCACTTTCTATATCCGACATTAACAACATCAAAAATGCATTTCGTACAATGGTAATCATACCATTGGATAGAGAGCAGGTGATAAAAACACTTCTTAATCAAACAGTGGAAAATTTGGGTCGTGAAATAGACAATGTCCTTCTGGAATATTTATATATATATATATATATATATATAAATATATATATATATATATATATATATATATATATATATATTGAGATAATAGTATCTTTTATTTATTTAATTGTTTATATTATTTATATTAGGTTTATATTATTTATCATAATTTTAGTTGTTGAGCACCAGATGAAATTAGTCTATCAATTTTTTTGTTATTATTGTGAGCCAGCTATACTCAGTCTATGAGGATCAAACTCTTAACCATAGACAAGGAATTATGGTGGTTGAGGATACGTCTTTTACTTTATAAATTCAAACTTGAGATATAATCTAAATTGTAATATAATTAGTAAATAAAATAATAAACACTCAAATTATTATGTTCCAATAACTTTACAAATAATTAAATATCTAATACAACCCTGTATTTTCTGGTTATCTTATAGGAATAGAGATGGCAACACTAAATAAATCAACTAATGTCGATAAGAAAGATCCCTTTCTCTATAGTTATTTGGTTTTGTGTCATAAATATTAACCTATTTTCAAATGTATTATTATTTAATTGTAAATAACAATTTCTTAATTGACCAATACAATTATCGTTATGTTTTTAAACACAATTGAAACTATTAAAGAAATTCAAATATTTGACAGGATTATAATGATGGCACAAATTATAAATCTTTCACATTCGAGAGGTAAAATGTTTTGATATTGTGGTAAGTACTGATTGTTCAATATTAATTTGCTAATATAAGAGTTTTTTTCTAAATATCCTTTATATTTATACTTTTTCCATCAGTGATCAATAAGAAATTATTATTTTACTTTATCTAACGAAATAGTTTCCTTTTTAGGTTATATTACTATTGTTAGAACAGTTTATATAAGAAAAATTTTACCTCACAGTTCGTAGTCACTCTTAAACTCAGTTCTTCAGATGATATTCTTTTCTGCTTCTTTTAATTTTGAATAGGATGGCCAAATAGTTCAAATTTTTAATTCTTCCTATAATGTCACTATCAATCTGTCTTTCTGTATAATAATGTAGGTGTTCTCAATTTACAATTCTTTTTATTACAATCTAATTCGTTAATATCTTAACTTTGATTTTGCTATCATTATCATTCACTATTATACAACATTCAAGTTTTCTTTTCTTATTATAAGTTTCAACAATTTACCTTGTTTAATAATTATAAAGTATTTTTCTCAGCTTCAGCTTTTCTTCCATATAACTCAACTTCTTTTTATTTTATTTTACTAGATTTCTTTCTTAGGATAATTCTTTTTTACATCTCTCCTTCAAAAATTCCCATCTGTCATCATGTTTATTTTTCCTAGCAACCATCTATGACTTGTTATTCCTACTAGATTGATATTTTATTTCATGTAGAGATTAAGTAAGGACTTCGCGCACTACTCTTGAACACTTTAAAATTTCTTATCTATTAATTTTTTTTTACAAATTAACATTTACACTAATAATTATTGGATTCATAATAATTATATCAGTAAAATTTATATTCTCTCAACTCTCAACCACCTTTATAATTTATTTGAGGAGAGTTTTCATTGAATTTATCATTTCAAACCTATCAATTTTATTTTAGTCCTACATTCCCTGAAATTTTCGAAAACTATTCTTTTGGATTTATTCAACAAGAATATTTTCGAACATTTTATCTAACTCTTGACTAACTAATAACTTGTATAAGTACATACTATTACTAATAAATATTCAACTATAAACTAATCATTTATTTTAATTTATTTTAGGATTAAGAACTGAAAAATTTATATAACTGAGATACATGAAAAATTCCCCGAATTTTCTTGGTTGTAGGATGTATTAGTTGGTACGAATTTACTCCATGTTGGGTATTAATCAGATAAGGTCCTTCATATAATAATTGTAGTTTAGCACACTTGTGATTTCTATGATTTGGAACACGCAGAGCTTTAAGAATAACATATTCACCGAATTGAAAGGTAACTGGTTTCTTTATTTTGCTCTTTCTTCTCTTAATGTATTTTTCTGCATTCTTTAGTAATTTTTCATTTGTTTTCTCGACTAACTGATTATAGGTTTTCTCATTCTCTAAGATCCAATGTCTTGGTGGTTGTTCATTTTTAAATAAAAATATTGGTGCCAATTCTGTAAGTGTATTGGGTATGTTGTTCATATAAAATTGTACGTTTTCTAGATTTTGTTCCCAATATTGTTGTTTATCATGGATTAAAATTCTAAGATATTTGATTATTTCCTTTATGACTCTTTCAGCTGGGTTAGCGTTTGGATGTCTAACAGATGTAAATATAGGGTTTATATTTGACTTAATCAACCTGAATTAATTTACTTCTTTCAGGAGACATTTCAATACCTTGTCTATCAATTTTGAAACCTAAATATTCAATTTCTTTTTTATAAAATTGGCATTTCTCAACGTTTAATTTTAAACCAGCCTCATCTAACTCCTTTAAAATTATTTCTATATGCTTAAGATGTTCTTGTTTTGTTTTAGAGAAAATTAAAATGTCGTCTACATAATGTAGGGTAAAATCTTTATATTTGTTTAGGATTTTATGGGGAGCCTTGAGTAGTGCACTTGTTGCAGATTGTATCCCGAAAGGTGTAACACAAAAACGATACACTACTCCATCAACTATGAAACCTGTGTAGTCTCTACTTTCTTCATGGAGTGGTATCAACCAAAAGCTGTGTTTTAAATCTAATTTAGTAAAATAACTTGTTTTAGTAATTCTCCCTAAAGTAGCTTCTATGGATAACGGTGATTCGTATTCTGGAATACAGTGTTTATTCAAATTTCTAGCATCAAGACATATTCGAATATCTGGTAGTTCTCCTGTTGTTGATTTCTTACGAACTATAACGATAGGGTTTATAAAAGAAGTTGTGCTATACTCTATAATATTATCCCTAAGTAGTTTATCAATTGCTCTCCTTGTGTCATATTTATAAGGGATAGGATAGGTTTTTGATTTGAAATTTTGTATGTCATTGATTTTGATTTTGTGTACATAATTAGTAGCAGCTCTGGGCTCTTCATTAATTAATCCTTGATATTTTACAATTAACTTCATTACTTCATTTTTCATCTCTTTTCCACAATTTATTATTACTCCTTTTAAATAATTTTCTTCATTTACATCTCTCTTTCCATAATATTCATATAAATAATCATTTGTTTTCTCCTCACAATTACTTTCCATTCTATTTAAATCCATTTCTTCACACTCTCCACTTCTTTTAAACATATCATTTGAATAACCTTCTTGTACTCCCATTTGTTTTTTTTCTAAATATTTTTCTTCTTTATTGTCTTCTTCTTCGAAACCAATTTCTACATTATTCATCATTATCGACTTCATATTATAATCAATAATTATTTTGTGTCTATCTAACTCGTCATTCCCCAACAAAATATCAAATTCCATATCCTTTACCACTAATAGTTGTGTATTCACTAAGCAATTGTTAATTTTTATATCTACAATTAAGGATTTATTGACTTCTCCTAATTTCTTTCTATTTATTCCTACTAAGTTGATTTTTTTAACTGTTACAATATTTTTATTTAAATTTAATTTATTTACAAGCGCATAGTTTATTAATGATGTTTCAGAACCCGTATCAATTATTATCTTAATATTTTGATTATTTATTTTCCCATGAATTATTACCAATTTTGTTTCTTTTGTTTTTAGATCATCGTGTGTCATAAGAAATTCACATGGATAACAATATTTGTACAGACTCTCCGAAACACCATTATCTAATGAAAATCCTGTCTGTGGGAAGAGTTGTCAGGAGCTTGGGCCGAAGAATTTTCCCTATATTCCTGATTTACTTCACTGTGATCGTTATGTTCTAAACTACGTTCCCTTCTCTGATAATTCACCCTTCGATTATCATTTTGCCTTTCTGAATTTATCTCTGTATCAGAGCTACGTCTTTGGCGATAATTTGTATTATTATTATAATTTCTAGGATTATTATTATTATAATTATTTTGGTTACGTCTGTCATAATTGTATTGATTGGAATAATTAGTAACTCTATTATTTACATTATTGGGGTTACCATTAAAATTATTATTGTATCTAAGTCTATTAAAATTTCTGTTATTTGTGTTGTTGTTAATATTTTTTTTATAATTGTTATCATTATAATTTTGATTGTCTGCATTTCTGGTATCGTAACTGTAATTTCTATTTTGTCTGTTCATTCTATTATCAAGATTTCTTTCCACTCTTTTCAGATATCTATCTAATTGGTCGAATGATTTTATATTTTGGGTAACTATTGTCTCAGATATTTCAGGTTTATAATGTCTGGAGATATACATTACTATTTTTTCCTCACGAATACACGGTTCTAAGAATTGTGATTGTGAGTACAAATTTAATGCATAGTAGCTCATACTTTGTTCTCCTTTATAATTGTATCTTCCAAAATAAAGTTTTTCTCTTAAAATTTCTTGATTTATTTCACTCCAATATTGTTTCAGAAACTCTTCTTCAAATTGTACATAATTATTAATAATTGATTCTTTACTATTGAACCAAAGTTGTGCTTGTCCACCTAAATTACACCTTATTATTTCCTTCATATCTTCTAAGTCTTCTGTGTATTTAGTTTTACTTCTCAAAGTCCTCAAAAACACTTTTGGGTGTATTCTTCTAATGTCCCCTTCAAATTTTATTATGTTATCAATTCGAAACGTTGGTAATTATGTGACAATGTTTGAGTTTTTGATTTTGTTTTCTAATCCTTGTATTTTTCCCTCTATGTCTCTTTGTATAGTTCGTATTGCTTTCTTATTTTCTTCTTCAGCAATTTTTAAACTTGTTTGTATTCCCGTTTCCATGTTTTTGTCTAATTTGTTTATGTCATTCCAAATTTTTTGTATTTCCACTCTATTTTTCTTTATTTCTCTATCCAATGCTTCACATTTGGTATCCATTGCTTGTGAACATCTATCTTCCACTACGTCTAGTTTTCTATCAAACGTACTTACTTCGTCTTCAAATTTTTTATTTATCATATTGATTTTCCCCTCTTGTAAGTTTATTTCTCTGGTAAGTGTTTCAAATTTCGATTTCATATCCTCTATGTGTTCGTTTTGTTTCTCGATTTTATGGTCAATTCTATTAGCCAATGCATTCATATTTGCACTGATTTCTGTACTTTCTTCTTGCATTAATTTCTTCATTAGGGTTTCAAACATATTCATTATCTCTGTCTCCTTCCTTTTTGTTTGTTCTCCTCCGGCTTGTTGTTCTGCGTCATCCTCTTTTCTTTCCTTGTCATAATCTATTTGTTTTACTATGATGGATTCCCTGTATTCTTCTGCTTGGACATCTTCTAAATCTGTAAAAATGTAGGTTTCTGGATTTTTTTCCTCATCGATCATTACATCTTTTAATCTGTTAATTATTGTTTGTTTGGTTCCTTGATTATCGATATTTCTTTTCTCCAGTTCTCTTCTAATATCTTGTATTTTCAAGTCCTTTAATAATTTTCCTCTTATATTTTCCATTTTATTCTTCTGATTTATTTACAAAATTTGTTGAATGTTTAGATTTTATTTCCCTTTACTTTCGTTTTTTATTGTTCTGTATCCTCGTTTTTCGATCGCCACACGTTGGTTAGTGCCAGTTGAGATAATAGTATCTTTTATTTATTTAATTGTTTATATTTTTATATTATTTATATTAGGTTTATATTATTTATCATAATTTTAGTTGTTGAGCACCAGATGAAATTAGTCTATCAATTTTTTTGTTTTTTTTTGTTATTATTGTGAGCCAGCTATACTCAGTCTATGAGGATGAAACTCTGAACCATAGACAAGGAATTATGTGGTTGAGGATACGTCTTTTACTTTATAAATTCAAACTTGAGATATAATCTAAATTGTAATATAATTAGTAAATAAAATAATAAACACTCAAATTATTATGTTCCAATAACTTTACAAATAATTAAATATCTAATACAACCCTGTATTTTCTGGTTATCTTATAGGAATAGAGATGGTAACACTAAATAAATCAACTAATGTCGATAAGAAAAATCCCTTTCTCTATAGTTATTTGGTTTTGTGTCATAAAAATTAACCTATTTTCAAATGTATTATTATTTAATTGTAAATAACAATTTCTTAATTGACCAATACAATTATCGTTATGTTTTTAAACACAATTGAAACTATTAAAGAAATTCAAATATTTGACAGGATTATAATGATGGCACAAATTATAAATCTTTCACATTCGAGAGGTAAAATGTTTTGATATTGTGGTAAGTACTGATTGTTCATTATTAATTTGCTAATATAAGAGTTTTTTTCTAAATATCCTTTATATTTATACTTTTTCCATCAGTGATCAATAAGAAATGATTATTTTACTTTATCTAACGAAATAGTTTCCTTTTTAGGTTATATTACTATTGTTAGAACAGTTTATATAAGAAAAACTTTACCTCACAGTTCGTAGTCACTCTTGAACTCAGTTCTTCAGATGATATTCTTTTCTGCTTCTTTTAATTTTGAATAGGATGGCCAAATAGTTCAAATTTATAATTCTTCCTATAATGTCACTATCAATCTGCGGCGATTATCTAGTCGACCGATGATTTTATGAATGCGTATTAGCAACGTTAATTTTCATAAATAAGCTGTGCTACCCGTAGCTTATAAAAAGGTGCCACTCATAAAAATCATATTTTCAAACGGAGTTTGGAAGGAGTATACTTAAGATAATTTTGAAGATTCGGCAACATCACAAGCATTCACAAAGCGAGTGAAACGGAATCTATTCACATACTGAATTCACAAAGCGAGTGAAACGGAATCTATTCACATACTGAATTCACAATTTTGATAGAAATTACATCACTTTGACTTGTCTAATTATCACTTGTATCATTCATTACACATAATGACCATTTTCCGTTAAAACTATGGAATAACTTCAAATGACTTCATTTTACTATAAATTGATTTCTTCAGTTGAATGATCATATTTCTCTTTATCTTATCTCGTTTCCCTACCATTATCTTTTTTTAATATCCCTTTTATTTTTACAGTTAAAATAACCCTATCTTCATAATTATTTTTTTGTTTTCTCCTGTACTACGTGTAACAAAACTGGTAACAACGTACAATAATTTTTTATACCATTTGATAAGACTGTTATTTTAGGTTTTATATCGGTGACCGAAATGTTTTATTCATTAAACGTGCTAAGTCTTGATACGTGACGAAGGTATTATATCATTAAAAGTGTCATCTGAAAATAACGGTAAATACATCGTTTATGCTAATGTTTCTCTACCAGAGAGGGTGGCAAAATAATTATCAACCTTATTTATATACTATACAGGGTTACAGAATCTCAGGATATTGAAAAATTTAAATTACTGTTCAGTGTCATAAAAAGCATCTTTCGATCGCAAGTATTTCTGCCTGAAAGACGCTCGGGAAGTAATCTAACGATAATGAGCATCTGGTACCAGGCCCAAATATTCTAGTGCCTGCTCCAGTGGTGGTTTTTGAACAATCTGTATACCATCTGATGGGGTTTTCATGAGAGTTTGGGTGGTGTATTCCCTTTCCTAGTCTCTCCTCGTATTTAGCATCGTAGTGAATTTTTTTTCAATACTTACTTTCCTGATCAGTTCGCCACTGGGAAGATTCGCTGATGAGATGTATTTTGTTAGCGAGGACCAGGCTTCCTGATTTTTAATACTCTCATTGCTTGAACCTTCCTTAGATACTCTAAGAATTGCCTCTTGGGCAGATCTTTCCATGACCAGATGTAGAGGTGTGAGATTTGTAATGATCTCAACTGCCCTAGTTGGACACGTTCTCATAGGTCCAGTGATGCACACACAGGAGGCAAGCCTTTGAACTTTGTCGAGGATCTTCCTCGTGCTGTACTGACTTGCTTTTGTATGCCAAACTATTGTCCCATACGTAATTGCTGGTCTCACAATCATTACGTACACCTATCGCAGTATTTTTGGGTTACAGCCCCAACTCTTGCCTGTTAGATTTCTGCATGCCATCAAAGCTCTTATTGCTTTACTAGCAGTTATTTCAACATGCTTATTCCACAGGAGCTTACTGTCTAGGGTTATCCCTAAATATTTAATTTCTAATTTCCATTCTATGATTTCCCCGTTTAAAGATATGGGTTTGATGGCTGGAAGTGTTCTTTTCCGGGTAAATGGAATTATTATGGTCTTGTTTGGGTTAATATCTAGCCCCACTGACAAGTACCATTGCTCAATAATTCTGAGGCCCTTTTGTAATAAAGATGATCTCGAACTTGCCTTTGACTATTAGAACTATGTCATCAGTATAGCCCATACATTCGAAGCCAAGCTCCGTTAGCCTGTAGAACAACTTATCTACTACGAGGCTCCATAGAAGGGGAGATATAACTCACCCTTGCGGTGTCCCGAGGTGGTTTGATTCCCCACCTGTGTCTCAGCTATCCTCGTCGTCAACAACTCATGCATCCCTTTTACAATGGTTACATTTACTACTCGCCTTTTCAGTGCTTCTTTAACAGACATATGAGTTGTGTTGTCAAAGGCCCCAGATATATCCAGGAATACGCACATTGCGAAGGTTACCCTTGCCCTTCTCCATTTTCTAGGTATTAGATCCACTGCTAGACTGCTTCTTGTAATCTTCAGCAGGCGAGAAAGAATCTGCTCTATCCCTTGCTGCAGGAGTGCTGGAAATATTCCATCCACGCCTGTTGATTTATATGCTTCTGGTGATTTATATGGTTGAAAGGTACGTATTGCCCATTTCAACCATTGTCTGGTAAATATTTTCTTAGCAATGCCCCAATCTTTCTTGCGGAAATTTTTTGTGTAATTCATTGCTATGTCAGTGCTTGTTGCTAGTTCACTACCTGGAAAGTAGGTTCTAAGAATAAGAATCGATCGTTCCTCTTCACCTTCCGACTCGCTTTTTCACAGACATTGTGGGATTAGTTCCCCCACTTGCCATGACCTTTTGTAGTCCGGCCGCTGTGTGAGTGGTAGTGATATTTTTTCCCACACTGAAAGCCTTCTCTGTTTTAACAGCTGCTGCGTAACCAGTGGCTTGACCTGTTACCGTTGCAGCTGTTTTTGGTTTTTTACTAAGAGGTCGCTGCGGAGGTGTGATATGCTCCGGGCCTCTTTTCAGCTTTACCTTCCCGTTGGTGGTTCCTTCGGGGGGTAGGGCGCTGAATAACCTGCTGCCTGGCCTTTTCAGGGAATATTCCCTGATTGAGGAATCGTAGGTATTTCCGCACCCCTGCTCCACTGAACCCTTTTCTCAGTGGGTCGTCTATGCCGCCCGGTTCTCCCAGTTGTGGGAGGTCGAACGGCATACGACGTTTGTGCCGTTTGGCCTTTTTCTCTCTGTGAGGTGCCCGGAAGAAGAGGTGGAGGTTTTCTCCACTACTTTCCTGTGGAAGTTTTACTTTCTCTGTCCATAAAAGGTCCCACGAGAAGCTAGGGTCATTACGTTTCACCGCTGTAGAGCCCCGCATCAGCGGTAAGGGGTTTAATACAATGGAGTTCCCCCCGGTGCTCCAAGGTCGAAACCAGTAAGGACTATTCTCCTATATAGCCACGCATTCTTCGGCCTGGTTTCCCACCTTGACTTTAGGATTTTAATGAGCTTGTCTCTCCTTGGTCCGGGCAGTGAAGCAAAGACCCTCCTCCCATCTCACTGGTCCGCGAGACCACAGACCGGCAGGAGACATTGGTATAACTGGTGAATTCGAGGTAAGCTCGAAATTTCACCCGGTATCGTGTGCACCCCGTGTGCAATCCCTTAGACACGATACCACAGCCGAGAGAGGTAAAGTTGGTTCGCGGCAGGGTATTCGAGGGCTGCCAGTTGAGTTTTTAGACACAGAGATTTCGTTTAGCTGAAATCAGTTATGGAAATAGTGTTTTCATGGCAACGATGGTTGTGATTATTCTGAAAAACGGGCTCAAATGGATGTACTATCAGGTATACATACACAATTTCCAAATGAAAAATTACCATGAACAACTATCAACATAAAGTGAAACGTCGAATCGGCGCGCTCGCGTTATCAATCTGTTTCAGTATCTCAAACGGAAATCCAATGCTAGAACACCTGAATTCTATAAAAATAGAGTATGGAGATTTTAGGTCAAAATAATTTCTTTTTATTGTTGATATTAAAGAGTTGTTTACATCGAAGTTAGTTGAAATATTTTGAATCATTACACATTACACATGATTATCCACATTATAGAATACTATCAGGAATACGTACATACACAATAACCAAATGGAAAATGTTTATGAACAGCTATCAACAGACTGTGAAAAATGCGCGCCGAGTCGACGTTTCGCAATTCACTATAGGATTTGGGTTTTTGTTTACTACTAATCACTACAATCGTTGCCATAACAACAGTTTTTCCATAACTGATTTCAGCTAAACGAAAGTGGGGTCAACTTGGCAACCGCGCATTTCCTCACCATATGATTTAGGTTTTTGTGTACCCGTTACCATGGTAATGGCTGCCATGGCAACAGTTTTTCCATAACTGATTTCAGCTAAACGAAAGTTGACCCCCTCCTTCTCATATAAAATCATCTCAGAGGCCCTTCCTATCCGCCACCTGGAGACGCGCCGTGTTGGTGCTTCACGTATAGCAGAACGTATATGTAAAAAGAGCCACCCAGTAGATATGTGTACACACATGAATACTTTGTATATATCATTTAATATTACTGACGAGATTATGCGCACACCATGAAGTAATTTGTGTTGTTTTAACTAAGTAGCGTGAAATTGTACTGTGAAAATGATGTGAGGAAAATGTGGTGTTAATAAGATGAGAATAAACAAAGGGGTATGTTAAATTTTAACCTGCTAAATTTCTAATGAGTTTGCAATTTAACTAATTCAAACATGGTTTTGTCGTTTTGTTTGAGTTTAACTAAAATGTCTCAACGAATCTCTTGTCTATTCCGTATTTAATGATTAAATCAAATATTACAATAAAGGATTTCATTACGAAAACGTTCAATTTGTCGGCATTTAGTTTTGGACAACTTACAAAGGACAATATTTTTTCGGTACGTTAAAACCTATTGTAGTAGAAGGGACCTATATAAATACGAAAAGGTTCGCTTTTGGGAAAAAACAAGAAATTATAGTGCTTTATCAAGTATTCAGGGAAATATAGGGTGAGAATGTGTTTATTAAGGTAAATTAAACATAATACAGTGTGTCCCAGGAGTTCGCACCAAAAACTTGGGGATAATACAGAGACTAAAAATAATGATGTTACGAGTATTTCATATAAAAATATATTTCTTTACGCCCTTCGTTAACTAACTATAGGCCTCTAAAGTTGGGAATTGAAAATGTTTTTTGTTTATAATTATTAAATGGCTGATTGAAAATTAGTAAAATTTTAATCGTTAATAAACACCATAATTGCACACTTTTTTGCTTTATAAACAAGTCTACACTATACTTGTGAACTTAGCTACTAAGTTCAATGGTGGATGCTTAAATTTTTTGGTACATATAACTTATTTCAGTTATAAATGCAACAATTGACTTTTTTGAACATTTTTACCGATACCTCTTGCAACATATCGATAAAATTAACGGTTTAAGAGATACGGGCAATTTTATGTCGCACTGCACACCTATTGGCGCAATCACATTTTTTTAAATATACGATTACAGGAAGTAAATTATTAATAAATCGATGCAGTCTACATTTATAAAAATAAGCTTTTACTTTGTTTATATATAAAAAATGTTAATGAAAACGAACATTAATCTAACAAAAGTAAAAATAACACAATCAAACCCTGAAAAATGAATAGAGGAAATGGGGACCCATTGATACAGCTTTTTTTAATTACCATTATTTTCGGAATGTGGTGGATATAAAACTTCATTTTCAGTAGGATACAATTTTAACTTATTTTCACTGAAACGTCTCTAATATTGATATCTATTACACAAACATTAGATATTTGTATTATTCTGAGAAGTAATCAGCAAAAGTCACTTTATCAACTAAACTAACTCTCCCTGGTCGGGCCTTTATATATTAGTGCCTTTTTTTCTAGATAATTCTAGATTGCGACTTACACAAAAACAATTGGCTCTGGCATTTTCTAGATAATACTGGTCACAAAAACAATGTCTAGATAAGATAGTCACAATCATAAACAATTCTAAGAAATCCCTGCGCTTCCGCCATAATTTTAACTTTCATACATGGCTTAGACAGAGTCGGATTCAGTGACTATACCAGTGTGCTATTTCATAACATTAACCCCCTCCTTAAATGGAAGCTTCTCCTGGAACTTTTGTGTAGCCGAGACTGGATGTTTGAATCGGCAACTGGCCCCATTTCTACACTTTACGATCTTAAAGAAATAGCAGGGCACCGTCTTCATCGGATACTGATAACGGGGGCTGTAGCTGCAAATTAATATCTGGACACCGGTATCTCGAAAGATAATCTCTACCATGTTCCTGATAACTCGCCAATCCAACTAGTTACTCGCTATCTTAGGCATAGCCAGTTTCGTCACGCTGGATTCTAACACATGGTCTCGGAGGTTTCGAAGTAGGTAGGTAGATCGATCTTGAAATTCATTTTTAGTTACCACGTAGAAGACGTACCGCGAATTATGTTTCAGTTTCGGTGTCTTGCCAGCGGTTGGATCTGGTCTTCAAGTTTTTCTAATTGCCCGAACTTCTCCCGAAAGACGGATGCCAACCCTCGTGCGTTTTTGAGACGGGCGGGGATGTTGTATGCCAGTGAATAATCTTCCGGGAGAGTGAACAAATCTTGTTGTTGTTCTGAAGTGACTACATATCTACCTTTCCCGGTACCTCCATACGCGCCCATAAATTCATCGAAGGTAGGGTCAGACACATCTCGAATATGGTTTACTCCTTTCTCTAGGTCATGGTCTCCTTCGAATGGCGCTAGTCGGTTTTGGTGAACTACTTTTGGTTTTCCGTTGGGGATCTTGCTTATGCGATATATAACATCATTGATCCTTTTCTTGATTAAGTATAGACCTTCCCAGGATTTTTGTAATTTTGGAGAAAATCATTTTCTCCTCGTCGGGTTGTGTAACCATACTTTGTCCCATTATTAAAAAACGCCTCCTGTGGCCTGCGTGTCGTAACGACTTTTCAGTCTGTCGCAGATTTTCGCAGGTGTTTCACCCGTGGACTCATTCACGGCAGATCGATAAACCAAAGCAAATAAGGAAATATACTGGTCCCAATCTCTCTGATGGCTGGAAACTACTTTGGACAGGTATTATCCAATAGTCCTTTTCATTCTCTCGACCATTCCATGGATGTAATGCTGTTCTCCTGGTCTTCTTCATTCCCAGCATTTCGCAAATCTCCTGGAATAGATGGTTTTCGAAATTTCTTCCCTGGTCACTGTGGACTTCCAATGGTACTCCATATCGGCTGATAAATTCTTTCACCAATACATCCGCGACAGTTGTCGCCTCTTGGTTCGGTATAGCGTAAATTTCCACTCACTTTGTGAAATAATCCATTACAACCAGTATGTATTTGCTACCATTTTCTGTCGTCGGAAATGTTTCAGCGATATCTAAAGCAATCCTTTCAAAAGGGCTTCCAACATAATACTGTTTCATAGGTGCCTTTCTCTTGCGATGTGGTTCATTACTCGTAGCACAAGTCGTACATTTTTTACGCCAGTCCTTCACATCGTCGGAGCTGTTCATCCAATAAAACCTTTCATGGACTCGCTGAAGGGTTTTCTTCACTCCCAGATAACCTCCCGATTGACTGTCGTGTAACTTTTTCAGTACCTCAGCTACTCTCGTTCTAAGGATAACTAGCTGTCTCCTCATCTCGGAACCATCATCGTTTTCAAGGACTCGTTTCAACAGTCCTTCTTCCAGGACAAGGGAGTCCCACTCAGCTCAATACGCCTTGAGTTTCGGTGAAAATCTTGACACTTCTTGCCAGGTAGGTCGCCGATTTTGTTCCTTCCACTGCCGAATCTTCTTTAGGGTGGGTGACCATTCTTCATTGACTACTGTAATTCTTGAAACTGCAACTTCCTTAGATTTCGACTTGTTGCATTGTGAATAGTCTACAGGGCATGACCGTCTAGCCAAATAGTTGGTTTTTGGGTAATTCACATCAGCTGAATGTTCACCCCTGTCTGATTTCCCCTGTGACTGGAGTTCTTGGGTTACAGGATTCTTGGGGCTCTTAGACGGACTGCGTACGTGCTATAGCTCGCCACACTTCCGGCATTTGATCTTCTTCGGCTTCTTGTCTGCCATACCTTTCAACAAGTTGACGATCTGGTCAAGTTTGTCATCGCCATCTTCTTTCTGCATAGTCCTATCTTTGTTGTAGCGCGAGCTCTTCGTGGCTGCTTTGCATTTAAGAGGTTCTTGGTTTGCAGGAGTCGTAGGACGCTTACACAAACTGCGTGCATGCTCTAACTCGCCACAATTATAGCACCTGATTTTCTTCAGCTTCTTGTCTACCATACCTTTCAACAAGTTGACGATCTAGTCAAGTCTGTCATCGTCACCTTCTTCCTGTATAGCCCTACCTTTGTTGTATCTGGAAGCCATCGTGGCTGCTTCATATTCAAGAGCAGCAGTAAATGCGTCGACTAATGTTTTCGAATGGACTAAACGAAGCGTCCTCTGCATATCGGGATCACGTAAGCCATCAATAAATGCCTGGATGCCTAGACATTCCATCCTGTTGTCTGGTGCTGACGGATAAGCAAATCGAACTAGTTGGGCAATGTCCACTTCTTACTCATGAAGTGCTTCATCACGTTTCTGCCTTCGGGTCTTCAGCTGGGGTTGGTACGAGTGCTCTAGATGTTTGTGGCCATATCGCATGTCCAACCTCTTCTTCAGCTGCTAGAAGTCATCCGTTTCTTCAAGTGGTATCGTCTGTAGTATATCTAAGGCATCTCCCCGAAGTGTGATAGTTAAGATCACTGCCTTCTCTCTTTCGGACCAATTATTCACTCTAGCGGCTGCTTCAAATTGTTTTACATAATTGGTCCACGACATTTTTCCATCGAACGTTGGGGCCTTGACTCAGGTAAAACTACCAATGTCTTCTAACTTAGGGAGTGTTTCTGGCTTGCAAGGTTTTGTTTGCTCGGTCTTCTTTTCTTCCGCTGGCGTGTCTTGAGTTCTTATATCTGTCATCTTTTTTCCTAACTCCTTGATTTTCTGTCAATCGTTGACATTTTAATCTCGATTTCAAATTTTAGAGACGAAATTTCATTTTCAACGTCAGCGGCAATGTCGTTTTTCATTAATAAGATATCGGCAGATATAAGTTCTTCAAAGCAGAAATCTTGTCATCAATATTAGCAGAAATGTCGTTCTTCATAGCAAAAATATCGTTTTTCACATTCGTTGAAATTTTCTCTTCCATGGCAGAAATATCGTTCTTCATAGCAGAAATCTTCTCGTCCATGTTAGCAGAAATATTAGCAGAAATTGACGAAATTAAGGTGGAAGCCTCGTCATTAAATAAAATTGTGTCTGAATCAAAGCTGTCATTTTCCAGTGCCACTTTAAGTCTTTCTACTAATTCACTTTTCTTACCGGACGTTTCCAATTCTTCTCTTAACTCAGTCTCTTTCAAGTCACATAGTCTTTTGGCCATTTTTACGTTGCAATTTATTTATATTACCCCACACCTGACACCAATGTAATGTTTTTCTTATTTATTAAAACGTTTTTATTACGGGTGGGATAAACTTTAAACACACGGTATAACTACTTACACATTTATTTAAACACTAAACTACTCACTAACAATTAATTTATATACACTTAACTGTTCACATAAATTTAATTTATATACACACAACCTTAATTATTAAATTATATCAACACTTTACTGTTCGCTATTTCAGTGTATTCTTGTTTATTTGTCGAGATCACTTTATCAACTAAACTAACTCTCCCTGGTCGGGCCTTTATATATGAGTGCCTTTTTTCTAGATAATTCCAGATTGAGGCTTACACAGAAACAATTGGCTCTGGCATTTTCTAGATGAGACTGGTCACAAAAACAATCTCTAGATAAGATAGTCACAATCGTAAACAATTCTAAGAAATTCCAGCGCGTCCGCCATAATTTTAACTTTCATACATGGCTTAGATAGAGTCGGATTTAGGGACTATACCAGTGTGCTGTTTCATAAAAATATTGTATATTTGGGCAATTGATGCCTAGAAATGGTGTATTTGGTTTGCATAATAAATGGTACTTGTGTTGTTAACCTTCTTTATTTATGGAACCCGCAAGAAAAGGTTTTAGAAGAAAAATTTGATTGTCAAATATTGGAAAGAATTCGCGTCAATTGAGACGATCCTAAGTTAAAGGGCAACGCCCTCCATCTAGCACTGGTCTTTATGGATCATCTAATCAAGAAAATCTTCTTTCAACGCGATCAACAGTCCTCAGTGATGATGCATTTGCTAGTAAGAAATTGAATAACTGTTGTGCAAATTGTTTTCAAGGAACCGGTAAAGGAACCATGCACAGTGAATGTCGCTCTTTTAAACGTTGAACAATTCTTAAAAGTTCTTCCTGAAAAGCAACAAATGCAAGTGATAACAATTTCTCTCAAGAGTTTTGTCAAAAATAACAATCATCAAAATATTCACCTGATTTTGGCTACTCGTATTCCAGGGTGGTAAAAAGTCCGTTACTGTTCATTACACGAACCGCGTAAGCAGAGTGTCGACAATTTGCAGAAACAAGATAAAGAGGAGACCTGTTGTTTGGGCCCATTAGATTAGATTAGATTTTAACGGGGTTACAGTGCACTGAAACCAAAGGTTTATTGTGCCATTATTGTGCCCCCCTATCAGACCTGTTCTTGCTACTACTACAGCTCGCCTTCCAGTTCCAAGGTTCTAATGAAATCTATTATTTGGGACGGCTTCAACGAGGTTAGGTCCTCACTATTACAAGTTTCTTGTCCAAAGCATTTCTTGCGTTGGCTTGCAATGGCGAGGCATTCCAGAACTAGGTGATCAGGAGTTTCATCCTCCTCCCCACAGAATCTACACTCGTCAATCTCCGCTAGACCTATTCTCATTAAGTGCTTCCTAAGGCGGCAGTGTCCTGTAAGAAAGCCCGTGAGGAGATGTATCTTATCTTTACTGAGGTCCAAATATTTTTTGGATCTATCAGTGTCAAAGTTCCCCAAGAACTTTTTGGAATGTTCCAACCCGGGAAGGCACGCGAGAGTGCTTCTCTTTCGGTTTCCTCTTTCTTCAATGCTTTGATAGCTGCTTGACTATCAGAATGGATCGATATGTCACATTTCTGGTAGTTTCTTTCTAGGTTCATTTCCACGCATCTTTCGATCGCAAGTATTTCTGCCTGAAATACGCTCGGGAAGGAGCCTATCGATAATGAGTATCTGGTGCCAGGCCCAAATACTCTAGCGCCTGCTCCAATAGTGGTTTTTGAACCATCCGTATACCATCTAATGGTGTTTTCTTTGAGAGTTTGGGTGGTGTATTCCCTTTCCCAGTCTCTCCTCGTATTTAGCATCGTGGTGAAATTCTTTTCGATGCTTACTTTCCTGATAATTTCGTCACTGGGAAGATTCGCTAATGAGGTGTATACTGTCAGAGAGGACCAAGCTCCCTGATTTTTAATACTCTCATTGCCTGAACCTTCCTTAGATATTCTAAGAATTGCCTCTTGGGCAGATCTTTCTATCACCAGATGTAGAGGTGTGAGATCTGTAATGATCTCAAGTGCACTAGTTGGACACGTTCTCATAGCTCCAGTGATGCACACACAGGCAAGCCTTTGAACTTTATCGAGGGTTTTCCTCGTGCTGTACTGACTTGCTTTTGTGTGCCAAACTATTGCCCCATACGTGTCTGCTGGTCTCATAATCATGGCGTACATCCATCGCAGTATTTTTGGGTTACTGCCCCACCTCTTACCAGCTAGATTTCTGCACGCCATCAAAGCTCTTATTGCTTTACTAGCAGTTATTTCAACATGCTTATTCCACAGAAGCTTACTGTCTAGGGTTATCCCTAGATATTCAGCCTCTGATTTCCATTCTATGATTTCCCCGTTTAAGGATATGGGTTTCATGGCTGGAAGTGTTCCTTTCCGGGTAAATGGAATTACTATGGTCTTGCTTGGGTTAATGTTTAGCTGTTTGGGCCCATACAGAAAAATTATTATTAGCAGTTTTAAAAGAACGGAATTGAATTGGTATACCTACAGTGAAAGTAGTGGGAAATGGTGGGCAAGAATTTTTTAAAATTGGTATGACTGTTCTACCAGAAAATTATTCACCCGAGTTAGATCGGGGCTTAGAAGAATCAGAAGAAATAGAAAAGAATGAACTATTTCTGAAAGACCAACAGGTGTAAAGCAAAAGAAGCCTTTATTCAGACGGAGGATCTTTAGGAAATTGACTGGCGTTCATGGATTTATTATGCTCTGTATTGTGCCACAAATTAAAGAAACTTCCAACAACATTCAATAGATGCTTTAACGAATATCAATAATATTTCTTTAAAGTGTGTTTCGGATTTCAAAATTTTACTTTAATTAATGGACAGCAAACTGCCACCGCTAGCTATTCGTGTCCATACTGCTTCATAACACTGAAGGCGTCATGAGAAGAAAGGGACAATGAGAGGACATCAGAAGAGCAAATAAATGCAAATCCCACAAACTTATGGCGATTTGAAAAACCGTCATCAAACATTTTTTTACCAAGGAAAATAGAAAAAGTTGGCAAAATAGTGTTGCAGTACAGTCAATCTCCCTCTTTTTGAAGAAAATAATGATAAGTAAGTTCTCGAAACGTGTATTATTCCTGAATTGCACATTCTCCAAAGTCTTGTTAACCATCTTTTTTGGGACGGTCTTGTACCACTTCTTGGACAGAGACAAAGCCTTGATTTGGTTCAAAAAATTGAAACTGATAACAAAAAATTATGAAGGGAAAATCTTCGAGGGAAACGCGCACAGAAAACTTTCAAAAGAAAGTGATGCACTTGATCTTGAAATTATGGGAAATGGGATACTTCGTTTAACTCCTTTCATTTCCACGTTTAAAAATATAAATAAAGTAGTTGAAAAATGTTTCACGACTTGAAAGGTTGAGCGAGAGTACGAAAAAAATATCGAAATGTTATCAAAATGCTTTAAAGCATCTCATGTATCTGAAACTTTGAAAATTCATGTTCTTTTAAATCATCTTCAAGACGGTATTAAATTTGTCAAAAATGATAGACTCGGTCTATGGTCTGAACAGGCTGGGAATCAATACATAGAGAATTCATAAAGTATTGGAATACGTATTAGATAAATACTTTATCTGATCCTGATTTCAGAAAAAAATTTAAAAAGCTGTTAGGTACTGAATTTTCGTCTAGACATTTGTGAAAACTACTCGTATTAATGTAAAAGTTGCAATGTTAATGATCAATAACGATTGTATGTAAAACGGTTTTATGATGTTCTATTCAAAGTTGCCATATACAGTTTGTGGTGTCATTTTTATCAAAGTCATTTTTACTTAAAGACAGGTGTGTACGGTTTTGATGTAGCTTAATCAAGTGACTAACAGTAGTATCAAGTAAGATTTGTACTTGCGATTTGATTTATTAATATTATCGCTTCCATCTATTAAATATCACATGGTATAAAAATTTCATCAAAGACATGAAATAGATAGAAAAATTCGCGTATTTATTGGAAATAAATTCACCATAAGATTAATATAGAACTTATTTTGGTATGTTTGATGAAAAATAATGTTTACGAGCGGCACTACCTACTCGTAAAAAGAGGAAGAAGAGGAATCGATAATTTAATTTCTGTTCAGGAGCACTGACGGTTCTTTAATAAGTACACATGTGTACGTGCTTCCTCAATTTAATGTTTCGTCTCAAATGAACATCTTCAAATTTTATCTTCCATAAAATGCTTTTTTCCCCTTATTTTTACAGAAAATGTGTTATTTTACTGAATTCGAAATGGTTTAATAAAGTGGCAGTGCATCGAAATTTGTTTTGGTTAGATATACAAAAATTGCAACATTAATAAATTGAAGGAGAAAGCTGGAAAGAGAAATGAATGGAGACGGAAAATTGACCTGTAAACCACACGTTACATTAAATTTAGTAGTGGTGTGTACTGATAGCCAAATAAACTGGAGATTTAATTTATCCAAAAAGTTAGCCTACATTTTTTAATGTAGGTTCATTTTACGAAGTTTTCCGATCTTATACTGAGGCTGTATAGTGCTAGCAAAGCGAAGTTTCTCCAAAAATGACCAAAAATATAGTTGATCTGGATTTATAGGTCCAGTTGTACTGGCTCTGGTGAACTAAAAATCAATTTTGGTGATCTTTCTTTAGATCTTCTATATATTTTTGGTAGTTTCTCTCCACCGGACTTTATGATTTCTCCTGTGAATCCATTTTCTCAGGAACTTTTATTGTTTTTTAGTTCGTTTACCTCTAACTGTATCTTCCTCTTCAGTTGGAACTCCTTCATCATTTTGGTCCTTATTATCTTGCTGCTCTTCTTGTTGTATATCTTCTTGATCGCCTTTTAATAGTTGTTTAAAATACTTGCCCATCTGTCTAGTTTGTCCTTTATGTCTCCCAGCAGCTGACCTTTTTCGTCTCTACAATAATTCGTTCTTGTTGTAATGTTTGGTCTTAATTTCTCTATAGAAATTTTTACTCTCTTTATTATCATAATGATATTTTATTTGTTCAAAGGATTTTTCGAATTGTTCCCTCTTTCTTGTCTGCAGATACGTCTTGCAATTTTTCTCTTCTCTTCGTGCTCTCTTTTTGTTTGTTGGGTTCTAATTTGTCTTTCATCATTTTTGCTTTATTTCTGTCATTTTGGACTACCTTGCACTCCTCATCACACCATTCTTTTTTTCTTTCCTGCTTGGGCTCTAAGCAAATGTTTGCAGCTTCTTAAATCTCTACCCATTCCACTTCTATTGATGTGTTTGTATCGTTTTTTCCAGTTATACTTTTTCCTATTTATGTTTCGAGTTCATGAGTTCTCTTTTTTCTTTCAGTTTGCTATCGTCATATCTTCGTCTTTCTGTCGTGATTTTTTTCTGTGTCGGAAGCTCTTGTTTCAGTTTCGCTACGACTAATATGTGGTCACTATTGGTGTCTGCTCCTCTATGGCTCTTACAGTCTTTAATAGCTTCAAAATGCTTCGTTTCTATTAATAGGTGGTCGATTTGATTTTTTGTCCTACCGTCTGTGGCTATCCATGTTATTTTAAAAATTTATTTGCCCTAGTCAAAGGTCGAGCTTGCTATTTTCATTTTGGTTTTCTGCTGCTATTTTCGTTGCCAATTTTATGTAGACTTCCGTTTCTTGTAATATAACAATACACCTCTTCTCTTCCTATTTTTGCATTTAGCTCTCCCATTGTTATTTTACTGTTGTATCTCGGGATGTCTGGTACTACTTCACTTAACTTTTCATATAATTCACGTTTTGTTTCCAAGTATTTTCTTCTGTTGGGGCATGTCCCTTTATAATCCTTAACTTTCTATATTTACCTCGTAGCCTTATGTAGCATTAAAATCTATTACCCTATTTTTCATGGTTCTAGCTACTATTTCACTTCCCATCTGCTTCGTTTCCTGTATCATTATTTCTTTTAGCTATTTAAGGATACTTCTTATACGTACTTCGTACAGTCCACGTATACAACATTCCTAGATATTTTGTTTTTGACTTTGACCAAAACCCACAGCAGATAGTAGATAATACAATACAATACAATGAGGGATTTATATACTTTTAAACGAAATATTGTGAAACCTATTTTTACAACAACTATACAAACGTGGTAGGAACGAAACTGTTCCACGATAACATAATATATTATGAAACAACCTAGAATATCCTAAAACTTAAGTTTTTTGTCAAGAAACTTACTTTGATAATTCTATTGTGTTATAATATACACTGTGTTATTTATAAAATGCGACATAGGGTTTCCTGTACAAAACTTTCAAACGCGAGCTAAATTTTTTACCAAATAGCGTTCGTGAAAAATAATAACAGATTTGAAAAGGTCGTTAAAAATAAATTCAAGTGCATTTTTAATTTTCTTAAACTCGGTCTGGTTTAATAAGAAAATGCATAATTATGTTTTTTAAAGTCGTACGCCATTTTTATATCGCTTTTGAATACAAACAAACGGGACCGAGATGGCCGAGTTGGTATTTGGTACGCGAAATTGTATGTGGAGGATGACGGTTCGATCCCACGCTGTGACGAAGTTTTTTGTTTTTAGTTCTTCTTTTTACAATTTTTATCTAAAAAACATTAATTTTAAAAAGCAAGGTTATTTGTTTCAACAATTTATTTATTTAAAGAAAAGTTCAGACAATTTAGTATCAATATTAAAAAGAAAAATCTAGTAGGTAGCCTTCCAAATAATGTCATTTTCATGCTTGACAATTTGTTATCTTTGGAGTGAATAAGTATTTTTAAAGCGATTAGATTTGTTATTTTAGTGTACTTGTCAGTAATTTCTTGTTTCGTTTGTCTATATTTTTTTTAAGTTCATTTTGGACATACAACCAAATACCAAAAAAAGACTTCTTAGAAATGGCTCATATATTTCAAGAACCTAATTCTATCAACAAAAAAAATGACATAATAATCTGAGTGATATTTATTATCATCTACTAACAATTGATAATAAAAATAACTAAATTTCAAATTCTTATACATAATTAAAACTATATAAATAAAATTTGATGATTTTTAGAAATAATTTTATTTTAGGTAAATGATTTCAATTTTTTCAATAATTTTAAATAAAATGTAATTATGAAGAAATTATTAAGATGACATCTATAATAATTTGAGTTTGAATTTTATATAATAAAAGAAGAATATTCTAATAACTATTAACCTACATTACAAATATAACCTATTTTCTTCTTTTGTTTTCAAAAACATTTTAGCATATAAAGAAAATGTTTACATTCATGAATCTGTCAAAATGATTTATGATTGAAAAATTTTTTTTTTAAAATTCAAATATAATTGTTTTCGTTAATTAACTTGCCGTTATCCCAATATTCGTGGTTTTATACCTAATTAGTCGGCAAAGACTATATATATATATATATATATATATATATATATATATATATATAACAGGATGTACGAATAGTGCGTGACATATGAACAATAGCAACAAAGAGATTAGTTGGTATTGCACGCAAATAGAAAAAGGGGTTACTGAAAAGAGTGGTAACCGCAGACATGCATGTTTCTGGCTCATTAGCCGTCCTCAGTACGGTACAACCAAGAAAAGATGTAAAACCTGGGAGCAAAGGTGATGAATGAATGAAACATGAGAAAATATAACAGAATTCAACAGGATAGTCAAACACAACATTTGTGTCAGTAATATTATAAGATCTCCAATATTCGAGACAACAACCAACATAGACACGGAGGTGCATATAACACTCCCGTCTGAAACTTCCGACCCAGATTATATATATATATATATATATATATATAGAGCATGAATTCAGAATTGCCGTCTGAAACTTCCGACCCAGAATAATGAAATAACAACAAGATGTACGATTAGTGCGTGCGTATACTTTCATTTGCAACATCTTTTAGCTTGTGCTTGTTTTTTATTTATTTTATTTTATTTATTTGGGATACAAACAGGACAAACCCATAAAAGTATCCACTAATAGTTACACATAATTTTACAAATTAGGTAAAAAAGAAAATATAAATACAAGTATACAAAAAAAGAGAGAAAAAAGAGAGAACAAGAGTATGTAATAAACCAAAATTAAATTTGCAAAAAATAGTCTTTCAGTAGTTTTTTAATCAAATCTGTACTGTGGTAAAAATATCCATTTCAACAATACTGGACAATTTATTGTAAGTATTTGTTATTTTGTGAGCAGGAGAGTTTAGAAAATAATTGGTGAGTGCCTGATGTGCGATAAAGGTATAATTGTTTCTAGTTGAGTGGCTGGGAATACGAAGTGTTATGAAGTTTGTACGTTCAAGGCAATCTATATTGTTATTGAGGATTTTGTGAATAAACAGTACATCCGCAATTTGCCTACCATGCTCTAGTGAAATTATCTTTAAATTAGAACGAATACGTTGCCTATCTACATCGGGATAAAATTTTCTTTTACAATATGAAATAAACTTGTTCTGGACTGTTTCTAATTTTGAAATATAGACCGAATAACGCGGGTTCCAAATACTAGAACCAAACGTTAATATACTATTTACGTATGCCATATATAATGATCTAACGGTAGAAGGATTTTGAAGTTCGAAACATGTTCTATATATGAAGCCCAAAAGTTATGATGATATTAATCATTTGATGTTTAGCTGTCAACATAATAGTCAAGCTACAAGATATCTGATGGAAACTCTGTCTAAAGAAAAGGTTCCTCTCCCACAAAGTCAAGTTTCCCTGTTATTTCTCAGTCGGCGACATACTATGGTTCGCACTATATTATGGGAATTTCTTAAACGTACCAAAAGAAAAATATAAAAACCAGTACAACTGTATTTTAGATGTAGAATGGTAGAGGTTAGTTGTAGTATACCTATTGTCTTTTCTTTGTAACAATGATATACCCCCTTACCGTTGCCTTTATTGTGTGTTGTAAATAAAGTCGCTATGACGGGCAACTTAGCGTGAAACGAGTGTCCATGTCTATTATCCTTTCTTCTTCGTTTTCTACGAATTCTGTTGTATAGGGCAATGAATGATGTGCGACTTGGATATGAGTGAATATGTTTGCTACGACATGTCCTTTGTTTTTCTTTTTATGTCATATTACTTATTTACTTAGTTCGTGGCTGAATGGAATCCAACTCCCAAAGCCAAAAAACGAAAAAAAAATATGAAGCCCAACTGCTTATTAGCTTTTCTAGTTATATTACAAATATACCGATCGAAAAGTAATTTAGAGTCTAAAAGAATACCAAGATCCCTAACCGTATCTACAGCGTGTAATACGCTACCAGAAATTTCATATGTGTTGTAGTTCAAGTCTGAATTACAACGAGAAAATTGTATATAATTACACTTTGAGACATTTAAAAACAAATTATTCCTCACACAGTAGTCGGAAAAATTGTCTAAGTCTTCTTGCAATCGAACTTTGTCGTAAGTACATGAAATTGAGTGATATATTTTCAAATCATCGGCATACATAACAAACTTAGCAAATTGAAAGCAACTGGAGATGTCATTTATATATAAATTAAAAAATAAAGGACCTAAATGGGACCCCTGAGGTACTCCTGAAGTAGTTACCACAGCCTTAGATTTAAGAGCACCTAAAATTACTTGTTGTGACCTATTTCTGACATATGAGTCGAACCATCTTAATAAATTACCATGTATGATCGATTTTGTCGAAGCCCTTACTGAAATCAGTACGAGTATACACAGAATCAACGTTATACCTATCATTTAGACTTTTAAGTATGTATTCAACGTATAGGAATAAATTTGTATCTACCGAACGTTTTTTCATGAAGCCATGCTGTTCAATGTTAAGTAGGTTTTTTACGTCATGATAAAGGAAATCAAAAATGATTCTTTCAAACACCTTACTAAAGATGTTTAATTTAGAAATAGGTCTATAATTTTCAACTTTATTCTTGCTTCCAGATTTATGAATTGGTGTAATAAAGGCCGTTTTCCATGTATCAGGAAATTGACCTGAATTGAGAGATTTATTAAATAGCAAAAATAATGGCTCAGTTAGCGATTCCTTACAATTTTTAATAAAATCAGTAGGTAATTCATCTGGCCCAGGACCTTTATTGGGTAAATTTTCAATTTTTTTATCTATAGTTTCACGAATAATTGTGTAGTTAGAAATATTCAGTGGTGTGTTAGTATACATATTACCAAAGTTACTAGCATCACTACTTACAAAAACAGAAAAAAAATAATCGGAGAATATATCACAAATTTTCTGTACGTCGGTTGTAGGGCCCTGAGCAGTGAGCAAGTTAGGGAAATTATTTGCTTTATACAAATTGCCAAAAATATTTAGAATTATGAATAATATTCGTTTCTACAGTAGTCAAGTATTTTTTAAAATCTTCATTTATTAAAAATTTTGACCTGCCTCGTAAAATTTTGAATGTTAAGTAATCTAAATTATTATGGTATTTCTTCCATCGACAGTGAAATTTAATTTTTTCTTTAATCACTTTTAATGTAGAGGTAGAGAACCAATGAGGGTATTTTTTATAATAGCTGGGATATTGAGGTACATGTAAGTGAACGATCTGGTCAATAATATTGTAAAACAGATTAATTGCTTTATTTATGTCAATTGAATGAAATTTAGCTGCCTAGTTAACACTACCCAAAAAGTCGGTTAATTTCGTGATAATTTGTCAACTTAAATTTCCAGCGATACTGATTAACAACTCTAGTACAAATATTGAAAGGAATATCCATATCGAATTCCAAGGTACAGTGGTACTGATCCTCGGGAACTAATGGATTAGATGAAAGATCTACATTTTTGATTGGAAATCACTGCTAAATATGAGGTCTAGAGTGTTGCCAGATATATTCACATTTGGGTTATACTGAACCATATCAACCAGAGACATAGTGTCGACTAATAAGCTAGATCTAGGATTAATATAATTATTTGGCTTACAATAATCTCCCCCGTTCAATAACCATTTAATTTCAGGAATATTGAAATCTCCACATATGATAAAAGTATCGTTAATATTATCTAAATAAATATCAATAAGCTTAGTACAGAAAAAGTTTAATGCAGCCATGTCTCTGGGAGGTATGTAGTAAACACACCCTATATGCACCTTTCGAAGTCCACTAAGAGGAACGATGATGACCCGCTCTGCTTCGAACCGCCAAGAATCCTCAGCATAACTAGTTAACTCTTCGGAGACGGCTATGAGGACACCACCTCCTGTATGTTTTGTGGAAGAACTCGTTTCCCTATCTCGTCGATACACTTTGTATGATGAAAACATTTCTTCACTTAATACGGATGCATTTAGCCACGTTTCCGTGGGACAGATGACATTTTGCTCACAATTTAGTATATTTTGAAATATAGTGGTAATTTTTGAATTTAGTCCTCGGACATTTTGATATAAAAAAGACAGCGTAGAATCACCCGCCATATCAGTGATTAAAAATATATAAATTAGGTTATGAGTACAAAGTTAATTGACGTTTAAGCTAATCGATCAATATCGCCATCACAAGATATTTTTATTATTCGAGACCTGTCATCTTTGCGCGCATATACGTATGACTTCGTTTCTTGTCCAAATATATTTAAATTGTTTGGATTTAGCAACTATTTTGGTTTCTCGAAGTAGTTTTTTATTTTTTGAGCTCAAGTGTTCATTGATATATAATTTTTCAGAGATATTTGCTACTTTCAATCCTGCAACGCTTCCTTATTGACGACGCTTAGCTTTTGCTGCAGCCAAAAATGCATCTCTTTTCATTTTCTTAGAGAATTTCAGAATAATTGGTCTGGGAAGGTATGTTCTAGGAGTAGAGGAACGGTAAAAAGAATCAATATCGACGTCAGAGATTGGAAGATCGATTGCCGAGCCTATCGTGGAAACGATATCTAAGATATTCTCATTATCTCTAAAAGGGACTCCACATATCTCAACATCATTAGCCCTTAGCTGTTGCTCCAATGTATCCACTCGAGAATTTAAAAATTTTACGTCGATCTTTAAGTCTAGATTTTCTCTTGCCAATCTCTCGACTTCTTTAATCTTTGTAGTGAGAGCCGATACAGTATTTTCAAAAGTTGTGATAGCATCACTACAAAAGTTGACAGACTGCAACAAATTTCCATATTTCGTATTCATTGATGCCATATCTTTCTGGATATCTTGTAAAATATTGAACGTTTGTGACGAAGAGGTTTCTTCTAATGGAAAGTCATCAGAATCCTTCTCAGTGACGATGACTGAACGCCTTTTAAGAAAATCAGTAGAACTTCTGCAATTAGTACAGGTCCAGGATAAACCCGGTGCCTGATATCGTGACACGTCCGCCATAGTTAAACCTACACATTTAGCGTGATAGAATGTCTGACAGCTACCACAACATTTCAGACCGGGCGATTTACCGGTAATTCCTTGGGTGCAAAGTTCACAGACTGGCATCGTTTGACCAAAACAAATTAAAATTCCATTATCTATTTAACAAAAACTGTAAGAACTGTTTATAGTATTTAATGTGTTCGAAATTTGAATTTAAGCCGAATTTTGACTAAGAATGTTTATAAAATTACTCACTTCAAGTACCAGTCCAATTATTATTCGTTGAAAAATATTTATTTAGGTCAATTTGGGCATAGCGATTCAGTATTTAACTTGAGGATGTTTGTTTACTGTAATATAAACAGTGCTATAATTACGTTTTGGTTGTATAGACACCCTATTTGAGATGATCACGATTTGTGGAATAAACACGGGCTGTGATAATCTACGGATTAGTCAATTGTGTACTTGGGAATTTACGAAGGAAATTGTCGATACTTTTATTTTCGATTTTCCAACACTTGAACACGAATTTGCTATTAATGCGAAAATAAAGAACTCTTGATTCGAGAAGACTAGATTATTCATAGTATGGAAAAAATGTACACAATATTTAAAGAGTAACAATCCATAGATACCTCACATATTACAAACTATTTACTTATCGATTAATGTAAGCTGTTAAAATTTTGTATTAAATCCTCGGTAGTCCGTTAAGTTTCTCATTTATTTAATTACACTGTTATTTATCTTTAATATTAAATTGCATAGCAAAATCTCTCATCCGGTATAATAAGCCTTTCGAGATATTGTACATGGAGTTCACTTGAAATACTATTTAATTCAGTATAAGTAGATTATCATTCAACAGCGGCGTTCTATAAAATCATTCTCCGTTTTGTTGTTGCTCGTGTACGTATCCGACTAGAAACGGGGTTAATTCCAAAATAATCTGAAAATTATCGATGTGAATAATTTTAACTCAAAAAAATCCCATAAATATGTACTAGCATCCCTCCCCGGCTTCGCACGGAAGGCATATTATGCCTACATGTTTTGTCTGTCATAGATTCGTATCAGATTAATGCGTCGAATGTGTGGATTAGATTTAAATGTAATATAATGTCTACAAACAAATAAAAAATATAAACAAAAACAGACAAATCAAAAAAAGAAAGACGGAGGATTTTAAAATAGGAAAATAGAATATAAAAACGATGCTTACATAAAAAAATTAAACTTATAGCAAAAGAAATGAATAAATCCAAAAAATCTTGGCACTATAAGGTAGAAAAAATAGAAATAAGTGGGAAGAAGGACTATTCATTTTTATATGGGGGAGAACACAATTAATGACATAGTGGAACGGAACTTGCGATAGACAAGGTAATCAGAAACAAGTTGATAGAATGTAGAAACTTTGGAGGTAGAATATCTTACATAAGAAAAAAATAAGATAAGGCACATGTTTCAGTAGTAAATATCTATATGCCCCAACAGAAAAAGCTGGCGAAGAAGAGTTTTATGATAAACTAGAGGAATTATGTGCGAAAATTCCTAGGCACGATACTTTTCTTATAGTTGGAGACTTCAAGGCTCAAATAGGGAAGGAATAATATCGTAAATAGTGTGGCAGAGAAGCATACAATCCATGAAATCGCAAATGAAAATGCTATAAGTCTATGGAACCTAGCAGCAGAACAAAATATGTACATTGTATATATATATATATATATATATATATATATATATATATAGACGAAAGATCGGCTTATTGAACCACCCGGTACAAGATATAAACATAAGAAAGAACACAAAATTAGATGGATGATACCTGGAAGAAACATGAGAAACGATCACGTACTAGTCCCCAAAAAAAGAATAATTATTGTAAAAGACCTTGTGAAATAGTTTTTTGACCAAGTCAATGTGTGTGAGTTCAGTTTATGGGGTTATGGTCAATGAAACAACGAAATTTTTTCAACCAACGTTTCGACCTTTAATGGGCCATCTTCAGGGCGTCAAAATTGATTTTCTTTTCGAAAAAATTTCCTATCATGTCAGGCCCCCCTAAACATTTTCAGTTGACACTTGAAATGTTATTTCCTTCTTTAATAGAAAATGTTTAGCAGGGCCTGACGTGATAGCAAATTTTTTCGAAAAGAAATTCAATTTTGACGCCCTGAAGATGCCTCAATAAAAGTCGAAACGTTGGCTGAAAAAATAACAGATTTTCGGTTTTTTATTGACCATAACTCCATAAACTGAACTCACATTATAAAAGACGTCAGATCATATAGAGAAGCAGATGCGGACACCGATAACTTTTGGTAATAGCAAAACTAGAAAGAAATATAAAACAAAAAAAGAAGAGAGGGAAAAAGTGGAACCTAAAACAGTTGAAAAATGAAAATATTAGGAAAAAATATGAGGAGGAAATTAATGAAGGAATTAGCGGTATACAAGAAAGAGAGATTATAGAAGAAAATGCAGAAGTAATGCATAGAAACAGTATTAAAAATTCAGAAGAAAAATCGATGAGGTCGAATGAGAAAATACAAGGAGAAATAACTGGTTTAACGAAAAATGCGAAGATATAAATAAACTTGAAACAAAAGCCAGACAACGATGGAAGAATCAGGGAATGGACAAGATCATGAGAAACACAAATAATTAAGGGAAGAGGCAGTAAAGATAATAATATGGAGAAAAAATCAGAGGATAGTTGAAGACAATTCCAAATTATTCACAAATATAAAAAGTAAAAGATATACAACAAATGTAGCAATAATAGAAGTGCAACAAATATGGCAATAATAGAAGTGGAAAAATGGAAAAGTCTTTTTAAAAACCTACTGACAACAGAATACCATATTATTTACAACGAAGATAAAGAAGAAATTGAGCGAAAGGAGGAAGACGTAGATGAAGAGCCAGGATATGATGAGTTTAACGGAGCCATAGAAAACTAAAGCGGTAGGAGTCGATGAAATCAATGAAGAAAAGAAATATGGAAAAAGAAAATATGCTAGCTGAAAGGAAAACAGAACTAATTATATCGATTCATATGAAAAGGGTTCCGCTCGAATGCTCCAACTACAGAGGAATAACCCTATTAAACCCGACCTATAATTTTTTTTAAATTTTAAACGAAAGGTTAAGAGACAAGATAGAAGTAAAAATAGGTGATTATCCATATGGATATAGGAAAGGGAAGGGAAGTCGACCATGGACTCAATTCACAATTTATTGAAAAAAGTTACGAATACAACATTGATCTGAATATACTATTTATAGACTTTAAACAGGCTGTCGATAATACAAACAGATTCAAGAAACATCGAGGTACCGAGTAAAATGAGAAAGCTAATAAACATGACGATGGAGCGATCGGGAAGAGTAGGGCAACTTCTAGTTCTGAAGCCAGGCTGTCCAGAGCGTCTGAGTATTCCTGAACCAGTGCCGTTCTAGTTCTGGGGCGGCTGCTTTAATTAATTAATCGTTTTCCGATTGATTTCGTTATTTTCTTTAAATGTTGATTTATTCCATCCTGTATGTATTTATCAGTAGTTATCATTTATCAGTAATGTATTATCGATTATCTTAACTTTGGCTCCACTTTCTCTCGCCTGTTTCATATATCTTATTAGCAGATTTCTCTGTTCCAGTATATCTTTTGGGTAATCTTCATCAATATATATCTTTGTTCCTTCTAATTTATTCGTTCCTTCCAAAGTTTCTACTTTCTTATTCAAGGCTTTCATCATTATTAGTACTGGCCTTTTTTTGTTACTGTTTTTATTTCCTATTCTTTTACATTCAAAATATCTGATTTAACATCTACTGAGTTAGTGTTTTTAAATGAAACTCACAGTCTCTAGTTAATTCCACAATATAATAAAAGTTATTGAAAATTCTAGAATTTTCAATAACTTTTATTATATTCTGGAATCAACTAGAGACCGTGAGTTTCATTTAAAAACACTAATATGAGCATATTTCACGAAGTAAGGGTCGAGACAGTCAATTTCATCTACTGTGTTATTAACCTTTTTCATTACATCTTCTAATTTATTTTCTAGTTGTTCCTCATCTTTTTCGTTACCTTCTTCTATACCATGTATTATCAAATTCTTCTTTCTAAAATTTTTCTGGGTCTGTGTCATGTTTCCTTGCAAAAATTCTGTTTTTTCCTTGAGTTCAATATTTTCCATCCTTAATTCGTAGTTTTCTTTCTTTAACTGTGCTATTTGTCTGCTCATTTCTTCAATTTTATCTTCTATCTTGCATATTCTTTCGTTATTGTTATTGTGGCTGTTGTAATTATTATTCCTGTTAAATTTATTGTAATCTACGTATCTGTTATAACCGTTTCTTGGGTTGTATTGTCTGAATGTCTTCTCTTGGGAGTTGCCGTTGTACAGTCCGCTGTTGCTTCCTCTCCTATGATTGTTTCTGTAGTTAAAATCTGATTTCCTGAAGAAATTCCTATTGTCCTTCATGTGTAATACTTGTGGATGACTTACTATGCCTTCTACTACTACCAGTTTAGATAGTACTTCTTGCCTGTTTTCGAAACTTCCCGCTGCTATGATCGTTTCCGTCGCGTCTGCTGTGGCGTTCATCGTCACTGCCTTAATTGTCGCTTCTTTGGTGTATTTTTCTGCTAGGCTTTCAGGCATCCCTTCCCACACGTATGCTGCCTGTAGCTTTTGCCTTTTGCCTTACTTTGTTAAGTTTCGCTAAGAGAAGGCTTGGGTTATCTCCTCGTATTCCTGATTTGAGATTGTTCTTAATTTCTGTGATAGAATTTTCTGTCGTTATCAGGCTTCTAGTTAGTCTTGTTTTAATTAGTAGAATCGCATTTTCTTCATTACCCGTCGCGTTCATTTGTAACAAATCTAACGAATCCAAAAACGATTGTAACTTACTTGCTACTCCATTGAATTCGATAGGTAATACCTTACTCGCGAAGTTAAAAAAATTATTCATACTCATCGTCATTATTAACTGTTTGCTTATTGCTTGTAATATACCCATATGGATCTCCCCAAATATAGATGTAGGTATTTTAACAGTACAGTTTAGCGCTTGAAATGCCCTAAAAATTTTATTCCTAATCTTATCCGAATAATTTTTACAACTTGGTACTAAACTTAAGTTTTTCCAATTTTTTCCTATCAACTTAGCAAAATTATTATAAAGAATTATTATACCATGTGTATATCTGGATTTTTAGGAGTTTCCTTTTTCAAACCCCTTTTTCCCCTGCTTATTTATTCCTTTTACGATTGCCTTTAGCTTATCTTCGAAATCTTCCCACGTTATTGACATTTAAAAGATCAACCATTCGTTCATAAAAATAGAGTGCAGAAGTACTTACAATTCGCTGCTCTCCCTCGGTTGATGTCTCTTTTGAATGCCCTTCGATGCGTTTCCCATAGGTACCACATGAATTTTTTTAGAATGAACGCTACCGTTATTATGTACAATAAGACCATTATTTTTGTTGCCAAATCATCTTGCTGCACTGTGAAATTATTGTTTACCGTACCAGTTTCTTGTACCTCTTGCTTTGTAGGTGTACCACTCATATTTCTACTCCTCCAAGGTCCAAAATTCAAATAAAAGACCATATACCTTCGTTCGTTTGGATTGCCATCAGTTCGCAGGACTATTTACAGGATTATTGTTGAATATTACCATTTAATTTGCAGGATCATTACCATTTAGTTTGCAGGATCATTACCATTTAGTTTGCAGGATCATTACTATTTAGTTTGAAGGATTATTACCATTTAGTTTGCAGTTAAAACAGTTAAAACTATCCTTCCATCTGCTCCTGATATTTTATCAAACACAATCTTTTGTGCGACACACTCAAACCGACCCAAGCGAACGTGGGTTAGGCGTGTGCTCTGCGTGGGTTGGGCTCAATATGCGGTACCCTACTTTAAACCATTGTTTACAGAATAACACACGCGTGGGTTGTCCGTGGGCTGTGCGTGTGCTGGGTTCAATATGCGGTGAGCCTTACTAGTTGTCTTAGTGTTTTTGAATGTATAATTGCTCTATTGGATTTACTCGTACATCCCCATAGTTCTATTCCACATGGGTCTAATTACTGTTTTGTATATAAGTAGTCTACTTTCTATAGATAATTTTTTAATTACGTCCTATCATCCAATATAATGCTTTTTCTTCCTAATGACGTGTTGTTTCCAGTTTAATTTACTACAACTACTAAATGTAGTCCCAGGTATTTGACCACATTTATTTGTGGTATTTCGATATTATTTATATTAACAGGCGAACAAGTTTCCCTAAGTAGAGTAGATCTTTTTGTGTGTAGGTAGAAGCAATTTTAGCCTTTTGATGACACCAGTGTTGTCAGCAAACGTTCCTGCTGTTGTATTAAATGCTGCGGCAGATCATATGTGTACAGAACATTTAGTATTGGGTCTAATATGCTTCCTTGAGGCACTCCGGAAAAATTGAGAAGACGGCTGACCCGCCTTCTTTTAGTCTAACTACAAACTTCTTTTCATCTAAGTTTGATTTCAGCAGAGGAAATTAGGAGTGAGGTAGAATTATTTTGATTCTGTACAAGAGTATTGTATGCTAGAACTTATGTCTGAAAATACGGCTAAGTAGTACTTTCTTTATTCTACTACTTTGTTGATTTCCTAGGTTAATCGATGGGATTGATGTATAGTGGAGTGGATTTGAAGAAAATCAAATTGGTGATTTGGGATCTACTCCTAAGGTGGTAAATCTTCATTCAGTCTTTCAAATATAAATATCACTAGTATTTTGTATATTACTGAGAGCAAGTTACAGGACGGTATGAAGTTACTTCTGTTGGATCTTTTCCGGTTTTATACAGTAATCGAAAATATTGTAGTGGTCGCTTCATCACTATATTTTAAGACGCCCGATTTGGCTAAATTTTTTTATTAAAAATCACCCTAAAAAAATTTGTAGCGGCTACGTTTATGAATTGGGAAGACTAAAATTAGTGAAAATCGAATGAGGGGAGTAAGTACAATCATAAAAATAATACGTCACTTTTCCACCGTCATTAGAAACCAAGTTATAATTCATCAAAGTTGAAATAATAAAACAATTCAACACTCTGTATCTCATTAACAACAAGACCTATCACACATGTTTATAAGAACTTTTCGTCTTAAAATTGAGTAACAAAGCGCCCACTACCATATTTTAGATTACTTAGGAAACACCCTGAATTATTAACAACAATTCTAGTGTGGACGTAGATCCATCTTTATTGAAACGATGGAAATCGAGAAAACAGATGGAGAAGATAATAAAAAGATGGAGATTTAAATTGAGTCTGAAGAAGAATCATAATTTTGACTAAGTACACAAAAACAATTTATTATAATTTCTATATAAATCATCATTTTTCACAGTAAAAAAATTAAGAATTTGTTCATATTTATTTACTTGATTTTGTTCTTTATCTCAATGACCCAGCATCACTCTCCTAGATTGTCTAATAATTTCCACTGGAGCTTGCGACGCAGCTTGCAAGCACAGCGCAGACCACCTAAAATTCGAGTAATTTATGCTCGTGTCATTTCTGGATGTGTTCTTACAAAAAAATCGTAGAGATGAAAATTGAAGCAAATCTTATGCTCTTGAAGGTGACGTAAATAGTTTTTTCAAAAAAAAAGTTCCGATCTTAAATTTTCCGAAAATTGAAAAAATTTACGAATATTATATTTTTGGTTGGTAATTATAAATAAAATATTAATATCAACAGTAAAAACACAAGAGCTTTTTTTTTATCGGATAAATTTCTCTTTGCAACGAAACAGTTTTGCCAATCACTAATTTTACGAGAAAAACTGACATGATAAAATCGCGACACCGAAGGTGGAGCGATTTTATCTAATGTCAGTTTTTCGAGCAAATTTAGTGATTGGCAAAACTTTGAGTCAAAGAGGAATTTATCTAATAAAAGAAAAGCTCGAGTGTTTTTTGGCAAAATAAATTAACGACAGAATATATGGATGAACAACAACAATAATTGCGACTCATTGTCATTGTGTAAAAGTGACGTCCGCTTACTAGATATTGAGGAAGAGAAGTTTTTATCGCGATAAAAAAGGATGCACCTTTTTTATCGATGGCAAAGTGACAATAACATTTCCAGGTATATGACATTTTAACATTGGAGTTAATTTATCGAGGTTAAAACATAGAGGGAAAATTCAAAATGGCGGCTGCGCAAATTGGAAACCAATTTTTTTTTCAATCGCGTCTAAATTTATGAACATTAACGATATTGAGAAACGGTTTGCTGCAATCGACAGAGTGAAAGTTATGTTTTTATAAATAACATAAACAAAATTTTTAAAAATTTTTTTACATAATTTTTTAGAACATTTACCGAAAATAAAAATTTTGACATCTAGTTTTTTCTCATTTTGGCGTTGAAAAATTTATTAAAAATATCTTTTTACGTTATAAATATTTTTGTTTTTGAAAGACGAGTATTTTGAAACAAAAATTTTTCAGATGCGACTTTTACAAGCTGAGATAAACAAAATCTGCTAGATACTGTCATAATATTGTTACGAAACAGCACACTGGTATAGTCCCTCAAACCGACCCTGTCTAAGCCAGGTATAATAGTTAAAATTATGGCGGATACGCAGTTATAAAAAAACTGTTTACGATTGAGACTATCTTATCTAGAACTGGTTTTTTGTGACCAGAGTTATCTAGAAAAGGCCAGAAAAATTATTTGTGTGTATAAGCCGCAGCCCGGAATTCTCTAGTACAAAAGGCACTAGTATATAAGGAGACTGATCAGGAAGAGTTAGTTTCAGTTGATAATTTGACATCGTGAGATAAACAAATAAATTAGTGAATATAAATTAGTGAACTGTTTATATAAATTAGTCTAAGTGAATATACTGTATATATAAATTAAGTGTTAGTGCCATACCGAGTGTTTGAAATTTATCCCACCCGTAATAAAAACTTTTAATAAATAAGAAAAACATTACAATATTAATTGAAATTTTCAAATTTTGATTACTTCGCTAGGTTGTTGAATCCCAACTCAACTTAAACACAATTTTTGATTTTTCTACCGTTAATTGGTCCTTTCAGAATAGAACAGTAATCCTAGCTCGCTCGGCCAAACGGTACGGCGGCAGCTGCTTGGCCATCTGGTGGGGGGTCAGCGCTCATTCTCTTCGAACGCCCAAAAGACCCTTACTAACATGACTGACGACGGACTTGTACCCGACGAATTATTGAACATTATTTCGTGTTCTTGTACAACAGGGTGCTCTACTACCAGGTGTGGTTGTAAAAAAGTTGGCATACATTGAACGATATTATGTAAAAATTGCGAAGGCTAAAACTGTTGTAACATCGAAATTGTAAGTACGGTATTTCACAATGACGAGGATGATAATGAATCTCTGAGTGATGAGCTAAATTTTGATATGACTCAATTAGTTGATTGTGAACTTGCAATTGATAGTAGCAATAATATCGATTAGGATTTGTTTGCTAATGATAATGACGCGGAAAATTGTACAGAGCCATTTCCTCAGAGACCAAAAAGGGCGAGAATTTGTAGAAAATAGATGTAAATTTGTAAATAAATATTATTCTTAGTACGAATTATGTATAATATATATAATAAATGGATTTATAGATATAAATTATAAATATCATTTTACCTTATTTCTAGCAATATGTAATGGTTGATTATAAACATACTATTAGCAAACCACAAATGAAAAATTTTTACAAAGAAAACCAAAATAAAAACTTGAGCTTCGTTCAACTGCGAACGAGCGCTGACCCCCCACCACAACGCCAAGCAGCTGCCGCCGCACCGTTTGGCCGAGCGAGCTGGGATTACTATTCTCTTTTAAATGGACCAATTGACGGTAGAAAAATGAAAATTTGTGTTTAAGTTGAATTGAGATTCGACAACCTAGCGAAGTGATCAAAATTTGAAAATTTCAATCAATATTATCACAGAATCTAACAGGCTTTGAATTTGTTCATCTCAACTTGTAAAAGTCGCATCTAAAAAAATTTTTTTTAAATACTCGTCTTTCAAAGACACATATTTATAACGTGAAAACATATTTTAAACAAATTTTTCAACGCCAAAATGAGAAAAAACTAGATGGAAAAATTTTTATTTTCGGTAAATGTTCTAAAAAATGTAAATTTTTAGAAGTTTGCCCTCTATGTTTATCTATGTTTTGACCTCGATATTAATATTTTATTTATAATTACCAACCAAAAATATAATATTCGTAAATTTTTTCAATTTTTGAAAAATTTAAGATCGGAATTTTTTTTTGAAAAAACTATTTACGTCACCTTCAAGAGCATAAGTTTTGCTACAATATTCATCTCCACGATTTTTTTGGAAGAGCACATCCAGAAATGATACGAGCATTATTCACTTGAATTTTAGGTGGTCTGAGCTGTGCTTGCAAGCTGCGTCGCAAGCTCCAGCGGAAATTATTAGACAATCTAGGAGAGTGATGCTGGGTCAATATATTTTCATTTAAAAATGAAAAATCAATTATGGGAAACTTTTGACTTTTATTTCCTTACTTTCCCGGACTAGTTTGAGAACGCAATTTTTGCCAAAAAATGATAGTATTATAATTTTGATAAAAAAACTAGTGGTTTATTCTACATGAAATCCTTTAAAATAAAAGCAAAAAAAATATATTGCATACTGTATATTAACAGAAAAATCTTCATTCATATTCTAAAACTATGGATAAACAAATAATTTATTTCAATGATTTAATAATGTTGTTTTTCCAAAGCTGCGATGCTTATAAAGTTCGAAACTCTTGTGCAAATATTTTGTAGCTACTAAACTTGTTATATCAAATTTTCTACTTCGTATACTCCAAATCGATCAAACGTAAGTGAATATAATATTTTTGTAAACTCGAAGAGCTGCCGATGTATATTTATTCGAGTCAATTTAGTACCTAAGGTGAAAAGTAGGTTAAACTTGTTTCAAGAAGTTATGCAAAATAAACTACATAATAGACGCCGTTAAAATTGATTGCCGGAAATGAACAGCTTTATAAAAAATACGATATTGATCGGCTTTCAGTTATTTTCAGCATAGTTTCTAATTAAGATTCAAGTACACTAATAAAACATACAATATCACATAAACAATTTATGTCTTAGACGAAGATATTTTGTTTTAATGAAATTAACGTATCTTTTCACAAATAGAGATACACAGACTATAACTATACAATTATACATGCAAATGAATATACAAAATATCACTTAACCAACACAGCACTGTTCGTATGTACAATTAACTGGATCTCAGTTATCACAATATAGGTTCCTTACAGTTTATAAAAAAGTTCTGTGTCTTGAAGGAAGTTAATAACCTTTGAATGCTGTATGGGAGGACCAAGCATATCCTGAAGGTTACCACTAAGTTGGTGTTTCAGTCGCATTATATCAGAATGTGTTTAACCGTAAGAGGACTGAGGCAGAGCTGACAGAGTGGAGGATCTTCAGAAGCCATAAAGTGTCCAAGTGTAAGGCGCGTATATCCGATACGAAACCTTCTTATGAGAACTTCTAGATTTATAATATATATGGGGTTGATTCTTGGTTGCATAACACTAAGTTTCGATCGTGATTTGCTCCAATGATCTTGCCAAGAGCTACTACGCACTTTACTCTTGAAGAGAGCCTTCAAACCTGTTTGGAGATGGATTTTTTCATGTATTAAATTGGACGATGCTGGAGCTTGTTTTGCTACTTGGTCAGCTATTTCGTTGCCTGTAATGCCGATATAGGACGGAATACAGATTAGCGTGGTTGTATTTTCTTGACGTGTGAGATTATCGAGAATTTTGTGTATCTATTAAAGTATAGGCATTTAATAGAATTAATAGATGCTAGTGAGTCCGTGCATATTGCAGAATGTGTGGATTCGTTTGTTGAAAAGGAAAGAGCTTGCAATATAGCGAAGAGTTTTCCTGTATGAACACTGGAATATGAAGGTAAAAGCTTCATTGTAACTGTTCCATCAGAAGTGTCGATGACACCTTGTCATATTTAACACTAATTATACCCAGAAAATATTTTCTCAAGAAATCGTGTCCATTTCAATACTCCAGATGTCCATCTATTGCTATTCATTCTGGCCACGTGTCCTGTCCACTGCCATTTCAATCTGGCAATTCTTTCGGTTATATCTGTTATTCTGGTTTTTCCTCTGATCTCGTCGTTCCATATATGATCTCTCAAACTGACTCCCAGCATTTGTCTCTCCATAGATCGCTGCGTGCATTGTAGGCGATGTAGATTGCTCTTTGTGAGGCTCATTGTTTCCAACCCGTAAGCATTTACTGAAGGATGCAGCCATCATACACTTTTCTTCTTAGTTACATGGGAACATATCTGTTCTTAAGTATAAATCCTAGTTTTTTTAATGCAGCCCAATTCTGACCTATTCTTCGCAGTATTACTGCATTGTGATTTTCTTTATCAATTCTGAATTCATGCTCTATATATATATATATATATATATATATATATATATATATATATATATATATATATATTATAGTGGATATGTTATATTTTAATATATACTTATATGATTTACCTTTATTTACCCGTTTTTACCTTCGGCTAGCCCTATATGATTATATGAAATTTTTTTTAATTGTATGTATTGTTTAAATTTTATATTGCAGTCGGAAGCATGAGACTTCTCTCTTTGAGTCCTGGACACCTATTAGAAAAAATTTTTACATATATGAACATTTACTTATTATGATTTCGTGATAGGTCTATTCCTGAATAAATTATATATCTTTATTTCAATCATCTCACCATATGATAATCGAATGAATGATTTAAACAATGTTCATGAAAAGTGTTATGGACATTGACTGGAATAAGAAAAATACCAACACTTAAATAAAAATATTTTAATAAATTGTTGATGAAATCTTCAAAATTTTACACACACAAATATTCCTGAACCTCCTCTGTATTCTTTGATGGTCATGCGCACTGAACGCTTATAGTAGCTGCTTCGGCGCAACGGAGCAACTCTTCCGGTTCAACGTTTCTCGTCGTCACAAAATTATAGTACACAGTTAACATGGAGGATGCAAACGTTTAACAGTTCAATGTGCATCAATTTAGTGCATTTAGAATAATATGGTTGAAAACTTATATTAAACAGTTACATATATAATTCAAGTTGTGAATTAAGTGTGTGTTTGATAGTTATAAGAATAGGTCAGCATGCAAAGCGGAAATTAAGATTGGAAAAGCATTTATGAGTGGTGTGAACTTTGATTATTTTACAAACGAAAAACTTTTTTACAAGTAAGTACATATTTAATATCTAAAATTATTGTTGCAGAAAATTAGAGTTCTTTAATTATCCATGGATAAAATTTGGTATTAATTATTTTAAAGTTTCTTTGGCCAATTTTAGATTATTCAAATTTAAATGTTCAAATTAATTTCAAAAGTTCACTTTTTCTTTGTTTGTTTGGAATTCCAAATTAAAAAAAACTCAAATAACACAGACCTTATATTCCATTCTCGGCGTGGTGGACCTGCAACATCCCGTCTCTTTTCTTAGGTATTCCTTACCCAAGAAATACTCGTTCGGCACGTTTCACTTTTTCACAGGGGTTAATCGACATTAATATTATGAATTTTTTATTGATTTAGATTTAAAATTATTACTTTTACTTTAAAGTTTTTACAAAAATCTTCTCAGAGAATTACATCCCAGTTCATCATTCCCCAACTAACTCTCCACTCTCTTTTTTTTTTAAAAATCAACAACATTTTTACAATCTCTAAAACACAGCCTCCTAATTTGTTATTTTATTCAACAATTGTCAATGATAATGTTTTTTTTATGGAAATACTGAATTCTTCAATTAAAATAGTCTTGGAGAGTGAAATCACTTGTATAAATGGTTTAACAATATCTTATAGAATATATAAATAATCTTTTACATGTATTACAATGGTTTCAATCCTTGTAATTCCTTTTTTTTTAGTAAATTTGTTTACAATTAATATACAATTTCTACAATCTAAATTTATGATTTATATATATGGAACTGTTTATTTTTTAATTCTTTAATTAGCACTAATTTCGCTATATATAAATTCTAACTTATTTTCAAATTTACATTCTCTGTTTTATATTAACTTCCAACTCATTGAATTTAGGTTGGCAATATTATAACTAGATTCAATCACTTCCTTCATTGATTTCGATTTTATTACTAGATTTCTATGACATACAATATGGCTCTTATTCCGAATGTCATATTTCATACAGTTTTATTTTTATAAATTACTTTTTTCAAATTGCAACTTTTTATTGTATTTGCATATCGTTAATAAATTAGTGATTTGATTATTAATTCTTATTATTTTAGGTTTTGAACAAATTAACATCCTTTTCCCGATTCAAGTGTGGACATAGCAGCGTTCAGATTGATTTTAATGAAAATTGTTGACATTGACTTGACCTTAGGATTTATTTGTGAAGGTAACATTTTCTTAAGAATTAATTTCTATATTATCATTACCATTCTATTCCTTATCCTTAATCCATTTCTTAAATTGATGTACTCAATATTTTATAATACATTTGCTTAAGTCATTCATTCGTTTTATGTTAAATTTTGTTCTTAATTAGGTAGTGTCTAATGATACACCATACGTATATACAAAAAAAATTCCTTTTTAATTCAATCTATTATATGAATATTTATCTATACTAGAGGACTGGCTTAATATATATATATATATATATATATATATATATATATATATATATATATATATATATATAATCTGGGTCGGAAGTTTCAGACGGGAGTGTTATATGCACCTCCGTGTCTATGTTGGTTGTTGTCTCGAATATTCGAGATCTTCTAATATTACTGACACAAATGTTGTGTTTGACTATCCTGCTGAATACTGTTATATTTTCTCATGTTTCATTCAACACCTTTGCTCCCATGTTTCACATCTTTTCTTGGTTGTACCGTACCGATGACGGCTAATGAGCCAGAAACATGCATGTCTGCGGTTACCACTCTTTTCAGTAGCCCCTTCTTCTATTTGCGTGCAATACCCACTAATCTATTCGTAGCTTATTATATATATATATATATATATATATATATATTGCACTATTTTATGACAACTACAAAAAGCAGATTAAATAACTTACCTGTATTCTGCACTCCTCTAATATAGTTCTAATTTACTTTAACATTTTCATAAATTAGATGCAGTTGTAGATACATAGTTATACTATGACAATAATTTCTTTTAAAGTATTCATAGTAAACGGACTTTTTATCTAAAATAGAGAAAAGTAAATTAATTATTAGTAAATAAATAGAGTACATTTTAAATTTGGAGCTGAATAATTTCAATGAGACATATTCGGTTTGTGAAGTTGAATGTCAATGACGCGATTGTAAATAATGAATACGACAAAAATATTTGGAAAGGATTACAATTAAATTATTATGAATGGCTTGTCTAAAACAACAATTTGAAAAAGTATATCCAAAGAATTACATATGTAAATATCAAATTTATTATTCTATGCATCATATAGTAAGTAATAAGTAAATTGATACATTTTGACAGACCGAAGTTAAAAAGTTTAGATTTATGGTTTACAATAAACATTGCATAACAATAGACATTAAAAAAATCTAGTGAGATGTGAAATGGAGACAAGAAAAGTTTGTTGATAAAAAAGCAAAAGGGAGATCAAGTTGGTTTTTTGGAAGGTTGAGAGGTTTTTATGACAAAAAGTGAGAGAATTTAAGAATTTCGATAAAAGTGATATTAATAACTAGTTGCTACATATTAAAATACTCACCAAATTGAAATTTCCGGACGAATATATTTTTTGTGACGAGAAATCCAGACTTCAACATCCGTTCAACAACATTCTGCAGGCAGACATTTTAGTGCGACAAACTATAAGCAATAATTAAAGGACTTAAAGGTCAGTGAACGTTTATTACTTAGTAGATGTACAGCTAAAAAAGAAAGTAAAGTTAATAATAAACAAAGAAAGATCGATCTATATTTTACAGACATTATATAATTAAAGACAATTACTCACCTCATTGATATAAAAACCCATGAACATTCATATAGTATAAGAAATCATTATTTTCAAAGAATTGTAAATTAACATATGTAATTCGTTTCATTGATATTTTTCATTTATTCAGTTTCTATATAATCTTTGGATTATTCAGTAAACATTTCTTTTTCTTATCGTTTTAATACAACTTTTAACATTTCAACTAACATAGAGATCGTTCCCATAGAAGAACATTCGGTATTCAACTATACAGACGAATATGAGACATGCTGACGAGACCACTTATAGGTATATAGGAAGGATAGGGGTGTAACGCACTTTTTGCATTTAAACTAAACTAAAATTTCAAAATTTTAACAAGACGATTAAAAATACAAATATAAATATTCGACAAGATTGTGTAGTTATGATCAAATATTAAAATATATGAAATTATGATATCACAATGAATTGTCAATACAAAATATAGTTTAAACATACATAAAAATATCACAATAAGTGTCGCCACTAATGTGGAGTGCAACAATATATTAGATATCATAGTAATATATATATATATATATATATATATATATATATATATATATATATATATATATATATATATATATATATATATATATATATATATATATATATATATATATATATATATATATATATATATATAGAGGTTTCTGTCCAAGCTGAACCAACGATAGCAAACTGTACGTACAATGTTGAGCCAGAGAAACAAACCTGAGCCGTATATGTGGCTCAGGTTTGTTTTTGCATTATAAATGGATAACGCCAATATAAAAAACAAAATTATCATTAATTATAAAATGTGCGCCATTTTTAGCTTCTACAATCATAATTTTCCGTTACGTTATTTATTTTATTAACCTAGTATCAGAGGATGTTTCCCTCCAAAAAATGGCTCAAGAAAGTACGAAATCTGTGAATTTTAGTTCACTATAAGGTACACTGTGGCGCTGCTGGGCCAGCTTTATATACAAATACATTTTAAAAGTTATTACAAGAATCCCTATGTAAATCTGGCAACGTCTTGTTGTGTTTCGTATTAGGATTATTTAGTGTTCCGTCGAGAAAGAACAGAGAATGTAATATTAACGGAAATGCATTATAAATACGTCCGCGTAAGAACACTTTTATACAAACCAAACCAATTTTTTTATTTTCAATAAAAATTGTAAATTACTCGTTTAAGATACTGTCACGAGCTCCACGTAACAATTATATATAAAATATCTCTAAATTAAAATGACATCCCGCATAATGAACTATTTTATTAAAGAAGTTCTAATTCTCAACAATTCCAAAACATGGAGAAGTAATTTTATAATGTTAAACATTACAACGAGATTAAAACAAAATTTATGCAGCCACTATGAATATCAAGGTCTGCAATAGTAATATTTTTTTTAGGTTTCGCTTTCGATTCACTTTTACAATATTTTTTTGGAAAAAAACGGCAAAGCGCTGACACTTTTGTCAGTTTTTTATCATAATCGTCACCTAACTTAACCTTTCTTCTCAACCCACTCAACAACAATAAAATTTAAATAGAGAACATACCATATGTAAAATTAGAGATAAGGTAATTCATGGTAGAATAAATTCACAATCTTATTAATCTTTTTACAATCACCTATAGAAAAATACTGTTTATATTAACAAGTTTTTACCTTTAGATGATTCTTACCCCATAAGTTTTGACAACACATCGACTTTTTTCTCTAATGGGTCACATGGTAAGTTATCTATTTAAAAGTGTATATTTATAAAATTTTTTAGAGAAAATTCTACATTCTGCCACTTTGTGTTTTTTTAAATTTTCTACTCTATAGAAATCCCCTTTTAAAGGTGTACTGATCCTAAAGATTGTCTCTTTGTCTCTCTCTTTTTTCGGAAAAAAATATTCGATTTGGCAAGAATGCAGGGCTCATGATTGTCAAGTCAAAATCATAAAGTTGTATATTTGGCTCAGGTTAGGTAGCTTCTATCGGCTCAACTTAGTAGGAATAGTATGATTGTATAATATGTATATATTTAAGTTTATAATAAATGTCTAGCATTGTTTTGAAGCTAATTTCTAGACTATTGCCCAATACTGGCAACAGTGTCATTAGGGATTTTAGGACGTTCTTATTTATACTTATTTCAATTTTAGTTTAAAAAGTTATAAAAAATGCCGACTAAGTCTTGGAATGAAACCGACCAGCCATGTCAGCATTTTTGATAAAGTTTTACATTGGAATATATCATTATTTTTACACATTAAAAGAACAAAAACGTTGTGTGGATATTGTGTTAGTGATATTGATTTTAGGATAATCCTATTTATTTCGTTATTTTTACAATAAGAGAACAAAAACGTGTGTGCATATTGTTTCTAAAATATAATATGTCGTGGAGAACTAAGAAAATTCTTGCTCTATCCAAAGATATTATAAGTAAGATCTAATTTAAATTAAATTAAAGCGATCTAGCAATTCGGTAAGGAGAAATCTTATTTTCCTTGTCATAAATTCAAAAAAAAAATGTATGCATTGTTTTATAAATTTTTGTAATTCATAGCATTTTTAAGGCTGCTTTGAAGATCTCTTACAGAACCTGTACACAGAGCCAATCCACCAGTGCCGCCAAAAGTTTTTGGATAATACTGAAAATAAAAAATAGGTTCCTGTATTTTGAAAATATGTTAAGAGTGTCATAATTGTTAGATTTGCCAAATACAAAGGGAAATAAATGCACAAATATAAGGACTTCTTCATTAAAACTAAATAGATTTTTCTGTCCAATTTTCCTATTTTGATATATTAGCAATTTTATTGAAATTTTGGTAATCATCGATACAGTTCCATATGCACTATAATCCATGCACATTTTTTTATACTTAATATTTTATTCCATGAAAATATAAATATTTTAAAATAATCTAAAATTAATATTAATTTCCATAGAATTAAAAATTTCAGTATAAAAAAATATGCAAGTGTACGTGGAACTATATCGATTCCCAAATTTAAATAAAATTGTTCATTCAACAAAATAGGAAAAGTAGACAGAAAATTGGGTTTAGTTTTCTTGAAGAAGTCATTATAATTTTTCATTTATCTCTTTTTGGATTTGGCGAGTTTAACATTTAGTGCATTCTTAACATATTGTCAGAATACGGGAGTTTAAAATGTTTCCATTTCCCAGATAAACCCAGTATGTGATATTCTTGAATAAAATCAGGGGTTAGCAGCAGTGAATTTCTTCCTTGTCCTCACTGTTAAGGTTTTTATATAAAAAAAGTTTATATAGACCTATAAAAACATGCCAATGTAGGCCACCATCAGCACAAGGACGTAGACAAAGTTCCCAAAGTGATGGTCAATCCGCACTGCTTTTAGGAAAATTTAACCATGACGAACTTTTAACGAAAGAGCTATTTCCAAGAAGGAGGGCTGATGAAGTAAATTTAACTGCTAAACCCTCTGATATGTAGTTATACATATTCATACATGAAGGGCAGAAAGAGCAAAGGAAATTTAGCCAAGTTATTACAGTACTCCAAAAAATCGGACAATAACATTACAGGGTTTAATAATCTTTTGCGTCCAACATTGTTCAAACAAATTATCAGTGGAGTCAACATTGTAGCTGGCTATAATGAGGCCAATGATATATACGAATCTCCCACAGTTGCAATGAACTTTGGCACATTATTAAAAAAATGTTGCGATTTGGCTATTATTGAGTGACTCCAAAAATCTAACACAGAGGCTCGCGGAAAAGAAATAAAAATTCTAAAAAGGCTAACAGAGTCTCAATGGGCTAATGAAGTCTCAGCTCAAGCCAGTGCTAATTTAAATAAAAAAATGGAATAAAGAAGAATTATTACCCCTCACATCAGATCTTAAGTCTCTTAAAGAGTATTTAGTCAGAATGGCCAGTGATATGTTTGAAGAACTGAAAAAAAAATGAAAATAACACAAAAGCATATAATACTCTCAAAGAAGTTTTATACTGTCAAATCATCTTAATGAACAGACGGCGACCGGCAGAAGTAGCACAAATGAAAACAGATGTTCACAAATCAATAAATTTGATTACTCAGGAAACAGAATTCGACCATTGCCTTAATGAAGCAGAAAAGATATTGTTGAAGTCCTGCAGCAGAATAGTAATAAGGGGCAAAAGGGGGCGTAGAGTTCCTATTTTACTCTCATTAGTTATGAGAAAACACTTCGATGTTTTAATCACTATAAGACGAAATTTCATCGAAGGGAATGACTATATTTTTCATACTTCAGCGAAAACATTTATAGACGGAACTAAAGTTTTATATAAATACCCTGAAAAGTGTGGGGATCAAAACCCAAAATCTGTGTGTGCCACTAAACGCAGTTACTTCAGTTTTCAGAAGCTGATCTGGAATAACTATTCAGTTTCATGGGACATACCCTTCAAACCCATTGCAATTTCTATAGGCTATCTGATAGTACCTACCAGACAGCCAAAATATCAAAACTGCTGCTACTTGCCACTGAGGGAGGTTTAGAAAAGTATAAAGGATTAGAATTAACGGATATAAATATTGATTTGGATCCCATATGTGAAGAATACCATCTAGGAGATGATTCGGCAAATGTGGAATGGACTGATAGTTTTGAAAATACTTTAAATGACGAATCAACAACAAACGCTAGTGAACCAAGGGTTAAAATTCCTAAACAATCTTGGTCTCTAGAACAAAAAAAATAATTGCAACATATTTTGATAATCATATTAAAAGGAAGAAAGCGCCTAAATAAACTGAAGTGGATATATTCGTAGCTCAATATCCCGTTTTATTCAAAGACCGAAAATGGACCTCTATACAATCAGTTGTATACAACTTTTATACCGGAAAATTCATGAATCCGCTTTGAATATTATTATTTGTAATAGCAGATCGATTGCATGGATTATATTTTTAATACTTTTTTAAACAAAAGAGAAATATTCTTTTGTTCTTTAAATGTTTTTAATAAATTAATTTTTTTAATACAGCCTTTTTATTTTTCCTGGTGAAAAGAACAGTTTTTGTTAATACATGCATAAAACAGTTATTCTTAAGAATGTCGATTTACTTAGGTAGGTAAAGTCTGTTAACGAATAGTTACTGTACATAGAGTTAAACATTAAGTATTAAGTGCGTCAAAAAAAAGCTCGGTATGAGAAGAAAAATGTTCAAGTGCTTAAAGTAGGTGTATATTTTGATTATCATCCATAATTATTTACTAATTTCCCAGTAGTAGGGAATATGTTCGTTCGTGAGTAAAGTGTTTATAAAATTACCGCTCTCGTCTGCGGCTCTTACATCTATATTCCATTTGTAAAAAATTGTCCCTTTACATAATTGTTCCAAAATGAACAATTTATTTTTCTTATCTTACATTTGTGATGTAATTGATAAGCAGCAGTACAAGATAACGGACATCATATTCTTTACTAATCATAAATAACTCCTCTACACTTTTCATTGACCTAAAGCCTCTATTCAAGTGGGTTTATTTGAATAATATTTTTATACATACAAGAAAAGTTTACTGACTTAATTGCTATAAAAAAGCCGATTCAGTTTGGCAACAATGTTTGATTCAGGATTGTTAATTCATATCCATGAATTTGTATATTTTGGCTCAGAATGGCCCATTTCTGTAGGCTCAAGACAGTATGAAACGTTGGATGTATATATTAAAGAGAATTTGGTGAATTTTTTCTATTTTAAATCATCTTATTAGATGTATATGTTACATTTTGGTGACTTTGAGGCTTATGAATAAAGTTCATTTCATTATTTTTATATTTAATTTATTCCTTATAGGTGGCTCTGTATATGCTGTTTTATCTAGTGGCCTGACTTTGTTAGAAAGATCTATATATATATATATATATATATATATATATATATATATAAATATATATATATATATATATATAAATATATATATATATATATATATATATATATATATATATATATTCGTCTACATTTTTGATCTCTTTCCCGTCGATTGAAAGTTGAATGTTTTGCATGTTGAGGATTTTTATTTTTGTGATGTTAACCCCGAGTCCTATTTTTTGAGAAGCATGGTGTAATTTTTCGATCATAGTCGTCAGTTCTAATAGGTCTTCGCTTACTAGAATCGCGTCGTCTGCAAAACGTAGTTGGTGAAGATAATCGCAATCAATTCTAATTTCTTTTCTTTCCCAGTCTTTTGAATAAGTCTTCTAACGCCAGCGTAAATAATTTGGGTGAGATGGTATCACCTTGTCTTACTCCTTTTTTTACTTCTACTTCTGTTTTCTGGTTCTCATCTAATTTACCAATTATTACTGATGTTTCATATAGACTTGAGGAGTCCTGTATATATTGAGTATATCCTGGCGATATCTAAGAAATGCATAATTGCCCAATGTTCTATTGGGTCGAAAGCTTTATTATAGTCGATAAATGCTAAGTGGTTCGACAAATGTAAGTGTAGATGTAGTAATATATCTATTTTTCGTCATCAGTTTTAAATATTTCCATTTTGATATCCCTACAATGTAATAATGAGCTTTTGAGTACCGACTGTGTAGTCCGATTAATAAATAATCTCTGTAGAAGAGAACAAAAAGTATGTGTATCTCCTTGGAAATAATCCTGGAAAATATATTAAATTTACCAGATTGTAAGAGTGAAAATCTATGTCGCTAACACAAAACAACTACATATTGTGTACAAATTACCATAAATAAGAACTCCATATGTGCTCTACTAACGCGGTTAATAGTTTAGGTTGCATCATTTTAGCATGTCTAAATTTACTCTTCGTTTTTGACCCTTCTGGTAGATATTCGCGTTTGCCGCATCCAACTTACTGATATTTACGGTCGTGTTATTCTTGTTGCTTTATAATCCACGTACATTCTTTATCAGTTAATTACAGTACTAGCTCGTGATTTGTATCATCTGCAAAGAGATTATGCAAACTATTTATAATGACCGGTGAGAAATTTTATATTTACGTTTAAAATATGTCTTGCAACTGTTTCTATTAATGTTATCAATTATTTAGTTAAATTACCGTGATATGGCTGAATTAGATCATGTAAAATGTTCAACTTTGTGTAGCTTTGTAAAACAGTATTTTATCATGTGTTTTTTACGTTGATGATAAAGCATGTTTATGTTTTGATGTATTCTGACTATTGAAAAAATTATACAACTCTCTTTTGACATAATAAAAACCAACAAATCTCATGATCAACTTTATACTGGTTTTGAGGTGATTTGCTTCTAGCATAGAAACATACAGAATCGCCAAGGACTGTGAACAATCTAATCCTGGTTACTGTTCATTAGCTCGTTGAGAAGTTATATCAATTTTACCATTTTGGAGATTGATCATCGTCAGATTCAATCATCATGGTGTAAATAGTAACACCTGATTATTTGCATAATGTTTATTAACTTAACATAACACATTATCTGATATTATAACACAATATAAAGATTATTGGTTGCCAACGCTAAATAAAAATCAAATAAAAAAAAGCAGAAAACAAAATCTTGAAAAAAAAGAAAAATTGAAAAGAAAGAGAATTTGCGCCCTTAGATTACTATTGGGTAGGAGAAGAAAAATAATTTCAAATTAAATCTCTTGAACATTTCCTGTTTTATCAAACAAACATTTAACGTTGTCTTCAGTAGTGTAAATAGTAGCTTGCGGTAATATCGCAATTATGTGTGCACAATGTACAATGAATTCATTACTTTCTTCTACTTAAAACTTTGTTTTGGTTACGTCCAAAGATTTTTGTGCTAGTCAGCCACATAATAATAGTTGATTGTTTTCCACATCCCACCAAGTACTTTCACTAATAAATATGTTCCTTTTCTTATCTCATCTTTGTTGACATCAAAATAATCAGTTTCGTTATTGCTTTGTAGGATTGAGAAAACATTATAGGCATTATTGTCGATATTTTGAATTATCATTTGTAACAGGATCATCCAGGTCATTCTCGAAACTGCTGGAATTTGAATGTTTGGTAGTTACGGTTTTACGTAGTTCAACAACTATGGTCAGCTTTTTGTTACGGCTAGATGGTGTGTTCGAAAATCTTTATTGTTTTAAGTAATCTACTAGTATATGTTGCACTTGACTTTATTCAGTGTTTTTTCTTGGCAGCTTGTCTAACAAGCTCCCGGTTTAACGGCACGATGCCTGTTGCCTCAGATGAATATATATACAATATCATTTTTAATACCATTCTGTTCGTTTTCGTTTCTATAGTTTGTTGTCCATCTGAAATAACGTCGATTGCAGTAAATGCGGAAGGTCTTTCTTATCAATAGAGACAGGGGTTGGATGATACTTTTTCTAGTTTGAGTTAATAAGGACTTCCCTCTACGCCATCTTGAGCGCTCTGAAAAAACCATTTCCAACGGTTGGCACAGGTGAGTGGCATTTTTGGTAAAAATACGAACCCAATATCATTGTCTTCACACAGCTTTATGACTTCTTCCGTGAAGTGGGACGCTAAGTTATTTCTTATTAAAATTTTGCGACCCTCCTGACGTTTTCTTAGCTCTGTAAATTACATAGGGCGGCAAAAAGGTTGCTGTATTGGAAGTTGCAGATTTTGTAAAATTACACACCCTCTCTGGATACTTGACTCCACAATTATACAGAAGTACATTAAAGAACAAGTGTCATAAGGCATCATTTTATCGCATGCCTCCAAATTTAGAAAACGAGCCCTAGGCGAGTTTTATAAAGGTCAAGTGCGATGGAAGGCCTTATGAAACAAGTTTTCAATACTATTTTTTCCACTTTGTCCAAAAAGTATCAAAATTTAAAAGGTAGCCGTTAGTAATGGTGACATTAGAGTCAACTAGAAATAACCGAAAATCGAACAATTGTGTCATTTTGCAATAAGTTTGTGCTTTTTACTTTATTTAATCGTCTATCTGCGTGAAAAATAATGGAAAATTATGAAAGGTGTACCCCTTCTGAACTGATTGTTGTAGTATTTATTGTTGAATGATGGAAGGTACTATTAAAACGTTTCTTGGATTAAAGTTCGGTTATGTTATTTGTGTGCTTGATTTTTTTGAGACCCATCGTTGACGTTTCGTTGATACCAACCTTGATGAATAAAGTATTGCGTTTCGAAAGATGTTCCCTTTTGAAACGAAACAGGGATTCATAAAGTAATCATTAGAATCGCAAAGTGAAAAAAATTTTTTTAGCCCATGATCGTCTTGTAAATTTGTTTCGTAGTAGTTATACATTAGATACAGTAATGACATCTAATATGGTTTGTAAATTATTATAATATTGGTTTAAAATATCTCTAGATACATCAGCACGTGACCTTTTAATCTTAGCAGAAAGTCTTTGGGTTATATGATTTTTGCAGTCTTAAAAATGAATATACCTAATCCATACTGGGCAGGTTATTCTTGAATTTTATAACTGTACATCCCTGTAGGTTTTTTGCCATATGTCTCAAATTTGTCAAATTTTGGGTAAATCCCCATTCGCCGCAGTCACTTGCACACTTAATATAGACGTTGTATTTGCTATACTTTTTGTTGTGACTTCCCACCAGATGGGAGCATACCAACTTCAACATTGTTGACTTCTTACACGAGTGCAGAAGTTTGTGACACAAGCCTTGAGGCGGGTGCTGCAAATCAAGGGAGCGGGAGAAGTGCTTTGCGTACGAGTTTTACATAATAATAATACAATACTTTCATGGATAATCCAAATGCAATTCTGAATTCATTTGCTGACTTTTTCTGTAAATCTTATGACACGTCCACTCCAAATGCTAGAAGCTCAAACGATGATTTTAGTTCACATCTGCACATATATAGTTTCACTGAAAATTATGTGTATGAGGCCTTAGATCACTTTCCTGCTGTTTTACTTAAGCATTGTGCAACTGTTCTTGCACGACCTTTGTCTATAGTCATCAATTCATGCTTGAAAACCACGAAAGTACCAACATTCTGGAAAACATCGAAAGTCTGTCCAGTATTTAAAAAAGGGAATAAACAGGTAACAAACTACCGACCTATTACCATAATATGCAATTTCACTAAAGTTTTTGAAATCCTATTAGAACAAGTCATTCATAGACATGTTAACGGTAGAATCACAAGTTATCTGCACGGTTTCATAAAAGGGCATCCAACAGTTACCAGCTTGGTTATAATTACAGAGCATATCGCTGGATCGATTCACGATAGAGCTCAAACTGATATTGTTTATACAGATTTTTCGAAAGCCTTGACCATTGTATTCTTCTTAATAAGCTTCTAGCATTTGGGCTCTCAAATTCCCTGGTTGAGCTTTTCCATTCTTATTTACAGGATCGTACACAATTTGTTCAAATAAATTGATTCAAATATGTCACTTACGTAGCCGCATCAGGCGTTCCTCAAGGATCAACACTTGGTCCGCTCTTGTTTAACATTTTTATAAGTGATATTTCTGAGTGTATATATGTCAACTACCTATTATACGCTGTTATTTGAAACTATATTGCACCATCAAATCCATGGACGATTGTGAAAATTTGGCTTTTAATTTAAACCAGGTGGTCGGCTGGTGTAAACGCAATCACTTGTTCCTCAATCCGGCTAAGTGTAATGTAATGTCCTCTAGTAGTAAAACAAATGTGTATATGTTCAATTATTCTATAAATGACATTTCCTTACATCGGCCTGAAACTCTAACAGACCTTGGAGTTATATTTGATTGTTCCCTTTCTTTTAACAATCACATTGACTCCATCATAGTTTGTGCTAATCGCTTGTATAGTTTCATTGTAAGAACCACATGCAGCATACTTAATTCCATGAATTGTGATATAGACATATTCTTTTGCAGTATATCTTATATTAAGTCTCAATCTTTACCTAGTAACATGTATTATAATTTTGTAATTGTAAATTAATTGAAATTTGTTAATGCCACTGTATTTCCCTTCTCTGTAGTTGGGTTTGCCCGTAGAGCAGTGTATCTATATAAATAAATAAATCTATATAAATAAATAATATTTGTTGCAATTTCCACTAAGTAATTTCAACTGTTCAAATTATCTATTTCGAGACACCCTGTACATCTGTCTTGAAACCAGCGTAGATCTCGCAGGGTACCTAACAATAATGACTCTCTGCGCGCGCGAATTCATTTTTCAGAGAGTATTCAATCAACCTTCGCAGAGTACTCAAGTAACATTCGTCTGAAGCACACCTACTGTGCATGTGTCTACACACTGTAGATAAAAAACTGACCCTATGTAAGATGTTAGAGCGTCATTGTGAAGTTACTGCGTTGTTGTTCAAGTTATATGTATTTTAGTTGTGTAACCTAACACAGTAATCCGCCGTGGTCTTTCGTAAGAAAGCTGGTAGCTTTTTTCTCTCTAACCAGTTACATTCGCCATGGCCTTTCGTAAGAAAGCCGGTAGTTCGCTCTATCTCTAACTCGTTTTAACCGCCGTGGTCTTTCGTAACAAAGACGGTAGTTATTTATATCTCTAACAAGTTTGAATCCCCCGTGGTCTTTCGTAAGAAAGTCGGTAGTTCGTTCTCTCTCTACCACGTTTAGATTGCCGTGTACTTTGCCCAAGAAGCCGGTATATCTCTCTCTACATCGAATTACAATTAATTCCATTACAAGTTATTAATTGTCTCTTGTCTCTATCGAAAGATACTCAACATCTATTTATGTAATTACTCCTATAAAGTGTATTACATTTACTAAGTTTTCTGTTAAATTTTTTCATGTAATAATATTTTATATTAAGCGCGAAGCGCTAACAGCACAGTGTTGCCAAGTATTGGCATGAACAATTTTTAGTTATACATTTTTCACATGTTTATTTTATTTTTGTTATGATATTTTGAAGTGATTTTCATTAAAGATCAATTGAAATTAAACTGGCTATTTTATTGACATCGTAGTAGTTAGTTTACCCTTTCGTGGTCAGCGGAGACAGGATAGTTTATGTTTAGATGTCAACAACCACCTCCCAACAATTATACAGCCCACTGAAGTTACTGCCCGTCTTCGCTCCCCGACAATATTTTTTCTACGATCACGTTTATTAATGAAAGAAAAAAGTAACTTACATAGGTATTTTGTTTAAATTTTGAACATAAATAATTTAAAAAATGAATAAAAGGAAAATATCATCCATGGCTCAAATGTGACTGACAGTAATTTTTCTGAATAAAACTCAAAGTCAATGTCACAGTTGACAACAGTGCAGCTACTAGTTTCGGCCTACATACGGGCCATCTTCAGGCTGATATCAAAATTAATTCTACTTCCGTGGGTAACACACGCTGATAATCATAAATGCAGAGGAGAAAAGTGTGAAATTGGAAGATTAAAATTTATGAAATATGAAAAACTTGAAAAATTCCTTCTCTCGTCATATATTGAAATAAAACCACTTAATAGTTATGATAACTTATAAAAAGGATGTGACAAATGATTTTTTTTTATTATAATTAAAAATGTAATGCAGTAATACAGTTGAGCTCAAAGGGAGCAATCAACCATGAAAATAAAATTATTCTAACAAATGCTGTCACCGCTGTAATGAACTCTAACCTTCAACTGAGTTGTTTATTAAAAAAAACGCTGTCACCAGTGTAATTAGTGCTAGACCCTAACGTAATACCTGGCCCCCAAATGTAATAGGTTTGACCCTGCTATACCGGGCCACTGTCACCACTCCAATGCCTTTTCTTTGAACAATACCTTTTTACCTTTGCATTTGTAGCCGAGCGTGGTAAGGCAACCCCCTGTCCGATTTAAGCTGGGAATGCCTGGGCTTAAAACGGTTTGATTTCCTTCGCCAGAACAGGATTGTTCTCTCGGTTCGGTCTCGTATCCAATGTTGATACACACTCTAGGGAAAATTCGGGTAGGGATGATAAATAAAGTATGGGAGAACCACAAAGTTATATCAAAAAAAAATAATAATATTTCTCTGTATCTAAATATGCATAAATCAAAAGTCCATTCACAACACAAATTATTAAATTCCCCCGGTATAAAAATTACCTATACACTTATTCATAAATTGTACATCCTACGTCTTTCCCTGTATAACATATGATTATCAATAAAACAATTATAATATAACCCTCGCCATGAGATAATACAAAGAAATTACCCCCTTATCGTTTTAGTATTTCAACGTGCGTGAGGAGCGTATGATTTAACCCTTAAAAATTATATTTATTTACTCTTAAACGCATTACTATGCGAAACTACTGTGGTTTCGTGTTATTGCCCTTGACATCAACAAAAAGTGAAAGTAGAGTCGTAAACTAATTCTGCTGATCTATGAACAATAATTGTTTATCGACACTCCCGTTTCAATGCGTAAGTTTCGAGTTGCAAAATTTGCAGGTCTTTGAATAACCTACAATGTTTATTTATTTTACTTAATCTGAAAGAAATTCCTAATCACGTCTGAACAAAAAAAAACAATTTAAAATTATTTATCGTAGCACAAGTTCGCTGAAAACAAGAGGAAAAAAAAATCATACGCTCCGGCCCTTTGATACTAAGTACAAATTAACCTTGTTTTAACTCTTATTTATATCCTACCTACGAGGTGGAAGCGAATTATGTGGCGCAACAAAATAATAATTAAATAATTAGAAACCTAACTCTTGTCAGGTTGGCGCTATCCTGTGAAATCTTATTATGTCATCACACACGATAAATTAATATCCTACAGAACGAGCTGTGCCCAAATTGTGAGCCTGGATATTCAATATTCAACTGAAAGCGGCCAAGTTGTCCAGTACCCGTAAAAGAACAGACAATAAAATAAATATATTTATTATAGCTACTCTCTATGTAAAACCGTGAATTTATAAATACCAAGTTCAGAACCAGCGCAAAATGATAAAATGAATAAATGTCTCATAAAAAAAACAAAATTTAACTCTCAACTTGTTTAAAAACTTACTGCGTTGGAAAACTTCCTTTCTCCGGCCTTGCTACTGCCTATCTTCACTATATTTTTAGCAACCGCGGGTAGTGCCAGTAACCGGTATCGTGCTATGCTGAAAACTTAGCGTAGAGGGCGAGTCTTCCCGTTTTGTGTCACGAAGGGTGACAGTGTTCACCGTCAAGGATAGCTAAGTATCCCTTTCACGCCTTGACACAACGGAGAGAACTTTTTCCTGTAAAACCGCTAACACAAAAAAAAACTGATGCCCGTTACCGTGACAGGGAAAGGACTTTTCCCTTCGCGTATTCGCCCCGACACTGTCTGTCGCTCCTACTGCTCCGTACTTGGTTTTTACTATCCCTCCGAATTAGGTTTGGTTTTATTTTTGTTGAATTGCAAAATCCATTTTTTCGTTTTGAAACGGCCTCAATTTTACGTTATTAACTAGTTGTATACAAAACAATTATTTCATTTTGACCTAGTAAAATGTTTTATTTGTTTCAAAGCTGTTATGGTTTTGTATCATTTTTCTAAACAAAATGCGGGTCGCATTCTATTTTTATTTTTATTTGAAATAAAATTTGTTTTACCGTGTGTTCTGAAAGTTACTAATTTAAATTTTTCTATTTGGTATTCGTATTTATTACATTATCTTAGAGAGTTGAACTGCTTCAATTTTGAGAGAAAGAAATCTTGTCTATATGACCGTTGATATTCTCAATTCTCAAAGGGAAGAGTTCAACCAGTTCAGGATCGATTCCTAAAAGAAAGAGTCTGGGCATGTCAACCTCAATTCCCATAGGGAAGAGTCCTTGCTGGTAATATAGTTGGAGGGAAGAAATTAAAGGTGACAATCTCTGGAAAGAAAGTGCTTCACCATGTGAGAAATTTTTATAGACTAATATAAGAGATGAGCACCATGTTGTGAACAGGAAAATGAAGCACAAGACATCCATAATACTTAAATAAATAGTCCATTCCAAGCAAGGCACACCAAACTAGACTGAAAGGCACCTCACTCACAACATGTGGCTTGTAATAATAGAGATAGAGAGGTTCTCTATTATTACTCTTCCTTTTAGGAATAGATCCTGAACTGGTTGAACTCTTCCCTCTGAGAATTGAGGATATCAACGGTCATATAGACAAGATTTCTTTCTCTCAAAATTTAAGCAATTCAACTCACTAAGATAATTTTATTTTCATGGTTCATTGCTCCCATTGAGCTCAACTGTATTACTCTATTCCATTTTCAATCACAATCAAAACAAATTTCATTTGTCACATCCTTTTTATAAGTTATCAGAACTATTAAGTGGTTTTATTTCAATATATGACGAGAGAAGGAATTTTTCAAGTTATTCATAAATTTTAATCTTCGAATTTCACACTTTTCTACTCTACGTTTATGATTATCAGTAAGGCTTGGAAAATATGCACTAAAAAATACCAAAATATGCATGCAAATATGCTCTAAAAATAGGTCAAAATATGCAGTTAAATATGCACTTGTGCTCTTAAATATGCACTTTTCTCCTTTATATAGATATGATATTACCTAAACATCATTTTTAAGGTAAACAAAAAACAGAGTGAAAAAACACTATACTTATTTATTTATATTATTAAACTTCAATAAAATAGTTGTTAAGCTTACCGTTTTAGCGCTAATTGTGCAGAAAACGGATGTTGAATCCACTATCTTTAAATCCTTTCTATTGTTGATCCACTTTTTTAGCAGAATATTTTTTTCGTTTGGTTGTTTTGGCATTTTGGCAACTTTGATAAAACTTTAAACTCCACAATTCACAAAATTATTCTCTTGTTGACAGAAGGACTACCAAATCAATTTTAACTAATGTTTTCTAAAGACAAGCAAAGGAAAAGAAATCCCTTCCCCAAAAGCATATTTAATAGTTTAAAAACTGGTAGCGGGAATGAATGAAGAATATCATTTACGAGCTAGCAAGGTTATTTTATTACGACCCATGGTTTTTACAACCACCGAAATATTTAAGCCGGACGTGAAGAATTAGTATTTGAAAGAAATGTAAAAATAATCCCATTTTATGAGACCATCTGTCGTTTAACACAAGAACGGCAGTAAAATAGTAATTAGTGGGTCCTAATCCCGATACAAAGATGAATTGCGGCTACCTGACAAGCCGTCGCACTGTGCCTTGTTCTAAAAATGCACTAAAAAATTAAATTTTTGCAAAAATACGGTAAAATATGCATTATTTTATTTTGCATATGCATTATTCAAAAAATGGCGAAATATGCACATATGCACTTAACATGCATTTTGCATATTTTCCAAGCTTTAATTATCAGCGTGTGTTACCTACGTAAGTAGAATGAATTTTTAGATCAGCCTGAAGATGGCCCGTATGTAGGCCGAAACTAGTAGCTGCACTGTTGTCAACTATTAAAAATGCTGTGACATTGACTTTGAGTTTTATTCTGAAAAAAAAAGAAAAAATGAATATTGTATATAGAAAAATCAGTTAAACGTAGGTATAGTTAATATGAAATTTGAACAATTTTGAATTGGTATGCCTGGTCTATCTTTTTTGATAATAAATTTGAATTATCTCTAATATTAGTGTTTGGAGGCAACGTGGCATTTTATTAGTGACAACCTTCGAAATTTGATCTGCAAAATAACCCAAATTTTGGGGGTTGCAATCTAAATAAAATTGTTAAAAATACTTAGTGTGTCTCAGAAAAGTGTTGGTTCAGATAACCGGACAAAGAAAGACCTTCATTACGAGCAGTAAGTGAAATATCAAGTTATAAAAATATTCTTTTCGATTCATATCAAGTAAAATCTGGCAAAAACACGAAACGATAAGAATTAAATTACAAGTAATTAGCAACAAGTACTTTCGTTTTGCATTAAAGTGTTGCCGATTCAAATTAGAATCAAGAAAAATAGGGAAATATCTAAAAACTGTATCTCGTGTCTTTATTTCTAAATTTACTGTCCGGATTGTGGTTGCACATATATTTCCGATAAAGACATCCCAATAGAGTTATTTTCGAAGCGAGAGGGGGTAAACGGCGAAAGGGCAGACCGAAGAAGAAATGGTTAGAGGCAGTCACGACGGATCTGAAGAAAAAGGGAGTGGAAAGAAGGAGGGAGATAGCGGATGACAGACAAAAATGGAGACTACTAGTAAAACATATAGAGGAAGAAATTTTTTTTTAAATTAATTGTAATTCCTTTTTGGGCTTGGGCCTTTGAGGCCTGTAGTACTGTAATATACAGGGTGTCCCGGGACTAATGGGAAAAAAGTCAGGTGCGTATAATATGAGCCAAAATAATGTTAGTACTCCATATAAACTTTTTCTATGCAGGCCCTCGTTTTCGAGTTATAGGCCTCCAAAGTTTTAATTTTGAATTTTGTTTTTATTTTTATTTTTTGTACTAGTTATTTGATCTTTATAAAATTTACGGTAAAGCTATAATGTACGTGTATGTTTATTTTGGTAAGGTAAACAGATTTACAGTAGTGCCTTGAAGCCAGAGACGGGCTACTCGCAATGGTTAGTGATCCAAAAATTTTGCAGGGATGGCACACCCTGTATGAAATTATCGAAATTCACTTCCCTACACATTAAGCTAACGAAAAGGTACTCCTGTTTGAATTCGATAAAATAAGCCGCTTGGCTAATATTTACAGTTTTATTAATGCACTACGTACCAATTTACGCATTCACCATTTTCAGAAGTACGCAACGAGGTAAAAGTCCTTAATTTAACAGTTACAATGGCAGAATTCACTTTTATTGAGTATGCAGATATGCACTTAATGTATGAACTGGCTTCTCGAAACTGTTTAGAGGCTAGAAGGCTTTATGCAGAACATTTTGCAAACAGAGCATTGTCAGACAGACGAATGTTTGAGCGTATTTATCTCAGGATACGAGAAACAGGTATGAATAAGTAAATGTAATTTTCCATGTTTACAAAATAAAATTTTAGTAAGTTTTTTGTTAAGAAAAGGTGGAGAAGGTCCAGTACGAAGCTTGCTACTGTGGCAGTTGATTAAGACTTGTTAAATGCAGTTGATAATGGACCATCAACGAGTTTACGAAAATTACCAAGAGAACATAACGTCTCGAAATCAGTTGTTCATCGCATCCTAAAAGAACAGCTGTTATATCCTTTTCACATGAAAAAAGTACACAGTATGACAGTGGCTGATTATCCTGCACGACTTGAGTATAGCCAGTGGTTTCTGCGATAACAACAAGCAGACAATACATTTATTAGTAACGTTCTCTTTACGAACGAATCCGGTTTCACCAGAGATGGAGTCATAAATTCTCATAATATGCATTTATGGGATGATGTGAATCCATATGGCATTATCCAAACTAGGAGCCAGCATAGATTCATGGTTAATGTTTGGACATGAATAGTTGGCAATCATTTGATAGAGCCATACTTTATTGACGGTACTTTAACCGGTCAGAGATATTTGGAGTTTTAGCAAAATGAGTTATGGAACCTGTTTGATGATGTGCTACTACAAACTCGTAGGAATTTATGGTTCATGTCTGATGCATTTCAGTTTAGATCTACGACAGCATTTACACACAAGGTTTCCTAATAGATGGATTGGTCGTGGAGGCCCTATTCAATGGCCACCGCGATCAGGAGACGTTAATGTTATGGATTTCTTTCTCTAGGGCTATCGCAAAAGAGGGAGGAGCTCATATTGAACATTTATTAGAATAACGTTAGTTTTTGTTGTTGTTTAGTAATTAGCTTTAATCTAATGTTTTATAACTTGTGTTTATTGAGGTTTTCTTAATAGTTTGATAATGTTGTGTTCGTAATTTTGATTAAAACCAACTAATTACGTTGTTTGCGTACCTATTTCATTCTCATTAAATAAGTTCTTATTGTTTTTATCATCTGCTTTCATCGAATCATTTTTTTGTAGTACTGTATGAAAATGTTGGACATCGTATTAATGAGTTAGTTAGGTAAATTGGTACGTAGTGCATTAATAAAACTGTAAATATTAGCCAAACGGCTTATTTTATCGAATTCTAACAAGATTACCTTTTCGTTAGCTTAATGTGTGGGGGAAGTGCATTTCGATAATTTCATACAGGGAGTGCCATCCCTGCAAAATTTTTGGATCACTAACCATTGCGAGTAGTCCGTCCCTGGCTTCAAGGCTCTACGGTAAATCTGTTTACCTCGCCAAAATAAACTTACACGTATATTATAGCTTTACCGTAAATTTTATAAAGATCAAATAACTGGTTCAAAATATAAAAATAAAAACCAAATTCAAAATGGAAACTTTGGAGGCCTATAACTCGAAAACAAGAGCCTGCATAGAAAAAGTTTATATGAAGTAATAACATTATTTTGGCTCAGATTATACGCTCCTGACTTTTTTCCCATTAGTCCCGGGACACCCTGTATATAATATTAGTGTTTGTCAAAGAAATTCAGTATAAAGATAATGTTAGATTGTCAAAAGGATTTCGACATTAACATTTCTTTTCCACCAGGTGGCGCTGCAGCTTACCAACTTCTATATCGTTTACGTGCGTAGAAGTTTGTGGCACGAGCCGGAAGGCTTTAATTAACTGTAATATTAGTGTCTGCCAACGAAATTCACTATAAAGATTATGTTAGATTTCTGAAAATAATTTGACATTGACATTTCCGTGGGGAAATGTGATCAATTTTTGGCAGGACGTCTGCCGGGTTCATCTAGTCTATTGTATAATTAAATGCACTGTTTCGGTCTTTATTTTGTGGAAACTATTCATGGTTTTGTTTTAAATGAAGCTAACTGATTTTAAATAATTCCACTATTTAATAAGAAAATCATGCAAATTCTAAAAAATTTGAAAATTCTTATTAAAAAATGAAATCAATTAAAAACAGTTAGATTCATTTAAAAAAATAGTAATACATAATGTAAATTTAGCCATATCACCGATATCATAGTATATAATTATAGGAATTTATAACATAAAAATACGTATTTAAAAGAATTTCAAAAATAAAATAATGTACGTGATACATTTGAAATATCAAAGTTTATTATTTTTCCATAAAAAGGTTTATCAACAATGTAAGTACTACAATATGATCCGCTGTATTATTACGAGTGTTCCCTACTTAAAACTCACCCAGTATTCAATGTAATTGTACAATAATTTTTGACAATATTGCCTGTAGTAAATGCGATAAAAATTTAACAAACGACATAAACACCATTATTTGTTAAAAGTTTTATACTTGTCCAACTTCTACCGCATAGGATAATGTTTCATTTATTCACTGACTGCTCTGCAGTTTGTGTCAACTTTCCTAGAAAATGAGTCGCAGAGGAATATAGGTAATCCGTTTGAGTAACAGGCTTTTCGCAAGATGGATTGCTCTCAGAAGAGACTGTTTCCTAACGTATATTTCTAGCTGTTTATTTTCAAAGATATAAATTATAGGTTTCGTTCATATGACAATTTAATATATAAACAAGCACCGTTCGAAAAATTTGTGAAAATTAAATCATGCAAAAATGGATGTTAGCTTTAAAATTGATTCTCTTGACTGTGTATGAAGGGAATTTATTTGCAATGTACACAGTGAATAAAAAATCAGAAAAATAAGCGAATTCTATAATCAGATGGCACAAAAAGTCGAAATGGTTCGTTCTTGACATGATAAAAGCTTTTCAGTGAGAGAATTGCTGTTTTAAACTATTGATCTATAGAATCTCTTGTTGAAACTAGTTTTTGCTTGGTTAATAACTTCTATTTTATGCTCGAAATTCACAAATTTTACATCGATAATTTTCTGACTTCTATATGTTAAAACATTTTTTCAATAATAAATCGTCGTTTTTCCCGTTGCAGAAAAAAATAGTGTATTATACACGGGAAAAATATTAGAGTTTAGCTCTCGATTATTTGTTTCCCTCCGCTTCGCGTTGCAACAACACAATCTCAAGCTAAAATCTAATACTTTTTCCCTTGTATGATAAATAACGATTTCTAATTATGAATGTAGATCATTTTTAATACACTTATTTCATTAATTTCCACTGCTGCTTAACAAATCCTTAAACTTTACATACACATATTCTGCTGAGAATGACTGATACATTTTTTGGAGAAACTTAATATTTCTCTCCCTAATCCTCTATTCCTACATTAATTTACACACAAAATCTCTTTAGTACTGATATTCTTTGCGTTTATGGCTCAGTGAGCAAACGGATTGAATCAGAATTTAATACTAATTTTCGTACTCTTCCTTTGTAATTTTATACACCTACACCTTGAACATTGAAGTGCTTCTCGCTGATTCTTACATTAAGAAACACTCCGGTGAACCTAGTTCTTGTCAAGTTGAATATTTCCTTTTTATACTACAAGGAAACCATAAAACTTGAATAAACAGTGGTCTGAATTTCACAATGTATAAATTAGAAATTTATTTAACAAGCAATCATACTTGTATCCTGCTTATACATTTATTAAAACTAATCATTTTATACATTTTAATGATTTCATAACTACTTCTTGTTGATTTTCAAATTTTTTTACGTTTTTCATCTGTCTCTCTGCTAAGAGTTGGTGTACCAAATCAAATTAGAACTTTCCTTTTGGCTTCTTTAATAGTTTACCGATAGACTACAATCGCTCAGTCGGCAATATTGGTAAACTCGTTGCTGTTCGAGATGATCCTACTATTTTTTGGACGACTATGATATAATACAGAGGTAATAACTAAGAAAATATCTAGAAAATGTTAAAATTATTTACTTACTGTTCAGTCCTGTCAAAACCAGAACAGTAAGTAATTCCTTACCTAAGCGTTTTTCCTTGGCAAACAGTAAATAAATATATTGTTCTAAGACTAAGTATGGTAATCAGGAGTTGCATAGGCGTACAAAAAAAGAATTTATTAGATTGGAACATTTCCTATATCTACTTCACAATTTTCCCTTCAATTCTATCCGCACTTTTCGTTTTTGCGCCACTATGAACTCTATTATCTTCTTTGGTCAGCCCCTTTCTTATCCAGCTAGTTGCCATTCTATTTTGTTATAGTTTTAGCTATCTTTCTTTCTTTATATCTTACTTCACAAATTCTATTCCACTAATATATTTTTTATATATGATTTCCATTTATTCCTTCATGTTCTCAATATTTCCCCACCGTGAAAATCCCATTTGTCTCGTTCCCTTTCCTCTTGTTGTTCCTATGTGTAGTTCATCCTTTATAGGTGCCACTTTCATCTAAATTGTCAGTTATTAATAAACTACATCGTTGACTGTTTTGATTACTTCTAAAGCACCGAATCAGTTCTTTCAATGTTAAATACTTTGTTTCATTTCATGAAATTCGAGACCATTTCCAATCAACTAATTTTATAATATATTTTTAAACGTGCTTTGAAGTTTGTCGAATTTTCTTTTTATTAAGTTTTGATATTCAAATTTTACATATGCAGCGTAAGCTCGAGCTTGTCTTGATCGATATAAAAATTCCCCAAATAGCCAGCACATAAATTTAAAAACTCAACCAATAAATCGCATACTGTTTTCCGAATCAATTTTATTACTCGACTAAAAATGTAACGTTCCTAAAAGACATTTGTCTTCTTTTGTTGTCTAGTCCAGATTAGGCTACAACTTCGATTGCATGTCATTGTTAAGTTGGGTCAGCGAGGTGCTTTCAGCCACAAAATTTTCCGGCGAAACGGGATGAAAACTGATATTACTGACAAAACAAGTAGTACAGCTTTCGCTTACACATACCAACTTCGGGTAATAAAGCAAGTTGCGAAAGTTATATTTTACAATGCGGGTGGGCGAGTTTAGTCCAGAAGTCATAGTCACTGTGTGTTTCCTAACTTCCCCTCGTTCCATTTACTAAATTCATGAACTTTTCATTGTGTTTTATTACTTTAATGTTTGAAAAAAGTCAATTAATAATGAATGTTTGAAAATGCAACAAAATATTCGTGAATAATTTTGTAACAAGAGATGCAATCTTTTCCCAATAGAGAAGCATATATTTTGACAGCTGACGTAGTAAGGTTTGCATGTGAAAAATTGCCAATGATCCTACGAACTACTTTTTACCTTGTAATTCTGCTAGTGTCTTTGTTGGATTATATTCATTAATTTTAATTTTTTAAACATTATTGTACAGGACCTAAATCCTTGATCTCAAAATAATCTTGAAGTTTGTGTTTATTTTCTTCAATCCAATATATATCTTTGCTAGCAATTAAAATATTATGAACGTAAACTAATAATAATAAAATATTATTATTACGTACTGCATAATACAAAGAGCTTTCTGCTTTTGTTGGTTTGATTCCCATACTTTTCAATTTTCTTGATAATTCTTCATACCCTTATTTTCTAGCTTGTTTGAGTCAATAAAGAGCTGTCCTCAATTCACAAACATCATATTCTTCTATACATTTCATCGTAATTTCGCTTTAACGTCTTCTGGAACTTGATAATTGTCTTTAATCACAAAACATCTCTGGAATTTCCATAAAAACTGTTTGATTCAATATTCCATTTAAATATGCAGTTACTACATCAAATTGTTTAATTTAAAATCTAATTCCATTAATAAAGCAAATAAAAGTCTTAGACATCCTATTCTTGCGACTTTAGCAAAAATTTGATTATAATCAACTCACTATTCATGACTATACTTTTGCAACAATACGAAATTTTCTTTGTTTAATTGATTCATCTGATTTATAATTATTGGTTGATATTGAACGACTTCTAATAACATTTTGACCTAGAGGCCGTTTTACAATATCCTAGGTATCATTTTTTAATAAACTCATTATTCATTTTCAATCATTAATTACTGGAGACTGGAGACATCTAATTCCAGCAAATATATTGGTATTTTCATCATCGTAATCAACTTCATTATTATTCGCTATTAAAATTAAATTTCTAGGACGACCTCTCAAACTAGTTTTAATCAATATTGGTCTTCTTCGTCCTCTTCCTTTATCCTCTTCTCTTGATCATTTTGGTGTTTCATTTATAGCAGGTACTACTGGGGAAGTATCCAATGGTCTTTCTCCTTCTTCTTCACATTCTTGATCCTCTTCAGATGGTTGAACTGGATTTTCTATCAAGTTTTCAGATTCATTTATCAATTCAACCCACAATTCATTTTTGTTTCCTTAATCATTATCAGCAGTCAGCATCTTAACTCCTTGATTCTTTAAAATTGTAGTGACATTGTATTCAATAAATTTTATATCATGAGCAATATATATTTTTCCTTTTGGTAACCAAATCCTATATCCTTTTGTTGCTGTAATAATCAATAGATTCCACTATGATCCTAAAAAAAACTTCGCCATAAAACTAAAAATACCGCTGTCACCAAAATGTAATAACCTAAGTAATTCTGTCACCAAATGTGATAACCTAAAAAAAACTCTGCTGTCAAAATGTCCCTAATGTACCGAGAAGGCAGCGTAGCTGGCTGTAACTACCCACGATTCCGTGGGAAACAGGAGTCGACGGCTCCTGTAAGAAATATCCGCTGCTACCAGTTGTCGTTGGTAATGAGAGGTCTTGTGTTATGGGGTTACATCAGTTAGAGGGGTGTGCTGAGGAAAATTTTTAGGTGTAGCTCTTATGTGTATATGTTAGGTATTCCTGCTCTCCTGGTTGAGAAAATAAATTAACCGACAATGATTTCTTCAACTAGTTTAATAAAAAAATAAGAAAAATAAAAATAAATTACACCAAACTGACAAAGCGTCAGGAATAATCGTATATTGTGACTGTAATTAAATAAAACCAGTGATAGGATCGAGAGAAAACTTGAGATACCCTTTTAAATCAACGCAGAATAAAAAGAAATTTGTTATTTTAAAAATAATCGCCAGAACCTGAATATTTTCGGGTACCCTATATATGAAACTTTGATATTAACAATTTAATATTCAACCTCAAATGTGCTCCCTATTCCTAATTCATACGGTGAGATATCACCATTAAATACTCGTATGCGATATGAACTATCATAACACAAATTAAATTATATAGATATAATATCATAGAATGCGGGCTGGCAATGTTAATAATCTGACCAAACTACAAAAAAAAATCATAATACACATTTAGTATAATTTTGAAATCAGACTTACCAATTCCCGGACTGGGTGTTCACAAAAACGCCGACGGACACGATTCGCGATTCGAACAAAAAAAGAAACCCTTTCAGAGCGCGTACAGTAGACGCTTCCTTGTAATCTTCTTTTCCCCTTTCGAAAAAAAAATTATACATACCAGATTGCTAAAACACTACTTTAATTATAAATTACTGAAACTCAGGACTCCTCAAAAACCACTATCCGCGAAACCCCAAAAGAACTAGACCGTTCCCAACTGCGAGTTTCTACCAACTGCCCCTCAATTGTTACACCTTCGCCGTTTTCGACCTTTCTCCCTAGTCAGCAATCTTTTATTTTTTTGTACCTGTTACTTTTTGATTGGTGGAACTTATCGTTCGACGAAATTGAACAATTGAATTTTTATTTGATTCCCCAAAATATCGTTATTTTGACGCAATTATTATTTCCGGTTAAAATATTATTTTTTTCTCTCTGCAACCAGACGAACCGCTTAGATAAGTGTTTTTTTCATTGTATCAATGTGAACTACCGCTTTCTATAGTTTAAACGTTACAATGTAAAAAGTAATTTGTTATACAGGATGATTCTCCCCATGTTTCTTATTTTGGTATTTATTACATTTTATGTGGATAACCTACAAATATCCCCTCCCCTTTGATTGATCTATCAAATAATTTACCTTTCGTAGTATATTTGTCTAGAACATATACAGTAGATTCAAATGCTCGTAAATAATTCAAAGACATTTATCTGTGTTGAACTATCTTAGATAAGGTGTTGATACTTCTTGAAGGACATCTGTTTCTTATGTGACATGCTGTAGCTATAGCATCAGTCCAAAACATATGTGATAAATCTGTAGTAAGAGACAACGCGCCATATCAACTAGGTTCCGATTAAAACGCTCATAAATACCATTTTGCTGACACTTAATCGACGCTGAATACCTTGATTACGCATAAAAGTATCCATCTCAATATTACAATACTCCTTACCATTATCGCTTTGAAGATACTTAATTTTCCTTCCTGTTGTACTGTAATGATCCCAAAAAGACATTATCATAAAAGGGCATTATCAAAAGAAAAGACATTGTTAAATTTGTGTAAATAATAATTTCAATGTGGTTAGCGGGCATCCATCTATTAAGGTCAAGCAAACACGCCAAAAGCACCTTCGCTGTAAAATATAAATATCACATTCATTTTGAATCCGGAAGGTCATGAATACGGGTAACTGACACATTAGATCGCATACTTCCTATAAATAGAAAGTGTCGACAAATTCAGGATGATTCATTATTATTATTTTGAATAGTACCAATGTAGGTAACGTTTATTTATAATTTGTGTTAATAATTCTTAATTATATTTATCCCAGTGAGTTTTTAAATGATGTTATTTATTCAACCCTTAAAGAATGGTTACGAGGTAAGTGTTTCTCCAAGATAAATGGTTTTATGGTTAAAGTAGTCTATACGAGGGGAACTTACTAAGTAACCACTACAGTACGTTCTACTTGAGTTTTATACATTTTCAATGCTGCTAAAGCTCCACTTCATACCATCGACACCGCTCATCAATAAATGTGATAAAATATTTAGCACCATTCAAGATTATGTTCTAAATGGTCCAACAATATATGTAGGTACTATTTCGAGTATTTCTTCACTAGGTCGTTCACTTGCTGGAAATGGTAGACGTGTCAACATATCTCGTAGACATACTTCACATTTTGATAATCATTTCAACAGTTTTGAAGTTAACCGTCTCGACTCTGATATTTAATATCGAAACAATTTAGAATTTTTAATATTTTTTCAATATATTGTGGAATTATCTAGAAACAGTTAGTTTCATTTAAATAGTAATGTTATGAAGTTATTTTATGTTTTGTTCAATTATTAACGTGAACTAGATCATTAGCATTGTAATGACCCATCCGACAATACCAAATTAAACCTTTTTATCTTCACCACGGCTTCCAGCATTCAATTGAATATTTCCATCCATGTTCATAACCTTTGCTGAATCTTTCCGAAACAACACTTCAGATTCTTGTTTGTGATTTTTGAAACTGAGACAAAGTTTGATCTTAGATCTTCTGTTACTAATATGTCAAAAGTGTATAGGAGTCTAGAACAATGCTTTGTGGTACACCAGCCTTTATTGGTCTTAGTTCTGAATACTGATCTTCACATATAATACGAAACATTTGTTCGAATTTGATTTAATTACCAAATTCTCCTGTGATTTTTATTTTCAACTTCCCCTGTATAACACAATTCAAATATTCTGCTCAAGACATATAACCTTTTCAGGCAACACAAATCATCCTAACTGCAAATTTTCACTCGCTGTATCTGACCGCTACGTTTCAAATTCTATTATTTTTCTCCTTCCTCGTAACCACGTTAACAGATATATAAATATGTCAACTACATTAAATTTGTGTAATTAATCATTAAACATTCATTACTCCAGCAGATTATGTGCTAAATAATCAAAATGTAACGTGTATGATCAAGTGAATTTCTTAATTGTATACGCAAAAGAAAAAGTTATAAATTCCTGCAATATAGCAATATGAAAGTGAAATAAGTGTTTAATTTCTTCGAGAAAACATTTAATCAAACATCCTACAACAGTGAATACAATATACGGTCCTTCGAGCAAAACATTTAAATATAAAAAACTTACCGTTCCATCTAATAACCCAAGTGAAAAAAGGGTTAATTAGAATAACATTCTTTCACTAATATAAAATTTCAACAGTAAGCTGTATTGTTCAGGTAGAAGTTGTTTAAGGGGTTTAAGGATACGAACATATGTCCTTGATGCCAGACTTTATCGAAAGCTTGAGCTACATCCAGGAATAGCTCTGAACATATCTTCTTTTCTTCCAGATTTTTTCTAGCTGATCAATAAATCTATGCTCTTGATCTATTGTTTCGTGATTTTCTCTAAAACCAAACGGATGAGGAATTGTGCATTTTTCTTCAATAATGGGTTTGAGACATTTTAAGAGTATTTTTTCAAAGAGATTTGATATAATGGGCAGTTATGATATTGGTCTATTTGATGAAACTTTATTAATTGGTTTTCCAGGTTTAGGATTCATGATGGCCATGTCCTCTGCTATTTTCCAACAAATGGGCAAATGTTTTAGTCTAGAAGATGCATTGAATAAATATACTAGTTTAACTATCGCTTTTTTTTGGTAGGTGCTTAAGAATTTTTCCTGTTATTAGGTCATAACAAGGTGCTTTTTTGGATTGATATTCTGACATTGTTTCATTGAAACTTATTTAAAAAATTTCATGTGTAGGTGAATTAAATAAGTTTAATATAATTATCTTTTCGTTGATTGGTAAAGCACATTTATATATACGTTCAACTGGAGTGACATCTGAAATATTTTCCATATTCTTATCGAATGTGGTGTCTAAAATAATATAATCTGCTTGATATATTAAACGGTATTTCACGTCACAAATACTGACTGTTAACAATCATTGAGACCATAATCTTATCAGGTAAACTACTTGTCAAGATAAATGGTTGACTACAATAAAAGTTTATGTCCATTGCAGGCTTAATTTTAACTATCTTCTAGCTATAAATAGATCTAAGCAACGGCTCTCTAATGGCGAAAGATTTTTAGAGTCACAATCAGGAATAGAATGATCCTTTTACAAAGATATGCTGTCTGCCTTTTCAAATTGAGTATAGTGACAGATTGGAAGGAAGTTCAATCTTCATTATACGATTAACCACGTTCGTATAGACCACCATGTAGTTACGCCTCTGGTGCTCGAATGTGTCACTGTTAACAAAGCAAAACAACAACTTTTTGCTAACCCTTCGCCCGAACCCCATAAGGATCCTCAATACGTTTGAAGTAAAAATCTGATAAGTTCAAGGGTTTAATAGGATAGTATCGGAGGGGTGGGGTGGTCTATACGAACGTGGTTAATCGTATAATGAAGATTGAACTTCCTTACAGGTAAGTCGTTTAATCTGTCATTATATTTCTTAACCACGTTCTACTAGACCACCATGTAGACGTTTAAAGCCTCCTTTATCAGATTTTTAAGCATTACTAAAGGCTCCAATGATATATCGTTCTTAATCTTCATATTTAATATTCATAAACAGTAAGTTGTGTGCTCTAAATTAGTTTTATCTATGATAATACCTGCCACAAAATATATATATATATATATATATATATATATATATATATATACACATATACATGTATAACATAACAACATTGATATAAGATCTAAACAAAAAACACAGACTACACATCATTGTGTAAACACTATAACTAAATAATTTACTTACGCAAACCAACTTTTTCTGCAAAATCTTCCCTAACCAGTACGGGCCTGTCATTAAAAAATGGAATTATAAGAACAGGTTGTCGTGTCCCTGGTGAAGACGTTTTAATTAGTTCGGAAATAAAGATCTTGTATTCGGTGCCACAGAACCTAATATCACTTAATCTGATTTTCGATAAAGTCTGAACCTTGTCTGAAGTAACTAGGGATACTAGCATAGCCAACTTGTAAGTTAATAATTCTAAGGTGATGTCCTCCAAGGGGTATAAAGTAGCTAGAAAATCAAGAACTACTTACGGATCCCAAGTTACTCCATACCTAGGAAATACTGGGTTTTCTCTAAAAATACCCTTCCAAAATCGTTGGAAAATACCTTCGCCAAAATCTATAACAAGTTTAAGGGCTGATTTATTACAGTTTAGGGTATTATATAGAGCCCAATTTTTATTTTCTTGATTCAGAAAGGAAAGGATATTATTGTTAGTAGGATTAAACCAATCTATATTATATTGCGAGCAAAAATTCCACCACTTTCTGTATGTATAATCGTATTGCCTTAATGAATTAACGCTCAGGGAATATATAAGTGTAGGTATTACTTCTTCGGTTACTCCTTTTCTTTTGTAAGCTTCCCCGATAATCTTCCCGCAACCAGGGTAATGTTGAACCATATTGGGTGGTTTTTCCTAAATGGAGAAAGTAAACGATCAAGTCTTGGTTTAAAATAAATTGGATTACCTATCAAACACTCCGCAAATAAGGGATACCAAGGCTGATTTGACCACAAAGGTACAACGATAATACCTTCCGCTCTGTCAATCATTACTTTTCTAATTGTTTTAAGTATAACAGGAAAAGGTGGAAGGGCGTAAAAGTTGAGATCGCTCCAGGATATTGAAAACGCATCAACTGCTACCGATTTTGCGTCCGATTTCCAGGAAACATAGTATGAAGCAAACAAATTTATTGACGGCAATCCTAAACGTTCTATAATAATTCTAAAGGCATTATTACATAACGATTATTCAGTCTCTATTTCTGAGGATCTCGACATATAATCCGCTTTATTCTCATCGGATTTAATATAAGAGGCGAATATAACAATGTGCCTAATTTCGAACCAATTCCATATGGCTCTCGACAACCTAGCTAAGCGTTTATTTTTCGTACTGCCCATTTTATTTATATAAGCTATTGCCGTAGTATTATCTACCCTAAATAAAATGTATAAACCTGATTTATCTTTGACAAAGGAATTTAAGGCATAAAATATTGCTAAGAGCTCTAAGCAGTTTATATGATATTTCACCTAATCCTTATTCCAGAAGCCACCTATCTCTTGATTAAGACAAACCGCGCCCCAACCTATTTTAGATGCATTCGAAAAAAAAATGATAAGAATAATTGGGCTGCGATATTGAACACCCTGAACTAAAGATATTCTTTAGCCACCAGTCCAAATCGTCTAAACAATCTCTTGATAATTCTATTCTAGAGTCATAGTTCCCATTAGACTTTTCCAATGATTTGCATTTCAAATACTCTAGAATTTTTAAATGTACCCATCCATAAGTAAGGGCCGGACAAATGGAGACTAAATATCCGATAAGTTTAGCAAAGTAACGAAGCTTTAATTTGATGCTCGATATAATGTCCGCGATAAATTGTGCGGCCCTATCCATTTTGTCAATATGCAAACTAATGGTCATAATTCTACTATTCCAAAGGAATCCCAAAAATCTAATTTTTTGAGCTGGAGATATACATGATTTGTCAAAATTCACAATAAATCCTAATTTTGATAGTAATTCAATTGTAATATGAGTATTCTCCTGACATGATTTATTTGATTTACTTGACACTAAAAGGTCGTCCAAATAGCTAACACTTAATAACCCTTTTTATCTAAGAGAGATTAAAACAGGTTTAAACAGCTTGCAGAAACCAAAGGGGGCAGAAGATAAACCAAACGGTAGAACATTGAATTCGAATAAATTGCCTTGAAATGAAAATCTTAAATATTTCCTATATGATCTATGTACTGGTACAAGATAGTATGCCTCTTTTAAATCTATTGTGCACATATAACAATCTTCAAAAATAACATCTTTAACAGTTTTAAAATTTTCTAATTTAAAATGCGCTGTTTGAACATAATTATTTAGCATTTTCAAATGTAATACAAAACGATAACCTCCCGTAGACTTTTCTACTAGAAAATAAGAAGACAGGAATTCACCTTCTTTATGGTGGCACTTTGATTTGGCACCAATCTTAAAAAGTTTCTCAATACATTTTTGCAGACAGGACAGCTCTTTTTTCGAGACTGACTTTTCTTTAAGGTTCTACCGTTGAGGAGGTCTAGATTTAAAAGGAATTTTATAACCCTTAACCCAGGATAAAATTGTAAGGTCGTTGGTTATGGAAGCCCACTGATCATGAAAAGGGCGAATTCTTTCTGCATATTTAATTTGATTATCTACCTTTAGCGTCTCTGACGAGACAGTTCCTGGCGGTACGACTTTGGGCGTGTCTTCCGTCCTGGTTCTTCTTCCTGTGGTGTCTGAATGCATTTGTGGTTTTCATCTTGGTTCTTGGAACCTGACGCTGGGAGTTCAAAAAATATGAGGAAGTGCGAAAGGTCCGCTTACTAACGGGTTTCTTAGCTTTAATATCCAAGGCAGTTTTTTCCACAGTTTGAGCTGCTTTGCATTTTTCGGAAAAATCCGAACCAAACAACATCGTATCCCTTTTAACCTCTTCAGCCAGTTTTTGGGTAGATTGACTCATATAGGGATACACCTGGCGCTTCCGATGATTAGATAGCAAATAGTGCACTTCGCAGAACACCTTAGCTGAGTCGGCAGCTTTAGGGGTCAATGAAGCTTTCACATCTGCCGGGATGGTTTCAGATATCATAATTGCAGATATAACTTCTTCCAATCCATATAATCCACGTCCCAGCTTATCCTGAAGGGTGGCAAACAAAGAATATTTTTTCTTCTCAGTAGCGGATATCAGTCTTTCAGATTCTAAGTTCATAACGGGACTCGCTAACAGGGGACAATTTTCTGGAAAAAGAATTTTGGCAAACGTTTCCCTCGTTTCCTTGTTTATACCATCAGTTAAAAAACTTTGCCATCTGATCACTAAAGCCTTATCCAAAGGTGGACCAAAATTGGATAACATCCTGGGATCAATAACCAACACAGTCTCATTAGAGAGGTCGGGAAAGGTCGCTGATTTGGGAGATTCGTGAACTTCAACTCTAGTCTTCACGGGCCCCCCTTCTTGTTTTTCTTCAGAAGAAGAATCTAAAACTGATCTATTAAATCTTGGTCTTTGCCTTGGGGGTGTGTCTGATAACATATTCTCAGAGTCATCACTCTCGCTTCAATCTAGAGAGAGTCGTGAATTAGCATTTTATGAAAAAAGAGGTTAATTACTCAAATTTTTGACAGGATAGTTGCATAAACAACTACTTTAATTTAATGTCAACAGGAGATAATATACATAAATATATTAACATATCCTTGAACTCTTTAATGAAGTCTTGCATAACAAAATTTCTCTGACAATGCATTTTTGTAAAAATAATATCAATGCATGGAATTATTGCATAAACAATAATTTTGTATATTTACAAGATAATATCGATGCATGAAGTCATTGTATAAACAATAATTTTGTCTTACACTGTATATTTACAAAATTAATATCGATATATGTAATTATTGCATAAACAATCATTTTGTCTAACACAGTATATATACAAAAATAATATCGATGTATGGAATTATTGCATAAACAATAATTTTGTATATTTACAAGATAATATCGATGCATGAAGTTATTGTATAAACAATAATTTTGTCTGACACTGTACATTTACAAAATTAATATCGATATATGTAATTATTGCATGAACAATCATTTTGTCTGACACTGTAAATATACAAAAATGATATCGATGTATGGAATTATTGCATAAAGAATAATTTTGTATATTTACAAGATAATATCGATGCATGAAGTTATTGTATAAACAATAATTTTGTCTGACACTATATATTTACAAAATTAATATCGATATATGTAATTATTGCATAAACAATAATTCTGAGAATGAATGATTGTAAAAAAAAGAAAGTAAAAACCAAATCATTTGAAATCGACAGTTACTAATATCAATTTTGCCTAAATAAAATGAAAAATATAGCATTACTTACTGGAATCGCTTAAGTTTATCCCGAAGGGAAACTATTGTATCTTGAGGTCGTTTCATCTTTTTTTAAACCGATTTTGATTGATTTTTGTACTGTCTTCTTACCATTTTTAACTACGTGACACTATCTACGCGCACTGAAAACGTATTGAGGATCCTTATGGGGTTCGGGCGAAGGGTTAGCAAAAAGTTGTTGTTTTGCTTTGTTAACAGTGACACATTCGAGCGCCAGAGGCGTAACTACATGGTGGTCTAGTAGAACGTGGTTAAGAAGTATAATTACAAAATAAACTCGTCACACTTACCCACCATATTCCTTAAATGAAATCAAGCTGCTCCACACGCCCCTCTCCTCAAGCAATCCGTGCATTTGTTTACATCAGCTGCTTTTGTAAATTGAGTTTAGTATAGTGGCGAAATTGCAATTCATAGACTATATTTTCCGCACCTAACAAATATTTTACGAAATTGGAAAATCAATTATCAATGAATTTCTTCTATTGTATATTTAACACGAAATTGGAAATTCTAATATATAATATTCAAGGTAATTGTATACCATTGACTTTCGATGAAGCTTACAAGGTTCCGTCGCAAATGTATATACATTCCATCAAGAAATCAATTACGCGTAAACATTAAATTTGTAGCCATTGTGTACCACCCTCTTGCGTTTCAAAACCAATTAACTTTTTTTGAGCTTTCATTTAATCCATATTAATGCCTACTAATGGTCGGGCAATGAAAATTCATAAAGATACTTCCATTAGAATAGACCGAAAATGAATTTCGAGCTAATAAAGTAGAAACGGTTTGAGTCCCAATTGTAAAAGATTTTAATTCGTTTACTGTATGCGATATATATCATGATGAATCCTGCTGTTTTTGAAACATGTAAAGTCGTAAAAATATTTTATGCGAGTACGGACGTTAAATTCAATTCAGAAAGAATATATTTGCGAAATATTAAGTGCAACTTTATAGCACACGGGAGACGCAGTCCAAACGCTATAAAAATACTTTCTATTTCGATATCCGTGCATAGTTTTTATACTCGGATAAACTTATTATTCACAATAGGAAAATGCTACAAAGTAGAAATTTAATTTCAAAACACGACTTTCAACTCTTAAAATTGGATAAATAGACCCACTAATGAATAAGTGGACAAGGGAAATTTTGAAAAGTGAGATATTTCACATCACCCTTTTTTTTCAAATTTCAGTCATTTATTCAATTTGAATTATTAAACTTGCCTCGAAATGATACTATTATAAATGATTCTATAATAAGTTTTCTTCAACATCGGTATCCACCTTTCAGGGTTTGTCATTTTTGTAATTATTTTCGACCAAATACCATCTGTTATCTTTTCAACATGTCCATACCATAGGAGCGCATGGTTTTCCAGTATATAAATCGTAGTTTCCATTTTCTGTCAAATGAATTCAGTTCTTAATCTGCTTTATCTTACTACCTGGAAACTTCTTTGCGATTTTTTTCTTTATCTCTTACTGCTGTTGTTAGTGACTTGTTGTTACTTTTAGTTAGTATTTTTCGTCGGTATTCTCTATCTAATTTTCTGTCCGGGCTTCTGATACGTATGTAAGTATAGGTATCAAATTTGACAGTTCTTTAAGATGAAATAAAGTAGGCGAGCGGGACACCCCCAAAAAGTCGCTTAGAAATAGCAGTATGTGACCACGCAGTACTAATCGCTAAGACCACTTTCGCCTTATGTTATCGGGGTCGCTGAATACGAATATGGAATTATTTTTACGATAAAATTGGGGGAACATGGAAAAAAACGGCAATTTCGGGTAAAATTGAGACAATTGAATTTGGCGTTTTTCTGTGTTCATCTCGCTATATCTTCCACATTTATCAATGTATCATTATGAAATTTTTTATTACTATTGCGTATCTAAAGATCTAAACAACAAGCCTACTCCGAAAATTCTGCGACAATTAATACTTGTACAGTAAATTTACAATTGTTTACTTTTACGTGTTCCGAGTTTTGTCGTGCAAATGCAAAAGTTTCAAATTTCTAAAAACGAATTATCCAGTATTAAAATGCAATACATAAAGAATTTGGGAAAGTTTCAGATCTAAATATTGAAAAGAAAAAAAGATATGCTATGTCAAAGTCGAGCGTAGCGTGCGGCTGCACGGCGCGCTATAGCACATAGATGCTGATACTCGCTTAATATTTCATGTACAACGTATTCAACGCAGAATGAGTGAAAACCAGTTAACAATTGTAGAATCTCCCGATACAGACGTTTTTTTATTACTACTATTTCATTTTGCAAGTTTCGAAAATAGACCTCAGTTATGGTTTTTCACGGGAAAAATATCAGTACGCACTGATTTCAGAAGGTATATACCTATTCATAGTTTAGCACAAAAATTAGGAAAAAATATCTGTTCGTCGTTGTTAGCTGCATACGCTCTAACAGGCTGTGATACTAATTCATCGTTATTTTATATAGGCAAGATCAAGGTGAATGCAGCATTACGACTTATGTCAGACGAAGAATTGACTAATTTAGCTACAATAACCGACTTAGACATACATGTTGCTCAAGAAGTCGTCAGTACATTCACATCTTATTTGTACGATCCAAAGAAAAAGTCAAAAGGTACACGTAACGATATAAATTCATTAAGATATCATTTAACTACCGAAAAGAACTCTGAAATCGCAAGACTTCCTCCATCTGAACCCGCGATGCATAAACACATTTTAAGAGCTCTTTGGCAAATCAATGAGTGAAAACAAGCAATCGAACCTCTAATCATTTCCAAAGATGTGACAAAGTTTGGCTGGGTGGTAGAAACAGGTAGATTGAGATTCGATTATTACGATGGACCCACTGCTATGGAAATACTACAACAGTACTTTTGTTCGTGCACTGGCAAAAATGCTTGCGAAACTGACGTTTGCCCTTGTAGACAATCTAATTTGAAATGCTGTGATGTTTGTAGTTGTAATGATACATGTGTAAATAAAGAAGTGATTGTAAATACAGATGAAATAAATGAAGATTTTTAAGATATTTCAATGGTTTTTATTTTAATTGATATATTAAAACCGTATTTCGGACGCTTGTCAAGTTCCGACTCGGATAGTCGCTGCTCGTGCTATAGCGCGCCGTGCAGCCGCACGCTACGCTCGACTTTGGAATAGCATATCTTTTTTCTTTTCAATATTTAGATCTGAAACTTTCCCAAAAACTTCTTTAGGTATTGCATTTTACTACTGGATAATTAGTTTTTAGAAATTCGAAACTTCGTGATACAACTTTTGCATTTGTACGACAAAACTCGGAACACGTAAAAGTAAACAATTGTAAATTTACTGTTCAAGTATTAATTGTCGCAGAATTTTCGGAGTAGGCTTGTTGTCTAGATCTTTAGATACGCAATCGTCATAAAAAAAAATCATAATGATACATTGATAAATGTGGAAGATATAGCGGGATGAACACAGAAAAACGCCAAATTCAATTGTCTCAATTTTACCCGAAATTGCCGTTTTTTCTCATGTTCCCCCAATTTTATCGTAAAAATAATTTCATATTCGTATTCAGCGACCCCAAAAACATCAAGTGTAAAAGTGGTCTTAGCGATTAGTACTTCCGTGGTCACTGTAAGGTCAATTTGGTGGTGCGTCCCGCTCGCCTAAAGAATGTCGCAGTAGTTAACTGAAACATGGATAATATTTGTGAACGCTATTATTACTTTTCCGCCCAACTTTCTATATGCGAGAAAAGTATTGGTTTACCCCAAAAAAATTTGGAATTTTGAAATTTTTTTTGAGTTATTTTTACGTTTTCCATCAAAAACAACACGAAAAAACGGTTTTTGGAAAAAAAATCCTGTGTGTATGTTCAGGGCCACAGATGCGGAAAAGTTAGTTGTAATCCTTAAAGCCGTTTATTTTTTCTATAAATTCGGATAAACAATTACCATGGTGAAAGTTTCTAAGATCTAAAGTCCAATGAAAAGTGGTATCAAGTTAGCCAGATTACTGCTGCAATATTTTAAGACAACTGACCCAAAATAATTTGAAAGGAAAAATGATTTGAGCAACTTTTCATTATTTTTAGATTGAAATATATTAAAAAAATGTGTAATATAATCATGGTAACATTACTGTCACGAATCTCAATGTTCTCACTCATAGATAAAAGGTATTGAGAAGCGTGCTCTTCAGATAAGGGATCATGTGATTCTTTTTTATTTTTGCGCCTCTCTTAAAGAAATTTGAATTGATGGAAAAAAATCAATATACCTTTTATATTTCCTCGAATAAGCTAAAAATAAAATATATTTACGGGGAATTTCAATAATAGCCTTTCGAAAATCTGGTTTAGTTGTATAAAATTCAATTCGACAGCTGAAAAGCCAGCAAATTATTTCAGTTTAAGTGTATTGGAAAGAAATAAACTACTTCATCCCAGGTATGAATGTGTATTCGAAATCTACGACACTTTACGTCTTCATGAAGACTGACAGTATTTAGGAGCAATAAAAAAGAAAATCCTGAAGAGGATTAACAAGGATAAAATACGAAACAAACTTTTATCCCATTAACAGACCACTTTGTATAAATCCACCAAAGGATATACAGATAGATCTTCACGATGAAAATCCCTTTCAAATAATCGGTTTTGGTGAAAGCAATCGAATACAAAAAGAAAAAAAGGTCTTACAAGATTACGTTTCAATTATACAGTGAAGAAATTAGATTTAAAAATATTTGATGGGGTTTCTAAGTAAATTGAATATGAAACAAACAAAAAAATGCGTTTTAAAGAAAGATTTATTATTGTATTTGTTCAGTACTCAGCGATTTTTTGTTTAATGGGGTGTATGCTCTTTTTATAGAAGTAACTCAGAATATGAGTTTAATATCAATGAGACTCTTATCGTATTGAGAGGATAAGAAAAAGTGACAGGAGTAAAACCGAATCTAATAATCATATGAGCTTTCATGAATCCAACTTGTGATACAGAATTAAAACAAGACGAAGATTATCATTTACAAAAATCTAATGACAACAATAGTTATAGGATGGAGAACATTCTCAGAAGTTATACTAAGGACTGTTGAGGTTAAAATAGGGGGAAAAGTCATTTTGTCATTTGGTATTGTACGGTTTGTTGCAAGATATGGGTAGTAATAATATTTTTCTTGTTAAATTCCAATCACTATTGTTGTTATTATAAAATCTGGAAACATAGCCTCAAGTGCATCTACCACTTTGACACTTTGAAATATCACATATCTGGTATCTTGATATCTGAAAGAAGAAATGTGAGTGTTTGTTTATTGGCGTTTTATTTGTTTGCTATTAATGTAAACGATAATGTCGGTTTAACTGTAATTTTGTTACTAAAAAAATTAGTTCAGGCTGCCTGACGATACGTTTAAGGACATTAAAAATGAGGATCTTACTGAAAACGGTTTTCTTGATTGAAACGATGCAAATCGAGGAAACGGAAGAATAAGATAATGAAGAGATGGAGATGAAGATTGAAATGGAATCTGAAGAAAACCATAATTATGAATAAAAGACGAAAACAATTTATTATAATTTCTTTATCAATAATCATTTTTCAAAGTAAAAAGATCGATATTTGTTTTCCGAATTTACTTGTTTATTTGGTTATTTACTCAATAAATTAAGAATGTTCAATCACAAATAGATGTGGATTATGCCTACAGGAGATAACACTTAAAAAAAAACCTCAACTTGTACTTTACCTCAAGGGTGGGTGGAAATGAGTGTACTTTTCTTGACAAACATAAACATTACAACTTTTTAAATTAAATTTTCTCTTGCAAAAATCCAACTTTCCCCTAATTTTTCCACAGTACAATGTCTCTTTATATATTACTTCAAACTATTTGAGAGCTTAACAATATCTCATAGAATATACTAAAAATGTTTTATCTTCTTTTCAACTATCCTTGAACGCATTTTTGTGTTACGTGTCTGAATTTGGTAATTAACAAATTACTCGGGGTGTTTCATATTGTTAAAAAAAAGATTAGTGACACTCCTTTCAGTACTGAAGTATAATTATTCCATTCAATTTAGATATTTAATGACATGTACAAGGAGGAAACAAAATTAAATATAAAAGCCTTGGGCCTTTGTTTTTCAGAAAGGGTATTAATAGAAAGTGAAGTAAACCGTTATTTCTAATCAGTGATAGAATGGGTATTGATAGGAAACGTATTACATATCCCGTTTTTCTTCCTATCTAAAACTACTGATTTCAGTCTCGATAAATTTCCAGATGGGGAAACATCTGAGTAATTCAGTGAGTATTTTATAAATCAAGTTTCATATATAAAGTAAGGTCCTAAAAATCTGATAATATCCAGTATAACGGCGAAAGAACCCCAGAGATCATCCACGTGCAAAAATGTGTGTAATGGAGCATTAGTAAAGTTTAAAAAATATTCGAATAATATAATGATGCTTCGTATCCGAATGAAAATTTGTAAAAGTTTTAGTCGAAGCGGATAAAAAAAATAATTACTAGTTTGACTCTTCTATTTTTTGCCAACGTTTCGGTGAAATTCGCCACCTTCTTCTGGGCTACAAAAAACAAAACCGAATAATAAAAATATAGTTTTACAATAAATTGGAAATTACAGATGGCAATTAAAATGAAAAACAAAGACAAATTGAACAAATGTGTAATAACGATAGAGGAAAAACTCACCTAAAAATCCGAACCAAACCAGATCACAAGGGTGTAAAAATATATAAAATACATTTGTAAAACACAGATGTAGAAGTAAAAAACAATAAACACAAGACACACATCTAATTCATTCAACAGCAATTAAAGAACTAAGGATATAATTAATATATCAGAAAACTGAATATCTGATTTTGAGTTGTTCCCAAATTGTGTGGAGAAATCAACGAATGAAATTATTGATCACATGGTTATATATTCGACTTAATTTATCTGTATCTGTTTTCCTGTTAATAGAATTTTTGCTCTTTTGGATCATAACCATCACTAATAATTAGTCTCTTCTTATAATTGTCCTCAAAATCAATAATGCTCACGTTTTCAAAACCGAAGTCATGATTCTACAAATCTGTTTTATTTGGGTAAGTAGAATGTTTATTTTTACAAGGATTTTTGTGTTCTCTATAGCGTAGGAGCCGTTTAGTTTGGACAACATATGGAGCAGAACAATCCTGACAGGGAATTTTTTAAACTAAATTCGAATTATATATTACTGTCTTAAATGAAACTTACTGTTTCTGGATAATTCCACAATATAGTGAAAAAATGTTAAAAATGCTAAGAAATTTGACAATTGTTTCAATATTAAATATCATCGTCAGAATGACAGGAGTTACATTTCATTTGATGCCTATCTGATGTTAAATAATTATTTTGGGCTAAACCAAGAACTGACCTACCTTGTGATTTACTTAATATATGATGATAGAAAAAAGAAGAAGTATGATATTACAAATATTAAAGCTTAGATATTATTAGCCCTATGGGATATCCTGGATATCATTTTTCTAATTTAGATCGGTATAACTGTGCAATGATATAGAAAACCAGGAAAACTATATATGCTGATCTTTACAATTATCACTTAAGAACACAATTTAATAGTGAAGAACTCCCTAGATTTATATGTTCATTGACGACTTCATATTGTGGGTTTCTTAAGTGCCTTCTAAATTCTAATTCTTCAAGGAAATCCAATTCTTGATTCTTATCACAAACATGCAGTACTTCCATTTCTGTGTCAGGTGTCAATGAATGTTTGGTTGTAACCTTATTAAGCGTAGAGTTTAAGCCCAATTATGAATTTAATTTAAAATATTTAATGATAAAAAAAATGTAAAACTACTGATTAATCTGTCTACTCGGTTATAAGAATATACAAGTAAGTACAGATCAAAATCAACCCAATTCACTGAATACTACCCCCAACATAGTTATAAGGCCTACTTACAATCAACAGTGTCAGCAATGGTATACTACACTGAATTTAAATCAAATAATAAAAATATTAAACGCATCTAAAATAAATTGTTTTGGTCAAGCCAGGGTGGGTGTGAAGAACCACCCATGAATTATAGTATTCGTTAGACTCAAGCGCGCAAAGATTAAACAATATATATATATATATATATATATATATATATATATATATATATATATGTATATATATATATATATATATATATATATATATATATATTTCCAGGGTCGGAAGGTTCAGACGGGAGAGCTATAGACGCCTCCGTGTCTCTGTTGGTTGTTGTCCTGAAAACTCGGGATCTTCCATTTGAAGGCACAAATGTGCGTTTGGTTATCTTGTTGAAATCCGTTGTTTGTGTTTTCTCATGTTTCAATTAACATCCTTGCTCCCAAGTTGTACACCTTTTCTTGGTTATGCCGTACCGATGAAGGCTAATGAGCCAGAAACATGCATGTCTGCGGTTACGACTCTTTTCAGTAGCCCCTTCTTCTATTTGCGTGCAATACCCACTAATCTGTTCTTTATTATATATATATATATATATATATATATATATATATATATATATATATATAGGGCAACAGAATAGATTGTCTTACTGCCCTCTGAATCTAACATTTGCAATCAGCAGGTGGTATTTTACCCCCAACTCCCAACTACTCGACCTAGAAAATACTGCAGAACTATGAGATACTTCATCCAAAAGGGTCCAATACTTAACACTTCCTTCTTACTAGATGGCCAACAACAGATAATGAGCCCCGTATGACTTCAACACCAACACGTGGCATATATCCGATACCGAAACTTCACTGTTAGCGGTTTCCTTTAAATAATGATAACTACATAGTGTTGCGAAATCAGAAAGCAGACAATACTTACGATTTATAGCGTGCAAAATATCCCATATGGTTTGTGGTAACGGTTTCCAAAATCTACCAGGACGAATATCTCCAAAAATACGAACTGTCGTACAAGAAAATACTAAACCGTATATTCCACAATTAATCTAGAAAGAGAACTTATAAAACCCACTAGCGGATGACTTCTCAGTCATTAATAAAATTCACACAGAATAATATATCCGAACTACACCGTCACAACACCGAGTATGTTCCGCATCGATCAAGACATAAAGTGCAACACTACTCTCTATGTAAGCCAATACGCGTTCGCAAGTACAACAGAATACATTTTCTGAGTAGCCTCGTTCAAACGCTCTAACGATTAGAGGTAACGGAGCCACAAAATTTGTCTATGGACTCGTAAAGTCATAGAGCAAATGCTCTAGATAAACAGAAATCTCGACTACTCTATGCATTCCCACTGCAAGAAATGAGAAACGAACGCATTTACCCAATACACATCTGTCATCGAGCAATTGTCAAAACCATACAACCCAACTACACCTGATAAAATATAAACAAAACAGAAATATTCACGTATTACCGATTATTTAAATTATTTCAAATAATCGTAGTACCTGCCAATGTTAACGAACAAAGCCAAATACACGAAATCATGCCCTGCGATCTTTTATAGCCACTGCTAAACTGCATTTTTAACGCCATCTATTAGCTTAGAAGGTTACTAACGAACTTTATTTTACTGATTGCTGTAATACCGTACCGGCATCTGTGAATTTACCCAAACCAAGCTGTTTGGATGTCAATTTTAAAAAATAAAGTAATTTTTGACAAATGGGTAAATTTATGTGGAAACAGAAGGTTGAAGGAGAAAATGACATCTGAGAATATTCACAACAATTGTAGAGTGTGTGCCTTACACTTTTGGTCCAAATAAAGTTCTGAAAAGAGGAGTTTTCCCATCAGTCAATTTACCTGGTAAATCTATAATAATTAAAGAAAAAAAACTAACAACTAACTAGGATACATTTATTCAATAATTGTTTTCATTTTCTAGAATCTTTAGAAACAGTAACTGATGATGTTCCTTCCTCAATAATTGAAGCTGAATTATCAACCTCTTTAGCTGTACCACAAATTGGCAATGCATCTGTAACTGAGAGTCCTAGGACTTTAAAGTTACAGGAAGCTTTAAATGCTCAATTTGTAAAACTGAGAGCTAAATAAGCACAAGAATCCTGTGCTAATAATGAGGCTACACATGCTGTTCAAGATTCTACTTCTGTCACACCAGCAGACTTGAATGCCACAGTTACTCCAAAAAGAAGTGAGTGAATAATTAATTGATTTATTAATATATAGGTGTTTAACAAAGAAATTTTCACAGAAATAGTAGATATTAGGTAAAGGTCAATATTTTGATTTATTAAAAACATGAAAAATTATTAGGTACTTAGAAATGCATTTATAATTTCATATTATTTAGTTACATCAAGTTTTGACTGTATACTTCTATTAGAATATTGTCTAAAATAGGGTTTAAAATTTAACATTTCAACAAAAATGTTATCTAAATACAATGTATATTGCATATTCATATTATTTTTTATTGCTAATGATATTATTTTTTAATTTAGGAAGATCTGATTTACTTGCTGAGGTGAATGTCTCTAGGTTTAAAGACCTATCGCCAAAATCCAGACGTCTCTATGAAATAGCCACTCAATTTAAAAAAAGAGCTACCCAGTTTAGAAGAAGTCGTCAGTTGCTGTTAAAAAGGTATGCTGCTGAAACCTTTAAAAAATCTGAACTTTTTGAAAAATGTGTATCCATTATATTGTATCATATGTGTAATATTTGTTAGCACATGCTATTATCAAAAAATTATTCTTATTTTATGTTTGAGAAGAAAATAAAGAAAATCACCTGTGCATTTTATAAACAAAATTTTATATTAAATTTTTGATACTATTTTTCGACATTCGTCTTTTAATAAACTATCATGGTTAATAAAAACGGATAAAAGCTTTAAACAGCTTTTTGAAACAACCTATCTTACTTTTAAGCCAAAATAAAATAACAGGTTGTTTCAAAAAGTGTTTAAACTTTGTGTGACTGTTTTTATTTGTATAATTTAAAAAACCTTCAGTATTTGCTTGGCTTGCCATCTAGTAGTAGCTAGTGAACGGTGACTAATCATGTAGATCTCTTCCTTTATTTTTTCCCTGTTGGTGAATAGTAACCTTCCACCACAATAGATGGCGCAGCACTCGACAAAACTTTGTGGCTTCGGACTTAGTACAGGAGATTCCATTCTTCCCCGTATTAAAAGTATCTATGCTCGAAATTATCATATCAAACAGATGGAAATAAACAGTGATGTATCACTGAGTAGATGTTTAAAATATATTCGAATGCAATCCTACACAGAAGATTTCTAACTAGTATGTCTTTACTGAAACCAAAATATGGTAAATAACTGAAGAAAAGATACCTCTAACTCAAAAGGAAAGTATGTATTACTAGATTAGTAAATTTTATCACACCTAATTACTACTTGAAATGTTTTAGACTTAAAGTCAAGGAGTCAGTTATTTATAACTGCCCCCTAATAAGTTTTAGCACTTATCAAGCTGAAGCGAACAAAGTATTTGGACTACTGTGGTTATATAATCAAAACCCAAAAAACAGTAGCCCCACGGTAACTAAAAACTATAGTAAAATCCACAAGAGAGACAAATTCACCCATTACATGGTGTCAAGTAGATGTTTTGCGTAGTGGAATTTATCTGGTTGTTTTAATCTGTATGCTCGTAAGTGTTGACCGTATCTGAGTAGACTCAGCGAGAAATTTAGAGTTAGATTATGATACTGATTTAAAGTTGAAAAGTTATATTAACAAGTGAATTAAACGTGCCTATGCAAATCTAAAAATGCTATTTCCCTATCGGCACATTTAGATCAAAAAACAAAAATTTGATTATGTGGCACTATGGTTCTTAGCCACTTCAATTACCGTGATGATATTTATGGTCCATGTATTGATAATGTTGATATTATTCGTATTCAGCGTACCCAAAACACTTGCCTTCGTTACAAATACGGGATAAGAAAGTATGAAAGAATCACACATGAGTTGACTGACGCAAACTAGCTGAATATGAAGAATCGGAGATAGTTGCATATGGTAACATTATATCATAAAATTGTTATTTCTAAAACACCACTCTATTTATATAATAAAATCACTTTTTGTTTAAAGGAATGCATTTTGTTCTATATATTAACGCTAAGTATTTAAAAAAAGTAGGATGGCGCTCTATAATTGCGGGTTAAAAATAATCGTTAAACAATCGATAAATGTATTTAATGATTATTAAATACATTTTAACGATTATTAATTGAAATAATATTAAATTAATATATCCTCAAATAAGCATTTTAAATTATGATATTGACTGGACTATGACGGTATTTAACACTACATCTCTTGCGTCAACTATACGTAAAAACGAATGGTATTCATTGAATATACGACAGTAACATGTTGATCGTGTTCTGCGCTGCTGAGTGCTCGAACTTGTTTGCGACCTTTACAAGTATATATTTGTTGTGATCACATTTGAACTGTGGTCAAACCAGATTCATCCATATTGTTGTTCCCGGAAGAAATTGGCGTTTTTCCAAAATACATGCAATTACTTGAAATAAGCCAGAATGTTACGTTTTTCAAAAGCCTGAGCCCTAGATAAGTACTTTAAGGATATCTCAAAGATATGCAGGAATTGTGTCATAAAAAAATATTGGACCCATTTCCACTCAGCCATTTTGCGTTCCTTGTTGAAATTGTGCTAACTCCGTTTGTTTCTGCTATTAATCCAGGCGAAAATCAACTGATTTAAAAAAATTGTTATCTAAATTCTGGCTGGGGGAAGTTGTATTACAAAGTATTGAAAAAATTAATTAACTAGGTTGGGATTTGCGAGGAAGATTTGGGGGGTGGAAAAGGGGTAGAAAAACACATTATTGCGATTTTTAGCCAAAGTTGAGGTTTTAGAAAAAAAAGTTGAATGTAAAAGTTGTGGATCTCGAAAAGATCTGCAACTGTTATGTAGGTGACTTTTTCACATAACTTCAAAATTTCCGAGAAATTCCGACTATTATGTTTTTCATTTTTAGTTTCCGCAAAAAATATTCAATTTGAATGACAATTTGGTAAAAGGTGCTTTTATAGTCCCAAACTATGAAAAAAAATTCACATTATAATATATGACGTTTTTTGGTCAAAATCACTTTTTTTTTCAAACAAAAAAATTGTACGTAGAAGGTTCCGTGGGATCTCATTTTTCTCGTGTTTATATCTACTTTCTAAAAAAATCGTAGTCACAATTGAAAAACACGCCCAAAAATGCAAAAGAACTTAAAAATCATGTTTTTCGAGAACTAAGTCGGTTTTCTCGGAAATTTTTAAGTTATGTGAAAAAGTCACCTACATAACAGTTGTAGATCTTTTTGAGATCTACGACTTTTACATTTAACTTTTTTTATAAAGTCTCAACTTTGGTGGCAAATCTTAATAATGTGTTTTCATTGGAAGGGGGCCATAATAGGCATAATTTCCCTAAACTTAAATGTCCAGAATGTAATGCTGTCTATATAGTTCAAACAATTCGAAATTTTGAAATTGGACACAATGAACACTTACGAGCATACAGATTATAACAACTATTACTCAAAACATCTACTTGATACCAAACATTCGTTAACACCTAATACAGAGAATTAGAAGTATTACATATTTATGATAAGAAACAAGAACTAGATTTCCTTGAGAAATTAGAAATTAGAAGACACTTAGGAGACCCACAATATGAAGTCGCCAATGAAAAGATAAGTCTAGGAGTTCTCCATTATTAAACCGTCTTCTTAAGTAATAATCAGAAGATAATAGTTACCCTTGGTTTTATTGCACAGTTATACTGATCTTAAATGGAAAAGAAGATATCCAGGATATCCCCATATCATACCTTCTTTTTTCTATACATATATATTAAGTCAATTACAAGATAAGTCATTTTTTGATCTAGACAAAAATAATTATTAAATATCAGGTAGGCATTAAATCAAATGTAACTGATGATATTTTAACAAATCAAAAAAAATTTAGAATTTTTATGATTTTCTTATTATATAGTGGAATTATTAAAAACAGTTAATATGTTGGAGTATCTCAATCTGCCGCATATACTACAGTTACAGTACATGCAGCAAATTTCGGGAAAGTCAATATCCTGTCAATTCACTTTGGTGCATTGGTATTTCTCTCCATTGTTAAATTCATCGTAAATTGTTTCATCGTTGCCTAGAATCATCGGTATTATAAGGATGAAATACCTGTGTATCAAAATCCTTTTGAATCAAATCGAAAGCTTTGGAATCGATGCCGCGCCCCCGAATACGTGCTTTCTATCGAATGCAATGTAGAAATTATGGCTGCGTATATGTCCTCACAATTAAATTCCGTGTGATTATATACCAATCTAATATTGATCAAATTGTTAGAGAACACAATTTATATTATGAAATAATTTCGGAGCACGAGGATATTTGACGTTTAAATAATAACACAATTTACTGAGTAAATTGAATGTTGGTATCAAGCACAATTTATCACAGCTACATTAAAAATTACGTTGAATGATAAATTATATAGTTGATCTACTCGTTTTGATAATATGAACGAAATATAAATTAATATTAAATGAAAAACTTTGACTAATTTTCTTTGTGATTCACAACTGATCATGAACTACCCTAAGGTTGCTTGTGTTGATGGATACAAAGACGGTTACAGGAATAAACAATTAGAAAATTCCACTGGTATCGAAGGCTCTAGTAATGTGCTAATCTCAATACTAAGGTTCACATCATATTCTTTATGAACTGGGTAATACAATTCAAGTGAACACACATTATTAGAATAGTGTTTATAAAGTAGTGCACAACAAGATGAAAAAATCTCACAATATGGCGATTTTTAATTAACTCCTATATAAAATTTGTCACTGAATAATAACTATTTTGTTATTTTGACAGCGATAAAAAAGGTGCATCGTTTTTATCACCGATGAAAACGCTTGTTCCCCATAACCAGACTACATCTAGTACGCTTAATCGCTTTAATATCTGTCCTGTCAGTAATAATTATTAAGTATTGTTGATGGTTGAAACTGTGGTGAAGTTTCGACTCAATAAACAGCTATAAACTTCTAACTGTACTAAGTGCTTTGCAGGGCAAATATTTTATAAAACATGCCGTCACGTTTGGCTCTATTAAAGAGCCGACGGACCTCTTTTCGCAGGTTTGACAGGTTCTCATTCTACCAAGGAGCATCCTTTTCTGAACGAGCTTTTGAGAGTGGGCAACTGGAATGAAAAGCTTCCATTATTGCCTCACTGATCTGTTCGACTCTTTGTTCCAGGTCGTAGTGCGGGTGATTTACCCCATTCACTTCGACGTGTGTTTTTGACAAAATTCATTTGATTATTAAGATTCTCAATACATGTAATAGCAACCCTTGTAATACGGAATACGTAACAGTTTCATAACTCACCTTATAACAAAACGACGTTTAATGACACACTTTATCTGAAAAAGAAAAACAATTAATAAATGATTTGTTAGAAAAAGAGTTTGAAGGAAACAATTCAGTGACTATTCTCTATTTTTTACAATTTTACATTAATTAGATTTTATTGAGAACTCAATGCGCTAAATTTAAATTTAAAAAGTCTAAAATCTATTGTGTGATGTCTAAACCTCCTCCAAAGGTGAATACAGACTACTTTGTTGTGACGTGTTCCGACGTCATACTTGAAGCGGTATTCACATTACCCAGACGCATAGCACTAAAACAGCAACTTTTCTAGCAGTCTCCTAGTCACGTTTTAAATAAAAATTCAAAATCCGAAATCCAAAAACAAAATTCTTCTTATTAATTGTCAAGGCATCGGAGAAACCCCAAAATCTCCTAATTCAACGTCTACCTTCAAAATTTCTAACACGTACCTCATCTACTCACTAACTATCCGCAACACAGCGTGGTTTGTCGTCTCTCAAAACCATCCAATACTAGATACTTTTTATTACCCAAATCCAGACCCTTTTACAAGCACGCTTCTCCCCAACACCAATCCTGGTTGCTAATCGAGTCTGCCTTTCTCTCCGGTCATTTTCTATCGAAATGCCACTCACCCGCTCTCAATCCAACGCAACTCTTAATAAAAATTGAACTGAATTTTCAGTCGCCATTCAAATTCAAAAATGAAACTCAGTATTCGCCGCACAAACGATACCCCAACAAACACCCCCAACCCCAGCGCTGCAGAGGTACCATATCCTATATTAGGGCCAATTCTCAAAAAACAACCAACTCTCAAGAAAATATACAAACCCAAAAACAAAAAAAGACTTCGGTTATCTTGTAACCTTATCTTGCTGTTGTTACGACACTTTTCGCCGGAGAGTATAAGGCAGTGAGTTAGTGACGAATGTTTGAAAGCTGGTCCTGTATCATTATTTTTAAGGCGCCACTTGAGTAGTAGGACATTCAAGAAACTTTTACTGATTAATCAAGAAATCACTACTGAATAAATTAGCTATTATAACTTTTCAAATATGTTATTTATATTGTCTTGCCCTTACGTTTGTGAATCAAATAAAACACATTTTATTGCCAATGAATCAGTTTAATTAAGTTTAATGGTACCTTGAACAGATGGTGTAATAACCTGTCTCAATAAATATGAGGTAACCGACTCTAATTATGAACTGATAATCAGTTATCAATGGTTGGTTAATTTGAAATGTTTAACAGTTTCTAATGTTATCAACTATCTGAGATCATCATGTACAATACACGAAATCTTTAGTAACATGTAAATGGTATAACAGTTACAGCCTTACAAACTGTAATAATTAACAAGATGCCACCAAATAGATAAAGAGTGTCTCTTATGTAGTAAGATTAAGCTGAAATATAATTTCAGGGCGATATGCAATAATAAAGTTAATATTTCAACTTTACAAAGTTGAAAGAATGTAATAATAAAATTGTGAATTGATAAACGTCTATATAAGAATGTGAAGTACTAAATATTGAAATATAAAAATTAATGTGTCATTAAATGTTAAAACATGAAATTACAAAATGAATAAGTTGCTTGAAGTTCAGACGAAAACGAATAAAACTTTAAATGTCAATGTCCAAACTATTAAACCTCAATTGGTTTAATTGACAAGCCACATCTGACTTGTGGAACAACCATCCGGTTAAGAATCGTTGTCCATAATGGAATCATCCCGCAATTGTCACCAACAAACATGAGTCCAGCTTCGTCCCATGAAGTGGAAACGCCATCACCAGCTCTTGTCGCTCTGTAACGCTAACGGCATCCGAGATACGACACGTCTCTACTACCATGAAATGAGTACTATAGTCTGTCAGCTATCTCTACGCAAATATATCCCATACAGGGAACATCCGATTAGAAGCTTCTTAAAATCTTGACATGATCATCCTATCTATCATCAATTACTATCACTCATAAAAAACTGTTTAAACCATATCCATTTGGCAAAAAGTATTCGTAAAAAATGTATGTAAAAAACTATGCTGTACAGAAAAACCCTAAAAAGAAATTGTTACCAAGGGCCTTTCACCACGATAGTCCCGAAAATAGATGGAATAAACCATGTGCCACCGGCCATTTTCTATACTCACGACTTGTCATACTCGACTTCACAACTCGAAAAGTATCAGACAAGTGATTCCAATAATTTATCTTCCCTTTAGTATTGACATCTGCAATCAGTGTTACCACTGACAATCAAATAAAATCCCCACATAAAATGATAAAATACTCGTGGATTGGTTAAATCACATGGAAAATATTAATAAAAATATTAGTCTAGACACCCATTTAATTATTTAAATCCCATTATTCCAGGATATGCTTAAATACTTTTAAACCCCGTACTTAATTCCCTTATGCAACCATACAGAAGTGTGTATCAAGTTGCATACTCAGTGGGTGGATTAACCGAATTAGTCCACTTCTGTGAGTTATAATACAATACAAAAGCATTGTATTTTTATTATGCAACAATATCTCTCTCTCCCTCTCTCTCTCTCTCTCTCTCTCTCTCTCTCTCTCTCTTTGGATTGATATAAAGATGAAACACCCAGAAAATTATTTTAATTTAAATGATATCTTTTTAGAAAATGATTGCAACATTTTAATAAAAAATATTCTTTCTTTAGAGCAGCGGCTCTCAAACTTTGTTCGTGACGGAATCCTTTTGGAAAGCGAAATTCTTGACGGAATCATACAACGAAACAATTTTTTTAAATGTATTCTTATTAATAAGTATAATAAAACTACAATATAACAGTAACTTATTATTTACTTTACTTAGCATATTACTATATAAGTCTTAATCTCTTTGCCCCTCCACCCATCGTGTTGGCCTTCCATCCTTCCTGTCGCCCGCCTCTTCTCCTCTCCCCAACCTGTCTAATTTCTTGATTCGTTCCTCTGCCGCCGTCTTCTGTTCCTCTAGTCTTTTCACTCTCTTCTCCAGCTGCCTTATCGTCTCCTTTAACCTCTCTACACTCTTCCCCACTTCCTTCTTTTCATTCTCCACTTCCGCCCTTTATTTCTCCTTCTGCCTCATCTTTTGCTCTTTATCTTCCAGAGGCGATACCTACGTCCTCTTTCCCCCAAGGTAACTCCTTGGATCTCCCTCACTCGACGATCTCATCTTATATGGCGTACGTTTTATTATTCCTGATCTACCAAAAATTCCCTTTCCTTCGTTTTCTTCATCAATATTTTCCTGTTCTATTTTTTTATTCTCATTATCCATATTCCATACCACGAGTAGCTAGGGAAAGTAAGTCTGCCACCACAGTTCCATAAACAAGCTTTTGGCCAATAAAACATTCCAGTTTCTTAGGCGACTGACTTTACGCTTTGTGATTATTTCCTCTTCCCGAAATTGAAAAATCACATCAAAGGAAATCATTTTGGGACACTCAGTCGGCTGCAACCGATCAGCTTAAGGCTATTCCAGTATCGGAGTTCCATCACTGTTACGAACCATCTCCAGCGCTGTTTGTAATGTAAGGAAGTTTTTATTAGAGACACAATATTGAAATGTAATTCTATTCAAAAACATTGAAAAACAATCAGTCTAATTACTCAATTTTACGGAAGTCATATTAGGAATGTAGATAAATTTAGTCAAAGTGAACTGTGGAAGGATTCAGAATATCTAAAACGATCCCAACATTAATTATTTTTCTTAAATGAAACAGAGGTGAACCAAAGAACTTTTTCAGAATTTCTCAGACGTTACAACTATGAAAACATGTCATTATCGTTTTCCTAGATCATTTATCCCCTACATAAAAAGCGTCCTACATCAAAGTCGCAAGACTTTTTCTTTTCGCATCCTTTAGACTGACTGAATGCGAAAAATATCGAAGCGAGAATAAAAAGTCTGGAATAGAATTCTAAGATTATGGCATGGATTCCCTGATAAACCCTTTTCAAGCTGAACAGTTAGTTTTTCGATGACCTTGCACTCTTTTACATAAATTCCTCGCGTTAGAATTGAAACTTTTTCTACTCACAGCAGAAACGTTTATCAGAGTGATATATCGCTTTTAAAAAATAAAGAAAAAAAAATATATTCACTTGAAAAACTTTTTGACTGCATTATCTGTAAATTGAGGTACTTAACTAACTCTTTAAGGTATTAGGCTTCCACACGTCAGCTCGTTTGTATTCTTAAATCGATAGTATAATAAATTGCGAAAGTTGGATATTTGAAAAATTCAATTTCATGCAAAATGTTTTTGATGCAAAACAAATTTGAATTGAAGGAAAATATATAAAATATAAATAAAAATTTAAAGATTTGAAGCAGATTTTTTGTGTTTATTAAACGTTTGCAAAGCTATAATCTGACAAAATTAGATGGGGATATTATATACGACTCTGCAAAGAAAAATACCTCAAAGCGACTTATCCGTATATCTTTACGTGCCGTCAAAGCCTCTACTGTGAAGTAGGGGAAGCAATACATGCCACTTAGTTGCAGCTAACCAAATTAACTCTGTTAACTATAGCGTATTTTATGACCAAGTCAGGATAGAATTGAAAAGAACAGGACGTTTTCCTTTCCACAACTACACTTTTCCAAATAGTTACCTTGATCTCAAACTCCCTCTCCATAGACAGTACATTAACCTATCACCAACATCAACTTTAAGAGTTTGAACTCCAAAAGATGAAATACACTAAAAAATTATGAAGAATTTGCCACTTAAATATTAAAGAGATTTTTCCAACTTATACTAGTTCGTTATTACAATGAATCCTTTTTAGAATCATTTGGGATCCTATAATATACAGTTACGAGGATTCACGATACAAATAATATAAAAAATAAAAGACTAATTGTTAGGGATTCTCTTAGTTCGTTAGCTTCGGTAAATAAACTCTAAAGCAGCTTAGTATTAGTGTTTTAAATGAAATTTACTGTTTATAGCTAATTCCACTATGTATTGAAAAAATGTTGAAAATTCTAAAAAATTGACAATTGTTTCAATATTAAATACAAATCAAATACAAATTAACCCAAACCACACTTTTACAAACCTTGCTGTGGTGTAATTCACCACATCAACCTTTCGAATGTATCGAAATAAACTCTGTGGCTTTCGGACACAAATCATCCCCAATCCTTGCATGTCGAATATTAAAAGACATTGCAATCAACAGTACTCAATTTCTCAAAGCTTCTAAATGTGGGCGACATTTTAACCGGGGCCCATACAATCCCCGACTTACAACCGTTAAAGACTAAATTACACGCAATTTTAAATAAACGTAATTTTACTTGGCACGAAATAAAAAAGAACATTTCAACTTCCACAACAACGGCAACCGATGATCTCGGATCAGTAAACCTTAACTTGAATCTCGATATCAATATCCCAAACAAAGTTTTAGGAATGGAATCCTAAAACAGATTTTTTATATATTTCCGCGCTAAATGAGTTGAAATTCACAAAAATTACAAAACGAATTGGTTTATCTACAATTCTACAGTGTCTCGATGTTAGGGTCCTTTGGGTCTGATTAACCCTATTGTCGTCTCAAGCAAATTACTTATGTAAAACGATGAAATAAAACAATATTATTTGTTCAAAACTTGAATTTATTTGAACTAATGTTCAACTTAAACTGGTTGACGCGTTTCACTAACACAGTAGCTTTCTTAAAACGAATGAAGGTTAAATATAAAAATGTTTTAATATATACAGTGCATTAATACAGAATTCTATTTACGAATGTTAACAAAGATATTGAAAGAAATTACCTGGAAATTCATTCACTACAAACATTCCTAAGCTACCTTCTAGGTAAAAATGTTTAATAAAGGAAAGTGATTGATATATATTTGGTCGTTAAAAAGGTTACCTAAATATTTATTTTTGTTAATCTCAAGGGCCTCTAATAAATTTAAACTAAAGGATTTGCCGATTACATGTAGAATTTCATAATTTGAGTCGAAAATGTGTTGCTTTTCTAATAAATGATTTGAATAGTTAGAATCTAATGTTTTGTTGTCATAGCTACGTTTGTGTTCCGAAATTCTAGTTCTAAAATTTCAAAAAGTTCTCCCGATATAATTGTTAAGGATGGTGTTCCAAAGTATGTTCAACTTTTAAATTGTTTATTATTATTTTTATCAGAAGGGATTCTAAAGTCTGTTTTTTTTTATCTTTTTATTTATGATATTGTCAATTAAATTTGGGTCGTAATTATTATTAACTGCTATTTGTTTTATGATATTTAATTCTTTGTTATAATTATTAATGTTTAATGGGACTGTTAAGAGTCTGTGTATTATACTATTGAAAGCTGCTAGTTTATGACTGAATGGGTGGTCTGAACTATTATGTATTGTAATATCTGTATGTGATGGTTTATGAAATATAAAAATCATGTTTATTATTTATATTTGAAATTGAAAGGTCTAAAAAGTTTATAGACTTATTTTGTTCAAGCTCTACGGTAAATTTGATATTATTGTGAATTGAGTTTATGTAAGTAATGAAGCTCTCTAATTGTCTATTTGTACCGATGAAGCTAGCTAAAATGTCCACATATCGGTGCCAGTACATAAATTTTTTATTAAGGGGGTGTTCATGAATAATTTTTTCTATATTATCCATGAAAATTTCTGCTAGTAGGGGTCTGAGGGGGTTGCCCATAATCAAACCATATTTACTGCGATAAACCTCTCCATTGAAATGAAAATAATTTTGATTCAAACACACTTTTAATAAAGTAATGATATCAGAGTGAATTATATGTTTAACATTATTGTATGTGAGCAAGTTATCAACAAGAATCATAGTTTCTTTAGGAGGTATACTAAGGAATAGATTTGTTACATCGAATGATATGAATTTGGAATTATGGGGAAGTATTATATCTTGAATTTTATTAATTAATTCTGTTGAGTTTTTAACTCAAAATCTACGTTTGAATGAACAATATTTAGAAATTACATCTATGAGAATCTTTGAAATTTTGAATGAAGGTGCTGTAAAATGAGAAACAACTGGTCTGATTGGGTACCCCTCTTTATGGAGTTTATTTAATGAATAAAATTCAGGGTGTTGCGGATTAGGTAAAAATAAAAAAATCTTTTTAATAAGTTCTGAAGCTTTATGTTTTAGATTAGAATTATTTGGAAAATTATACAAATTAATTTCTGTTTCTATACCTAGTTTGTTGAAGTTATCAAATGTGGGTTGAATATTATGTTTAATACCTTTTTGTAATAATTGAACTTATTTATCTGAGAAAATTGTATTTGAAAGATTGACGAATCTATTAAAAAATTTATGTTCTGAGAATTTGGTTTGTGGGTTTTTTGATACTGGTTTGTTGGTTAATAATGACTTTAATTTACGTTTTTGTCCTTGGTACTTTTTGTGAATTATTACTTTAATTTTATCTCTTATGTCCCTATCTAAAATGTCAATCTATATGGGGTGTAGTATATGTGATTATGCAAACTTTGTGGTTACCCAAATATTCTTGATACCATACTTATACCGATACTAATTTGCTTGCCAAATGGCATCAATTTTTTCTTCAAACCGAATTTATTAAATCAATACAAATACCTCGCTGGATACTTTCAGCTCACAATCCTACAAAAACTCAAATTCATGGCTTTTGCGATGCCAGCAAAGTAGCCTATGGCTGCAATGTCTATTTTTTTATCTTTTTATCAAAATCAAGTTAGTTGCAATCTCATCGCGGTAAAATCTAGAATCGTACCTATTAATACTATAGTTACATTTCCTAAACATGAGCTTTGGTCCATGAATCTATTGGCCAAGCTCACCGCGAAAATTTCAAATATATTCGAAGCTCAAATTTCATTTGAATCCATAAATCTATGGTCGGATTCCCAAATTGCCCTGTCGTGGATACAGACACACCCTTCAAAATGGAATATGTATGTTAGTAATCGTGTCTCTCAAATTCAAAAACTTGTTCCCTGCGCTACTTGGCGATATATCGAGTCTAAAGCAAATCTAGCTGGTATGCTGTCTAGAGGGATTCTTACTCCAGAACTCCTAGCATTTTGGTACACTGGGCCAACCTTTCTACAAAACCCTTTGTTAAACCTAGATACTTATAATATTTTTCAGTCAATGTTATCCTTACCTGAAACTAAAGAATCAAATATTGTTTCTAATATTTCTACTACCCTCGTATATACTACCGTCGAAGTACGGTATATGACGTTTTTAAAATTCTCCAACTTCACTTAGTTACAGCGTACCATAGCCTACGTACTTAGATACAAAATTAATTTACTAAACAAAACAGGTAGAATTACAGGTTCTTTAAATGTATATGAACTTGACTCAGCGATAATATTTATAGTCAAAATTCTCCAGCAGAAACATTTCTCTAAAGAACTCCACACTGTAAAAAATAAATTAATCTAACAATCAAATCATATCTCTAAAGCCATTCTTAGATGCAGATGGTGTCAAAGTCGGGGGCAGACTGTCCCATGCTATTATCTCTTATTCACAAAAATACCCTATATTATTGCTTTCTATAAATAGTGCAATTGATAATTTCTTTAGAACATATTCGATTAGGACATAGTGGTCCTCAAAATGTTTTATCGAATATTCGACTTCGGTACTGGCCACTCAATGCTTTAAAAGAGACCAAAAGAATTATTTCTGAATGTCTTACATGTTTCAAATTTAACACGCAAACTGCGCAGCAAATCATGGCTGACCTACCAGCTGATCAAGTTACAATGTCTCGCCCCTTTCAAAAAGTGGGAATAGATTTCGGACGTCCCTTTCTCATAAAAACCTCTCATTTACGGAAAGCTCCAGTTTCCAAATTCTATATAGCAATTTTTGTGTGCATGGTCACAAAGGCCGTCCACATTGAGTTAGTTTCCGACCTCACCACACAGGCATTTGTCGCAACCCTCAAACGTTTCATTTCCAGACGAGGAAACCCTTCAGTCATTTACAGTGACAACGCCACTAATTTTCAAGGAACTAACAACTAGTTTAAAAATATTCATACCATTTTCAAAAAACCCGCTAAAGCTACGGTTTCCTAGGAAAGCGTTGTCGTACTAGAGCGGCCGTAATATGTAGGCCGTGATAATTTTTATCGTCAACGAATATGACGGACGACATAGCGGTGACAATAGTTGTAAAGTTAGAATAGTTCGTAATAATTTTTTGCTGGGGAAAGTCGCGCTCCTGAAATGAATGATTTTGATATCGCGATGTTAATATTTTTGGAAGACGAAGAGTCTTCATCGGATGAAGATGCCAAAAGGTCGGAAGAATCTGAAATTTATAAAAATCGAAGAACCGAAGGCGTTTATGAAGTTTTAATACGCCGCCATCTTCAAGTCAATGATGTAAAATTCAGGGAATATTTTCGCCTGACACCAATATTATTCGATTACGTATTAAACCACATTAAAGAAGATATTACCTCAAAACCATATAACAGAAATAAGACTCCAATAACCCCTGAGCAAAAACTTTGTTTATTTCTAAGGTAAGTTGTAATTATATAAATTTTTCACAAATTAGTTATAAAAAATTTTCCTGTGTTATCTGGGGAAAGTAAAGGTACCGCCGATGAGTCAGAAAAGTTATTTACAGGAGGACATGACGCTGTAGAACCTTCGTTTAGATAATAGTCAGAGTCATTTTTCCTCTCATTAGATGTAGCAGAGGTTGGTCGGCTAAGGTCTGTACAGTTTTGCCGCTCAAAATATCTAATTCGGCATTTCCAACTATGGTGCCTATTTGTAATTTTAGATAAATCCCTTCCTTTTCAGGTAACGTTTTTACACTTTTCGCCATAGAAGCAAAGAAAAGATCGATCTCATCTTGTGTGTCGCATTGTTGGCCTTTGTCAGCTATTGTCTTAAGAAGTTTCAAGCGTTCCTCAGGATTTGACGAAGTTTTCTGCCTTTTTGCTATTTTGGAATTTCCACAATGCTTTTCCCTGTCTTTAATATTGTTACCTTCCTTTGAAGGTATCTCCCTTTGACGAGCAAGAATTTCATCCTGTGTGGACTTCTCTAGGTCTTCTTGTGAAAAATCGTCTGGGTCAGTGTTCAAGATTGTAAAATCTTGAAATTTATTTGTTAAGATACATTTAAAATATGTGAGACATTTGTATGCCTCCCTTTTTTTATTGTATATATTTAAGGCGTAAATTCATTTTAGTCAATAGCTTTGTAGAAATATGTTGCAGAATTGATAAGATCTTTCTATTGTAGTAAATTCAAAGGATATTTTAATTTTATTTTCAGAATTCTTTGTAAATATAACGTTTTCCAACAATGATTGTAAATTCTTTTGTATGGGCAGATGAATGACACCTTTTTGAAAGTCGACATTGTCCTATAGTTAAGAAGTGAGAAAAAAGCACGTTTCACCCTATTTGTATATTGGATTGTAAAAACCCCAAATTTAGTGTCAATTCTGCATGAATTTCATGGTAGAGGTTCGGAAGACATGAAAGACATTTTTGAATTACCTTTCTAAGTAAGAAGGTTACAATTGTTATTGTAGTATTCCATAGAAACCTAACTATTTGTTGGCGGCACCCATAGTTGATTTTTGTCTGGGAACCCAACAAGTCAAGTGATGCTAGCCAATAGGAAATATTTATTTTCGTTTGGTCAACCCAATCCACGTGTAAACACGCCCCTCGCAGATTTCTATTTAACACGTCTCACAACGTGAAGAAATCAGTTACACACTCAACGAGTCGAGCGCAACGCTCAAAAGCAAAGTTTTTTATTTATTTAGTTGAATGTCCACGCCAGTTGACGAAGTTCAACTAGAAATATAATCAAAAACAGTCAGCGATGTTGGTATTTTCTTCCAAACTCCCAATATTGGTGATAGTGCTGAATTAAAAAAAAACAATGTATATAATAGTAATAATTTATGGAAATTTTAGATTTTACCTTCTCTTTATGGAGCAGTAGCTATCCAAGAATGAGAGTAGTTCAGCTCTTTTTGTGCAGCTTCACCGGGAGAACCTGTGCCTGGTTTTCCCTTGCGTCTGACGTAGTAGTCCCGCACATAAGCCCACCTTTTACTGCACTCGGTATCTACAAAATAAAGTTCATATACTTCAGAGTTTTGTCCAATAAAACAAAAAAGTGCATAGTCTTTTTAAGCCAAAGCTTTGTCTTATATTAGAGTCGAGTGTACAAAACTAAGTTCGCTTTATTTTTTAGGTATCTTGCAACAGGGGAATCCTTCAGATCATTAGCTTTCCAGTTCAGAATATGTCATTCATGGATAAGCTTTATGATCAAACAGGTGGCCGCCAGCATAGTCAGGAGACTACTGAATGTGGTAATGCGGTCTCCAACAATGGATCAATTAAAAAAAATGCAACTACCTTTATGTCGTCTTGGAACCTTCCGAACTGCGTGGGTGCCATAGATGACAAACACATAAGAATAAAATCACCTAAAAACAGTGGATCTGCTTTTTTTAATTATAAAGAATTTTATTCCATTGTTATGCTAGCAATTGTTGATGCAGATTGCAAGTTTATAGCGATAGATATCGGTTCTTATGGTAGAAAAGGGGATGCTGGAATATTCTTGAAAAGTCAATTTGGAAGGAAAATTCAGAATAATGACTTCAATATACCCCCTCCGCAAACACTTCCAGGTACAGATATTAGTCTACCGTACGTCATTCTTGGAGACGAAGCTTTTGCACTACATGAAAATTTGACGAAACCATACCCGAGAAGACAATCATTAATTGATCACTCTAAGGCCATATATAACTATAGACTATCTCGCGCAAGACAAACAACTGAGAACTCCTTTGGAATACTCTGTGCATATTTCAGAATTTTTTTCCAGCCCATTGCAACTACACCGGAAACTACCGATAAGCTGGTTATATCTGCCTGTATTTTGTACAATATTTTAAGAGAATCTAAAATACTTGCTCCTAATGAAGGTGCCATGGATGAGAATCTTCCACTATTACCAACCCAAAATTTATTTCCAATGGCCGAAACCAATATTCGTGCTCGAAAGTCACCTACACAAATTCGTGATGCATTTAGAACATATTTTAACGGGACAGGTCAGGTAGAATGGCAAAACAATCTTCTTGTGCAACATTGAAAATACTTTATCCTATATTAATGCATTATAAAAATACCATCATTAAAAATTGAAAAATATGTAAAAGTAGTACGTACCTGTTTTATTTTTTATAATGTCTGCCATTTCCCGCCAAAGGTTAAGTTTCATTTGTGTTTTTCTGTAGTCCTTACATTTTATATTGTACAAGGACTCATGACTCCTCACAAAATCAATTAAAATTTCGTCTTCCTCCATTGTCCAATCTAAATTTTTATTATTAGTTCTATTGCCAGACATAATTTGAAAAATACAACGAATACCGCCAAAAATATGCTTTGAAGTCTCTCACCGTAATGTACAAAAACGTTGCATTCACTGTTTCTCGCCGCTATACCGGTTGTCTCGATGATAGCGCTGCCGCTATTTTGCATGACGGTGTTGACTACCGTTCTCTAAAAAACCGCTTACATATAAAATGCACGGACAGCGTTTTATTACGACCGCTCTAGTACGGCACCGCTTTCCTAGGAAACCGTAGCTTAACGCTTCGTCAATCACGGAATTTTATCTACGAAAGAAATATAATGAAAATCTATCCCAAAACTCCGCACTGGAGCGGATTTTGGGAAGCCGCAATTAAAAACGCAAAATATCACCTTATTCGAATTATGGGGAACACTAGACAAACCTTTGAACAACTCTATACAATTTTGTCTCAAATTGAAACCATTTTAAACTCTCGACCTTTATACCCTAATTCGAATGACCCCCTGGATGAGCAGCCACTAACCCCTGGTCATTTCTTAATTGGTACATCTCGTACGTCATTTTCCGAAAAATATTTTTTCAGATTTACCCGCGAATCGATATTCATATTGGCAGAGATGTACCCATATTAAACTAAAATTTTGAAAACAATAGTCCAAAAATTATTTAAATAGCTTACAAAACAGACCAAAATTATTAACTCTCAAAACTAATTTAAAAGTAAACGATATTGTGTTCGTTAAAGATCTGGACACACCACCTCTACATGGCCTCTAGCAAAGATTTTGTAAACTTACCCTGATAAAGACGGTTATGTTCGATCCGTACAAGTTAAAATTCAGAGGCGCATTTGTATAAGACTAATTTCCATACCTTTTGCGGGTCTGACGATGCTCAACTCCAATAATTATCTTGCTTAAGTTTTCCTTTATTCATATGTATATATTTGTTTATATTTAAAACTTATAAACAAACGCGTCTCTATTATTTCTGTACGAATTTTTTTTGTATATCGCATCACGCTACATACAGGGTGATACAAGTTAAACGTCACTAGTTTAACCCAACCTTCGTTTTACGCAACAAATAAAACCCATGCAAAGCAAATTAAAATTTGGTCACACCAAATGCAGAGTGGAAATCAACAAAACATTTCATACTATTTCATTTTTTATCTAAACGACTACAACTAGCCTCCATCGTAAGTGGGAGAATGTTGGAAATACATCCAATATGTTTGGCCGATACGCCACTGGGCGAAATCGGCAAAAAAGTACATCTATTAAAACTATCTAGTGCATATCCATGTTTCAATATCATAAACCATTCATAAAAGTTCAAAATAGTTATTTGTAAAACAAGTGTCACAATGACTCGTTTTGTAGTACGAGTGAAGTTTGCACAACGAACCGCAAAGCAAATCACGAGTACTACAGAAAGTCATTGTGGCACAAGTTTTACACAATATTTTTTATAATTCGCATTTATTTAATTATTTAAATAAAATAGAATTTCATATAATCCCTGTTTTTAATCTAGGAGGAGTGGTTTGAATTTAAGTTGGCAATTCTGTAGATTCCTAATTGGTCAGATCACAGATGGTTTTATTCAGTACTTTTGACATATTATAACCGAATAATTGTGTAAATTGTAAACAAACTTTCATTTAAGCAAAAAGAGGATGATTATTTGTTTCGTATATGCTATTCGTATATGCTCTATTTTTATTATATCATGAACAGAATTATTTCTGTAATACATCTTCACATAGATATCTGGTAATTTATCCCAAAAATCGAAAGTTTTGTATACCTATTTATTGATCCTATACAATATAAAAATAAACAATTGACAAATCATTGATAAATAAACGTTAGCGTACTTTATTCATTAATATTTTTAATGTATAAATCATTCTAATTTACCGTTAATATAATAATTTGCTAGCTAGAACAACGCTAGACCATTTTATTTATAATTTGTGTCAAGGTTAAAGTCAAATGTCAAATAAAAATATAACTAAATACAATAACCAACTGTACACTAAAAATTACTATAACAGTGTTCAAAGAGTTTCATTGTGACACTGTAAACAATGTTATAATGAAGTCTCTTTTAAACGTGAATTATAAAAATACCTTTTTCGGCTAGATAATATTTAGAATATAATAATAAACTTATGCAAATTCGAATCTTCATATAAATATTAGATGCACCTTTTCGGAAAAACCCGTAATAGAATAAGGGAACATATAAAAGGCAAAATTTACCTTGAATCGCTCTCATTCTTTTTCGGTTCACTGAAACCTTCAAATCCGTTCGAGGCTTCTAGTTCTTCACGTTTAAATAAAAACATTTTTTCTTAGCAAGTGTGTATTGCCAACTCTAATGTAAAGTCAAGTGATTATACAATTGTTACGGATTGTTGTATATTATGTAAATGAAACTGAGACGCTACCATTTCCGAGTTTCATTTGAAGTTAACGTCGACGAAGAAAACCAGCCCAAAAAAAGGAAACACAGCTCGTTTGATTGACTAGTAAAAAAATAGTCACCCTGACGGAAGCGACGGGAATGTACTAAGTCCCTTCAAATCCGCACAATAACTTTTTCGTGTTTTTATAATTATTACTTATTCACTTTACGAGTTATTGTAATATTTCTACGGAGCGTAAATCGCATAGTATTTTCTTTATACCGTACAGCCAAATCCAAAATGACAATATTTAAATTAAAATTCATATTTTCTTAAGTAAATGTTCTCTCCGTGCCTAGTATATAATTTCTGATTTTGGAAGGAATTTAAACTTTGGAAAAGACCTCTTAGGAATACGTTTTAAATGGCTATCATATTTAAATGATAATTGCTCAAAACGATTATGATGCGATTAAAATTTGTACTTATGTCTACAACTTTCAATACGGAGGCCTAACGATTTCAAATTCACCTCTTCTATCAAAAACGAAACGAGGTGGAAACGACCTTTTGACTATCTGATGAAAATTATAATTTCACGAAACGGCAAAATGTAATCGCGATGGAAGGAAATTACGCGATCTATCATTTGACGGTGGTGTTAGAACTGAAAAGAAATTTCGTTAATGATTTCGATGAGAAAGATCTGCCAGCTTCCATCATTCTCTTTGATTAAAACAGTTTCTTGAAAAAGTGTACTCATATCAGTTCGATGCCACAATAAAAGTGTGTTTTCATTGGTATTTTTTTTGTTAAAGTGTACAGGGTTATTGGTAATAATTTGTCCACCTGTTTATTTCTCTTATGCATACAGTTAAACACAGTTTTATATATAGTTATAGTAGTATTCATTAATTTTAATAAAATGTACTTAATAATAATAATAATGTTTATTCACTTAAAGTATACAAGTAATACAAAATTATTTCAGATTTTGAGATAGAAATAGATAAAAGTAACGCAAACATAGTGAATAAACAAACAGAAGAATGTCCACAAAGGCAGGCCTGTCTGTGGCATATCACACTTTTGTCCCTTTACATACCCTATCGTGCTACATTAAAACGAAGCAAAAAACACATATATACATCGAATTATGAACAAATTTTCAAGAAATCAGGTATTAATTGTTTTTAAAATCTATTATTGACAGTAAATGAATGTACTTATTCAATTTATTTTTGCACAAGTTGAAATTTGAATTTATATTCCTTAATAAGAGGGGTAGAGAGTTATACAGTGTTAGGAAAGTCTTGAGTCTGATGTTTTATCGTTAAAGTGTTAGAAAGAGACAAAATACATATAAATTCGTTGTATTATTTCTCTTCGCTAACAGGATAACATAACATGCGAAATAAGCCGTATTTTAATTTCTATTATAACTTTGTGTTCTCTCTCCATTTTCAATGTATTATGTGTGCCCATAATAACATAAAATGCGAAATAAGTCGTATTTTAATTTGTATTAATAATAATATGTGTTTCCAAATATCTCAATTCTTATTTTTCGCTAACAGGATCTTATAATAAATTGGAAAATACATGGCCCACAACGCCAGCGTGTTACAAATTCTTTGTAGGTACTAACATTGCTGCCAATTTTCATTGTATATCTATATTAGTTGTAAAATGCATTGTTCTACCATGAGAACAAATTATAAGAAGCTTTTAATTATGATAATTCAAGAGGTTGTAACAGATCTAGATATAATTAATCCCATCTATTCGTTGAACATTTTATTGTAATGCTGGAAATTGTTCTTCGCTAGTAATTTCTGTAATTTCGGTACTGAACTTTTAAATTGTTTTCATTTGAATATCTTCTGCATTGCCTATATAAAAAATCTCTATCATTTACAGAAGTTATTAATCCATTTGTGATCCATTCCTTTCTTTTAATTTTTGATTTAGGAATTTTTATTTTCTTTGTAGTATGTTCAATCTTTTCCACGATTACATCCGTTATGTAGCAAGTCAATAAGTTAATTCATAATACTCCTTACTGTTTGGAGCAGGTTAAAATCTGTTCTCTTGAATGCACTTTTATTATTTTTCTGACGAACCGGAGTTCCAATTATATGAAGTGCTACGGAATAGTGATCAGTAATATTGAAACGAAATATAAAAGATTTAGTGCTGTGCTCACATATTCCTTTGCATTTAACGAAAATATGATCCAAGTATGTCCCTCCTCCATTTGGATGGGGTCGTGTTACATCATTTATAGTGCTGTTATAATTGTATTCACTTAAAAGATTCATGTAGTGATTGTCATTATCATCTTCTTCCAGCAAATCAATATTCATATTTCATCCCAAAATCTAGCGGCATATAATTCAATGATACATAGAGCATTTTCAGTTCCTATGAACAAATGTAATTTTGATAGAGAGATTAATACAATTAGACAAATAGCAACATCCAACGGTTATCCATTACATATGATAAATAAGCTGATTAGTAAAAAAGAGGAAAAAGTGGCATTGCAACTAATATTTCCTGAAAAAACTAAAGATATAAAAACTTATAAGACCATTACATATGCATACTAATAATATTTCAAAGATAATTTCTTTAGCAAGAAATACAACGATCTCTGTCAAAACAGAAAGTAACATAAGTACAACATTGTTAAATGTAAAAACAATAATATCACCATTAAATAAATCTGGTATATATAAACTTAAATGTCCAGAATGTAATGCTGTCTCTTTGGGTCAGACCCTTAGAAATTTTGAAATCCGATAAAATGAACATAAGAGCATACAGATTAAAACAACCAGATAAATCCCACTACGCCAGACATCTACTTGACACCAATCATTCATTGACACCTTACACAGAACTAGAAGTACTACATATTTGTGATAAGAAACAAGAACTGGATATCCTTGAAGAATTGGAAATTAGAAGACACTTAAGAAACCCACAATATGAAGTCGTGAATGAACAGATAAATCTAGGGAGTTCTCCACTTTTAAACTGTCTTCTCAAGTGATAATTGTAAAGATCAGCAGATATAGTTTTACTGGTTTTCAATATCATTGCACAGTTATACTGATCTTAATTGAAAAAATGATATCCAGGATATCCCCATAGGGCTAATAATATCTAAGCTTTAATATTAGTAATATCATATCTTCTTTTTTCTGGACTAGCCAAAAAAAATTAAACATTAGGTAGGCATCAAATGAAATGTAACTTCTGTCATTCTGACGATGATATTTAGGTAATATCGAAACAATTGTCAATTTTTAGAATTTTTAGCATTTTTCAATAAACTGTAGAGTTAACTAACAACAGTAAGTTTCATTTAAAACACTAATTCTCTATTTTCATTTTTATTTGTATTTGTGATTTGTTTTTACTCAATACTTTTTCTTTTGTACTTATTACTACTACCAATCTGTATATTTTTAATATTGAAAGAGATTCATATATCTCTTTTTACATACTTTCGGGCTTTTGCAAGTTGGGTTAAAAGGGATTATGAATCCATGAATTCAGTTTCCTTTTTGTTTTCTGTTCTTCGGGAAAATACTTCTCAATAGATGCGCGTATCGAAGTGAGAGGGTCAGTGGCAGGAAAATTGCCAAACATAAGATTTAAAACAATCCAGAATCCAAATAGAAAATTTCTAGATATATGTATGGCTGTAAATAATTTTAGATCGTAGCTGTAATTGATGTTCAAAAGTGAAAGAAATTTTGAAAAATGTCACCGTTTGCCCACTACAGACCTTCTAAATACAAGTGACTCACCCTGCAAAATGTGATCCTTATGATAAAGAACCAATTATCCGCATTAAAATCCTGATACGAAGGGACAACAAAATCTAAAAATATATTAAATTATTGCATTTATTTATAATTTGACCCCAATAAGCAGTCACACTAAACTGCTTATCAGTTATATTCACGACTATGCTATATTACAAGAAATTAGAATTTGCTATGATATTCACTGACTCGTTGAAGTGATTTGGAATTCATAGAAGCTTCTGATCTACTTCTACAATCTTCAACGAGCGGATATAAGGAGTCCATTATTATCATTCATTCGATAGGTCGTTTTCCTGTAGCATATTCGTAATGAAGTTATTAAGGAAACTCGAGAATAAGACGAATATCTAACGTTTCCTTTATGACTCGTTCTTTACCCGTACCGTATGTTAAGTTATATTGACTAGAACTGGTTTGAAGGTTTCAAATAAATTCATAAATTGAAACCTTACTGAAATGAAATTGAGACATATGTGTTTTAAATGAAACTCACGGTTTCTAGTTAATTCCACAATATAATAAAAGTTATTGAAAATTCTAAAAAATTGACAATTGTTTCGATAAATCAATATCATCGTCAGAATGACAGAAGTTACATTTCATTTGATGCCTACCTGATGTTTAGTAGTTATTTTTGGCTAGACCAAGAAGTGACCTAACTTGTGATTGACTTAATATATGTTTATAGAAAAAAGAAGAAGATGTGATATTACAAATATTGAAGCTTAGATATTATTAGCCCTATGGTGATATCCTGGATATCATTTTTCCAATTAAGATCAGTATAACTGTGCAATGATATAGAAAACCAGGAAAACTATATCTGCTGATCTTTACAATTATCACTTAAGAAGACAGTTTATTAGTGGAGAACTCCCTAGATTTAACTGTTCATTGACAACTTCATATTGTGGGTTTCTTAAATGTCTTCTAATTTCCAAATTTTCAAGGATATCCAGTTCTTGTTTAGGTGTCAATGAATGATTGGTGTCAAGTAGATGTTTTGCGTAGTGGGATTTATCTGGTTGTTTTAATCTGTCTAAAAGAAATTGTTGTATTCGTTGCTGAAGATTTTATCTTTGAAATATTATTAGAAATATTTCCTGCATATGTGATGGTTTTATAAGTTTTTATTTCATCAGCTTGTTTAGGAAATATTAGTTGTAATGCCACTTTTTCCTCTTCTTTACTAATTAGCTTATTTATCATATCTAATGGATAACCGTTCGACGTTGCTATTTGTCTAATTGTAATAATCTCTCTATCAAAATTACATTTGTTCATAGGAACTGAAAGAGCTCTATGTATCATTGAATTATATGCCGCTAGTCTGTGTGACATAGGGTGATTGGAATTGAATGGAATTGTCACATCAGTCTGTGTTGGGTTTCGGTAAATTGAATAATCAAGTACATTATTAACTCTTTGAATTTTTAAATCAAGAAAATTGATTGAGCTATTTTCTTCAATTTCTAATGTAAATTTAATTTTTGGAAGTAAATTATTGATGTGGTTTAAAAATACATCTAATTGTCGTTCACTACCCATAAAACAAGCTAATATGTTATCTACATATCTATACCAAAATAAAATATTTTTCGAAATATTACTTTCAAAGATCTTTCTTTCAGATATAGTTTTCCTGGTTCTCTATATCATTGCACAGTTATACTGATCTTAATTGGAAAAATGATATCCAGGATATCACCATAGGGCTAATAATATCTAAGCTTCATTATTTGTAGTATCACATCTTCTTCTTTTTTCTATAAAATTATATTAAGTCAATCACAAGTTAGGTCACTTCTTGGTCTAGCCAAAAATAACTACTAAACATCAGGTAGGCATCAAATGAAATGTAACTTCTGTCATTCTGACGATGATATTGATTTATGGAAACAATTGTCAATTTTTTAGAATTTTCAATAACTTTTATTATATTGTGGAATTAACTAGAAACCGTGAGTTTCATTTAAAACACTAATATGAGCAGATTCCACGAAGTAAGGGTCGAGACAGTTAATTTCATGAGATATATGTATTTCGAATATTTGGAATAATAGCATGCCTTTCATTATTTATTATATTATTATACAACGTGTTCCGGGTCTTGATGCAAAACATTCGGGAGTGAGTAGATGACGTGAAAATAATGCTGTGACATAGAAAAATTCCTCATACGACCCCTCGTATCTGAGTTATAGGCTTTTAAAGTTGCGAAATCAGAATATGTATTTAAGTATATTTTCTAAATTATACATTGGAACATTATGAATTTTTAATGGATGATTACGTATGTCCATGTAGTGTGTGTGGACGGAATAAATAATTCTACACTACCCTCCGAAGGCCAGGGGCGGCTCATGCCCAATGATTAACAATCCGGGACAACCTGTACAATCTAAAAATAGCAAAAATGAATTTTTCAATCTATCTTTTAACTAAAAGGTGTTTAACTCGATAACATTTATGGTTTAAGAGATATGTAGATTTTTAGATCGTTGTACATGCCAAGGAAACCGTTCGCCATAAACAGACATTTTAAAGAAACTTATCATTATAGTCTATTTCAGAAAGCTATAGAGTAATATAACCTCATTAGGTATACAAAGGGACTACAGAGTGACCCAACGAGTATTTGAGCCCCTTTCATAGTTTGGCATTGATTTAATTGTAAAATATTTTCTTTTTATCAAGTGCCCGTAGTACCACCCGGGTTTGAGTAAATTTAGGGGTTTGGACTATTATTATCCGTTCATAACCACTGAAAATTATGTGCCAAAGGCTCGATTTTAGTGAGAAACATCCTGATTTTATGTTCATACGCCAACATATTGGTCATGCCTTACTGTTGGAATTTTAATTTAGTTTCAACAAAAACCACTCTATTTTACTGCTTCAACAATCTTATGTGAAATAAGATTAAATTAGCATAATAAGAACATCTTTTCTTACAAATAGTTGTCCTTTGACACATGGTTAGGTTTGATGATACCCATAAAAAATGGAGTATCTGAATATCCGATAATAAATATCTACACACAGCTTTTAGAGTATACACAAAAAGAACCAGATGTTTGTTTTCAAGTGCGCGAAACAAGAAAAGATATTCTTGTGATTTTAAAATTATTTTAGTCTCAATCGAAATTCTCTAGTAGAAGGACATACCTTCCGGGTGCTATCAATTTTAAGAAATTAAACAGTATTCAAACAGTAATTATAGTTTAATTTAATTCGACCGATCAAAGTCTCAATCTTCTTCCATATCCAACACTTACAACTCAAAATTTCCTGATTCTTGCAGTTGAAGGTTCAATTGATTTAGTTTCCGAAGAAATCTACCAAATGAGAAAAAACGTTTTTGAAATTCCGACTCACAGAACTGAGCAAGCAACTCGTTTTTTTCGATAGTTAGGAATATTTTTACTGCCTCTATTAGTCAGTACAACTTCGACAACATGTTTCCTTTGGAAAGCCAATGCCAAGTGATCTCCTCCACAATAGACACAAATTTTGGCTCCGGGTGGACCCATCCGTTTCATTCGACTTTTAGGTTTGAAAAGAAGAATAAAAAACAAATTTTTGTGCGCATTAATAATGTAATCGCTGCTCGAGCGTTGATTCGTAGCGGTTAGTCAGAGTGTAGAGCATGAAAAGGGCTGGATGGTTAGATATACTTCTTTATTAACAATGTGATGTGTTCAAACTAAAATAAGTATTTACAACTAAAATTTAATACTCTGTACAAGAATTATATACACGATCTGGTCCTAGAGGCGGCAGTCTCTCTGGGGTGGTCGTCGGGGGGAGTCGCGAATGATTCTTCTCCCGTTCGTACGACGTCTCGTAACGGGGGTCGTGGGTTGTTGTACTCTGTTGTCCGGATTCCTCACCAGGACGATAGGTTTCTATATCCTTACTCGCTTCGGTCGAATTGCGGCGTTCTGTTCTGTCGTTCGGGGTTCCTACAACCAAAGAGGTGTGTCAGGGTCGAGATCCCGCGTTCAACGCACAGCGTGATCTCGGGGGTTGGGAATTTGCTTCCGTCCCGGGCTCAACGCGCTCCGAGATTTCGGGTAATCGGGAAGGCTTCGGTCCTGCGCTCAACACGCTGCAGGGCTTGACCTAGGGTAGTTGGCGTCCGCCCGAAGCCCAACACGCTTTAGGGGTCGACGACAAGCCGGATGTTTATGTGTTCACAATCCCAGGCTCAACACGCTCCGGGATATAGTGCAACACTTCGGTTATTTTCCGTTGAAGCATCCTATCGTTATTCTACGAGTTCGAGGATCGAGTTTTCCTTGTACATCGCAGTTCGTCTGCTTTGGTCGTATCGGTCAAGTTATTAGCGGAACGGCAAAAGTGCTGCCCTCTCGGTACTGGGTGCCCAACTCCATCTAGTTTGGCTTCGGTAGTATTCTGTACCTCTGGTCTGTCTTTTGATTATTTGTCGGGGTTATATCTTGTTCGGACGACAGTGTCTTTACAATAATTGTATTTAAATGCTTTGGCACAATACACCATTTTTAGTTTCTGAATTCGACATTTTTAACAATTTTCGACGCAATCTTCATACACACAGGTCGGGTGCAGAACACGCACTGACCGACCGTTGTAAAGTGACGTCGTAGCGACCGATGTCTCCCCGCCGTTACACACCTTTTTTTAAATTTTGAATAGAGTTTACATTGAGGTAAATATGAAAAATTGGTAATGTTCTTCATTCATCTCTGAAAGAATATTTGTATTTTGTATATAGAGCTTTTTGGGACTTATAATTTGGTCATTCAAAATAAATCACCCTCTATATTAACATTAAACGCCTTCTAGGTATAACAATACCTTCAATAATAATGCGTATCCCAAGACTGGTAATAATACATCAAATTTTATTGCAGTATTCTTTAAATCCGCTGTTTCTACACGCAAATTAAATATGACTAGAACGAATTTGTCTTTCACCAGCTGGCATCTTCATTTCGAATTCGATTGTTCTAAATATTATTAAGAAACGACTTCGGAGTTACAGACTGGTTTGCATGGTTGAAATGCATAATTCACATTTTCGTAGTATACGTTTTTATGTTCGGAACCGGACCACGCTCATAAATTACTTTAAAATATGGAGAGTTCGATCGTACAAAATATGCGGTTTACAGAACGATTATATACAAACCGTAGTTTGGGTATTTTAACCGATACTTTGGAAATTTATGCACATATTTTCAACATTAAATTTAATATGTTACTATCGTTCGCTTCTGGAAAGATGTGTGTTCAGAAAAATATGACTGATTTCATTGTAAATACCTGACATGAACTCAAAGACCTAATTATGGATTACCTATACACTTACAGAAACCCATACAGCATTAATATAATGACAGCTGAGGAGAGGCATTAGGCAAACGGAAAGTGAAACAAGATGGAAAATCAAACACGAAACCAAGAAAAGATAAGAATATTCATAATTTAGAAGTCGAACAAGTCAGCAAAACTATTAGAAATATATAAAATATAAAAAATCAAGCATTTAAGAGGCAATTTTTGGAAAAAAATTCATCAGATATGGAACATGACCAAACCAATCACTGAAAACGTTCATATGAAAATAATAACATTTGAAGAATGGGAAAATCATTTTCGAGCTCTTTATGATAATGCTATAATGTAACAAGATCCGGAGCAAGAGCAGGAAAATAGAAGTTAATATCTAATGAACAAGTGTAAGTAACAGTAGTCAAACTGAAAAACAGAAAATCATCAGGATTGGATGGTGTCAATAACGAGCTACGTAAATATGGTCGCAATGAATTGATAGATCAAATACATACCCTGTTTAATAATGGTTTAATAAGGAACTAAAAGACAACATAACTATAAAAGGTCTTCAAGAAAAGGGAAAAATGGACCCAAAGAATTATAGATGATCAAGCTGCTAGGTATAACTGGACTTGTGCAAAGTCCATAGTCACTTATGGGTCTGTGACATGGGCTATCCAATCCTTTGATCCATTCATCGCGCCTGGAATGGATGGAATCTTCCCAATGCTACTCTAAAAAGCGCCGATATAATAACTCCAAGACTTGTGAGTCTGTTTAGACTGAGCTTAGCCACAGGAGTTATACCTACGGTTTGGGAAATCTCCAATGTGGTATTTATACTGAAACCTGGAAGACCCTCGTACGATACTGCAAAGGCTCATCGCCCGATAAGTCTCTTGTCATTTCTTCTCAAGGCAACAGAGATGATAGATAGGGTCACAGTGCTAGGCCTACCAAAATGGTAAATCTTGCGAAACAGCCTTGCATAGCTTGGTGGGTAAGATAGAGCAAGCCATTACTTACAAAGAAGTTGCACTGGGTGTGTTCCTGGATATCGAAGGAGCATACGACAACACGAGCACTCGCTCAATAGTGTCAAATCTGGAATCCAGGGGCACAGACAGGACAATCCCCGATGGATAGAGAACATGTGAAGCAGCAGGAGAGCACAATCACCCTTGAGTGGTGTCACAAGAGAGTGAAGACAAAAAGAGGATGTCCACAGGGAGGTGTTCTGTCACCAAAGCTGTGGAATCTGGTAGTCGACGACCTCCTTGTTGCACTAAACGAATAGGGATGGTATGTTCAAGGATATGCTGGCGACATTGTTATTTTAATACGGGGAAAACACGTGGGCATCTGCCTGGAACTAATGCAGAGGGCACTGTCCGTAGTGGAGAGATGGTGTGATGGGGAGGGATTGTCTGTCAATCCCTCGAAAACCATCATGGTACCATTCACAAAACAGCGAATTGTGGAGATCACTAGTGTGCCAAAACTTTTCGGTAATCAGATAAAGGTTACCAGGGAAGCAAAATACCTAGAAATCCGGTTAGATGACAAGCTAAGCTGGAACTGCCATCTAGGCAGCATCACAAGCCGTTCTCAGATCACGCTAATAACGATGAGACGAGCAATTAGGTGCACCTGGAGTCTAACTCTATGGTAAACTGGTTGTACAACAGAGTAATCAGATCAATGATGGTGTACGGTGCAATTGTGTGGTGGCCTAAAGTCCAGCAAAGCATAGCCGCTAAAATGCTTTCTAAAGTGCAGTGAACTGCGTGCCTGAGCGTTACAGGCGCTTTGAAAGGTACTACAACAACAGCATTGGAAATACTCCTAAACATCCCACCAATAGATCTATACATACAGGGGGAGGTTAAAATGGCTGCATATAGAATGCAGTGTAATGGCAACTGGTGCAAGCACCATGCCATGAAACATACAAACATACACGATACCATGAGTCGTGGACGTGAAAACTGAGATATCATATCGCGTCAACTTGAGTAGCAGATCCGAATGGGCTCAGGGTGAACCACAACATATGTTGAGCAGTATCCCCTGGAGCAGGCGTCTACGGCGTCAAACCCAGGCAAAGTATAAGTGTTTGCCTTGGTAGGCTGCCGACCGTATTTCAAGTAGAAATAGCTGCGCTAACCGAATGCGGCAGAACATGCATAGACAGGCAATATAACAAAAATACTATCTATGTGAACACGGACAGTCGGGCGGCTATTATGGCCTTAGCAAGCCACAGCTATACGTCGAAGATAGTGTGGGACTGTCATGATACTTTGAAAATCTTGGCAAAAGCCAATAAGGTAATTCTCACTTGGGTGCCAAGCCATACAGGGGTAGCTGGAAATGAGGGAGCTGATAAGTGTGCCAATAAAGGAGCTGATCTCACGCTCATGGGACCAGAACCAGCATACGGCGTTTCATATAGCGTCGTATGACGTTATGTTATTTACACTTATCTCTTCCTCATTGCATCCTGTATAATTAACGAATGTCACGTGACCATAATGCTTTTTGTATCACTCGATGCGTACTAATAATAACGTGCTAAAACCTTTTTTGGTATTGGACATCGTTGTCACGATTGTATCCTGTATCATCATCAACGAGCGACACACGATATTATGCCGTTTATCCCACTCCAATAGAATAATAACAGATAGAGTCTTCTTTGATAATGAACGTCTTTACTACTACCATAACCTGTATAATCAACTTTATCTCATTCCAATACAATAATAACATGTTAGTGCAATGAAGCTGTTTGAACACTGTTATAGTAATGTTAAGTGTACAGTTGGTTATTGTATTTAGTTATATTTTTATTTGACATTTGACTTTAACCTTAACACAAATTATAAATAAAATGGTCTAGCGTTGTTCTAGCTAGCAAACTATTATATTAAAGGTAAATTAAAATGATTTATATATTAAAAATATTAATGAATAAAGTACGCTAACGTTTATTTATCAATAATTTGTCAATTGTTTATTTTTATATTGTATAGGATCAATATATAGGTATCTGAAACGTTCGATTTCTGGGATAAATTACCAGATATCGATGTGAAGATGTATTACAGAAATAATTCTGTTCATGATATGATATAAATAGATCGCAAGAGCATATACGAAGAAGCTCTTTTTTAAACAAATAATCATCTTCTTTTTGCTTAAATGAAAGTTTGTTTACAATTTACACAATTATTAGGTTATAATGTGTCAAAAGTCAGAAGTGCTGAATAAAACCATCTGTGATCTTACCAATTAGGAATCTACAGAATTGCCAACTTAAATTCAAACCACTCCTCCTAGTTTAAAAACAGGTATTATATGAAATTCTATTTTATTTAAATAATGAAATAAATGCGAATTATAAACAATATTGTGTAAAACTTGTGCCACAATGACTTTCTGTAGTACTCGTACGACAAAACGAGTCATTGTGACACTTGTTTTACAAATAACTATTATTGACGAATAAAGAATATGAAACGTATACAATAATGAAAAGTGTATAAATGATACATACTCGATAAGTGAGTGAACACTTGTTTCAAGATATAAATACAGTATTACTTAATTATAAAAAATATTCAACACAATATCAGAATAACGAAATATGTAGCACACTTAAAAAAGATAAATAACATTAACTGTGCGTTACAAAACAATACAATAACAAAAAAACAACTTTAAAAGTACAATCAATTTGAAACACATAAGCCATCAAAGTATGTCTCTATTTCAAAAGAACTACCACAAACAACACATTGTACAAATAAAAATAGTTATGACCATAACAACAATTAATCATTTTAAAAACAAAACTCCAATAAAAACCTTTAGAGAGCACTTGCAACCGTTTTGAAATGTAAAAATTATCAAAGCACGTTTGTTTCACAGGCATTCTGTTACAAGCAACACACTGTATAAATGTAAAATGTATGAAATGAATCAGATGGACATATCCAGTCGAACAATTCCATTCCACCTAGCTCTTGGTGTTTCGTGAATGAATCTTTTTACTTTACTTTTAAAAATCTTGAAGTTGTTTATGTTTTTTATATGGTACGAAATAGAATTGAACATCTTGGCTGCTAAGTAGAAGAATGATCGCTGACAAACCGACCTGCTCATTTGGGGAATAACATAGTGGTGTCTTTGTCGGGTACCGTAATTATGCGTAGGTAAACGAGCATATTTTTTTTATATTTCAATATAACATTCAAACAATATAGTTGTCTCAAATCCAGTATCCCGCATTCCTCGTATAATCGATCTGTAGGATATCGGTGGGGTTTTCATAAAATCAATTTCAGGAACCTTTTTTGGACAATCTCCAGTGGTTTTGTGTGTGCTCTGTAACGGTTCACTGTGACAGCCGGTATACAGAATTTGATGAAATTGGCAATGTCGTTCATAAACTCAAATTAATTTGCGGCGAATAGTTCCTACGTACAGGCAACCAAAATCACTTCGGAAATTGAATGGTCTTATTCCTGGCGATTCAGTCATAAATGGCAATTTTGGCTACTTGTGAGTTAGGTACAAATGTCGCTGAGTAGCAGTAGACACATGGCATGCTAATTTCTTATTTTTAACAATAAATATCGAAGTTGATAATTTAAATTTTAACGGTCGCGCCGTGCGCATGACTAGATCAGTCTAAAAAGGTCAGTCAGTAGAACGAGGGGACTTTGTACTGAACAACAAGAGAGAACGGAAGCCATCTTTACTGTTCGGTGTTCTTGTGGATAGTGCCTAATAAAATCTAATAGGATAGTGCCTAATAAACTATAAGTTATTATAATAAAATTAGCATAAATATAAAAGGACGTAATTTGTCTTACAGGCAAATCTGGTAAAGACGTTACCACGCACTTCGTAACAAAGTTAGACATTGTGCAAATAAGCCTTATAAAAAAAACGAGTCGGCAACTGCCTGTTTTATGTGCTATCACCATCATAGTTCGAAGTGGTTCGAAGAAAACCAGACCGACCGAGATCCTCCTGTACACTGTTGAATTTGGTGACAACAATGCTACTGATTGGGCTACTTTTGGGATAGGGCGCTTCACCCCATCTCACTAAGGCATAACACCTTAACCCTTACATGGGAGCATTATCTGAGCTGACGTTAGCAACCCGATAGGCGTGCTTTCTGGAGCACGAGAGGGTTCGAGTTTAATTAATTTCATCCCCAAGGAGAATCGTGAGTAGACAACCGGTGAATTAAAGATGTTGAAAAGTGTTTCAATCACTTAATATCTAAATGCTTATTGTTTTTTTATATATAGTAAGTAATTGTATCTTTTCATATTATTGTTATTGTGAACAATCTGCAGCTGTGGGTTGGGAAATTTCTTTATTATTTCGGCGATCATTCCTATTTAATTACCCTCAGATAGTCTTTATTCTGGGGTGATATTGTGTACAATATTTAATGGTACCATCTATGTTATACAAAAGTTTATCTACAAACATATTAGTAAGTGATCTAGTCAGATTTAAATTTTAATTCGTAAATGCCGAAAATTATTTATTACGCAATTTATTTATTTCGCAACTGTTATTAAATTTATACCGTATCCTCATTTGACCTATTTTATTGTCCCATTCCTCTGGCGATTTTTCGTCATGGCGCCCCTAGCTTACTACTAAAATAAATCATCTTTGAATATTCGTTATTTGTTTATTTTTCTTGAATAAAGTAAAACTAGTATTTCGAACTCAATCTCTCCCCGAGTTAGCATTCTGTAGTTGGACTTACAGAATAGAGTCATAGCTCTTAGGGCTCCACCCCAACCTACCAAGCCGTAACGTAAGTGACTTTCCACTAAGGCAAAATATAATATTTTCATATGCTTGAATTTTAATATTTTGTTGAAGTACCTGAATTTATAGAGGATGCTCTGTAATTTCTTGATGACGTACCTGATGTGAACATCCCATTCCAGACTACTATCAATTATTACCCCTAAGTATTTGATTTTGTCTACAAGCAATATAGACATACTTCGATTTCGTAAAGTAATGATTTCAAGATGATCAAAATCCGATTTACACACATTATTGCAACTGATAGGCAGGTAATAAGTTTTCTCAAGGTTAACCGTCAATAGTTTATGCTCAAGCCAATTCTTTACGTTTGAAAAATCAGCCTGTGCCTCCCAATTTTCAGCATCGTAAACTATTGCTGTGTCATCGGCAAATCCAATTATTACACCACTGCTTTTCAACGAGAACATTCCGTTTATATAAATATTGAATAAAAGTGGTCCCAGCCTCTTCCTGATTGAAGACATTGTCCACCTTTACTATCTGCCGTCTATTGGTAATATAGCTTTTAAATACGTCAAGGTTTACATTCCTTATACCAATGTCCTCTAATGCTTGCAGGAGCAGGTCGTGACTCAACGTATCGAAAGCTTTCGATAGGTCTATGAAAATACACAGACAAGACCTGCTCTCATTCAAGGCAATATTTAGTTTCATCATTAGGGCCAGAATTGCATCCTCTGTTGACGTGTTTTCTTTCAAGCCGAACTGCCTGTCAGACACTTCATATTTTTGAAGGTAAGAAGTCTATGCACTTATTGATTATGTGACATAATGGTTTCATAATAAAATCACCAATAATTTTGAGAGTTTCAGCTCTAATTCCGTCAATCCCAACCGATTTTTTATTCTTCAAACCTTTCAATATCGTTTTCAATTCATTGTCGTTCGTAGGTAATAAGACAAACGAGTTTGCAGTAAGATGCCTATTCCGAGTATAATTCTGGTCTCTAGTAATTTTATCAGCAAGGGTTTTTCCGGTATTTACAAATTTTTTATTAAATTCGTTGGCGACAATATTTTTGTTGGTTAACAAATCTGAGTCAGTTTCGATGGAGCGTATTGGAGTTTTAAATTTTTACCTCTACTCAAGTCGCTTACAACCTCCCATAATTTTTTCGTGTTGGTGCCATTTTTTATTATAATATTATAGTAATCAAACTTTGTTCTTTGTATCAACGAATTCAATTTATTCCTGTACTGTTTGTATTCATTTTTTAGTTCTACGTTTCCCATATACTTAAGGGTATTTTTGAACATTTTATTTTTTGTATATATTGATTTCAATAGTGCATTTGTCACCCAAGGTTCAACTTTTGTATATTTTCTCCTACTGCTTTTGGATATCGTCGCTTCGCCAATCAAATTTGATAGAGTATCAACGATTATGTTCATTTTAGAGTCAGAGTAAATGACAGCTCAAGATGCTCTCTCAAGAAGAGATTTCAGTTTACCCTGATCAACATATTGTGTGCTAGTTGACATCTTTTTTTGTCTTGTTTAGGTATATCGAAAACTATTTGTAGTAGTGTCGAATAATGATCAGTAATATTCGATTCTAGACCCATAGGCAAAATGTTCTCAAGTATATTGAATTTTGCCTTAATAAATATGTGATCTATACAAGTTTTCATGTTGTCCCGAACTCTAGTGATACTATTAATTGATGAGTTGTAGCCAAACTTATTTAGCGTATTTACGTATTCAGAAACAGTGTCGTTATTCTTTAATATATCTAAATTAATGTCTCCCGTGTATATATTGGAGTTTTCGGTATTACTCTCATTCTCTTCCAAGTAATTTTGCAGACAAACAATAAATTCTTTAGGATCAGTGGATGGCGATCTCTACATGGCTGTGACAACTATATTATTTTGTTGATCTAAATTTAATTTGATATTCAGCACTTTATTATTATTAATTAGTACAACTGAGTGCTCATATGAGAAATGAGATTTCAGGTACACAACAACGTCATTTTTATTTAGATCACCTTTATTGTATATTAGATTATATCCATCGATCTCAAATATGCTTGTTTCAGCAATCTGCCAAGTTTCTGTTAGAACTATACAATCTACATGTTTATTCAAAAGACTAAGAAATATTTTGAACTCATCAAGATTCGCACTAATTGAACGTCTATTTTGATTCAACAACTTGAAATTATTATTACTTTCATTTATCATTAGCAAGTCTTCACACTCTTTCAAACTGGTCAGTGTGAAGCTTTCTACATTATTGCTATCAAAATCGCGTATATATGGATCCATTTTCCGAATTTTATTATTGATCCATTTTAGTTCCACCGAGCTACAATAGTGTTTACTTTTTTATTATGTCATACATAAAAAGATTTCAACAGCAATTAGGATAGACATACCATTAAAAATTTAATTTAATTAGGGGCATTTAATAATCAAATTAATCGAAGGTAAAAGTCTTACTACTGTCGAGGTGCCGTTACTGCGTCTAAATTTTGTTGACTGACCATGTTCTTAACTTTCCCTGTATTAGTTTCTGTGCAGGAATCACTGGATTCCTTGTTGTGGAACTCTCCGGGGTGTTGGGGACTTCGGGCTGTTGGGGACTTCGGGCTGTCTCACGGCTGTAGGAGTGGGAGGTGCACTGTTGTGTGTAGGTTCCATGTGCTCTTGTCTTCCAAGGTCTTCAATTCCGTAAGCAATTCCGTCAACAAAGAGTTTGTTACCTTTTATGTAACATTCCTTATATATCTGTTCTTGCCTAACGAGGAGGAGAGGCTTCCTCAATATTTTAAATTCCTTTCTTTGCTTGAGAGTCAAGTCGTTGGCTATTGATATATTTTTTCCTCCTACCCCTATAGAAAGTACACACTTTCCTCCCTCAAATCAGGGAGGAAACTCATACTTTTTCTCCCTAGGGAGGAAAAGTACTTTCCTCCCTAGGGAGGAAAGTATTTTTCCTCCCTCTCATTTCAAGTAAGTTGTAAACGATGAAACTTGTGAATTCATTATATTCATATTGTTTCCATAATTTCTAGAACATCCTGTATATCCTGTTTTTTGGTAAAAATCAAACATTAATGTTACTTCAACGTAGTTCTTCAATACAAATTTCAACTTCAGGAATCTTAGATATACGTTTTTTGAGTTCAGAATAAGAAAAGCATAGTATGCTGTGGCTCACTGACAGTAAACACGGCGATTGACTTTTGAGGTGCAAAGTCGCTACATTCATTAAACTTAGTTGAATTTTTGAAAAATGGAGAGCGATTCAAGTGATTTTGAATTTCCAAATACACCACCTAATATTGAGGAACAAGCCAACATAGCGTCATTAACCTTACTACCACAAAAATCTAAAGACAGGTATGAAAAACAATATGCACATTATAAGCAATGGGCTGAAGACAACAAGATATATAAATATTCAGAGAATGTTTTACTGGCATATTTTTCACTACAAGGAAAATCATTAAAAGCTTCAACACTTTGGTCTAAATATTCAATGCTACGCACAATGATACAAATGAAGGACAATGTCGATATTAAATATCCAAAGTTGATTGCATTTCTAAAACGTCAAAATGCCAGATACAAACCAAATAAACCTAAAACTTTTACAAGAGAAGAAATAAATACATTCTTAATGGAAGCCCCCGATGATGTTTTTTTATTAATGAAGGTAAGAAATGAAATCCCATGCAAATAATTCAATTTTTGATATAAAATATTCATAGGTCGTCCTTGTTATTGGAATTTATGGAGCATGTCGATGTGATGAGCTTATTAAAATGACTATGGATGATATTGAAGTGAAAGACAATCTTTTAGTCATAAATATCCACACTTCAAAAACGTATAAACAACGAACTTTCGTTATCAATACTACAACAGGTAACGGCCCAAATTTTGTTCAAATCGTTAAAAAGTATATCTGTCTACGTCCTAAAACTGAGCATAAACGATTGTTGGTATGCTTTAAAGTAGGCAAATGTATAAATCAAGTGGTTGGCAAAAATAGTATATCCAAAATACCACAAAAAATTGCAGAATATCTCAATCTTCCAAATGCCGAACATTACACAGGGCACAGTTTCAGAACTTCAGCAACTCTGTTAGTAAACGCTGGTGGGGATATTTTAGCTCTAAAACAGCATGGCGGTTGGAAATCAACCAATATCGCAGAAGGTTATGTAGAACAATGTTACACAAAAAAAAAGAAAAATTTCTGATCAAATTATGGGAAATAATGTAGAACCTGAACTTGATCAAAATCAGCCAAGCACTTCTAGAAGTTACCACCATTACAATGTGCTAAGCGAAAATATTTCAAATACTAAAGCTCCTGTTCAAACCCTATCTTCTTCCAATGGTGTTCATATAAATGCTGCTCAATACTGCACATTCAATATTAACATAATTAATTCTAAAATATAGTTAAACAATAGTATGTACTTAATTGTATAACATATATTGATAAATTTGTTTAATAAATAATTCTTGTGTTCTTAATTATATTCGTTACCTATTTGTGTCGTAAATTAATTTTCAAAAAAGGTGGGTAGGAGGAAAAATCATATGTATCCGCGAAGCGGAGGGCAGTAAACTACATCCTGCGGGAGGAAAAGTGGCACTTTCCTCCCTAGTAATACAAATAGCTATTCCCTTTCAGCTTATTAAAATTTTTCAAGACTTCTCTCTTCTTGGGGTGTGAGTTGAATTCAATTTTGATTGGACAGTTTTCCGTTTTACCCAACGTATAGACGTCCCCAAAGTCGTTATCTTTTAGCTCAATACCAAGCAAGTCCTTGAGATCCATACACAGGTTTTCCGCCGTGACCTCTCCTCGTTTTTTTAACCCAAATATTACAATGTTTTGTGCTCTTTTCAGGAGTTCTACTTCTCCTTTAAGTTCGAGATTTTTTGTTTCAAGTTTTGTTACTGTGCTTTTGAGTTGTTCTATTGTTAATAGGAGTCTAGCTTCGCTAGCTTCTATACAATTTTTTATGTCAGTGCGAGTTCTAAAGATTTCTTCTCTAATATTTTTGAACGCCGCATCCAAATCTACCATTTTATTATGTGTCACTAGTTGTAGTGTATGTTCCCCTTTACGTAGTCGAATGCAATTTAGCAGAGATAGTCTTTGTTGATGTTTTTTTTGTTGCCTATACTATTTTGTGGGCTGTTTGGATTATTAGAAACTAGTCTCTGGTGTAGTATGCTTACGTTTTTAATGTAGTATGAGGTAATATCACTAAATTTCTCATCAGATATAAACTTTAAAAGTTATTATTCACTTTTATTCTAACTGAATTTGAAAAGTTTCCAAGAGCTGTGATAACCATGTGTTACAACTAAAGCAAATCACACACTGGAGGAGAAATAAATTTCTAAAGGTTGAACGCGAATCTATATGCGTTAGTCCCATTAAGACATAAGCAATAGAGACGAGCACAGAGCCAGCGTCTACTAAAGGGATTATAAGAACGACCTAAATGAAAATTTTACGTTCAATCACAGGCAAAACTATTACAGACAAAACAAGGAGCAATTATACCAGAATGGCATGTGATGTTCCAGATATAATAAGATGGACCAGAACTAGAAGAAGAGCAAGAAAAGATCATGTCAATAGGACGGATGATGATCGACTTGTAAAAATCGCAAAGGAATAGAGACGGAATACCAGTAGGCTTCAAGGAAGATCACCAAAGCGCAGGTATGAGAGGTGGTCATCAGAATAACAAATTTGTTGGGTTGCTTTTTTTGAAAAAACAAGGCATAGTCTTAAATAGGAGAAAGAAGAAGAATCCCATACAAACATTACTGGGAAACTAAGAAGTTTTAAGTGTGTTTTTAGCACTTCTTTTTCATGTTATTAATTTATTGTAATGTTTTTCTTATTTATTTAAAAGTTTTTATTGTGAGATAAATTCATACACACCGTATGTCTACTCACTTAATTTATTTATTTACTAACTCACTATATTCACTTACACTAATTTATATAAACACTTCAATACTTAGACTATTTACTCCGTTGGTAAATATAGCCCCTCTTACATAGTAAGTGCCCTTTTTTCTGGATTTTTCTAGATTGCGGCTCACAAAAACAATCGCCTCCCTGGAATTTACTAGATAAGACTGGTCACAAAAATAAAGGACCTCACTGGAAATGTCTAGATAAGAATAGTCAGAAAAAAAATGGTAAACAGTTCGAAAAAAGATCCTTGAGCATTCGCAAAAATTTTAACTCTCATACATGGCTTAGACAGAGTCGTATTCAGTGACTAGACCGGAGTGCTATTTCAAAACATTATTGACTGTTTCTAAAATGCATTTCGCATTTATAAATTGAGCCGGGGTTTAATCCTCAGGTTAGTAGATCTGTGTTTAATTTATGACCTACCTTTAGACCCTGTATGTAGAAATCAAAATTCCTATTTTGTTTGTTGGTGGATACCCGGTATATTAATTAAGTCTATGCCGGAACTTTTGATAGAATTTTCTGAATCAGTGAAAAGTAATAAGTAAAATTCAATTCCATTTAAAAATTTCATAAAATTTTAATTTGAATTTAAGTCTAGTTTTAAATCTTGAAACCGATTTCATTAGCTTTGTTGAAGTTCTCAAAAAGCCAGTACCTATTCTATTTCGGTTCTTAATTAATCTTTCCAAGATTAAATTCACAGTAAGTAGGGATTTACATTTTTCAATTTTTTTTCTTATTCCGTCAAGATATAAGGAAAGGATATTTTCAACTTACTCTGGAAATAAATTTCTGTTCGTGGTAAAAAGAAAAATAATTGCAATTTTCTGTTGAGGTTCTTGAATAGACCTGAAATCTACTTTTATGAACGATTTAAAATCGGCTCAGAAATGACAGAGTAATTTGTTCTCAAATACAGAACTCGTTTTTTAAGAATAAATCAACACAAAATTCCAAGTCTTCATATTGAACTGCATTCATTTGAAAACCTGTTATCAAAATTATTAATTGAATTATTTCTAAACCAACGGAGAATGTGTTATAACATGAATCAATTCAAGTTATTAATAGAAAAGTAATTAGGTTTCAATCGTTATTAAATGATAAATAAATAATAATAGTGTTACGAAACAGCACACTGGTATAGCCCCTAAATCCGACTCTGTCTAAGCCAGGTATGAAAGTTAAAATTATGGCGGACGCGCAGGGTTTCCTAGAATTGTTTACGAATAGTGACTATCTTATCTACATTGTTTTTTGTGACCAGTCTCATCTAGAAAATGCTAGAAAGCCAATTGTTTTTGTAATCTAGAATGATCTAGTGAAAAAGGCATTAATATATAAGGGACCGATCAGGAAGAGTTAGTTTAGTTTATAATTTGACATCGTGAGATAAACAGTAAATAAGTGAATATAAAGTAGTGAAGTGTTTATATAAATTAGTTTAAGTGAATATACTGTGTATATAATTAGTGAATAGTGTAGTGAATAAATAAATTAAGTAAGTGTCTAAAATTTATCCCATCCGTAATAAAAACGTTCACATAAATAAAAGAAACATTACAATAACTTAACGAAATTAACTGTCTCGATCCTTACTTCGTGGAATCTACTCATATTAGTGTTTTAAATGAAACTTACTGTTTCTAGCTAATTCCACAATATATTGAAAAAATGTTGGAAATTCTAAAAAATTGACAATTGTTTCGATATTAAATATCATCGTCAGATATTTAATATCGAAACAGTTGTCAATTTTTTAGAATTTTCAACATTTTTTCAATATATTGTGGAATTAGCTAGAAACAGTAAGTTTCATTCAAAACACTGATATTAGCATTAATAACCTTCCTTTTGATTGCACTAGGGTAGCTGGATTAGGAAGAATAAATTCCGGGTTAGCATACGCGGAATCGTGGACGGAGCGACCAAAAAAACATCCCTCAAAATTTACTTGAAAAAATTTAAAAAAACAGTTGTTTTTATATTACATGGAGGGTTAATTATTACACTCCGAAATCCGCACTTGCTATAATGAAAACCAGTTATATATGTATATATGTATATATATATATATATATATATATATATATATATATATATATATATATATATATATATATATATATATATATATATATATCGTTAGATTTGACAAGTTTTTAAAGCTGCTCTTTGGAGACATTTAAAAAGAACCAAAATTCTGAACACGATTGATTGAAATTAGATAGACATTCAATTTATTTCGTTTATCCACATTGCTAAATATCCTATCACAAAAGTCATTACTAATTGGAATCGATAAAACAAAGTATACAATATTTCCTACCCTAATACAATGGGGACTGGAAAACCCCATGCCGCACCTGGTGAGAATTTTCAAAGCTTCTCTAGCATTGAGGTATATCCCAAGAAAGTGGAGTGTTATCACCACTTCTCTGGAACATAGTTCTGGACTCTCTGATTAATCACCTCAATAGCATTGTATTCTACACAATAACATATGCAGATGACATAGCTATTCTGCAAACTGGTAAAACATATTTTGTGAAAGAACGGAACTTGCTATCAAATCTATAGAAACGTGGTGCAAGAAATACTCACTGTCTATCAATCCCAAGAAGACTGAGACCAGGAAATGGAAAATCTCGGGCTTAGATTAGATTAGATTTTAACAAGGTTACAATGCACTGAATCCTAAGGTTTATTGTGCCCCTCCCCCTATCAGAGCTGTTCTCGCTACTACTACAGCTCGCCTTCCAGTTCCAGGGTTCTACTGAACTGTAGTATTTGGGACGGCTTCAACGAGGTTAGATGCTCACTCTTACAAGTTTCTTGTCCGAAGCATTTCTTGCATTGGATTGCAATGGCGAGGAATTCTAGAACTAGGTGATCCGGAGTTTCATCCTCCTCCCCACAGACTTATCCTCATTAGGTGCTTCCTAAGGCGACAGTGTCCTGTTAGTAAGCCCGTGAGGAGATGTAGCTTATTTTTACTGAGATCCAAATATTTTTTGGATCTAGCAGTGTCAAAGTTCCTCAGGAACTTTTTGGAATGTTCCAGCGCGGAAAGGCACCGCCAGAGTGCTTCTCTTTCGGTTTCATCTTTTTTCCGAAACTTTTTCTTATAGGAGCATTTTCCCACACTACAGAAAGGCTCGGGGCCAATAAAGGGCGTTTGTGCTCCTTTCCTGACAATTGTATTGGCCGCTTCATTTCCCGTTATTCCCGAGTGGCCAGGAACCCAGACTAATTCATAAAGTTTTCTTCGGCTCTCCCATGCCTACTTTGAGTCAATGACATGGGAGCTCAATGCTTTGATAGCTGATTGACTATCAGAATGGATGGATACGTCACGTTTCTGATAGTTTCTTTGAGGTTCATTTCCATGCATCTTTCGATCGCAAGTATTTCTGCCTGGAAGACGCTCGAGAAGGAATCTAACGATAATAGTATCTGGTGCCAGGCCCAAATACTCCAGCGCCTGCTCCAGTGGTGGTTTTTGAACCATCCGTATACCATCTAATAGTGTTTGCTTTGATAGTTTGGGTGGTGTATTCCCTTTCACAGTCTCTCCTCTTATTTAGCATCGTAGTGAAATTCTTTTCGATACTTACTTTCTTGATCATTTCGTCACTGGGAAGATTCGCTGATAAGATGTATTTTGTTAGAGCGGACCAGGCTTCCTGATTTTTAATACTCTCATTGCCTGAACCTTCCTTAGATATTCTAATAATTGCCTCTTGGGCAGATCTTTCTATCACCAGATGTAGAGGTGTGACATCTGTAATGACCTCAAGTGCCCTAGTTGGACACGTTCTCATAGCTCCAGTGATGCACACACAGGCAAGTCTTTGAACTTTGTCGAGGGTCTTACTCGTGCTGTACTGACTTGCTTTTGTATGCCAAACTATTGCCCCATACGTAATTGCTGGTCTCACAATCATGGCGTATATCCATCGCAGTATTTTTGGGTTACAGCCCCAACTCTTACCAGCTAGATTTCTGCACGCCATCAAAGCTCTTATTGCTTTACTAGCAGTTATTTTGCCACCTACCGTTATTCACTCTGAGATCTATGAACCTAAAACTCGGTGCATACTGTGCGCTTCTAGGAGTTGCCTCTAACTCTTGCGGAGACGGGGGGGTCCGTTGTTCATAGACTAAATAAATGTAAAAGGGCGCCAGGCAATCTTGCCTCCCGACAACTACCTACACAAGTTTTTCCCACCCTAAGACTACCAAATAGGTGGAGAAATAAAAGTCAGATGTCACTTACCCAAGTCTAAGTTTAATGAATTGGCTTAGTATATCAAGTGATCTTACAAGGTTCTACTAATACAACTAGTACATACAGGGGTACCACAAAATTACAATAAATTCCCCCAGGTGTCCAAAATGACTCATAAGTCATAAACACAAATTATCATAGGTAAGTGAAATTCCCCCTTGATTAAATGATGTACAAAAATTTATACAAATATATATAAACAAGTATCCCAAGCCAAAAATATATATCCCGTACCTTTAAAACCAATGTATCCCTCCCCAGTAGTAACTCAATCCTACTACAAATTGTACAAAAAAAAAGGTTGACAGGCTGTACCCACTAGTACCCAATGGTACTTTAAAATCCTATAAATCCCTGGGTTAAGATCCTATATATTCCCTAAGTAAAATCCTTTAATTCCCCCCAATTCAAATTCTATAAACCCCTCTGGTAAAATCCTATAGACCCCCCTGGTAAAATCCTATAAAACCTCCCTGGTATAATCCTATAATTTCCCCCGATTGAAATCCTATGTTACAGCCTGGATTGTTCGTTGGGTATAAATATGTACAAACCAGTACCTACATACAAATGAAATTTCTCAAACGAGTACTCGATTAGCCGGTAGAATGAGAAAACTATATACTTAAGTTCCAAATACAATATAGGGTTAAATCAATACAATATACCATACGTATCTATGGCACAAAATAACGTTTATGCAATTAAATGTGAAATTTTGAAAGTATATATTAAAAATACAATATGGCGCAATATCATATGAGCTCATACGCGTACTACCACCAACTCAAATAACTCAGTATGTTAAAATTGAATAGCCAAAGTAACGTTTACAAATTTAACAACAGTGGGTGTAGTTATCACCAACCCACAATGTGAGTATAAATGGTAAAACAGGTTTAATTGAATAGTGTATGTTGATAAGAGTATTTGTAATACGTGATCAACACAAGTATCGTAAACTGCGTACCACAAGTGGCTTACGGTAATAAAGAAGTTATCTACAATCTACACTGACGGATATAAACAAGTTTTATGCGCAAAAAGGTATTTTACATAAACCAAAGTTTAAAACTTGCGTGAAATCCACTGTGTTTTGATGGTTGCTAATGGTGGCTACCAACTACTACTTCTATAGAATGCTATAAGATCCAATATTGTACTCTTCAGTAACAATCCAAATTTTTCCCCATACAAGTTTGTTGTTCTGACTCAACGTTGTCCCATAAAATGAAATCCAAAACCAAATCCAGAATAGTAAAGATTGACGAACGAGAAAAAGAGCAGAACAGAAAAGAAGAGAATAAAAGAGAACAGGGAACCCTAAAATGAGAAATATGTTAATACTCTATACATTTTCTTTTAGTCTCAATGGTCAAAACGAAATAGCAATCTAAACTTTATCCCCTAACCGATTAACTGTCACTAGCAGTCATATACCCGATATGAGTAATCTCTATTACTGATCTTTAAACTGAAATATCTACTAATCTCATAAGAGCAAGACTTCTATTAATCATGAAGATTAATCAACTAATATTGATATTACTTAATTTTGCTGACAAAAGTTAACTAGAAAATTCTATATTTCATGTTTGACCAACAAAAAATCATAATACTAATCGAGCTTAACATATTAACTATAATCTTTTTACATTTGACAAAAAAAACAAGATACGAGCTCATATGGAGCCAATACCTATGAACTAAGTACCTAAACTATAAAACCAGTTGACCTCGAATCAACAAAAAAATGCATTATCCAAAGATAAAACGCTTTAAAATTACTAGAATATTCATCTATATATAAAAAAAACTGTAATATTTCTTACCAAATGGCCAGTTTGAGTTCCGAATATATAGGGCTGAAGGTGTTATTGCCCTAGGTACTGTGATAAAGGCCTACTGAAACATTATACCCTCTTCAAGATTGGTTTTCATGTAGAATATACAGCTATAAAGGAAAATCAATTCATCAGACAAGGGACAAAACCTCTACGATATAATTGAGAACAATCTAGTTAATGAAACTATAGAAATATTCTGTTACTTACAATTAACTGGAATGACAGCATTAAAAAAACCACCTGTCGGTTGAATTATCTGATCCCAAAAAATGGTATTTCCACAGGTCTTTACTCTCCAAACAACTCCAAAAATATCTAACGATACCCGGGAAATGTGTATCACCAATCGGTCATCCCCTTAATATAAGGTGAAATATTCAATTATTTCATCCGAAACTGGTGACATAAATTCAACCCACTTCACTTCGATATACCCAGCGAACAATGAATTGTCCAGTATATCCACAGGCAAAATCAAAAAGTCTCGTGTCAAACCAGCCAGCCAATCAGAATGCTCTCGAGATGTCAAAGGTTCCAATAACCAATAAGAGCTGAGATATCCAACAAGTATATATCACAGAACAATATATGCATAGACACATCACGGATAATCGCGTTACAAAGATATGTATCAGGGATAGTGCGTTCGGAGTAACACCACGGGGACATGCTCCACAAAAATAAAATAAATACTTGACGTATAGTTAATTAGGAAAGGTAATAAAAATTACTCGCATACTCTCAATATTAGCTAATTGAGACAATAAACCCAACTCTAACGTCTGAATCACACACCTTTAACTCCAACGTGTTGACTGTCGAACGATTCCTTAATCCGAGTTCAGAATCGCTCCAACGAACGCAAGTCTGTAGTGCATGAAGCTAGCATAGACATCAGATCTGTCACAAATGAAAACATAATAATATGCGGTGATAAGAATTCATGTTCTTAGTATACAACAAAATAATGTAATAACTCTTTTATTACCCATCTACTATTGTTTATGGCTGTACAATATTATTAATTATTTCCAATATAGATGCCACTGGATTTCCTAATATACATGGTAGGTCAAAATGATGTTAAATTGCATGACGAATTATATTTTCAAGTACCTGTAACTTAATTTGCACAACCACAAAATTGAAACGTATCAATTTCAACACGCTTATTCCACAGAAGCTTATTGTCTAGGGTTATCCCTAAATATTTAAATTCTGATTTCCATTCTATGATTTCACCGGTTAAAGATAATGGTTTCATAGCTGGAAGTGTTCTTTTCCGGGTAAATGGAATTACTATGGTCTTGTTTGGGCTAATGTTTAGCCCCACTGACAAGCACCATTGCTCCACTATTCTGAGGCCCCTTTGTAATAAATCACACAAGGTGTTTTCGAACTTGCCTATGACTATTAGAACTATGTCATCAGCATAGCCCATACATTCGAAGCCAAGCTCCGTTAGCCTGTAGAGGCCATCTACTACGAGGCTCCATAGAAGGGGGGAGATATATCACTATCCCTTGAGGTGTACCGCGAATGGCTTTAACTGATTTCCCACCTGTGTCTCAGCTATTTTGGTCGTCAACAACTCATACATCCATTTTACAATGGTTTCATTTACTCCTCGCCTTTTTAGTGCTTCTTTGACATACACATGAGTCGTGTTGTCAAAGGCTCTAGATATATCCAGTTCTCTGGATGACTTCGGTCAGCTGATACAGAGCCGTCTCAGTTGATCAACCCGCTCTGTAGGCATGCTAACATTTATTAAGAGGTATATTCTCCAGGTTCTCTGTTCTTATGTAGTTATCCACTACTTTCTCCATCGTTTTGAGTAGAAACGATGTTAGGCAGATGGGTCTAAAAGATGGGGGATAAGTCCCATCTTTTTTCTCTATTTTTGGTATGAAGATTACCCTTGCCCTTCTCCATTTTCTAGGTATTAGACCCACTGCTAGACTGCTTCTTGTAATCTTCAGCAGGTGAAGAAGAATATCCTCTATCCCTTGCTGCTGGAGTGCTGGAAATATTCCATCCACTCCTGGTGATTTATATGGTTGGTTCGCATTCCTAGTCACCCCAGCAGGGCCGGAGGAGATCTCGGGGTGACCCAAGATCAAGCTTCCGCCTTTTCCTCTTTTCCAGAGGTTCCGTATGTGGAGGGTATCTCCATATCCTTTGGATCCTCCGCGGGGTTCTGTTTTTCCCAGCCCCGAGACAGGGATACGCCCAAAACGGAAGTTTACCGCGTAACCCTCCTGCCTTCAGAGCTTCACCAGATTGGTGATCGACCCTAATCGTGAGGATAGTTCCGTGTCCCTCTTTTTTAGGTTTCAGGATCTCCCAATCCCCAGTAGTGAGGTTGGAGTTCTGAACCTCGACAATTTGCATGATCTTCTCCAATTTCATGTCGTGGCTTCTTGGGCAGAACACCGTTATGGCGACCGGCTTTGGGATGTCGTCTCTACTTCGAGCCACCAATTCGGGTCCTTCCCAAGAGTTTAATTTCGGCGCTAACCTCATGAGCCGGTCTGCCGATTCTTGGGACCCACACTCCACCAGTATCATTCCACAACGGAAATGAATACCTGAGAAGGGGATTCCCTTCTCCTTGCTCTGGCACAGCTCTTCCACCAGAGGGTCTTCCAGGTTAGAGAGCTCCTCTGCTTTCAGAATGTTCTCAGGATAATCCTTGGGCATTATTCCTAACCTGAAAGCCTTCTCTGTTTTAACAGCTGCTGCGTAACCAGTGGCTTGCCCGGTTGCCGTTGCAGCTGTTTTTGGTTTTTTTACTGAGAGGTCGCTGCGGAGGAGTGATATGCTCCGGGCCTCTTTTCAGCTTTACCTTCCCCGTTGGTAATTCATTCGGGGGTGTTGGGCGCAGAATAACCTGCTTCCTGGCCTCTTCTGGGGATATTCCCTGATTGAGGGGTCGCAGGTATTTCCGCACCTCTGCTTCACTGATGCCTTTTCTATGCCGCCCGGTTCTCGCAGCTTTGGGAGGTCGAACGGCATACGACCTTTGAGCCGTTTTGCCTTTTTTTCCTCTGTGAGGTGCCCGGAGAAAGAGGTGGAGGTTTTCTCCACTACTTTTCATGTGGAAGTTTTACTTTCTTTGTCCATAAATGGTCCCACGAGGTAAGGGGTTTAATACAAAGGAGTTCCCCCCGGTGCTCCAAGGTCGAAAGCAGTAAGGACTATTCTCCTATATGGCCACGCATTCTTCGGTCTGGTTCCTCACCTTGACTTTAGATTTTTAATGAGGTTGTCTCCTCTTGGTCCAGGCAGTATATATATTGGCTCCCAGAAAACTGTTAATAAAACTTTTTAAGGAGCTCGTTAAGACAAATTCATATTTAAAATTTGAATGTTTTTTATTAAGGTGTATTTTTTTTAAACTGTTGGTGTGCTAATTATAAAAAATGGTGTGCTAGGTTATGCTAGCTGTCCTTCATTTGTGCTAGCATTTTAGGAAAAAATTGCAACCGGGGGGAGTGGGGAACTAGCGTTATCCTGGCCCCTCCCGAATTCCAAAACAATTTTTTTGTAAACTGTTTGTGTGCTAGTTATAAAAACTATTGTGCTAGTTGTTCTTTATTTGTGCTAGCATTTTGATAAAAATAATCTAGCCGGAAGGGGCCAGCTTCACGGACCTGAAAAAGTATACATTTTAGTGGGTTGATTTTTCTTCTTAGATTAGGATTAAAATCAGTATCAGCTACTGTCTCATCACTGTTGGAATCCAAGTCCGAAGACGATAATTCATTTAACTTTTTTAAATTGATTGTTCTATTTTTCATCCTATAAATAAAATGTTTTCATTGCTTCGGTATAAACAAATGAATATGTTACAAGCAATAATTATTGAAAATTAGAAATAGTCTAATGGCTGTAGATACTCAAACAATTGATAAACTTTTTAAAATATGATTTATCACAAGTTCCATTAACTAAAAGGAGTTTTTTCTCGCATCTTGTCTCGTATTTTCAAAAAAATTAAATATTAATGCTAATCGATTATATGAATTCACATTCGATAAAGTATAATGGGTTGGATTGTTTAATCGGTTCTGTTTGTGATTGGGGGATTCAATATTAATCAACAATGTTCAGTTCAGCCTTCAATTGCGTATACGTAGAACGTGCGACAGCTAATCAAATTAATTGATGATTCTATCGGGATAAATGAAACAACAAATTACTTCCTATCTCTGATGAGTTGTTTGATATTGTAACGAAATTTTCTGAAGCACTGCAACAAAAGAAGTCTTTTACAGGATGAGAATAATGAAACAAATGAGTTTTCGGTTACCCCCATTGACCTGTACTATTGCGAACATTAATCTTGAGTGCCAGAAACTATTAACGTGGTGTCGGATAAATCTTGGGGTGTGTCAACTTTTATAGCTTTTTTCACTTGTTCACGCTCTAAATGAAACCAAAATTATCTTTCAATGAAGAAAATGCTTAGATATCGGCCAGCGCTCTTTAATTTCAAAATACTGTAACATTTATTTCGTTTGTATGTTTACTTACATCAATATTGGGAATAACTTGAAGGTTTCAATAGCGTTTCTATGAATAAATATAGACGTTTCTGGGTGGCGGATAAGTTTTATTCGCGTAGTTTTATTAGGACCGTTATAATAAGGAATGAGAGACCATAAGCTTAATAACGCAGAGGAAGGTTGACAGACTTCAATCTGGGGGTTAAAACGTTCACAATAAACCGAAAAAAATGTTGGTAATACTTCAGCAATTATTATCGACAGTCGTCGAATCGCTATTACAAAAGTTATTGAAGATGAAGGTATTTTTTGAGTGTTTTAGGGTGAAACATTTCTTTTAAAGTAGCTAAACGAACTGTAATATCGTCGTTCAAGTTCTAACACCACGTAAGTAATTTTTTGCGGATTTCACATGTTGATTGCTAAAGAATCGGAAGACGCGTTTTTACAGTCAATCACCATCAAGCATTGCCAAATTTATTATGAAGTACAAAAAATAAAATGGTATTGTAATGGTGATATCTAAAATTTCACTCTCCTGAAAAGTTAGGTAAGTGCGGGATAGCTGGACCATGTTTTTTAAAAGCCATTTTTCCAAAACTCTGCAATGATGCAATGATTTGCTAAAATTTTTTTATATTATGTATATATTACCCTAAAAAAATGTTTGCACTTCTTCAGCTATTACACTGATCATACTTGAAGTTATATTTTTTTTCTTTTTTTACTCGATGGTCCATCTATCCTGGAGGAATGGGTTACATGTACCACCTGGAAGGGATAGATGGACCTCTGATATACGTTACCAAATCAGAAAGTAATACAAAAACTAACGATTATAAAAAGTATAAACATTGTTTACTTATAAGTAAACAATTTAAAAAAGGATAAAAAAATTCAGAACAATAATTCACTCTGTAGTCATCTTCTTGTGATAATCTAGCTTCCCACAATAATCGCATTTATTTTCGAATATTGTGCAGCTTTCATGTGCCCAGCGAGAGCATGACACGAACTTAATCCAATCATCTTCTCGTTTTGATTCATTGTAGCTCTCTTTACACCATACACAATAATCTTCATCCCAGTCACTATCATCATCGTCGTTGCAAATTGTATCAATATCAATAACTTCAGATTCTGACGATGATATACATTTTTCTTCTTTAGCGTTCCCTTCCTTTCATTCATCGTCGTTTGCTTCTTATCACTTTCTCCTTCTAACTGCTTTTTCTCACACGCGTTTTTATTTTCTTCTCTGCCTTTCTCCTTTTCCTCCCTGTCTTTCTTCTTTACTTCCCTTCCTTCATTGTTTTCCCCCGTTTCTTTTTCCTTTTCCTCTTTCATTTTAATTGTTGACTCTTTTCATCTTTTTTTCTTTTTAAGAGCAATTAAGTTTTCCGGAGAGCTTTAAACTGTTAATACAGTTTGAGCCTTTCTTTTCAGACTCTCAAGTTTATTGACACAAGGCGCAGGATGTATTTTGTCCAATATCTTTGAGGAGGTTACATTTTCAGATGTATCCTCGTATTGTTTAGAGGATCCAGGCATAGGCACATCATCATAGCTTCTTGATGTACTCGGATTACTGTCGTTTCTTGAACTACTAAGACCAGTGACATAATTTTTGGAACTATCAGAACTAGCAACATCGGTCATATCATTTTGGAAAACAAGAGATATGTCTGAAGGTCTGGAGTCTGTGGATTCTGGCAGAAAATCATAGTCTGGTATCACTTCGGGTTCAAAAGTAATGAATCCACAGGTTCTAAAACCACTGATTCCATTATCTACGTTTTACGACTTCCCCCAAGCTATTCTAAGGAGACAACTAAATTGCAGCCGGGCAATTTTCCTTGAGGGATTATTAGTCATGTAGTTGGAGCAAGCAGAATAGTATTCTCTCAATTATTTCACTCAGTTCTATTTAGATATGGAGACTATGTAAGAATAGCGGTTTTGCCTATTTTTATTTGTACTCGTTTAACGGTGGTCTTTACCGGAAAACTGCTGCTGCTGAGTCCAGGTATCTAGATACATTTAGATTAAGGCGTTGAGGGCTATTTTGAGCCTCTCTTCTATTTTCCTCATACCTCAGTGAGGTGGCGTGGAGCTATTATTTAAGAAATCCTTATTTTCCAGAGACTCATTCACTATAGCAGTATTTTGTGGTTCATGCTCATTGACTGGATTGACTTGAATGGGAGCGGCTCGCGGTCGGCTTGGTCTTCAGCAATGGGGATGTTAGTGGTCTCGGCAGGTAAATAGTTGATAGGCTTGCCTTCTTTAAGTGACAACCCGAACAGTCTTTTTTGCATATCCTTTAATAACAAAACCAATACTATTTCTTGCTCATTAGTGAAAATACACTGATATTTGCCTGATGTTTTGTCAACCACAGAATTTGGATCATACTTACACTTTTTATGCATCTCTCTAATGTAGTTTTCGGAACTTAAAACTGCTCTGACATTTTTTTTAAATCCCATTTCGCCTTTAATTACGAAATATATTGCTCGCTCCATAGATTTCGTATTCCACTGCTGTATTAGGGAATTTTTTACATAATTACGCCCCAGGTGCTAACAATACCAGAACATAACCTTGTACTAAGCATCCATATCAGGAGATACCTAAAAACATGCCCTTTACGGTGAAATAAACAGCAAAGCCCAACACAAATAAACAGTTAACGTATGTTCTGTTAAAGATTCCAAAAAATTACACAAGTACATACAGTTTCACAGCGTTCCATCGAAAACACTGACACATGTTCACAATTACCGGTTTGTTGTTGTCGAATGGCTCCCACGATCACCAGACCCATCTCCCCTAGATCGCTACTTCCCCAGCTTGCTCGAAGATTTACGGCAACGAATGACAAATTAATGTCGCCAAATCACCCCAGAAATGCTCCAAAATGTAGGAGAACGTTTTCAGCAGAATCTTTATTATTGCATGACAGTTGGAGGTGCGCAAGTAAATTTAGCTCTATACTTAATATGATTCATCCCAAATGAAGAAAACTGTGTACGCCGTTATTTAGAGAAGTTAACGGGATTTCAAACGAAGTGCCACTCAACACTTATTCACTACTCATTCGCCCCACTGCTGGAAGGTCGAAGTGACAGTGCTGCAGGTAGGACAATGAAATCTCCCCCTTGAAACTATAATCGATCTCTCGTTTCACATCTTCGATATTATTACCCATGTCAAGTTTTCGACGGGCCACCCTATATACTAGTATTATCTCAACTTCCTGGGTCTTTGTTAAAGCTTGACGACGCATCTAGACCAAAGAGTAGGTATTTTTTTCTGTCAAAATCGTTCACAACGTATTTTAAGGAATTTTATTTCATTTTTCGAATAGAAATAGTTCTAGAATGATGTTTTTAGATAATAGATGAAATCGAGATCATAAATCAGTGGTCGCCAACCCGTCGATCGCGAGCTACCGGTAGCTCGCGGAGACAATTCTGGTAGCTCTCACAACGATTTCAATTTAAAAAATACAAACTGCAAAAATCAGAGAAGCTTCCGAAAATTCCACAAAAAAATCTAATTGTCATAATATTATACATAAACAGCGGGCAACGTTGCGGTGAGCGATCTGCCGCTGATGCCATCAAGCTAGAATCGGCTAGAACCGACCAGCCGGACCAGCGCGTTAGTGTTCGAGAACGATCAGGATTGCTTTGAACGGGATAAATACGCACGGCGCGGCGACATTGCGCTTAGTTTAAAACTGAACGCGTAACCAGCGGTTGGGTTAGTAGAGAACAACAAAAAATAAGCAAGCAGTTGTAAGAAGGTAAAGACATACCACTTTCATTCGGAATGGGAAGAACAATACTTTTTTACAGAAGTTAAAGATAAAAATGTGTGTATGTTATGTAATACTTCAGTCTCCGTTGAGAGACATCATGAAACTGTACATTCTAATTTTGAAAAATCATTCCTACTTCATTCTGCCGCCAGAAAGAAGAAACTGAAACAGTTAAAAAAGCAGTTAATTGGAAAAAAATCAATATTTTTAGAACAGTCGACAAAAATAAGGCTGCAACTGAAGCATCGTACCGTGTGTCCCAGATAATTGCACAAAAAACAAAAAAAGAAACCTTATGAAGACGGGAAAATGATAAAACATGCGTTTTTAGAAGCTGCTGATTCGTTATTTGCCAACTTCAGAAATAAAGACGAGATAGTTTCAGCTATAAAATCTATGCAACTTTCTGCTAATACAGTGATGAGACGTGTAGAAGTAATGAGCAATGATATTTTTTTACAGTTAAGAACTGTGTTTATTTTTCACTTCAACTGGATGAATCAACAGATGTCGTTAACACTGCCCAGATGGCCGTGTTCGTCAAGATGGTTTTTAGTGATTTTACAATTAAAGAAGATCTTTTGAAGTTTAGTCCACTGAAAGGACACACTACTGGACAGGAGTTGTTTTCTCATTTAAAAAATATTATTCCAATATCGAAAATGGTAGGCTTGACAACCGATGGCGCTCCAGCTATGGTGGGTCGTGATAAGGGTCTGGTGGCGTTATGTCGTAAAGATGAAACTTTTCCGCAATTTCTCTGTTACCACTGCATTATCCATCAGCAAGCATTATGTGAAAATTTCCTGAAACTAAACAACGTTATGAAACTGATGGTAAAAATTGTGAACAAGATTAGAGCTCAAGCGTTACAAAGAAGATTATTCAAAACCTTGGCCGATGAAGTTGACTGTCAATACTCCTTCACTCTGAAGTCCGATGGTTAAGTAGATGACGGGTACTGAAACGTTTTAAGGATGCCCTATCTGGCATAGTTCAATTTTTCAAACAACGCGATGAACCGACTCCGGAACTAGAAAATTCAATCTGGCTTAGAGATTTTGGTTTTCTCGTGGACATTACAGAGAAATTAAATGAATGAATGAGAGACAAAGAACTAGCGGAAATGATTTCTGATATAAAAACATTTATCAAAAAGCTGGTGTTTTGGAAGCAAAACTTAATTAACAGCGATGCCAAGCATTTTCCTATTCTTTCAGAAAAAATATCTCAAAATCCATTAGAACCCTATGTATGACAGCAAATATCATGTAAAAACAGTTTCTACCCTGAAGAGTTACTTCAAAAATCTTTTTAAGGATTTTAACGAAATGGCTTCAGTAGCGCAGTTTGTTGTTTTACCCTTTATGGAAATTGATATCCAACAGTTTGCAACTTGTGTTATGCAGAACAGAAATGGAAGTAATTGAGTTTCAAAATGATTTAGCCTTAATATCGTTAGTCTTAAGTACCAAATGTATCTGGCCTATTGTAAGTAAAGACAAATATTCAGTTCTATGCCGTGTTGCCTTGAAAGTGAAAGCATTATTCAGTTCAACCTATTTGTGTGAATCTTCTTTTTCCAATATGAAGTTTATTAAGAACAAATATCGCAATCGACTTACAGATGAACGTTCCGATAATTGTATTCCAATGGCTGTATCCAATTATACTGCAAACATTAAAAAAATTATCGATGAGTCTGAGTGTCAGCCTTCTCATTGAACGTGCTTTTTTATTTTTCAATGTTAATGTTCATGATAGTGCGTTACTTTTTTGTTGTTATTATTAACTTTGTTTAAATCTTACGTGACATGCCGTTGTGGATGGATAAAAATTTGTGTTTATTTTTCAAACACCTTCGTTTGGTAGGTAGGAATGTAGCTATGAACAAGTACGTACTAGTAATATTAGGTATTTTGTTATTAGTTTATTATTAGTACCTATGTATTATGTATTACCAGTTAAATAGTAAAATAAATACATATAATGATAAATTAACTGTGGATTATTTCATTTACGTTGCGTTACGTGGCTTCCGTGTGGGTAGCTGGCTGTTTATTCCAAAATTAACAAAGTAGCTCAACACATTGAGAGGTTGGCGACCACTGTCATAAATCATAATCGCCAGTATTTCCCTTAGTATTTTGAATTCTAACAATTTCTCATTCCCCGCATTATAATTTAATATATCTCACACCAATCCACTGTGCTTTAATGTTCATTTTTATCAATAATAAATGAAATAGTGGGAGAAAAATCTGGAAATTATTATAGAACCGCTTCCTTTCTGGTCGAGTTAGCTGGTTCGGCATTTATTTCCTTTTAGAATTCCCATTATTCACAATGGGATAATAATAATCTCTCAATCACGAAAACCATTTTCATCTGCGATAAATCATTCAACCACACACAGTCTTTTCCTGTACGCTGTATGAATTCCTGAAATTATAGTTGGTTTTTAGCTTTTGATGTAATAGTTGAAGTTGACGCTCTAAATACAGTGCCGGAGAATAGGGAAAAGATATTATTTATACATAAAAATGCTTCCATTTTTCAAAATATCATTAAAAGTTAGTGAACAGCTCTGATAAGGGGCCACAATAAACCTGGTTGCAGTACATAGTAATCCTTCTATTAATCTATAGCCTGTTTTTAAACTAGGAGGACCGATTTGACTATTCTGTAGATTCCTAATTGGCCAAATCGCTGCCAGTTTCACACAGCACTTTTGACATATATTATGATTGACAATTGTATAAATTTTAAACAAATAGTGTTCATTTTAGTCTAGAATTGATTTGGGCTCAAGTAAAAAATGAAGTGGCAGCCAAAAATACTACTTTTAAATTAAAATATGTAAAGATTCTTCTAATGCAAGCCTTGGAAAATGTGACAAACATTCACTGGCAAAATTGTGTTGCACATGTCATAAAAGAAGAAGATGAAATGTTCAAGTTAGATAGGATTGTGGATGATCTTATAGAATTAATAATCGTTTCTTTATCAGGTTGGTCCATTCAAGTAGTGCGATTTTTGGAAATCAGGAAATATAATTGTTAAATAACATTACATCTAATACATGTTAGTACAAAAGAATTTCTATAAAAACAAACAAATAATTGCAATATTATCAAAACCTAACCAAAACGCGAGAACATTCCAACATTAATTGGAAAACCACAAAAAATACAAAATCTGATAAAAGAAGACCACTATATTAACATCAGATAGTCAGGGAGCTTAGGTAATGAATTTTAAATTGATTGATGTGAGTAGTGTGTACACTTTTATGATTTTACTTCTTACATAGGATGTACTAGACTTTATAGAGGGTGGACGTGTTTAGGGGTGCTCCGATGTTTTTATTTCAAATAAATTATTGTTTTTGTGATTGTCCAGTGATTGATTCTGAGAACCCGATACAATAATAACATAAATTTCGCCCCCGTAGAAACGTTATCACTATACCACATTTCTACAAACATTGGCAATGTCCATCACAAATGAAACTATACTGGAAGAGATAAAGAAAAACAGGCAGGAACTGAAATCTTTGATTGAAGCAGTAGAAGTAAGATTAACACTGAAATTCGAAGATTTGAATCGGCGACTCAGCTACCTGTAATAAGAAAAAGAAACTATAGCGAATCCCATCGAAATATTGGAAAGAAAATCCAAAGAAAATAATATTATTATTTTCGGATTGAAAACTATACTGGAGGAGATAACAACTGATTACATCAGATAGGAGGTAGAAAAATTGGTTGATGTGAATATTGTTGAGAGTGATATAAATAATTTTTACAAATTGGGGAAAACATATAATCCACTAATCAAAATTGAATTCACTTGATACTTGAAAAAGGCGGCTGTTTTCAAAAACGCTAAAAACTTGAGGGGTACCAATATCTCGATAGCTAATGATTTAACAATAAAGCAACGAAAACATAACAATATTTTAAGAAAGCATCTCAATCTAGCCAGAGAAAACAAAGAGGAAAATTGTTTCATTAAAGGAAACAAACTACACGTGAACGGAAGAAGTTACACACCTGAACAACTGGAAAATCTGGAAGAAACTGACTATCACAATTTGGAAGAACCACAGAGCGCTCCCAGTACCCCTTCGACGATATAAATAAACAAAGAAATTACTAAACCCAATACAAAACCACCAGAACCCTCAGCAAACAATACGCAAGAAAAAACCAATACCCCAGCGACATCACAGTTACCTGGGAAACCATCAAGAGAGGTAGGTGACGAACAAAAAACGAAAACACGCTTGGACAGCGGAAAGTAGTTGAATTGTTTCTTCTCAATGTCCGCAATAAACCTCGATTCATCAAATTGGAACATTTAATCTTTTGTTAAGTGTCATATTACTAGTTTTACTTGCTTTGTGTCTGGGGAACGCAATTGTATAACAAAATTTCAAAAGAATGGCAAATTCACAATACTACACCAAAACGTTCGAAGTGTTTCCAAAAACATTGAACAACTGCAAATTGCATTAAGCACACTTGCATTCGAATTTAATTGTATAGTTCTAACTGAAACGATCCAACTCCTGGACAGGGATATTTTTAAACTCAACAATTACCGAAGCTACTATTCTGAAGGCGATATAAATAAAAATGATGGGGTATTAGTCTATCTGAGAAATGAATACAGGTGTAATCAAAAAATAATTTTAATCGATGAGTGTAAAGCTTTAGAGATAAATGTTGAAACAGGAAATCATGTAAATACTCTTATTACTTGCATCTACAGGCCGCCCTCAACCAATGCCGATAATTTCGTGAGATCTCTAGATCAGTACCTCCAACGAAATAAAAGAAACACGATCAATAATCACATTCTTATTGGGGATATCAATCTGGATCTACTCGAAGGAAATAATCAAACGGCATTCGACTACCTAGACAACTATAGCACAAGCAATTTTACCTCAGTAATCAATAAATATACTCGTATACAGGGTGATTCCAAGAGTTGCCTAGATCATATATTTATTAAATCGAAAACAAATAATTTCTTAAAAAATGTCTTGCCGTAGTTATAGATGCCAATATAACCGATCATAAAGTCACAGTAATAAATTTTCCCTCAAAAGAAAATATTGAAAGAAATTCTGCTAAAAAAACGAAATGCACTATTATAAAGCTATTTAATATGGAAAACAAAAAGGTTTATGCATGTACTGGGTTGTTTAATTGAACAGAACACCAAATACATAAAAAACCCAATGAAAGAAAACAAAACGAGAATGTGGATTACAAAAGGATTGGTTGGATCCGTTAATCATAAAAATTATTTATACCGCGAACATAAAAAAGACCCAACAAATCCAGAAAAAAAAAGAAACATACATTAAATATCGGAAACAAACAGATAAACTTATCAAAATTACCAATTACAAATACTACGATAAACTAATAAACGAAAACAGAGAAAGTTCCAAACAATTGTGGAAAGTTATGACAATTTTAACAGAGTCTGTTAAGCTAGATGAAATAAACAAAATTAATCTTGAAGACCAAACAACTATCACAGACCACGCAGATATAGCCAATGCTTTCAATGATTTTTTCATCAATGTAGGGGAGAATCTCGCATGAAAAATTTCTAACCAGAAAATCCCCCCAACATACATAAACCACCTATTATAAATTCGCTTTTTTGAAACCGGTAACTAGAGAAGAAGTTCTCATTGTATTGCATACATCTTTTATGTATTATTGTATCTATCTTTCATTCAATAAATTATTATTATATTCTCTAGTTATGACAGTGAAGCAGATTCTGAGTAATTTTCAGAAAATGTTAAAGTTATTCAGTTTATGGAAAACTGCTCAAATTTTCCATAAAAAAATGTTGAGAAATTGGTTGAAAAAGTTCTAAATAGTAATGGATCATTTGAGAAATTGTTTGAGTGTTCCAGAAATACACAGAACGTTACCATACTCTCAAGAAATTGCTCGAACCCGGAAATATTCTATGTCATCTCATTATACTGGATATAGACGATTCATTATACTTTTAATTATTCTTCTCCTTCCGGTTTCCTTAATTTTTTCGCCACACATTTCCTTCTGAACTCTTCTTTACTACTGTCTCCAGTATCTGTCTTTCCTTTAAATCTAGTTTTTTATTATCTTTCATTTAAATTTCTTGATTTCGCCTACATATTTCGCCCCTTTCGCTATTCTTTCTTGTATGTCTCCTTCTTCTTCTCTGTGATTTTCAGTTATGATATTCCGGTGTGATTAAACTCTCCTACTTTTCCAAAGTTTCCTTAAAAAACCGAAATTTCCCTTAATGTTTTAATAATTTCATCGAAAATGTACACTTTTGTATAAATATAAACTATGACAGATTTAGAATAAATTGAGTTCTTTCTCAAAAACAAACCATTAGTTTTAAAAACAAATGTGAAAAGTTTTTACGAAAATCCTCAATATCGTCTCAAAGATACAATGGAGCTTTTTTCACCCTAGGCATTGCAAAGCACGGTGGAAAATTCTTATCGAAATTACTTTTTAATTTTCAGTGAAAAACAATCATCTGGAGTGTATTGAAGCTGACAAGTTATACAAAGAATGTTGCCACGTGATATCAGAAAGTACCTAAAGGAACAAGTTAAATTTTTATATTAAAATAGACAGACTGGAGGCATTTTCATTTGAATTCTTCTCAAATGAACATGAGTGTCGAAAGGATTGCACACTTTTCTATGAATTAATCTTATTTCATTTCATGAAAATTATGAACGAACGTGAAAGCAATCTTAAAGTATTATTAAAGTTTTTATGTTGCTAAAGTTTTTAAAAATATTGAAATTAAGAACTAAATAATATAAGTTCTAAAATTTATTACATTTGTGCAAAATAATTTGAAGTCGTAACACTGAATAGGGGCAGTTTTAGGTTAGAACCGTGAGCTGAAGTAACTAGCAAAACAAACATGAACGGAAGACAAAATCCAGTGCACAACAATAAGGTTTTGGAGGCAAGCGTAAATTAAAAGAGGATCAAAAATGTAAACGGATCATTTTAGGCAAAAATGTTTGAAACAAGAGTTGTGTATTTTGACCTGCTGATTAATTTTATCTATATACATTTTTGCCGTAAATCTGCTTCTATTGGAGATATTAGCATTTTGAATAATTTCTACTCCAAATATATACAGGGTGTCTTAAAATTGCTGGGACATAGAGCTACCACGTGTAATAGAGGTCAAAATAAGTTGATTGGACCCAATTTATTTATATACCAAAATATACCGTTTGCCCGTGCGAAGAGTTCAAAGTTTACATAAAAAACACATTTTTGTACGCTGTTCAGAAATTTGAACGAAGTGCATTTTAGATGATGACTCTCTCCTTTCGATAATCAAACAAACCCAAAAGAAATTGTAGAAGGGATAAAACCACCCTCACACTCTGAATTTTTTTTAGGTACTTTCTTAGGGGTGGTAATATGTATGTATTTATATTATTGTATAAAATAAAAATATTGTATTGATGTGTTTTTTTATACAAAAACAGCCGTCCAGTTAACTAAACATCGGTACATTTTGATAATTTCCATATTATATACCGCCGTCTTGTTAACAGGACAAAAAGATTAACAATTTTGTTTAACTATTTTAAATGAAATTTACTGTTTCTAGATGATTCCACAATATATTGAAAAAAAAATGTTAAACTTTTTAAGATCATTGTTGATAATTATTTATTGTTATTTGAATATTCTTCGTTACTGTGGAACGGTTAAGATCTTTGTTCCCAGCTCTATTATTTTCTGCTGCAAACCTTCTTATCAGTTTGTGCTTTTTCAACAGGTTCTTTCTTTTTCGCACTATCGTCTTAATAAATTTATATAAATATTAATAGTTTGTACTTATAATTTACTCAATTATGTTATTTTGATATCACCTGATTCCCTGTACAATATCACACACGATGGTCCTTGTATTATGTTTAAAAGTACTCGTAACAGCCCGATATTTAGATAATATCACGGAGCGGTTTTAAAACGACTTTCTCGATAGCTAGACTTGGGCATACCCCCAGAAATAGAATAAAATATATAAAAAAAAACTATGGAAGAAACAAAATTCTAGCCGAATAAAAAGGATACAAAAAAAGATGGATGAATTTATTATTTCTACCATAGAAGAAATTTACGAAATATTCAAGCAGCAATAAGTAAACATCTATTTCCCAATTTATCCAATCAATTTTACTTTATTAATGTCCCACGAAATGAGTTTCCGGTACAGTAGACTAATTAGTTTTAGATTGATTAGTTTTTCGTATGAAACTTGTATATAAACTTCGGCTTTTCCTCAAGTCGATTTTAACGTATTGACACCAGTGTTAGTGGGCTCACTAAATTATTTAAATCCCTTCGGTTACGACATTGCGTTCGTTTGAATCGATATTCTCGTCCACTACGCGAATGTTCAACAAACTTTCATTTCGGGGAGTTGAAGTATCGATAATGGAAAATGACTTTACTTCAAATGCAAAACCATGTAACAGTGTAACTGATGACGATCGAAAATTGATCGTTTCAACACATAATTTATGGTTTATGTGGGTGTAGTAATTCGCAATTCCATGTGTAATAATTTTAGGAAGTTTTGGAAATTATTTATTTGAATGTTGTTACAGGTATTAAGCAGTATGTTAGCATATATCTATTGTTAATAGAAAAATGGACCGATTACATTATACTGACGTTTTAATTGTCGAGTAGAGAAATTATAAATATATAAAAAAAATATTGAAATTGTTCAAAAATGTCTATGTGAAGATTTTTATTTTGGCGATTCTACATACAGAGTGTCCCGCATAAGGACATACACAGAGCATATGCGTATAGGGGGAGCCCAAAATATGACGCTTGGGGACAATTTAACTCTATACCAAGTAGCAATTGACAGATAAAATACTTCTGTGAAATTTTCAGGTTGTGTCATCCCTAATTAAACCCCCAGAATGGTTCGATCACCCTATACTTACCATTATTTAATGCCCTTAACAGTCTCATACAGTGTACCAAATTTGGTATTTTTAAGTTAAAGGATTGCAAAGAAATAGTTTATTTTTGAAACTTTGGGCCCTACTTTGATGCACTATAACTCCTCGGGGACTTGGTATAGAGCTAAATTGCCCCCAATCGTCATATTTTGAGCTCCCCTATACGCCTCTGCTCTGTGTCGGTTCTTATGCGGGACACCCTGTACTTCACACATACGGTATGGTTCAAAAAAAGGAGTAAATTCATTATAATGGAAATTGTTTGGTTTTTCGAAAAAATGATGGGAGAGGTCAACTTTGTTTTCTAGAAGTGCAATTTTTCAAAAAGAATTCAAGTTTCTCCCACTTCCCATTTTTGGATAGTGACGTCATTGATAATTGTTTTATAATAACCCCAATTTTTTTCTTGATTTTGATATATCTTACAGTTTTCTACTCGGAAATATACTTATTTGCAATAATTTACATAACAATTTGTTGAAATAAAAGTCATTTAACACAATAAATGAGTGAAAGATAATTATTTGTAATTAAGTGATTAATCTAACAAAATTATGGTTCTGCATGACTCTAAATCCAATATCAAACACCCTCATTCAACTGATTCTGTGGTACAACTAAAAACACACCTAAGACTATAAGTCACTTCTTTTTCATGGATGACACCTTAAAATCTACACTGAAAACAGAAAGCAAATAAAGTCTGTCGTAGAACTTGTTCACCACTGGAGTACGGATATAGGTATGACAATCAGAGTGAAAAAGTGTCAGACTGTCACCACGGAGAAAGGGAAAATTACAGAAATTGCACCTATACAACTTGATGCAGAAACTGCCATTCCATCTATGTCCGCAGAGCCATACAAATACTTTGTGCAAACGAATGGTGTTCGAAAACTCATTTTTCTCACTGAGAAAATAAATATTATTTTGTAGTCCGACTAAATTAAACTCTTGACAACGTCGCAGTCGTTCTAATATCGAACGCAGGTTTCACTAAAAATCAATTTCAAAATACATTATTACCGATTATTTTGCCCTCTCTCCCTAATAAACTAAATTTCATAGATTGATAGCTTTCTCGCACATCGCACTAGTAGTGCCGACACGAACGGACCCTCTCCATTCTTTTTCTATTCCAGATCGCGACAAATAGTCAATCACTCTTTAGAACTCCAGAAGGAAGCATTTGCTTTCTTCTGTATCATTTTTCTCCACACGAGGTTACAACAATTTGTATTATATCTCTACGTACTGCCGTAATGTGTAATCACATATCAGATAATTTATGACATAAAGGTAATTTTTCATTTTGTCAATCAGTTGCTATGCATAATAGTAAAATACATACATTACATAAATTAAATTACATAAATTACATAAATTACATACATAACATACATATATTACATATATTACATACATTACATACATTATATACATTACACACATTACATACACATACATTACGTACAAAACGTACATTACTTTTATTACATACATTACATACAAAACATACATTACATACTATTAGACCGGCAGATGTTGGCCATTTTCCCAAATCATTAATAACAAGCTTATTATTTGAGAGATGCTTCATTTTACCGAGACACCCAAATTTTTACTCTGCGAAACAGCATCAATTAATTTTTAATCTAAATGTTGAGATAATTCTATCAATATAGGGTAAACTTTTTCTTCTGGAGAATGCCGCAATGTGAGAAAGAAAACTATGTTTAGTTAATTCTGAGCTTTCGGTAATTTATTTTTAGAATTTTCAAAGAAACTACAAGAAATAAATATTATATAAACTTGATATAACTTCAAAGTAAAAATTGTTTCACTTACACTAATTGAGATTGTCCACAAATATATAATATTTATTTAAATGGAGAAAAGTTATTGTTTTTAAAAATTATTAATTATATACATTATGAAGATTGAAATTGGCATATTTGCATTTTATGACAATTTATTGTAGACATGGAAAACATTTTTTCATATTTAGTCTATTAGTAAGTGATATTAAAGTTACTATATTATAAAATGTTTATTACACTTCTTTTATTTTTAAATCAAATGAAATCTTTAAAAATTCTCCTCCGTAATGCCTTGATTTACAATTTTATCTTTTTTGTCGAATGATAATAAATAACTAAATTGAGTTTAGATTCTGATTATCAGTTCTTGTATTTAAATTGTCTTGAGCAATGAATGCCATTTCCAGGAAAATCCGTTTAGAGTAATTGTCTTCTTGACACAAAATATTAAAGTTTTTATAGTCTGTTACATGTTTTGTGGAGAAAACATGTTCTGCTAATGCTGAACGTTCTGGTTATAATCGTGAATCACTCTTATGTAAAGTTAAACGTTTAGCAATTTTTTGGGAAGTCTGACCCACATATACAGATTTACATGTAGAGCATGTTAATCTATGTATAACATTTGAACGATCAGTATAAGGATAATTTTCTTTAAATTTACTATAAACACAATTAATTGACAAAACATTTTTATTTGCAAGTTTTATGTTAGTTACTTCTTCTAAATTTTGGAAATTCTAGGTGTAAGCTATCTAAAGTATGGTAAAGATGCAAAAAAGGTATTAGCTATATTTGTATTCGTTATATTTTCTATGTTATCAGTTAATAAAGTAGGTTCATTTGTTAATTGTATTGGATGAGGAGTGTTAAATAATATTTTTCTCAGTATTTTAAATGAAACTCAATGTTTCTAGCTAATTCTACAATATATTGAAAAATGTTGAAAATTCTAAAAAATTGACAATTGTTGCGATAACTGAATATTATCGTCAGAATGACAAACGTTACATTTCATTTGATGCCTACCTGATGTTTAGTAAATATTTTTGGCTAGACCAAGAAGTGATCTAACTTGTGATTGACTTAATATATGTTAATAGAAAAAAGAAGAAGATGTGATATTATAAATATTGAAGCTTAGATATTATTAGCCCTATGGTGATATCCTGGATATCATTTTTCCAATTAAGATCAGTATAACTGTGCAATGATATAGAAAACCAGGAAAACTATATCTGCTGATCTTTACAATTATCACTTGAAAGACAGTTTAATAGTGACGAACTCCCTAGATTTATCTATCCATTGACGAATTCATATTGTGGTTTTCTTAAGCGTCTTCTAATTTCCAACTCTTCAAGGAAATCCAGTTCTTGTTACTTATCACAAATACACAAATATGTAGTACTTCTAGTTCTGTGTTAGGTGTCAATGAATGGTTGGTGTCAAGTAGCTGTTTTGCGTAATGGAATTTATCTGGTTGTTTTAATATATAAACCCAAATGTCCAGAATGTAATGCTGTCTATTTGGGTCAGACCCATAGAAATTTTGAAATCCGATACAGTGAACACTTACGAGATACAGATTAAAACAACCAGATAAATCCCATTACGCAGAACATCTACTTGACACCAACCATTCATTGACACCTAACACATAATTAGAAGTACTACATATTTGTGATAAGAAACAAGAACTGGATTTCCGTGAAGAGTTGGAAATTAGAAGACACTTAAGAAACCCACAATATGAAGTCGTCAATGAACAGATAAATCTAAGGAGTTCTCGGCTATTAAACTGTTTTCTTAAGTGATAATTGTAAAGATCAGCAGATATAGTTTTCCTGGTTTTATATATCATTGCACAGTTATACTGATCTAAATTGGAAAAATGATATCCAGGATATTACCATAGGGCTAATAATATCTAAGCTTCAATATTTGTAATATCACATCTTCTTCTTTTTTCTATTAACATATATTAAGTCAATCACAAGGTAGGTCACTTCTTGGTCTAGCCAAAAATACTAAACATCAGGTAGGCGTCAAATGAAATGTAACTTCTGTCATTCTGACGATGATATTCAGTTATCGAAACAATTGTCAATTTTTTAGAATTTTCAACATTTTTCATTATATTGTGGAATTAGCTAGAAACATTGAGTTTCATTCAAAACACTAATATGAGTAGATTCCACGAAGTAAGGGTCGAGGCAGTTAATATTTTTCTTACTAATGTTTTAGGGTAACCATAATTAATAAATATATTAGATAATATATTTAAATTTTTATTATGCATCGTACAATCTGAGATACTCAGTACTTTATTTTGCATTTGTTTTATCAAATTTATTTTTGTTGAAAATTTGTGGTATGAAAAATAGTTGATATATCTACCTGAACTACAAGGTTTTCGATACCAATCCACTGTAAGTATATCATTACTTCTTATAAGTCTGGTGTCTAGAAAAGGAACGGATTGTTCTTTATCTTCTGTCTCAATATTGAACTGGATGTAATGATTATAACTATTGAATGTTTCTAATATATCGTTGATGCCTGTATTAGGTAATGCTAATATTATATCGTCTACATATTTTTTATAAAAGAAAAGCGAAAAGAGAGTAGAGGGATGATGATTTGGCAGAAAGGCACTCGGCTCCTGGTCTTTATTGTATTATTTTACTTCTACAAATAAATAACATAATTCTGTTTCTGTCGTTGCACATTAAGGATTAAGCACGAAAGATATTTTTTTAGGTACTATTGTAACTATTATCTACACCTAGAACATTAAATACCATTCGAACTTACAAAATAAAAATTTACTATGTCATTTCGTACTAAAAATCTTATCTTTTCTGCTCAAATTTCTTCCTCATGCGACACCATATCTATCCTTCTAACATTTTAATCATTGTGACAGGTTACAGTTTTTTTTTGAATAACGGTTACTTTTTATTAGTATACCTATTCCCAGATCAAATTACAGTCAAGCTGCACCTAATTTAGACGTAATAGGGTGACCCGACCCGGTTTCAACCTACGAAAAGCTCGAATCTTCTCAAATAACAATTTTTTTTAACTCGGCTCGCGATCGAGGCGAGACTACGAAGTTTATGCAAAGCAAACTTTTTTAATACCACAATAACTGAATCGAGGAAAATGCTTAAAGCCCCAAAAGGCAAGAATCAAAACTTTGAATTCATATTATCATGTAATCTGCTTTTACTTGAACAACAGTTTCATCACTACATCTAATGGCTTTATTAAGTTAATGAAGTTTCCACTGTTTTATTTACAAAGATGTACTGGTGTTAATCTTCGACATTTTTAGCGGTAATCAGTTTTTCAGCGCGCTACTGACTACCGTATTGTCGACACAACACAAATGTCATCGCAAACATTTAATGACGGAAATTTACTCTCAAATTCGAGATTCGTAGCGAAATAGGACAGCTCGTTGAAATCTCAGTAAAGATTATATGTTTTACGTGAAAATACCAGTGAGAACAACAGATATTACAAACACCTGTTGTACATGCATGGTTGTACACAATAACTTCGAGCGATATATCTGTCAAAATGTTTTTGAAATTGAAGTGGCAACACGTGAAAAAACAGTATTTCCAACAAAACAAATTCATTTAAAAAACTGCGCTATTACCTACAAAATTTATTCGGCAGTACAAAATAAACTCGGTTTAGTTGAGTTTACTATAACCGAGACAACTCTTAATAAAAAAGAATCACAATTATTGGGAACAACATATCGGTTTTGATTTTTTGTCTGCCACCCGGCGACATGTACTGGGCGGCCCTCTAAAAATAGACGCCGGCCATGAGGTGATTGCATGTTCACATTGCCTTGACAACCATTGACGTTATGTGTTTAATTGTGATGTCACAGTTTCGCTAAATAAAGCCTTTATCTTTCGATATCTAAGGGTTATTATTTTACGACAATTTATTTAGCAAAAATTGTATTCGATACAACATTCGTGATGGAGAGCCGAATTTTGAAACCAGAAAAATTCAACGGATCGCCTGATTCGCCAACTTCCACTAAGGAATATATACTTCCTTCAAACACTGACAAGTTTCATTGAGGAATCCAAGGTACCCGAAGAGAAGAAGCTCAAGGTATTGGTTAATTTTTTATCATTCGAAAATTACGAACTCATTTCCGAGAGTAAGACTTATACTGAGGCCATTGACGTTCTTAAAGGACTATTTGCGCCCCAACCCAATGAACCCTTTGCTAGGCACCTATTAGCGAATCGAAGACAGCAGAATGGAGAGTCGGTTGACCAATACTTGCAGGCCTTCCGAGTAATAAGCAAAGACTGCAACTTCAAATCTGAAGATGCGCTGACGTACTGTAATGAGTATCTACGTGATGCATTCATAAGCGGCCTTAACTCTCCTCTAATCCGACAACGCATTTTGGAAAACGGCACGCTAAATCTTGAGCAAGTTGGAAAGATAGCGCGTTCCCTAGAATCCGCCCAAAAACTCGCAGTATCTTACAAAACAGCAACCTATATTTCCGATTCTAACTGTAATAGTTTGGAAACTTCTACATCTCTTCCAGCCTCTGACGGCTTATATAATTGTAAATCTAAACTCAATTCAGCCTCTACTTGTCAGCAATCTCGACATGGAAAATGCTACTTTTGTGGTGGACCCAGACATCGTTCTAGACATGAAAGTCTTGCTGTGGAAGCGATTTGCAAATCTTGTGATAAAAAGGGCCACTTCCAGAAGGTATGCCAATCCAGGTCAAAGGGTTAGTCGACACCCGCTTCTACGTTGCTAGCTGCTATCACATCAGCCGCTTTTCTAGGAGGGCTCTCCAGAGCAGTCGTTTTTGGACGAGTAAATGATATCCCATCCAGCATCCTTGTAGACACTGGTAGTTCTGACAGCTTTGTTGACTACTCCTATACCAAGAGGAATGAATTCAAAATTCATCCTGAGAATAGAGAGATGAAGATGGCTTCCACTTCCCTCCAATCTAAAATTAATGGGTACATTTTGGCAAACCTTCATTTTCAAAGCGAATCATACCCCAAAATTAAGCTTTTAGTAATACACAGTCTATGTTATGACGTTCTTATAGGGCATGGCATTATGAAGCTCCACTCTTCAGTTCGACTCCAATTCGGTGGTTCCAAACCCCCTCTTTCTCTTTGTAACGTCGCTTGTGCCGAAGTTAAACCACCTCGACTATTTGAACACCTAGTTGACGGCTGCCGTCCCGTAGCTACTAAATCTCGCCGTTTTTCCGAAGCTCATGAAATATTCATTAAATGTGAAGTCGAGGAACTATTTCGTGAAGGGATCATAGAGGAGAGTTCATCACCTTGGAGAGCTCAGGTTTTAATAACGAGAAATGAAAATCACAAGAAACGCTTAGTAATAGATTGAGAGTAATCTATTAACATTATAATATTTTCAGAAGACCATTGACAATATTATAAGGAAAGAATGTCTTGATGGAGTATATGCATATCTTGATGACGTTACGATCGGTGGAAGGGGGCAAGATGATCACGATAGGAACCTTGAACGTTTTCTAAGTGCAGCAAAGAAACATAATTTAACGTTTAACCTAGATAAATGCAGATTCTCTCAAAATACAATAACTCTCCATGGGTATCAAATTTCTAACAAGTCTATGCGTCCAGACCCAGATAGATTCAAGCCATTACAGGAGCTGCCTTTTCCTTCTGACGCTTCAGCCATGAAACGCGCACTAGGGATGTTCTCTCATTACTCAAAATGGGTCCCAAGATATTCCGACAAGATAAGGAGTTTGGTTGACTGCAAATCTTTTCCTATTCTACCGGACTCGTCTGTAGCTGGAAATTTTCGGCTAATTAAAGAAGACATAGCTAAGTCATTACTCACGACAATTCAAGATGATCTACCACTTACAGTTGAAACTGACGCATCGGGACTTGCTATAGCGGCTACTCCTTCGACATTCAGTATAGGCCTGATGTTGAAAATCATCTAACTGACGCTCTTTCACGCGTCTCCGGTTCCTTACACACTCAGGACAAACTTTATGAGCTCCATAAAGTACTGTGCCACCCTGGTATTACAAGGATGTACCACTGGGTTAAAAGCAAAAATTTACTTTACGGAATAGATGAAATTAAAAAGATCAGCGCTGCCTGCCCTACTTGCGCTGCTGTCAAACCAAGGTTCTACAGAAATAACAACCAGCATCTGATTAAAGCAACATCGCCGTTTGAAAGGCTTAATATGGACTTCAAGGACCCTTTACCTTCTAACAGCCACAATCGGTATTTACTCAACATTGTCGACAAATACTCTCGTTTCTCTTTCTCGTACCCTTGCAATGACATGACTTCTGAAACTCTAATACGGTGCCTGAATGACCTATTTCGATGTTTGTAATGCCTAGCTACATACATTCAGATCGGGGAACTTCATTTATTTCAAAGGGAATGGTTTCATTCTTCCATGAACGTGGCGTTGCCACCAGCATGACCACACCATATAACCCAGCTGAAAATGGTCTGGTTGAACGATACAAAGGGATCTTTTGGAAATCGATCAATCTTGCTCTGAAAATCAAAAACTAGCAGATTTGCCATTGGGAAAGCGTTTTACCGGAAGCCTTGCACTCAATAAGATCGTTGCTGAACACTAGTACAAACTGTAGTCCACACTAGAGGTCCTTTATTCAACCGAGACGATCCCCTAATGGCACAACTCTTCCAGCCTGGTTACTTCAACCTGGACCTGTCCTTGTCCGGCGAAACAATAGAACCAGTAAATATGACCCCATTGTGGATGAAGCCGAGTTGATCGAGGCCAATCCTCAATATGCCCATGTCCGATTCGATGACGGACGTGAATCTACAGTCTCTCTTAAACAACTGGCCCCTAGTGGAGACTTCAATTTGGAACGCCCGGATCCAACAGACCTACCACCTTATCCGCCCCATGCACAGGCCTTTCAGCCGCCTGTTCCTCTTTGTTCGCCTGCCCCTTTCTGTGGGCCTTCCAGGTCAGATATTCAAGATCCTCCAACCCCAGGTCAAGAAGGAATGCTCGAAGATTGACCAAGAAGAAACTAAGTCCTCTAAAGCATCTTGAAGACTATGTCTCCAATGGACTCTTCTCCTGCGAGGGAGAATTAGGTGATTGCATGATCACATTAGTCTTTATCTTTCGATATCTAAGGGTTATTATTTTAAGACAATTTATTAAGGAACCGATAATCGTACAAATTCTGTAAATATCGGGAAATCGCTGGAAATTATTTTCAAATTCGAAAGATGTCCACTAGGGGGCGCAACTGCCATGGCTAATCATAAAACGGGCGTTTTCTCAAAAAATATGCATGTGAAAATATATTTTAAATAATGCCTTCGTAAAATTTGAGATATTTTTTATTTAAGATATTTTACTCTATTTTATAAAATGTAGGGGTGGGGGAACGTCAAATATGTTTTTATTTACATGGCAATAACTCCAATATGGGTTGACGGATTTAAACAAAATAGTTCTCATTTAAAACTGTAACATAAGAAATACTTTTATAGTTATTTTTATATACGGTTGACACCATTTTAGGTTGCCTCGAATGTTAATGTGTCAATCATAAAAGTCAGCAGTTGCAATATGAATTTTAATAAAACTACAAGCTAAAAAATGAACCGTAGTTATTATTAAAATAAAAGTTAACGTTTAAACATAATAACAACGTTACATGATGTCAGGTAAAATCGTGGCTTCAAGTTTAATTAGATGTCAAAAGAGAGCGTATCGGGAATCAGGCCACCAAAAGCGTTTAATTTCAGTGCCGAAAACTTGTCCACAGCATGGAAACAATGGCTCAACAGTTCGAGTGGTATTCAATCGCAACCCAGTTAGAGAAAAAAGCAGCGGCGATCCAGGCAGCGACATTCATGGCAGTTATTGGCCCATATGCTGTTCCAGTCTATAATAGATTCAATCTAAAGCAAGAATATTACGACCTTGAAAGAAAAATTTAACTCTCATTTCATCCCAAAAACGAATTTATGTTTTGAGCGATACCAATTCAATAAAGCCAGTCAAAAGCAAGATGAAATGTTTGATGAATTTCTAACGAAAATAAAAAATCTCGCGAAGACTTGTGACTTTGATACACTTCACGATAGTCTCTTAATGGACAAGCTGATCATAGGAATTCGTTCTAAAAAGGTTAGAGAAAGGTTATTAGCTAAAGAAAATCTAATTTTGAACAGATATTTGACCATATGCAGAGCTAGTGAACAAGCTACAAAGCAGCTGGCTGAAATGAAGGTACAAGATGAAGCCGAGGTGCATACAGTGAAGACTGAAAGTAAAGCAACTAGAGTCAAAACTGATCAACGCAAAGACACGGAAGAATTCAACTGTAAAAGGTGCGGAACGAAGCATAAGCTTAGAAGTTGCCCTACATTCAAAAATACGTGTGCAAAATGCAATAAACAAAGACATTTTTCATCACAGTGCTGGTCAAAATCCAAAACTAACGTCAAGAACAAACAGAAAAATGTGCACGTAATTCAAGACGAATCAAGCAGCGACGAAGAACATGAACTTTCCATCCATTCAGTAAATACAGAAGCTGAAGAAGAAAGATGGACTGAAATTGTTCAAGTCAAAGGCAGAAAATTCGCTATCTACTTAGATTCGTGTGCTGAATGTAACGTTCTTTCATGGAATATAATAAAAACTTTGAATGAAGACCTCAAACCTTCTAAAGTGAGAAGACTCGTCGGATTTGGTCAAAATAAACTTGATGTTATGGGAGAAATTACTCTACAATGCAAGATTAAAGACCCGACATCAAGTATAAATTTCAAGATTATTAATAGAAAAGTTCCCTCAATATTAGGAAGAAAAACTGCAACAAAGTTGGGTTTAATCCAACGTATTCAAAACATTACAACTGAATCTAATCAGAATCTGTTTAAGGGTCTTGGTTGCTTAAAAAATTATGAGTATGGCATTGATTTAATCGAGAATTCTACTTTTAATGAGGAGCTCCAAGGAAAAATCCACATGCCGTTTACAATTATGTGAAGAAAGAATCGGATACTATGGTTAAAATGGGTGTAATCGCACCAATAAGTGAGCCAACACCAGTCGTCAGTCCAATGGTCATCGTCAAAAAGAAAAACAAAATCAGACTTTGCATTTATCCAACCGACGTCAACAAAAACATATTACAAAGAAGGTTCCCACTAAAAACAGTCGAAGAGATCGCAGCTAAGCTAAACGGTGCGAAATATTTCACATTGATGGATTGTAAAAGAGGATTTTGAAAAATGAAAGTTACAAAACGCACTAAATAATACCTAACATTCATTACACCATAGGGCAGGTATTGCTGCAAGAGACTTCCTTTTGGACTAGCTTCAGCGCCAGAAGTCTTTCAGAAAGTTATGACTGATCTCCTACAAGATTTACCTAAAGTCGAATGCTCAATGGACGATGTTTTAATATATGCAAATTCTAAAGAAGAGCTGCGTAGTATTCCAGAAAAAGTATTAAAGATCATAAGAAATGATGGGCTAAAATTAAATCCAGAAAAGTGTAAATTCGAGGTGAATCAAGAATCAAGTAAAATTTTTAGGACACGTAATAATCGAAAATGGTCTCAATATTGATCCTGAAAAAACGGTCGCAATCAAATCAATGAAAACTCCAGAAAATAAGAAGCTGCTCCAAAGATTATTGGGTATGGTAACATACCTGATTAGATTTATACCAAACCTCTCTGAAATAACACAGCCGTAAAGAGAATTTCTGAAAAAAGAAGTTGATTGGTATTGGGGCCCTAAACAAGAATCTACAGTGAAGAAAATCAAGAAGTTGTTAACAACACCGCCTGTTTTGAAATTTTATGATGTTAACAAAGATGTTACTTTGTCAGTTGATGCAAGTTCCACATGTTTAGGTGCAGTTTTATCGCAAGAATATCAGCCCGTAGCCTATGCTTCAAGAGCCCTGACTTCTGCACAACATAACTACCCACAAAATAAACTTTTAAGTTAATTAATTTAATATTTTTGGATTATCATGGTTCGTCGGTGCCAAGTTTGTCAGAAAAACAGCCGAAATTACCAATGCCTTGTGTCTACAATACCATCCCTACTTTTGTAGTTTATTCATTATTTTATTACTGGCGTTTAGGATTGTTGGCCGCAAAGATAAACGTGTTTATAAATGAATAGCCCTCTATATTGTATATTATTACTCTAAGGTAGACTCATTACTTTGCAGCGGGTGAAAGGACGTCAACTTGGTGATACCAACTGAAGTGAAGTGATTTGATCTGATATTCGTGTCGAAAGGAAAGCAAGTTATACATAAGGATTTATTTTGACCTCTTCTGACAGCTGACATTTGTAAAACTCTTGTCACTGACATACTCAGTCAACATTTTTGTTCGATAGATAGTGTTTGTGTTTAGTTGTTTTGTTATTGTATTAATTATTAAACCAACTGAAAGTATTGTTTAGAAGTCTTGGTATATGCCACACTGTGACGCTTCCCAACTTATTTGATTTTACCTTGTTGCTTGTAAATTTTTTTAGACTGTGTAGTGATTCTCTCAAAATTTTATTTATTTGCCCTGTAATATGAAACTCATTCTTCTATTAAAAAGTAGCTCCTTGACTATTATAAATATTCAAAAAAGCAAATTTCTATGCGAACTTCAATGAGAAGACGAAGTTACTGTATGAAATCGATCAAATAATTCACCTTGAAGCGAAGTTTTCTTATTGAAATACAGCTTTTGAAATTTTTATTCAATGAACTTTGTTTTTTAATTAAAAATTTGAGATGTCATGTCTTCCATGGTTATTACATCTTTTTAATAATGTGAAATGAAGGTCCAATCTTTAGTCTGGTTTTGACATATTGGATTAGACCTTCATCATTCTGAAAAGTTACAAAAATGTCTCTATTAGTTTTTTCTATCACGTCCGAACTATAGTTCAATGCCTGTCATTTTAATTCAAGGAATTTATAATGGGAAAAAGCTCTAGACGGAGAATCAAAATAGTGATTTGAATTATATTAATACAAATCATTAATATGGAAAATTCTTGACAAAATAATATATTCTTAATCATACTATTTGTTTCGTCCTTTTCAGTTACTTGAGTAAATTTTGAATGTCTCGAAATGAATAAAATAACTTGTTTTGGTAAAGTATCTCAAGTTTAAAGACGTGCAATTATTCAAAAATAAGTTGTAAGCCATTAGCTCTTTGTTTTTGATTCTAGTTGCTTAAAACGTACACTTTAAATAACAATACTATGTAAATGAGATGCTGAACATTTCAATAAGCAAAACTCTTCACCGGAATTAGTTTCTCTTTCAATGAACAACTTTTGCAATGAAACAAATTAATTGAGTCTGTCTGTCTTGTTATTTCCTTTCAACAGAGTTCTCTTGTTACAGGTATCATTACGACGACGTCTAGAAAATTGGATAGAGAGGCCCAGCCAGAACATATCCTTGAGGTAAGTGTAATTTGTACTTACCATAATGTTTTTCAATTAGTAATAATGATGAGCGTCTGCATAATTTGGGAGTTCAAGTGTTTTTCAACAGAGATACAATTAATAAACTATCAACTATATTATAAGTATAATCACATGATGCACGTCGTTGGAGAACAAGTTGCAAAGTTCCGGATGTGACATGATACTCAAAATTAGGCATCATATTAATTTTAGAAGCACCAGTATTGTTAATTCCTTGACGTATGGTGTTGTTTTAATACAAACGTTGCTATATTAAACAGTATAATATAAATTAACTTTATTCTTCAAAACATGTGTTACGATATGAGTACAAAATCGTGAATTAATGAAGGCATGTTCATAAGACACTTGGCAGATGACGTATTCCATATAATATAACAAACGTTAAATGGGGTTATGAAATTATCGTGTCAAATGTCTTTCTTTGGATCTTCTAGGCCAGAGATGTCTGTCCAACGTGCAAAGCCTCAAGGGCCGCAAATGAAGCTTTTATTAATATGGTTACGAGTAATATAGGCATAATTATATATTTTTATCATTAAATTTTTCATGTGTTGCCTTTGACAACGCATCAGCAATAAATACATCTTTTCTTGGTTTATAAATCAGGTTAAAATTGAATTTTTGTAATGCTGAGACCATTCTGTGAAGTCTTGGCGGACATGGTGTCAAAGGTTTTTTAGTTATATACCGTTGCGGCCAAAAAAAATTGGACAGTTGTTGTTGCCTAGCGTGACTGTGACTTTTCCGTTTCCGGGAAAAATGGGATAGTTTTGTCGTCTAATTGAACCCCATTCTTGTTTCTTTGTGTCTATTGTTTAGTAATAATTTCCTTGCTGCTGCGTGGCATTTCAATTCAGACTGTGCTACTTTGCGACGGTCCGTACGACAGGTTGCTGGAAAATTTGTTACTGGAACGGCTTGAACTACTGTTTCAAATGGATTTGCTCTTAAATGTTTAATCAACGCAGTATCCTGATCATCAGTTGACTTTATCGGACATCCTATGCCTGTAGTTCTATTAATTCTTCCCTCATTTCACCATCTTCTTAAAATACTTGAAACTGACTTCTTGCTTACATTGTAAAATGCCGCAGTTTGCCTCACTGACAACCCATCGTCTATTTTTACGATTATTCCACCTTTCGTCACTGAATTTATATGCGACATAATTACTTTCAGATTTGGAATTGTCTGACAGATGTCAAATCTTGAATTAATTTTTAATATTCAATAACAAACATTCCCCGTGTCTGTAGAACTTCCTATATACCCCGCTTTTCCATCGAAAGTAAAGGCACATACCAGGAATATTTGGAACACTACAGTCCAGTGATGGGTAAATATATTTTGGATTTTTACCCAGGGTTTTCACCTGGGTATTTACCCAAATTGGATATTTAGTTGGTTTTTTTCGGTAAAAGAATAAAAAGCTTTTGCCATTTTAATGGCACATTCTGTAATCAAACTTAAAAGCTTTTTGGTTCGGTATGTTTGCTAGGACAACGTTATGTCAAAGAAAAAATAATATTGTTACGAAGCAGCACACTGGTATAGTCCCTGAATCCGACTCTGTCTAAGCCATGTATGAAAGTTAAAATAATGGCGGATGCGCAAGGATTTCTTAGAACTAACTTATGTAAATATTGCTTCTGTAACCAGTCTTATCTAGAAAATGCCAGAGCCAATTGTTTTTGTGTAAGCCGCAATCTAGAATTATCTAGAAAAAAAGGCACTAATATAAAAAGGACCGACCAGAAAGAGTTAGTTTAGTTTATAATTTGACATCGTGAGATAAACACGTAAATAAGTGAATATAAATTAGTGAGGTGTTTATATAAATTAGCTTAAGCGAATATACTGTGTATATAATTAGTGAATAAATAAATTAGGTAAGTGAACCTACCGTGTGTATGTATTAATCCCACCCGTAATAAAAACGTTTCAATAAATAAGAAAAACATTACACTGGTGTCAGGTGTGGGGTAATATAAACAAATAGATACGTAAAAATGGCCAAGAGACTATGTGACTTGAAAGTGACTGAGTTAAGAGCAGAAATGGAAGATCGTGAGTTGGAAACGTCCGGTAAGAAAAGTGAATTAGTAGAAAGACTTAAAATGGCGCTGGAAAATGACGGCTTTGATCCAGAAACAGTTTTATTTAATGACGAGGCTTCCACCTTAATCTCCTCAATTTCTGCTAATATTTCTGACATGGAAGAGAACATGGACGAAAAGATTTCTGCTATGAAGAACGACATTTCTGCTAATATTAACGACAAGATTTCTGCTTTGAAGAACGATATATCTGCCGATATCCTATTAATGAAAAACGACATTGCCGCTTATGTTGAAAATTAAATTTCGTTTCTAAAATCTGAAATCGAGAATAAAATGTCAACGATGGACGAGAAAATCGTAAATACGATTACAACGATGGACGAGAAAATCGTAAATACGATTACAACGATGGACGAGAAGATTGAGGATAAGATGACAACGATGAACGAGAAAATCAAGGAGTTAGGAAAAAATTATGACAGATGAGAACTCGAGACACGCCAGCGGCAGAAAAGAAGACCGAGCAAACGAAATCTTGCAAGACAGAAACATACCCTAAGTTAGAAGACATTGGCAGTTTTACCCGAGTCAAGGCCCCAACTTTCGATGGAAAGATGTCGTGGACCAATTATGTAAAACAGTTTCAAGCAGCCGCTAGAGTGAATAATTGGTCCGATAAGGAGAAGGCAGTGAACTTAACCATCGCGCTTCGCGGAGATGCCTTAGATGTACTTCAAACGATACCTTCGGAAGAAACGGATGACTTCGAGCAGCTGAAGAAGAGGTTGGACATGCGATATGGTCACGAACATTTGTACAGATTCCAGCTGAAGAACCGAAGGCGGAAACGTGACGAAACCCTTCAAGAGTATGAACTGGATATTGCCCGACTAGTTCGATTTGCACATCCATTAGCACCAGAGAACATGGTGGAATGCCTGGGCAATCAGGCCTTTATTGATGGCTTACGTGACCCCGGAGGACGCTTCGTTTAGCCCATCCCAAAACATTAGTCGGCGAATTGACTGCTGCTCTTGAACATGAAGTAGCCACGATGGCTTCCGGATACAACAAAGCTAGGACCATACAGGAAGAAGGTGACGATGACAGACTTGACCAGATCGTCAACTTGTTGAAAGGTATGGTAGACAAGAAGCCGAAGAAAATCAGGTGCTGTAATTGTGGCGAGCTAGGGCATGTACGTAGTTCGTGTAAGCGCTCCAATACTCCTGCAAACCAAGAACCTCTTAAATGCAAAGCAGCCACGAAGAGGTCGCGGCAGAACAAAGATAGGACCATGCAGGAAGAAGACGACGATGACAAACTTGACCAGATAGTAAACTTGTTGAAAGGTATGGAAGACAAGAAGCCGAAGAAGATCAAATGCCGGACGTGTGGCGAGCTAGAGATCGTACGCAGTCCGTCTAAGCGCCCCAAGACTTCTGTAACCCAAGAACTACAGTAACAGGGAAAATCAGACAGGGGTGAACATCCACCTGATGTGAATCACCGGAAAGCCAACTCTTTGCCTAGACGGCCATGCCCTGTAGACTATTCACAATGCAACAATTCGAAATCTAAGGAAGTTGCAGTTTCAAGAATTACAGTAGTCAATGAAGAATGGTCACCCATCAGGATCAGAGAAGATCAGGAGAATGATCCTTGTCTAAAGGAGATTCGGCAGTGGAAGGAAGAAAATCGGTGACCTACATGGCAAGAAGTGTCAAGATTTTCACCGACACTCAAGGCGTATTGGGCTCAGTGGAACTCTTTTGTCCTGGAAGAAGGGCTGTTGACAAGAGTCCTTGGAAACGATGATGGTTCCGAGATGAGGAGACAGCTAGTTATCCCGAGAACAAGAGTCCATCGGGAGGTCATCTGGGAGTGAAGGAACCCCTCCAGCGAATCCGTGAGAGGTTTTAATGGATGAGCAGCTCCGATGATGTGAAGGACTGGTGTAAGAAATGTACCACTTGTGCTACGAGTAATGGACCACATCGCAATAGAAAGGCACCCATGAAACAGTACAATGTTGGAAGCCATTTCGAAAGGATTGCTTTAGATATCGCTGGACGATTTCCGATGACAGAAAGTGGTGGCAAATACATACTAGTTGTAATGGATTATTTGACAAAGTGGGTGGAAATTTACGCGATACCGAATCAAGAGGCCACAACTGTCGCGGATGTATGGGTGAAAGAATGTATCAGCCGCTATGGAGTGCCCTTGGAAGTCCACAGTGACCAGGGAAGAAATTTCGAAAGCCATCTATTCCAGGAGATTTGTGTCAAGCTGGGAATGAAGAAGGCCAGGACAACAGCATTACATCCGCAATCAGATGGAATGGTCGAGATAATGAACAGGACTATTGGAAAATACATGTCCAAAGTAGTTTCCAGCCATCAGAGAGATTGGGACCAGTATCTTTCCCTATTCGCATTGGCTTATCGATCTGCCGTCAATGAGTCCACGGGTGAGACACCTGCGAAAATCCTGTTTGGACGTGAAATGAAGCTTCCTTGTGACCTGGAATTTGGCTGTCGGCCTGGAGAAGATCTAGCAGGAGAATACTACGCGACTCAATTGAGGAGAAGGCTGGACGAAACTCATGATTTAGTTCGAATAAATCTTCAAGTTGCCAGCGACAGAATGAAATGTCGGTACGACACGTAGGCCACAGATGGAGGTATTAAAGAAGGGGACAAAGTATGGTTACACAACCCCACGAGGAGAAAAGGATTTTCTCCAAAATTACAAAAATCCTGGGAAGGTCCATACTTAATCAAGAAAAAGATCAATGATGTTATATATCGCATAAGCAAGATCCCCAACGGAAAACCAAAAGTAGTTCTCCAAAACCGACTAGCGCCATTCGATGGAGACCATGACCCAGAGAAAGAAGTAAGCCATATTGGAGATGTGTCTGACCCTACCTTCGATGAATTTATAGGCGCGTATGGAGGTACCGGGAAAGCGAGATATGGAGTCACTTCAGAACAACGACAAGATATATTCGCTGTCCCGGAAAATTATTCACTGGCATACAACATCCCCGCCCGTATCAAGAACGCACGAGGGTTCGCAACCGTCTTTCGAAAGAAGTCCGGGCAATTAGAAAAACTTGAAGACCAGATTCCAGCCCCTGGCAAGACACTGAAACTGAAACATAATTCGCGGTACGTCTTCTACGTGGTAACTAAAAATGAATTTCAAGATCACTCTACCTACTGCGATGTGTGGGAAGCACTTCGAAACCTCCGAGACCATGTGTTAGAATCCAGCGTGAAGAAACTGGCTATGCCTAAGATAGCGAGTAACCAGTGGGATTGGCGAGTCATCAGGAACATGGTAGAGGTTATCCTCCAAAATACCGGTGTCCAGATATTAATTTGCAGCTACAACTCCTGTTATCAGTATCCGACGAAGACGGTGTCCTGTTATTTCCATAAGATCGGAAAGTGTAGAAATGGGGCCAGTTGCCGATACAAACATCCAGTCTCGGTTACACAAAAGTTCCAGGAGGAATTACCATTTAAGGAGGGGTAATGTTACGAAATAGCACACTGGTATAGTCCTTGAATCCGACTCTGTCTAAGCCGTGTATGAAAGTTAAAATTTTGGCGGATGCGCAGGGATTTCTTAGAACTGTTTACGATTGTGACTATCTTATCTAGACATTGTTTTTGTGACCAGTCTTATCTAGAAAATGCCAGAGCCAATTGTTTTTGTGTACGCCGCAATTTAGAATTCTCTGGAAAAAAGGCACTAATATATAAGGGACCGACCAGGGAGAGTTAGTTTAGTTCATAATTTGACATAGCGAGATAAACAGTAAATAAGTGAATATAAATTAGTGAAGTGTTTATATAAATTAGTTTAAGTGAATATACTGTGTATATAATTAGTGAATAGTGTAGTGAATAAATAAATTAAGAAAGTGAACCTACCGTGTGTATGAATTTATCTCACCCGTAATAAAAACATTTTAATAAATAAGAAAAACATTACAATATTTAAATCACAGTTGGACATTTGAATGAATAATATCAAAATTAATCCTCTCACCCACACTTTCCATTACCACAGAACAACATTTAACTTTTATACATATTTTTTAACTATCTTGTAGTATTTTTTGAAACATAATATACTGCTATGTCAAAAAATTACTGAGAGTCGGTCAATGACTTACAAAATATATGAATCATTGACTTCAGTAGTTTCCGCGAAAATTCATTTATAGTTTGATATCGACTGAAAACGGGTTCATCAATGAAGTTATTTATGTAAAAGTAATAAAAAAGGCTTATTAGAGGAATGCGGTATCTGCTCGATAAGGTTTGTTTATTTTTTATCACAAATCACGATGATAGCCTTAAGATATGGCATAAAACATCCTATGACAATCTATGGTACAATAAACTCTATTTTTATCCTGCGTACAACATTTTAATTGAACCCTGTATCTTATAACATAAAATTAGTTTTTTCCATCGAAATGAAGCTGTTTAGTAACCGTATTTATTTAATCATCACAAACATCTTTGCCTATATACCAACATTTTATTTATGACAGCCTGACGAACAATAGAAAGGATAAAAGGATGGTAATTACGTGTCTTTTGTCGTTATTTCACGCTTCAGTGCCATATACTTTTCTTATCAAAGATACATTCAGAAATTTACATTCCCATTTGAATGAAACAGGAAACTTTCCTGAATTATTAAGCTACCTTTCGCAAATGAGCTGGAAATGCATAATACACAAAAACCAACATTTAATTAAGCTGAGAACCCAGATAGACTTATGTAGTCTGTCGTTACAAAGAAGGATTAGTTCGGACACATTCAATCCTTTCATTTGAATAACGTGTTTTTGAGTTAAATCTTACCTAAACCATGGATATAGCAATACGTCAAAGATCGTATTTCGCCTAAAAGTGGTTTGTACTCCAATGAGTGATACAACAAAAGCTTATGGAAATTAGTCCGACCGAAAATGCCAAAACTTAATTTCGATTTAATCTATTGATTTACATATAGGCACGTTTCAACTTCAGTCTACCAAATGTCCCTATTTAATACGTAACTATGAATAAAAAAAGTGGCAAACCAAACAAATAATCTTTATCAACAATCGTGAAGAGTTTTCTAAAAATTTATGATAAATATTGTTGAATATTAGATGTTTTGCTATGTTTTATAGTTAACCTGAAAGTAGTTTTTTTTGTTTGGTTGATAGGGATCAGTTTGATAGTAGCTGTCAGTTTTAATGAAATTAGTATTTTCAGTTTTTTGTAACTTGGGAAAGTTTATTAAAAATAAAGAAAACAACCTTCCGAATAGTTCTTTTAATTAGATAAAAGTCCGAAGGTCAGTTCGGTTTAAAAATTCAAACGGATAAGGTGTCTGTGAGTGCGAGAACCGGTGTAATTAGCAATGATGAGTGCGGGCGAGTTGAGAGGTTCGCATGAACCTCCTGATCCGGGAATCCGAAATAATTATTATTCGAGTTTAATGGAGATGGGTCAAATATATGAAAATGGAAATAATAGTTCAATAAAGTCACAGCAGGAAAAAACAATAAACAAATATTCATCAACTGATCAAGGTCCCTTTTTTGTATTTATTCAAAATAAAACTGGAAATATTGGTAAGCTACATAAAATTGCTACGGCCAAAGTAATTTTAAATGCAGAACCAGATATACGAGAAAATCTTCTAAATATATCAGTTACAGGTTTGAATAAAGTAAAGGTTGAATTAAATTCTCATTTAAGTGCAAATAAATTAGTAGAATCGAAATCATTATCAGATAAACAATACAAAGCATATATTCCGGTTTTCTTTACATCTAAAAAGGTGTCATTAAAAATATTGATAAAGATATTAGTGAATCAGAATTAAAGGATATAATTAGGCCAAGAAATAAATTTTGAATAAATCTTGTCAAAAGAATGATGCGTAAAATAAACGATGAATTAATTCCTACAACTACAATAATTGTAACCGTTAGGGGACAAATGATACCCAAGCAGGTAATAATAGAAAATATGGTGTATGACGTAGAAACGTATATTCCAAGGGTGATTCAATGCAAAAAATGTTCTAGGTACGGTCATATAAATATCCAATGTAGGGGTAGGTTAAGATGCGCAATATGTGGGGATGAACACGAAAAAACCGAATGTAGGGCTATAAGAGGAGTATGTATTTTGTGTAAAACTTTTTTTGATAGTCTAAAAAAACCCTTTCTAGTGGGAGGAGATTTTAATTGCCACCACAGTGCGTGGGGTTGTGACCAAATTGATAAGGCTGGCGATAGCTTGTTGGAAGCTATAGAAGAATCACAATTCAGTTATCTAAATGATGGAACAGAAACTTTAATAACTGGACCTTACAACAAAAATAAATCCGCGATAGATTTAACAATCTGTTTCAATGATATATCGTCGACATTTGACTGACAAGTAAAACAAATATCTTTAGGATCTGATCATTTCCCAATTCAAATATCTTTTGAGTTAGAGCCAACAGTTAGTAATAAGGGAAGAGTAAGATGGAACTTCAATCATGCTAACAGGGATACATTTTCTTCTTCATTTGATAACGAAAATGAAAAAGTAAATTTTGTGGAAAATGCCTACACTACTTTTGTTGAAAAACTAATTAATGTTGGTAATATATCAATTCCGAAGAAGAAAAGGTTAACCAACAGTAAATTTAACAGAAAATGGTGGAATTCAGAGTGTGATCTTGCAATAAAGAACCAGAAAGATGCCTTTATACTTTATAAACAAAATTCAAATTATGAAAATTATTTAAATTATCAGAAAGCAGAAGCTCATAAAAAGAAAGTAATTTTAAAAAGTAAAAGAGCCTCTTGGAAAGTATATTGTAATAAGTTAAACAGAAATACACCTATCACTGAGATATGGCAACAAGTTAAAAAAATTAAGAATGTATATAATTCTTCAAAAAATATAGTTGTTAATGACGAATGATCTGAAAGGTTTCTTGCTCCACCCTGGGTTTCACCAAATCTATTTGATTACACTGGTAATGTAAATGATGTAAGTTATCTATAAAAAAATTTCGAAATATGGGAATTAGACGTCTAAAAAATCACAAAAATACAGCCCCAGGGATAGATAGCATACATTATATTATATTATTTACCTACACAACAAAAAATGCATCTGTTAAATTTAATTAATCAAATTTGGATTACTGGTAAGTATCCGGATGATTGGAAAGAATATATTATTGTCCCGATATTAAAACCGAACAGAGATCCGGAATTCCCCGATTTCTATAGAGGTATATCATTGGGGTCTTGTATTCTTAAAACATTCGAAATAATGATTAAAATGAGATTGGAAAATTGGTTAGAAAAAAATAAATTGTTCTCAGGAACTCAGTATGGATTCAGAAAATCAAGATCCACGTTAGGAAATATCGCAAATTTAGTTTTGGACATTAATTTATCATTTTCAAAACAAAAATCGTTAATATCGATGTTCCTAGATATAGAAAGTGCATATGATAATGTAAAATTAAACATTCTTCACGAACTAATGGAAAAAATTGAACTTCCAGGTGAATTCAATAAAAAAGTAGTATCAATTTACACAAACAGAAAAATATTTCTACAGGTAAATAGGAAATAGAATTACTAATATAGGTTTAAGACAAGGAAGTATTTTGAGTCCAATTTTATATATATATATATATATATATATATATATATATATATATATATATAACAACAAAGATATTCATGGGTAATTCACGCAAAATAAAGGGCTACTGAAATAGAGTGGTAACCGCGGACATGCATGTTTCTGGCTCATTTTGCCTCATCAGCACGGCATAACCAAATAAGGATGTGAAATTTGGGAGCAAAGATGTTAATCGAAACATTGGAAAACACAAAATAACGGATTTCAGCAGGGAAACCAAACGCTCATTTGTGTCTTCAATTGGAAGATCCCGAGTTTTCAGGACATCAACCAACATCGACACAAATGAGCGTTTGGTTTCCCTGCTGAAATCCGTTATTTTGTGTTTTCCAATGTTTCGATTAACATCTGTGCTCCCAAATTTTACATCCTTATTTGGTTATGCCGTGCTGATGAGGCAAAATGAGCCAGAAACATGCATGTCCGCGGTTACCACTCTATTTCAGTAGCCCTTTATTTTGCGTGAATTACCCATGAATATCTTTGTTGTTGTTGTTAACATATCACGCGATATTCCTACATCTTCTTTGTTATATATATATATATATATATATATATATATATATATATATTATTTACACTCTAGTATTTCGCACGAAGGAAAGATTCTGCAATTTGCAGATGACGGTTGTCTCTATTCAGAAGTATTGGAAATTTTACAAGGTATAACCGCCATGAATACATTATATCAACAAATAGAAAGATATTGTTTTAATAAAGGGTTAACTATCTCAGTTAAAAAAACGCAAACGTGTATATTCTCCAAGAAAACATAATATACCGAGCCAAAATTATTAAATAATACTATGTTTGACGTACAGTCGACAGTAAAATATTTAGGGGTAGTATTGGATAGAAAGATGTTAGGAAAGAACATATTCAACATATTGTAACAGAAGCAGATAAGGGACTCAATATATTAAGATCCGTGTACCATACCAAGTGGGGCTCTGAACCAAATATTTCACTTATGTTATATAAATCTTTAATCAGAGCAATTATAGATTATGGATCCATTTTCTATTCTCATGCTGCCGAAACTCATTTGAAAAAGCTCTCATTTGAAAAAGCTGGACAGAATAATTAATAAATCACTGCGTCTGTGTTTAGGAGCTATGAAAAGCACTCCGATATCATACCTAGCTGTAGAATGTACAGAACCACCATTAAATCTCAGAAGAGAGTACCTTATAGACAAATTTCTGCTAAAACTCATCTCAAAAAATAGTAACATGTTGATGAAATTTTACGAATTATCTATACAAGATCTGATTGCAAATTATTGGAAAAAGAAAAATACGATACCGTAAGTATCCTCTTACACAGATAACAAAAATTATACGAAGACATTTACATCTCAAATAAATTACCATACTACTCTGTAAATTGGGAGGATATTAAACCTGCGAATATGTATTATCTAAGAGATTACTCTTTGTAATAAGAAATAGTATGTTCCTATATGATGTTGAAGAGTTTTTCCCTGAACATTATTTTATTTTTACAGACGCATCAAAAACTCAAATAAATGTTTCAGCAGCACTGTATGATCCGAAGAAAGGGAAGTCGTTAGGAATAAGAATAAATAACAAACTATCAATATTCTCTTCTGAACTAATTGCGATTCTAGAAGCACTTAAATATATCAATTCTTTAGAGGAAATAATCGACAGATATATTATATTTTCGGACTCCAAATGTGCAATTGTTTCGATCCAAAACATCACAAAAAAATTTAAAGGAAGTCTCAGTTACATAGTAGTCGAAATTATACAACTTATCTCCAAATTGTCATCCAGAGGAATAAGTATTTCATTATGTTGGATTAAGGCATATTGTGGAATAAACTATAATGAAATAGTCGATGAAGCCGCAAAAAACTATAGAGAATATATGTATAATGGGGGATATAAATGTCCGGTGGAAGATCTTTATCCATTTATCAAGAAAAGTATAATACCGAAATGGCAACAATTATTTAATACATCCCAGAAAGGTCATTACTATAAAACTATTCAACCAACTATACAACACGAAACTTGGTACAAGAGAACAAATTTCCATAAAAAAGCTATATCAACAATTTGCAGAATTCGATTAAATTATTGTTTAACACCTGATTATAAACAAAAAAGGAAACTGTCAGATAGTTATCTGTGTGAATGTGGAGAAGAAGGATCTCTGGAACACATAATATGGAACTGTAATCTAAATGAGGATAAAAATTCAAAATTCTTAGATGTTTTGTATAATTATATTTACTCTTCAAGAATTAAATTGGTAAGACCATTTAACTTACAGCAATTTGTATAATCATCGGATATATTTATGTATAATTTATTGTATAAATACGTTGTTAATTGTAACATATCATTGTAAGTAATCCTATGTTTTACCCCAACTGTAACCGTTTCTATCCGAGGCTCTTTCAGTGATGTATTAAAAACGCTTTGATAGGCCCCTAAGCGTGGCATGTGTCCTTGTCTAATCCTTAAATAAAAAAAAACTGGCTACTATCCTCAGTTTTTTTGTTTACTATTTTCCACGACGATTTAGTTTTGCATTATAATTAAAAACAAACAAACAACAAGTTCAGCAACCCATTGACTAAAATGAAATGGAGGTTAATAATCTCCGTCTAATTTAAATATATCAACGTGTGGGTGTCTCATCACTTTTTCTTATTGAAACCATTGAAGAAACTCATCTTTCTACTAATTAATATCAATTTAGCTAACAAGATATTGAAATTATTTATTTAATAACGTCGTTAAGGAAAGGTGACGAATAACGTGTTGATTAATTATTGCTAATTTACAATTTGCGTCTTTCTCTTCACGTCACGAACCACGTTCTGTTATTTTTGCCAGATTATGACATACGCTTTTCGTTTATATCTGTAAAATTGTCCTGACACTTTCATTATGCGTAAATAATGAAGCTACTTCAATTCGCGCCGTTACTGTCGTTTTAATAAATGGATGAATTTCATCACGTGTAACCTCTAATTTGTGTTAGATATACCGAGTGTGCACGCAACCAAACTTATATCGAATCACCTATTATTTTGTAATATAGATAAAATATATAAGATTTTTTAATGTACAATTAAAATTCGGTTTTTATCAAATATTTTTATTGAAATTACGCCCAACTTAAACAACTGACTACGCCACTGGATTTGTGAATTATATTCCCTTAAAATAATTCAATTAAATATAGGTTATAAGTGGATTCTAAAATAACTCAAAATTGAAAGTTAATTTTCAAGAGATGCTGTTGTACATTCTTCCATGACCGATAAAAATAAAACAAACAGAAACAAGTTTGTAAGTACTTATCAAAACTTAATTAACTTTTTATTTGTATTTTAATTAGTAAAATTAGAAGTAAAGAAGTAAAACACAAGAAAAAATGGAAAAGTGGTCATTTTAGTAATCAGTGTTGCTATCACTAACCCTTATGCATTATATTTGAGTTAGTTTTAATATTCAATTATTGGCGCAGTCAGTAGGACTATTAATTTGGATGTACGATAATGTGTTATCTGAAAATATATTCACTTATACTAAGGCCTTTCTTGTTGTAGGTCAATTTCTAGAAAATTTTCATTTTGGTTCTTATCGTTGTTTACGTTTTGAAAGTAGGTTGTTTGATTTACGTTTTAATAGTGATTATTATCGTCAATATTAAATGTATTGTAATTTTGGTAAACAAATTATTTAATGGGATTGTTTTTAAACGGGCATTTGGTTGTAAAAAAATTAGAAATCGTTGCTCTGTTATTGTCATTTAAATTGCTGTATAGTTTTCCAAAATTTTCGAACTCGTTTACATCATAAGTACATTATAAGTTTTTCTTGAATTGATTGTGTTTTGATAATTGTGCATCATTAAACTGTCTACATTTGGAACAGCAAGGCGAAATTATTTAGAGAAGGGCTTTTTAATGTGAAAAATGAGTCACGCAGAAGATGCAACCATGTGGCACGGACATTAATAAGAATGAATCAAGATAGAAAAATAATATGAATAAAAAAAGAAACTGAGGTGAAAGGGGATCGATTAAATAAAAGAAATAGAGAAACAAATGAAAATGTATGGAAGAAATGAAAAAAATAACAAGAGAGTCCGGAATACTCCACCTGAAAAGGTTAAAACAGAATAGAAGAGGAAAGAGAAGTAAAACAATCCCCATTCTGTTTCTATAAAAAAATTTCTTCAAAAATAAAATCGTAAATGCATGGAAATATGTCTTTCCCATATTTAAATATCTAAGACAGACAATTCCATAGTGAGGTATCCAGTGACTAACAAAAATTCGGGTTGGTTTTGGTTTCAATTCTAAATAATTACCGAATGAAAGCAAATTTAAAAAAGACCCTTACTATTTTACATTGTCTTCGAAAAATTTTATAATCAAAATTAACTTTTAACAAACTTGACAAGAAAGAAATTGCAGTCAAAAAAGGGAGTAGTATGCTTAAGAATAAAATTTGTCCCGTTGAAAATGTTGACATAATTTTTTGTGTCAAAAATTTCAATACATTCCAACTGAACAAACTTACTTGTTATTACAACCACTGTGTTTTTTTTCATACGTTTTATATATCTTGTTGTTATTGATAAAGAAGGTATTTTATTTATATCATCCCTTAAGATTACCCCCGTATTCTTTTTCCTGTGTCTCGTGGGTGACGTGTACTCTAGTGCGATTGAGAATATCGAATTGCCCTTTAACTTTAACAAGTTATAAAGTCATTCCTTTAGTTACAAAGTTCTGGCGTTTCTCTAAGAATTGTTTTTTCTTTTTACTCGACAACTTAAAGTGTCTACTTATCTCAACTATTGTATATCTCACTTTTTATTTTTATCTCACCAATTCTGTTTACTTGAGTGATTGATTAACGACTATTTTTAATTAAATTTCAATAGATGGAAGCTTTATTACATGTATATTGGGAACGATTTATACTTATTAAAGTTTGTATATGTTATTTATAACAATGCACTAAAACAATTAAATGTCATACAGAATTATATTCTGCGTATAATCTTCTTTAAAGATAGGCTCTATTCAACCAGTCTATTATATAATGAAAATATCTTGAATGTTCGATGTTTACATTACGTAAGTAATTGTATATTTTATTTTAAATTAAAAACAGAAAATTTCCGAAATCATCAATACCAAACAAGACATAATACAAGTGATATGATCTTCGTACCGTTTAGAAGATATGATAAAAACGGGCGGATGTAATTTCGGCCGGAAAAAGGGCAGGTACTAAAAGCCGGTAGGTAAATTCGGCCGGAGGTTTTAAGTTGCTTCCTTATCTCATAGGTATTTTCGGCCGCAAATCAAATAAAATAACAGAATGCTTTATATTAAAATATTTCTTTATTTCAATAAAATTATTACATCAACTTATATAACTTAGGTAAACTATAAATTTTTAAAAAACGTTTTGATGTGATACAGATTTAACGAAATTAATTCTAGAAATATTGTCAGATCGAAGCATATTTACCATGTTTTCGATAAATTTTAGTTTGTTTTTTACTTGTTTGTCTTTAATTTTTGCTGGAATATTTAAATTTTTTATTTTTAAATATGCATCGATCTGACAATCTTTTAATTTTTCTATAAAAATAAATATAGAAGGGTGACTTGAATAAAAACTAGAATTAAAGTGCGAATGGAATGATTCGCAGGCATTTGTGGTTCTTTTAATTGATGGGTTTTCATATGCCCATATATTTGGTGGAAAATGAGATTCTGGCGCTATGTAGTTTTCTAATAAATAGTCTGCGTATTTATCTATAAGTTTATGGTCCGGTTTGTATGACATGAGATCAAATATGAAACAATCTTCAACTTCAGAGGGGTCTAAATAAGTTAGCCCAAAAGTATGAGTAAGCCATTTGCTTTCCTCGCAGTTTTTATCTTTATACATTTGGGTTAACCCTAATGATTGTATTTTCCTATACCACGCCTGGTGCAAGTGGAATCTACAACCATTTAGTTTGGTTTTGGGAAAGACAACTTTTAATGCGTTATGAATTGCGATTTCAAAATACACAAATACCTCCTTCGGTTCAAAAACAATATTATAAAGTTCAAAATTTTTAGATTTTACCAACAGAAAAAGTCTCATATATGTGTCACTGGTCTTATTGGGCAACAGACAATACAAAAGAGGAACATAATGCCCATTTTCCAGTCCATGGATGGTAAATAACTGATAAAAATATTTTGTACAATAAGAAAATCTGCCATCCATGTAAAAATCTTTCATTTTACATAAACTTATTATATTTGTATGGCAAGAAAAAACAATGATATTATCAGCTGTGCTGTTAATAAACAAAAAATTTTCACCTGTTGTGGTTTTCGGTCCATAACTATCGAGTACAGAATGTACATCGTGAATATCCTTAGGCAGGGCTGGTAAGAGCTTACGGCGGCTGTTGTACAAATTTCTTCTTATTAGACTGACATCTATCGATGACAAATTCTCTGGCAAATGATTTGAAAGAACGCTTTTAATAATTTTTGAAGGTTTCTCCGATATGTCTTCCTCAGCTTTGCGCTTGCATGAAGTCGTCACTATTTTTCTCTCCAACGTAGTTTCATCGGACTCGTGGTTGTGGATTAATTCACTTCTAGTAACTGTGTATTCCGCACCAACAGTGTACAGTTTGGCTAAACATCTTAAATTTTTCTTTATACACCTCCAACGTACTTCACCACTTTTTAATACGTCCTGTTTACAAAACTGAAACTTTTCTACAACTAGTAAGTCACAACCGCGTGAACTCTTAATTACTGAAACTGATGCCATCGTATACAAATAATATATTTTATGCTTTCTATCGACTAGTAGCTTAAAGATAAGTTATAATACTGACTAGCTATAATAATTTTATACCTGTTATTTGTGAATTTTATACATTTAAAGGAAACTATTAAGCGTAATTACCAATATTTTAATCTCATCGTAAACATCAACCCCTCGGCCGAAATTACCCCTGTCATAAATGGTACCCTTTGATTTATGCAGGTAGGCCAAGGGATTACCGGCCGAAATTACGCCCGCCGATAAAAACCAAAGGTTTGGTACCATTTTGGCACCAAAAATTTTCAATTCTTTACCAAACACAATGAAAACAACAACCAAGTATAAGACATTTGTCAGTTTGTGTAAGAAATACATATATGAAAATAGAGAGTACCTAGATGGACTGTTGTAGTATATGGTGGTGAATGATCTTTTTTCTTTTTTTTTTCAATTCGGATATTATTTATTGTAAGGCAATTTAATAGTTATATTTCGTTTGAAATGTATTTATTTCATCTGCACATACAAGTCACTTAGGTGCATTATACACAACTGGTGTTATAGTGTGAATTGCACAGCTTTGTACTTTTTATACCATTTATAAGTATTGTTACTATTGTTATTGGAAATTAAGTGTATTGTATTTTCTATAGCACAATAAATAAATAAATTTTAATGAAATTAACTGTCATTCTGACGATGATATTGATTTATCGAAACAATTGTCAATTTTTTAGAATTTTCAATAATTTTCATTATATTGTGGAATTAACTAGAAACCGTGAGTTTCATTTAAAACACTAAATAAATTTTAATTTGTTTAGTTTGTCCACACAATGCTCTAGTCTAAAATACTTACACAGAAAATCTTTGGCATTACGAACTACTATTCACAAGAGGATGCTAAGTTTAAATTATTTTCCAATACAGTGGAAATACGCCCAAATTATAATTATAGCAAATTCTGGCAAACCACCTACGGAGCCTGCATTGTATCGGCCCATAAAAACAACAGACCAATTACATTAGTCCCAATAAATGACATAATTCTTGACCATCGGTTTGCAATTCGACTCCACTGTGCAACAACCCAACAAATAAAATCAGAGGCAGCTTTGAAACAAAAAAAGTGTGTGTATCTGTGTTCCTAGACGTACACGAGGGTATCCTCTACAAATTAAAACTGCATGTGCCCAGCGATAATTACCACATCTTGAAATCCTATCTTACTGAACGCAGTTTCCAAGTTAAAATAAATTCCACCCTATCCAATACCATCCCGTAAAATCCGGAGTTTCTCAAGGTAGTATCCTTAAACCCTTCCCTTACCTTCTCTTTACTTCCGAGATCCCTACGAATGAATATCTGAGAACGGGCACATTCGCAGATGATACGGCAATATTATCAGTAGACCCTGATCCAAACAGAGTATTACAAAATGTACAGCACCACTTTACTCAACTACAAAACTGACTAGGACTCTGGTAGATCAAAGTAAGCTTTGAAAAATCCACACATATCATGTTCACAACAAGGCAATCGAATTGCCCGTAAGTTAGTACCAACAACAACCCTATACTCATAAAAAACGAAGTCAAATACCTTGGACTACACCTAGGGTAAAAGCTTGCCTGGCAACACCACATTAAAACTAAACAAGTTCAATTATTCCTGAAAGTGGCACAAATGCAATCGTTGATCCCATTTCTCATTGGAAAAAAATCTTTTAACAGTCGCACCTGGAACGGGGGAGTCAGTCATTAGCCCCAATTTATTTTTCGTAGCATTACTTACCTATTTTTACTTTCTATTTATCATATCTTTTCAACACCCGATTTGATCGAATTGTTAAAATATTTCTCAGATACTACAGCAAGACGTCATGCACGCCCTAAAGCTATAATATATCAAAGCAATTCTGACATGATTCCGGTATCAGGTCTTATTTGGAAGTCTGTTGCTATGCCTCGACGAAGACCAATCGATGCCAATATAATTAAGCCAAGCCCCAGTCTAAAAAATCGATTAAATCCTAAAACTCTACTTGAAGCATCCCAACTCTTTTTCGATAATGACAACATTGATTATATTTTGCAACATACGAACCACAAGCTGGATTTTGTAGAAGAAAATAGTCCAAATTATTCTTTCATACAAAAATCAAAAAGTTTTGAAAGATACCTAATATTAGGCTGTATAGTGTAATGTTTTTCTTATTTATTTAAAACAGTTTATCCTGACGGGTGGGATAAATTCATACACACGGTAGGTTCACTTACTTAATTTATTTATTCACTACACTATTCACTAATTTATATACACAGTATATTCACTTACATTAATTTATATAAACACTTCAATACTTAGACTATTTACTTGTTCGCTGTTTATATCATGAGATCACTTTATAAACGGACTTCTCCCGCTGGTCGGTCCTTTATATATTAGTGCCTTTTTTACTAGATTATTCTAGATTTCGGCTTACACAAAAACAATTGGCTCTCTGGAATATTCTTTTCTTTCGGGATATTTCTCAAATGCCGGCTCAATCCTTAAAAGAGCTTCGGAGAACATGTCTATAAAAACGGTCACAAAAACTCCCAATAGACCTCAGAATTCGACGCGTTCGCCATTTTTTAACACTGTTAACATACGGTTAGAGGACCGTACTTAGTATCTACTTCGGTGTGCGAGTTCGTAACAATAGGTTTCTCGATAACAGCAGGCAACATAGGGAACCCATTATCGACTTATTCAATGGAGAGCATTTGCCAATTTATTTATAGAGCTACATTTTCCATTTGACTTTTTATCATTTCTACATTATATTGTGGAGTTATTTAGAAACAATTAGTTTGATTTAAATAAGTAAAATAGTTGGTGTTGAATTTATAACGAGGAAAACTCAACCTCTCAGTGCTCGTTATAAATATGCGGGCTGTCTCCCGTAGTACAACCCGTGCTCGTCAGTCGACTAGCTTCGAGTCGAAGAAGGGGTGGATTCTTCAAAACTTAAATGTTTACTAAAAGGGCGCCAGAGAAGTTTTGGCAAACACCCAAGACTTCTTAAGTTAGCCCACCACTCCTCAGTGAGTTAACAGCACTAATCAAACACTCTGAAAAGGTTTTAGGAAAGTTAATATTAAAAATGAAAGTCAGCAAATATTCCCTGATTGCTGTTAAATATTTTCTTGGACCTTATGTCTCTTTTCAAAATATGAGATACAAGATTACAACAAAAAAAATAATGACATTAATACCTGAGCTCAGCTGAAGGCTGTAGCTTCAGTATGTAGTTAGGCTGAAGGCCGAAATCTACATAAAAACTTAATTCGTACGCAACATTGGCAGCTACAAGCAAAATACAATTTGTAAATCAAACAAGCAGGTTCTACGATACCCGAGTAGAGCTGAAGACTACTAACTCAGGGTGCAGAAGAGCCGAGGGCCCCAATCTACACAGATGTCTCAAATTACAGTTCAATTACAGGAAAAGAACAAATGGTTCATGCACAATTTTTCAAATTCGGTGAAAGTCTAACACCAAAACTACAATCGATTCAATAAATTGGGTTCACACTACCGCAAACTATATGAGTTTAAATATTTATAAATGCCATTACACATATAAATGAAAATCGTCAAAGACAGAAAAATATACCTTAATGTCGCAGCACCCTGGTACGTATCGTGGTATACCTAGCGTTTAAAGCCAACAATTTAATATTCAAATAAAATGTTTAACGTTTTAAACGTTGAACGAGTAATATCGCTTAATTAGCGCAAAAAATATGACAGGAAAAACCATATAATAAAAATTTAGTGAAATTTTGACGGTAAAAAATTGATAAACGTTGAAAGTATATAACAATATTAAATAAAATGACGTTTACTACGATTTTCCTGTTTCAGAACAGCAATCGAATCCCTCGATGTCGTCGTTTCAAAAAAATATTCCAGCCCTCCTGGCTACTGATCCTGGCGAGTGGTCTGGCTGACTATACTCCTCAATCGGCGGATAAATGCATAAAATCCAAGATAAATAAAAAAAACCCTTAAATATTGAGTTCCTCGAGCAAAACGTCTAACAAAATATCCACGTGATTGTTTAAATACTGCGAAAATCCTGGAACTCGTTTCTCATCGGAACGGTTTTCCACAGAGAAACGCCGGGTCGGACCCCCTAGATGTTAACTCACACCGTATTTTCCTTCCCTAATCGGGTAATATACTTTCCTCGTAAAATGGCTGCCTAAGTGCACACATTTTTTTAAACTCCCACAACGTGGTCTATTATTCGACGTCTGATGGGCAACTAGCTTCGTTCTCATTACACTGACCTCTCGTCAAAACCAGCGACAGTCTTGCCAAATTTAATATTCAGCGGTCGGGCGATTTTTCGCGTGTCTAACACTTGTAAGAAAAATACTAGAAAATAAAAATATTATTCCATGAATAATATCAGATATTCTTAATTTATTTATTGTATGTATTAATAAGAGTTATTTCACTTTTGACAATAAGGTATCTATTCAAAATGAAGGTTTACTAATGGGAAGCCCTATATCACCAATCTTGGTGATAGTAATATCGAAGCAATTGTTAATTTTTTAGAATTTTTACAATTTTTTCAATATATTGTGGAATTATTTATAAACAGTTAGTTTCATTTAAAAACGTAATAGTAGTAGATTCCACAGAGTAAGGGTCGAAACAGTAAAGTTTACAAACTGGGACGTTTCCTTTTGAACTTTTAATCTAATAAAATATTTTACTGAAACTTTTCGACTGCGAACCTGCCCTTATTTCTTCCTATTTTTTTCTGATTGATGTTAGTACACTGGAAAAATAATATGTTTATATGTGAGATTTGAAAAATGTATTCTTCAAAAATCGAAAAGTTCGTCACTATAGATAATCATCGATTCACTCAGCTTCCAAACTATTTTTACTATTCCAAACTAACCTTTGGCTGGATATAAAAATAGTAGAAAAGAATCTCTACTTCTGAAAGGTAAATAAAATCTGCAGATTTACAATTGGAAAGAGTCGAGCAAAAGTCATAAACTCCGTAGAATATGGTAACGATTTTCATATTCTGCTATTATAGATTTATTATTCTGAAGATGCTTTAAAAATAAAAATATTCCGTTAAAATTGAATGTAGAGGAGGAAAATCTACTTTGATCGTATATCAATTTAATTGCGTTGCTGTCGGGTTGTACTGAAAACTCACAAAAGTGTAAATAATACTGTTATAGTGTTTCGAGCTCGTTTTAAAACTTTTTTGTTACGGATACTTAGATTATCAAGAACTGGAAATTGAAAATGATACGTTTTGTGGAAATTCAATCAACCAGATTTACACCTTTGAATCATTTGAATTTACGCTTCATATGATTTTTGACAATGATTTAATCTATTAACAACCAACTATTCAATTTTTACAGATGTAATATTGTTTTATTAGCCGCAACGGCATCAGGCAAAGAAAAGGATTTTATTCGCAAAATGTAATGGCCAAAAAGACGTGATAAAGATGGTGGGCGTTTCACAGAGTGCTATATCAAAAACGTATGCAAGATATTTGGGATTAAGAACCCTTAAGGCAAAGGCACAACTGAACAACAGAGTTGATTTGTATGCAAAATTGCTAGAACAAACTAGAACTAGAAACTCGTCTGTTAATAAAAATAGATTGATTATTCTAGTGATAAATAAATACAAAATTTTCTGTAGTGGATGAAATGTAAAATAATAAGACTGTAACTTTTGAATTATTAAGAGACGTGATTTTACGAAACAAAACTGAGCTTAAATCTCAAATAGAAGCCTCAGAACCTTGTCTGTTAATAAAAATAGATTGATTATTCTAGTCATAAGTAAATTTAAAGTATTGCTACCAATACAAAATTTTCTGTGATGGACGAAATGGAAAATAATCAGACTGTAACTTTGGATTATTAAGAGACGATATTTTAGGAAACAGAACGTAGCTTAAATTACAAATAGAATCCTCTGAAACTCGTCTGTTAATAAAAACAGATCTATTTATTCTAGTAAATTCAAAGTATAGCTACCCATACTAAATTTTCTGTGGTGGATGAAATTGAAAATAATCAGACTGTAACTTTGGAATTATTAAAAGACGAGATTTTACGAAACAGTACTGAGCTTAAACCTCAAATAGAAGTCTCAGAAACTCGTCTGTTAATAAAAATAAATTGATTATTCTAGTCATAAGTAAATTTAATGTATTGCTACCAATACAAAATTTTCTGTGATGGACGAAATGCAAAATAATCAGACTGCAACTTTGGAATTATTAAGAGACGATATTTTAGGAAACAGAACGTAGCTTAAATTACAAATAGAAGCCTCAGAAACTCGTCTGTTAATAAAAACAGATTTATTTATTCTAGTGATAAGTAAATTCAAAGTATAGCTACCCATACTAAATTTTCTGTGGTGAATGAAATTGAAAATAATCAGACTGTAACTTTGGAATTATTAAGAGACGAGATTTTAAGAAACAGTACTGAGCTTAAACCTCAAAGAGAAGCCTCAGAAACTCGTCTGTTAATAAAAATAGATTGATTATCCTAGTTATAAGTAAATTTAATGTATTGCTACCAATACAAAATTTTCTGTGATGGACGAAATGGAAAATAATCATACTGTAACTTTGGTATTATTAAGAGACTAGATTTTACGAAACAGACCTGAGCCTAAATCTCAAATAGAAGCCTCAGAAAATCGTCTATTAATAAAAATAGATTGATTATTCTAGTGATAAGTATAGCCGCCCATACAAAATTTTCTGTGGTTTTTTGAACAGTAGAATGATTTCAGCCTCAAGCCAGCTTTCTGATATTCTGCTTGCATGAACGCATTATTTATTGAAATAATCAAGATATATTTTTCCAATAAAGTTTCGTCTAGCTTGGTCATTTCGCTCCTTATTTTATCTTCGCCAGGACACTTGCCGTTTTTCATTTTACTTAGTGCATATCGTATTTCTTCCTTTGTGATATCTGGCATGTTTTCCGAACATTCAATACTTTTCCCGTTCTTTCCACTGGACGAGTACAGGGTAGCGTAGAATTCTTCTATAGCTCTAGCGATGTCCTTTTTATTTGTTATAATTATGTTGGTATTACACCGCGAAGTTTTTATCACTTTATAGTAGCGTTAAAAGTAACTACGACATAGCTGATACTTTTAAAATTCCTACCAAGTTATGGAACTATGTAGTAAGTTTTAAGGTAAAATTTACTATCTTGCTACTTACGAAAACTACTTCATAGTAATTTTTACTTCCAACTTTGTCTTAAAATTACTACAACGAAGTTCCAATTACTTAAAAAATTACTTTATAGTATCGGTCACTTTATAGGGATGGAAATATCTCCCCATTTGTAGATAATCGCGGCGTTAGTTCACTCAAATCGTTCGAGTGTACTTCATCTTGATTTTAGTATCGGAATCTATACAGCTTGTTAATTTATTTTCTATATCTAATCCTTCGCGAAATACATGTCTCAAAATCGGGGGTACTGTCTGGATCAGCTCTTAGGCTCTCCCTTGGTTGAATCAAGAATTTCATACGGTCCTATTGGATGGGGTGGATTTCTTAACTGTTATTTAAATTCAAGGAAGTTGGAAATATTACAGAATTATATTATTAAAGTAATATTCTAGTGAACTATTGTTTGACTAATGTAAGCTATGGATCCTAAAAAATTATACATTTATAAACTATCGTCATATTTTTATAAAAATTAAAATATAATTAATATAATTGATCATAAATATTCAACACGAACTAAGAAAGATGGCAGTGTACAAATACTAAATTATTGCTTGATTATTGGTCATCGTAGCCCAAAATATAACTCTCTTAATAAGAAATATAAATTCAAATTATAACTTGCACAAAAGTAAATTGAATTCCACAGTTCTACAATCCAAGCTAATTAATGTACAAGACAGAAAGATCAAAGTTAATAATACATCTTATTAGATATTACTGATGATAAACAATTTCTTATCTTCGTATCTGTATCCGTAATTTAAGTTTCCATTAAACTTAAATGTGTTTTGTTGTGAATACACTAACCTAATGATGAATAAAATATGTAAACCAGCTTTAAATTATTTCAATTGTCAAATCATCTGAAATGATTAAGTAAATTTTAACTGCTACAACAGTAACCAATAGGACTTACGGTTTGGAAAGTTATTGACGATAAAACTTCAAGAGACAGAAATCACTCTCTTCTAATTATTTGACGATAAAAGGACTAGAAAATCTCGAGAAAGGCAATATCTGATTAGTAATTCAACAGAAAATCGAAACAAAACTCGTCAAGAGATGAGTTTAATGAGATCAAATTACAATCAGATATTTATAAAGATGTTAACAACTACATCCTGTTCATTTTGCTTTGAAATGTGATTATATGAAAAAAAAATCGTTTGTTTTCCTTTCTAATTTAGTTAATTTATCATAGACACGGGTTTGTTAATACTCGTTTGCAGTTGAATTCGAACATAAATATGAATTTATATAATTCAAATTTTCCACATCGTCAACGTCTGCTTTCCGCCTCATAACTTTCTATACACTCAGTCTACCTTTAAGATTCATTTCCGCTAGTCGTTTTTACTTTATCATTCCCTACGGACCCATTTTTTGCGAGGTTTCGTCTTAACCAAAGAACTTCCTTTCTCCGTCCCCTTTTTTAATGCTATTATAAAATTAGTCCACAATGTTTCTCTTAAAATTAATTTCAAATGTAATATTTTTATTTGATTTTTCATTTCCACATAATGATTGTTACTGCAGTCATTGAAGCGTAAAATAGGGTTTTACCTCCTAAATATGTTACTATCAATCGATTTACATGAAATTTTGGAATTAGGTTTATCTTATCCTTAACTTCAAAAGTGATATTGACCCGACCTCAGTTTTTTATTTTTAAGGAGTGAAAACAACCCATGAATGAAAACATTGACATTGAGCCTTTTTATCGCTAGAAAACGTATTTAATAATACGGAGTGATATTTTATAGTATTCCCTAACACTCTAACCTCATGTTCAACCCATTTTCAACCCCTGATAAACTTTACAACCCCTGCAAACGATCCCTAAATTGAAAAAAATCATAAAAAATTACTTTTATATAACTTAAAAAGATTCAAATATAGAGTAAATACTGTTTTACGTTGTCTACCTTATTTGTCATCATTTAACCCCATCAGGAACAAGCTTAAGTCCGGAATAGGAGGAGATAATCCAAATCTTCTCTTGGCAAAACTAAACAAAGTAAGGCAAAATGGGAAGGATAAACACACTACGCAACAGAAGTAGAAAAGTTGGCGGAGAAATTACAGGCAGCATATATGTCGGAAGGTATGCCAGAGAATTTAACAGAGAAATATACCAAAGAGGCAACAATTAAGGCAGTGACGATCAACGCCACAACGGACGCGAGAGTTGAAGGAATAGTAAGCCAGCAACAGGTATTGTATTTTAAAGACTATAGGAATTTCTTCAGAAAACCAGACTTTAACTATAGGAACAATAAGAGAAGTGGAAACAACAGCAGAATATATGTACAATGGCAATTCTCAACGAAGGACATTCAGACAGTACAACCAAGGATACGGGTATAACAGAATATAGACTACCGCAATAAAGACTAGAAATTTAACAGGAATAGTAAATACAATAACCATACTAATAATAACGTAAGAATATGCGAAATAGAACATAAAATTTAAAAAATGAGCAGAAAAGTAGCACAGTTAAAGAAGGAAAACTACGAATTAAGGATAGAAAATATGGATCTAAAGGAAAAAACCGAATTATCGCAAGGAAACATGAGACAGACCGAGAGAAATTTTAGAAAGAAGAATTTGATTATACACGGTATAGAAGAAGGCAATAAAGAAGATGAGGAGCAACTAGAAAACAAATTAGAAGATGTAATGAAAAAGGTTAACAACACAGTAGATGTTAAAGCAGATATTTTAAAATGTAAAAGAATAGGACATAAAAACAGTAACAAAAATAGGCCAGTACTAATAATGATGAAAGACGTGAATGAGAAAGTAGACACTTTTGAAGGAATGAATAAATTAAAAGGAACAAAAATATATATTGATGAAGATCCCAAAAGACATATTGGAACAGAGAAAATAGTTAATAAGATATATGAAACAGGCGAGGGAAAGTGAAGCCAAAGCTACGATAATCGATTATACATTATTGATAAATGACAACGTATACCGTCTAAAAGAACTAGAACAAAGGAAAAACCAGTTAGAAATACATACAGGATGGAATAAATCAACATTTAAGGAACATAACAAAACTAATCCAAAAACTTTGAAACTAAGAGGTGAATAAATTGTCAATTTTGTATTTTGAAAAAATAACCGTAACTCGTTAAGGATGAGCATGCGGATCAAAAACAAATTGAAATTTAGTGAAGCCTTAGCTACCGGAACACTCAACTTCGACTTAGAACTAACGTTGGAAAAGCTTGATGAGCTTTCGGTAAAATTTGAAGTAAAGAGAATTAAGACTATGCAAATGATTATATATTTAAAAAGTGGACAATAAAAGAATTCATAGAAGAAGGAAATATAAGGTTGAAAAACGTACAAGTATGTATCTGCGAGGTACCAAACACGGTAAAGCGGAAATAAGAGATTCAGGAGATCTTAGAAAGATATCACAACAATCCAATGTTTGGAGGACACGTAAGAAAAAATAGACTATTAAAAAAAATCGAATTTTTGATGGAAAAACATGGAGAAAGGTGTACGAAAGTACGTAAAGAACTGCCATGAATATCAAGTGAATAAAGCGAAACCCAGTCATAAGGAGAAATTTGGCATCACCGACACATCAATAAAACCGTTTGATATTATATACCTAGACACAACAGGTCCTTTTGTAGAAAGTAACAATGGGGACCGTTATTGTATTACAATACCATGTGAACTGACAGAATACGCGGTCTTGATACCAGTCAGTAACAAAGAAGCAGCAACAATAGCAAAAGCCATATTTAACAACTTTATACCAACTTATCGTTTAATGAAAGAAATAAGGACAGATCAAGGAACGGAATATAAAAACGAAATAATGAAGAATTTAGCAGAACTTTTAAAAATAAAACACAATTTTTCAACAGCATATCATCACTAGTCAATAGGCAGCTGTCAAAAAGTTCATAGAACATTCAACGAATAAATAATGAACTTTATCAAGGATTCTAGAGATAACTGGTGCGAGTTTGTAAAAATGTTTGCAAATTGTTTTAAAACACCTAACATACCGGAATATTTAAATTCAGAAATTGAACCATGTTACAATTTTTAAAAGTATGATAAAGAATTGAAATAAAGACCACAACACACGCATGAGAGAGTTAGGCAGTTTTTGATAAAAATAAGTTAATAAGGGTAAATAACAGCGACAAAGAATCTTCACCCGTAAATTTTAAGATAGGAGATTCAGTAATTTTAAAAATGAAGAAAGCACTAAGTTCGATCCTTATTATTTAGGCCCATTTAAAATAAAACCGTGAGATTTTATCTCAAAATAATGAAAAACAAACCGTTCATAAAAACAGACTGTATATGTATAATAGTGATAGTATTTGTAATCAAAGTGAGGCTGAAGATGAGTGTGTCAAGATTTTATAAAATGACCGCTATCAGAACAGGTCAAAATGAATTTTTATTAATAGAACCTAATTAATGTTGTATTTTCAACATTATGAGCTTATAATAAATGCATTTGAAAAGAGGGTGTAAACAAGAAGAAAAAATACGAGTTACAAACAAAACTAATCTAAAACCAACGAAAAGTAGCCTCAAAATGTCATATCAAATTTCATTTAAACGAAATAATTGCATAAATAAGGGTCGGAGATCAATTTTTTCCTCCATCGGAGAGTCTTCAGACTGATTCAGGATCCTATTATACCCAAGGTTGGACGGACGACAGAATATAAGACTTCGATTTTTACGTGGCCTTTGTCTGAAAATCACCTGTTAGTGATAACCCGTTTAATAAGTTCAAATTTATGTTTCCACCATGACTCTAACTGAACTGACATTTGTTTCGGTATTGCTTTTTCTCCGAAAATACCAACGTGAAATTTCATTTTAAATAATAACAGTATTCTCGTAAATGATGAATGTTCATATTATACAAACAGTCCTCAAGAATATAACTACCGACTTTGGAAACATTACCACTCATTACTGTTACTGTAATGAATTTCAAACATAGCATGACTGCGATATGCTCACGTATGATTGATAGAATCGTGTACATTTTGAATGGATCAAATAGCGAATGATTGAAGACTGTGTTTGTCAATTATTCAATTATTAATATGGACAACTTATATTTACGAGGGCGCGTCTGACGGTAATGCAAAAGGGTCAATGTTTTTGATTCATCAAATTCATTTTATTCCAAGGCACGATTTCCGGTTTATTATAAGGAGTCGTTTTAAAAATTTTGAAAAGAGAAATAAGTATAAGAAGGGAATAGTCCGAAATAAGTATAAGAAGGGAATAGTCCGGAAAGTAGCGTCCTATTTTTACTGGTCATTTTCGCACAATTATCTCTATTCTGTATGGTAGTTTTTACTTAGTTAACAACCAAAGGAAGCGTCAACAGGCGCAACTGCATGGCGTGTCGGTACCAGACGTGAACTGAGCCCTTTTTGTACCCTGTTTCGTGTGAAACACCAGAGTTTCTGGGAAACGTATAAAAATGGACTGTAGATTGTAAGACAGATGTATAGAAAAAATAGCAGTACTTACTACTCTCCTGGTCTTCACTTATAAAGGGCGCCCTTCTGCTGTTTGCGTCTAGATCACTGATGCACAGCGCGAAAACCCCGTAAATGTGTTATCATTAAAACTATTAGGTCGTAGATCGTAACTAAATTTTTGTATCGACGTATACTCTATCCATGTCGGTATTAATCTGTTCTACTCCTTCGTCGCCGTGGCAGTACTTCTAAATTGACTATACAGCATGTCCTTGCAAATGTGTCATATACATTTTTAATTTGGGAAACAGAAATTAAAAATTATTATAGAGTATTGAACATTCCACCCACCAAAAACAAACTTGTTTTTTCCGCTGTAATTAAATTAAGCATATAATAACAAAAATAACTATTAAGAATTCTACTAAATTGAAAATACAAAAAAAAGGTAAATTATTAATCAAGTTATTACTAAGTCCATTGAAATGGGGTGCTCCAGGTGGGTTAAAATGCCATTCGATTGAAAGCTTCTCAGAAGCTTGTTGAGCGAAAAAAGTTAATTGATTGTAAGCGCCTTTAAAATTAGTGCCTTGGTCAGAGTAAATGTCGGACACTCGGCCTCTACGGGCTATGAAACGTCGAAAACTTGCAAGAAACGCATCAGTGGACATGTCCGACGAAAGCTTTAGATGAATAGCCTTGGTTGCACCACAAACAAATAAACATATATATGCTTTAGATACCTTTGCCCCTCGATATCTTCCCATCGTAATTGAAAACGGTCCAGTATAATCTAGTGAAACTTGAGAAAATGCTTTCATTTGCGACACCCGAAACGAGGGAAGATCAGCCATAAACGGTAGGTAAGATCGAGGTTTAGACCGAAAACATTTTATACATTTGGATATACATTTAAAAATTGCATTACGAGAAGAAATTATCCAAAAATGTTGTAGCATTAAATTTTGTAACGTTTTTAAACCAGGATGTAGATTTTCCCGATGAATCTGTTCTATGAGGATATCAGTAAACCGATGGTTTTTAGGCAACAAAATAGGATGCTTAGCGTCGAAAGAAAGAGATGATTGTCTCAACCTACCACCCACCATGAGAATACCTAGCTTATCTATGAAAGGTGCTAATTTTCTGAAATGTTTAGGTAGGGTAGTATCTTGTTCGCAATTGCGAATAATATTGTTGAAACATTCCTTTTGAATGTTTTTAATTATGATTTGAAATGCAGTATCCATTTCAGAGAAATCTATACTTATCTTCTTATGAATGCGTTCGGTTTTTCGCATAATTGAAATAAAACGTAAAACGTAAGTATTCGCTGAATTTTTTTTAGAGAAGAACATCTTGAGAGTAAATCACCAATAACGGATGGAGTTTCAAATGAAATACATAAAGTTGTTTTCCAATGTTCTGGATCCAGCAAAAGAAAATCGGGACCCTGCCACCACAATTTGTGTTCGAGTAATTGCAATGGACTTAAACCACGAGAAACACAATCGGCCGGATTCATTTCAGAAGGAACATATCTCCTAGAGGACATAGATACTGTCTCTTGAATAAAGGCCACTCTGTTAGCTACAAACGTTTTACACTGATGAGGTGAAGAAGAAAGCCACGCAAGAGTAACTTGCGAATCTGACCAAGCGTACACAGAGTTAAAAGTTAAACGCTTAGCATATGAATTCTTAATAAAATTTAATAACTCTGTAAGCAGATATGCTGCACAAAGTTCTAAGCGGGGTAATGAAACTACTCGAAGAGGTGCTACTCGAGATTTTGCAGAAATTAAGTGAGTTTGAATCTGATTATCAGAGGTTATATATCTGGAATAAATTACACAACCATACCCCTTCGTGCTAGCGTCGCAAAAACAGTGTTTTTCTAGTCGAATAACTGTCTTGGAAATAAGCATTCTTGGTAACTGAACTTGAGATATGTTGGGTAATTCATATTTGAATCGATCCCAAAGTGCAACAATGTCATCAGAGGGTTCATTATCCCATCCCAATTTCGATAACCAAAGCAATTGAATGATATATTTGGCCATAAACACTAGGGGTGCTATGTACCCCAATGGGTCGAATATTCTAGCTGTTTGTGACAGGATACTACGCTTCGTACATTTTGATTCAATAGAAGTGAATTTATAAGAAAAAACATCTGACCTGGGATTCCATTGCAATCCGAGGAGTTTTACGAATCTAGGACCTTCATTATCAAAAGTAAGAGGTATTTTGAGCATCTGTTAAAGGAACAGCTGATAATAGTGCAGGATGATTACTTGTCCATTTTCCTAACTCAAATCCTCCCTTTTTAAGAAGCTTAATTAGGTCTGATTGAATATTTATGGCTGATTCGACGGAATCTGCGCCACTTACAATATCATCAACATAAATTGATTCCTTCAGTACTTCCGAGGCTAATGGGTGATTTTTTTGTTCAAGAGTAGCTAACTCTTTTAATGCTCTAAGAGCCAAAAATGGAGCTGAAGAGACTCCGAAAGTTATCACATTAAGGGTATACTCCTTAATTGCGTCGTTGTTTGAAAAGCGCCAGAGAAACCTTTGATATTTTCTAAGTTCAGGCCTAATATAAATTTGACAGCACATTTGTTTAATATCACAGCTGAATACAACTGGATATGTACGAAAAGTATGTAAAATGGTCGATAAGTCTTGAAGCTTAGGACCAGTATATAATGTATCGTTTAAGCTTATCCCCTTTGTATCTTTGGCACTAGCATCAAATACTACTCGAATCTTGGTAGAAATGCTATCTGGCTTTAGAATACAATGATGAGGTAAATAACAGGTTGAAGAGGATTGATAATCTGAAGACGGAACTTCGGAAATATAATTTTTTTGATGATACTCATTTATAAAGTCTGAATAAAGAGTTTGAAGTTCGGATATTCTATATAATCGATTTTCCAGTGATTTGAAACGTCGGTATGCTTGAGTGTATGTATCTCCAAACTGAGTATTTGAGTGTTTAAAAGGAAGTGGTACAACAAACTTACCAGACTGTTCTCGGTAAACAGATTGTTTGTATATATTTTCACATTTTAAATCATCTGGGGATATAATATTAGAGACTGGAGGTTGCTCTATCTCCCAGAATTTTCTAAGTGTAAAATCGATTTGAGATTCTAAAGAAGCATGGCAACTGAGTAATGTATTTGTAGTAACACATGTAGTTTTACCCTGTAAAATCCTGCAAGGGGTAGATTTTTAATATGAGACCAACCTTGCGTACCAATAGTTAGTTTTGGCTGTTCGGAGCAGACCTTTGGCAAAACAATCGCATCAAAAGTGAAGGTAGGCTCAGGTTTACCACAAGGTTTGATCAGGCATTGGGTGATACCTTTATTTGAACTGGAAGTTATATCGTTAATACCCTCAATAGGTGTCGAGAAGGGGTGACGTCGTAAACCTAAACGATTGACACATTTTTCAGATATGAAGTTAGTCATACTAGCAGTATCTAATAAAATTCTAACCTTTTGAAAGTTTCCCCAAGCATCTTTGATTTCTACTACGGCCGTTGACAGCATAACCGTAGAGTTGCTAAAACTATTTGTGCAAGCAGAACAATGAAGTGTATTAGTCGACTGAGACACATTTGGTGGAGGACGTAAAGTTTCAATCGCTGAAGACTGCACATTAGTATTCAGATTATCTGGACTTAAACTAGAAGAGCTTGAACTTGAAGAATCTGTATCTAAGTTTTTTTTTAACTGAAGTGTGCTATGATGGGGCAATCCACATGTTTTACACATTGAGGAAGAAGGGCATTGCCGCACCGAATGGTTAGGACGTAAGCAATTGCGACATAACTTACGCTGTTGTACGACTGCTAGTCTATCATTAGGATTTTTTTCCAAAAAATGCATACACCGATATAGTTCATGAGAAGATGCACAAATGAAACATCTATTATTGCGTTGTTGGTCATCAACAGTATTAACATATGCCGAAGGCATACTAGATGTTTTAGAAGGATATTGAAAATTAAAATTTTTGAATTTTGAAGATTGAGAATTTTGATTTGAATTTGTATGCTTATCTTTACTAAAAGATGAAGGAACTGTAGTTTGAATCGATTCCAGAGCCTTACAATGCTGTTCCAAAAATGTAACTAATTGTGTATAGGTAGGCATATCGATGTTGCTATGTTCAATTTCTAGTCTTTGAATCTAATTTTTGTAACAAAATATTAAAAATAATGAAATCCCAAGAATCCGTATTGAATTTAAGAGCTTTTAATGCTGCAATATTTTCTGTAAAGATGTTTAATAAATGTCTAAGTTCTTTTGTAGTTGCCTTTTGTAAACATTGAACACTATAAATTTCATTAAAATAGGTTGTAGCCAAAAATCTAGTGTTTTGATATCTTTTAATTAGAGTATCAAACGCAATGCTATAATTATTATCTGTCATTGGAATGGACTTGATCAAATTAAAAGGTTCATTCTTTAGCGAGGTTAGCAAATAATGAAATTTTTCTATGGTAGATAAACTTGTGTTTTCATGAATAATACTTCTATAAAGATCATAAAATGCAGGCCATGACTTAATATTGCCTTCAAATAAAGTAACATTTATTTTCGGTAATCGAATATTTTTGTTTTGATTCGAAGAATCGACAGCACTAGAAATCACTGATGAATAATTTAATTCTGAAACCTTTGATTTAATCGCATAAAAATACTTATCTGCCTTAGCTCTAACTTGATCATTAGTTTGGAACTCTGCATCAGTAGAAATTAAGGAAATGATGGCGTTATGATTTTCTTGGAATTCATCGTTAATTTTATCCACAAACTGAGACCTTACTAAGAAATTTTGTTTATAAAATTGATCATTTGTATTATTGAAACCATAACTATATATTTCCTCCAATCGCGTCAGCGACACTTTGCGAAGCCTATCCAGTTTGGCTATTTTATTATCAACGTCCGCAGGCGGAGCCATTTCTAAATAATTTCAAAATGTTAAATTTTAATCTGTAAAATATCTTAATTTACACTGTTCCGTAAGAACGTCTTTTAATATATCTCAAGACAACGCCGAAATAGAATTTTCAAGATAACTATCAAAATTAAAATAGTTATTAAAATTATCAAAAGCTCTATTTTGCCTTGCAAATAAACGTAAACAAACCTCGATGGGGATTTGTGGCTACTATTGTACTGAATCACCGGTTAGTCGATACAAAAATGCGTTTGCGTTTCTAACAAGCTTATTTGTGGTAAAATGGAATTTATATACTTTTAAAAATTCAAAATTTGTCAATATAAAATATCCTTTTAGCAGCGAGTGAAACAACGGGTTATTTTACTTGTCTTTTGATAGTAAAAAATGTGAAAAGGTAATTAGCCTTAATGATGTTTTGAACTCAACAAAAACTATTGAAATGTGAAATTTTAACAAATTATACTACACCGATAATTTTATGTAGCAAAATGAAAGGTATTGAAAATAATGAAGATAGTAGTCCCTTCTAGAGGTAAGGGAACCTAACTGTTCTATCCGGCTCGAAGGTCCAAAATGTTTCGTGTGAAACACCAGAGTTTCTGGGAAACGTATAAAAATGGACTGTAGATTGATATAATATTTATTTTTAAAGAATTGTTTTATTCATTGTTATAAAATTTAATTTTTTTTGTTATTTTTTCATATAATTTAGTTTTGTCCATAAAAAATCGAATGGGGTATGACTAAGGAGTAGAACAGATTAATACCGACATCGATAGAGTATACGTCGATACAAAAATTTAGTTACGGTCTACGACCTATTAGTTTTAATGATAACATATTTACGGGGTTTTCGCGCTGTGCATAATCACTCATCTAGACGCAAACAGCAGAAGGGCGCCCTTTATAAGTGAAGACCAGGAGAGTGGTAAGTACTGCTATTTTTTCTATACATCTGTCTTACAATCTACAGTCCATTTTTATACGTTTCCCAGAAACTCTGGTGTTTCACACGAAACATTTTGGACCTTCGTGCCGGATAGAACAGTTAGGTTCCCTTACCTCATGAAGGCACTACTATTTTCATTATTTTCAATACCTTTCATTTTGCTACATAAAATTATCGGTGTAGTATAATTTGTTAGAATTTCACATTTCAATAGTTTTTGTTGAGTTCAAAACATCATTAAGGCTAATTACCTTTTCACATTTTTTGTCATATACATTTTTAATTTGGGAAACAGAAATTAAAAATTATTATATAGTATTGAACATACCCCATTCGATTTTTTTATGGACAAAACTAAATTCTATGAAAAAATAACAAAAAAAATGAAATTTTATAACAATGAATAAAACAATTCTTTAAAAATAAATATTATATCAAAAAATTGTGCTAAAATTCCTATTCCGCCAGTGGCGTAGAATTTGGGAACGAATAACCTGTCACTTGCCCCTGTCGTAAGCCTCTGGTAGTAGCCAGAAACGTTTGTTTATTTTAATTTGGTAGGGTGTACAGTTTCTACACTTTCTGCCAAATATGAAATGAATAGGTAAAACAGTTTTAAAGTACTTAGCACAAATAGTTTTTAAATTTTTAAACAAAACACCCTGTAACTTAGTAAGCAGCTACATTTTATTTATGTGTTTTGGGCCAAATCTTCATAATTTGAAGTCAGGATTCTACTATTAAATTATTTCCAATTAGTAATGAATTACCCTGTATATATATAAAGGGTATATATATTATATATATATATATATATATATATATATATATATATATATATATATATATATATATATATATATGTATGTATTAATCCCCCCTTTTACTACGACTGTCTCCTTAAAAAACATCTTTTAAAAGCCTATCGTCATGTTTTTTTTCTGTTTCTTAAGCACATAAAATGAATGCTAAAATAATTCTCCTCTAAATCAATTTATAAATTACTTTGAAACAGTAATCATCTTGATGTACTTATCGACAAAATCTTTTTAATTAACGTCGTTTACGAAAAAACTGCTTATAATAATTGAATAGATAAAAACTTTCAACATTCTTCACTCGACCAGTTTTTAGTTGAGAAAACGGTGAATAATGCAAGAAAGTGCATTTTATAAAATTGATATCCCGTTGACACTTGATAAACCGTTAGTGTTTAAATTAATTAAGCAATTAAAGTAGTGAAACTCTCAACGTAACGATGTCAATGAATGTATTTACAATGCAGTTATATGCATCATACTTATGCCTTTAATTATGCATTAAATTATACCTATGCGATTAATTCGAATTTTACAATCGTAGTTACAGTCATTGGATGAAGGGACAAAAATACAAGTGCCAAAAACATTATAAAGAAAATTCCAACAACAACTATAGCAAACATTTTGAATATTCTTATTATAACTAGGCTTACATTGGATAAACTGATTGTATACTTGATAAAGATGATATAGTTGTCGTAAAACATATAATGTAGCAATGTAATCGTATATCCCCTTTAAGTTATGATGCGGAGCTAGACTCTGAAAGGTATTATTATTTTAATGAAATTAACTGTCTCGACCCTTACTTCGTGGAATCTGCTCATATTAGTGTGTTAAATGAAACTCACGGTTTCTAGTATACACAATATAATAAAAGTTATTGAAAATTCTAAAAAATTGACAATTGTTTCGATAAATCAATATCATCGTCAGAATGACAGAAGTTACATTTCATTTGATGCCTACCTGATGTTTAGTAGTTATTTTTGGCTAGACCAAGAAGTGACCTAACTTGTGATTGACTTAATATATGTTTATAGAAAAAAGAAGAAGATGTGATATTACAAATATTGAAGCTTAGATATTATTAGCCCTATGGTGATATCATGGATATCATTTTTCCAATTAAGATCAGTATAACTGTGCAATGATATAGAAAATCAGGAAAACTATATTGCTGATCTTCACAATTATCACTAAAGAAGACAGTTTATTAGTGGAGAACTCCCTAGATTTAACTGTCCATTGACAACTTCATATTGTGGGTTTCTTAAATGTCTTCTAATTTCCAATTCTTCAAGGAAATCCAGCTCTTGTTTCTTTTCACAAATATGCAGCTAATTAGTAAAAAAGAGGAAAAAGTGGCATTACAACTAATATTTCCTAAACGAGCTGATGAAATAAAAACTTATAAAACCATCACATATGCAGGAAATATTTCTAATAATATTTCAAAGATAATATATTCAGCAACGAATACAACAATTTCTTTTAAAACAGTAAGTAACGTTAGTACCAAATTGTTAAATGTAAAATCAAAAATACCACTATTAAAGAAGTCAGGTATATATAAACTCAAATACCCAGAATGTAATGCTGTCTATTTGGGTCAGACCCTTAGGAATTTTGAAATCCGATACAGTGAACATGTACAAGCATACAGATTAAAACAACCAGATAAATCCCACTACGCAAAACATCTACTTGACACCAATCATTCATTGAAACCTAACACAAAATTAGAAGTGCTGCATATTTGTGAAAAGAAACAAGAACTGGATTTCCTTGAAGAATTGGAAATTAGAAGACATTTAAGAAACCCACAATATGAAGTTGTCAATGGACAGTTAAATCTAGGGAGTTCTCCACTAATAGACTGTCTTCTTAAGTGATAATTGTAAAGATCAGCAGATATAGTTGTCCTGGTTTTCTATTTCATTGCACAGTTATACTGATCTTAATTGGAAAAATGATATCCAGGATATCACCATAGGGCTAATAATATCTAAGCTTCAATATTTGTAATATCACATATTCTTTTTTCTATAAACTTATATTAAGTCAATCACAAGTTAGGTCACTTCTTGGTCAAGCCAAAATAACTACAAAACATCAGGTAGGCATCAAATGAAATGTAACTTCTGTCATCGTGACGATGATATTGATTTATCGAAACAATTGTCAATTTTTTAGAATTTTCAATAACTTTTATTATATTGTGGAATTAACTAGAAACCGTGAGTTTCATTTAAAACACTAATATTAATATTTTGCTTACTTTCACCAATACCTATTTTATATTTGATGTTACGTAATTGTTGAAGGGCGTTCGGTTTAATCGGGATACCAGACGTGAACTGAGCCCTTTTTGTATCTCAATTGATTTTTTATGGACAAACCTAAATTCTATGAAAAAAAAAACAAAAAAAAATGATATTTTATAACAATAAAAAAATAAATTTAAATTTAACAATAAATATTATGTCTAACTCCAGTCTGTCACTACTATATAAATAACATGAAAAATATATCAAACTTAATTAATTATATAACCGACACAAGTTATTGTTGAAGGAAAATTACTTAAGGATTAAAATTAAAATTAAACAAACTAAAGAAAGTGATTCTTACTTTATATAGTATGAATTTCAATTATTTAAAGAAAACTTAAACAAATCACTTGGTATAAAATAAAAAAAAACACTTTTCAAATGGTAATGGGAATGTTTCTATGTATTATCTTGAAATTCTGTTTTGTAGCATTAAAATTGTTCAAAAGCACTAGAAACTTTATTTGTAATGTACCCATAAAAGCTCTATATTCAGATCTCACGTTCAAACTACATCCAGTAGAATTTGACTGTTTAGATGACAAAATCAGAGAAAGTGTCAGCACGATGAAACACAAGAAATTTAAGAAACAAGAACAAAAGCTACATAAACTTGAACAAACACAACATAGAATTCAATACCCTAAACATCATGAAACTGTAAGTACCTACATACCAACACACTTTGCACCACGATTTGAAAACCTTTCAGACACTAATTTTACAGATAGTGAAATAGAATTTTTAAATAAAGGTTTAAAGTACCACCAAAATTTTCGAATAATATTAAACAAATTATAGCTACAGAGTCAGAAATAGCTTTAAAATCTAATTCAAATAATTTTCTTTATGAGAAATTGAAAATTGCCAATTTAATCAAAAATATTGAACCTTCAAAAGCTAAACGTCAAACAAAAAATGACATTACAGTTTTAAATGCAATAAAAAAGAAAGTAGAAGATAATAACCTATCAGTTACAAAATCTGATAATGGGAACACAACTGTCATATTGACAAGTGAAAATTATAATTCAAAAATATATAACTTTATAGAATCTAGCGATGTAAAAGTTCTTAGAGCAGACCCAACAAAGAAGTTTTCTAATAATGTAAGGGATATTGTTAATAATTCAAATTATCTTTTTAGTGATTACGAAAAGAGGTCTATGATAAATAAGAATCCTCATTGTCCACAATTATATGGAACCGTTAAATTACATAAAATAACGAAACCAATTAGACCGGTAGTTTTTTATGTTAATACTCCTAATAATATATTGACAAAGAAGCTTAACAATATACTCAATAGCTACGGATATGAGTCTAAATACTCAATTAGAAATTCAACAGAACTAATCAAAAAATTAAAAGCATTCAAATTACAAGATAACGCTAAGCTTATTTCATTTAACGTTACTAATATGTTCACTAAAATTCCTCCTAAAGAATGTCTAATACTTATAAGAAAATTACAAGAAGATAAAAATATTAATCTAGGAATAATATCAGATATACTCAATTTGTTTGATGTATGTATTGATCAGAATTATTTCACTTTTGACAATAACATATATATTCAAAATGAAGGTTTACCAATGGGAGGCCCTATATCACCTATTTTGGCAAACATTTTTATGGACAGTTTAGAAAGAAAAATCTTTGAAAGTAATATTTCAAAAAATGTTTTATTTTGGTATATTTATGTAGATGACATATTAGCTTGTTTTATAGGTAGTGAACGACAATTAGATATATTTTTCAACCACATTAATAATTTACACCCAAAAATTAAATTTACATTAGAAGTTGAAGAAAATAACTTAATCAATTTTTTTGATTTGATAATTCATAGAGTTAATAATGTACATGATTATGCAATTTACCGAAAACCAACACACACTGATGTGACAATTCCATATAGTTCACCCAATGTCACATAAGCTAGAGGCATACAATTCAATTATACATAGAGCATTTTCAGTTCCTATGAACAAATGTAATTTTGATAGAGAGATTATAACAATTAGACAAATAGCAACATCCGATGGTTACCCATTACATATGATAAATAAGCTAATTAGTAAAGAAGAGGAAAAAGTGGCATTACAACTAATATTTCCTAAACAAGCTGATGAAATAAAAACTTATAAAACCATCACATATGCAGGAAATATTTCTAATAATATTTCAAAGATAAAATCTTCAGCAACGAATACAACAATTTCTTTTAAAACGGAAAGTAACGTAAGTACAAAATTGTTAAATGTTAAAACAAAAATACCAACATTAAAGAAATCAGGTATATATAAACTCAAATGTCCAGAATGTAATGCTGTCTATTTGGGTCAGACCCTTAGAAATTTTGAGATCCGATACAGTGAACACTTACGAGCATACAGATTAAAACAACCAGATAAATCCCATCACGCAAAACATCTACTTGACACCAACCATTCATTGACACCTAACACAGAACTAGAAGTACTACATATTTGTGATAAGAAACAAGAACTGGATTTCCTTGAAGAGTTGGAAATTAGAAGACACTTACGAAACCCACAATATGAAGTCGTCAATGGACAGATAACTCTAGGGAGTTCTCCACTATTAAACTGACTTGTTAACTGATAATTGTAAAGATCAGCAGATATAGTTTTCCTGGTTTTCTATATCATTGCACAGTTATACTGATCTTAATTGGAAAAATAATATCCAGGATATCACCATAGGGCTAATAATATCTAAGCTTCAATATTTGTAATATCACATCTTCTTCTTTTTTCTATTAACATATATTAAGTCAATCACAAGGTAGGTCACTTCTTGGTCTAGCCAAAAATAACTACTAAACATCAGGTAGGCATCAAATGAAATGTAACTTCTGTCATTCTGACGATGATATTCAGTAATCGAAACAATTGTCAATTTTTTAGAATTTTCAAAACATTTTTCATTATATTATGGAACTAGCTAGAAACGCTGAGTTTCATTTAAAACACTAATAAAAAAACAGTTAATGCGCTTATAAAATCTGTGACATTTGTGAAAGTATTTGTCATGTGGTGTAGGACAGGGTATGAACTAGAATTGCCAGCTACAAAAATAAGAATTATTAAAAGATGAAAACATAAATTATTTATTTACAAACATAAAATATCATGTTTTATATTTAAAAAGAGTAAATATTTCGAATATTGAATTGAATATGAAATATATTGAATAAACCACTATAAGTTGTTTTTGATTGGTCATTGACTATCAAAGAAATTTAAGAAATAGAAGGCCAATTCCTGTCAATATTAAAAAAGTTGAAGTTTGTTTGAAAAGTTGTTGATTTTAAAAAAGAGGAGATTGGGCGGTAGTGCTAGAAAATGTAAAGTTACAAGAAGCACATTCTTTTTTATCATAATAATAAAAATTGTAAAATTTATAACAAAATAGTACTAAAAAGTGTGAATGAAACTAACCTTTTTTAAACGATTCCCGAAGAAAATTAATACTGAAGGTTTTTTATAAATGAATTGATTCAAATGAAACATGAGTCCATTTTCCAGGGCCCAGAACAGCCTAAAAAGAAAGCAAAGAGGTGAAGAAAATGTTTAAAAACGAGTGTGCCTGTGACTAGATGTATCACTCTCTAAGAAGAAACGTATTTTGACGAAGTCTGTCTGAAAGCTACTTATATGTCATTGTGTAAAGACGTGTCATGGTTCAGATAAACTCTTTTGGACTCACAATTTGATAAAACAAGCATTTTCAAACTTAGTATTGGCTCTATTTAGTTGCTATTAATGTTCAGAATTTCCGTACACTTCTTTTTTCAATAATGGAAACCGCTTCATTACTTTACGTTATCTTATTATTTTTACTTTTATTGTTCATTTTATTACCACGTCATTTCCTTCGTTCATCTATTTAGAGCGAGAAATCGATGAGAAAAAACTGATTTATTACAAAAGAGGCTTTCAAGACCCTTCAGACGAGTCGTTCTTGAAAGACGGTATGAAAGAGAATTCGGTTCCTACCATTAAGTATTTTCCTTTTCAGGCTGCAACGAAATATTGCTATTACTCCAAAATTAAATAACAGTTTCGAGATTTGCTCGTTTGCTAAAAATTTTTGGTTTGCAGATCGTTAACTTTTTATTTTATTCTGTCCTGCTTCCAGCTCTAATTTGATTAAATACTTGAGTACGAGTTGTTTTGATATTTTTATTTGCGTCATTTACTTTTCACTTTGTTTAAATATGCTCGTTTTAAAATTTACTAAATATTAAAAAGCTTTGCTTTTTGTAAAATTGTTTCAACGTTTGATGTGAGTAGCATATTTTCGAATTCAAAGGAATATGAGTAAAAGTATGATTGGCCATATTTGAAAAAATATATATAAAAATCATTTAGATTAAAATGGAACGTTAATTATAAAAAATATTAAAGACCAATAAATTTAATCAGAAGCAGATGAAATAAAAGAAGAAATCAGAAAACTGAACAATAATAAGGCTACAGGAGACGACGAAATAGAGGCAGAAATAAAAAAGGAGACAAGAAAACGGCCAAAATTATAGACAGATAACATGTGACATATAAGATACTGTTACGAAACAGCACCCTGGTATAGTCCCTAAAACCGACTCTGTCTAAGCCAGGTATAAAAGTTAAAATTATGGCGGATACGCACTGTTTTTTTTATAACTGTTTACGACTTATCTTATGTAAACATTGTTTTTGTGACCAGAGTTATCTAGAAAAGGCCAGAAAAATTATTTGTGTCTGTGTAAGCCGCAGCCCGGAATTTTCTAGTAAGAAAGGCATTAATATAAATAAGGACCGATCAGCGGAGGAGTCAGTTGATAAAGTGATCTCGTGAAATAAATGAACAAAAATACACCGAACAGTAAAGTGCTAATTAATAATCAAGTTTGTGTGCATATAAATTAAATTTAAGTGATTAGTTAAGTATATATAAATTAAGTGTTAGTGAGTTAGTGTTTAAATAAATTAGTAAGTAGCCATACCGAGTGTTTGAAATTTATCCCTCCCGTAATAAAAACTTAATAAATAAAAAAAACATTACAATACTTGACAATTTAATTAATAAACGCAAAAATGTCGACGATGAAAAAAAATTCTAGGAGAATACCAAAACTGGTTCAGGTCAGGAAGGTCGACAATTAACACAATACACGCTCTAGAACAAATACTGTAAAAACACCAGAAACATAACAGAAATACTCATGCGGTTTCATAGATTTTAAAAGTGTTAGCAGAAATATTCAAGATCGCCAGATTTGTAGATGTGATCTCTGTGTGTGATATTCTTGTTTTTAAATTGTTGTTGTTGTCTGTCAAGTTTTGACAATAAAATTAATTTTGCAGTTTACGTTTCCGAATAGTATTTCATTAGTAAAATTAGGCTGTTCTTCCATTTAAAAACCATTAGGTTATGGGCCCAGGAGTTAAGACAGACTGTGTAAAAAGTGAAGCGGAAACATAAGGCTGCAGTAAAACCATACAGTAATGGAATCGTCCTCTGACAATTCAAGATTTGGAATTGCCAAATTGAATAACAGTAATTATCAACCATGGAAATTCAAAATGAAGATGATGTTGATTGAAGAGGGAACATGGAAGGTTGTCGACAAACCAAAATCAGAAACTTCAGATAAAAATTGGTCAAGTTTGGATGAGAAAGCACAGAGTTCTATATCCTTATCAGTAGAAAATAACCAAATAATCCACATCTGTAATTGTACATCAGCTAAGGATATGTGGGATATTCTACAAAAGGTTCACGAAATAGCGAATTTAGCCAATAAGCTTTATTTACTGAGAAAATTATACCAAGCCAAACTTGAACCCGAACAAAATGTCGGAATACGTAAGAACAACTTTGGAAATGGTCGAAATGTTAAGAGGTATCGGTGAAGAGATAAAAGACTCCCAGAAAAATTCTAAACTTTAGTTACAGCACTAGATGCTAGACCCGACGATGAACTCACTCTAGAATATGTGAAAGGAAAATTAATGGATGAGTTCAATAGAAAGCAAGGAAACGACAGTGAAAAAGGTAGAGAAACTGCATTGAAGACACATAACAAACAGAAGAAAGAGACAGCAAGTAGATTCGATAGAGAATGTTTCATCTGTAAAAAGAAGGGTCATATTCAGAAAGACTGTTATTTCCGTAAAAAGAATATTCAAAGAAACAATGAAAAAACTCAGAAAAATGATAAAATTGCAAAGAGTGCAGTAGAAGAATTCTGTTTTTGTGAAGGTAACCGGAATTCGATCGAATGGTACATCGATGCTGGAGCTTCTAATCATATGACAAGCAACAAAAATTTCTTCGTCAACCTCCGATGTGCCGATGGAAATAAATTTTTTGTTGCAAATGGTCAAGAAATGGTATGTTCAGGAATTGGAGATGGATACCTTAAATGTCAAGTCGATGAAAAATGTCAAAATGTCCATGTCACAGACGTACCTCAATTACGAGGTAATCTATTATCAGTGAAGAGACTAACAGAAAAAGGATTCAACGTTGTTTTTGATCAACAACATTGTTCAGTAAAAATCGGCGAGAAAAATATTGCTATGGGAATAAGTGAGAATGGTATTTACAGATTATGTTTGAGGTCAGATGAACGAGCAAATATAACAACACAAAGCATGAAAATTGTATTCACGCATGGCATAAACGACTAGGTCATAAAAATCCGTTCGATATCAAAAGTGTGGTACATGATCTAGCCTCAGGAAAAAAAAATCGAAAATTGCAATGGAATTATGAATTGTGTGAGTTGCATAAAAGGAAAACTAACAATGAAACCATTCTTGAAGAATTGTGACAAACGATCAAATCAATGTCTAGATTTGATGCATTCTGATGTTTGTGGTCCGATGAAAACAGAAACTCCAGGAAAGAAACGCTATTTTTTGACATTTATTGATGACCACTCCCGTTATACCATATTATACCTCCTACATTCCAAAGATGAAGTATTTCAGAAATTTGAAGAATTCGTCGCTCTTGTTGAAAATAAATTCGGAGTGTTACCCAGAATGTTCAGATTTGATAATGGAGGAGACTATTGTGGATCAGCAGTTCAAGGTTTTCTGTAGAAGAAAGGTATTTCCTTTCGAACTACAGTTCCGTATTCGCCGGAACAAAATGGCATAGCAGAACGTAAAAATCGAACCTTATGCAAAGCAGCAAGGTGTATGTAGTTTGATGCAGGATTACCGAATAAATATTGGGGTGAAGCAATTGCCACAGCGAATTATCTTCAAAATCTTCTTCCTACAAAAGCTATCGAATGTAGTCCATATGAACTGTGGAATTCCGAAAAACCAAGATTGCATCATCTCAGAGCTTTCGGCAGTGTGGCCTATACCTATGTTCCTAAAGAAACAAGAACAAAATGGGATGCTCGAGCACAAGCAGGGATTTTGATAGGATATAATTAAACTTCCAATGATTATAGAGTTTTTTGAATCCAGAAATCAATAAAATGATAATAAGTAGAACTATACAATTCTCCGAAGATAAAAACTACACTGATATGAAATTTGAATCTATCAATATCTTGGATGAAAACAGTGAAATAGATTTTGTAAACGAAGAGGAAGAAAGTATCGAGGACAAGGTTATTGCCGAAAATAATACTTATATTGAAAGTAGAGAGACACGTTTGGATGATAAAGGGTTTGTGTATTTAAGACGATCTTCAAGAAATAATAAAGGGAAACCTCCTGATAAACTGTCATAGTTTACATCAAGTGAAACAAATGATGATCCTGAGACTTGTTACGAAATAATAAAATTACCAGAAAATGAAAATTGAAATGGATAAATGCTATAGAAGATAAAATGAAATCATTCAGGAAGAAAGGCGTATGGACGCTGACCGAGCTACCTCCGAACAAAAGAGTTATAAAATGTAATTAGATTTTCAAGACAAAAATCAATTCAAATGGTGGAATAATGAAATATAAGGCTCGTTCAGTCGCAAAAGGTTACACATAAAAATATGGGGAGGACTATTTTCGCTTCGGTGATGAGACAAACGACTTTTCGAATACTGTTGTCAATAGCAGCTGTTCGTAAATTAAAAATCAGGCATTATGATATAAAATCCGCATATTTGAATGGTCTGTTGAGTGAAGAGATTTATATGTCTCAACCAGAAGGTTATATAAATAAAAATGATTCCCATCTTGTATATAAACTCCACAAGGCAGTATACGGTTTGAAGCAATCCGCGAAAGCATGGAATGATACTATAAGTGGAAAACTTTTGGAATGTGGATTTGAACAGAGAAAAAATGATCAGTGCCTCTATATGAAAATGAAGAAAGGGACTAACTATATATACTATATGTATTGTTATATGTTGATGATTTGTGTATATGTCATGAAAATGATGAAGTGATACAATGGATTGGAGATAAACTCAATGAGAGTTTCGAAACGGTGAACTTAGGAAATATTTCATAATTTTTGGGGATCAGAGTTCAAAGAACTGAAGATGGAACCTTTCTACTGGATCAAAATTCAAAAATTGATATCCTTCTCAAAGAGAATGGATTGGAAGATGCCTCTGTAGCTACTCCAATAGATACAGAGTACCCCAAATTCGATACAAATTCCCCTTTATTACCCAATAATGAAAAATATAGAAAAGCAGTGGGGGCACTGCTATATCTTTCAACTACAACCCGTCCGGATATATCTCTTGCTGTGGGATATTTGTGCAGGCGAGTAAGTCAGCCAAGTCAGAAGGATTGAGATGTAGTCAAGAGAGTGCTCAAATATCTGAAGATTACAAATAAAGATAAACTGAAATTTAGTTCGAATACTGAATTGACTCTGAACGGATATTGTTAAGATTTGGTTCCTTTACTATAACATAGAAACGGTACTCAAATACTTAAACCAGCCAATTAGCGCCTAACGCGCGTAGAGTGCGAAGTGGAAGGTGTCAATGGTATAAAACCGACCATCTTGGCCGCGCCATGTGCAGTTCATGAAAGATCTTTGGACAAACCGTACTGTCTGTATCATGTTCCGACCGGCATTTTTCGTAACCATTGATTGTAAATTAAATACAGTCGAAGAATAGTGTAACATAAAACAAATTGGTTCCATCAATTAGGCAGTTTTCGTTATTTCAAATTTATACAGTTCATTTGAACCAGTACATTGCGAATTTTAATTACAAAAAATGGTTTGGAAACCATAATAATTACCAGATATGTTGATTCCGATTGGGCAGGCGATGTCTCTGATAGGAAATCTACAGCCGGTTTTATATTATTTCTTGGGAATTATCCTATATTATGGGCTAGCAAGAAGCAATTTTCAGTAGCCCTATCATCTACAGAGGCTGAATATATATCAGCGGCCTTGGCAAGCCAGGAAATAGTTTGGTCAAGAAGACTTTTAGAATATTTCAGAATACCTTATGAAAATGGAACTGTCCTTTATGAAGACAATCAAGGTTGTATCAAGCTAGCAACCAATGAAAAATCTAGTTGCAAAACAAAACATATCGATGTCAGATTCCATCATCTACGTGATTTAGTTGACAGTGATATAATTCAATTCATGTATTTTCAAATATGATTGCTGATGCTTTCACAAAGCCTCTCCCCAAAGAAAAGTTTCAACGTCTCAAAACATCAATGGGACTCATCGAAGAATAATCTGTCGAGTGGGGGTGTTAGAAAGAAATATTCAAGATCGCCAGATTTGTAGATGTGATCTCTCTGTATGATATTTTTGTTTGTAGGTTGTTGTTGTTGTCTGTCAAGTTTTGACAATAAAATAAATTTTGCAGTTTACGTTTCCGAATAGTATTTCATTAGTAAAATTAGGCTGTTCTTCCATTTAAAAACCCTTAAAAAATGCCTATAAACATATATTATACGTATGCATTAATGATTTACACTAATTGCACTGTGAAACCTTAACTATTGTCTAAATTAAAAAATGTTTTGAATTAAAGTTGCTCCTCAAAATACGATCTACAAAAATTGTGTTGCCTTGCGGCCCTAGGCGGTTGCCTAGTCTGCATAGTGGTAAATCCGCCACTGCGTCAACATGTAGTAAGATGTACCTCTCCAACGCTGCCAACGTTTGAAATAGATAACACAACGTGTTGTATGAGTGAAACTAAATGTTCGGTTAATTTTTGTGTCACACTGTATGCTCAAATTTATATAATCGATATCGATGTCAATAAAACGACCGCAGCGTAAAACTAACCGGCTACAAGCTATGGCGAGTGCTCCATTACATAGCAAAATAAACAGATTATGGGAGATTATAAGGGGCCCAAAGGCATTAATGATTTCCATTATTCCCCGGTGAATTAACGCAAGACGCTCGGGGCTTCCTTTCAAATTTAAAACTGACAAGATTAATGGGCTAAATGCACAGATGAATAGAACGTGATGAACTTAATTTTGGCTAAAGAGCTTCATGCCACGAATTTTGTACAGCAGATGCGGTTAATGTTTTGAGGGAAAGTAGGAATGCGTGTTGCAACACGTCACGAAAGCATCTTATTTATCTTAAACCGTATATTCTATTGTCTATAAATTGATTCGTAGATTATTTGGTTGAAAATAATTGACCATTTTCAAGAATTTTCCAAAATATTAAACGTTACTACATATTTCGAGAAAAACTCAATTGAACAGTTCAGAACCTCAGGTGGGGATTTTAAATAACAGACAATAAGAAAGTTTTAACGTGGGGCTCCTATTTCAACGATAAAGCTGAATTACAAACAAGTGAACAAAAAAGAGCAAACTTAAATTGAATTTACTAAACAAAGAATTATTGTAGATACAAATATCTAAAAACAAGTTTGAGCAAGATGTCATTAATGTCGTAAGAATACATAGTACCTAAAACTAAATATTTTGCGTATTTTCGAAAAATTCAATGCCATTCTTTAAAATCACTTTAAAGATTTTCAAATTGACTTTGTTAAAAGTATTCAACAATCAATACACGTTCCTGTAAATGAAGGTTTAATACAAAATATAAGAGGACTATATGAAAATGAAAATCAATTGAAAGATTTGCATTATTGGCCCAATCAAAGAGCGTCTATACAAACTTATAAATTAATGTGAAGTTTGCCAGTTAAGCAAATAAGATAGAAAACCAATAAAACCATTTTTGAATGTTACTCCCACAGCTACTCCTACTAAACCTTTCCACATTTTACATTAGGACACCATAACCTTAGAAAATAGTAAATATCTTACGGTAGTATATTCAATTTCCAAATATGGCCAAATGTATCAATTATAATCTAGACAAGGAATAGAAGTAGCTTATAGTCAAATAATAGTATATTATTCAACGAGCGTACAATGTAGGCTATATTACACGAGCTGCAGGCGAGTGTAATATAGCCATGATACGCGAGTCAAATACTATGCTTTATCTACGACTATTCATTTTATTAAGAAATATATGTAATATTTTGCAGATTTGTAAAAAAATGCAATTTGCAAAAAAATTATTTAAAATTAGAAATGGCTGGGCATCGATGATAGACTTCTAAGATACTTGGCTAGGCATCGAAAATGGACTTTTATTATGAAACTTGGAAATGTTATGGAATACGTATAAAAAATTGTATTCCACGTGTGTGGAATATGAAATTCATATTCCACAGGTGTGCAGATAAAATATTTTTTCGACGACCACTATGAAATATGGCACATTTCATACAGTTTTCTCTTAGTGAAAATTTAAAATTGCAAACGAAGGGCGTACCCGAAATGAAAAAATTGAGGAATCTGATTGGCCGACAGCTGTGTGTAATTACTTTGCACACGGGTCGATGATTATCAATGTCGACTTGACATTTTGAGTTTGACTTTCGAACTGTTAGGAAGTGAAAGAGCGAATTGGAGAGAATTATTGAAGTTTCTGTAATTGGGAGACTGATATGCATAAAAGTCATAATTTTGTATTAACTAAAGAACATAAAATGGTCGACAACGGTCTTGAAGAACCAGTTTATTTTTAAAATTGTAGTAACCTTACCATAAACTTTAATTAATAAAATAAATACTAACTATGTTTTTTTGAGGTCCTCGGAAAAATATCGTGTACAACATGTGTTAAAAATTCGATTTAATTTTCGACACTTGTTATACAATATACTATTACACACCACTGTATACCAGAAAAAATAATATCAGATAATGGAACCGAGTTAGAATATTCTGTTATAATAGAACTGTCCTTCACAGTAATATTTTATTGAGATATATTTGGTCCCATCGCTACATTTTGGTCGAAATAATCTCCCAATTGTTATGTATCGCCCTATATTATTTTTGTTATTTACAAGCAAGTCGCATCTACCACTGGGGTAATTACCGACACAAATATGGGTGATTCATAGTTTCTTCATTTCGTTGAAGGCCAGTATGAGAAGGAACCCAAAGTATTTCCACAAAGCTATTGCAATATTGAAATTCCACTTTAATTTGGAGTGCTATTGGATGTGTGGGATTAAGTTGATTGATAATACGGATTGAGTTTAGGGAGTCTGTTATTATGAGGGATCTTGAAGTATTTTTTTATTTTATAAGAGTAAGTGCTTGTAGAATGGCGTATAGTTCCCCAGTGCAGACGCTGCTTATTTCAAGTAACTTGAATTGTAGTGTACTGTTTTGTATGTTCACTGCTGCGCCTATGCCATCAGAGGTTTTGGATGCGTCTCTATATGAGAGGTGAAATTGTGGATATTTGTCAAGTATAGAGGCAAATGTTTTTCTAATTAGGGTATGGGGGGTTTCTAATTTGCACAGTCAAGTGTCGATGGGGAGGATATTGATCGACCATAGAGAAGAGGTTTTAATTTTGTCGGAAAGGAAGAGGGAACAGTTGATTTGAGGTTCTGTGAGAATTTGACAAGCTCTTACATAGAATGGTGGGTCTGTTTTGATATTTGCCGAATGTAGAGTTTAGTAGCGATTGGTCAGTATGTTAATGTGGACTGGATTCTGCTGGTTTGTGCTGATGGATAGTGCGTATGAAACGGCAAGGTATTTTCTCCGGGGTTGTAGAGAGGGCTCCACGGTTTCGCACTGTAGGCTTTTTATTGGACTGAAGCAGAAGGCTCATGTTGCTATTCTTAGTGCTGTGTTTTGAATGGTTTCAAACTGATTTAGAGTAGTTTTTTTAGCTGTCGCGTATACTATAGAGCCGTAGTCTATCTTTGTACGCATTAGACAGGTATAGTCAGATCCCCAGGATTTTCTTGAGAGTGTTCATAAGGTTTATACCGGTTTGGCATGATTTTTTAACATGTAGTAAGTGCATCTTCCAGCTGATTTTTTTGTCAACAATCATTCCAAGAAATATGATGTTATCTACATAGTTTAGGGAAAAGTTCAGGAGACACAGGATTATGTTTTCTAGAAAATAATATGCATTTGGTCTTCTCTGTTGATAATTGCAGTCATCTGAGTTTAGACCAGTTTTGAAGTTGGTTTAAAGTTTCTTGGATGTGATTCTGAATTGAGTGGATATTCTTACTCTTGGAGAATATTACCAAATCGTCAGCATATAACCTGCCTTTGACTAGTTGGGAGTGATATTTTAACATATCGTTGACAGCAATCAGGAAAACTGTTGAACTAATGACTGATCCTTGGGGAGTTTGTTGTTTTAGGAAAGTGGTGTTATGCGATTTAAAAAAAAAATATATGAATTTTAGGATGTTTCCTTTGATGCCCCATGAATGAAGATTGTTGATAATGCCGTGACGCCACGCTGTATCGAAGGCTTTTGTGATATCGATAAAAACTGCAAGGCAATCTTGATTATTTGCGAAAGATTCGTAAATTTCTGATCCCAAATCAATGAGATTGTCTAATGATGACCTGTTTTGACGGAAACCGCTTTGTTCTTGTATTAAAAGGTTTCTGTCTTCTAATGTCCACAATAGTCATTTATTTATAATTTTTTCCATTAATTTGCTTCGTACGTTGGTAACAGATATTGCTCGGTATGAAGTTAACCTAGTTCTTGGGCAGTTTGCCTTTGGTATGCGTCTGACGATTGCCTGTGACCACGTGGATGGGAAAATATTTGTGGTCCTTTTGGTCCGGATTAGGTTGAATACTTCGAGAAGGTATGACTTGGCAATATATGGAAGTTTTTGGATAAACATTAATGGAATGTTATCAGGTCTCGGGGCAGAATTTTTGGTTGTGTCTGAGGAGAAATGTAGTTCATCTATAATTAACGGGATATTGAGTTAGTTGTTGTCATGGTCATCGTAATCTGAGTATTCGGCTTCTTTAGTAGCTTTAAATTCCAGAAATTCTTGTGAGTAGTTTGAGTGGCTCGAATTGTGTTCAAAATGTGTTGCAAATAAATCGGTTATGTCTTCGTTATTTGAGACAGTGCTATTGTTATGACCTATAGAAAGAATTTTTCTAAATTTGTTTTTTCCTAATATTTTTCTTAGATTTTGCCACACGGTATTTGAAGGTATGGAGCTGTTTATGCTGGATGTGAACGCTTTTCAGGAGTTTTTTCTTACATTTTTTGTGATATATCCTGCTTGGCCTCTTTTCCTCTTATAGTATACTAGGTTCCCGATTGATTTATTTCGTTTTAGTTTATTAAATGACGCTTTGTATTGTGTAATAGCTTTATCGCATTCAGTGTTCCGCCACGGCAATGGTGTATGTTTTTTTAGTGTTTTTGTTTTTCCTATAAATTTTTCTGCTGCATCTGTGATAATTTTTGTGAATGAGTTTAAAAGGTTGTCAATGTTTTTCTAGATCAACAGGTAGCAGAGCGACCTTTTCTTCAATGTAATTACTGAAATTTGGCCAATCAGCATGTTTTATTTTCCATTTTGGAACAGTAGGGTATGTAGTGGCGGAATTTTGATCGGAGATCGTAATTTTGATTGGATAATGATCGCTTCCATATAAATATGGTATAGTGTCCCAGGAAATTAGAGATAAGATAGTTGGGTGGCATATTGATAAATCGATTGCTGATTTAGTGCTTGTGGGAACATCTAGGACGTTTCCGATTGTTCTGCCCTTTGCGTTAAAACCTGTTGATCTCCAAATAGGATTGTGGCTGTTAAAATCACACAGTAAAATTAGAGGTGATGGAACTTGTGACAAAATGTTAGTGATGTCTTGTGAGGTAATTACTTGATCAGGAGGGATATAGATGTTGCAAATAATAATTGTTTGAGGAATTTTGATAGAAATTGCTATTGCTTATAAATTTGTATTTAGTGTTATATTGTGCGTTTCATATGAAGTATTTACATAGATATGGATACGCCTCGGCTTGCCTTTCCCGCTTTGTTTCTGTTTCTGTAAAAACAGGAATAATTGTTGAAGTAGTGATTATGTCGTCCTTTAAAGTTAGTTTCTTGAAGGCAAATAATTGATGGTGAAGTTACGTTGTATAAATATTTTGAGCATTTCATAATGGGTGTAAAACCCATTTATGTTCCATTGCAATAAATTGAAGGTAATATTATGTAAGTTCAGTTAGGGATTCCTGAGATGTGGTAAGAGATAAGTCAGATTCAGCATCGTCTGATTTTAAAAGCTTAAGTTGTTTCATAATTCTCTTTTTTGTTTCATATGAAGTATTTACATAGATGCTTACGCCTCCGCTTGCTTTTCCCGCGTTGTTTCTGTTTCTGTAAAAACAGGAATAATTGTTGAAGTAGTGATTGTGTCGTCCTTTAAAGTTAGTTTCTTGAAGGCAAATAATTGATGGTGAAGTTTCGTTGTATAAGTATTTTGAGCATTTCATAATGGGTGTAAAATCCAAATTGAAGATAATATTATGTAAGTTTAGTTAGGGATTCCTGAGATGTGGTAAGACAAAAGTCAGATTCGGCATCTTCTCCTGATTCTAAAAGCTTCAGTTGTTTCATAATTCTCTTTTTTGCTTTAGTGCACTTGGTCTTTATTTGACGATCAGAGGTATATGAATGTATTTTAGTTAAGAGTCGCAATAGCTCTAGTGTACCAGATGTGTGATCTTTTGGTGTAGTGAGAGGGTCAGGTGATCCTTGCACGTTTTCAAAAAAGTCGATGGTGTGTTCGAAAGATATTATTTGAGTTACATTGTCGAATAATTCTTTGATAGGTGCCATTCGATTCTCCAGTATGATGGTTGATCTAGAAGTGGGATTTCGCTTTTTTGGGTTTTGCATCTGGTTTACTGAAGCTTGTGTAAGATGTTGTAGTATCGGAAGGAGGTCTTATGATTTCGGTAACATTTCTTTTCGAAGTTGCTTTATTTTTCGGGTTATCGATGTCAGTAGCCGTCGATGTTTGTGGAGAATTTGATATTTTTTCTAAGGATCTTTTGTTTCAGCAAGGAGAGTGATATTCGGAGTTGTTGCAGCTGCTGTTAAATTTGCTTCAATAGGCATGGTGATTTAAATTGATGATACATTTGTTAGTTGCTCAGAGCTTTGATCGCTTGCTGAGTTTAGAGTAGGTTGGCTGGTTTTAGTTATTGAGTTTGGTGAAAAAGTGTCGTGTTGGTTGGGGTGGCAACTTTGATAAGTTAGACAACGTCAAACAAAAATGACATTACAGTTTTAAATTCAATCAAATAGAAAGTAGAAATTAATAACATAACAATTACAAAATATGACAAGGGAAATACCACTGTTATATCAAAAACTGAAGATTATAATTCAAAAATATATAACTTTATAGAATCTAGCGATGTACAAATTCTTAGAGCAGACCCAACAAAAGTTTTCTAATAATGTAGGAGATATTTGCGAAAGATTCGTAAATTTCTGATCCCAAATCAATGAGATTGTCTAATGATGACCTGTTTTGACGGAAACCGCTTTGTTCTTGTATTAAAAGGTTTCTGTCTTCTAATGTCCACAATAGTCATTTATTTATAATTTTTTCCATTAATTTGCTTGGTACGTTGGTAACAGATATTGCTCGGTATGAAGTTAACCTAGTTCTTGGGCAGTTTGCCTTTGGTATGCGTCTGACATTACAGTTTTAAATTCAATCAAATAGAAAGTAGAAATTAATAACATAACAATTACAAAATATGACAAGGGAAATACCACTGTTATATAAAAAACTGAAGATTATAATTCAAATATATATATATATATATATATATATATATATATATATATATATATATATAGAATCTAGCGATGTACAAATTCTTAGAGCAGACCCAACAAAAGTTTTCTAATAATGTAGGAGATATTGTTAATAATTCAAATTATCTTTCAAGTGACTATGAAAAGATAATACATTGTAAATAAAAATCCTCATTCTCCACAATTATATGGAACCGTTAAATTACAGAAAATATCGAAACCAATTCGATCTGTAGTTTCTGATGTTAATACTTCTAATAATATATTAGCAAAAAACTTAACAATATACTTCATAATTACGGATATATATCTAAATACTCAATTAAAAATTCAATAGAACTAATCAAAAAATTAAAAACACGCAACTTGCAAGATAACTCTAAACTAATTTCATTTGATGTTACCAATATGTTCATTAAAATTGCTCCTAAAGAATGTTTAACAAAAAATACTAGAAGATAAAAATATTAATCCAGATATACTTAATTTATTTGATGTCTGTATTAAACATAATTATTTCATTTTTGATAATAAGATATATATTCAGAATGAAGGTTTACCAATGGGAAGCCCAATATCACCAATTTTGGCAAACATTTTTATAGACAGTTTAGAAAGAAAAATCTTGAAAGTTATGTTGCAAAAAATATCTTATTTTGGTATAGACATGTACATATCATATTAGTTTGTATCTACCATTAATAAGCCAACTAGACTGAATTCCTGCCTAGACCATCTCTTTTTATATTCAAAATCTAATAAAAATTTAGAAAATATTATTCCTTTGGTAATAAAAACTGGTATAACACATCACTACGCAATAGAATTACAAATTATGATGGACAATAAAGAACAAAAGAAGCCAACCGAAAGGGTAACAAAGCATGTTAACTACCAAAAACTTAAGGAAACTGTTTCTAAAATATCATGGGATTCGATAAGAAGTTGCTATGATCAAGATGATGCTACAGAGAAATTTATTTCAATAATTCAATAAAATATTGATAGGTGCCTTTATTATAATAGACACAACCGGAAAAATACCAAAATTACGCCATGGGTAACAAATGCTCTACTGAGGTCCATAAATGAAAAGAAAAAAAGTCCGAATGATCGTAATATACTTTCACATTACAGACTATACAGAAATAAGTTAAATGCTCTAATTCAAACTACAAAAAAAATTATTATATCACAAAAAATACCGAAAATTCCAATAATAACAAACAACTGTGGAATGTAGTGAAAGATATTTGTGGATCAAGCAATTTACGAGTTAACATAGGAAATATTAAAGATCAAAAAGGAAATATATTAACCCATCCTCTTCAAATAGCGAATGAGTTTAACTCAACTTTTTCTGAAGTAGGAAATATCTGGCCGAAAAAATTGACAAAAACCGACAGCGGATATATGATAAAGATTCTGTCTCAAATTCAATGTTTTTGCTACCAACAAATACATTTGAGGTGAAGTCCATTATAAATGAATTGAAAAACAAAAAAGCAACTGGTATAGACGAAATTAGTGCTGAGTGTCTAAAGGCAATACAATCATATATCCTTGATCCACTGCAACACATAATAAACAGGTGTATGAAGGTGGGAATATGGCCTAAAGCGTTCAAAAAGTCTGTAATCACACCTATTTATAAAAATGGAGACAAATCCCTTCCTATTAACTATCGACCAATATCATTAGTACCACATATATCAAAAATTTTTGAAAGAATATTGAAAATAAGATGGATTCATACATAGCAAAGTATGGGTTGATATCGTCCCACCAGTTTGGATTTAAACAAAACAGTTCCGCACACAATGCTTTATTAAATTTAACAACCAAAATGTTTGATGCTCTAAATAGGAATAGAACGTGCCTATGTATTTTTTTGGATTTAGTGAAAGCATTCAATACTGTCGGCCACAGTAATCTATTAAAAACGCTGTAGAACTACGGGATACGGGATACTTGTTTGAAGTTATTCAGGAGTTATCTCTCACATAGACAAATCAATGAATTTATTAGTGAGGAACGCGATATAACATACGGAGTACCACAGGGTACTATATTAGGCCCTTTGTTATTCAATCTCTACATGAATGATTTATTTTCTTTAAATAGCGCTGGTCATATAATTGGTTACGCGGATAATACTAGAATTGTTTATGAGGACAGTAATTGGTATGATTTAAAGCTAATACTTGAATCTGACCTAAAGCTACTTAAGTCGTGGTTTGATAGTAAACTATTAACCATAAATTTTGAAAAAACTTTTTACATGCCTATTCTTAACTCCAACTCATCTAATAACCGATTTTATCCACTGAAAATATCACAGTTTGTTCAGGATTTATTTATTAAACCAATAAACAAAATAAAATATTTGGGGGTTATATTGGATACAAATTTAAAATGGGATTGTCATATTAAATATATAATAAAAAAATTACAGTTTATTTTGCATAAATTTAAGCACTTGAGAAAATAAATTTCTAGCCAACATCTCCGCAATTTATATTTTGAATTAGTGGAAAGCCATCTTCGATATGGAATTCAGGTTTGGGGAAGTGCGGTGGAAACTCACCTGCAGCCATTAAATATAATCCAGAGGAGATTTCTGAAAATCGTAATGTCTAAACCGAACTTTTATTCTTCAGATCTTTTGTATTCTGAAAGTAGAATATTGGATCTGGAACAACTATACTTTTTATGCGTTTCAGTGTAATATCATGGATCAAAGAATACATACAACTTACCAATCCATAATTACAATACTCGAAATACACATTTCCATACAGTCCCTAGGATGATAAAAACGAGTTGTCAGAAAACATATTCTTTCTATTCCGTTAAGATTTACAACCGTATTCCAGATTATATTAAAAGCATTCAAAATAATCGATTATTTAAAAAGAAACTAAAACATTTCATTTTAGAGCAGAAAAGAGATTTCTGCGATATAAAAATCGTAACGTGAGAAGTATCTACAACTGCACATGGTTACATTGGCTGAAGGTTGGAGTTTTCGGTGTTCAATCACTTAAATGGTTTAATATACTACAGGTTCATTTTCTTTATTCCTCTAATTTTTCATATTATATTTTTTTAAATTCATATTTTGTTGTGATTTTGTTGTAAGTGTAACTAATTTTATCGGTGTACTTAATTTAGATACCAGTTACAAGCTGTTTTTTACAGCTTCTGTGGGCATTGTGTTTATTTACGATTTTTGATCTACATTTGTTATACTTTGTAATTTCTAGTGAATAAACATATATTATTATTACATTTTAGTGATAAAAACAATAAATGAATTTCCTTGAAGAATTGGAAATTAGAAGACACAATATGAAATCTCAATGAACAGGTACATCTAGGGAGTTCTCCACTTTTAAACTTCTTAAGCGATAATTGTAAAGATCAGCAAATATAGTTTTCATTGCATATCTAAGCTTTAATATTTATAATATCATGTCTTCATCTTTTTTCTATTAATATATATTAAGTCAATCACTTCATGGTCTAGCCAAAAATAATTATTAAACATCAGGTAGGCATCAAATGGAATGTAATTTCTGTCATTCTCACGATGATATATTTAGTATCGAAACAATTGTCAATTTCTTAGAATAAATGACATTTCTCCAATATATTGTGGAATTATCTTAAAACAGTTAGCTTCATTTAAAACAGTAATATGAGTAGATTCCAAAACGTAAGGATCGAGAGTAAATTTTATATTATTTGCTCTACCGATTTGAGCAGTACTTGTTTGCGTTGTTTTATAATTAAAATAATTTTTATTTAACCTAATTAAAAGTTTCTATTGTTGATTCGGACAAAGCTGTTTCGATGGAATGTTTTAGATTCGATGGATTATCAAGAATTTGAAGCAACTTCCATCTTACCACACAATGAATTCCTTCAATCGATCTGTCAGTATTCTTTGTTCTGAAAGGTGATGATGTCTATGTTCTGAAAATAAATTTATTTAAACCACATTCAAGACGGAGACTTACTATTGAATAACGGATTTTCAATTATTGACGATTTATAATCACAAGGAAAGGAGCTCAAGTAGTCTTGTTTCTGACAGGGTTTTTTATGATCCCTAAACTAGAAATGGTACTACTTCTTTATCTCTGCAGTAGGCGTTGCGTGTGGCATGAAGATAATATTTTTGTAGCTTTGGAACGCCATTCATCTAGTAAAAACTTACATTATTGAACCATTTCGCACTGTTCATCCTTCGTAACACAGATTAGGTTTATTCAGGCTGTTAACTAAATCAACAATATTACAATTGCAATAGCTTCATTAATATAAATGCTACAAACTTTAGAGGAATCCAAGCGCCTAGTAACCGAATTTCTGTTTCGGTAAAGTTAAGACTAACCCAACTACACTTATTTATGACTACCTCTTAGTCTTGTCAAAAATTCCTGAACGTTTAAAACTTTAATTTATAGTATAAATTAAAGTTCTAATTTCCATGCAAACTGTCTTTTGAGCTATTAATTCTAACTGCATCGTTTTAGTATTCTTCCTGCATAAGTTTAATTACGATTCTAAAAAAGTACGTAAAATCTCTTTTATGTGGATTCTCCAAATCGGGTAATTCCTTTATTAAATTAATGTTTCCCCATTACAAAACCGAGATAAATCGCTACAGCTACAATATTAAACGATGGTGGTTTGACGGTTGGCAGCACTCCCGCTACGTCGCCGTGATTATATTTTTGTTTTTTGTTTTAAGCTCGTCACAATTGCACGCAACTTTGTCAGAGAATTGTTATATTTTGCACTCATTTAAAGAAAGAGATTATTTTAGATGTTGAATGAATCATATAGATGATGGATTTGGAACGGGCAGCATTTGAGAAGGTGCCATATGCAAGAACTTAATCCCAAAAATTTGACTTTCTATGGCCGTTTTTTGTTATTGCGATCTATAGTTACGGTTATATGTTAATAATGTGCACAATTGCATTTTATGACATGATTGAATTATTTACACTACAATGAACTTGAATAATTTTAAAAAAATTTGGGAGAATTAGTGCCCCCAAAAATGATTTATCGTGTGATAAATGGGGGGGGGGGCAATTTACTTTGACAAACTTTAAGTCGAAACTAGGTTAGGTTAGGTTGGGTGAGATATTTGTATTTATTATCACGTTTTCTCATGAAAATATGAGATGTGTTAAGGATACTGCATCATTGTCATTTACACCTATACCTTGTTTTTTAACTAGGAGTATAATTTTAAGAAACCTACTAGAAATCACTAAAAAAGTTACTAGATTGGGAGTGATGACAAAAAATATTATTCAAACTAAAATTATTACAGTTCACACCACAAATTAAATAATAATGAAGCTAATAGGCACATGATCAAAGAGCCGATGCATATTATTGAAAACGAAAAAAATACAACGAATTGTAAAATTAAATCAATTAATAATCCCAAAGTCAGCGACTACTTTTGTAAGAAGGTTAATAACAGATAACAGTTGTTAAATTAAATGTTGTGGCACATGAGTTTCAAGTTTCAAAAAGTTGTGTATTTATTGATGAAACAAATTTTTCAAAAATGGAAAAATCTGATCAAATGTAGACAATTCAGAATGAAGGAACCACAATAGACGAAAATGAAATTATTCAGCGAGTAGAGGATGTATGTTTTTCGAAAATGAAACTATATGAGAATTGAAGATCAGGTGAATAAAAAATTTGTTATAAATTAACACCTTTTGAGTATGAAGTATCAGAAATTGTTACATTGTAAGTACAAGGTACAAGAACTAATTTGATTTAAAAATACAACAAATATTTTCTTGTTCTAGAAATAGAGCATCAAAAATATTTGTAGCAGAATAACGTTTTAAATTAGTTGAAAAGTCAACCTATTGTTAATCCTCACACTGAAACCAGTCATTTACGTATCAGATTTGGTCATTGAGCTATTTAGCTGCATATTAGTAAACATATACACACTGAGTACTCGTCATTTTCATTCACTCAAAAACATTCATCTTCATCCTCATCGGAGAAACCGTCTCGGCGATATTTTTCATTTTAGGCCTGCCTGCTCCTCCCACCCTTTTTTGACCTACTTGGCCCGTTTTGAGCTGTTTTTACTTCATGCTGTTTTCTAATAGCCTCTTTTTCCGGTGTATCTGTATAGATGACCGTTTTTCGATTTCCTCTTCTAGCTTTATTGTCCTTCCTGGGTGGGGCTCTGGGAAAAGGTGTCACTGTCTCTGGGGAAATTTCTATTTGATGGGTCGTAGATGGTTGAGATGTGTTGAAACTGCAGCCTGCTTCAGCAGCTTCCAAAAGCGTTAACTGCAAAAAGTACAGTCACCAAAGTTCCACGCTCAGTTGACGTGATTGAATCGACTTGTCTTCTCGCTATAACCCAGTCGGGCTTTTGGACGGAGGTGATCCCAGTTTCATGCACGTTATATATGTCTTGAGGCTCGAAGTGATGGCGATCCATCACTGTTTGTAAGTTGCCGTAGAACGCATCGACGTTGGTTCGATTAAAAATTGTCGCTCGTGATAAACTTGTAGCCTTAGCAGTTGCAGCTATTTCTGGGTTTCTTTTCATGAAGGCTCTGAACCAATCTTTGCCAGCTAAGTCTTGTCGTTAATGTGATACAGGGTGTTGAATTGTTTGTAATAAATGAGCTCTGATTAAGTGAAATTTATTTTTCCTGATGACGCTACTGGTCTATAGAAGTAGTACAAAAGAACATGCTTATTTTAAGTGACCTTTGATATAATATTGTCAAATACTGTGTCAAACCTAAAAACCAATCCAAAAACGAATAAGAAATTTTTATCATACAAATGAATTTTGAATGGCTTAATTTGTTCAATTGATATTAAATATTGAAACAATTGTCAATTATCTTAGAATTTTTAAAATCTTTTCAATATATTATGGAATTAATTAGAAACAGTAATTTCATTTAAAACAGTAAAATGAGTAGATTCCACGAAGTAAGGGTCGAGACAGTTAATTTCATTGTATTCAACGTATTTATTCTACTTACAATATTCTACATTTCTCATAATTAATTTATTTGTCTCTGGAATTGTTAATACATTTTTTTATTTATTTACAAATTTCTCAATTAACTATAATGTATCATATAATATCATCCTTTAAATCTCAAGTCTTTCTTTTTAGTGACACTGTTTACAATTTACTTAATTGTCAATCATAATATATGTCAAAAGTGCTGAGTAAAACCGGCTGTGATCTGCCTAATCAGGAATCTACAGAATTACCAACTTAAATTCAAATCACTTCTCCTAGTTTTAGTTTAGTTAACATGGCCGAATAGTCTTGACAGCTGAAGCCTTTAAAAGAAGAAGTAGTTGACACTTTTGCGCTTACCTATTAAATTCTTCTTTTAACATTTTTCTATTGTTAACTTTGGCAACGTTATTTACAAAATTAGAAGTAGATTTAATTTTCACACTTTTCATACTACATTTTTACTGTTAATACGTGTTCCCGTGGAAATATTTCTGGTTTTTAAATTTTTCCTAAATCATTAACCATGTTAGTGAGTGCTCATTCATTCTTATTTCGATAAAAATTAAAGAAATTTACTAATATTCAATATCTCATAACCTTGTGTGCATTTCGCTTAGATTTTTCATTATATTAATGTTTAAACTAAGCGAATTTTTTTTGGGTTGTCCTGGTCAATTTTTTTAAATTAGAAGCTCCGTTGAATGCAAAAAAATTTAAATTATTGCTACATTCTAGTCGTGATACATGCATAAACAAGTAAATGCATAGGTTATTTTTTCCAGTTTTCCAGCTGCGTTGCTTGAATTAATTATTCCAATGACGTACCAGAATTTATTCACATGCTATCTCTATTAAGCTAGTAGGGCCAACTGGGCACATGTAATTCATACATATTGCATTGTTTAGTTTTCGTATGGAGGAACATATCCGTTACAAACGGGATATATAAAAAAGTGGCAAAATGACTTAATTTGAATAAACAAATTTTCCCATTCAGATTAATTTTACATAGAAGTACAATATTTCCAAGAGGATATTTCTATCTCAAATATGCATCTAAACTATAAGGTAGAAGCTCTTCGAAAAGTGCTAGATATAGAGACAGTGGGGGGAGGAAGGATGAAAGATAAAGCTATAAAAGCGAGTTAACAAACTTGTATAACGTCTGGCTTTATCTTGGTAGAAGAATACCTACACCTTTTTCATTGTTCAATTTTACTCTTTTTTGTTGAAGTGAAGCATTTAATTTGTCTAGTTCAGATGACAGTATACTTCTAAATAACTGATTATTGTATTGACAATTAAAAGCTCAAAAGCACCCGCCATGCAGAGAAAGCGTTTTTCAATGAATTACGAAGAGCTTTGAGCTAGTTTATCTTTTTAACTCCATGGATCTGTTTGTTGTGGTTCACACCCATCTTACTGAAACGAAATAAATGACAAAAGAGTAATGTTATCTTATACTAGCATTAAAAGGTAATAAATTAGAGTAGAATTTCACTTCTTCTTCAACTTATTTACTCTGCTCAATCTCCATAAATGATAACATATTTTTGATTTACGTGCTACAGGATTTACGAATATAGCTCGTTCAGTGAACATGCTTGGCTGAATACGCAATATGTAAGATAGGTTTATACGTAGAAGCCTAAAGTCTAAGTAAATTCAATATTTTATACTTGAAATGAAGCGAGAAAGTTTCTTTATTTTCTCGCATACTACTGTTACGAAATAGCACACTGGTATAGTTCCTGAATCCGACTCTGTCTAAGCCATGTATGAAAGTTAAAATTTTGTGGGTGCGCAGGGATATCTTAGAACTGTTTACGATTTTTTGTGACTATCTTATCTAGACAATGTTTTTGTGACCAGTCTTATCTAGAAAATTCCAGGGAGCCGATTGTTTTTGTGTAAGCCACAATCTATAATTATCTAGTAAAAAAGGCACTAATATATAAAAGACCGACCAGCTGGAGAAGTCAGTTTATAAAGTGATATCGTGATATAAACAGCGAACAAGTAAATAGTCTAAGTAGTGAAGTGATTATATAAATTAATGTACTGTGTATATAGTATAAATTAGCGAATAATGTAGTGAATAAATAAATTAAGTTAGTAGAAATAACGTTTGTGTATAAATTTATCCCACCCGTAATAAAAACGTTTAAATAAATAAGAAAAACATTACATTGATGTCAGATGTGGGGTAATATAAATAAATTGCTACGTAAATATGGCCAAGAGACTATGTGACCTGAAAGTGACGGAACCAACAGCGGAATTGGAAGATCGTGAGTTAGAAACGTCCGGTAAGAAAAGTGAATTAGTAGAAAGACTTAAAATGGCTCTGGAAAATGACGGCTTTGATCCAGAAACAGTTTTATTTAATGCTTCCACCTTAATCTCGTCAATTTCTGCTAATATTTCTACTAACATAGACGAGAAGATTTTTGCCATGGAAGAGAACATGAACGAGAAGATTTCTGCTATGAAGAACGATATTTCTACCGTGGAAGAGAAAAGTGCAATGAATGTGAAAAACGATATTTCTGCTATGAAGAACGACATTTCTGCTAATATTGACGAGAAGATTTTTGATATGAAGAACGATATATCTGCCGATATCTTATTAATGAAAAACGACATTGCCGCTAACGTTGAAAATGAAATTTCGTCTCTAAAATCTGAAATCGAGAATAAGATGTCAAAGATGGACGAGAAAATCGAGAATAGGATGACAACGGTGGACGAGAAAATCGAGAATAAGATGACAACGATGGACGAGAAAATCAAGGAGATAGAAAGAAAGATGACAGACTCAAGACACACCAGCGGAAGAAAAGAATGCCGAACAAACAAAACTTTGCAAGCCAGAAACACTCCCTAAGTTAGAAGACATTGGTAGTTTTACCAGAGTCAAGGCCCCAACGTTCGATGGAAAAATGTCGTGGACCAATTATGTGAAACAGTCTGAAGCAGCCGCTAGAGTAAATAATTGGTCCGATAAGGAGAAGACAGTGAAGTTAACCATCGCGCTTCGCGGAGATGCCTTAGATGTACTTCAGACGATACCTTTGGAAGAAACGGATGGCTTCGAGCAGCTGAAGAAGAGGTAGGACATGCGATATGATCATGAGCATATATAACATTTGTACCAATCCCAGCTGAAGAACCGAAGGTAGAAACGTCATGAATCCCTTCAAGAGTATGAACTGAATATTGCCCGACTAGTTGGATTTGCTTATCCGGCAGCACTAGAAAACATGATGGTATGTCTTGGAATCTAGGCCTTTATTGATGGTTTACGTGACCCCGATATGCAGAGGACGCTTCGTTTAGCCCATGCAAAACATTAGTCGACGCATTGACAGCTACTCTTGTATATGAAGCAGCAACGAAGTCTGGTTATTGGCAAGTGAAAATGGACCCAGAAGACAAAGAGAATACTGCTTTTACAACCGGATCTGGATTATGGCAATTCAACGTCATGCCATTCGAGCTCTGTAGTGCACCTGCGACATTTGAAAGACTCCTGGAAAATATCTTGAGAGGGATGTCTTGGAAGACATGCCTGGTATATTTGGACGACATCGTAGTACTGAGGAAGACATTTGACGAACACTTGAAGAATTTGGAAGACGTATTCAAACGACTCCAAGCTGCCCAGCTCATGTTAAACTCGAATAAATGTCAGGTGTTCCAAAACCGAGTCAACTATCTAGGTCATATAGTGAGCAATGAAGGAGTGGCGGTGGATCCATTCACCAATAGCCGCAACCAACTGACAAACATCAAATTAGGAGTTTTCTTGGACTTTGCACATATTATAGAAGATTTATCAGGAAGTTTGGAGATATTGCCAAGCCTCGACTTACAGAAGAAGCAGGAGCTTTCCAATGGGATGAAGACTGTCAAACGGCATTTGAAACCTTGAAGAGGTATTTAACCACGGCGCCGATATTAGGATACCCATTACCAGAGGGAGACTTTATTCTTGACACTGACGCAAGCAACGTAAGAATTGGAGGAGTACTCTCACAGATCCAAGGAGGGCAAGAAATAGTGCTGGGATATTTCAGTAAAGTCCTCTCCAAACCAGAACGAAACTACTGCGTCACAAGAAGAGAACCGTGGAACACTTTTAACAGTAACTCTATGGTAGGACGTTTTTAATCCGGACTGATCATGCAGCACTCAAGTGGTTGATGCAGTTCAAGAATCTCGATAGCCAGATTGCTAGATGTATTGAACGACTCCAAGAGTATGATTTCAACATCGAACATCGAGCTGATGTGAGCTACCGAAATACCAACTCCCTGTCCAGACGGCCGTGCCCAACAGACTGCTCCCATTGCAAAAAGGCGGAATCTAGGGAAGCTGCAGTTTCAAGAGCTACTGTAGTCAACGAAGAAAGGTCACCCACCAGGATCAGATAAGATCAGGAGAATGATCCTCACCTAAAGAAGATTCGGTAATGGAAGGAAGAATATTGGTGACCTACATGGCAAGAAGTGTCAAGATTTTCACCGACACTCAAGGCATATTGGGCTCAGTGGGACTCCCTTGTCCTGGAAGAAGGGCTGTTGAAAAGAGTCCTTGAAAATGATGATGGTTCCGAGATTAGGAGACAGCTAGTTATCCATAGAACGAGAGTAGCTGAGGTACTGAAGAGGTTACACGACAGTCCATAGGGAGGCCATGTGGGAGTGAAGAAAATCCTTCAGCGAGTCCGTGAAAGCTTTTATTAGGTGAACAGCTACGACGATGTCAAGGACTGGTGTAAGACGTGTACGACTTATGCTACGAGTAATAGACCACATCGCAAGAGAAAGGCACCTATGAAACAGTATAATGTTAGAAGCCCTTTCGAAAGGATTGCTTTAGATTTCGCTGGACCATTTTCGACGACAGAAAATGGTGGTAAATACATCCTGGTTATAATGGATTATTTTACAAAGTGGGTGGAAATTTACGCGATCCCAAATCAAGAGGCCACAACTGTCGCGGATGTGTTGGTGAAAGAATTTATCAGCCGATATGGAGTGCCCTTGGAAGTCCACAGTGACCAGGGAAGAAATTTCGAAAGCCATCTATTCCAGGAGATTTGCAACAAGCTGGGAATGAAGAAGGCCAGGACAACAGTATTACATCCACAGTCAGATGGAATGGTCGAGAGAATGAACAGGACTATTGAAAAATACCTGTCCAAAGTAGTTTCCAGCCATTAGAAAGATTTGGACCAGTATCTCTCCCTATTCGCATTGGCATATCGATCTGCCGTCAATGAGTCCACGGGTGAAACACCTGCGAAAATCCTGTTTAGACGTGAAATGAGGCTTCCTTGTGACCTGGAATTTGGCTGTCGGCCTGGAGAAGATCTAGCAGGAGTAGACTACGTGATCCAATTGAGAAGAAGGCTAGACGATATTCATGAATTAGTTTGAACAAATCTTCAAGTTGCCAGCGACAGAATGAAAAGTCGGTACAACACGTAGGCCACGTATGAAGAACGCACGAGGGTTGGCAACCGTCTTTCGAAAGAAGTTAGGGCAATTAGAGATCAGAAGACCAGATTCCAGCCCCTGGCAAGACTCTGAGACTGAAACACAATTTGCGGTACGTCTTTTACGTGGTAACTAAAAATGAATTTCAAGATCGATCTACCTACCGCGTTGTGTTGGAAGCACTTCGAAACCTCCGAGACCATGTGTTGGAATCCAATGTGAAGAAACTGGCTATGCCTAAGAAAGCGAGTAACCAGTTGGATTGGCGACTCATCAAGAACATGGTAGAGGTGATCTTCCAAGATATTAATTTCTAGCTACAACCCCCATTATCAGTATCCGATGAAGACGGTGCCTTGATATTTCCATAAGATCGGAAATTGTAGAAATGGGGCCAGTTACCGATTCAAACATTCAGTCTCGGCTACACAAAAGTTCCAGAAGGAACTTCCATTTAAGGAGGGGTTATGTTACGAAATAGCACACTAGTGTAGTCCCTGAATCCGACTCTGTCTAAGAAAGTTAAAATTTGGGCGGATGCGCAAGGATTTGTTAGAACTGTTTCCGATTTTTTGTGACTATCTTATCTGTACATTGTTTTTGTGGCCAGTCTTATCTTATCTAGAAAATTCCAGTTTGTTTTTGTGTAAGCCGCAATCTAGAATTATCTAGTAAAAAGGAACTAATATATAAAGGACCGACCAGCTGGAGAAGTCAGTTTATAAAGTGATCTCGTGATATAAACAGCGAACAAGTGAATAGTCTAACTAGTGAAGTGTTTATATAAATTAATGTAAGTGAATGTACTGTGTATATAATATAAATTAGTGAATAGTGTAGTGAATAAATAAATTAAGTTAGTAGACATAACGTGGGTGTATGGATTTATCCCACCCGTAATTAAAACGTTTAAATAAATAAGAAAAACATTACACTACCTTTGATATTCAAAGACTGTGCAGCAAATTAAAATACTTAGACCACTTTGTTCACCAATAAATGTAATAATTGTGTATAGGTGGTATGACTAAAAACAACTTGAATCCCTTTTTATGACCGTATAGAAACGACTACGTGCAGTGGCTCTAGCAGAACGACCCATTTTTCATCCTTCGTCCGGGAGAAAAATAAATTCATAAAGTTGCAGGACGATACATGAACTTAAATCATTTTGACAAAGTATAGGTGGGTGCATGGGAATCATGAATGGCTTCGTGGTTAAAATATTTAGATCTTGTTTAAATTTCAAAATTGAATAAAATTACTACAAGAAGGAACAGTTTTCATTCTGACAGTCAAATTTCATTTTATCTGTTTCACAAATCTTGTTTGGATAGTCAGAATAGACTTGTATTTAAACTTATCTTCTTCATGATTACATAAAAAGAAAAGGAAACAATTATAATAATGAAATTTAGTCAATGTGTCACATAATTTGTATTGTCAACAGCTACTGGTTTCGGCCATCTTAAAGGCCATCTTCAGGCTACAGAAAATATGGGAGGGGAAATTACAGAGTCTTCAGCATTACCTGATCGAAAATCTATTAGACAACGAAAGCAAACCATTAAAAATGTGTTATTGACGTGCAAATTAGGAGAAAAGGAGGTTATGGTGAAATTTAATGAAGTAAAAATGTTGGTTGTGACACATTGAAAGTTGGTGCAAAATTAATTATTTAACTAGTGACTTAATACTAAGTTAAGTTCACAGTGAAAATTTATACAAATAATAAGAAGAGGGTGGACTGCAAGCAGTGTTCCAGAGTATGGATGAGAAAAATCACAAGAAGAAGGAAAAATGAGTCTTCTTTCTGAGTAAATGAGAAACTCTATTCCTAGAATGAATAGTTTTGAATTCAAAAAGTAATTAGGGATGGTATGGAAATGGAACACTTAGCGCGAACCTTGAATGGCTATAGATGAGAAATCATCTCAAAGTAAACGAAGAGCAATAAGCTCCTGGTTATAATATTGAACAATATAATGTACAAGTAGCAAACCGTAGACTCCATGAGGATGACAATAGTCCATTCCACCAATAAATGCAAAAAGCCACACAAAATGCAGACAAACTGAGAACACTTAACCCACACAATGTGACTTTACTAGCATGTAGAACAAAAGCAATATGAAGGTTATATCCAACAGGAAACTGCAGAGAGTTCACCTAACGTGTTTTCTGTTTATTGAACGGTGTCACTGGGTTTAGAGCTACGTGTAGCACTCAAAACTACAGCATTAGCTAACAATAAGATTCTACTTTCTGGCAAGCAAAAGCAGTATAAAAACAAGCGAGAGGATATCAAGCAGTAAGAAGTAGCAAGCAAGAAAAATATAGAGAAGGGGAAGGCCTAAAATCGAAAATATACTATTAGCACTAATTTAGTTTTAATAAATACTGAAATACATACCTATGGTCTTATTGTCTATTAGGTTTTGTTCATAAATCTAATTTAGATTTTTCCAAAAATATCCTCTAACTATAAGAGTATTAGTCCAGTCAAATGGTAGTTTGAAGTGGAAAGTTTTGGAGTAATTGTTTTTATTGGTTTATTCTATGTTTTTTGGGGTGCTGAACACGAATCTGAAGTTGTTCAATAAATATTTGCTCGGCAAATAAGAGAAATCATCAAAAAAACTCTAAAAATCTTGTTTTTTAGTGGTTTTCGGCTCATAACTTGCAAAGCAAGCTATTTATGCAAAAAGTGTTTATATAGTAAAATAAAGGAGAAATTTCCTATAATTTATGTTTCTTAGTATTTTTTCGTACGTCGTATGGTTTCCACGCAAAAGAGTGCTGAAATATGGGAGAAATTAGCATTTGCAAAAAAAATAGTAGAATACGTCATTAGTTTATATTTTTTATTTTATGTAGGTGAACATTATTTGATGTTTTGTAAAATATTTAAATTAATTATTTGAAACATTAATAAAAAAGGTTATTAAACAAAAGAAAACAAAGGTATTTAATTATCTCAACACACTTAGATATTTATGACCTAATACGAGCCCTCTTAGACACCGGATTCCAGCAGGGCAGCACTCCAGTTCTTCTAGGTCTGAAACAAAAATCATCGACTTAATTGCAAAATATTCAACAATTTATTGAATAAATATGAAAAATATCAATTTATAAGTAGTAGTACCTATCTATTTACTTGTACGAGCTCTTTTAGGTACCGGCTCCATGTTTTCCTCAGGGCAACCATCCAGTTCTTCAACGTTTGAAATAAATAAGAGACCAAATTTCAAACACTTGTCAAACACTGCAGTTGAGGCAGATACTGGAACAGTTAAGGCCAGCTTTTCTACATCCACAGTTGCAGTTTGCAAGAAATTAGTTTTAATACTGCGTTTGGTGCTGGTGGCTGTAATGTTGTTACACGTTGCAGACCTCCTTTGGTTTTGTGCAACCCCATTGCTCAGGATCTTTTTCATTTCCAAGCCATTGTTGTACTTGAAAGTACACTCTCAAAGAATGTTGCTGAGCTGCAGCTTCGGTAGGAGGTAGCGACGCCAATTGTGCTGATGTTTTGTATGCCGATCTAAGGTAGCATTTATACCTCAATTTGTTCAAGGACGCGCTTTCCTTGTCCCTTAATTTGTACAGCGCAGTGAAAAAGGTAATACCAGCATTAATAACAGCGTCAGCATGTGCCGTGGGATCTTTGAAAATTTGAATGGTCTTGGTTAGGGCAGGGTTTTTCTTCAAGGTTTGGCAGTCGTTGTTGTGACCTTGTGTAATCTTCGAGAATTCGTGTTCCGCACACAAAACAATCTGTTTTGAAGCTAAAGTCAGAGAATGATCTTAGTTTTCCCGAAGATGTGCTTGGTTGAGCAGCATTCTTCAGGTAAGCAGCTATCATTTGTGTAACTTTTCTGACATGAAACATGTATGTTTACAGATGTTTTACCCGCCAAAACAACTCCCTTCCTATCATTTCTTTTTTTACTAGCATCTCGTAAAGTTTCTACTCCTTTTTCCTTTACCACTTTCACTGGGCCCTCACTTAAATGTTTTTCACAAATAAAATACTTATCACTGGACATTGTAAAGAGTTGTTGTATTGTATCTCAACGAAAACACTCGGAAATGAAAATAACTGGACTTCGCGCCGCCACAGAAAGAGACAAATGACACGACCACGACAATAGCAGTACTGAATGTATGAAGACGTGCCCTTGACGCTCACCCTTTTCAGTCACGTGATTTTGACGGATACCCCCTCCAGTCAGGATAGTCGAACCGAACTGTATTTGCTTTTAAATCGAAAGGCGAGGTGCTGCAAATGAATTGTTTCACTTAAAGGGAAAGTTGCATTGATTTATTCATTATGTTTTGCTTTTTCCAAAGAATACTGATTAGCCCCATATTTTAGCACTCTTTTGCGTGGAAACCATACGATGTACGAAAAAATGTTAAGAGACATAGATTGTAGGAAATTTTCTCCTCTTTATTTTACTACATAAACACTTTTTTCATAAATAGCTTACTTTGCAAGTTATAAGCTGAAAAGCACTAAAAAACAATATTTTGAGTGTTTTTGAAGATTTCTCTTATTTGCCGAGCAAATTTTTGTTGGACAACTTCAGATTCGTGTTCAGCACCCCAAATAACATAGAATAAATCAATAAAAACAATTACTCCAAAACTTTCCACTTCGACACCTTTTTGTGCACCGTTCTACTGGAGTATATGTCATCCCGACATAATAAAAGAGTAAATCTAAATTCGATGTAGTTATGGATGGATCAAATTATCCGGCGATGGCCGTAAGTTTTCAAAACTTTACAAATCCAACCTTCTTTCATTAAAACCAGTAAGAGAGTAAATTGAAAATTGCTAAGGTATTTCAGATAAAAAAGAAAGAAGTATACTTGGTCAGGGCCATAGACCAATTTTGTGAGCGAACATTTTTATCGATATCGGTCCCCTCTTCTATTCCTTTTCCCCAAACCAAAACTCCCTGTGTGTGCTTCGACTTTGTCTTTGCCTACTTTGGCGTTGAAATCTCCCACAACCACTGTGATATCATTGTTCTTTATGCTTCTAAAGATATCAACAAGCTCAGCATAAAATTCTTCAATTTCATCGTCCTCTTTATTCGTTGTTGGTGCATACACCTGTATTATGTTCATAATTCCCGTATGTGTTTTAAGTTGAAGCATCATGACTCTGTCTGAGCAAGTTATAAAATTCAAAACCGAACCTGTACAGTTTCTATTCAAAATCTCTCCAACTCCATATAAATGTTTCATCATCTTAACTAGGACATATTCTCAGAGCTCCTAGATACAACCTACTAAAAACTATATTAATGGGGAAAACCGAGGGAAAAACAACATTCTTGGCTGCGCAATATCCGGAACTGGTGTAACATCGCTGATGCCGCCACGATATTCAGAAGGGCCGAGGAAAGAACACTTTACATTGTCCAGTGAACACAACGCCAATGGCACCAGAAGATGAAGATATAAACTATGATTCGAATGAAACGAAAATAAGAATAAATGCCAATAGAAAGTCAATGAGATTTGCGAAAAGGAGAGTAGACAAGCCTACTAAAATTATGAAAGACATAATTAAAGAATTTGCATAAGAAAGAATATAAAAATGGATTGCAAACTGAAACTAGCCGAACTGTAAGAGCTTCTTTATCTAAAGCCTGATAGAGTAATAGACTATTGATAAAATGAACTTGTTTCTCTTTAAGCCGTTCAGGAACACATTTATTTTGGGGATTTTGTTTAACAACTGGGCGCACGTACATGTCATTCCTGGTCCGTACCTTGACAATTCGAACAATCCCATCCTTTCCAGGGTACAAAGTTTCTATGACCGCCATATGCCACTGTAAAAGTGAGATAGATTCATGCATTATTACGACAACCATACCTTCCTTTACAGGATATGATATGGGGTTCCATTTTAAGCGCGATTGCATAGAGGACAACTATTCAGAATACCATCTCTTCCAATAATGTTGGGTTATACTATCTAACAATTTATATCTTTTTAAAAGGCTCATATTTTCTAAAGCTACATCAGGAGCTGGTAAAGACATTACTGGTTCTACACATAAAAAATGCGATGGGGTCAAAGCGATAGGATTTTCAGGGTCGTTACTTTGAATACAAAGGGGACGCGAATTTAAGAGACATTCTATTTGTGTCAAATTGGTTAGGAATTCTTCATAAGTGAGAATATGATTTCCGATGACTCTAGCTAAATGAAGCTTTACGCTTTTATATTACTTTCTCAAATACCCCCAAAATGACTCTCCAAAGGTACATTCATTATCCATGAAATTTTGGAATTATTAATTTCCTGTTGGAATGCATCTCTATAAGGTTTGGACCTAGTTAGCTGATATATCTCGTTAAGAACCCTTTTAGCACCCACAAAATTAGTGCCATTATCGGAGTATCAAACTGCACAATTTCCACGACGAGATAAGAATCTTTTGAAAGCGGCTAAAAATCGGTTGAGAGCGGGGAGGCTAATTCGATATGTATGGCCTTCATGGTAAGACAAACAAATAAGCATATATAGGCCTTTTGCGTTTTACTCCACGATATCCCCCTATAGTGATAGAAAAAGCACCAGTATAGTCTACAGCTGTGTGCGGAAATGCCTTTGCTTGATTAAGTCTTACCGCGGGTAAATCAGCTATCATAGGATAGTTAGGCTTGGAATTAAGGCGAAAACAACGATTACATTTCCAATCCTATTTCTGATGATCTGACGACTAGATAAAATCCAATAATTTTTTCTCAAAAGACATTGTAGCATATATGATCCAGCATGAAAGTACAATTTATGGAAATAATCTATCAACAAAATAGTAAAGGGATCGGATTTATATCAATGGTATCAATAGTAGCATGTCTCTTCTTTCCAATTTTGTGTTGTACTGTTCACCATATATATTTTGTTTTTCTTTTACACTTTTATTTTCAAGACTTTTTTGGTAGAACAATTTTCTTGATTTGTTAATTTCAGTGACATAATCCTGTTTTAACATCTTATAATTTGAATGATCATCGGGATTTGCGAAAAATTTTGTTAACCAAAACAAATTCCTAAGATCACTACCCATCCGCACAAGATCGCGATCAACCCATGATTTTCTGGTTACATTAGATACGTTTTTTGTTAAAATATGGCAAATAAAATCAATATGGTAACATATAGTATCTAAAAATTCATTATATTCAAGATCAACACTTGAGATGTTTGTATCATTTAGATATTCATAGATCGACAGAAATCTCTCCTTGTCTAGATGAGTTTGTAAACTCAATAAATTGGATGCGGATACATTTCTAATACTTGTCTTTCTGTTATTCAGCTTATTCTCGCAATATGTACATAATATACCCGTACGATATTTTACACGCTTTCATTGTATTCAAACGTCATATTAGTTGAAAAGTAGTCAACTTTAGTTTTTGTCGTTTTCATGTTTTTATTTCTGAAAATCTGTGTTGGCTCACAATTTTTAAAGTTCTAGTTAAAACTCTCCAACAAGTCAATTAATAATGTTCTTTCACGTGATATTTTCAAATAATCAATGTTCATGTCTCCACAAAGAATAATACAATCATAATTATTGAAATAAAGATCTATGTATATTCACAAGACAACAGCTTCTTTCTTGCAAAAAAAGGATATACTACATACTTCAAAGTCAATATCAATTGGTAAATTATTCACAAAGTCTAGATTTTTAAATTCAATCATCTTTTTTCCAAGTATCAAAACCACACCATGAATTCTGTAGATACGATTGAAATGAGTAGCCAACATATAATCATTATATCTCACTAAATCAATATTCTCATTATTGCACCAGGTTTCAGAGAGGCACAAAATATCATCTGCTTGTTGACATATTCTAGGCCATTGTCAGTGCGTAGTTTTTTAATTTTGTAGCCCGTCTGATTTTCCACCATCGATTTGAATTCAGCTAACATTGCAGGGACTTGGCTTTCTAAAAAATAAACAAAAACCTTTTTTGTATAGTGTAAACATATATCTTGATCCGCCAATTGAATTTGTTTCTAATCGTCCACACAGGCCGGAATGGACGAGTTCTAAGATCTGTGACAATCTTGTTTTACTTTGCTTGAACGGCTGCTTACTTTGTTTGCCCTTGAGACACGTGACACAAGTCTTATCGTCGTGCTGATCAAAATCCACGCCTGTAGTCTAACCATTTTCAACTTTGACATACCATGTCCTAATCTTTGGTGCCATAACTCAGTTTTTGATGCATACAATGCTGTCTCCGTTGAGTGATCCAATTTATAAATACCATTTACTTCTGTACCTGCTGCTACTAACTTTTCATTGTTGTCTCTTATTTCACAACCATATTCGTTAAAATTAACGATGTGCACCCTGTGCATAATTTTGCTAATGTACAAATGGTTTGCTTTCAATGCCGGTACCAATAAAACGTCTTTGGTTACAACTTCTGTGTTTTATATGAAGTGTTACATTTCATTTTTACATTATCTATTGCTGTGATTTCACATAAAAGTAACTGAATGTGTTCAAAAATCAAAACCATATGTATTCATTTGTTAAGAAATAAAATTAAAAAATAAATAAAAACTGACACAAACAAAATAAATAGCAAACATTCAAATTAGCACTACCGCTAACAAAATTTTGTATTGAAAATCAACATCAATATCAATTTACTTTTATTTCAGTCCCTTGGCCGAATTGTTGGCGCAAGCGATGAGCGGCTGGCTTTATACGTAGTGCGAAAAGGGTTCATAATTAATACAATTAGCCGCACTGACGGTCGATTACGACCGTAAAATTGACGTAGTATACGATGACTTTCGCGAATAAAACCATTATTCCAATAAAAAATGTCGACAACTTGCAAATCAAAATACCCACAAAGCAAATGTCAGCTATAAATCGGTTGTCAAACAAAACAGTGTTGCCAACTAAAAGATTTGAACATCTAACGATGTACGTTGATTATAATGAAAACCTTCGTAAGGATCTATACAATTTTCTCCAATTTGTTACAGAATAAATATTAGGTTGAGTCTTCCAACTTTGACTCTAAGTCTGGTTTCTATTATTCTGGTATTTAACTCCGACAAGGTATATATTGTTGTAGTATGAATGGATGCTTATATTGTTATCCAGTAAAATATTGAAATAAAATAAATAAGGATCATATTTTTATAATAGCGATATAACAAAATCTGTCAATCTGTCGTTTAATTTCAGTAATTCAATATAACGGAAGAATACGAGTTTATTTTTAATAAGTTTTGCATTAATAAGTTAGATGGAACACATAAAGCCATGTTATAATGGAGAAAAATATAATATTCGAATATAAGTTGTAAAATAACGCAGCACGGACCCTTAAACAGAATCAAATGTGATAAAATACAGGGTGTTCCATTTAAAGGAACCTAACTTTGATACGCACCCTGTATATTCCAAAATATTTTTCAATTATAGTCCTAAGTAATCTACTCAATTCTACGTCTAATTTTTTCTAATTATATTTGCCGTTAAGACGACAGAGAATAGTTCATTAATAGTGCCCCACCCTGTATAAAGGAAACCATAAGACATTTATCTAAATAATGATGTGATTTAGGACATTTATTGATATGAAAATCGTTTCTTTGAAAGAAAACAAGAGAGAGTCGTCGGGATGTAGGAGAGCGGAGAACTCCATGTAGCTGCGCTCCACAATAAATTTAGTAAAGTTTAGAAAAATCTAATAATTTTGTTTACATTATAAAAGCAATTAACAAATAAAGGCCCAATAAAAGTTTAAGTTAGTTTCCTAATTAACATACCAGGATTCAGGAAAAAATACAGACAATTCAGTGATCCATAGCAGTGAACAAGGGACGCTACGGTGCGGACATTTTTATATTTCCCATTCTCAAAAATATAAGGACAGTGAAATTATTTCTTTGGATCCCAAAGACAAATATTATAATAAAATGATCATTTCGTAAATAAAACAAATAAATAAAATAGGCCATAATAAACAATTCAAAGACTAAATTAAAAATTAAACTAGTGCTAGACTATAATAAAGATTATTTAATAAGAATTTACTCACCCGTTTAAAAGATTGCCAGTATAATATTAGTATGTAAGAAATTTTTTCAAACGATTTTCCAGCTTGTAGTTATATTTCCATATACGTAATTCATCCTTTTTCTCTTAGCAACCAATATTTTCTTATTAAACAAATGTAAATAATGTATAACCTCAGTTCAATCATACGAATCTAAAAAGCTTCTAAATGTTATAGTAAGTTTTGCGACAGAAGATCTGTGCAAGCGTTATTGTCTCAGGGTTATATGTACAACATTCAACATACCGTAAAATGCCAGCGGCGTCACTCAATTTAGTTCTTTAATAAAATGTTTTAGAATAAATAATTTAATTATCATATTAAATTGAAATATATGTCAATATCGTTTTCAAACAATTTATTTATTAAACCCATATATAAAAAAATATATCAGTTGATTTCTCAAATTAACTTAGCGCCTGAATCCAAATGAGAGAGAGAGAGTACTCAATGCCACGGTTTTATATTTATGAGCTGCCGAAGGTAAAAATATTTATGGTATAAAAACATGTATTTAAATAAAAATAAATAGATATAAATATATAGGGAGATACCTATTAGTATATTACAATTACTTACTTGGGAAGATGCATCGTCTTATAAAATTAAATGAAACTACCTAGGAAACCAAAAACTATTTTATGGTATACTAAAACAACTACCACAAAAGTAACCGCCTAAACTGAAAAATCATTTAGATGAAGAAGGAAATATCCTGACCACGGAAAAATAATAAACAGGTGGAAGAAATACCTTGGACAACTGACACAGGTAATATGCATGCCCTAATAGTAACGAATTAGATGTCACCCAATCGACGTACTAAATTTCTAACTTCATTTAATCATCTTTGTTTTAATACTAATAAAGAAAATGTTAAAGTAAAAAATATGGAATGACTCTGTATAAAATTAAAACTTTTCCCAAATTCAGCACATTTTCCTAATTTACAAATATTAGCACAGTGTCTATGAAACCATAATTGCCATTTTCATTCAACCTATCTACTATGTACGTAAAAAATACAGAAATTACACCATTTTCCGTTTGAATAATTCCAGTTTTAGCTAGAATCTATCTACAATTTTTTTGTGACTCACAAAAAATTGAATGATATCTCTTTATTCACCGTATGCCAGTCGTTATCATTATCTTCATTATGCTTTCCATTCATCGCCGGCTCGTATGTTACGTTTTTTATTCCCAATACCCTTCCTTCTGCGGTTTTTCTACCGCTTGATATTCTAAGTATATCAATTTCAAATTCGTATTAATGTGAATTTTTCGGATTTGGAAAAAGCTTCGAATGTGAGTACATTCTTTATTTATGGAGTTGGTATTGCTATGGGATTCACGCACAAAGGAAAAAAATGTATTATTTTTTGTTAATTTGTTCAACGCATACTAGAAACAGAATTCTAATGGGAATTCAATGTACTTTTTTGTTTTGTATCCCGATTATTTTATGGATGTCATTTTTAAAGGTTATATAGATAGTCCGAGAGCCGAGGCCCTTTTTTTTAAATAATTAAAAACAAGCTAATTATTTGAGAACTGGTGTAAACTGTGTCTATAAGGTGATTACGCAAATGGCATTAATAATAATAATTTTTGTGGCTAAATGTTGTGATCATTCTAAACTCACCGGCTACTAAAAACTAGCCCCAATTTCAAAGTTCGTGAACCGCTCATATGATTTTGAAGATTTTTTTTAAAATTGTAGAATAATTAATTTGTCTGTAACGATGCTATATCAGAAAGGACCCCGCAAACCTTGTATGGGAAAATAGCTCTCCGTCAAATTTCTTGAATTTTTAATATGTTGTAAAATTGATCATTTTGTTGAAATGTTTCAATGGGCGCAACACGATCCTATGACTAGTTTTCGAGATACAGGGTGTTGATTATGGGAAATATTCACTTTTCAACACATCCTTGTATGACAAATTCATCCTAAAGACTGATGCTTCCATAAACCGTTTTGCAGGAGTATTAAGTCAAAATATAAATGATAAAGAAATTCCCATATCTTTTGTAAGTAGACTAACAAAAAAATCAGAAAAAAACTACAGTGTTAGCGAATTAGAATTAGAATCATATTCTGTATACAAAAGCTAAGATTCTATTTACTTGGAAATAAATTTGACTTTTTGACAGGCAATCAAGCACTTACAACTATTTAAAAAAATAAATATGGGAACGCTAGAATGCATAGATGGGCTTTACTGATACAATAAAATGTTTTAGAGATCATATATGTACCAGGCTGTAAAATATTGTACCTGACATCATCAGCAGAATGGACAGTAATTTACAAAACAATAGCGTGAATGAAAAGAAATTAGGACTAAATATGTTTAAGAAAAATCAAGGAATATTCTCATTAGAAATAATAAAGGCAGATCAATTGAATTTAAAACAAGACGAAAAAAATAAATCCGAATTTAAAGAAAGGGTATTCTATAAATCATTATACGGTAACGAAGTTTATGTAATCACAGAAGATTTGGCAAGAAGAATTATAAAAAAATTACACATAGAATTCAATCAAATTGGTACAAGAAAATTATTTCTGATATTCAGAGAAAATTAAATTTCTAGGAAGGACATCAATCTAATAAAAAACCTTGTTAAAACATGTAAAATATGCCAATTTGTCAAGGAAAAAAATTTCCATAATGAAAATTTACCTAAAACTATTTTAGCCTCAAAACTTCTAGAAACCATAGCAATAGATTACATTTCAAATTTAATACCTAGTATGAAGGCAGTAGACATTTCCTAGTACAAACACAAAAATCACAAAGAGGAATTTAACAAAATATTTCATGGATAATGATATTCCCAATAATTGCATAATGGATAATGCTACCTATTTTAATAATGCATCATTAAAAACATGGTTGATTAAGTCAAATATAAATCCGATATTTACATCTGTAAGACATCCAAACGCCAACCCAGCTGAAAGAGTCATAAAAGAAATAATCAAATATCTTAGAGTTTTAATTCATGACAAACAACAATATTTGGAACAAAATCTAGAGAACGTACAATTTCATTTAAACATACCCAATACAATTACAGAATTGGCACCACTATTTTTATTTAAAAATGAACAACCAGCAAGACATTGGATCTTAGAGAAAGAAAAAACCTATAATCAGTTAGTCGAGAAAACAAATTACTAAAGAATGCAGAAAAATACATTAAAAGAAGAAAGAGCAAAATAAAGAAACCAGTTACCTTTCAATTCGGTGAACAGGTTTTCCTAAAAGCCCTGCGTGTTCCGAATCATAGAAATCACAAGTGTGCTAAACTACAATTATTATATGAAGGCCCTTATCTGATTAATACCCAACATGTAGTAAATTCGTACCAACTAATATATCCTACAACCAAGAAAATTCGGGAATTTTTCATGTATCTCAGTTATATAAATTTTTCAATTCTTAATCCTAAAACATAAATTAAAATAAATGATTAGTTTATAGTTGAATATTTATTAGTAATAGTATGAATTTATACAAGTTATTCAATGAAAACTCTACTCAAATGAATTATAAAGGAGGTTGAGAGAATATAAATTTTACTGATATAATTATTATGAATCCAATAATTAACAGTGTAAATGTTAATTTGTAAAAAAAATCATTAGATAAGAAAATTTAAGTGTTCAAGAGTAGTGCGCGAAGTCCTTGCCTAATCTCTAAATGAAATAAAATATTAATCTAGTAGGAAAGAAATCGTGGCTGGTTGCTAAGAAAAATAAATATTGATGACAGATGGAATTTTTTTTAAGCAGAGAGTTAAAAATAATTATCCTAAGAGAGAAATCTAGTAAAACAAAATAAAAAGAAGTTAAGTTATATGAAAGAAAAGCTGAAGCTGAGAAGAATACTTTATAATTATTAAACAAGGTAAATTATTGAAATTTATAAGAAGGAGAAAAAACTTGAATGTTGTATAATAGTGAATTATAATGGTAGAAATCAAAGTTAAGATATTAATGAATTAGTTTGTAATAAAGAATAGAGAAAACCTACATTATTATAGAGAAAGACAAATTGATAGTGACATTATAGGAAGAATAATAAATTTGAAATACTTGGCCATCCTATTCAAAATTAAAAGAAGCCGAAATAAGAATATTTTCTGAAGAGCTGAGTTTAAGAGTGACTACGAACTGTTTTAATGATAGCAATATAACCTAAAAAAAATAAACTATTGCGTTAGATGAAGTAAAACAATAATTTCTTTCTTATTGGTCACTGATGGAAAAATTATAGGTATGAAGGATATTTAAAAAAAAACTCTTGTATTAGCAAGTTAATATCAAATAATCAGTACTTACCACCAGTGCCGGACTGACCAGGTGAGATAGTGAGAAAAATCTCACGGGGTCCACCCCCATTTGGGGTCTCGGGGCCCCTAGGAAAACAGACATGGAAACAATAATTTAAAATTAATTAAGAAAAAAGGTCAAATTTCGAAATCGGTTATTGCCAGAAACATGACAAACGCAAATATTCACTTTCGATTTGGTAGGATTTCTTGAGGACCTCTTGCAACGTGGCAACAGTGATGCGCGAGTATGTATGGTCGGTGGGCGAATTTGGTTTTGGCGCGCGGCGCGCTGGATTACTGATGATAAGTCGTATGCGAGGCACTGAGACAGCAGAGAGTAAAGCCTGCCTGTGTCCAAAAATAATTTTATTTGGCGTAGTTGCAAACGCGGCCAGGTAAATACAACTCTATATATCGGGTCGCTCAAAGTTTGTTATTGAGTATGATTAGTATGAAATTAATGTTTTAGATGGCAGATAGCGAATAACAAAAGGAGAACTTACAGATCTGGCGCAAATAAGCGTCAAGAGAAGCAACAGAAACTATTAAAAAAGCAGGCACTTCGAAAAATCAGTCTAGCTTAAATATTTTCGTAAAACCTAGTACATCATGTGAAATGTCTCATCAAATCAGAGAAATTGGAACAACGACGATTACAGAAATGGCAGAAACTAATTCGGATACAACGGAGAAAATCCCTTTACAGTTTCTCAATACTTCTCAATCTTCTCAGGCGAGTAGTGGCAAGACTGAAATTAATATTGATTGTGACACAATTCTATCAAACGAGGAGAAAAAAGGAGGCATAGATATAACATCAGGTCAAAGCACACATAATTTAAGTAATGTAAATGTAAGTAATTTAAGTAATTTTAATGACTCAAACAAATTTGTAGCACCTAGTTTAAGCACGTCGATTAGTGAGAAATTACAATTTTTATCTTTTCAACCAATCCAGCCAACTCAAGATTCTCAAGATAATAGCATTGGCAAAGTATTGAAATTGCCGTTCAATCCCAATAAATTGTACGAAAAATTACTTCCAAATGGCGAAAACTTAGCTCGAAACTGGTTATCTTATTCAGTCGATCTTAATAAGATATTTTGCTGTAGGTATGTGTATGGCATTCACTACAAATAATCTAAACCATCCGATATCCAATTTCGTGACAGGTTTTAATAATTTTAAAGTAATCTATGATAGAGTTTCCATTCATGAAAATTCGCAAACTCATATAGATGCAGTCAAATCGTATTTTCTTGCCAAAAAAGGACAAAACATCGAAAATTATAATAACAAAGGGATGTAGGATAAAAAGACTGAAGAAATATTACGCAACAAAAAAGTTTTAACACGTCTGATTGACATTATTTTATTCATTGGAAAGCAGGGTATAGCTTATAGAGGGGACAATGAGAGTGCATATTTTCGTATTGACGATGAAGTTAACCAAAGAGGAAACTTTCTAGAATTAATTTTATTACTAGCCAAATATGATGATATTTTAAAACAATACGTACAAGATATTGCCGTCAAGTCCAAACAAAGAAAAATTAATAATCCTGATAGCAGGGGTAGAGGGAATTTAACAACTTTTCTTAGCAAATCTACGATTAACAAGTTAATATTACTTATTGGTCAAGAAATTAAGTATAAAATTAGTCAAGAAATTCGCCATGCTAGACAATTTAGTGTCCAAATAGATTCAATTCAAGATGTTAGCACAGTGGAACAATGTTCATTGATTATGAGGTATGTATTTGATGGAGACCTCAAGGAAATGCTTTTAGCTGTTTTTGACGTTAAAAAAACGACCGGAGAAGCATTACATTTATCTCTAAGGCAAGTTTTAGAAGAAAACAATTTGAAGGAAGAGAATATTATTGGGTGCAGTTTTGACGGAGCATCTAATATGTCGGGTCATTACAACGGCCTCCAGGCTCATATTAAAAATATAGCTCCAAATTCAGTTTACGCTTGGTGTTATGCACACATACTCAATTTAGTAGTTAGTGATAGCACCCAATGTAATGTAAGAATGAAAAATTATTTCGGATTGTTGAACAGAGTAGCTTGTTTTTTTTCCGTATCTTATAAGTATGAAAGTTTGGGATCAGTTTGTTGAAGACAGAAATAAATCTCACAAACGCCTGAAAAACATTCAAGAAACTAGATGGTCGAGTAAGAACAATAGCGTATTGACTTTACTCGGAAATCTTCATAACCAAGATAACGAACTCTACTCAACGCTTTTACAAGCCCTCAACTATCTTAGTGCTCATTTGGAATATGATGCAAAAACCTGCTCAGAAGCCACCTCCTTGTTGAAAATCTTCTGTCAGTATGAAACCATATTAATGTAATTCGTTTTTCTCGAATTGTTTGGATATCTTAATCCGGCTTCCAAATACTTACAAACCGAGGGCTTAGATTTTATGCAGGTCTCCCACATAGTGAACAACGCAAAACAAAATATCAAAAACATGTACGAAAAGTTCCACAATTTGAAAAACTTAGCTGACAAATTCATCAGATATTTAATTGACAAAGACGAGCTATCAGATGTAGACATAGAAAGCGAATTTCCAAAATTAGGAACACGCAAAAAGGAAAAGATGCTTGGAGAACTAGCTAATGACTTTGTTCAACCTGATCAGTACAAGAAATTTGAAACTGAAGTATACAAAACGATAATCAATCAACTGTTACTAGTCTTCAAGAAAAGTTTGGCGCAAACGAATAAATTTATAATGATTTTTCATTTCTTGACCCAAGAAATTTCGCTGAATATATCAAATAAAATCAACATGGATCCAGATGACCTTCATACAGAACTTAGGACATTTTCAGAAATTTTTCAAAGTTTAGAAAAAATTAAAACAAAGTATTGTATCCAAAGCAACAATAATAATTCTGAGTGTAACGGGTGCGTTCACTGTTGCTTTCAGTTGATTAGACAGTTTATTATACACATTTCAACGTATACAAACCTGTATATTGCATATAAATATATAATTACCTTATCTCGTACCCAAGTTGCTTGTGAGCGCGTTTTCTCAAAATTAAAAATTGTCAAAACGCCTTTACGGTCTAGTTTGTCTGAAAATTTATTAGAAAGTTTTATTCTTATGAGTGTAGAAACGGAAACGCTGCGTTCTATAGACCCAGAAAAAATTATTTTGCGTCTGACTGTAGAAAACTCACTGTATAAAAAAATGTTAATTGGTTAAAGTAAAGTAATTATTATATATTTGCGGTTCTTCACCCCTATTTTTATTTACTTTGTTCCTTTTTGATGCCAAAAGTTTATTTATTAGGTCTTCAGTTCCTCGTTTTAGAATTTTAGAGTTTTTTTTATTTGTTGTATTTATTTTTATAAGAATATTTATTTGGTTTGATTTATTAAAAAATGTATTTATTTTTATAATTTGTTTATTTTGTCTTTCTGTGTTTATTTCATTTTTTACTCTAAGACAAGTGTAGAGATCTTGCACCTTAATCATTAATAGTACGAAAACCAATAATTTGTTGAAATTTCCGTAGGCGACTCATGAAATAGAATGAACCTGGTAATTGGGGGTCCCAATTTTTCAAAATCTCACTTGGCAAAGATAGGCCAGTCCGGCACTGCTTATCACAATATCAAAACATTGTATATCTTGAATACCTCACGATTTATAACTTGTGCCATCATTTTAATTGTGTAGGATATTTGAATTCGATTAATAGTTTCTTAACATTCAAAATATAATAACACTTGTATTGGTCAATTAAAAAATTATTATTTATAACTAAATAGTAATACATTTATAAATAGGTTAATATTTATGACACATAAAACCAAATAACTATAGAGAAAGAGATCTTTCTTATCAACATTAGTTGAATTTATAACGTGTTGCCATCTCTATTTCTATAAGTTAACCAGAAAATACAGGGTTGTATTAGGTATTTAATAGTTTTTAAAATTATTGGAAAATAATAATCTGACTGTTTATTATCTTATTTACTAATTATATTATAATTTAACTTATTTCTCGAGTTTGAATTTATAAATTTAAAAGACGTATCCTCAACCACCATAATTCCTTGTTTATGGTTAAGAGTTTCTTCCTTATAGACTAGTATAGCTGGCTCACTATACTAACACACAAAATTGATAGACTAATTTCATTTGGCGCTCAACAACTAACATTATAATAATATAAACCTTGTAAACCTAATTAATAATTGAAATTTATAAATAAATAAATAAAATATCATAACCATAAATAACACACTCTGCTTATTTAGTTCGATCTCCACAAACGTCCCGAATCGACTGACTCTACAGTCATCGATCGTCGTTCTTGTTTATGTAGTCATCACCGGTTCTTTATTACTAATCAGTATACGGATTTATACACTACAATTTCGAATCAGTATACGGAGTCATACACACTACGGTATACTTCAATATAAAACTATTTTTCTCTTAACACTGTTAAAAATAATTCTAACTTAAAAAATCGTGCTAGAAGTAAATTGACAGAAATTTCTTGTAATTAATTTTAGTATCTTTATTATTTAATGTTATCAAACTTACATTTTAAAGTAGAAGCCCTTTTCTCCAGGATGTAGAAATTGTAAATAAGATCCCGAATCATTTCCACTTCTTCAAATTTTAGTGCATTGATTATAATAATTTTTGTTTTTACACCTAGTTTTTTAGAAAATATGGTTTTTGATTAAACTAGCTAAACGTCTTAAAATATTCAAAATCAAAAATATTCAGCAATAAAACAACCCTCAAATGTCAAATTATAAAGTGGCTATCGGCATAAATCATCGTCCTACGTAAGTGGTCGTTACTAAGCGACGTAGATAAACAAGACAGAATTTGGTTTCTGCGAATGTCATTGTTCCAACTTCAGATGGCTTCAACTTTCGTGAAAAGAAGTCTAGCTCACGAAACTCGTGGGAAATGAAATATTTCGATACAAGTAGCCCGTAAGAGATGAAAAACTGTATTACAACATGGTAGGTTTCTTAATCGAAGACGCACTTGAAATGTACATTTTTCTTTATGATCGTAGAAAATAGTTATTTATGTAACAAGTGTGTAAAGTAGCCTTTTTTCGACGAATGTGAATATTGTCGCATGAACCGCAGGCGAATGCGACAATCACATGAGTCGAAAAAAGGCATTTACACACGAATTGCATACAATATTTTTTCTACTACCGAAAATTTTATCAAAATACAGAAGTTTATTAGTAATTCTCTTTACGCACTAGTGCGTTACGGTTAGGAGGTCTCCTCCAGAGTTCGCTAACATGGTGGCCGATGACCTTCTAAAACAATATTCTGTATACATGGCTGGATCAGGTAAATGAAGGTACTTTGATATAATAGATATCATTTTGCCAAATGTGTTTATACCCACTGGTTGTTTTGTGCATTTATTATTTACATATTTTAAAAAGAATCTGGAAGTATCCACCATAGGAGGTCTTAAAGCAATATATTTTCTAATAAAAGCCAAATAATCTATTTTTGAATTAGTTGGATTTAAAATAGTAAAAACCTTTTCTGTCCCTTTTTAGTTTCAGGAATTCTAATGATTAATATTGTTTCCTTATCTTCAATATCTGCGATTGTTACTTTTGTCAACTCTTTTTTTCGGCATGCGCCGGAAATACCAATTATAAAAGCCACCTAAAAATAATTATCACTAAAAATTAACACAAAATTAAAAGAGTGGCATGAGCGCGCTTGAACCTGGGACCTCCCGCATGTGACTCTCGCACCTTATCCACTACACTACGGATAACTATAATAAACGTGAAATTTGAGTACATATACAAACGCAATAGGATAGCATTTCTCTGAAAATTCTATGAAGTAGAATTTTTTTATATGAAATTTATTGGAAACTGTTTATAAATGAAATACAGGTACTTACTATTGTAAATGATGCTTACTTTAATCATTAGAAACGTCGAATCAGGAGCCGTCTCGAGAAATGTTACCAAGTGATCTTTTTCAAAAATTTTTGATTTCTTAACTTTTTGCCCTTTGCTTTTATTTTTAATAAGAGCTACTAATTTATAAAATTTAGAAAAATCAATATTATCTTTGATTTTTAAAGTAGTCTTCAACGTTGAAAATATCGACCATGTTGTGGATGGTTGGTAGTGTTTCAATTCGCTTGAAAAATATGCCATATTCGGAATATTTTGTTATTTTATTTTTCCTACAACATTCTTTAAACAAATTGTATTTTGATTCGTAAATATTCGCAGATTTTTGGGGCAATAAATCATTGGAAGCATTATGTGCTACGTCTAATATGTTTGGTGGTGTATTTGCGAAATAATCTTCTGAGAGATCGTCAGAGGAATCCATCTTTATAATTATATGTACTTATCTACTACGATATCCAAAAAAAAAATCCAAAATAACATCATAGTTTCCTATACTTTTGCTTACCTTAATAGGCAGTGGCGTAACTAGGATGAAGCTCTGAGGGGGGGGGGATGAACTACCGGGAGATTTGGATATCGGAAATTTTTTCAAATTTGAAGCCCCTAAAACTGTATTTTAGCTTTGTTTTTCTAATAAAATTATAGCCTACAGCTCATAGCTTTTAGTACATTTCAATAAAGTATAGGTTTGCGGTGATTATGTATTAGATTTTTTTTCATTTTTAGGGTTCTGGGGGGGGTCTATCCCCCTCACCCCCCCCCCCCCCTTAGTTACGCCACTGTTAATAGGTATAGTCGGAAGATCTCAATTTAAGTTTTAAATGTCAAATTCAATGCACGAGGAAATGTCAGTCACTCACAGCCAACTTATATAGATAACACTTATGCACCATATTTTATTATTATTCAGTATACAATAATTATTTATTAAATTATTAGGTATGCACTTTACTGAATTCTATATGTTTCAATCTCTGATTTAAAAAACAGATTTAATATCCGTTTATTATACCTACCTATCTTTTTATAAGAATAGCTAGAACTACATACAAATTGGAACTTTTTCTTTACGCACTAGAGCGTAAAGAGATACTCTTTACGCACTAGTGCGTAAACTAAAGTTTTACGCACTCGAAAGTGTGTCTAAAGTTCATATTTTACGCACGGTAGTAGAAAAATGTATTATTGGAACAAAAGTCTCAGTTCGTCATTGATAATAACAAAGAAGTGATCCACAACTATACTGAAACAGGATATTCGGGACGGTACAAAAGGTGTGTGCACCCACACACCTTTTGTACTGTAGCACGCGGTGATTGTCCTACTACTACTATAATTTACACACACTCGGTACAAAACTTTGACGAGGTGAAAATGTCAACATTGCGCGGTTGAATTTAAAATATATAAGGCATATCTGGAATCAATCACGAACACATGTCAACTGAAAATAAATAGCAAGCAAGCAAGCACATTAGACTTTTTGATTTAATCCCCTAATACTAACAGTCTTTAAGAAAGTGGAAACACAATGACATGACATTAAAGTAAAAGTTTGATGAAATACTTTTTCTCTTTTCCGTAGTATCATGGTATTTGGAATAATACTTATTCATGTAGGTATTATACAAGGCGAGACAGATCAACTTGCTTATTTGAATGTTGCCTCTAGGATCGACAGTTGCTCGGAGAATGGTGGAAATTTTCATACCGCTTGCTTCAGTTAGCATCATGGAGTGGACGAAGTTGCTTTGCGCGAATAAAATATAAATCTGCATTACATTTTCTTTTATTGAATTTTAAAGGAAACAAGTTTGTTTAGTCTCACGAGGCATTAAATTCATTAATGATATTTATTTCTTTTGTTGATGAATAAATAAATAAATATTTGTCAAACGTTTTTTAGTTTCACATTTACTTCATTTTATCCCGTAAAATTTTATAATGAAAAATTATTTTTTATTACCTTTAAACCTAATTCTTTTCATTGTACTATAAAATAATCATTTCTTGTTACAGGTTCTTATCAGCGATAACGGAACTCCTCCTCTTACATCTACAACTCGAGTGGTAGTAGGGGTAGAAGACATCAACGACAACGTTCCTGAATTTGAGCAAATCGCCTACGAAATTCAAATCCCGGCTGTAAAAAGTGAAACCGATCAACCTCTTTTCCAGGTAATTTCCTATGAAGTTATAAAAACATGGTGCACTTTCATTTTTACTGAGATCAATATCGATATTGGCGTCGAGGTGTCAACCCTATTTGAGAAAATTGCAATTTTAAAGATTATTTTCAAAGGGAAGGAATGTTTTTGAACAATCTCAATTTTTTATTAAAAAACGTATGACTGATTTATACAAGTTTAGCCTCTTAGGGTGAATATTTAATTCCATAAATTATTATTGATATACAGTGATGTTTTTTTATCTCTGAACATACCGGTAGTCCCAATAACTCTCTGCCATATCCAGGAATCGTTTATAGTATGGCTTCGTGAGAAACATTTTCATCATAAGAATTGTTTTAAGAAAGACGTGAAAATTATTTACAGACTTACAGATCCAATGTTACAATACAAAAATTACAAAATCAAAAATGTATCAAATTTGTCCCATTGAGGAAGCTATACAATTTTCTTGTAAATCTCTTTAAAATTGGATTTTCCTTGTCCTCTTAATAATTATTTTAATTACTTCAATTTTACTGTTACTGTCATCGATAATCGGCGTTAAGAGGGTTAAAAAGGAAATTTAGTAGTAGTAGTAGTAGTAGTGACTTTTATTTTCTTTTCCGAAAATATCTTTTTTAAAAAAGACAAAAATAATTATAAGTTTTATTTCGAACTGTACAAAGCGTATAACAGAGTATCAAATGTAACAAAGAGTAAGAAAAGAGTGTTTACATACGGTATGTATACATATATAAAAGTGTTTATGTTGCAGTTTTGCAGGTGTTCCTCAGATAAGGCTGTAGACTAGGGTGGAATGAAAAATGATATTTTTAAATTTTTAAATGTAATAGTGATAAAAAGTTGCCTATTGCCTTTGAAAAGAAACTGTTAAAATTTGGTTTTAATTTGAATATTTTTTGAGGTGCCGCAAATCAGTTAAAAATATGAAAAATTTTATATTTTTGAAGATTTTTTTTTATATACCGAAAAATTATTTTCGTCGTAATTTTCAAATGTAATAGTGATAAAAAGTTAAATAATGCCTTTTAAGAGACCCAGTTTAAATGTGGTTGGATTAATAATATATTTTGAGGTGCCGCAAAGCTGTAGAAAATATGTATTTTTAGGCAAATTTAACTATATTTGACCATTTTTTTCTTATAGCTTAAAAAATATTTTAACTTTATAATTATGAATTGTCTTTTTATACTGTTTAATTTAAACAATTTATAAGTAAAAGAAACTGATATAGGTTAAATAGCACTACAAATAATATATATTTTTAGATATAATCCTCTTAATATGATTAAGCAACAGTAACAAAGTTTATTTCCTAGGTATTCTTAGAGAAAACCGACCTATTAAAATAATGTTGTGTTTTGTTAAAATATATAACAAATAAACACAATGGTGACAGTATTAGGCAATAGGCAGGAGTACACGGTGGGGAAACCAGAGTGGCGGGGGAGCCCCTGTCATTCATTTCAGTGCTGACTGCTGAAGTGATTGAGTGAGTAGTAAGTGCGGTTATCTTGCGTGGTTAAAGTGTCGAACTGTCAGTTTTTTAATGTTATATGTCTAACGTGAAAGTCTTTTTTTTATATAAATTTATTTTGATAATCACTAGTGCTCTGGCATTGTCAAAACCAATTAAGACTAGACTTAAGTTAGAATGTCCAATATTCAGACATTCCAAAGAATTAAGTGAGTTAAGATTGCCAACTTATTGTGATGTGATGAAATATTACCTATTTGTACGACATGAACTAAAACCAGAGGCAACTTCAAAGGAACCAACTGTAAGTGAAATATTAGATATTGTTATGAATAAAGTAGAAACTATTTGGTTAAAGGCTTCAATACCTGTAGTTTCGAAAACCCGCATGTTACAAATGGGGAAAACATACCACGACAAATATAGAAATATATTAAGATCCAAGGGCCGAAAAAGTACAGAAAGATATGACTCTATCGTAACATCTTTTTTAAATGAAAGTAATCGCCTTTTTGACGTAGCGGCTTGTAAGTGCAAAATTTTCAGATTGTAAATGTCAAAAAGAAAAAAGGGTACCGAAAATCGAGCAAACCTTTTTAACCGACCAGAGAACTACGAGAAAGATGACTATAAGTAGTGTTGATAAGGCTGTCTCAAAAATTTTAAATAAAAGAGAAGAAATAAAGCATAGATCAATGCAGCAACAGTTACAGTATAATCAATAATCAGCTGGTAAGGCGTTTCATAGCGATGCTGCAGATATTAGCGAAAAGTCTGATACTGACCCAGGTTCTGATGAAGAACCAACTAGCAACCCAGACCATTCCTCCACTCCCGCTCAGGCGTCAACCACATGCGATCAAATGCGTGTGTAATTACCAACAGTTGCGTCTATCTGTGACAGAACTGGAGTTTCAGATAGGGTTGCTGCTGCTATTGCAAGTGCAGTTCTTAAAGATGTTGGAATGATTACAGATGTTGATAAAAGTAAAGTAATTGATAGAATGAAAATTCGAAGAGCGAGGTAAATAGTTTTAACCAAATTAATGAAAATAAAGGATTATTTTTTGATGGTAGAAAAGATAAAACAATTTTACAAGAAAGAAAAGGAAATAAATTTTACAAGAAAATTATTGTCGAAGAGCATATTTCATTAGTAGAAGAGCCAGGTTCATTCTTTCTCGGGCATGTAACTCCAGCTTCTGGAACAGGCGAAGCCATAAAAAATAGCATCATAGAGTATTTTAATGGTAACAATAGTTTGGATTTATCCAGCTTAACTGCTATTGGATGTGATGGAACGGCAACAAACACAGGAGTTGATAATGGTGTACTTGCTTTGATGGAAAAAACCTTAAATAAACCACTACAGTGGCTGATTTGTTTGTTTCATGGTAATGAGTTGCCTTTGCGCCATCTTTTTTGTGGATTAGACGTGAAAACAACAGGTCCTAATGAATTTGCAGGTGTAATAGGAAAGCAGCTTGAAAAATGTCATGAGCTTCCAGTGGTTAACTTTTCTCCAATACAACACAACCTTCCTGATCTTGAAATAAAAAAAGATTTAAGCACAGACCAAAAATATTTACTTGAAATGTGCATTGCGATCTCAAGTAGTGAATGTTCTCAAGACCTCTCCTTAAGAAAACCAAGAAAGTTGGCCCATTCACGATGGCTCACGTTAGCAAGTCGCATACTTCGGTTATATGTTGGAACAGAGAATCCTTCCAACCTTAAAACCTTAACAAAGTATGTCGTGAAGGTGTATGCCCCCATCTGATTTCATATTAAACTCAAACCATCATGTGTAAATGGTTCCAAACATTTATGGAGACTGATCAAATTCTCTTGTTACCTTTGTGAACAGTATCGAAATATAATTGATCCTATCATTCAAAGAAATGGTTACTATGTTCATCCTGAAAATGTGCTTCTCTGTATGTTATCTGATGAAAGAAAACACGTAAGACAGCTAGGTCTACGCAGACTTCTGAAGGCAAGATCAGAAAACGTAAATGGTGTAAGAAAATGTGTGACCCCCAATATCAATTTTCATATGATTGATTGGTTGGACTTAACAATCACAGAGCCTCCGATGACCAAACACATAACTGATGAGGCTTTAAAAGGGTATATCAATGAGGCAAAAGAACATGGTTGCCGAATTCAGTCGATAGACTTTCCTCGTTTTCCCTGCCACACTCAAGCCGTGGAAAGAATAATAAAACTTGTAACAGAGTCATCACTAAGTGTCTGCGATCCTGAAGCAAGAGACGGCTTTGTTAATGCAAGAATTGAATCTCAGAAGATGATGCCTAAATTTGAGACCAAAAACCAATTCTTGGTTGCGAAGAATTGAAGAAGTTTATAACAGAAGAAAGTTAAAAGTACTGAAATAAAATGAAAGTAATTTGATCTATTTCATGTCTAATTTCCTTCAATGAATTTTATCTCAGCATCAATTTTTATGTATCTTTCCATAAAATATAGAAGAGTTTATGAAATGTTTTGTAGCATGCGCTTCTTATCCCTGTCTAAAATCCCTATAAAGCTGAAAAACTACAATTATTTTAAATATATTTTATTACAATTAGTATTCCTCCATAATTTAGTTTTAAATATTGTAATTTAAAAGCTATTATTGAGCACCATTTCTTAGGTAAATTTATTGATATCATTGAGTTTTCTAAGGTGAGCTTTCTATTCTGATATTAAATTCTCATTTATTTGACGTTTTTGGACAAATCATCAGTATAGCAATTACAAATATAATAAATATATCACTACTAATCCCTATGCCTTTACTTTTCATACAAAGAAAACTGTTTAAACTGTTATTTAAAAATATATTAAAAGAACAGAATTGGCAGATTTTTTTTTCAATTTATTAGAAAATTTTTAGGGCTATTGCGGCACCTCAAGATATAGATATAAAAAAAATTAAAATTTATAGTGTTGTTTGTGATACAAAGACGCAAGTTTTGAATGCTATTAGAATGTTTTACGGTAAAAAAAAAATTTTGCCTATAACTTCATTCCACCCTACTGTAGACATAACTCCTCCCGTCTTTAGGTTTCGAGAAACACGAAGTGGATTTTCGAAATTTCGTTTTCTTCTATGGGATTTTCTTTTGGCATCTTCTTGAAGATTTTGAAAATTTGTGTTCTATATTTAAGTAAAATGCAGATTAGAACACATGCGATAGTGATTCCTATGATTGTTCCTATCGAGCTTGATTTATATGGGTTGTCTTCGATTTCTGTGATTGGTTTCAGTTCATTTGAAATTCGGCTGATTTCCTTGAGTTCTTCGAAGTCAATTTCTGTTATATTTGGTATCTGGTAGTTTCTGGAGGCAATCAATGTTTCCGTTTCAATTTTAGGTGATATAAATGGTTTGTCTTTGCTGATCGGAATTGTGTGTTAACATACTTTTGATTATCGGTCCATATTTCGCATGAATCTGGGATTTTGATAAGTACTGGAGACGTCACTGGAATATATTCGGCATTTGGAAAATATTTGACAGGGTTTTTCTGGAATTATCAGAATTTCGTCTTCTGTAACTTGTTCTATGCTTATTTCTTGAACGTTTACTTCCATGATATGGAAGCGTGTCGCATCTTCTCCTCGGAGTAATTGTATAGGTTGTCTTGGGATATCGGATTCTGTCTGCAGTAGTATGTTTCTTCTAGTAGAGGACATTCTTCTTTTTCAAATTGGTTGTCATCGTCTTTGTGTGCCAAATAAGGGAATAAAGAAATATACATTTTGCGGTTTTGGATAACGGGAAAAATATGATAAAATTCATAAGTCTTGCCTTTAAGAATAGGTACATGAATTGCAAAATTTAGTTTAGAGTTTGATATCGATACTTGTGGAGAAATTTGCATGAATTAATTTCCCCAGGCGGTTCTATTTAGAAGATTTGTCCCACCTCTAATAGTTAAATATTCGCCACTTGGCTTTCTATTCTTAGAAAGGATCTTTTACTAGTTCAACCCTCCACCATGGGTCCAAGTCAGTATAACTATGGTACTCGTAGGGTCCATGCCGCTAATTGGAGCTACCGCAAACGCCGTTTTAATAACCCGCTTTTTTATGTAGTATCTGTTCTTCCGGTATTGTGCAAGTTAATGTAACACTATTAATTCGAGACGAATATAAATACTTGTAATTATTAGTAACTGTATCAGTGCCGGTTGTTCAGTGACAAATACGCCAGATTTTAGTGAGAAAGGCACGCTGTTGCCAAATGGTTCAAACTGTTTAGTAAAACCTAAGTTATTCAGTATTCTGTTTTATTCTCGGGTTTCCCGAGTGGTCCTTCACGCTAGACTATCGAAACGCAATGGGAGAATAGGGGACGCTATATCGCAACCATACAGTCTACTTCTCATTCAGTTTCCCTTACTCTAACATTTTTGGTCAACGTCGAGCTGGATTTCAATCAATTCTGATTACTAAAAACTCATATACACTCGCTTCAATTATTTAGAGGCAAACATTTGTCTCTTCCGCTACATCCTATTTTTGGACACATTATGGTGCCATCGCAAACTCTATTAAACCGCTTTATTTAATAACTAAGTTGCCGTGATAAAATTTACATCTGACAACAACGCAAGCCACCCTCCACTTAGAAGTTTCTACCACAGTTTATAGGCGAGCGGGACGCACCCCCAAATTGACCTTACAGTGACCACGGAAGTACTAATCGCTAAGACCACTTTTACTTTATGTTTTCGGGGTCGCTGAATACGAATATAAAATTATTTTTACGATAAAATTGGGGGAACATGGAAAAAAACTGCAATTTCAGGTAAAATTGAGACAATTGAGTTTGGCGTTTTTCTGTGTTCATCTCGCTATATCTTCCACATTTATCAATGTATCGTTATGACTATTGCGTATCTAAAGATCTAAACAACAGGCCTACTCCGAAAATTCTGCGACAATTAATACCTGAACAGTAAATTTACAATTGTTTACTTCTACGTGTTCCGAGGTTTGTCGTACAAATGCAAAAGTTGTGTTACAAAGTTTCGAATTTATGAAAACTAATTATCCAGTATTAAAATGCAATACCTAAAGAAGTTTTTGGGAGGAAAGTTTCTGATCTAAATATTGAAAAGAAAAAAAAGATATGCTATTTCAAGGTCGAGCGTAGCGTGCGGCTGCACGGCGCGCTATAACACGAGCAGCGACTATCCGAGTCGGAACTTGACATGCATCCGAAATACGGTTTTAATATATCAATTGAGATAAAAACCATTAAAATATCTTAAAAATCTTCATTTATTTCATCTGTATTTACAATCACTTCTTTATTTACACATGTATCATTATAACTACAAACATCACAGCATTTCAAATTAGATTGTCTACAAGGGCAAACGTCAGTTTCGCAAGAATTTTTGCCAGTGCACTAACAAAAGTACTGTTGTAGTATTTCCATAGAAGTGGGTCCATCGTAATAATCGAAACTCAATCTACCTGTTTCTACCACCCAAACTTTGTCACATCTTTGGAAATGATTAGAGGTTCGATTGCTTGTTTCCACTCATTGATTTGCCAAAGAGCTCTTAATAATCTTATAAAATGTGTTTATGCATCGCGGGTTCAGATGGAGGAAGTCTTGCGATTTCAGAGTTCTTTTCGATAGTTAAATGATATCTTAATGAATTTATATCGTTACGTGTACTTTTTGACGTTTTCTTTGGATCGTACAAATCAGATGTGAATGTACTGACGACTTCTTGAGCAACATGTATGTCTAAGTCGGTTATTGTAGCTAAATTAGTCAATTCTTCGTCTGACATAAGTCGTAATACTGCATTCACCTTGATCTTGCCTATGTAAAATAACGATGAATTAGTATCACAGCCTGTTAGAGCGTGTGCAGCTAACAACGACCAATAGATATTTTTTCCTAATTTTTGTGCTAAACTATGAATAGGTATATACCTTCTGAAATCAGTGCGTACGGATATTTTTCCTGTGAAAAACCATAACCATAACCTAACCATTTGTACGACTAAACTCGGAACACGTAAAAGTAAACAATTGTAAATTTACTGTTCAAGTATTAATTGTCGCAGAATTTTCGGAGTAGGCTTGTTGTTTAGATCTTTAGATACGCAATAGTCATAAAAAAATTCATAATGATATATTGATAAATGTGGAAGATATAGCGAGATGATCACAGAAAAACGCCAAATTCAATTGTCTCAATTTTACTCGAAATTGCCGTTTTTTCCATGTTCCCCCAACTTTATCGTAAAAATAATTTCATATTCGTATTCAGCGACCCCGAAAACATAAAGTAAAAGTGGTCTTAGCGATTAGTACTGCGTGGTCACATACTGCTATTTCTAAGCGACTTTCTGGGGGTGTCCCGCTCGCCTATTATTGCGTTAGCTGTGATTCAACCATCGTTGGAAGAGCGAAGAAGATATCATCAAACAAGGCAATCTAGTAGGAGTAAGAGAGATTGTCGATTCTCCGATCTCGAGGGTATATTTTTATGTACACCTGTTAGTAAAGAAATGTAACATTTTTAAAAATCTATTAGAACTGATATATTTCGCTATGAATACTGACTAAATTCACTTATTTACGTATGTATTAACCGCAACACCGTTCGTACAGAATTTTATTGTAAATTTATTGATTGTATATGAATTGTAGGTTAATGATTTGGATACATTTGTTAGATTTGTTGTAAAATATAACGTTTTTTTAGGTATTTTTACATTAATTGTAATTATATTACGCCAAACAGTGATTCAGCTATTCGTCTCGCTGTTTGTGTTTTCAAACTAAAGTTAAAAAATGTCGACAAGCATAGATCATCTTAAAAAGAAATTAAAAAATTGTAAATCTCAGCTTACTAGAATAGATAATTTTTTAAGGGATAGTGAAAACATAGTAAATGTTGAGCTGGCACCACTAAAATATGAAAATTTATTGGAACAGTACACCAAATATAAAGTACTACAAAATGATATCAGAGAACTTGACTCTGAAGACGCCGCAATTTCGGACAATGACGAATTAGCTGAATCACCAACATAGTGATCATTGGTTTAGCTGACAGAGCGATCGCTTTGTCTGATCCGGAATACCGACAAGAAGCTATACAAAAGGCTAAACAGGCATTGCTTAAAAACAGTTATCCCGAACAATTGATAAACTCTATTTTTAAGAAAAGAATTCATAAATTCCACAACTCAACAGCTAACCAATCGGGATCTAAACAACAACACGTTGATTTCTTAACATTACCATATATACCTAATTTAACAGAGAAAATTAAAAATGTTTCTAAACAAGAAAAAAATCAAATTAGTTATAAACTTAATCAACAAGAGTTACAGTACTTTAAAAACAAAAAAGTCATGTTGTGTATGAAATTCCGTGTAAGGATTGTAATAATGTGTATATAGGACAAACGAGTCAATATTTAAAAAGCAGACTGAATAGCCATAAGTATGACAAAAAAAATAAAACAGCATTAACTAATCATATGATAGAAACTAAGCATAATTTTAATTACGAACAAACAAAAATTCTAAAAACTGAAACTAACAACAAAAAACGAGAACTCCTCGAAATGATCTATATACAAAAAAACAATAACACTGTCAATTCCAAAACTGATACAAATAATTTGAGTAAGATATATTACAATTGGATACAATAATACTAATAGAACAAGTAAACATAATTTAAATAACATTAGAAAACAAACCATACTCTGTCCACACCTAGCACGATATAAACAATGTATAGAAACGCCCTCGTAAAATGAAAATAAAAACAATAAATATGGAATTAGAAAAAAATTTTAGCAACGAATTGGTAATCACAGTTGATGTATGTACGTATTCTAATGTATTGCTTGATGATTGTTCGGCTATAATTAGAAAATTTTTAAATGTTGTGTGGGAATGGCCGTTTTTAAATGTTTTTAACGATTTTGACGTTCCAATGGAGAAAATTACTGTTCTAAATATGTGAGTACTATACACAATTGATTGTTTTGTTAATGTGAATGAGGCATAGACTTGAAAATTTTATTCTATTATACACTTTTTGTAGTTTTTGATAAAGGCTTGGATTGCAGCCGAAACGTTAAAATAAATTAAATATACACGATGTCTCAGTGTCTATTTTAAATATTACTAAGGACCGAATCCCAAGAAATTATACACAAGTACATATTAAACTTTGGTCCAAGAAAATTGAAAACAATTTATTATATATATATATATATATATATATATATATATATATATATATATATATATATATATATATATATACCAAACAACTTAGTAGGGATGCGGTCAGAGGAGGGCTGAATCAGAAGACTCCTTTTTGACTAGTTAAGCTTTCGAAAATGTTTATTTTCATCATCAGAACATCTACAATGAGTGATAAATATCATTAGTGACTTATAAACCATTATAAAAAACGATTTGACTTACCAAAGTGAGTTGAAAAAGAAAGACATCGTAAAAAACTTTAAAATTTCCAATGGACATACATATATGTATTTAAAATTTACATTGATCAGGAGAGCAAAACACAAAAAACTCCAACAAAAGGCCGATCATAAAACAGCCCTGAGGTAAAATCTCTCACATTATACCAACAAGGTTAGATAAAAATTAACATTACTCAACAATTACAACTCTCACTAATAACTATTGCTCTACTGACAAAACTGAATAGGAAAGCGAAACGTTTTAAATTATTTTGTATAGTTCAGGTTCTTATTAAAGTAAAAAAGTGGATATGTTATTATCATGCATTAGACCAACAAACAAACAATTTTGATTTTATTCGAAGATTTAGAAAACAAATAATGGATCTCTAACACACAGAGAGAGTCAAAAAATTAAAATAGAAAACAGTTCTCCATCCAAATTGAAATGATAGAAAACAAATTGCTGGATCAAAAAATATTTAAAAGGATTCATGAATGCAGGGTGGAAACCAAATGTTTATTAAATTGAGTCAAGGTGTGAAATTGTCTCACTTTTAGTAATAGATAAAAGATAGGTGTAAATCTTACTCAAACCATCCAAATCGGATTTTTTATTCAAACAATTGTCCCTGTTTTTGTAAATATGGCACATTTCAAGAAAAAGCTTCTCCGTAGTTTCTTTCTTTATCCAGAATTTTAGCGTCTTCAAAATTCATTATATGATTATCATTGATTACATGTTCCGCCAAAGAGCAAGACAACTTTAAATTTCGACAATCGCTCTTATGAGAAGTCAACCTTCCAGATAGACATCTAGAAGTCTGACCCACATATATTTTTTCACAGGAATTACAAGGAATGCTGTAAATCAAATTTGAATTTTCATCCCTATTCAATTTAGTTTTAGTTTTAGTGTATAAACTATTAATAGTTAAAATATTATAAGTTGCTACTCTGACGTTGCTTACACCCCTTAAAATTTTCAACAAATTAGGAGTTAGGTTAGGTATGTAAGGTAAAGAACCAAAACACACATCCACATTGTTAAGACGTTGAGATGAATCATCGTTAATAACGGCAGGCGTGCAGAAAAGAAACTTATTAAGCATTTTAGCAGGGTAAGAATTTTCGATCAAAATATCCCTCAGAATCATGAAATCGTTCCTCTGAAAGTCAGGATGGGACAATCTACTAACTCTATCCTTAAGGGCAAGAATCAAATTTGTCTTCATCCTTGGAGGGTGACACGACCAGTAGCTAATGAACCTATCACTACACATAGGTTTTCTATACAATGAAGTTTTTATAATATTGTCATTACCTCTATGAACTTTCATATCTAGAAAAGGTAAAAAACCATTTTCTTCGATTTCAGCAGTAAACTGTAAGTGCTCGTTATACGAGTTGAACAAATCCAAAGTAACTTGAACCTTATCTATAGGAAGAGCCAAAATTAAGTCATCTACATACCTTTTCACAAAAGGAACTGGAAATTCAAGTAAACCAGTGCACTGCTTAATTAAATCGTCTAATACAAAATTTACTAAAATAGGTGAAATTGTAGACCCCATTGGGGTACCGAAAACTTGTTTATAAAACTTATCGTTAAAAACAAATACATTTGAATCAAAAATGAATTGAAGTGACTTTTTAAAAGCTGCTAAAGTAAAATGACAATGTGAACGTATTTCATTCCAATGTTTTGTGATACTTTCAAGAATGACAGGTAATGGTAAATTTGTAAACAACGAAACAACGTCAAAACTGACCAAAATGTAATTTTCAGGTATTATAAAATTATTGATAAAATTACTAAAAGTGAACGAGTCCCTAATATTATACTCATTTTCAGGATTGTAAGCGCTTGTCAAAATATCAGTCAAATATTGAGCAACACGACCATTAGGAGAATCTATAGAAGAAATTATTGGTCTCATTGATAAATTTTGTTTATGTATCTTTGGCAAAGCATAAAATCGTGGAATTATTGCATTATAAACTGTTAACTTAGGAACTATCACTTCAGGAATACAATCTGAATGACCAAGAGAAGCGACCAACTGGTTTGCCTTCTGCTGCAAGGTACAAACAGGATTTCTAGGAATGGTTTTGTAATATCTCGTATCAGATAACAATTGTTCAGAAAGTGTTATATAATCCTCCTTGTACATGGCAACAGTAACATTCCCCTTATCACTTCTAACGATATAAACATTAGGATGATCTTTCAAAAAATTCTTACATTCGGAAAAATGTAGATGTAGATGTCTATCTGGAAGGTTGACTTCTCATAAGAGCGATTGTCGAAATTCAAAGTTGTCTTGCTCTTTGGCGGAACATGTAATCAATGATAATCATATAATGAATTTTGAAGACGCTAAAATTCTGGATAAAGAAAGAAACTACGGAAAGAGGCTTTTTCTTGAAATGTGCCATATTTACAAAAACAGGGACAATTGTTTGAATAAAAAATCCGATTTGGATGGTTTGAGTAAGATTTACACCTATCTTTTATCTATTACTAAAAGTGAGACAATTTCACACCTTGACTCAATTTAATAAACATTTGGTTTCCACCCTGTATTCATGAATCCTTTTAAATATTTTTTGATCCAGCAATTTGTTTTCTATCATTTCAATTTGGATGGAGAACTGTTTTCTATTTTAATTTTTTGACTCTCTCTGTGTGTTAGAGATCCATTATTTGTTTTCTAAATCTTCGAATAAAATCAAAATTGTTTGTTTGTTGGTCTAATGCATGATAATAACATATCCACTTTTTTACTTTAATAAGAACCTGAACTATACAAAATAATTTAAAATGTTTCGCTTTCCTATTCAGTTTTGCCAGTAGAGCAATAGTTATTAGTGAGAGTTGTAATTGTTGAGTAATGTTAATTTTTATCTAACCTTGTTGGTATAATGTGAGAGATTTTACCTCAGGGCTGTTTTATGATCGGCCTTTTGTTGGAGTTTTTTGTGTTTTGCTCTCCTGATCAATGTAAATTTCAAATACATATATGTATGTCCATTGGAAATTTTAAAGTTTTTTACGATGTCTTTCTTTTTCAACTCACTTTGGTAAGTCAAATCGTTTTTTATAATGGTTTATAAGTCACTAATGATATTTATCACTCATTGTAGATGTTCTGATGATGAAAATAAACATTTTCGAAAGCTTAACTAGTCAAAAAGGAGTCTTCTGATTCAGCCCTCCTCTGACCGCATCCCTACTAAGTTGTTTGGTTTTTATCTACGGTCACTACCCGAGGTTCTCTTATATATATATATATATATATATATATATATATATATATATATATATATATATATATATATATATATATATTAAGCCAGTCCTCTAGTATAGATAAATATTCATATATTAGATTGAATTAAAAAGGAATTTTTTTTGTATATACGTATGGTGTATCATTAGACACTACCTAATTAAGAACAAAATTTAACATAAAACGAATGAATGACTTAAGCAAATGTATTATAAAATATTGAGTACATCAATTTAAGAAATGGATTAAGGATAAGGAATAGAATGGTAATGATAATATAGAAATTAATTCTTAAGAAAATGTTACCTTCACAAATAAATCCTAAGGTCAAGTCAATGTCAACAATTTTCATTAAAATCAATCTGAACGCTGCTATGTCCACACTTGAATCGGGAAAAGGATGTTAATTTGTTCAAAACCTAAAATAATAAGAATTAATAATCAAATCACTAATTTATTAACGATATGCAAATACAATAAAAAGTTGCAATTGGAAAAAAGTAATTTATAAAAATAAAACTGTATGAAATATGACATTCGGAATAAGAGCCATATTGTATGTCATAGAAATCTAGTAATCAAATCGAAATCAATGAAGGAAGTGATTGAATCTAATTATAATATTGCCAACCTAAATTCAATGAGTTGGAAGTTAATATAAAACAGAGAATGTAAATTTGAAATTAAGTTAGAGTTTATATAAAGCGAAATTAGTGCTAATTAAAGAATTAAAAAATAAACAGTTCCATATATATAAATCATAAATTTAGATTGTAGAAATTGTATATTAATTGTAAACAAATTTACTAAAAAAAAAGGAATTACAAGGATTGAAACCATTGTAATACATGTGAAAGACTATTTATATATTCTATAAGATATTGTTAAACCATTTATACAAGTGATTTCACTCTCCAAGACTATTTTAATTGAAGAATTCAGTATTTCTATAAAAAAACATTATCATTGACAATTGTTGAATAAAATAACAGATTAGGAGGCTGTGTTTTAGAGATTGTAAAAATGTTGTTGATTTTTAAAAAGAAAGAGAGTCGAGAGTTAGTTGGGGAATGAGGAACTGGGATGTAATTCTCTGAGAAGGTTTTTGTAAAAACTTTAAAGTAAAAGTTATAATTTAAATCTAAATCAATAAAAAATTCATGATATTAATGACGATTAACCCCTGTGAAAAAGTGAAACGTGCCGAACGAGTATTTCTTGGGTAAGGAATACCTAAGAAAAGAGACGAGATGTTGCAGGTCCACCACGCCGAGAATGGAATATAAGGTCTGTGTTATTTGAGTTTTTTTAATTTGGAATTCCAAACAAACAAAGAAAAAGTGAACTTTTGAAATTAATTTGAACATTGAAATTTGAATAATCTAAAATTGGCCAAAGAAACTTTAAAATAATTAATACCAAATTTTATCCATGGATAATTAAAGAACTCTAATTTTCTGCAACAATAATTTTAGATATTAAATATGTACTTACTTGTAAAAAGTTTTTCGTTTGTAAAATAATCAAAGTTCACACTACTCATAAATGCTTTTCCAATCTTAATTTCCGCTTTGCATGCTAACCTATTCTTATAACTATCAAACACACACTTAATTCACAACTTGAATTATATATGTAACTGTTTAATATAAGTTTTCAACCATATGATTCTAAATGCACTAAATTGATGCACATTGAACTGTGAAACGTTTGCATCCTCCATGTTAACTGCATACTATAATTTTGTGACGACGAGAAACGTTGTACCGGAAGAGTTGCTCCGTTGCGCCGAAGCAGCTACTATAAGCGTTCAGTGCGCATGACGATCAAAGAATACAGAGGAGGTTCAGGAATATTTGTGTGTGTAAAATTTTGAAGATTTTATCAACAATTTATTAAAATATTTTTATTTAAGTGTTGGTATTTTTTTTATTCCAGTCAATGTCCATAACACTTTTCACGAACATGGTTTAAATCATTCATTCGATTATCTTATCACAAAATCATAATAAGTAAATGTTCATATATGTAAAAATTTTTTCTAATAGGTGTCCAGGACTCAAAGAGAGAAGTCTCATGCTTCCGACTACAGTATAAAATTTAAAAAATTAAAAATTTTCATATAATTATATAGGGTTAGCCGAAGGTAAAAACGGGTAAATAAAGGTAAATCATATAAGTATAAAGAATAAAATATAAAACATATCCACTATAATATATATATATATATATATATATATATATATATATATATATATATATATATATATATATATCACTCTTCAAGTCAGAGAAAGTTCTATTGCAGCTATTTTGCTTACATATAAACATTTCCACAAATGGATGTAACGCTGTTGACATAAACTAGTAGAATTAACAAATGATGAATTACAAATATAACAAATAAAAGACATTTCTATTAAAAAATCAGTAACTTAAATTAGATATTCGATTCATTTGAGAATACTATTTTCTTCAGCTTGAGGTTTTCACAGAAAACATGAAAGAATTAAAAACAAAAATGATCAAAAATCACTTAACTTAAATTGAGTATTTCACTCAGCTTGCTGTTTCTCACAGAAAATATAAAATAAACGAAAAATATTTTCCTAACTAGTCTGATAATTTCAGTCAGAAATGAAAAATTAAAAATAGGTTACTCTGAAAACTTTCAAGCTACTACATTTCCTTATGGATTATTCACTATCCATACAAAGTAATGGAAATATAAACTTTTATATGTGTTCTAATAAATCACTTATACTGTATATGGGATCTTAGTATCGCTGCTGTTCCAAATTTTAAAAATATACCCTTGAAAGAGATACAATATGTGCTGACATTCAAATGCATATTTGATATCAAGTATGATACAGGCTTGAAAACAAAACTGTATAGCTCCAACACACTAGATGTTTTATAATTGAAGTTATTTAAAATGACATAAGAAGCAGTAATATTATTGAGACAAGGACCTCCTAGCATTATATAAAGTTGAACCGTTAAGCCTTTTGAATATAATATATCCAGTCGTTCTTTTTCCAATTTTTCTATGTCCCCAGGGGCCTTGGCTTGCAAAAATAGAGCATCTCTACATTCGGATATTGATGGCTTCCATTGCCTTCTACCACTTATATGAGTGCGCCCTTTGGGTGGTATTAATGCTGCTAACAAATACAACCGTATTGAATCTGCAAAAATATATAATAAACTTGTATAATTTACAGTTGAAATTATGCATATGAAACTTACCAGAACTTGTATCCACATCCTTTAACTGTTCTCTAAAGAGTTCATCTGATTGTTCCAGTAAATGATTACGTTTCTCATAAACTGAGCCAAAGAGAAGATCAAAATGGCCACTAATATTTATACTTTGGTCTTGGCTCATATATTTTTGCACATAATCACTATTTATCTGAAAATACAGAATTATTTAAAAAGAAGTTGGCTCAACAAACATATACGCATGCTGTTATGTCACTTTGCTTCAACAAAAATAAATAGACTTGTTTAAAACTTGTAAAACATACATTCGGTGATATAAATATATTATAAAATTTCTGAATGAGTCTCTTTAAATTGACTATAAAACAAGAATAAGTACAGAGACAGAACAGAGGCAGAAGTAAGTAGGTATCCTTATGTATATTGCGACACTTAGATACAATGTAAACAAAAGTACAGACCTACCAGTTGTAGTGCCACGAAAAGTAAGATTTGATTAAGTAATAATATGGGTATTCGTTTTTTTAATTATCCAAGAGGTTATTATAAAAATATTTAAGTACCTAGGTAATAAATAAATAATATTCTATCATTAGTTTGAAAATGTGTGAGAACAAATATTATGGGGCTGTAGTTACAAGTAGGCACCTATATAGGTCTACTTACTTCAAACTAATATGTTGTTTGGAAGGAAATTTACTTTGTTTCATCCAAAGTAACATTTTTTATTCAAACAAATCATTGTTTAAATCAAAACTTCAATGATTTGAGAGAAAGTTTATTTGTTCAAAGTAAACCTGTTGTGGTTTCAATTAAAAAAAACATTTATTTGCTCGTTTGGCGTCATTTGTGTGTTTCCCTCTAAATGTTTAGTAACCATTAATTAATTGAGAAAATGGTACGGCATTAGGTAATAACTATGTTTTTGACAAGACATTTCTTTTTCCCTTTTGGCGGTAATACGAATAATGATCAGAAGCTGTGCCATTAAAACTATTTATCTGCCTGCAAATAATTCAAATTTTGTAAATAAAATTTACTCATTGATTCTTAATTAATGACCTGCACAGAAACAATACAAATTTATATATACCTCTTTATGAACCTACTTATAAACACGTGTCGAAATACACAAAACTTAAACAGTACCTACATACAGAGACGAATTCAAGGATTTATCTATGTAGACAACTAACCCAGTTGGTTTTGTACTGGAATACTATGATTGCCTCTCAAAATACAAATATATACATACCTGCAAAATACTCCCTTAGGTGGGACAATTCCCACACATCCAGTAAATCCATAACTTGGCCACAGGTTAATGATGAGATCTTTTTTAATCTGTGACTTGGCTTTAAAGTATAACCATTGTATTCATATACCATCCATACAAAACACCATAATATAAATAAATTGAACTTTTAACGGGTTTTGTCTCTAATCGTATGCACGGTCCACGATATAAACACATCACCAAGTACCTACTTACTTACTTATCTACAGTCCAACAACTACTATGACGACAGGGTCAGGTTTTCATGTTTCAATGCTCAGCGCTGTGATTGGGTGTTTAATTTATTTAAAACAAAGAATTTAGAAATGTTTCTTTAATTTCAAAGAAATATATTTTTTGAACCAATTATATGCAACAATGTAGAATAAGATTATGGCATCTATACTTTCAAACAAATGAATTATTATCTATAAGAATTTTATATTTTCATTTAAACAAATTTATATATTTTTAACAAATATTTTCTTTATATTTAATAATTGCCTTGTTTGAAAGAAATAAATGTGATCCTTAATTTCAAACAACTCATAATCTATATTTAAACAGTTCAAATTTCTTCATTCAACACTTATTGCTTTGAGTTAAACAACATTTGTTATTAACATAAAATTTTTATTGAATAAATGTAATTGTTTAATTGAAACCAATCGTTTTCAGCGTAAATAAATATTCTTCAAGTTAAATAATTGCTATATTTGAAAGAAAGCAGTCCAAATAGTAATTGCAAACAATTTATAATTTCAATTCAAACAATTTGAATTTTTTGATTAAACACTCAATTCTTTTGCATTTATTAAAAATTGTTAATTCTAAACAAATCATTTTCAAACAAAAAATCCTTTTTCAGAGTGTACTGACTTGGACCCAGGGCGGAGGGTTGAACTAGTAAATGATCCTTTCTAAAAATAGAAAGCGCGAAGTGGCGAATATTTAACTATTAGAGGTGGGACAAATCTTCTAAATAGAACCGCCTGGGGAAATTAATTCATGCAAATTTCTCCAACTTGAGTTCCTAGAAATTGGTAATAAGTCAAAAGATTCCTTAATTTAGGAATTTGGTTAGAATCGTATATATTATGTAAATATTTAATAATTTCAAATATGTCGGAATTAGAGATTATAGAATTATGTCAAGAATTCAATTTGGAAAATACTATAGCGTTTTCTAAATTATCTAATAAAATAATCGTAGTTTGGCAATCTAAATTTATTTGTGAGATGATTCCTTGAAAGCTTAAATAACTTTCTATTTTGTCATAAAATGATGCTTGAATTTTCTTTAAATTGTTTTTCAATATTTCTTGATTGTTATTTAGAATACTTATGGATTTATTATAATGTTCAATAAGTTTTATATTCAGTGAAGTTTGTAAATTTACTTCTTGAATGATAGTTTCCTGATTTTTCTGTAATATATGGACTGCTTTATTGTATCGCTCTTAGTCGTCTGAATCTAACGTGCCAAAAAGCCATTTGTCGATTGTTCCAACTATATAAGTCCTCTTTTATTACTAACATGGGGATATAGAATATTAAATTTTTCTTTTAAAGAATTAATTAGAGACTCTGTTCTTATTAAAATACTTTGCGCTAAGCTATGGTATGGTGCATCAGCAGAGAGAAGCGTAGAGAAATGTATGTTGTGATTAGGGATGTCAGATCAAAAAATCAAAATCCCGGATTTTTTAAGAAAATTTCTGACTTTTTCAAAACATTATATTGTTATACATCGTGGACAGGAGATTCTCGCGTGCAGCCACCGTATGTGTGTGAATTAAAAAATATATGCCTTTCTTCTTAATGGGAATCCAATATTCAAAAGAAAGAATCATACTTTTTGTAGATCCTTTTAACCCAATATAATATAAAAAATATAACTTGTGAAATATTCTACAAAAATAGGCACTCATAAATTTACTAAATGTGGAAGAAACTAATGGAAAAAATTCTTATTTACATTTACCTAACTCAACGATACTTATCAGTGTCACCGCCTTGTAAAGAAATTTAATTAAATCCCAAACGTCAACGAAAAGTGAAAAGTTTTTCTCTCATTCTTCATTCACAAAGAGCTCGTTTTAATTATAAAGGAACGAAATTTTCTCAACCGAAGGTAATCAAAGTCTTTAAGGGTATTAAACCAGAGGTAATTGTTTCGGGATAAAATTCATCGATAATAACAGTCTTAATATAATACATTATTCTGAACGATTTTAGCTGTTAAGAATATTGAAATACTCATGTCACACCAATATTTCAGCAAAGCATTTTTAATTATAACAATGTGTATATGACATGTTGGAATCTAGACAGTAAAGATTAAAGACTAAAGACTTTAAAGTTTAGTTATTATCAAATAATTTTAGTAATGGATTAGTTTTACGTCATGATAAATTCGCCTTAAGCTCTTCTATATTCCATCAAACTTTAAATAAAGGCAGTATAAATTACTATCATTATTGTTTATTGTTTAATGTCGAGTTAACACCCCAAGGGTTATATGCGAAGATTATATCGTTGGATTAAAAACGTAGAACAAAATAACTGTTAAAAGTTTTAAATATATATATAGCTTTGTTCAAATTAGCTGATAGAATGTTATTATATTACTAGAGACCCTTTCTTTTACTTTTCCGCCCAACCTATCTAATAAATGCGAGAAAAGTATTGGTTTACCCAAATAAAGTTGGAATTTTGAAAAAAAAATTTGAGTTATTTTTACGTTTCCCATTAACAACAATACGAAAAAACGGTTTTTAGAAAAAAAATCCTGTGTGTATGTCGTCGTCGTCGACGTTGTAATGATTCGGTATTCCCTATTATTACATTCTTGTTCCAAAAATAGGATGGTTCGCAAACCGCTGTCGCCACTGTAATGATTCCGTGTTGAATCCGTTGTAATAATCCAGTGGCTGCTGTCACCAGTGTAATAATGTGAACTTTCACCACTGTAATAAATTTGTCTATTTATTCTGTCACCAGTGTAGTGATCGGTAATTTTATCCTTTATAGGTAATCCAGTGTAATGAATATTTGGTCACTACTGTAATAACCGCTGTGGTCGTTTAGAATTCACAGCCCTACGTTACCAGTGTATGACAACCTTTGGATTCCTATTTCCTTGAATTTTGCAGCGTGCTGTCACCAGTGCTTTATGGCACAATTTAGATCCAGGAATCCTGTGGGTAAACTCGCTGGAGGTGGTTTCCTGGCGCGAGCGGACAAGGTCTCCGTAAGCCTCTTGGGCTTATGCAATGTGCCAAGCCTGAGTTCTAAGGCCGGTCGCGTCAACCCGTTCACTCCTGCTGGTCCGAGGCTAGGGGTTGTTGATAAAGGAAACAGACTGGGTGGAAAATATGTACATATATATATATATATATATATATATATATATATATATAAAAATGAATATAATTTCATAAAATACGAGGTGCTATATGAAATATAAATTTCGATTTTCTACTACACCTGTTTTAGTCGAAATTTCAATAATTTAGACTTATTGGCCTGACCGTTCTTCGAAGGGCACAACAACTACATTCCTGGCTAATACCACGCAGAATATTGAATTACATCCCCTTCGAAAACCGTGACGTCGATCGGCCATTTTGCCGATACGGACATCTGTGGTGATTCGCAACCGATAGCGGAAGAGCATAGTACACTTACGCGTTTCGACCTTCTTGGGTCTCTTCAAGAGTGCCGTAATGCCTTCCAGTTCAGAATCTCTAATCCGAACTGAAGATCACACCCTCCGACAACCTCTCTTGGTTCGTGTAGTTACACAAGCGAGAAGTAGTCAGTTAGCGCCATCTTCACTTTCAGTTGCGAACCAACACCTCAGATAAATGCGACCGTATTAGTCGTATTAAATAAAAATGAATATAATTTCATAAAATACGAGGTGCTATATGAAATATAAATTTCGATTTTCTACTACACCTGTTTTAGTCGAAATTTCAATAATTTAGACTTATTGGCCTGACCGTTCTTCGAAGGGCACAACAACTACATTCCTGGCTAATACCACGCAGAATATTGAATTACATCCCCTTCGAAAACCGTGACGTCGATCGGCCATTTTGCCGATACGGACATCTGTGGTGATTCGCAACCGATAGCGGAAGAGCATAGTACACTTACGCGTTTCGACCTTCTTGGGTCTCTTCAAGAGTGCCGTAATGCCTTCCAGTTCAGAATCTCTAATCCGAACTGAAGATCACACCCTCCGACAACCTCTCTTGGTTCGTGTAGTTACACAAGCGAGAAGTAGTCAGTTAGCGCCATCTTCACTTTCAGTTGCGAACCAACACCTCAGATAAATGCGACCGTATTAGTCGTATTAAATAAAAATGAATATAATTTCATAAAATACGAGGTGCTATATGAAATATAAATTTCGATTTTCTACTACACCTGTTTTAGTCGAAATTTCAATAATTTAGACTTATTGGCCTGACCGTTCTTCGAAGGGCACAACAACTACATTCCTGGCTAATACCACGCAGAATATTGAATTACATCCCCTTCGAAAACCGTGACGTCGATCGGCCATTTTGCCGATACGGACATCTGTGGTGATTCGCAACCGATAGCGGAAGAGCATAGTACACTTACGCGTTTCGACCTTCTTGGGTCTCTTCAAGAGTGCCGTAATGCCTTCCAGTTCAGAATCTCTAATCCGAACTGAAGATCACACCCTCCGACAACCTCTCTTGGTTCGTGTAGTTACACAAGCGAGAAGTAGTCAGTTAGCGCCATCTTCACTTTCAGTTGCGAACCAACACCTCAGATAAATGCGACCGTATTAGTCGTATTAAATAAAAATGAATATAATTTCATAAAATACGAGGTGCTATATGAAATATAAATTTCGATTTTCTACTACACCTGTTTTAGTCGAAATTTCAATAATTTAGACTTATTGGCCTGACCGTTCTTCGAAGGGCACAACAACTACATTCCTGGCTAATACCACGCAGAATATTGAATTACATTCCCTTCGAAAACCGTGACGTCGATCGGCCATTTTGCCGATACGGACATCTGTGGTGATTCGCAACCGATAGCGGAAGAGCATAGTACACTTACGCGTTTCGACCTTCTTGGGTCTCTTCAAGAGTGCCGTAATGCCTTCCAGTTCAGAATCTCTAATCCGAACTGAAGATCACACCCTCCGACAACCTCTCTTGGTTCGTGTAGTTACACAAGCGAGAAGTAGTCAGTTAGCGCCATCTTCACTTTCAGTTGCGAACCAACACCTCAGATAAATGCGACCGTATTAGTCGTATTAAATAAAAATGAATATAATTTCATAAAATACGAGGTGCTATATGAAATATAAATTTCGATTTTCTACTACACCTGTTTTCGAAGGGGATGTAATTCAATATTCTGCGTGGTATTAGCCAGGAATGTAGTTGTTGTGCCCTTCGAAGAACGGTCAGGCCAATAAGTCTAAATTATTGAAATTGCGACTAAAACAGGTGTAGTAGAAAATCGAAATTTATATTTCATATAGCACCTCGTATTTTATGACATTATATTCATTTTTATTTATTACGACTAATACGGTCGCATTTATCTGAGGTGTTGGTTCGCAACTGAAAGTGAAGATGGCGCTAACTGACTACTTCTCGCTTGTGTAACTACACGAACCAAGAGAGGTTGTCGGAGGGTGTGATCTTCAGTTCGGATTAGAGATTCTGAACTGGAAGGCATTACGGCACTCTTGAAGAGACCCAAGAAGGTCGAAACGCGTAAGTGTACTATGCTCTTCCGCTATCGGTTGCGAATCACCACAGATGTCCGTATCGGCAAAATGGCCGATCGACGTCACGGTTTTCGAAGGGGATGTAATTCAATATTCTGCGTGGTATTAGCCAGGAATGTAGTTGTTGTGCCCTTCGAAGAACGGTCAGGCCAATAAGTCTAAATTATTGAAATTTCGACTAAAACAGGTGTAGTAGAAAATCGAAATTTATATTTCATATAGCACCTCGTATTTTATGAAATTATATTCATTTTTATTTAATACGACTAATACGGTCGCATTTATCTGAGGTGTTGGTTCGCAACTGAAAGTGAAGATGGCGCTAACTGACTACTTCTCGCTTGTGTAACTACACGAACCAAGAGAGGTTGTCGGAGGGTGTGATCTTCAGTTCGGATTAGAGATTCTGAACTGGAAGGCATTACGGCACTCTTGAAGAGACCCAAGAAGGTCGAAACGCGTAAGTGTACTATGCTCTTCCGCTATCGGTTGCGAATCACCACAGATGTCCGTATCGGCAAAATGGCCGATCGACGTCACGGTTTTCGAAGGGGATGTAATTCAATATTCTGCGTGGTATTAGCCAGGAATGTAGTTGTTGTGCCCTTCGAAGAACGGTCAGGCCAATAAGTCTAAATTATTGAAATTTCGACTAAAACAGGTGTAGTAGAAAATCGAAATTTATATTTCATATAGCACCTCGTATTTTATGAAATTATATTCATTTTTATTTAATACGACTAATACGGTCGCATTTATCTGAGGTGTTGGTTCGCAACTGAAAGTGAAGATGGCGCTAACTGACTACTTCTCGCTTGTGTAACTACACGAACCAAGAGAGGTTGTCGGAGGGTGTGATCTTCAGTTCGGATTAGAGATTCTGAACTGGAAGGCATTACGGCACTCTTGAAGAGACCCAAGAAGGTCGAAACGCGTAAGTGTACTATGCTCTTCCGCTATCGGTTGCGAATCACCACAGATGTCCGTATCGGCAAAATGGCCGATCGACGTCACGGTTTTCGAAGGGGATGTAATTCAATATTCTGCGTGGTATTAGCCAGGAATGTAGTTGTTGTGCCCTTCGAAGAACGGTCAGGCCAATAAGTCTAAATTATTGAAATTTCGACTAAAACAGGTGTAGTAGAAAATCGAAATTTATATTTCATATAGCACCTCGTATTTTATGAAATTATATTCATTTTTATTTAATACGACTAATACGGTCGCATTTATCTGAGGTGTTGGTTCGCAACTGAAAGTGAAGATGGCGCTAACTGACTACTTCTCGCTTGTGTAACTACACGAACCAAGAGAGGTTGTCGGAGGGTGTGATCTTCAGTTCGGATTAGAGATTCTGAACTGGAAGGCATTACGGCACTCTTGAAGAGACCCAAGAAGGTCGAAACGCGTAAGTGTACTATGCTCTTCCGCTATCGGTTGCGAATCACCACAGATGTCCGTATCGGCAAAATGGCCGATCGACGTCACGGTTTTCGAAGGGGATGTAATTCAATATTCTGCGTGGTATTAGCCAGGAATGTAGTTGTTGTGCCCTTCGAAGAACGGTCAGGCCAATAAGTCTAAATTATTGAAATTTCGACTAAAACAGGTGTAGTAGAAAATCGAAATTTATATTTCATATAGCACCTCGTATTTTATGAAATTATATTCATTTTTATTTAATACGACTAATACGGTCGCATTTATCTGAGGTGTTGGTTCGCAACTGAAAGTGAAGATGGCGCTAACTGACTACTTCTCGCTTGTGTAACTACACGAACCAAGAGAGGTTGTCGGAGGGTGTGATCTTCAGTTCGGATTAGAGATTCTGAACTGGAAGGCATTACGGCACTCTTGAAGAGACCCAAGAAGGTCGAAACGCGTAAGTGTACTATGCTCTTCCGCTTTCGGTTGCGAATCACCACAGATGTCCGTATCGGCAAAATGGCCGATCGACGTCACGGTTTTCGAAGGGGATGTAATTCAATATTCTGCGTGGTATTAGCCAGGAATGTAGTTGTTGTGCCCTTCGAAGAACGGTCAGGCCAATAAGTCTAAATTATTGAAATTTCGACTAAAACAGGTGTAGTAGAAAATCGAAATTTATATTTCATATAGCACCTCGTATTTTATGAAATTATATTCATTTTTATTTAATACGACTAATACGGTCGCATTTATCTGAGGTGTTGGTTCGCAACTGAAAGTGAAGATGGCGCTAACTGACTACTTCTCGCTTGTGTAACTACACGAACCAAGAGAGGTTGTCGGAGGGTGTGATCTTCAGTTCGGATTAGAGATTCTGAACTGGAAGGCATTACGGCACTCTTGAAGAGACCCAAAAAGGTCGAAACGCGTAAGTGTACTATGCTCTTCCGCTATCGGTTGCGAATCACCACAGATGTCCGTATCGGCAAAATGGCCGATCGACGTCACGGTTTTCGAAGGGGATGTAATTCAATATTCTGCGTGGTATTAGCCAGGAATGTAGTTGTTGTGCCCTTCGAAGAACGGTCAGGCCAATAAGTCTAAATTATTGAAATTTCGACTAAAACAGGTGTAGTAGAAAATCGAAATTTATATATATATATATATATATATATATATATATATATATATATTTAAATACCTAGATCTCATTTTTTCTGGTTAAGTTAATGTAGGTTATATAATTTGTTCCAGGATGAAAATAACAAGATGAGAATAGTATATACTAATTAGCTTAATGTTTTAATTGAAACTCACGGTATCTAGTTAATTCCACAATATAATAAAAGTTATTGAAAATACTAAAAAAATGACAATTGTTTCGATAAATCAATATCATCGTCAGGCATTTCATTTGATGACTACCTGATGTTTAGTAGTTATATTTGGCTAGACCAAGAAGTGACCTAACTTGTGATTGACTTAATATATGTTTATAGAAAAAAGAAGAAGAAGATGTGATATTACAAATATTGAAGCTTAGATATTATTAGCCCTATGGTGATATCCTGGATATAATTTTTCCAATTAAGATCAGTATAACTGTGCAATGATATAGAAAACCAGGAAAACTATATGTGCTGATCTTTACAATTATCACTTAAGAAGACAGTTTATTAGTTTTCCTGGTTTTCTATATCATTGCACAGTTCTACTGATCTTAATTTGAAAAATGATATCCAGGATATCACCATAGGGCTAATAATATCTAAGCTTCAATATTTGTAATATCACATCTTCTTCTTTTTTCTATAAACATATATTAAGTCAATCAAAAGTTAGGTCAATTCTTGGTCTAGCCAAATATAACTACTAAACATCAGGTAGGCATCAAATGAAATGTAACTTCTGTCATTCTGACGATCATATTGATTTATCGAAACAAATGTCAATTTTTTAGTATTTTCAATAACTTTTATTATATTGTGGAATTAACTGGAAACCGTGAGTTTCAATTAAAACACTAATATGAGCAGATTTCACGAAGTAAGGGTCGAGACAGTTAATTTCACTAATTAGTGTATTAACGGTTATAATAATTATAAAAAGATATCTAACATAGACAAAGTAAATCGAACAATACAAAACATAATGTACATAAAAGTGTAAATTTAAATTTAAAAATTAAAAAAAAAGTTACTAACTTAAAGGTGGTATTTCGTGCCCTCTTGCTCATAGAAGAGAACGTACGCTTCCCCACTGACTAAAGATTTCGATGATATTGATGACACCCTTGAGTCATTATATTCCTGCCACTGTCCCGTGTAGGGATGTCGGCAGTAAGCCGTGTAGTGACCACTGTAAGTGGTTCCGCTGTGATTTAATATAGCGTAGAGGTTGTACCTACAGGGTGCCATATTATCAGCCCCGTAATGGCTCATATCAAGCCCTTCTTTTGGAAAATCTATTGTAACATTAAGTTTTCCCCTAAATCTTTCAGTCGACGAAAAGCGCTTCAGGTGAATAACTAGGATTTTCGGAAATTTATGAATGGAGAATGATTTAGTGCATAGTCTTCGTTCCTTACATTTCGAACATGTCGGTTTCTCATCACCGTCGAGCGATTCTTCTCTTGTAAACGAATCCAAACATTGTGAAAGACGTAATTGACCTGTTATTTGGGGTATGGGAAGGGATAAATCCCAAAAGGGATCAAAGGTAACAGAACAGTGACCACAATATGTACACTTGATTGTAGATTTTAATTGACCGACGAAGTTAACTACGATCTTGGAGTTGTCCATTTGCAAATGTCTTAACCAAGATTCTTGCGCTTTTTCATTGTCACTGAGTTTTTCATCAATTTCTATTAATATTGGTTTAAGTTTTTCATATATATTACAAACACAAAATAATTAAGTACAGTAATTCAGCCCTGGTTGGGACCAAATAAAAGTTAATCGGGGGAGAATGTCCCGGTACAATACACTAGAAATTAACTAGGGAAAAGACGACTTTCATAATCTGGAAGTAGTTTCTCCTTATTATGACAAAGTAAAAGATGTCTTGCATATGACTATTCCTGTACGAGGTATGATTACAATTAATATGACTCGGGAAAAATCTGAAAGTAGTCTTTCCTGACTATGACATAAATGAAAGATATCTGGCGTATGAATAATCCCTGTATAATATAAGAAAGTAACTATCAGGATTAGTGCAAAAAGTCTTTCTAAATCTGAAGGTAACCTGACCTGGTTATGATATAAATAAGATATTTCTTACATATGAATATCCCTGTATAATGTAAGAAAGTAACTATCAGGACTAGTGCAAAAAGTATTTCGAAATCTAAGGGTAATCTGACCTGGTTATGATATAAATAAGATATTTCTTACATATGAATATCCCTGTATAATGTAAGAAAGTAACTATCAGGACTAGTGCAAAAAGTCTTTCGATATCTGAAGGTAATCTGACCTGGTTATGATATAAATAAGATATTTCTTACATATGAATATCCCTGTATAATATAAGAAAGTAACTATCAGGACTAGTGCAAAAAGTCTTTCGAAATCTGAAGGTAATCTGACCTTGTTATGATATAAATAAGATATTTCTTACATATGAATATCCCTGTATAATATAAGAAAGTAACTATCAGGATTAGTGCAAAGAGTCTTTCGAAATCTGAAGGTAATCTGACCTGGTTATGATATAAATAAGATATTTCTTATATATGAATATCCCTGTTAATATTTAAATTCCCGTGACTAAAATTTAGGGTTCCCCTGGATTATTAAATCGATTGCAAATCGTTCTATTTCCTAAATATGTTAGGTGAGGGGCTCGAATGTCAACAGTGCACTTAATATGACCATGAAATGTATCTTTGGACACCCCGACAAATCAAATAAATGTCGATACGATATTTGTTCAAAAAAAATAAATATATTGACAGAGAAAAAAACTTACGCTTCATTTTCGAAATATCACAAATCACAACAACACAATATCACTTGTTTACGTAAGGGCCGTCGAAGATGGGGAGTGTCAGGCCATACGGTACCTAAGTACTCTATGAGGGTTACTTCCTCACAGCCTCGGTTACCAAATTTTCAGCTATTTATTTCAGAAGATTTGGGATATGTCATTTAATTTCCTTCTTGTTGCCCTTGTCTCATATTTTTCATTTTCGTAATTGAAGATTAATTTTCAATTCATTTCTTTATACTAAGTTGCAAGGTTTGCCCATATTTTTGATAAACAAACCTTCGTGTGTTTTGTCATCGACCTTGTCGGTTGTGAAAATTGTTTGTTTAAATTCTTTTCTGCTGTAGGTCAAATTTTGTTTTTATATTAAATTGAATTCGACTTATTTTATTATCAAGAAAATTATATCTATATAGGGTGTCCCTAAATTTCCCTTTGCCATATTTCGTGTTTATTACATCGTCGTCGTCGTTGTCGTCGGTCACTTTTCGTTACATGTCTTGTTAGCACGATGCAGCCTCTGGAGTGCAACAAGTCCCCATTTTTATGATTACATATTGTTAAGGACATGTCACAGATGAACCCTATGGATTTTCAGCTCACCAGAGCCAGTACAACAGGTGCTAGAGTACTTGAAGTACGACTTTTTGGTCATTTTTTGAGAAATTTCAGTTTGTTATCACGATACAGCCCTTGGAGTACAAGAAGTCACCAATTTTATAATTGAATATTATTCAGGACATCACACAGATGAACCCTATTGATATTCATCTCACCAGAGCCAGTAAAACAGGTGCTATAATACTTTAAGTACGATCTTTTTGTAATTTTTGGGGAAATTTCAGTTTGTTAGCACGATACAGCCTCCGAAGTATATACAAGTGACCAATTTTATGATTGGATATTAACCAGAGCGTCTCAAAGATGAACTCTATTGATATTCAGCTCACTAACGCCAGTACAACGGGTGCTATGGTACTTGAAGTACCAAATTTTTGTCATTTCCATAGAATTTTCAGTTTGTTAGCACGATATAGCCTCCAGAGTGTATAAAAGTGACCCAATTTTATGATTGAATATTGTTCAAGATGTTTCCCATATGAATCCTACTGATTTTCAGCTGACTAGAACGAGTACAGCGGGTCCTATAAATCCACATATACTACATTTTTGGTTATTCTAGGAGAAATTTCGGTTTGTTAACACGATACATTCCCCGTAGTGTATACAAGTGACAATTTTATAATTGAATATTGGTCAGGGCCACAGATGCGGAAAAGTTAGTTTTAATCTTTAAAACCGTTTATTTTACGAGTATTACTGTGAAATCATTTTCTAAATATACTGCAGCATTCAGCTAAAACTCGATGGTAAAAGTTTGTAGCAAAATTGGAAGACGATTGGATGTTAAGTGATGGTAAGTTTTTAAAAATGGTGACAAGAGCCACAGAGATCGCGTAAACTTGAAAATCCAAGATCTCTCATGTAATTACAACAATTATCGTTTAGAGTTTATCCATTAAAATCATTTTGGAAGCAATGTTGAGGAGTTATGAAACATTATTCACAGGATTTTAAATGATTTGAAACTTGTGGTTGTAAACGAACTCTCTCGCTATGGTAAGGAATTTTGTAACATTTTCTCCCCGATGAGAAGTAAGAAGTCGTTTCAATCTGTTCAGCGGAGGGCTACGAGAGTAAGAAAAGTGTCAAACAAATGTACTGATAAAGTGATGGATGTTTAACAGTCAATAATTACATGGACATCTTAGATAACATGATGTTACCATTAGATTAATATCGATTTCTCGTCTTGTTACTTAATATTTGGTGAATGCGTAGTAGCATATTTTGGTGGAGGAACAGCATACGAATCTTCGATTCAACCTATATATACGCCAGTTCTCTTCGAATATAAATCGTAATAATAAAAATTTTGCGTTTTGACAAGACCATCCTACTGAGGGCTAGGGATGCCGAGTTTGCGTTGGAGTAGGGGAAGCTATTCGATTGAATATCTTTTATAAATGAATTACTTGCTTTGTAACAATCATTTTTTTATCACAAACTTAGTTATAGTCACTATATTTTATAGGTTAATTTGCAGTGTTTTATATAGTTTATAGGTTTCTATATACCTTGGTCTTCTTTTAATAGCCTCTCCAGTTATTGTTATAGTTGATTCTTTTTTCGTTCGTTTTTTTAAATGAAACATTTCGCATCCACCAAAAGGTTATTAGCGACAATACAATAATATAATACCATTAGATCTTATACAATAAGTTTATAGATTTTAAATAGTCTATTATATGATTCGCCTATGATATTGACAGTCTTTTCCAAGGAGAACTTCCGTACTGTTTGGAAAATTATTTGTTGCTCGTTCGACTGTGTATTTTGGATATGCAATAAGAGCATATTTTATGCTATCTACGACGTTACACGTTGTACACATCGGGAGTTCACTATTTGTGTATAAATAGGAATGGGTATATCTTGAATGACCTAGTCGAAGCCGCGTTAATATTACTTGTATTTTCCTATTTTTAGTAGTAGGTTGCCATGGAGATATATTACTCTTTACTTCCCTTAGCTTTGATCTGGAATTCGACCACTCTCGTTCCCACGCACTATACACTTTCATTTTAAAGAATGCTTTCAAATCACTAGCAACGTTTCGACACTCACTTTCCAAATTAATATTAAAGATCGCGTCACGCGCACCAGCATCTGCTTTGTCGTTGCCTTCGATTCCAATATGCGATGGTATCCATATAAACTTAACGCTTCTAGAATTCAACTCAGCTACCAGTAATTCAGCCTTTATTAGTTTTCAAATAGGATTTTGTTGGTATATTTGCTGCAAACTTTTTAAAGCACTGAGGGAGTCGCTATGAATGAGGCTGTTTGAAAATGTCTGCGAGTTTGCGAGTTGGAGAGCTTTGTATAAAGCAAAAAGTTCAGCAGAGAAGATACTGAGGCTGGAAGGAAGTCTGTATTGGGAAATATTCCCCGAATTTACAATGGCAGCCTCTACCTCTATTTCACATTTTGATGCATCAGTGTATATTTTATTGCAGTCACTGTATTGTTGTTCCAGAATTTACTTCGTATTTGTTAAATATACTTAGTGTTGTATTAACACTAGGGGTTTTGATGGTCCAGGGTGGAGGATGATCTAAGTCTACAGGAAATACGGGAGGAAATTGAATGTCCAAATGATTTAGGAATATTCTTATCCTTTCGTAGTAAGGTTTAGCTGTTTGGGGATTATTGCTGAAGTGATGTAGATATTTATTGATGAAGATGTTATTATAAAGGGGCTTGTTTTTATTCGATGCAATTGAGGTAGCATGTGACAATGTTAGATACATTCTTCGATAATGTAGAGGAAGTTCACCCGTTTCACTATGAATACTATCGACAGGAGTTGTTTTGAAAGCTCCAAGAGCAATTCTAAGCCCATGGCTATGAACAGTATCAAATAATTTTAATGTTGTTCCATTGATCCATAGTCTATTTTAGATCTTATTAAACTTTTGTAAATAGTTAGCAGCATATTATAATCAGATCCCCAGTGTTTGTTACTTAATGTCTTAGTGTTTTAAATGAAATTCACGGTTTCTAGTTAATTCCACAATATAATAAAAATTGTTGAAAATTCTAAAAAATTGACAATTGTTTCGATAAATCAACATCATTCTGACGATGATATTCATTTATCGAAACAATTGTAATTTTTTTAGAATTATCAATAACTTTTATTATATTGTGGAATTAACTAGAAACCGTGAGTTTCATTTAAAACACTAATATGAATAGATTCCACCAAGTAAGGGTCGAGACAGTTAATTTACTGAATGTCTTCATTATGCTCAGCCTTTTATGACATGATAATATGGTTTGCTTTATATGTTCTTTCCAAGAAAGTTATTGGTCCAACCACATTCCTAGAAATTACACAGATGGCTTGAATGAAATAACTTCATCGTATAGAGTGAGTTTTGGATAGGATTCTGGGATCCTATTAGAAAATAGTACTCCTTTTGTTTTTGAAACTGAGAATTTGAAGCCGGTGTGCTGAGACCATTGTTCTAATTGGGTAAAAAAGGATTGAAATATATTTTTCATTAGAGTGGTATTTTTGCCTTTACAATAAACTACCAGGTCATCTACGTATAAGCGAGCCTTAAGAGGCTTTGGTATATCTTTGATAATCTTATTTATGGCTATTAAAAACAGTGTTGGGCTAAGTACGGAGCCTTGAGGAGTTCCGTTTTCTTCAGTTTGACTTTCGGAATATGAATTATGGACTCTTACTTGAAATGATTTGTCTTTGAGGAAATTACTAATAAATATGAGGCAATTACCACGAATATTCCATGAGTGGAGTTCTCTCAAAGAAGATAACTACCATCAATGAAGGCTGCAAACAAAATTTTAAATCATTGAAAATCTCAAAATGTAACGTCGTACTAGGAAAGAGATACTAACAGAAATGGATTCCCACAAAATCGAAATATGTGCCCTATCGGAAACCAGGAAGAAGGGAAAAGGAACATCAAAATACCAGAACTATCTACTTATATATAGCGGAATGGACAAAGGAGACTATGCAAGCTCAGGCGTCGGACTCCTAATGCATGAAAAATGATACAAGGATTTTAAACTTTTTTATATTAATTTCAGTGCAATTATTATCTAAACTCTCCTCTCTATAGGTGTTGTAAATCATTCAACTCAGTTTGTAACCACGCTGATATTGATATATTTCATGATACATTTTTCACTTTTTATAGTAAGCTAAAAAATCTGTATTTGAGTGATAAAGCTGCGTTTTAATGTCATGGTGATAATGATTAAATATTTACAATTATCAGTCTACATTTTATTAATTATATACTTGTGAATACTGTATTTGGGTTCGTCTCGTTTGTATTCCATGTCATAAATAAATACATATATTTTTTCTTCTGTATTCAGAATTATATTACATTTTCATTATTTTTGTAGACTAAAAAAGAAGTCAGTCATAATTGTATCACCAACTGTAACTAATCATAAAGTTTAATTAAATCTTCTTTTGTATATTTTTTACTTATTAAATTTAACTCGTGCATATGGCATATACACAGAAAACTGAAACAGATTGCAAGTTTTTTAAGAAGGGTAAATCAGTTGTCACTTGGTATAAAACGCATGTATAAAGCTCTAGCTCTAACTGACTATTTTTTTCATCTGGGGGATGTCGGGTAATTACAATTTGTCTGGCTGCTGAGATATAACTTTGTGATAGGTGTCTGAATAACATATATAAAAAGGAAGCATTAGAAAATAAGTGATGTTCATTAATTTTTCTCTCAGCTTTAAAGCACCTGTCAGAAGTTGTAGTCAGCGATACTGGATACTACGTTAACTTTAGACTGATATTTTACAAAACACATATATAAAAATCAGCCTTACAAATTTATGTAAAGTGTCTATTATTTTTACTCACCTTTTAACTGTAAATTTGTCACAGATTCAACTCTGTAGGTGGGCAAGCGTTCTAAGTAAATGAAACACTACTCAGAACGTAAGGTTTCATCTATTTATGTATAGGTTGTGCTTTATAGCTCTGGGATCTACTCTATTAACTCTGTTCCATTTAAACATATTCGTGATTATATTAGGTACTATAATTAGGATGAATAAAAAATATTCATTGACTTCAAATGAATTAATTTCTACGAGTCACTATATATCAAAAATATAAATTTCTAACCGTGAACTCAATATTCATAAATAATCTAAAGTGAAATAATTCTCTGTCAAATTTAGTCTTAAACAAAATTATTAACAATACAATTTTAATGTAGCAAGACACCCCCTTCAATGAGTTTGAAGAGCTCGATGATGCTCCTGGGGATGAGGATATATGGGAGACACATGGTCCTACTGATTATATCGATCTAAACCGGGTATCAAGGGTAAGCTGAACGATACATAATATTCGTACGTGCATCTTGACACGTCATTAAAAACTGTGTGCTAGAAAATTCTTATTAAAGTTTGCAAAAAGTGTTTCATCAACTAATATCTCATTTTCTAACGGCATGCCATCATTCATTGGAGCTACAGGTATAGCATGGCAAACATTAAATAATTTGATAATCTTAATCTGAGTGAACAAGAGTTATATCGCTAACTTTTGCTACTTATTGCTGAGGTATTGATTAATTTCACTTAACTCACGTACTGAAATAATAATTAGTCAGCGGATATTTTATATATTTTTAATAACGTATCATTGTGGTAGATTTGACTCTAGTTTTGTTCAAAATAAACAGATATCTAAAACGTATATGCTACACAGGAGCTGTGTTTCTCTATGTTACATATATTTTTGTAAAAAACAAACAGTAGAACTCACCTATTGATTCAATTATATGTCAGAACAACTGCGTTTTCAGAAAAAAATTCCAAAAAGGTACTTTTTATCAGTTTGAGGAAAACGGGTTTTAAATATATGTAGTAAGTTGTACTAAAATATTTGATGACACTTTTAGATTATTCATAATGAATGTCAATGCCATATTCGTAAAGCATATAAGTGAGATTTACGCTCGACACTGTGTTGATCAATATGTTCAAGCTCTCAAGCTGCTAGGAAACGATTGTGATTTTAAAGATGTCACTGCTGAAGAGCATAAGAGCCAGTATATACAGATTCTTTCATCAGTGGGTTACTTTCCCCCCAAATCCGTCAACGAATACTTGAATAAACTCAAACACTTAGTTTGGATGACTTTATTTATCGTGCACTAGATCTCGAACTCGCTCAACAAAAATTTGAAGGGTATACACACCCACAGAGTAACAGCGATCTTGCGTATGCTGGCATCAATAGTAACTCCAGCACCAACAGCGCTGTTCCTAACAACTCTGACGCTGTACCAGGACTTGAAGCATAGGATCATTCGAAATATGTTTCTGTTGGGGTGTAATCTGGTAAAAACAAAAAATGCATTTTCTGTGGGTTTTATCGTCATCCGCGATCATCTTGTCCAGCTGTTGACGCGCAGAGTGGAAATTGTGGAATCAAAGAACACTATGCTAGGGTTTGTCGAAAGCCAAAGAGAGACAGAAAGCCTGAAGAAATCACTGCCACTATTTGCGGCTCGGTAAACAATGTATCTTCACCACAGTTGAGTCGAGCCGTTATTCTGGGCACTGTCAATGGAATTCCATGTCGCTGTCTGATGGACACGGGAAGTTCCGAGAGCTTTGTTAGCCAAGACTTTACGAACAAACATAATATCCAAATCGTCCCAAATGAGGGTCGGGTATCAATGGCTTCCACTTCTCTTTGGACCAAAAATTAAGAGGTAAATCTCATAAAACAGGAAATTTCTGAGAACTGCAAGTTGACTGTCTTGAAGAAACTTTGTCTGATGTTCTAATAGGCTATGTAGACGGACCAACATACCTTCAGTTCTTATCGTTTCTTGTACCTAGTTTAATTAATTTATTCTTCAGGAGACCTAATCTTACCTTAATTGAGTGAAACATTTCTAGGTGCGGCATTTGCAATTTGGGGTCCTATTTGATTTTGGAGAAGGTAAACATATTCTCGGCTATTGAAGTTTTTCAGTAGGAAAAAAGGACCAATTATTTTATTACAGAATATACCCGTTCATACATTTTGTAAACATAATTCTTTATTAAACCAGAACGAATTTAAGTAAAATAAAAGTGCATTCGGATTTATTTTTTAACGATTTTTCAAATATGTCATTATTTGTTATAAACCCTATTTGGTAAACAAGCTAACTCGTTTTTGACAGTTTTGTACAGGAATCCCTATGTCGAATTATATAAATAACACAGTGTATATAATTGGAAATATCTGGCACAAAGACTGCTATATTGCGCTCAGAAAAATGGAAATAATTACGATATTATCAGATACTGCCAGACTCTTAAAACGAGTCAAATTAAACATCCTTTATTCAACATATTGGCATTTCCGGGGCACCGTAGTTTGGAATTAACTTATATTCCATTTCAAGCTCTGCATCGTTTATTAGCATCATACGAGTCCAAAGTTTGAATGTTTGGAATGACTAGAAGGAATAGGAGTGAATTTTACTATTGGCTGTCAGAAAGTTTGGACAAAAAGCGATACGATATAGTTTCAAATAAATCAAAGCAATCGATACGTTATTAATTATAAGTACAGAAACTATTTTATAATAATTTTAATTCAATAAATTCTGGCACATAGTTGAATGAACGTGTAAAATTTTTAATAAAGCATGAAAAATCTTGAAATCCTTTCCTCTAAATGTTGTTTTCTTTACTCATTTTCTAAGTGATCTACTGTTACATAACTGATCTATTCTTATCTTTCCAAACCGGTTTTTCCGAATCTAACCTATTCTTTTTAATCACTGTACTACTTCTTCAACGTATTCCATGGACTTACCATCTTCTTATACTTCGCCAAATCGCTCCATGTCTTATACAATTCAGAGTAGTGTCTGTGAACTTACTCTCATATTCTTTAACTATGAACATTTTTTTATCCTTTCCTCGATTTTTCTCTCCATTATCAGTCTTAAGAACTAAGGACTTCTGGGTATGTGTTCTAAATAGTTTGTCTGCCCCTACCAAGGATTTATTTATCCACATTAATTTTTCTTACGACTCTTTCGTTGAAAATATTTTCTGTCATTGATATTTTGAGCATTCTACGCACTGCCTACATCTCAAAGGCTTCCAATCGCCACATCTAACGGGTTGTCAGTGTCCAGGCTTCATGGTCATTGACCATTTCTTACTTTATACTTTAAGAACACTTATTTCCGATAATTTTAGTGTCCTTACCTTACTATGATTTTAATAACGGTTGTTTTATATACACCAAGTGAATAATATTTCACAACTATGTTACTTAATTTACAGGGTGAATAAATTCGTAAATCATTATCTTATTAACATATAAATACAGAATGTTGCATGCGTACCTAGTGCTTGTAAAATTCTACTTTTCTTCTTCCTTCACTTTGAATTGAATTTCAATTACAAATGTTTAAGAATATCGATGAAACTAAAGAAAGTGTTGTAAAAAATTGTTTGCACAAACAACAAAGGCTTTGGTACATACAATTCGATCTGATCTAAATTACTATGTTTGTGCTCGAACATTACGGTGGAAAAATATCAAAAAGAAAACTCGCAATTCAAAACTATTCCTATTGTTTATTCTTCAGTTATTTATTTTAAAACGGAATATCGGGGACAGTTTCGTCAAAAATAAACAAACGAAAATATTGTGAAATTGTCAAGGTATATTAAATCTGTTATTTTTAGCGTTTCTTCATGATAAAAGTCTTTGATAAAAAACAGTTGAAAATAATTTTAATAATCATAGAATCAGGGTCTATGGAGGAATATTCTTATCAATCAATCGGTACTAAAACAAAGCAGAGGCGGTTCATAAGTAAGTTGCACATTTCCAGTAACGTATTTTGGTTTTAAAAATTTTTGATAAACATTTTAATTACAAAATATATCTGCTGAAGTTTCAATAGTTTTGTAGTTATGTATAGGGAGTGAACGTTCTGCAGAATACTGATTCAACATATATAAATAGTTTAATCTAGTTAGTAAATAACAGTTGTATTTCTTAGTCGTAAGTGTAACTCTGGTCAACGGTGGTCATAGTTATTTAGTATTAATGTGTTAAGTATAATATATCCCAGTGGGCTTCTAAACATATGGTATTATTTCGTTCCCACAGATTGGAGGTGATTGTTACCCGAATTAATAGTCTGGAACTTAAAATTGTTTAGTATATGGTACGCTTACCTCTAATCATCACACATGTAACCATGCATTCTCACCCGTGGAAATATAAAAAATGACGGCACTGAATTTCCCAATGCATTTATAGAACAACAAACTGTTACCAGTATCCAATGCTCCGCAGGAGTTGTTTTCGAAATTTACTTTTGCCTTTTACGAGCAATGATCTTTTAAGGTTTTTGGGCAGGAGTCAATCTAATTTCGCCTAAGTTATATATGGATTCTGGACCAAAAGGTTCCCGTCCCATTAGATTGCACAATTTTTGTAAAATTCTTTTGCTCATTATGTCGATTGAACGCTGTCGCTCTGCCCAAGCTCGTGGCTTCAGTACTTTTCAATGAAAGTTGGGGATGACATAAAACCTTTTAGCCAGTCGTAGGAAGCACACTCATTCTTCTTCCAGTTTTCTGGTAGTTTTTTATTGTTTTCTTGTCCAAACTGATACGCAAATTTCCCTGTTTGCTTAGGCGTAAGGCCATTTTAAAGGTTTGCAGAAGTAAGCAAGTATTCCATCAAAAGCGATTCTTTGTGAGTCGAAAAAATTTGTGAAGTGACAAAGTTTGCTTGATAAGTGATACCTCTATCCTCCTGGTATTGTACTCTCTGGCAGTAGCTTTATTTTCATTCACTACTTCAAGCACTGCTTTTTATAAATCATCTGGGGAATACTTTGTCCGACCTTTGGATTTCCATTTAAACAGCATCTATAACAATGTACCCAATAAACCTTAATAATTGCCGTGAAAATTTCATGAATTAAAATAAATTATTATAAAAAAATAGAACATACATTCATTTGAAATAGGGAGGTTTGATACGGGTATCAACCCTCCCGACGTAAACTGTATCAATTCTCCCAGTACCACAATTCTATGAAATATTTGAGGTTAAAGTATTATGACATTCGATTAAAGATTGATACTCTTAGCCTCTTGATCTAAGGAAAATGGGCTTGAAGCACAATGTAATCAATTTTTTTAGTTGTTGATATCAAATAGATAAAGGCTTACGTTTGTTAAACGACAACTTACATCGAATTGGTACAAAACATAGTTTAACATCGAACACTTTCAAACAACACGCGATCGTTACTGGACTTTATCAGACACTATTTCAATACTAACGGTCGGCACTGCATGTGGTTACCCCTTCCTTAAGGAACCGTGGAGGGAAATTTGAACGTGTATCAAGCCTCCCCACGTATCAAACCTCCTTAGTCTCCCCTATCCGTGATTTTTTGGTAATATATTATTAGGAGTATTAACATAAGAAACTACAGGTCTAATTGGTTTCGATATTTTATGTAATTTAACGATTCCATATAATTGTGTAGACTGAGGATTTTTATTTATGATATATCTCTTTCTAATAATCACTTAAAATATAATTTGAATTATTAACAATCTCTTTTACATTATTAGAAACCTTTTTTGTTGGGACTGCTCTGAGAATTTATACATCGCCAAATTCTATAAAATTATTTATTTTTGACGTATACTATTCAGTTTTTAATAAACAGTGGCATTCCCTTTATCAGATTTTGTAATCGTTAGGTTATTCTTTTCTACTTTCTTTTTGATTGAATTTAAAATTGAAACGTCATTTTTTGTTTGATGTTTAACCTTTGACGGTTCGATATTTTTGATCAAATTGGCAATTTGTAATTTCTCATAAAGAAAACTGATTAAAACAACCAGAGAAATCCCACTACGCAAAACCTCTACCTGACACCAAACATTCATTTACATTTATAATATCATATCTTCTTCTTTTTTCTATTAATATATATTAAATCAACCACAAGGTTGGTCTAGCCAAAATAATTATTAAACATCAGGTAGGCATCAAATGAAATGTAACTTCTGTCATTCTGACGATGATATTTAGTATCGAAACAATTGTCAAATTTCTTAGAATTTTTAACATTTTTTTCAATATATTGTGGAATTATCTAGAAACGGTTAGTTTCATTTAAAAAAGTTATATGAGTGGAGCCGAAACCGTAAATTTAATTTATGTGTTTTCATATAAATAGCGTTGTGTTTAGTGAATAGAAATTAGAATAAACATGTAAAGAATAAAGGTCCAGGAGAATTAGACCCCAAACCTTTGAAATATGGCTGTGTCGTGACGTAGATTAGAATTGCTCGGAAATCATCTAAGAAAAGAAAATATGAAGCTCCGCCAGCTGAAAAAGTTGTGCTATTTGCAGGAAAAATCATAAACTGCAAAAAAACGCAAAAACCGCTCATTTTTTCCGATATTACTTAATATAACTCTTTAAATATGCAAGATAGAGAAAAAAAGTATACTTACGAATTTGTTTTTTATGAAATTCTCTACAAGAGAGAATTGGTTTAAAATCGATATATTCAATTTTTTCGTTGAGAAATGGCGATTAATGCAAAAAAAGTAGCTAAAAAACGAGGTTATTTTAAAGCGTTTGTTTCGCAGATAAGAAATCATCCAATCACGCTATAAATTGGGATTTAAGAACCTTATTATAGTATAAAACAATATGCCAAAGGCCGATTAAATTGGCGTGATAGTTTTTACATGAATTAATTGTTAATTAATTTCCGCGAAATATCTAAGATTCCTGAAGTTGAAATTTGTATTGAAGAACTACGTTGAAGTAACATTAATGTTTGATTTTTACCAAAAAACAGGATATACAGGATGTTCTAGAAATTATGGAAACAATATGAATATAATGAATTCACAAGTTTCATCGTTTACAACTTACTTGAAATGAGGGGGAGGAAAAATACTTTCCTCCCTAGGGAGGAAAGTACTTTTCCTCCCTAGGGAGAAAAAGTATGAGTTTCCTCCCTGGTTTGAGGAAGGGAAGTGTGTACTTTCTATAGGGGTAGGAGGAAAAATATATTTATAGGCCAGAGCACTACAGTTTGACATGACTGTGTCGTTTCGTAGATTAGATATTGGTTGGAATTGCTCGGAAATCATCTAAGAAAAGAAAATATGAAGGTCCGCCAGCCGAAAAAGTTGTGCTATTTGCAAGAAAAATCATAAACTGCAAAAAAACGCAAAAATCGCTCATTTTTTCCGATATTTCTTAATATAACTCTTTAAATAGGCAAGATAGAGAAAAAAAGTATACTTACGAATTTGTTCTCTATGAAATTCTCTACAAGATTGTCATAATTGGTAGACGCCATTCTCAAATATGAATTTCTTTCATTTTGCTGCATCGATTTAAAAAAAAATCATCAAAATCGGCCCAATAGAAGCCGAGATACAGCAACTCTGCGCCGCGCTCGATTTGAAGCGTCGATTTCAAGTTTCGCACTCTATCCAAACTCCCCTCAGATTTGACGCGCCAAACGCTACCGCTACAACTTTCTTTGATTTTTCCTACTTCATGCTCAAGAGCGATGTTATATCTCAAAGCACATACAAAAATTTCTCGGAAAAATGTATCTGCTTGCATTTTTTTATTGTTATAACATTAATAGTTATACCGCAAACACTCTCGATCTTTGACGATTATTATCTCAGTACCTATTCGGCCAAATTAAACGCATTTTTTTTTAAAAGGAGCGTCTTTCCGAGAACTTTTTTTAGGTACTTTGAGTATTTTTCTTCTGTATCCAAATTCGCTTCAAAAATTAATTATTTATAAGACGAAGTTTTTCAACTTCTCAAAATCGCGTAAAAAATGATAAAAACTTGAAAATTGTTCATTATAACTATTGTGTATTATAGTTTAGAGGTCTAAGTAGTTGTATAAAAATAGGCGCCTATTACAACTCAAAAATATAAGCCTGGCATGAACGCAAAAATGACGTTAATTTTTTCGCGGAAATTAATTAACGATTAATTCATGTAAAAACTATCAGGCCAATTTAATCGGCCTTTGGCATATTGCTTTATAGTATAATAAGGTTCTTAAATCCTAATTTATAGCGTGATTGGATGATTTCTTATCTGCGAAACAAATGCTTTAAAATAACCTCGTTTTTTAGCTACTTTTTTGGCATTTATCGCCATTTCTCAACGAAAAAATTGGATATATCGATTTTAAACCAATACTATCTTGTAGAAAATTTCATAAAGAACAAATTCGTAAGTATACTTTTTTTCTCTATCTTGCATATTTAAAGAGTTATATTAAGAAATATCGGAAAAAATGAGCGATTTTTGCGTTTTTTTGCAGTTTATGGAAACCTAAATTAAACATTTTTAACAATTATCAAGAAAAGACTTTTTTATATATTGGTACAATGATTTATTTAGCAGAGCGCTTTCAGTTTAATAACAAACCATCCTCAGTGCCCCCTGTAAGAGTGAGAAAATTGATCTTACAATCTCGATATGAAATACAAGCTTTTTAAAGGCATAAAGCCAATTAAATACATTTTACTTACATGGTCAGGGTGTACAACAAATCATCACATTTAGAAGCAACATACACGAATTAAAATACAATGCTTAGCACACAGTCAGCATCCAATAAAACAATAATAATAAAAACAACACCCTCAACCCATTGTCCAATGGATAAATCCCTGAAATAGGGAAGAAATTTTTAACTCAATGAGTCAGCTATTGAAATTTTAATCTGCAAATCACACATATTCGTATAGGATATTCGTACAACTGAGTGGTACCCCTTGGTGTTTACAGGTAAGTTTTAAATATAGATAATAATGTTTGAAGTAGAGGTTATTTAGTAATGCATATATTGTCGTAAATATATTACAAAATTTCAGGTTCAGTCAGGTTCAGATGCTTGTCCTTCCGATAACAACCCTTTATGAATGCTAAGTGTAAAGATAAATCACAACGATCTTACTTGTATCACTGGTGGTAAGCTCAACGTCAATTCTTGCAGTTATTGTGATGACTTTATCTGGATCCTCTTAGGTTTCAGATCTAATGTTATGCATAGCTTGGCATGTATCAAATTTAAACAGTACTGGGTTACTAGTTACTTCTACTATATACTATTCTATCATAGATGAATGATATAATGTGGAAATGATCAGGAAGCTTAGAGGAAGCGAAGCTTAGGAAAAGCGGTGAGTAAAATAGCGAATAGCTCAACAAATATAGTAAACGAGATGGAAACAGACAGAAGAAAAATAGAAGAAAAAGAAGGCCTAAAAAAAGTAAGAAATATGTGAAATATAAGGTATAAATTTAATAGAAGTGAATGGTGGATGATTTTACTTACCAAAGTTATAGGGTGGCCTTAAAGAAGTTTATAGATTTTGGTCCAGATCTTATATAGATAATTTTGTCTACACTGACAATTATGACCAATAAAATCTGATAAAGTTTACTTTTTCCAGCTTATAAGATCCGATTTACAATCGAAAATTAAGGAACCATGTGCTCCGAATCAAAGCTGATATAAAAAGAAGGAAGGGTCAAAGTCCAATCAAGTAGGTTTTGTAGGCCATCCACAGAACTCATGTGAAGTCACAGAACACAGAACATTCAGCGAAATAGTAAGTTGGATTGGTATGAAATAGTAAAAGAAGAAGAATAAATTGTTTTCCATGAATATGATAGATATCAAATATCAAAATATAAAATGACAATTCAACTTGGAAAGAAGAGATGAAAACAATAAATTGAAGTAAACAAAAGTGCTTTGAGTTTTAATTATATTTTTATAACCAGGTAAATTAGTGTTTTCAACTTATAATGATAAGGGATACGATATCTTATTATGATTTAGTTAAATAAAGCTCTGTTATAAATGTAAAAAAACCAAATGGTTTTTGTTTAAAGTTGATTTTATTGATATTACTCTGAATATTGAAGAGGTAAGTTTTAGTATATTTTTGAAAGAAATTATTATGTCAACCATTTGGTTATAAGTGCATGATTACATTTCCAATAAATTTTGTATCAATGTTTTTTAAAACCGTAACATAATGTCGCCTGTAAGTTATTAATTTTTCTGCTAATTGCAAAAGGAATCGTTACAAATCGTCTAGTGGAAAAGTGATTCCAATAATTGTCGAATCAGGAAAGTAAGTTTTTTTAATTTCGATTTTTTATAGGAGGGTATTAGCAGAAGTCATTAATCTCCAAATACCTGAATTTTACATCAAAACTTATAAGGAAGGTCTTCATTTTTATTAGACTAATCCTACGCCATTTTTGAACGCCATTCACAATATGTTTGTCATGTTACTGGAAACGAATCAAACTCGATCAATAAAAGATCCTTTTTTCCAATTTTAAGAATTGGGTTGTGCCCACTTGTACATTTGCTGCCTTCCAATGACGGCAGTCTAGAGTCCTGATATGAAAAGTAGCCAACAAATTGTTTGAATATTTTCACTAAAAATATTCTCTTCGCACTGCACTGTACTATATTCATAAATTATTACAAGAAAACTGTTAAGTATCTGCAAAGCAGTTAAATGAAAATCTCGCTAGGTTATAATTAACATTTAACTGGGAAAACGAGATAACAAATAGTAGAGGAAACCGTTTATTGTTGTTTATTGTGTAATTATTAGCATCTGTTTCAAGAATAAGCCAACCTAGCTTAATTAGAATTCGTCTGAAACGTTTCCATGATATTTGAAAATGTTGCTATGCTTATTTTATGTAGAGATACAAGGTACATTATAGATATTAATAAACAATAACTCAAACTCAAGACATCCTGTAATAATCACCCCACGTTAACGCAGATTTATCAATAATATCTTGCCACGTAATACCCAGTTATCTATATAAATGAAAATGAATCACTAAGCGCAAAACTCGAGAACGTCTGGCCATTTTAGTTAATTTTTATAAAAAATTTCTCAAGTTAGAGAAAGGTTCTCATGTGTATAATATAGTAAGCTCTATTACTACGATAGTAGGTCAGATTGACAACTGGCTAGTTTTTGTAATTAATATTTTTATAATCTCAAATAAAATTCTTGAGTTTAATAATTTTTCTAGTTTGAATTAACTGCAAAACCAAAGAATTTTACATGGTGTCAGGTGTGTAGCGGTTTCAATAGATAGCTAGTGAACATTTTCGTGACAAACTTTTCAAGGTTACAAGGCCCTGGAAGTTTTCAGCTAGTGAAGGAAAATGGAAAACTTATTCAAATCGCCCGAACCCCTAGTTTTGATCAGATAACTGGAGAGGTTTTTTGCAAAAATTTAATCTTTTTTTAACGGCAACACATCTTGCCTCAAAAGAGGAGGAGAAAAAGATAGCTATTTTTCTAAATCTGCTTGGAGATAAAGGTCTAGATTTGTTTAATAGCTTCACATTTGTCGCAGGTGAGGAAAAAAAGTAGACAATATTAAAAAAAATTTGAAGATTATTCACCAAAAAGGAATTTGATTTTTGAAAGGTACAAATTTAATTCCATAACACAGAAAGAAAGTCAAACATTTGACAATTATAAAGAACCGGATGATAAGATTAGAAACAGAATTGTTATGGGTATTCTTGGTAAAATTATTCGAGAAAGGCTTTTGAGAGAGACAAATTCAACTTTGATCAAATGTTTAGATTTCTATAGAGCCATAGAGGCAGTAAAAATGAAGCCAAAGTATTACAAAGTGAATGCAGTAAGGTATGAAAAAACTCAAGCTAGAGATATGAAAAATGCAAACAGAAACGTGAAGCATTCTTTAAGACCAAACACTTGTAAATATTGTGGATTTATTCACAAACAAAGTGGTGTATGCCCAGCTTACAGCAAAATATGTCCAAAGTGTCAAGGGCGTAATCATTTTGCAAAAATGTGTCAAAATGAACAGACATTAAGAAAAAGACCACTAGAAGGTAAGTAAATGAAGTTACTAAAGATGAAGCTGAAATTGAGTATAGTGAAAGTGAAGATGATGAAAGCGAGTTTTATGTAGACTCAGTGGTAAAAATCGTCGTTACGGTTGAAAATCCAGATGATAAAATAGAGAGAAGCTGAAAAAACAGGTACTTATTAATGATAAGACAGTAGAGTTTAAGATAGGCACAGGCGCTGAAATAAGTATTTTTCCTACGATCACTAACCAAAGTTGACTATTGCACACTCAAATCTAACCGCAAAGTTGATGTTTTCCGTGATCTGTCATAATTTGACATTATTTCCGCTCTAGAGCGTACTTTTCCGCTCGCCTGTTTTCATTTACAATAAACTAAAGAAAGGTAGTGAATAATAAATATATTAAAACAAAACGTAGGGCAGTCGAACGAAATTAAATCTTATTTTATAAAATTTACCTAGTAAAAATATAACAGTTAGAAGGTAGGCAATACATTATACACCTAGATGCAACAGTGATTGCATATTTAAGTACCTACCTACTATTTTGTGAAAATATTAGACTATGAAATTAATGGAACGTCATTATTTCTTTTTTAGTTTATAAAAAAGTTGTCTGTTTATAAATAGCTATTTGAAAAATGGATAGTGACAGTGAATTTTGAAGCACACCTCCAGATATAGCAGATTTTGCTAAAAATATTACACTTAATCTTCTGCCAACTAAATCCAGAGGTAAATACGAAAAACAATACAATATTTTCATTGATTGGTGCCGCTCAAAGAAAATTAAAAAATATTCGGAGAATGTATTGCTGACTTATTTTGCCGAAACATCCAAAACTCTAAAATATTCAACCTTGTGGTCACAATGTTTCGAAGCACTTTGCAAGTAAAAAATGATATTAACATCAGTAAATACACTAAACTGATTCCATTTTTGAAGTTAGAAGCAGTGGGTTACAAAGCAAAGAAGTCACAAACATTCTCAAAGGAACAAGTGGAGAGTTTTATTAGATTTGCACCTGACGATGAAGGTACAAACGTTTTACTATTTATTTTATTCTGATACAGAATTTCTCAGAATATTGTTTTTAGGTGATCTTAATCATGGGTATCGCTGGTGCATGCCGTGGGGATGAATTAATCAAAATTGAATTAAAGGATATAGATGATACAGAATCCTTTCTGGTGGTCCGAATCCCCGATTCGAAAACGAATCAAAGTCGTACATTCGCAATAATTAATAGTGCCGAAGAAAATGCGATCGACTATATATTCTATTATAGAAAATATTTTAACTTAAGACAGCAATGTCAAATTAAAAGTAATAACATTATTCAGCGCTTATTTTTACGATACTCCAAAGGTAAATGCTTCGCTCAGGTGATTGATATGAATACTGTGGGCAAAGTACCAAGCGAAATAGCCAGTTTCTTAAAATTGCCCGATAAAAATTTATTTACTGGTCATTGCTTTCGATGAACGTCTGCGACATTATTAGTAAATGGTGGAGGCGACTTAATTCAGCTTAAAAAACATGGTGGGTGGAAGAGCAGTAATGTGGCTGAAGGATATATCGCCGAATCCATTAGCAATAAAATAGATACCTTCCAAAAAATTTCTGGGAACGCAGCAGTACCAACTAGCGAAGAACTTTCGATTCCCGCTATATCTGATATTGCAGAAAAAGATCCAGAAGATATTACGCTACCTCCGACTTCTTCAGGTCCTGGGGTAAATATTAAATATTGCCAAAACTGTACATTCAACTTTAATATTGTAGGCAATAAAAATAATAAGTAATTGTTACATGTTTTCAACATCACATTCTAATAAAGTGTATTTTTCATGTTTTTTAATTATTGTCTAAAAATAATGTGATCGTAGAAAAAATCTTGTGTGCAATTCGAGCAGAAAGTACGCGCGGACAATTTGTATTGAAACGGATACCTCTAAAGATGGTCCTGTCTGTTACAGGATGGTCACTCTGTTGCTTTTGCATCAAGAATCCTGACTCTAAGTGAACAAAAGTATGCTCAGATCGAGAAGGAAACTTTGACTATACTTTTTGCTGTGCAAAAGTTTCATTTATTAATATATGATCTTGATGTAACAGTATATAGCGATCACAAAGCTTTAGAGACAATTTTAAAAAAATATTTACATTCGATATCTCCAAGGCTTCAGAGAACGCGATTAAAAATGATAAATTATAAGCTAAAAATTACATATAAGCCTGGCAAGCAAATGTATATCTCTGACACACTTTCCAGAACATTTCTTAAACATAGTGGATTAAAGTCAGATTCGGAAATAGAGTATTATTCAGTTCACACTTTAACAAAGTACATTCGAATGTCAGATGATCGAAAAAATCAGTTCAAACATGAGACACTAAATTACCCCCAATTAAAGTTAATCATAGATTTTGTCAATAATGGCTGGCCTATTCAAAAACATAAAATTCCAGATAGTGTAAAAAATTATGCAAAACTTAAGGATAAAATTTCCGTTTCAAACAATTTATTGTTTCTAGAAAATAAGAGAATAGTGCAACCATATTGAGGAATGAGATGTTAAAATTAGTACATGAAGGACATTTAGGTGTAGAAAAAAAACTAAAAACCGAGCTAGACAAATATTCTATTGGCCTTAACAAGTTAATCATAGATTTTGTCAATAATGGCTGGCCTATTCAAAAACATAAAATTCCAGATAGTGTAAAAAATTATGCAAAACTTAAGGATAAAATTTCCGTTTCAAACAATTTATTGTTTCTAGAAAATAAGAGAATAGTGCAACCATATTGAGGAATGAGATGTTAAAATTAGTACATGAAGGACATTTAGGTGTAGAAAAAAAACTAAAAACCGAGCTAGACAAATATTCTATTGGCCTTAACAAGTTAATCATAGATTTTGTCAATAATGGCTGGCCTATTCAAAAACATAAAATTCCAGATAGTGTAAAAAATTATGCAAAACTTAAGGATAAAATTTCCGTTTCAAACAATTTATTGTTTCTAGAAAATAAGAGAATAGTGCAACCATATTGAGGAATGAGATGTTAAAATTAGTACATGAAGGACATTTAGGTGTAGAAAAAAAACTATAAACCGAGCTAGACAAATATTCTATTGGCCTTAACAAGCATCAGATACCTATAGAATCCTTTGTAAAATCATGTCAGGTTTGTGAGAAATTTGCTCATAAAAACTGTAAAGAAACATTATTGCAATATTCACTTCCTACAAGATGCTGGGAACGTGTTGGAACAGACATATTCACATATGGCAATCAAAGTTATCTCGTATTATTTGATGCTTACTCCAACTGGTCGGAATTGTTACCGATTTGTGACAAAAGTGCTTTTAGTGTTCTTAAACTATTAAAAAATGTGTTTGCTAGATTTGGTCCACCAGACTTGTTAGCTTGCGATAATGTACCTTTTAATAGCCAAAGATTCAGACAATTTGCGCAAGACTGGAATTTTGTTTTGTCATTTAGAAGACCAAATTATCCTCGTTCAAATGGTCTGGCGGAAAAAGCTGTTGGTATATCCATAAAGCACTTAAAAAATCTTTAGAGAGAGAATTAGCCTTTTTAAATTATAGGAATGCTCCACTTAAAAATATGGGCTATTCCCCATCCCAACTATTAAATAGTCGGATGACAAAAGCCAAACTTCCAGTTGCCATGTGTTTTACGTTCTCATTTTTTTGCTAATGAGATTGTAAAATGCGGGAAGTCATCAATCACTATTATTTCTTAACTAGAAGGAACAATCGCATATTAGCGATAATAAATAATTATAGTTGAATAGATGAGGCTTTTACTTGATGAAGATCCATACTGAACGATGAAATAAAACAATATAATTTGTTTAAATCTTCATTTATTTGAACTAATGTTCAATTTAAACTTGTTGACGCGTTTCACTAACACAGTAGCTTTGTCAAAACGAATGAAGGTGAAATATAAAAGTGTCTTAATATATACAGTGCCTAAATACAGAATTCTATTTACTAATCTTAACAATGGTATTGAAAGAAATTACCTGGAAATGCATTCACTACAAACATTCCTAAGCTATCTTCTAGGTAAAGAGGTTTAATAAAGGAGACTGATTGATATCTATTTGGTCGTTAAGAAGATTACCTGAATATTTATTTTTGGTAATCTCTAGGGCCTCTAATAAATTTAAACTAAAGGATTTACCGACTACATGGAGAATTTCAAAATGTGGGTCGAAAATATGTTGGTTTTCTAATAAATGATTTGACTAGTTAGAATCTAATTTTTTTGTTGTCATAGCTACGTTTGTGTTCCGAAATTCTAGTTTTAAAATTTCTAAAAGTTCTACCGATATAAATTTTATCACAATTGTCATTACTACATTTTAATTTATAAACTCCCGATTTGTTTAATTTGGAAGATTTAAATTTATTATTTTTAATGAATTTGGATAAATTGTAATCAGTTTTAAAGGAAATATTCATGCCTAAAGTTTCTAAAAATGATTTAATTTTTAAGGATGGTGTTCCAAAGTATGTTAAGCTTTTAAATTGTTTATTATTATTTTTATCTGAAGGGAATACTTGTTCTAAAGTCTGTTTTTTTATCTTTTTATTTATGATATTGTCAATTAAATTTGGATCGTAATTATTATGAACTGCTATTTGTTTTATGATATTTAATTCTTTGTTATAATTATTAATATTTAATGCGACTGTTAAGAGTCTGTGTATCATACTATTGAAAGCTGCTAGTTTATGACTGAATGGGTGGACCGAACTATTATGAATTGTAATATCTGTATGTGATGGTTTATGAAATATAGAAAAATCATGTTTATTATTTATATTTGAACTTGTAAGGTCTAGAAAGTTTAAAGACTTATTTTGTTCAAGTTCTACGGTAAATTTGATATTATTGTAAATCGAGTTTATGTAAGTCTATTTGTACCGATAAAGCTAGCTAAAATGTGGCCCACATATCGGTGCCAGTACATACATTTTTTATTAAGGGGGTGTTCATGAATTATTTTTTCTATATTATCCATGAAAATTTCTGCTAGTAGGGGGCTGAGGGGGTTGCCCATAATCAAACCATCTATACTGCTATAAACCTCTCCATTGAAATGAAAATAATTTTGATTCAAACACACTTTTAATAAAGTAATGATATCAGAGTGAATTATAGGATTAACATTATTGTATGTGAGCAAGTTATCAACAAGAGTTATAGTTTCTTTAGGAGGTATACTAGGGAATAGATTTGTTACATCGAACGATATGAATTTAGAATTATGGGGTAGTTTTATATCTTGAATATTATTAATTAATTCCGTTGAGTTTTTAACTGAAAATCGAGGTATGAATGAACAATATTTAGAGATGAAATCTATGATGACAACTGTGATAAAATTTATATCGGTAGATTATTATTATTAGAGGCCCTAGAGATTAACAAAAATAAATATTCAGGTAATCTTCTTAACGACCAAATAGATATCAATCAGTCTCCTTTATTAAACCTCTTTACCTAGAAGATACCTTAAGAATGTTTGTAGTGAATGAATTTCCAGGTAATTTCTTTCAATACCATTGTTAAGATTAGTAAATAGAATTCTGTATTTGGGCACTGTATATATTAAGACATTTTTATATTTTACCTTCATTCGTGTTGACAAAGCTACTGTGTTAGTGAAACGCGTCAACAAGTTTAAATTGAACATTAGTTCAAATAAATGAAGATTTAAACAAAATACTTATAGGTTTATATTATAGTAGGTGTGAGGTTGTTTAAATAAATTAAATTCTTGCATCACTTTCACTTGGTATATTAGCGGTATGCTACATGTGGTTCATTTGCGACACAACTAAGAATATTACTGAGTATTTGAATTTACGATAAATGATTTAGTCACATTATGATATTATTAAATGAATGTAAATGTTATGCTAGTGAAAAAGCCGGGTGGCTATTAAAACGAGAGTACCATTTTGAACGAAGTATAACTGGAAAGTCGTGAAAAATTGGGTCTTATTCATATTTATGTGTGGGTGAAGAAGTGGGAATTCATGTGACGTGGCGGGGAACATTGACCAATGGGAGGCGAGAGTTTAAAATGTAACGGTCAAATATAGCAGTGAAAGATACACGCTGCGGTCGGTTTTTTGTGCATGAAAAAGATTTGGTTGTTGGAGATAAGGGAGTTTGGACGATAGTTTTTGTGAAGCGATAAGGTTTAAACTGATGTCGGTTGCTTTGAAATATTAAGTGGAAAAAATTGGAAGGCAATAATTATCTGTGTTTCTTATGTGAAAATAACGTAAAAATGGATTTTTGCGTGTTTAAAGCAATATTGAATATTTGAGAAGAATGATATTTCTGTGTATGATGTGAGCAGGATATATAAATTATGTTATACAGGGAGAAGTTAAAGTAAAGATTACAGTAAGAATTTGATTGGTAATTCAAATTCGTACCATGCCTTTTTTACAACCCCAATTATGTGGGAATGTTGTAACTAAAATAAAAAAGAAACTTAGTGTAAATCAGAAATATTTTGATAGAACTGCTAAAGATTTAAAACCACTTAAACTGAGAGTGATGTGACCATATTTAACCATCTTAATAAGATATGAGAGCCTGCGAAAATTGTAAGTCAACATGACAAACCAAGGTCTTATATTGTTAAGGGTTCAAGTGGCAATGTTATCAGAAGAAATCGAGTGGATTTAAATCCAAGTTTGAATACGAGTACACCACAAAACTTATTTAAAGTAGATAGTGATGAGTCTGATTTGCAATAAGTTAATACACGATTTTCAAATGTTCAATTTGTAGATCAAACTGATAACAATGCCTCTATGAATAATATAATTCTTCCATTCGCTAAACCTGAGACTACACCTGTATGTCAACTCAATATAGTCGAACAGGACGTGTCATAAGAAAACCTTATAGGTTAAATCTTCACGAGAAAGGATGCGGGCTCTATTACTACGATAGTATGTCATAATGAGGGGCTGTTACTGTTTAGTCAAATTGACAACTGACTAGTTTTTGTAATTAATATTTTTATAATCTTAAATAAAATACTTGAGTTAAATAATTCTTCTAGTTTGAATTAACTGCAAAACGAAAGTATTTTACACTTATGAGGAGAAAAATTGGCCGTAAAACCCCATTTTCCATGTTCTAATAACTCCGGATTACTTTTAATAGAGGGCACTTCACGCTTATTTGTTTTAATCAGTCATCTGTCATTTTATTCAGATATTTTAATATGATTCAAGGACAGTTATTCTTTAAAATTCCGCGGAGAAGATGACATGACTTTCCAATTGATGTCTAATATGGGAGTGTTTTTACAACAAGATCAAAGTACAAATGTATTTTCGAAGCAGTTGAATGTGACTGGATTCATCACATTACCCACAAATTGCTGTCATGTCACAGAATCAAATGAGGAACTTATTCATCGTGTTTTTTCGAAAAAATCGCAACGATTCAAAAACCATAATTGGTTGAGTAAACAAGGTGACGAAAAACAAAAATGTTGATGATCTCAATGCGACCATTCAGAATTTGCTTTCAGGTCAGTGTTGTCTTCCAAGTCAGTCGAAACAATTATCATCCAGAATGACGTAGTCAACAGAACTACAGACTTTTTGTAACAGCTGGACTTGCCCTAAGTAATACCTCAAAAATTGAAATTATAAGAAGTCTCCGGTATCATCATGATTCGGAACATGCAATGGTACGCAACTGGCTGTGAAAAAGGTAATGAATAACGTTATGAAGGCAACGATCATTAAGGGGGAATACAAAGGGAATGTCTCGATTCCACGTATACCCATAATTCCATTCGATTTCAAATGACTGCGATTCCCCGTGCATCTGGTCTTTGCGATGACCATAAACAAAACACAAGGCCGGTTTTTGGAAGCTTGCGGAATTAACCTTGGAAGTTTCCCTGCTCCTCGCATGGGCAACTGTATTATGTCGCATGTTCACGCACCGCAAAACAATCAAAAACAATGTTTACCAGAAAACATTGATTAACTGTATTTATATTTCATGTATGTACATACTTAAAAGTGATTGAATTCATTTGAATTGTAATCAACTCAAGAAAAAAGGATTAGTTATGGTAAAAATATAAATGGAATTCATTTTATTCCCACCAAGAACAGTTTTCGTGAATGGTGAAGATGAGTATTAACTTGGGTAATTTCCATCGGAACCTCGTAAACAACAAAAACGGAAGTCGGTGTTGAGAATTTGAAATGTGGAGGAAAAAAACATTCTCTCTATATGTGTGTTAAGGACTCTGACAATGAAAACTACTCGGAAACAATTTGCTAATGGAATGCCTAAACGATAAATGAGAAGAAATAATTATATATTCAGAACATAGGGTAAATTTGGGATATATGCCCTACCTCAATTGATGCCACTATATCATTGAATATATTGACAATTACTCACTGGATTATGTTATGATTGCAATGAATTGATGTTCACAACAAAATGATATGATTGTAAACAGGTTAGTTAAGTCGAAAAACGACTGAAAAAAATAATTGAAAAATTTTATAAAGTGGGATAAACGCTCTCTTGATGGAATTTATGCCCCATGAGTTGAGGATTAATGCCCCTCATAGGGATATATGCCCTGGACACAGTTCAGTTAGAGGATACAATTTTTTTCCCTCAATGATAGATACTAAATCAACTGTTGATAAAAATCGAGGGTCAAGAAATCAACATTTATTATTGAATATTTTGAACAGCACAAAATCTATTACAAATCGATGGTTTTTTCAACATTTTTCATTTTATTCTGTCTCTTCTTCAATCGACTACAGTTATTGCAACTGTTGCCATACATGGTACAGGTTTCGTACAACCATTTTTGGCAGTCGATACAACGAATCCAGTACACGGGTTTTTTGTGTCATAGTAGTTTTCCAAACATTCTACGCAATCTGCATCATCATCACGTTGATCTTCACCTGATGAGCTGTCATCATTTTTTTAAGGGTTTGATTCGTTTAATATAGTTTTTATTAATGTTCTTTTTTTACCATTTTGGCTCTACTCGAACATGTAGGTACGTTCTTATTTTCCTTTTCTCTTCATCTTCGTCCCTTCAGGTGATATGATTTTTGCTGATTGTTTCCTTGCATTCCTTTTGTTACAAATTATTTGCAATGGAGCAATTTCTTGCAAATATTTAGATGGTGTTTCGTCCGTATCTCCTGATATTTGATTGTGCACTGGTGAATTGCGGCTCTTCATCTGAGACTGTGAGTCCGATTTGGAACAACTTGCAACTTCCTTGGTGTCAGGAATTGGAGATTCATCATGCATAAAACTATTATTTTTGTCAACATTTTCCATATCTGCTACTGTACCAGGTTTTAGAACAAGTAAATCCTCGAATTCGAACATGTAGTTATGATAATCTACAAGGAAATTGTACCAACTGATTTTTCTCTAATTCTTCATCGGGTTCTTTTTCAGGTTCTACAGTTGGTTCTTCGACTTGTTCTTCAGACTGAGAATGGTCAGAAATTTGAAAGAAATAGTCAGTTATTCCATTTTCATTGAAAGGGTAGATTCCACTGGCCATGAATCCAGAAGTAGCATTAGTTATAGTTGCATATGCATTCCAAGCAGGGCCGATTAGTTTTCTGATAATGTTCCTGTTAATATTATTATTCTTACTCTGGAAAATGTAGGAATCAGGTTCCCTCTTAAAAAAAGATTTAAGAGATTTGAAGAATGATCTATCGAGTGGTTGTAATGCTTGTGTGGTATGACATGGGAGACATAACAAAATAATATTATTTTCTTCGGTGAATTCCAGCATGTCGAAATTGTTGTAATGCAAGTATCTAGATCTAGTCTTCTGGTTTCCTAGGAGCGAAAACTTCCTGTAACCATTTGAAAAATAATTCTGAATTAATGAAAGAAGACTGCTTATTCATGTAGAGTTCAGATCCAGCAGGCATTCCTTCCAAGGTCATCAGATTTTTTCGAACCCCTTTTAGAATCAGAACTGGTGGTAAAAAAGTTCCTTCAGCACTTGCACATGCTATCAAGGACACGTTTTCTCCCCTTTCTCTAGAAGTGAGAACATGAACACATTTGCTTCCTTTCATAGCCACTACTTTATCTGGTTTATTATTTATTTGTATGCCACTCATCCATATTGAAGATGGCCCATGGTTTCTGCACCAGGTCATTCTTCTCCAGAGTTCTTTTCAACAATTCGTAACACTCATCAACTTCTGTTCTATTCATTCCTTTTGCTCTGGCAAGTGATAATCCTTCACTTTTTCTTATGGTAAGTTCCGGGTGCCTTTCCATAAATGAATAAAACCAATGCATCCCTGCTGTTTCTGTCATTTCGCCTCGCTGTGAGAATACGTTTCCTAGACGTAGTTTCTTAGCAAAACTGAAAGCAATTGATCTGACAGTTGTTCTTGTAGGAGCGAATCCTGTCTGCTGTAATATTTTAATATGATTTATTAAACGACAAAATAAACTTTTAAGTCAATTAATTTAATGTTTTTGGTTTATCATGGTTTCTCTGTGCCAAGTTTGTCAGGAAAACAGCCGAAATGACGAAGGCCATGTATCTACAATACTATGCCCACTTTTTGTAATTCATTCATTATTTCACTACTGGCGTTTAGAATTGTTGGCCGCAAAAATAAACGTGTTTATGAATGAATAGCCCTCTCTATGTTTATTATTACTCTAAGGGATTCGTTTCAAATTGTAGGGCATATATCCTCTGCTTTACTGGGTCATAAATCCTCCGAGTGTTATTTCGTATGGGATATATGCCCTACCGAATTTCCTTGATATAATTGATCTATTCTACTAAATCTAACCTAGAAAACCAATTCCCAACTTATATCAACATTGGAGACGAAACATCCGATAGATAGAATGTTGTAATTTTTCAGAAAACTAATATTTCAGTAGTCATGTATGATCAGAATTTACTAACACCTTACCTTACTAATTGTTTCCAGTGATATTTTGCTAAATCGTAATCGGGCGTTGACTAACGATGGATATCGCACAACAGATCACCTACACTGCCGCGAGAACGAAGAAGGAGCGACCATATGCGTATATTTTGCGAACTACGTGCTCGGGGCACATAGCCTCCTAGGGCATATATCCTACATTTACCCCATTGGAGACAACATATCGAGGAGGTCAAGGAAGATTTACGAACACTCGCAAAACATTTTCTTGACGTGAAATCCAAAAAAATTTTCAAGTAGAGCAATTTTACACCGTGATATAAAATACTGTTATTCTATGGTTTTGGATTGATAGGACAGTCAGTAAATGTTTGAGATTTATTATATATGTCAATGATATTCATACCTATGTTATATATGTGTTGTATTGATAGTGAATAAAAGTTAAATCTATAGAATTCCAATTAATCTTTATCTAAAAAGCCCTGAGTGTTACAAGAAGAAACCAAGCACTGCACTCTGATATTCTCACTTCATCACCAACACATTTTAAATTATTTTTAAAAAGTAAAAAATTAACGAAAGATGTCTCTTTTATGTCGAACTTGATGACATTTAGAAAATTCAGAATCAATACTGCCGCCCACTTCTAGTGAATTTTTAACAGTCACTTTTGTCCCTACTAATGTTTACTATTCTCATACAGGTACGTGAAATCAGAAGTAGACACCAAGACACCTGGTGTGAATTTAAAATAATAATGTAAAAACCATATTTTTCTAGAAATGTTTTCATTTCTTGTGGAAACATAATTTTTTTGGAAATATAGTAAAAGTCATCATATCTATTATTCTATTCCTCTTTCATAAAATTCAAGCAGCTAATAGTTAGTAGGATTATTAAGAGTTTAAAATGAAAATTAATTGAGTTTTGATAATGGTTTTTATCTAGACTTCCTGCATACTTTACTGTATCATGCATTAGGTTACGCAAATATTGCAAAATATGTTAATCTGGTTGATTTATGATTACATGAATTCACCTTTTACTTGTGTCCTTTAGTAAATTTATTTGTTTTCGTGCATACCGCCTAACGCCGATGAAAATCAAATAATTCTAGCAGTATATTTGTGAAGGGAAACTGAATACTTTCACTTTCCGAACAAACCTGTTATTCCGCAATTACGTTGTTAATGCGATTACTTATCAGGCCGTTTTAAAAAATTTACCAAAACAAAAAAAAACACGCAAAGAATATCTGAATGTGCCGGTGAAAATATTGATTTCAGTCGTATCTGCAGAATTTGAAATCAGTCGAATGAACGTTTTTCCTAGTAATTGAAAATGACCTAAATACAACTCGTTTTATGTCCACAAGGAAGCATATGTGTTTGCGTCTGTATTTCAATTCTTGTTCGTAGTCTAGTAATCTTTAAGAATAGATGATCAGTTGATTCCTTAGTAATAAGCACACACCTTGTTCATTATCATTATTAGCACTCTAGTGTAGACCCTGAATCCGACTCTGTCTAAGCCATGTATGGAAGTTAAAATTGTGGCGGATGCGGAGGGATTTCTTAGAACTGTTTACGATTTTGACATTTTTTTTGCGACCAGTCTTATCTAGAAAATGCCAGGAAGCCAATTGTTTTTGTGTAAGTCTAGAATTATCTAGTAAAAAAGGCACTAACATATAAAGGATATAATTAAGGTTGTGTGTATATAAATTAAATTTAAGTGAATAGTTAAGTGTATATAAGTGCTAGTGAGTAGTTTAGTGTTTAAATAAATTAGTAAGTAGCCATACCGTGTGTTTAAAGTTTATTCCACCCGTTTACTGTTTAAATAAATAAGAAAACATTACATTGGTGTCAGGTTTGGGGTAATATAAATAAATTGCTACGTAAAAATGGCCAAGAGAGTATGTGACTGAGTTAAGAGTTGAATTGGAAGATCGTGAGTTGGAAACGACCGGTAAGAAAAGTGAATTAGTAGAAAGACTTAAAGTGGCAATGGAAAATTACGGTTTTCATCCAGAAACAGTTTTATTTAATGACGAGGCTTCCACCTTAATCTCGTCAATTTCTGCTAACATGGACGAGAAGATTTCTGCCATGGAAGAGAAACTTTCAAGGAATGTGAAAATTGATATTTCTGCTATGAAGAACGACATTTCTGCTAATATGACGACAATATTTCTGCTTTGAAGAACGATATATCTGCCGATATCTTATTAATGAAAAACAACATTGCCGCTGATGTTGAAAATTAAATTTCGTCTCTAAAATCTGAAATCAAGAATAAAATGTCAACGATGGACGAGAAAATCGAGAATACGATTACAACAATGGACGAGAAGATTGAGAATAAGATGACAACGATGGACGAGAAAATCAAGGAGTTAGGAAAAAATATGACAGATATAAGAACTCAAGACACGCCATCGGAAGAAAATAAGACCGAGCAAACGAAACCTTGCAAGACAGAAACACACCCCAAGTTAGAAGACCTTGGCAATTTTACCCCAGTCAAGGCTCCAACGTTCAGATGGAAAAATGTCGTGGACAAATTATGTGAAACAGTTTGAAGCAGCCGCTAGACTGAATAATTGATCCGATAAGGAGAAAGCAGTGAACCTAACTATAGCGCTTCGCGGAGATATCTTAGATGTACTTCAGACGATACCTTTGGAAGAAACGGATGACTTTGAGCAGCTGAAAAAGAGATGGGACATGCGATATGGTCATGAACATCTAGAACATTTGTACCAATCTCATCAGAAGAACCGAAGGCAAAAACGTGATGAATCCCTTCCAGAATATGAAGTGGACATTACCCGACTAGTTCAATTTGCTTATCAGTCAGCACCAGAGAACATGATGGAATGTCTGGGCATCCAGGCCTTTATTGATGGCTTACGTGACCCCGATATGCAGAGGACGCTTCGTTTAGCCCATCCGAAAACATTAATCGACGCACTGACAGCTGCTGTTGAATATGAAGCAGCCACGATGGCTTCGGGATACAACAAAGGTAGAACCATACAGGAAGAAAGTGACGATGACAGACTTGACCAGATCGTCAAATTGTTGAAAGGTATGGTAGACAAGAAGCCGAAGAAAAGCAGGTGCTGTAATTGTGGCGATCTAGAGCATACACGCGGTTCGTGTAAGCGTCCTACGACTCCTGCAAACCGAGAACCTCTTAAATGCAAAGCAGCCACGAAAGGCTCGCTGTACAACAAAGGTAGGACCATGCAGGGAGAAGATGATGATGAAAAACAGATCATAAAGGTATGGCAGACTAGAAACCGAAGAAGATCAAATGCCGGAAGTGTGGTGAGCTAGAGCACGTACGCAATCCGTCTAAGCGCCCCAAGACTCCTGCAACCTAAGAACTCCAGTCAGAGGGGAAATCAGACAGGTGTGAACATCAAACTGATGTGGGTCATCGAAATGCCGACTCCCTGTCCAGACGGCCGTGCCCAACAAACTGCTACCACTGCAACAAGGCGGAATCTAGGGAAGCTGCACTTTCAAGAACTACTGTAGTTAACGAGAATTGGTCACCCAGCAGGATCAGAGTAGATCAGGAGAATGATCCTCACCTGAAGATGATCCGGCAATGGAAGGAAGAAAATCGGCGACCTACGCTGTTGAAAAGAGTCCTTGAAAACGATGATGGTTCCGAGTCGAGGAGACAGCTAGTTATCCCTAGAACGAGAGTAGCTGAGGTACTGAAGAAGTTACACGACAGTCCATCGGGAGGTTATCTGAGAGTGAAGAAAACCCTTCAGTGAGTCCGTGAAAGGTTTTATTGGATGAAAGCTCCGATGTGTGAAGGACTGGTGTAAGAAATGTACGACTTGTGCTACGAGTAATGGACCACATCGCAAGAGAAAGGCACCTATGAAACAGTATAATGTTGGAAGCCCTTTCAAAAGGATTGCTTTAGACAACGCTGGACCATTTCCGACGACAGAAATGGTGGTAAATACATCCTGGTTGTAATTGATTACTTCACAAAGTGGGTGGAAATTTACGCTATCCCGAACCAAGAGACCACAACTGTCGCGGATATATTGGTGAAAGAATTTATCAGCCGATATGGAGTGCCATTGGAAGTTCACAGTGACCAGGGAAGAAATTTCGAAAGCCATCTATCCCAGGAGATTTGCGAGAAGCTGGGAATGAAGAAGACCAGGACAATAGCATTACATTCACAGTCAGATGGAATGATCGAGAGAATGAACAGGACTATTGGAAAATACCTGTCCAAAGTAGTTTCCAGCCATCAGAGAGATTGGGACCAGTATCTTTCCTTATTCGCATTGGCTTATCGATCTGCCGTCAATGAGTCCACGGGTGAAACACCTGCGAAAATCCTGTTTGGACGTGAAATGAGGCTTCCTGGTGACCTGGAATTTGGCTATAGGCCTGGAGAAGATCTAGCAGGAGAATACTGCGTGAATTGAGAAGAAGACTGGACGATATTCATGAATTAGTTCGAACAAATCTTCAAGTTGCCAGCGACAGAATGAAAAGTCTGTACGACACTCAGGCCACAGTAGGTGGTTTTAAAGAAGGGGACAAAGTATGGTGACACAACCTGACGAGGAGAAAAGAATTTTCTCCAAAATTACAAAAATCTTGGGAAGGTCCATACTTAATCAGGAAAAGGATCAAAGATGTTATATATCGCATAAGCAAGATCCCAACGGAAAACCAAAAGTAGTTCACCAAAATCGACTAGCACCATTCGAAGGAGACCATGACCTAGAGAAAGGAGTAAACCATATTCGAGATGTGTCTGACCCTACCTTCGATGAATTTATGGGCGCGTATGGAGGTACCGGGAAAGCTAGATATGGAGTCACTTCTGAACAACGACAAGATTTGTTCACTCTCCCGGAAGATTATTCACTGGCATACAACATCCCCGCCCGTATCAAGAACGCAGGAGGGTTGGCATCCGTCTTTCGAAAGAAGTTCGGACAATTAGAAAAACTTGAAGACCAGATTCCAGCCCCTGGTAAGATACTGAAACTGAAACATAATTCGCGGTACGTCTTCTACGTGGTAACTAAAAATGAATCTACCTACCGCGATGTGTGTGAAGTATTTCGAAACCTCTGAGACCATGTGTTAGAATCCAGCGTGAAGAAACTGGCTATGCCTAAGATATCAACTAACCAGTTGGATTGGCGAATCATCAGGAACATGGTAGAGATTATCTTTCGAGATACCGGTGTCCAGATATTAATTTGCAGCTACAACCCCCGTTATCAGTATCCGATGAAGACGGTGCCCTGGTATTTTCATAAGATCGGAAAGTGTATAAATGGGGCCAGTTGCCGATTCAAACATCCAGTCTCGGCTACACAAAAGTTTCAGGAGGAATTTCCATTTAAGGAGGGGGTAATGATACGAAATAGCACTCTAGTGTAGACTATGAATCCGACTCTGTCTAAGCCATGTATGAAAGTTCAAAGTATGGCGGATGCGCAGGGATTTCTTAGAACTGTTTACGATTGTGACTATTTTATCTAGACATTGTTTTTGCGACCAGTCTTATCTAAAAAATGCCAAAAAGCCTATTGTTTTGTGTAAGCCGCAATCTAGAATTATCTAGTTAAAAAGGGACTAATATATAAAGGACCGATCAGGTATAGTGAGTTCAGTTTATAAAGTGATCTCGGCAAATAAACAAGAATACACCGAAGTAGCGAACAGTAAAGTGTTGATATAAATTAATAATTAAGGTTGTGTGTATATTAATTAAGTATTAGTGAGTAGTTTAGTGTTTAAATAAATTCGTAAGTAGCCATACCATGTGTTTAAAGAAAAACATTACAATATAAATAAAAGATAGATAATTGGTGAGTTAGAATAAAACACTTGAATAAGCCATCTTCATATAAAAATATCGTGAATCAATAAATATAAAACCATTTGTCAATCTTGAATAACAGTGAATTCAGGTCAACAGTTGAGTAAACTACGAGTTTGTCAATTTCCTTGATTTACCCTATTTATCCATACCTTTATCCCTAGTCTTATTTGGCAAAACTTGAGACAGGACAGCCGGAATTGGGGTTCCTTTTTTCATCCAGATAATTGGTGAGTTTTCTATTCCGAATTAAATTAGAATCTACAGTCCCCTAATAGTATTTAGAATACCGTACAATATGTATTAGACTGACGAGGTCTAGGAAGGCCGAAACCGGTCAAGAGCTAATGCAAGCCTCCTTTTGACCGTAATCCCAAACGGAACAGTGTGAACCAAGAAATAAGTCTAGACCACTATCACGTTCTCCGTGGAAATTTAATTCAGTTCAGGAAAGTAGCTGTGATGTTAGAGAAAGTTGCATATTTTATGTAAGAATGCTGACAAGAATGTGGTAGAAAGAGATTAAAAGGAATTCTATTTGAAATGATTATGAAGGATCAATATTATATTATATATTAGAGAATGATACAACGTAAGCACTGCTGGTTATCTTTATGCTATTACTTCAGATCGTGGAGCTCAAACCACTTCACATGGTGTTAAAGATTTCATGAAATTATTGTTACTACAAGGTGTAATCTTTCTTGCAACAGATTAATCAAATCTTTACATCGTACCATGAAAGCTGCAATAATGGCTCATTCCAACATCGACGGGTTTTATGCTTTCATCAATGACATTTCATCTGATATGATTTATAGAGAAACTCTTCTTTTACCTCAAGAATTTTTCACTCAAAGCCCTAAGAGTGGAAGTCTTGACGATCCGAAAGAGACGATCCTCAGCTTACTGAGTTCATATTACACCTTCGTTCAGTTCCAGCATCAAGACATTGTTAGCCTACAGTTTTCGTTTTCAAAGAATTATCAACTTGTAGCAACGCATTTCTGAAAGGAAGAACCAATACTCAAGGAACTCCTTTCACCATACGCTGGCCCTCACTAAATGATCGAGACGAGAAAAATGTCACACTGAAGTTGCGTAACAAACCAATAAAAGTTTATATTTTGTTCGTGTGAAATATGCATTTATTCTGAATACGATAAAACTTCTGTTTCAACATTTGTTTCTGTTCCAAAATATGTTACTATTTCCATATCTAATGCTGATTGTGTTCCCGAAGAATCCATATTGTAAGTATATGTTTCTACCATCAGTAAAATAGGATAGAATGTATAAAGTTTTTGTTTACTCATGTTTACTGTTAGTGAAACCAAACTAAAGGTGAATTTGATGGAGTGTATATTATTTAAAGTGAAAAGAATAGTTTGACAGTAGCTAGCAGAATTATGACGACTATGAGAAAAAAAGCTTAAAAAGAATCATGAAAATAAATCATAGACGCACAGTTTTTAGTGTTTCATGGCTTCTATCATTACATAAAGCGAACAGCAACGGCAAATATATCAATGGGATTTGCTGTATACTACGCATTGGTTGTTAAAACTAAAAAATGTTCTTTAGGCTTCAGCAAATTACAGTTGGTACAGTACAGTAAATTTCAACAAATGTAGAAGATTCCAAAACGAACTGAATATATTTGAATGAGCAAAACTGCATTATTCTTCGAAATTAATACATCATATGCATGGATTCCGTTCATCATAACCTATAAAATAGTTTATTTTCCTTTGTTAACTCGGCGGAGAGCTCGGCTCTATTGAATCAATTAAAAACAGGGTGGCTTTCACCAACTTTTAAAAGCGATTAAAATGCAAGGCAATTCAATAGTTGAATACTTAATGACTATACACGACGAAATCTCGAAACAGGAGGTAGCACAAGCAGTCAAAATATTAGAGAGCGGAAAGTTCTTGGATTGACAACATAAAACTGTTATCCTTTGAAATGTTTCGAGTATTATGAAGCAAATGTTCAGAACATAGATGGAATAGAGAGACTGTTTGGTGTTATCAAGAAATGAAAAATCTGTTACCTGGATCATAATATTAAGAAAATAAAAAGTCTCATAGCTGATCATTCAAGGAATAGAAGAGTGGGTTGCAAATAGCTGTCGTGATGGAGAAATATTAAACAAGGGAAGGGCATAAATAGTACGGTAAAAATTTGTCAGGCTTAAGTTAAGATAATCGCCAGCCTCTTGGAGCAGGGCAGTATTAGAAGGAGAAGCAGATAATAACAAGACAGTTCTTATGGACCAACTAAATTAAACACTGCGCAACATGTTGATATTTTTTTTAACAGGTACACTGATCAACACTAATTTTATTGTCAACAATATTTAGGCGATTTCTAGGTAATTTCGTGGTGCTGATCACGCAATTGAAGTCCATTTAGGTGAATTGGCTCTAATTTTAGAGATATATTATCAAAATATGATAAGACTGAGAAAAATATCAATTTAATAGACCAATGGACCTTATAAGCAACTTTTAGTAAAACATATTAAAGTGGTTTCAAAAAAAGAGAAACGAAAAAATAATAAAATTCATTTATTGATTAGGTATAACAGCAAAGAAATAATTTAATTTAAAAAATTACATCTAATTCGTAGAAAAGAAGCTCTTTTTGTAGGATTTTCATTTATGAGGAATGTCAGGTACATCACGTTGGAGACTCCAACAATAGTCTGCCATCATATGATGATGCCATCTGCCCTGATACCTTACCTCCATCTCCTTTATATCCTGGTGGAACCGTTCCCCTTGTTCCTCACTGAAATTGCCAAGATTGTCGGGAAATTTATCCAAGTGGCTGTGAAGAAAGTGTACTTTAATACTCATATTAGTACCCAAGTTTTTAAAGTTTAATAACATCTGTTGCACTAATTCCTCGTAATCGTCCGCTTTGTGATTACCCAAGAAATGTTTAACTACCATAACAAAGCTACACCAAGCAGCAGCTTCAAGTGTCGTCATCTGATTTGTAAAATTAGAGTCCTTAATAAGTTTGCGAATTTGAGGCCCATCAAAATACCCGCTTTTAGCTTTTCCATACTTAGCCTAGGAAATGTATTTGAAGCACTCGCCATCTTTACTCAAAGCCTTACCAAATTGTTTCATTAGTCCTAACTTGATGTTTATGACATTTGCTGTTCCTACAGTCATATTTTGTCTTATTGGCCAATTAACCATATTCCAATGATCTTGCTTCGCCCTACTATCTATATTCTTCCTTAAGTTTTGTTGAGTGGGCGATAGGAATTGACGCATATCGGTTGCCATTGTGTAGCAAAACACATTTTAAGCTTCTACTGGAACTGTCTATGAATAGTCGCCAATCACCTGGAACAAATTGTATTCCCATTCGACGAAAAAGTCCGGGAATGTTGTTGCAATAAATAAGATCTTCATCTTGACTAAAGTAAGGAACAAGTTTCACCTCTCGTGTTCTATAAATGGTTATTTTTATATCTGGTTGTAGACAGTTTTTTTCTTTTAATCTGGATGCCAGAAGTTCAGATGCTTGCTTTGATAGACCGAGATCCCGTATCAGGTCATTCAGTTCTTCTTGAGAGAACTGCTGTGGTGTTGATTGTATTTCCTGCTCATATTCACTTCCACTGCTACTGTACTGGTCCTTAATTTCTTCTTTTTGTTCCGCCATCAGAACATCTGGCAGTGTTGTATATACTGGTACGGGAATCTCTTCATTATGTGGCACAGGTCTTCGTGCTGATTCTAAATCAGGATAATCCCATTTGCCTTTCTTGTATTTGTTAAAACCTTTTACATTAGCTAAACAAAAATAACAATCATCATGGTGGTTTTTAGGTTCTCTCTACACCATGGGCACACCAAATTTCAAACTTTTTCTTTTTTCGTTTGACCACTGTCGTAAACATTCGACACACGTTTTGCACACTATATGGGGAGCCCAGGACTTGTCTTGGTCTCCAAGCTGTACGCCGAAATAAGCTTGATAGGCTTGTCTAACAAAATCTGTGATATTTGTTCTTTGTTTCGCTACAGTATATTCGCCACAAATGTAGCAGAAGACATTAGGGCTGTTCAAACAGCTTCTGCGTGAAGAACTCATTCCTCAGAGAAAAGAGTAACTCTAGTTAAAAATATAGGTACAAACATTCGTCACACTTGACGTCTATTAAATTTAAATAACTTCACTAGGTAGGCAATAAGAACTAAATACACAAAATACGTAAGAAAAGAACAATAACCGCGACGCTAAGTCTTAGTAGAACAACTGCTTACGCTGAACTGACAGTTAAAATCAATAGACACAAGACAAACAAGTGCACGCACTGATCACGTGATCAGCAGTCGGCATGTGGTACGCTCACTAAACAGGGTCGAACTCTCGTTTCTGCGTAAATTTCTTGTTCGTAAATTATTCTTAAAAAATAAAAAGCATATGTTATAGCTAAATTCCTTAAAAAATTATGTATCCATTACCTCAAAAACTAGAGCCAATTTGGAAAAACTGCTTTTATTTTCGAATTCAGCAGACCTGAATTACCCTAAATTCGTTCAAAAATACTTGACAACAATTTTTTTTTTAAATTTTGTAGGGCGGTGATATCTTTTTCATTAGATTTCTTTTTCTTATAAATAAACGTACATATGAAATTATTATTTTCTCGTGAAGCCATCTTGGCAAATAGTTAATCAGTACGTTTGCGATGAACTAAACATGAAAAGTTTCAAGATGGGTCGAATGCATGCAACAGAAAAGGGTATTGCCTAATCAGCATTGCCATACAGAAGGAGCGTTCCTACAAGGTTAAAAGTAACACCTGAGGAAGTAAAAACCACCTATTTAAATTAGGAAAGAAGGGAATGACCCCATCCTTAGGGATTCAAACGGAGTGGCACAAGTTAGATTTGTTTTAGGTAACAAAATTTTATCACTCAGATTTATACCATCTGATTAAAGAAGCAATAGCTATTCGTAAACAATTGGAACGTAACAGAAAAGACTAAGACAGTTGACAATCTCTGTAGTATATCGACATTTGCCAGATTTCGGTATTTCATAGCAACATATATTTCAATAGAAACAGAACAAAACAATACTAAGTACTCGTATAAATTTTCTGGACATGGCACTTATTAAATCTACAGAAAATAAGATTGCAACAATACATTCACAATTCAAAAAAAAACAGCGCAATCATAGAAGCATCTTGAATATAGACTTAATAGCCATAAATATACAAATAATGCCTCTACTTCATAAACATGAGAAAAATTAAAAACATAAATTTGACTGTAATAATACTAAAATATTAGTCCAAGATTCTAATTACAAAAAATTAACAATTATTACACGGGTGTTGAAATAATTACAATATTCTTCAAAAACCACTATTTAATAATTTTACAACTTCTGCTCTCGCCGTAACTCAATAGAATGCCTGCTTAAAAATATCCAATACCTTATTTCTTTTTGTTAACGAATTGATATGCGCTTAGTCATACTTGTTTTTATAAAAATACAACACATCTTTCACATTACATTTTCCACTAACTTATTTACTTAACAAAATATAATATGGATTTATATTATTTGATAATAATTACTTAATGAGGATTATTAATAATTCAACTTATGGATTATGTGAATGAATATAAGTAATGTGTCTTTGTCTTATATACAGTGTCTAACAATAATATGGTTTGGTATATCTAATCTACTTAAAGGGTAACATACATAACATATACATATAAAAAAAACAACAATGCAGTAAACGATAAACAATATATTAAAAACCTAAGCCAAATATAATTTATTATAATGATTATATTTACTTTATGAATGTCCCTTGTATATTTATGAATATTATTTTATGTTACTTGTTTTTGTCATCTCTGTGTGTATATTCAATTTTAATCATCGTCCAATTGTTAAACATGTATTAAACATTTTTGAAAATGCTCCAAACAAAGGAGCGGAACATCAAAAATATAGATTAATTGTAGAATGCCCAAGAAAAATGGAAAAGTTCACACATATACAGGGTGAATCACGACCAACGGGATGGAGGTTTATAGCAAAATGGTAAAAGTTTTAAAATGTTTGCCACTTTAGTAGTTTGTACATTCATATAGGCTACATTATAAAATTATTTTGAAATATACAGGATGTTTCAATAAAGTGTGGCGTATCCAAGTCATATTTTTTCTTATGGAACACCCTATATTTTATTGCATTTTCTAATTGCCTCAAAAACATAAATTACTCATTCATAATGGTTCCCTATACCTAAATACAGAGGGTTCCGAGTTATGCTGACTTTTTTTAAACTGTGAACATTTAGAAAAAACTTAATAACTCATTGGTATTACCAATTCTAGCAAATTTTCTCTTACATCCAAATACATAGTTGGACATTCGTTGAATGTATTCCACGATTGAGTACTAAACATCTCTTTACAGGGTGTTCAGAATTTTCAGTTTCATTATTAGATCATTCAATGTGTAATATCGGGCTTATTTTAAATGGAATACCCTGTATTTTAATAATTCACCATGTTCAAAAAAATATCGTCTTTCGAATGGTATAAGGATGTCCTATACCTAGGTATTATACTTTTCGTGCAATTTACAATTTTCTTAAATTGTATGGTAAATCGATTTTAAAACAAAAAATGCATACATAATCTAGTCGGTATCGAATTTAATGTCATTTTATAACATTTCTCTGTTAATTCTCTGAACAATCTTGTGTTAGTTTCAAATTTTAATGCTACTAAAAATGAAGCAGTACCCGTTAAACGAAAGAGTCGACATGATACTTTGCATTGGGGAATGTTTAGATAATTGTCTCCTAGCATCTAGAGTTTATGCTCAAAAGTACCCTGATAGAATTCACCCAAAGAAGGAACTTTACGAAAGACTGCTCAATAGATTCAGTGATACTGGTAGCATTGCATATGAGAAGGTGAACAAAACTAAACCAGTTACTGGCGACAACGCCAACGAATTTGATGTACTGCTGTCAGTTACGGAAAATCCTAATACCAGTTCTAGAAAAAATTCAAGTGAATTAGGAATAAGTGTGTGTAGAATACTCAAGAAAAATCGCTACCATCCATATCATATTCTACTACACCAGCAGTTGGCACAACAGGATTATGATAAACGTTTAAATTTTTGTTTATGGACTTTAGATAAAGTTGGAGAAGTTCCTGATTTTTTTAATTATATATTTATTATTATATTTTAATTTAATAATGGGTTAGTAAATAGACATATATTTCACTATCATGATACAACAAATAAACATTTATTCCGTACTGTTGATCGCCAACACCGATGGAATGTAAACGTCTGGGGAGGGATTGTGGACGAGTATGTTATCGACCCGTATTTTTTTGACGGACACCTTGATGGAAGAACATTTTTGAGTTTTTTGAAAAAATACTTCTGGATCCTTCTCGAAAACCTATCACTTAGCATCCGAAGGAAAATGTGGCTACAATTAAGACGGAACATCTGCTCACTTTTTACCTGCTGTTAGGAACTACTTCAATAGAAAATTTAAAAATAAATGGATAAGTAGAGGCGGTCCTTATAATTGGCCAGCTCGGTCACCAGAATTTACCAAGATGGATTTCTTCATATGGGGTTATATTAAAAATATACTACTCCAGACGACATGAAATTGAGAATTTCGAACGGTTTCGCGTCTATAACACCCGATATGTTGAATAATGTAAGTAAATCGTTGGAACCTAGAATTACGTGTTGCATTGCACAAGATGGCAGGAGCATCTATTATAGTAATTTTTGCTTTTAATAATTTGTTGTTCGTTTTGTAGTATTTATGTATTTGCTTTATTAAAAATGTGTTTTTATTTTTTATTATGTACTCAAATACTTATCGGTAAAAAAGAGCTAGTGTATCTCAGCAACTACAAGTGTGCATATTTATTAGCAACTTCACTGTTGTTTTAACAACCACTATGTCAAGATCATTAGTTTAAAATTTAGAGAGAATTGCAGATGTTTTTAAAACCGATTTACCATACAACTTGAGAAAATTGTAAATTGCACGAAAAGTATAATACCTAGGTATAGGACACCCTTACACCATTCGAAAGAGGACATTTTTTTGAACATGGTGAATTATTAAAATATAAGGAGTTCCATTTAAAATAAGCCCGATATGACACATTGAATGATCTAATAATGAAACTGAAAATTCTGAACACCCTGTAAAGAGATGTTTAGTAGGGTGGAGCGAAAATGGCCGATTTTTTTTGTTTGGAAGATATGGAGATGCCTATATTCGGAAAAGGTGCCTTTTCAAACCGCTGATTACTGCGCAAAATCTGGGTTTGTTGTGACTTTATCTTTGGCTGCCCAACGAGCCATGAATATTAAAAAAAAATATCAAATTTTTTTCCAAATTCTATGCAGCTCTTCGCTTATTTTCTTTCAAAATTTTATTATTGCTATATTTTTAAAAGAAAATAACCCAGAACTCACCACGTGGAGGTGAAGCACATCGAGTTCCCCCCGCCCGCCCAGCCGGTACTCTGAATTCACGTACTTTTGGACCTAATAGTTTGTGTTGTTTACTTTTTAGCAGTCTTCTCAGAGCTAATTCTCTTACTATTTTTCCACTATCAGCGAGCATAGCGAATAACAATCACAGGATCAATAATATTTTTAATTTCTGCTGGTAAGAATCTGGATTTTTGAATGATTCCAAAAAGATGCTTGCTGCCATGCCTACAGGAAGGTTTAGATTTTATTTCAAACCATGAAACAGCATATACTTTCATGATATATTGCGTTATAATTTTAAGATTTGTTGAAGGATTTTCGGTTGCATCATATAATCTCAAAATCCGATTGGCTGTAGTTAACCACCTGGAATGATTCAATTTCCCTGGTCCTTTTTTTTCAAGGTCAGTTGAGCAGCCAGAGATGACGTCGTAGATATCAAAAATTTTGCACACTGATTTGTAATAACAAAAGGCAACTTTTCCGCATATAGGCATTTTGAATTTCGGAAAAAAAAATTCGCTCCACCTTAATGTTTAGTACTCAATCGTGGAAACATTCAACGAAGGTCCATATGTCCAACTATTTGGATGTAAGAGAAAATTTGCCAGAATTTGTTATATAAATGAGTTATTAATTTTTTTTCGAAATGTTCACATTTTAAAAAAAGTCAGCCTAACTCGGAACCCTTTGTATTTAGGTATAGGGAACCATTATGAAGGAGTATTTTATTTTTTAGGGGCAATCAGAAAATGCAATAAAATATAGGGTGTCCCATAAGAAAAAAAATAACTTTGATACGCCACACTTTATTGGAACATCCTGTATATCAAAATAATTTTAAAATGTAGCCTATATGAATTTACAAACTACTAAACTGACAAACGTTTTAAAACTTTTACCGTTTCGCTATAAACCTCCATCCCGTTGGTCGTGATTCACCTTGTATAATGTGTAATCTTTTTCAAAATAATTTCTTCAATAACTAGTATGAGTTTCTCTGTAAACAAAGAATTTTATTGCTTACAATTATTGAACAACTTTTCCTAATTTAAAAATATTACCTGTAAACAAAGAAACGACATTCAAGCTATTGGTTTACAGTTTTATAATATTTAATATCTAATTACGAAAGTAATACAGAATGGCTTTTTGTAATCTAACCGATAATTCCTGTAGTTTTCCAAAATCAGGTAGACTCGTTAGTTAATTAGTTACTCAGTCAGTTAGTAAGAGGGATTAAAGTAATTAAGTAAAGTAATTTTCAATTAAATATGACCTTGCCAAAGATGTCAAAGTCGACACATTATTTATGCAATTCCTTTTATTCTCCCCATTAATAATAAACTGTTGTTCTGATAATGTGATTAATAGGTGTGATAATATTTTTTTAAATCTCATTTTCAAAAACTTTGTACAAAACTCGCTGTGTCGACATTAAGAATACTTTATTCATGGCGAATAAACACGTTACACTTTTTTTGTTGGTTTTTATTCAATTTCAGCAGGTATACAATTTTTATTTCAGTAACTTTTTAAAACCACTTATATCGCTTTTATTTATGATGAACCCTCGATTTTAAATTGAAGTATTTAGAAAGAGGCTTTTACAATACTACATTGAATAATTCAGTTAATTTTGTGAAACAGAAAGTAACTGGGTATTTGCTGTTTCCCAAACACCTCACAAAATAAAATATATCTATCTCTCATTAGGACTATTAGTCTCTATTGTAGTATCTGCATCGACATTTTCTTCACCTATTTCACGTATTTTAACATTTATGCATGTTTTTAATTGAAAATAATTTCTACTTGAACACCATCCCTGTATTTATGATACCAACTGACCACTGACCCATTTATTCTTTTTTGCAGGTCTTGGCGTTTGACCGGGATATAGGACAGAATGCTCAATTGAATTACCACATTAAATCGGGAAAAGGACGGACAAAATTCAAAATTGATAACAGTACTGGAATAGTTTATGCGCAAAAAACTCTTTTGGCCGGCGAGGAATATGAACTGAATGTAAGTAATTTTAATTTTACTCGTTAGCATAAACAAAACGCATCTGGAATGTATCTTAAAACTGGTAAACTACTACCGGTGATAGTCATTTTAAGAAGTATTATAACATTGAACGATGAAATAAAACATATAATTTGTTTAAAACTTATTTATTTGAACTAATGTTCAATTCAAACTAGTTGACGCGTTTCACCAACACAGTAGCTTTGTCAAAACGAATGAAGGTATAATATAAAAATGTTTTAATATATACAGTGCATAACTATAGAATTCTATTTAATAATGTTAACAAAGGTATTGGAAGAAATTACCTGGAAATTCATTCATTACAAACATTCCTAAGCTATCTACGTAAAAAGGTTTGATAAAGGTGAGTGATTGATATCTATTTGGTCGTTAAGAAGATTACCTGAATACTTATTTTTGTTAATATCAAGGGCCTCTAATAAATTTAAACTAAAGGATTTACCGACTACATGGAGAATTTCAAAATGTGGGTCGAAAATGTGTTGGTTTTCTAATAAATGATTTGAATAGTTAGAATCTAATTTTTTGTTGTCATAGCTACGTTTGTGTTCCGAAATTCTAGTTTTAAAGTTTCTAAAAGTTCTACCTATATAAATTTTATCACAGTTGTCATTACCACATTTTAATTTATAAACTCCTGATTTGTTTAATGGAAAACCTTCTCATCAATTTTGAAAAGACTATTAAGATTTCTATTTTTGAGGTATGATTATTAAACATAAAAAAAAATTAAAATACTGAAAGATGAAATTCGAGACCGACAACCCAGAGATTTAAATATTTTACACTTAAAAACCCCAAACTTGCTAATATTGTTACAAAAAATTCTATAAACAACAAAATATACGTTATTTAATAATGTAAACAGTTATCGAACAATTACTTGAAGAATAAGTATCAATAATGGTAATAAAAGAACTTTTCGAAGACTTCATAATACAATTATTTATTGATTTCACCTAGAAAACCACAACTAAAATGGAAAACCTTCTCTTCAATTTTGTAAAGACTATTCAGATTTACATTTTTGAAATATAATTATTAAACTATACACAAAAAAATGTAAAATACTGAAAGATGAAATTCAAGACCGACAACCCAGAAATTTAAATATTTCACATTTAGAAACCCCAAACTTGCTAATATTGTTACAAAAAAATTCTATAAACAACAAAATATACGTTATTTAATAATGTAAACTGTTATCAAACAATTACTGGAAGAATAAGTATCAATAATGGTAATAAAAGAACTTTTCGAAGACTTCATAATACAATTAATTATTGATTTCACCTAGAGAACCACAACTAAAATGGATACCTTCTCTTCAATTTTGAAAAAAACTATTCAGATTTCTATTTTAGAAATATTACTATCAAACTATACGTCAAAAGTAATTTAAAATACTGAAAGATGAAATTTGATTCCGACAACCCAGAAATTTAAATATTTCACATTGAAAAACCCCAAACTTGCTAATATTGTTACAAAAAATTCTATAAACAACAAAATATACGTTATTTAATAATGTAAACAGTTATCGAATAATTACTTGAAGAATAAGTATCAATAATGGTAATAAAAGAACTTTTCGAAGACTTCATAATACAATTATTTATTGATTTCACCTAGAAAACCACAACTAAAATGGAAAACCTTCTCTTCAATTTTAAAAAAAAACTATTCAGATTTCTATTTTAGAAATATCACCATCAAACTATACATCAAAAAAATTTAAAATACTGAAAGATGAAATTTGATACCAACAACCCAGAAATTTAAATATTTCACATTTAAAAACCCCAAACTTGCTAATATTGTTACAAAAAATTCTATAAACAACAAAATATACGTTATTTAATAATGTAAACAGTTATCGAACAATTTCTTGAAGAATAAGTATCAATAATGGTAATAAAAGAACTTTTCGAAGACTTCATAATACAATTATTTATTGATTTCACCTAGAAAACCACAACTAAAATGGAAAACCTTCTCTTCAATTTTGAAAAAAAAACTATTCAGATTTCTATTTTAGAAATATTACTATCAAACTATACATCAAAAAAAATTTAAAATACTGAAAGATGAAATTTGATACCAACAACCCAGAAATTTAAATATTTCACATTTAAAAACCCCAAACTTGCTAGTATTGTTACAAAAAATTCTATAAACAACAAAATATACGTTATTCAATAATGTAAATAGTTATCGAACAATTACTTGAAGAATAAGTATCAATAATGGTAATAAAAAAACTTTTCGAAGACTTCATAATAGAATTATTTATTGATTTCACCTAGAAAACCACAACTAAAGTGAAAAACTCTCTGTTTAATTTTGAAAAAACTATTCAGATTTCTATTTTTGAAATATGATTTTTAAACTACATGAAGATGACATTCGAGACCAACAACCCAGAAATTTAAATTGTTCACATTTAAAAACACCAAACTTGTTAATATTGTTAAAATTCTATAAATAACAAAATATACGTTATTTGATAAATAATTATAACAAAGGAACAATTTTGGATTCTGTGTTATTCAATCTTTGTATAAATGAATTGTTTTCAGTGAGCAGTACTGGATATATACAATTAGAGTCGCAGACGATACAGCCATTATTTATGAAATAGATAGTTGGTATGATTTGAAATAGTTGAAAATGATCTAAGATTAATTAAGGATTGGTTTCATCATAAATTACTTACTCTAAATTTTTATAAAACATAATTTGCCATTTCTTAATTCTAGAGACCATAAGAATAGCTTCACGTATTTTTTATATAAAAAAACTAGAGATTATGCTTTATAACTTTAAGTATTTAAAATATTTATGTATCATGTATAATGTTAATACTTGCAGATATTGTACTACGGTCTAATGGAAAGCTATCTCAGGTATGGCCTATTTTCTTGGGGATGTGCTTCCAGAACATTTATAGGTCTCTTTTAGAGATTATACAAAGAAGCTTTATTTAGATTATTATGTCTAGTTTCAGCATGTGCCCTAGTTACGCACTGTATAATATAAACAAAATCTTTGACTTAAAGAAATTATGTTTTCTGTGTGTATCTGTAAAATATCATACTATGAAAAATAAAATTAAGTTACCTACACATACATATGAATCCAAAAATAAACACTTATATGAAGCTCCTATGAAGACAAAATCTTTATGTCAAATTCTTCCTATTAACACAACCAAAAGTTTTGTGAAATTAATATCTGAAATATCTCTTCATTCTCTGCAATGTCTATCCACTTCATCGATTTTATGTATAATTATAGTGTTTTCTTATTTACCGAAACATATGTTGAGGTAAATTCGTTCATCTCTGGCATACATTTTTTAGTATTTATAATTAACAAATTGGCTTTCATAAGTTGTTCGGGATACTAATGTTCAATTTGGGTTTAATACTACTGATTAACTGATTGTAGAATTCATTTTTATAGGAGAAATTGATAACATATTTGAAAAACTTATTTAAATTTGACTTTACAAAATGGCAAATGACATTTGTGTTGTGACGTCAACTGACGCTGTTGTGAGGACGATACAATTCGATGATTTTAGGAACGGTGCTCGAGAATATCAATTTTAGGAACTATTCGCAAATAGAGCATTCACAGGCTAAGCGTATGCATGACGTTGGGAACGACGTCAAGAATAACGCCCTGATTCCAGATTCAGGGCATCAGTGCGGATGAAACTCAATCATCGACCACCACACCTGCAAGAAATGAATCACCGGTAGCGACATTGATTCTCTTTCCGAAATATCGAGACCACACATGACCAACGTTCAACTTTAGAAATATTTTGACAAAAGTTACAATTTTTATTTTTTAGAACTGAATATCTTTTTAATAAATTTATGGAAAATTATCATTGATGCTGCAAATGGAAGATCATATATGAATTATATGGCAAATGTATGCATACTTTGCCCGTAGATAATATACTTTTTAACTAATTAAAAAAATAGAATTGCGGGGAGAGGAGAAAGACGAAATTTTTGGTATAAGAGTGTCAGTCGTCTAGCGCAAAAATATATAAAAGAGGGCGGATAGTGGATTTGTTACAAAATATGCAAATGAAAGTGTATTCAGGTTGCAGTATGCAAACAATTCCAAAATTATTGGGTATCTGAAAAATAGAAAGTAATAAAGTCAACGATATTATGTAGGCTATGCTTGAAAAGACACAGCTTTCCATGCAAGTATCCAGTTAAGTGGAACATAAATCAATACCAGATCAAACATCATCCTCTTCTCCATAACAATGTAGATATTAATCCATAAACTCAAACTCCGCAAGAATCTACCAGTCCCGAACCATACCATGTCTCAATGTCTTCAGAAATTACTATGACTCAAGTAAGATCCCAATGTATCCGTTTCAGAATATTATCTGTGATTTTAAAGAATAGAGACAAAATAGTAAAAACCTATGCATTCTTACTCGTAAATGAAGGAACTTCGGTCACCTTGTTGAATGAAAATATAGCCAAGGAGTTGAATTTACATGGGAACTAATAAAAATTATGCCTCCAATGGACAGATCAAAAGCGTTTGGAGAATAATTCAAAGAAGGTTTGTTTATCTATTGCAGGAGATTTTTTTTATTAAAATTAACGTGCTCGGCGACTATGGCCACTTGCACACAAAGATTACATTGCTATATAAAATACAATAAGACAATAATATCATATGTAGGTTGGTTTGATTAAATTTTGCTGTAAAGCTGCAGTAGGCTGTTAATTTGCTCTGGATTATTTAGCATATATCGTAGGCTTGATGAGAGGTGGTAATGTTATCTCCTGGCTGAGAACTGGTGACATTCAGTTAAAATGTGTTTTATTGTCAAATGCGATTGACAAATTTGACAATAGGTTCGGTTGCTGGATGTCATTAGGTATCCATGCGTTAACTTAGAAGGTCAAAACAATTTGAACTCAGTCCAGCACGCACGGTTACTGAGTTAAGCCTTCCTCAACAATCACACGAGAAACTTAAGCAGAACTATTCTTATTTGAAAAATTTACCGTTGGAATCCTATAAGAATGCAACTTCGCAAATACTTATTGGACTAGATAACTGGGAACTGGCATTACCAATTCGTGTGAAAGAAGGTCATGAAGGACAACCTATAACTGCAAAATGTAGGTTAGTATGGATAGTTTTTGTTCTACTACCCACAAACGTATCAAACAGCACAGCAGCATTTAATTACCATTTGTGACTGTTCTGAAGAAAGAATAAGTAATGAAAAATTACACGACGAGTATTTTTCAGTGGAAAGTTTAAGAGTACAGCCATCAAATATTTTCTCCAAAGAACAGCAGAGAGCTAAGAAAATACAAGGAACTACACAGTAAGGATGGAAATAAATATAATATTGGTTTGTTATGGAAATATGAAGAAATTAACTTACCTGATACTAAAGGAATGGCTATAAGAAAATTGGAATGTATAGAGAAACGTATAAAATACAATCCAGAATTAGCTATTAGAATGAATAAGCAATTAGAAGAGTTTGTCAAGGAAAAATACATAAAAAAACTTGTTGAAAAAGATCTATCCGAACCTTGCTAAAAATATGGTATCTGCCCATGTTTCCAGTTTTGAATCCTAATAAACCTGACAAATTTAGGATCGTTTGGGATGCAGCTGCTGCAGTTCAATATACATCTCTAAATTCTACGCTACTGAAGGGGGATGATCAACTAACATCTCTGTTAGGTGTTTTTTTACGTTTCCGAGAAAGGAAAATTGGATTTTGTGCTGATATCCAAGAAATGTTTCTTCGAGTTGGCAATAAAAGAAGACTAAAAAGCACAACGATTTTTGTGGCGGAATGGCAATCCTAAAAATCCTACAGAACCCTATGTTATGACGGTTATGACCTTTGGAGCCTCATGTTCACCAAGTTGTGCCCAGTATGTGAATCTAAATACCAATAAATACTTATCAGAATACCAAAGAGCGGTGGAATGTATAACAAAAAATCATTACGTAGATGATTTATTGGATTCAGTAAATACCGAAGACGAAGCGATAACAATCGCCAAACAAGTTTATTTTATACATTCCCAAGCAAATTTCGAAATGGTAAACTGGCGATCAAATTCTAGATCGGTTTCAGAAACTATGAATGCATCTTCAGAAAATCCCGTAGAAATTAACATGAATATTTGAAGTGAGAAAGACATAGAAAAAGCCCTGGGCATGTGGTGGTACATTTATTCTCTACGATGCAATAAAGGAAATAAAAAGATTCTGAATGGTGACAGAAAACTTACAAAGAGAGAAATTTTGCGTATTCTTATGTCAGTGTATGACTCCTTTTCAACTTCCTCATTTATATAAAAATTCTTCTTCAAAAAATATGGAGAAGCAATATTAATTCAGATCTTCCTATAACCGACACATAATTTGAAAAATAGTTCATTTGGTTAAAACTACTTCCAAAAATTGAAAAGATATCAATACCTCGATGTTATCTGAGGAATAAAACAAATTGGGATGGAGTAATTGTACAAATGCATATATTCGTAGATGCTAGTGAACATGCTAGTGCTGTCGTCGCATATCTGAGAATTGAGAAAGAAAATATTTTGAAATGTGTTCTGTTGGGAGCAAAAACTCATGTGGCGCCAATTAAATTACAAACTATTCATCGACTTGAACTCAATGGAGCAGTAATGGGAGCTAGATTCGCAAAAAGTCTTCATGAGCACTTGTCAATAAGCATTCAACAAACCTTCTACTGGTCTGACTGTTTGATCGTACTAAGTTGGTTATGAACAGATGAACCAAGGAGTTTGAATAAATACGTTGTATACCGAGTTGCGGAAATACAGGAACATACTATGATTGCTAATTGGCGATATGTACTATCCAAATTAAATGTAGCAGATGAAGCTACAAAATGGAGTAATCAACCTTCCATGCAATACTCAAATAAATGGTTCAGAGGTTCAGATTTCTTATATGAAGACGAAGAATTTTGGCCAAAAGATTCAACTCTACCTAGAGGAGGAAACCTTCACGAAACATATAATCGTAACTATAATAGTCATCAAAATTTTATCTAAATCTACAAAACATTTATTCATGCTAGCGTATATTTATAGATTTATAAATATATTACGTGCTAAATTGACAAAAAAGAGAAACCTCAAGGAATTTTAACATCTGATGAATTGTTGAAATCTAGAAATGCTCTGATCCGGATGGTTCAATCGGAAATTTTATACCGAAGAAATTAAGCGACCTTCTTGATCCGTTTGTGGACAAATCTAGCAATTTTTATAAATTATCTCCCTATTTAGATGAAGGAGGATTACTTCGTATCCGTGGTAGAATTGATGTAGCAAAACAACGAGACAAAAAGACCAATCATTTTACCTCGTAAAAGTCATCTTACTACTCTATTCGTGGAATATTTCCATCGAAATAATGAAACAGTAGTTAATAAGATAAGACAAAAATATTATATAGCTCAATTACGTCGAGTTCTGTATAAGGTAGGAAAAAATTGTCAGACATGTAAAATAAAATTTTCTACTCCTACAGAGCCCGAAATGTCACCGTTATCTGATTGTGTTCTTGCTAAATTCACACCTTCATCTACTTACACTGGCGTTGATTACTTTGGGCCAATTAATGCTGTGGTAGGGAGAAAAATAGAGAAAAGATGGGGAGCACTCTTTACCTGTCTCACAACAAGGGCAGTACATCTAGAGGTAGCCCTAAGTTAGATGTTAATAACTGCATTCTTTGTTTTTCGAATTTTATCAACAGAAGAGTAAGGACACGATCAATATTTTGTGATCGAGGAACTAATTTTATCGCCACAGAATGTGTTTTACGTGAAGAAAGTTGATACTAGTTTGATCGCTAAATCGTTTAGTAGTCCTGAAATATCATTTCATTTTAACCCACCTTTATCTCTTCATAAGGGTGGTGCCTGGGAGCGTCTTGTTAAGGCTGTAAACATTTCACTGTATTCAGAATTGCCTTCTAGAACACCTTCCGACTCCGTACTGCAGAGCTGTCTCATTGCAGCAGAAAATATAGTAACTCCGAGACCACTTACTTATCTCCCCTTGAACACTGATGAATCAGAAGCACTAACGCCCAATCATTTCCTGATTCGAACTTCTAACGGCAATAAACCGATTGGACAACTGAACGATGATGATAAAATACTACAACTCAATTATCTATAGAAAGAACAATTCGCAAATAAATGTTGGCGAAGATTTGTATCAGAATACATTCCAAATCTATTGTTGCGAAGTAAATGGCTTAAACAAGTTTCTCCTGTAAAAGTGGGAAACATCGTGATCATCGGTGATGAAGATTTTCCACGCTGCAATAGGCCAAAGGGCAGAGTAGTGAAAAAAAGTCCAGATGGTCAGGTCAGAAGAGCAAAAGTTCAAACTGTTACAGGTTTATTCGAAAGGCCGTGCTACCTGTCAAAGGAAAACGATTAGAAGATGGTACAGTGTCTTCAGCCCAAAAGACCTGTACCGAGCGAGAGTGTGAAGAATAGTACGTTAACTAACTGTTTTAAATGCAATTGTAAATTTATTGTTTTATATTAGTTTATATTGTAGATATAATACGTTAATTTATACTGTAAGACTTTAAGTTGTCTCTGTCGATGAAGTGTAAATACTACGTCCAAACTAAAATTTAACAGGATGTCGGAAAAATTGGTAATTCGAAAGATTGAGGCCACCGAATTTGAGTACTACTACTAATATTACTACTAATACTGCTGGTATAATAGAAATAACCGAGAACTTGAAGGAAGCTAGGAGAAAATTAAAGAAACTAATAATAAAAAGCAAAATAGCAGCTTGGGAAAACATGTGTAGTACTGTCGAACATGATCCGTGGGGGAAAGCCTACAAAATAGTGATGGGGAAACTGAAATCCAAACCTCTGGACATACCCGCTGATTTCAGAAAACAGATTATAGATACCCTATTTCCGCAGCAAGGAAGAGTTAATTGGATACCTGAAGGAGGATTAGAGGAGCCAGCGCAAGAGGTTACACTGGAAGGACTAAAGGATGCAGCTCAAAAACTGAAAACTCGCAAAGCTCCGGGCCCAGATGGAATACCTCCAGAAATAACAAAACTTGCTATAGCTGAGTGCCCCAACAAAATTAAAGAAATCATGGATAGCATCATTAGGTCAGGAGTATTCCCAGCAGAATGGAAAGTTGGAAAACTGGTATTAACTAAAAAACCTGGTAAGCAAGACGATAACCCTTCATCATACCGTTCCTTATGCCTTCTTGATACTATGGGGAAAATTCTAGAACATATAATAGCCGCTAGAATAACTAGCAAATTGGAGGAAGGTGAAGACATATCTGAAGCGCAATTTGGATTCAGAAAGGGTAAGACGCAATTGAACAAGTGGTAAAAGTAGCGGAAACGGAGATGAAAAAGAATCAAAGATCCAGAGGCTATTGTGCCCTGATAACAATTGATATTAAAAATGCTTTCAATACAGCATCATGGAAACATATAGTTAGAGAACTTAGAAGACGGAAACTTCCAAAATACCTCCGAACACTGATAACCAGCTACTTTACGGATCGTAGGATAGTAGATGAAAATGGAGAGGAATACAGGGTTTCCGCAAGTGTCCCGCAGGGGTCCGTACTTGGCCCCTTATTATGGAACATACTGTACGACGGAATATTACGCCTAGAAACATCAGATAATGTTAAAATTATAGCCTATGCTGATGACCTAGCAGTAGTTGTTACCGAAAGAACAGAAGAAGGGCTAATGCTTACGGTAAATTCGACCCTAGAAATGGTAAGTAACTGGATATTAAGCCATGAATTGAAATTAGCGCCGGAAAAAACAGAGGCAATCCTAGTAATTGGAAAGAAACAACTTAGGACAAACGTAACGTTTAGAATTGAGGAGAAAATAATAACTCCGAGTAGCAGCGTTAACTACCTGGAAGTGACCCTGGATACGAGCCTGACATATCGAGAGCACATTAAAAAAATTACGATGAAGGCACAAAATACCATGGCGGCATTGATACGACTGATGCCAAGAAAAGGTAGAGCTACATATGTGACGAGTAGACTGTTAGCTGGAGTAGTGCACTCTATAATCCTGTATGTATCAACTATATGGAGTAAAAGCATAAAAATCAGTCCCTTAGTAAAGTTGCAACGAACCCTCACCATAAGAATATGTAGAGGATATAAAACAATACCTACAGAAGGGAGCCTAGTTATCTCCGGTATTATTCCTATCCGACTACTAATAGAAGAACGAGAAAAGACGCAGGGCAAAAGCCGAGCGGAAAAAAATGAAACTAGAGATAAAACACTTGCGATATGGCAAAACGAGTGGTCGAATTGTGATAAGGGAAGGTGGACTCATACACTCATTCCAGATGTGAAAACAAGGCGGGAACGTACGCACGGTGATACCAGCTACCATCTGACACAAATACTTACCGGACATGGATGTTTTATGGTATACCTACATAGACTTGGTCTCAAAGACAGTGGGGTATGTATGTATTGCCAGTCGCAAGATACTGTAGAGCACACCCTGATCGAATGCGATGAGTGGATAGAGTTAAGACGGGAAGTAGAAACAGTAATAAAAGCTGAACTGATTGTAGATAGCATGATTAACCTCATGATGAGCCAACAAGCATACTGGATGGCAATCTCAGGCATGGTAAAGAAAATAATCGAGAAGAAAGAAACCGATAAAAGGAGGCGACTGGGAATATAGGAAAGAAAGAAGAAACAATGAGTACTAACATCAATACAACCACCCGGCCTGAAGTAATGTCTTTCGTCAGTCCCAGGCAAGGCCGCATGGGTACCAGAGTGGAAGACGGTAAAAATCCGGCACTATCGGGCTGCACATGCAGCTCGAGGGGACTCTGATCCTTTCGATCTGCGTGTGTGGCTTGGTGTCTTGTTGAAGATTTTTGTTACCACTCAAGAAAAAAAAACTACTGCTACTATTGCTGCATTGTAACAGTTTCAATAATAATGAGTGTACTGCAAGTCCAGCCAAATTCAGTTTCAATCACTAATTGTAACAATCACTAACCTGTAGAATGTTTGGTTTGCACAGGTAATTTCCACTTTGTGGCACATCATGCACTTTCCCATTACACCTTTCGTCACCAAGTACCTTACAAACGGCTCTAAATTAAAAAAAAAAAACTAAAAACATTATGAAAACCAGCAAAAGTTAATCCGCGATAACCTCCTAGCGCCTCATAAACAGAATTGGCAATACGGTTGGCACATAATGAATGACAGTAGTTTACGTTTTGATTATCATAGTATAGCAGGGTTGTCGATAATTCTTTCGTATCTAAATCTATAAATTCCATTAATTTTTGACTAGCATATAGTAATATATGCATTCAATAGAAGGGGCTTCGGAATTAATATAACTTCTTGCGTTGTGGACAATTTAACTTTTAAATATGTACTAATTATGCACTTTTGTGATTGTTTTATCCGTGTAAATAAACGCAAATTGATTATTTTACACTATTGTTATTTAGGATAATGTGGCAAAATCGATGAATCGTTTACCTTACGTTTGATATCGTAGCTATTTGGATCTTAGGTAGTCTATTCTTTAGTTGAACGTTTTTGACGTGGAGGCAGCCAAAGCAATGTAAAATAACTTGGTTCGACAATTCTTTAGTTCAATGTTTTTGAGTTAAACGTATAAAATTTTAGTAATATGATAGCAGGGTCTCTGTAAACTGTAAAAGTAAGCATTGTATTGTCACACGTATGCAAAAATTTCGAATTATTTATACGTTTGTAAATGGGTGGAGAATAATTAAAAATATTCCGTCACCTAGATCCATAATAAATATTTTTGTTATAAAGATCATAATAACGATTATTATGGTACTCACCCAGCGTTTCTCAATGTGTAGGGACGCCCGCCATAACTGAAAAAATTTCGATAATTACTATTTAAAAAATTTCATTCACAGAAAGAAAAGCAAAATAATACTCATTCTGACATTACAAAAAATATCAAGTAGTAAGTACCGGGTGATCAGTTAAGGGTAGCGAGCATCCATATCATAAGATATTGGTCGTATAGATTTCGAAAAAAGAAATTCATGATAAAAGTGGCCAAGAGAAATTGCTGGAAATTATTTTCGAGTTTGTCAAACGTCCGCTAGAGGCCGTAACAACCGACACTAAGTAGAAAAATGGGATCGTTATAGAATTTTCATATTTACTGACTATTCACCTACACCAGTGGTTCCCAACCTTTTCTGGACCACCGCCCCCTATAGAGGACAAAAATTTCAACCCCCACAAATTTGGGCTCATATGAAAGATCATAATTTACACTACAAAACGCTTACTTGGTTTTGACTTTTTGACTTTCGTCTTCGCCGCTAGATGGCGTTAACTGAAATGGTAGCAAATTTTTGAGTTTTTTTCAAAAAAAACAAATGTAATGGTATATTTATTTTTACATATTTTAAAAGAGGATACATTTTTTTTAAATTTAATGAAAAAAATTAATCATCTACCTTTTTTGAACCGTTGATATTGAACAAAATATAATTTTATTACATTAAAAAATGGCACGCCACTGCTTTTTATCAAAATAAAAATTATTTTCGTAATCACTTATTAGTTGCTAACAAAAAGATCCCCCCGACTTTTTTTCGTTAGAGGAACGGTTTTGGATTTAAAAAATAAGATAGGTTTACATACTGTTTAAACTAACATCGCATTTAAGCGAAGCAGGCCATGATCTATATTAAGAAAGAAAACACCAAATTGTCAATCACGCTAATATTCATTTTGACAGTTTCTGCTATTAACATCTAACTCAATGTTATGTAAAAAGCATTTTTACAACAAATCATGTCTCTTACGAATGAAGAAGCCTTTGATATGTTGAGAATTTATTTTCAATGTTTTGAAAATGCGGCGATTGCTTCTAGGCTGTATGCACTGCATTATCTCCTCCGAAGACGGCATTCGAGAATGGTTTTTCGTCGTTTAGCCTTACGCAACATGGCCAAGTGCAACCAACTCCAACTTTGAGAAGAAATCGTAGAGTAAGAAGAGGAGTTAACATTATAAATGTGTTGGCTTATATTCATACAGACCCCCATTTAAGCATAAGAGAGATCTCCAGATATTTAGGAATATCCTATGGCTCAGTGCAAAAAATATTAATGGATTTTAAAATGCATCCGTATCACGTCGTGATTCATCAATCCTTAAATGAGACTGACTTTGAACGTATGCTCGATTATTGCTACTGGCTTAGATATTTAATTAGAGAAAACCGTCATATTTTGTCACAAATATTGTGGACAGATGAAGCATCTTTTTGCAGTAATGGCGCGGTAAATCTTGATAACATGCATTACTGGTCGGACACTAATCCACACTGGTTACGTGAAGATTATCAGTAGGGTCGATGGAGCGTCAACGTCTGGTGCGGTGTTATTAATGGAGCTATTATCGGTCCGCACATCTTTAATGACAATCTAGCCGGTGACATGTATTTGAACTTTCTATTGAACGATTTACAAGGACTCTTAGAAAATGTGCCTTTAGAAGTAAGAAGAAACATGTGGTTTCAACAAGACGAATTACCGGCACATTATTCTCGAAATGTGCAAGATTTTTTGAACGGGCATTTTCCTAACCGTTGGATTGGTAGCGGCAGTCTATTTTTCTGGCCACCACGGTCCCCCGATTTAACCTGCCTTGATTTTTATCTGTGGAGCCGAATAAAGGATTTGGTGTATAAAACTCGACCAACTACTAGAGAAGAAATGATAGTCCGAATTCAAAACGCCATAAATAATATATCAAGTAAGCATTTAGTAGTGTAAATTATGCTCTTTCATATGAGCCCAAATTTATTAAAATCGGTCAAGCGAAACGGGAGAAATCTTGGTTTGTTTAAAAAAATAATTGAACTTCCCCCACCGCTCTATTTTGATAGATAGAACAAAACATTTTAGTCAAAAAGTGTAGGTGAATAGTCAGTAAACATGAAAATAATATCATGGATATACTTTCATTAGGCAAAATTCTATAAAAATCCCATTTTTCTACTTATTGTTAGTTGTTACACCCTCTAGCGGACGTTTGACAAACTCGAAAATAATTTCCAATTATTTTTCTTGACGACTTTTATCGTGAATTTTTTTTCTAAATATATACGACCAATATCTTATGAGATAATGCCGCTCGCTACCCTTAATTGATCACCCGGTACAGTACACAATAATATACTAAATGATTATAAATATGCTTGTATCAGTAGGTACCGTCAAACGCCAAAGGAAACTAATAATAAATTCATCAGTACTATGTTAAAAGTACCTTTAATAATTATGAGTTAAATTTATTAAAAAGTTCATCATGCATTGTAAAATGAATGATTTACCCCCAGAAATTGATTTTTTTTTAAATAAAACTGTTGGAAGCACGCCAATGAACCTTAACATTTTGTACGCAGCACATAAAACAATTTAAACTGAACTATAGAGATAAACTTATTGGCATTTGCCATGTATTTATTGAACTGATTGTTTTTATGAACTTAAAAATAATTATTTTACTGCCATTTATAAATATTAACTGATTTCATATATAATATATTATTTTGTTGTTATGTAATTTGAAATATTTGTATAGAAATGTTAAATTTAATAGAACGCGTGTATTATAGTTGTTTTAATCAATAAATATAAAAATAATATTATTGTAATTAACAGACAACGAGACTTTATGTCAAAGCGGATTATTTAAACATTTTTATGCCCTGATAACTGCAAGGGTTTTTCGATCGGTAATGAAATATTGAATTAAAAATAACTACTAGCATATTGATCTATTTACTTCATGAATAACGTAACAAAATTAAAAAGTAAGGCCTAATATCCTCAACAAATTTATCCTCAATCGGTACCGTATTATGTAACGAGTTATATAATATGGAAAATAAAATTATTTTGTGGTCTTAAGTTCACTATTATAACTAATATATATTATGGCATAGATGCTGAAAAATGTATTCCACGACAAAGGTTTTTTGCGCATCTGTTTTCTTCATTAACGGTAAATTTTTATTTTTTATGGAAAGTAGTAATACACCTGGTCGAGAACGACGACCAACCAGCAATTTTGTCTTATCCCAAATTATATAAATTAAGTTATAATCCATTGATGTCACTCAGTTCTTAACTGTGAGCTTTCACTTGTCACTGTGCTCTGCTTTCAACACTTTCACTTGTCACTTACACCAGGTCTGAAGGTTTCGTCCTTTTCAATCTTCTCTTTAGGTTGTGTGGATCGAGTAGCTGGAGCATCTCGATGTTAACATGATTATATAACCATTCTTCGAGGTTTTGGGCGTATCTCATGATGTCTTCCTTAACTGTTGGTACATAGAGGTCTCTGTGCAGATTTGCATTTCGAATATAGTATGGAGCGTTCACAATAGTAGGGAGTACTTTGTTTTGAAATATTTGTATGGGTACTATGTTGGTTGAACTGGCACAACCCCAAAACTGTAGTCAGTATGTCCAAATGGGTTTCAGAATCTGCTTAAATATGAACAAATTATTATGTTTTGACATTTGGGATTTTCTATCTATAAGTCGAAAATTTTTTTTATATTTTGTATCTAGTTATTTCCTTTTCTTCTTTACATGCTACTTCCATTTTAGCTTAGCATCCAGAGTTGTTCCGAGATATTTTGCTGTGTTTCCATATGGTACCTCCATTTCGTTAACTGCGATTGGTATGTTTTGATTATTCGTTTTGTTTGTAAAATTTATGTTTACCGATTTCGATTCATTAATTTTATACTCCACTTTTTGGTTCATTCGTTGAATTGATTAGTAGCTCTTTGTAACTTTTCAGTAACTTCCTCCACATTTGTTCCTGCTGCAAGAAGGGCAGTGCCATCTAAAATGTGGCAATTTTTATGTCATTCATATCTGGTATGTCATATGTATATAGTAGACACAGAATTGAGCCAAGAACGATCCCTTGTGGCACATTTGCTTTTATTTGTTTTAGTTCAGAGTATTCAGTTTCTTGTTTAACTCTGAAAAATCGATCTGTTATGTAAGATTCCAATAACTTCGCACATTGTTTTGCGAGAATTTTCTCCATTTTCTATATGAGCCCCTCGTGCCAGACCTTATCGAACGCCTGGGCTATGTCTAGGAACAGAGCAGCGCATACTTCTTTTTCTTCATAAACTTTTTCTATTATGTCTGTGATCCTGTCCACTTGATCTATTGTCGAATGTTTTTCACGAAATCCAAACTGGTAGTGTTTTATGAGCATATTTTCTTCTATAATATTTTTAAGGGTCTTCAGCAATAGCTTTTCAAAGAGTTTTGATATCACAGGTAAGAGGGAAATTGGCCTGTGAAATTTAGCTTCGCTTGCGTTTTTCCCTGGTCTTAGGAGCATAATCACCTTAACTATTTTCCAAACCCTTGGAATATGCTTCAGTCTGAAAACTGCATGATCAAATTAGTGAGTTTCACAATGCCCTTTCTTGGTGGTTGTTTTAATATTCCGTCCTCCGACAACTTCTATTTGGGAATCTTCAGTTCAGATTAGAGACTCTGAACTAGAAGGCATTGAAGAGACCCAAGAAGGTCGAAACTAGTCAGTGTACTATGCCCTTCTCATTTTGATTACGAATCACAACAGATGTCTGTATCGACAAAAGGGTCGATCAACGTCACATTCTTCGAAGGGGATGTAATTCAATATTCTGCGTGGTATTAGCCAGGACTGTAGTTGTTTTTCTCTTCGAAGAACGGTCAGGCTATTATGTCGAAATTATTATATATATATATATATATATATATATATATATATATATATATATATAACTGGTGAATATTGGGGAATTGCAGCAAGAGAAACGGAAAAAAGTGTACTCTTAAAGGAAACTTTCCAAGCTTTCTAGGATGATTATCCTCATCATCAGGGAAACTGAAATGGAAAAACAGCACTTAGATATTTTTTTCCATTTCAGTTTCCCTGATGATGAGGACAATCATCCTGGAAAGCTTGGAAAGTTTCCTTTAAGAGTACACTTTTTTCCGTTTCTCTTGCTACAATTCCCCAATATTCACCAGTTTTATTCCTAATAGTCAGCAAAGACTATCTTCCTTTTATATATATATATATATATATATATATATATGTATATATATATATATATATATATATGTATATATATATATATATATATATATATATATATATATATATAACAAGATGTACGAATAGTGCGTGACATATGAACAATAAGGAACGAATAGATTAGTGGGTATTGCACGCAAATAGAAGAAGGGGCTACTGAAAAAAGTGGTAACCGCAGACTTGCATGTTTCTGGCTCATTAGCCGTCATCGGTACGGTACAACCAAGAAAAGATGTGAAACATGGGAGCAAAGGTGTTGAATGAAACATGAGAAAATATAACATAATTCAGCAGGATAGTCAAACACAACATTTGTGTCAGTAATAGAAGATCTCGAATATTCGAGACAACAACCAACATAGACAAGGAGGTGCATATAAAACTTCCGTTATTATTTCATTAATCTGGGTCGGAAGTTTCAGACGGGAGTGTTATATGCACCTCTTTGTCTATGTTGGTTGTTGTCTCGAACATTCGAGATCTTCTAATATTACTGACACAAATGTTGTGTTTGACTATCCTGCTGAATTCTGTTATATTTTCTCATGTTTCATTCAACACCTTTGCTCCCATGTTTCACATATTTTCTTGGTTATACCGTACCGATGACGACTAATGAGCCAGAAACATGCATGTCTGCGGTTACCACTCTTTTCAGTAGCCCCTTCTTCTAATTGCGTGCAATACCCACTAATCTATTCGTTCCTTATTTTATATATATATATACGTATATATATATATATATATATATATATATATATATATATATATATATATACTTTCGAATTTGAAATACCGTGTTTATGACAGGGAGCATTGAGTAAATGTTAAATACAACAAGAGTGCATAAAGACCACAGATACTGCCTCCTCATAAATTAGAAATTATCTTTTATACCTGACCTGCGTCCTAACAGGGTCGGAGTAATCACCAACCAGGTAAAGCAAGGGTGCAGTCTATCAGTCTGTGACTTTTCATCGTTGTGCATTGTGCAAATAAAAATGGCAGTGTTTCGTCCATGGGAAAACAATGTGTCGAATGAAATGGAAATAGAGAACGAAGTGATTGAAATTAGTGACAACAGTGATACTGAAGATGATGTTTCGGACAACAGGAAGGTTAAAAGAAAACATTTGTCAAGTGACGCAAAAACGATAATAAAAAATGTTTACCAAACTCTAATTGAAAAAGGGTGTTCAACTTCTTTCACTGTGACAAGTGAATTAACAAAAGTCCCTGTCCCTACGGTAAGTGACATTATAAATAAGGGAGAGACAGAAACGAGAAATGAAAAAATTTTCTAGAATCGATGAAGCGGCGGAAGCTGAACTAAAACAACAAATTCACTCTTTTTACAAAGAAAATAGGGTGCCAACAACGTCTATGATTTTGGAAAGACTGGAAGTTTCGGGAACTGAAGTAACCTATTCGGAGCAATGGTTTCGTAAATATTTGAAAACCATAGGTTTTGAGTGTAAAACCCTCAACGGAAGGATGAGCATCATGGAAAGTGGACTATTAAAAAGATTGCGTTGGGAGTACGTTACAGAAATAAGAAGATTTCGCCAAGAAGGTCGATACATAGTTTGGTTGGATGAAGCATGGTACGATAGCCATGACGTTATAAAGAAAGGATGGACTGATGGCACAAAAAGTTGTTGTCTAGAGGCCCCTCCGTCTAGGGGAAAAAGAATAATAATTTTACATGCCGGTGGCAGCGATGGATGGGTGTCCAATGCGTTGCTGTTGTCTGCAAAAAATATAAAAAATTGTTCAGCCGACTATCACGAAAACATGAATTCACTACTTTTTGAGACTTGGTTTCAAGAACAACTGTTGCCTAATTTTCCCGATAATTGTCATTGTGATGAACAACGCCAGTTTTCATTCAAAACAAATTAACAAGAAACCCACCACAAGCACGAAAAATTCAGAAATCCTACAATATATGGCTGAAAATGATATAGAACTATCTAAATCGAAATGCACCAAAAAAGATCTTCTAACCATTATAAAAGACCTGAACATTCCTACAAAATATCGGATTGACACAATGGCACAAGCAAAAGGACATACGGTACTGCGTCTTCCGCCCTACTACTGTGTATTAAATCCCATTGAACTTATCTGGAGTACTCTAAAACGGGGAATTCGGCGTAAAAATACAGCTCCAAGGCTAAGTTCTGCTGTAGTATATTTAATTAGAAGTGAGGTGGAAAATATAGACAGTATTTTATGGAAAAATTGCATCGCACACGTAGTTGAAGTGGAAGATTCATATGAATCTCCGAATGTACCACAATTTAAAATTAATTTGGACGAAGACAGCGATAATAGTGACCTGTTTGTTGATAGTGACGATGATTTATAACGCAAATATTTGTTATTATTGTAACATATTATGTGTCTATATGTATGTGTATATATCATTTTCAAGAATTCAGTTTTCAGTTAAACAATTTATAATTGAGAAGGTTATTTATGATGTGGATGACTTATTACTTTACTGACTGTTCTCGTAAATTGTGCCTTTTTTTGTGTATACGTAGATATATATTTATGTATAATATGTACTTTTGTTGACATGTCCAGCGTAAATCTAATATTTTTCTATGTATTTTTCACTGAATGAATAAATGTATTATTATAAAAAAAATTATCACATCATATTATAATAATGAAATAATTTTTCTTTTACCCTAATATATTTGTGTATAATTATAATGTAATAATTAAATGAGTCATTTTTGTTTGTAAATCCATAAAATCCTTGTCAAGAAGCAATTGTTTTCTACTTCGCTCAAATTTTTAAAGACGTCCCTGCGTAGGGTCGGACTGTGTACTTGGTCTTGATTTACAACTATGCTATTTACGGTCCATAAATTATTCCCCACTGGATAAAGTTAACAACGGTCGAAGATAATAAACACGGTATTTCAAATTCGCAACTATAAGTGGGTATGACAGACCCTACGTCACTACTTGTGTGACGCAAATGCCACGTCACCAGTTAAGGGATATAATTATAATAAATTAATTGGGTAATTATTGAACACACTTTTGCCACGTCAATTATTGCTAAAAATCGCAATTTGATGGATAATATACTGATTTATATAATTAGATTATTTTTTTGTTGCAGGTAAAAGTAAGTGACATGGGGGAACCACCAAAGCACAGCGTCTGCAAAGTAGTAGTTCGAACTATACCAATTCTAGCTACATCTCTACATGCGCCAGTCGTCAAACAACCTGCTCCAGTTAAATTAACGGAAGGCGATGATATAGGTTTGTTAGTTGCATCTATATCAGCTATGGATCCAGATAACGACACATTGTGGTATGATATCGTCGGTGAGTATTTGAAAAAATGCATCTAACAAAGTTAAACAATGAATTTTACTAAAAGAAAACAACGACATGGCAATAATTTCATAGAAATTGTAGAGTAAATTGATAATGTTTGCTTTTTAATGAAATTTTACATTTATTTCAGATGGAAACGAAAGAAACGATTTCTTCATTGGTAGGGACATCGGTAACATTCTAATAGCACAACGTTTAGATTACGAAACCCAAAACGACTATATCCTGAATATCAGCGTCACAGATTCAGTCCATAGCGTTTACGTCCAACTGAACATAACCATACTGGACATAAACGACAACAGACCAATATTTTCGGAACGCATTTACAAAGTAGAAATATCCGAAGCGGTGCCGTTGTACACGGAAGTACTCAAATTACAAGCCACTGACAAAGACGCTAACGAAAATTTGATGTACAGTTTCCATTCGGCCGAAAATATGATATCTTTACGAACATTTATGTTAAACCAGATGACGGGGATCATATCCCTAGCGGCAAGTTTGGACAGAGAATCTCTTAACGAACATATACTAACGGTGATGGTGAAAGATAGCGGGATACCGGCTAAGAAAAACTACGCTAGAGTTCATATAATTGTACACGATCACAACGATCACACGCCTACGTTTGCTGATAAAATTTTGGTCGGGAAAGTGTTCGAATCGTCAGCAGTAGGTAGCGCTGTATTACGCGCTTACGCTGTTGATCACGATAAAGGCGAAAACGCACGAATATCCTACTCGATTATATCCGGCAACGTCGGTAACGTCTTTAGTATCGACACTGACCTGGGCACCATTACGATAGCTAGAGAACTGGATCTGACGACCGTTAAAGAATACACCCTTCATATCAAAGCCACCGATCACGGGCAACCACCTCTATCGTCGACGGTACCAGCGCATATAATGGTAACGATGGCCGACAACGCACCGCCGAAATTCGTTGTAAAAGAGCTAGCAGCCGAAATATATGAGGATCAACCACTGGGTAGTTACGTAGCACACCTCGATGTCAGGAGCACTTCTTCTTTACAATTCGAAATATTATCTGGAAACACCGATACTGCCTTTTTGATTAGTCCTAGTACCGGCGTCATAACCACTAACAAGTACTTGGATTACGAGACTGTGAAATATTATAATTTATCTGTGATAGCGACTAATATGGTAAGTACATATATGTAAATAAATTTATACTGTAGAACACACTATTTACCACAACTATACCGACAGTCTCAATTACACTGTGTGATGCGCTTTTAGATAACCACAAGTTATTGTCTTTAGAGACCGAACACAAACTAAAACTTAGCGAGTTTTGTACTATATATACAGTGTTGGGAACATTACGAGAGAACATACGTTTCACCGTCAATGTGTTAGAAAGAGACAAAATACATATAAATTCAGTGTATTACTCTTCTTCGCTAACAGGGTATCATAAAGTGAGAAACGAAATAACTGTAAGTGTAATGGGATGTCTGGCAGGCACCGCCTTCGAGAAGCGTGCAGTAGCTCTTATGTCTGGCTTTTACTTACAGTTTTAAATAAACAAATTAGAAATGCATTCAGGCTATTACTAGTCACTTTACCACAGCAAAATGTTGTATAAATAACTCAATATGTTAAAGATCGCAATGAAAGAAGTTAATGTTAGAAATACAGATGTGTAATGTGAACAGTTTAGTTAATTAATTGAGAAATAATAAGATTGTACTATACTGATAGCTTAATGCAATTAACAATAAAAAAATCAACATTACTTTCGTTTATCCCTTCAGATTAATTTACAAAGAAATAATTCAGTAGTAATAAACTAATTCACTATATCAGTTCGGGTAGTACACGCTAATATGATTTGAACAATAATTTAAAACCTACCTAGTGGGTATTTGAGTATTTGAAATAAGTACCACTAAAAAATCACTGGCAGATAGCTAAAAAAATTCCATTCGTCGATATTGAGGGTACAATTCATGAATATAAGCATAATAATTTTCATCAACATCATAAGAAATAATCTATGGCAGCAATACAGAGTCCAAAAGCGACAATATGTTGTAATAAAACAAGTGTATTCAGTGTATCACCATTTTATTTAACAGGATATCATAAAATGAGAAATAAGTCGTATGCTAATATTTGTTTAACTATCTTCTGGTTAGGTTAGGTTGGCATTACCAGTGTGTTAGAGAAGGACAATCATGAGACAGAGAATTAAAAGCCAGCGTAGATTATTATACCAGACTAATACGAATCGCGCGTGCGCCTCTTGAAGATGTTTAACTGTACAATTTGGGTACTTCACTAAACGTTTGTTTGCGAATGAGTAACGATCTTTTGCAAATCTTATTAAAATGAGTCTGCAAGTACACCATAAAGTGCAAACTACCAGGGTCATTCATATCGAGGAATGGCAGAACATTTGTTTATTGTGGCATTCGAAAATATCCAACCAATTAGCAAAAAACAAGTGAGAAAGGTTATAAAAAATTTTGGAGAGCATGGATGTGTCAACCCTACTAAACATGGACCGCGTACACAAAATCGTCAAACCCAACCCGAAAAAGCAGAAAGAGTTATTTTAATTTGTGCCAGTGTGGAAAATAATCTCCTACAATTGTCCACTCATTTAGCATAGGATTTTGATGTTGATCCGAAAACAATTCGGACTGTATTAAAAAAAAAATGGTTATCGTAGTTTCAAACTGAAAAAGAGCCATGAAATTTTTCCAGACGATCAATTTCGTAGAATGGAATTTTGTGAAATAGTTATGGAAAGAATACAATTGGACGCAAGTTTTTCGAAAAATATTTTGTTCACAGATGAATCGACTTTTCCTATACACGGTGCACATAATTCATCCGTTATTCGATATTGGTCAAGGACAAATCTACACAAACATTACAATAGTTGAACTCAATATCCCCAAAAGTTAAATGTTTGGTCTGGAATATTAGGTGAACATTTAATTGGGCCATTTTTTATTGACGGCAATTTAACCGGACAAAAATATTTGGACATGCTGGAAAATCAAATTACTCCTGCCCTTATACAATTAGGTGCCAACTTCAATGATATCTGGTACCAACATGACGGTTGTGCATCACATAATTATCGACTAGCAATAAATTTTTTAAATCCACAATTTCTCAATCGGATAATCTCCACGATTGGTAACATAAGATGGCCTTCGAGATCTCCAGATCTGGCTCCCAACGATTTCTTTTTCTGGGGTTATGTAAAATTGAGAATTTATGGGTTCCAAGAAACCAGAGCCACTTCTCTAAATGAACTAAGGAAACAAATTTTAAAAATTTGTATGCAAATAACACTTGAAATGCTCATACGTGTTCGTCAAGAATTTTATAACCGTCTCGGTTACTGCTTAGCTCAAAACGGGGGTTTATTCGAACATTTGATTTAAGCTCATTGAAGAATTTCAGAAGTTTTATTGTTTAATTTATTACATATCATAATATTACTTTTATTTAAAAATTGTAGGCATTTTCATTAGAATTCAATTTTATTTTTATTTTCGTTTTTTTTAATTTGTACTGTGTGTGTGTTTACACAGAGAATTCGTTCTCATTTGCATACAAACGATAAAGACACCAAATTTTTATTTACTAACACATTCGAACCACAGCAGATGTTTCGAGATCAATTTAACGTCGCCAAACCTGAAAAAAAGTAAAGGCTTTAACCGCTTTCAAACTGAAAACTAGAACAATTTCCAGCATTACAATAAAATGTTCAACGAATAGATGAAATTAATTATATCTTGATTGGTTACAATCTCTTGAAGTATCATAATTAAAATCTTCTTATAACTTGTTCTCATGTTAGAACAATACATTTTACAATTAATATACAATGAAAATTGGCAATACTGTTAGTAGCTACAAAGAATTTGTAAGAGGCCGGCGTTGTGGGTTTTCCACTCATGAGATCCTATTAGCGAACAATGAGAATTGAAATATTTGGAAACACATATTATTATGAATACAAATTTTATTTCGCATGTTAGTTATTTATTCCAATACTAACCGAACTAATATAGTGAATTAGATTATTACTGAATTATTTCTTTGTAAATTAATCATGAAGGGATAAACGAAAGTAATGTTGATTTTTTTTATTGTTCATTGTATTAAGCTATCAGTTTAGTACAATCTTATTATTTCTCAATTAATAAACTAAACTGTCGACATTACACGTCTGTATTTGCACGTCTCTCGAAAGCGGTGCCTACCAGACATACCTTTACATGTGGTGAGAGTACACTCCCTCCGCCTTTACACATACAGTAATTGCACGTTTTCCACTTTATGATATCCTGTTAGCGAAAAAGAATGAATACACTGAATTTATATGTATTTTGTCTCTTTCTAACACATTGACGATAAAACATATGTGCCCACAGAATTTTCCTAACACGGTATACTACATTTTAGGGGCCAATGTTCTTCTCGCTGAAAATAGATCCAGCGAGAAAACCTACTTCAGGGGAATTGTTTGAATGATGTAACTAGCTCAAGACACAAATCTAGCTGAAAGATCTTTCTTCGGAAACATACTATTTTCTCGTAGTCGTTAAATTTATCAACATTGAGGCCAAATGCATTTATTGCTCCAATATGAATAAAATTTAAAGATAAAACAAATAATACTCGAGCTGCAATTCGTTTTTCCATGCCTTTTAGTTAGAATGTTTCTTGCTAAACGCTTAGATGTTATTGAAACTGGATACTGAAGATTTCGAATAAATCTATCTACATGGTGTGGCAATCTTCTGACATCGGAGGATTACATCGTTGTGGTAAGAGATAAAACTTTAAAGTTTTGTGTGAGCTAATACATGAGGGTTGGGAGTTTGCTTTCGTCCCGTGCTCAACGCGCTCCGGGATTTCGGCTAATCGGGAAGGCCTCGGTCTTGCGCTCAACCCGCTGCAGGGCTTGACCTTGGGTAGTTGGCGTCCGCCCTAAGCTCAACGCGCTTTAGGACTTCGTCCGATATACAGGGTTTGCTTAGCGTCTAGCCTCGGGTTCAACGCACACCGAGGGATCGACGACAAGCCGGATGTTTATGTGTTCACATTCCCAGGCTCAACACGCTCCGGTTTTTTTCCGTTGAAGCTTCCTATCGTTATTATACGTAAGGATAGAGCTTGCCTGGTATATCGCAGTTCGTCTGCCTTGGTAGTATCGGTCAAGTTATTAGCGGAACGGCGAAGGTGCTGCCCACTCGGTGCTGGGTGCCCAACTCCGTCTAGTTTGGCTTGGGTAGTGTTCTGTTTTCTGATTATTTATCGGGGTTATTTGTTGTTCAAACGACAGTGTCGTTACAAACTGATCCCCCGGTACGTGGACAACAATATCGGGTTTTTTGCACTCATTTACCGGGTCTGGAGGTGCGTGAGAGACTCTTCACTTATAAATAGTTATAAAAATCGTTGTTTAAACAACACATGTAAATGCTAGACTAAATAATGTGCCTATTTATTGCATACCTTTATCAACTGATACTTTGTTAAGTCATCGTTAGTTAAGGTTTATAACCCCCGAGTATTATTACGTATTATAGTGAAAATGCGCACAAGATGATTGAAATAAAGGGAATAATAGTTCTTAGAATCATATCAGAAGTTGCCAGATAATTTTTTAGTACCCTCGTATTTCTAACGAATGTCTTTCTCATTTACAGGCATCCATTTCAGCGACCTGTAGTATAATCATTCACATTCTGGACAAGAACGATAACGTGCCCGAATTTCTACAATCCAATTATTACGGAATAATAAGCGAATCCGCACCGATTCAATCATTAATTTTAACAAATAAAAGCGATCCTCTAGTTATCAAAGCTTACGACGCTGATTCCGAAGGAAATTCCCTATTGGAATACACCATCATCGAAAATTTACCCAGAAGATATTTCGAAATCGATAGCAATACCGGAGCCATAAGAGTGATCAAATTGTTAGATCACGAAACTTACGGCAGTTTCACGTTCCACGTTCAAGTATCCGACATGGGAACCCCGAAGTTATCTTCCGATACCACAGCAAGAGTAGACATAAAAATCATTGACGTTAATGATTCTCCGCCTATTTTCCAGAGTTCCATTTACAATGTTACTTTACTGTTACCGTTATATAAAAACGTAGCAGTCGTACAAGTCAATGCTACCGATCCGGATGGTCCCGAAACGGGCACTTTGAGATACGACATTATCGAAGGAAATAAAATGGGAATATTTAACATCGATCCGAAAACCGGTCTTATTACTTTAGCTGATCCCGATAACTTGAAATCTTCCTACAGACTCCACGTGAGAGTATCTGACGGAAAGTTCTCTAACGTTGCTAAAGTGTACATTAGAGTAGACGCGTCTGATAATTCGGGATTAGTTTTCCAAAAATCCGTTTATGATGGTACGGTTATAGAAAATTCGACGAAAATACATCACGTTAGCGTAGTGAACGTCCTAGGAACATCTCTAAACGAACACGTCGAATTCCGTATATTAAATCCAACAGATTTATTTACTATCGGTCAAACTTCGGGAGTTATTAGAACGACCGGTTTGGAGTTCGATAGGGAAAAACAAGATCATTACGAACTTATAGTAGAAGCGAAAAGTGAAATGCCGCCAAGAGAACGTCCGAGAGTAGCGCACGTGATAGTTAACGTCACAGTATTAGATATAAACGACAATTGTCCCATGTTCGTCAACCTACCTTACTACGCGGTCGTATCTGTCGATGATGAAAAAGGAAGTACGATCACCAAAGTTCATGCCATTGATTTGGATAGTGCGGAAAATGGAGAAGTTAGATACGAACTCATCAAAGGACACGGAGAACTATTTAAAGTGCAAAGAGATTCCGGGAATATTGAAATTAAACAGAACTTGGAAGGACATAATAAGGAATACGAATTATTGATAGCTGCATATGATAAAGGTAAGTCGATAATGTTTTATCATTATTGTGAGGAAAATAATTTAAAATTTTCTAACTAATATAGAGTTTTATACGAGCTAGCTGGAACAACGTTAAAATTAAACAACCTGTATTGAAATATATTTAATTGAGCTAAAATTCAACATCAAACTAATATTGGATTACAATGTTATTTATATTTCATAAAATATTTCTCAAACAACTAAAATATTAAGCATATAAAAAATCAATAACACTCAACTCGTTGGCTGTAGGTATACAATACTTTTGTATTAGAAAATGAGACAGTTTTATGGTAATTAGCTTTCAGCAGCCTCCCTTCGCACCATTTATCTTAAAATTACTCCAACACCTGCGACTATCATGCTCGAAATACCTACTGTTAATTATACTCATTATTCAAAAATCTGTCACATTGAGCTAATCCTGTTTAGACCTCCTCACTTGTTTATTACAATACCTGTCAACGACCCCGATATGTTGTATTGTATTATAAACCATCCTTTTTGTATGTAGGGGAATAGGATCAGTTGTGTTCCGACTTTCCTTTAGTACGTGACTGTACATTTCTGCGATTCCTTTGATTCGCAACATGTTCACATTATTAAATATTGTGTATATTTAGTATGATAGCTTATATTTTAAAATGGCTCTTTAAAGTTGAAACTTTCTTTTTCGCTAGCCCAAATTGGGTCACGCAATTGAACCATTTATTTGTTGACTTAAATGAAACGTATGTACTATTGGTATGAATTAAAAAGAACAATTAAAAAATGTATTAAATGTTAATGGTATCTAAAAACATAAGCACCAAAAGAATACAATAACATAAAAAGATCTAGCCTTATTATCTTTGGGGATATTCAAAATAAATAATAGCTTAGTGTAGGATTACGATGCTTACAGGGGCATAGCCCAGTTGCGCCAATTTTAAACAGGTACAAGAAATCGTATAACCCAATTGCGCCCGCCATCGACCAGCCCCTAAAATGGGCATAGCCCAGTTGCGCTAATTTTAAAAAGGTAGGTACAAGAAATCGTATAACCCAATTGCGCACGCAACCGACCAGCCCCTAAAATCACCATGACCCACTTGCGCCGGTTTTACTTTTCAACTAAAATATTTCAAATAATCATTGGCAAAGTATACAAGACATTTATTCAAAGTGTACAAGACATTTATTTATATACAAATTTTATTATAATGTTAAGACGCAGTTTTTACAAAATTGAAACTTTCAATTTGTCCTTGTTTAAATAAATTTAATTTTTCGGCTAAGATTTCAATTCTGTCTTTATACGATTTATTTGTAATTTTAATTGGTAAATGAATACTATTAATTTTAATGTAAGTTTTAGTTTGAAATTCCTTCAATATTTGAACAAATATAAAAATATCTGGATGAGGTGCATAAAAACTTTTAGTTAAATCGGAATGAAAGGATTCACAGCAATTTGTTGTTCTGTAACTACTAGCTTCAGCACAAGCCCAATTTTTAGGAGGAAATTTAGAATCCTCGTCTATATAATTATCAACAAGATAATCAAAATAATTTCTCAATGTTGCGTCATTCGTCAACATTTGATCAAAATCAAAGGCAAAACAGTATCCCACTGTTTCTGACTCTAAAAATGTCAAGCCAAGTGTCCAATGTAAAATACATTCAATAAGTGAATAATTGTTTTTGTATTCGGACATCAACCCTAAACTTTGGATTTTTCTAATCCAAGCTTGACTTAGATGAAATCTGCATCCTGTAATTTTTGTTTCTGGTCACATTAATCTTATGGATAAATGAATAGAGTTTTCAAAATCCGATATAACTTCAGCAGGTTCAAATTGATATCCTAGTTTTACGCATTCTTGGCTTACGATTTCAAAACATTTTAAATATGACTTGCGCGACTTATTTGGCAATAAACAAAAAACAATAGGAACATAGTGGCCGTTTTGCATACCGTGTATAGTAAACAATTGTAAAAAGAATTTTGGGGCATATTTAAAAGTGCCATCTACATATATTGTTTTACACTGAACTAGAAACTTTAAATTAGTAACACAAGAAAAAGTTACAATGTTTGATTCAAAATCATTCGCTAGTAGAAAATGTTCTCCATCTTTAAACGTTTGAATCGACATGTCGTTCAGAACAATTTGTAGCTCACCAATATTTTTCGGTAATTTTGGCAGTTCTTTTCTTCTAGTTTCATACAAACGTCTGCGTATGTGGTGTATGTCCTTGGTTGTGAACTTGTCTAGTGTTAGGGGTGAGTTATCATAAATTCCCGACCCTTTTGAGACCCGGATTAGACCAGCCAGAATAGGCGCAATGGGGTTATACCATATTTTTACCATCGGCGCAACTGTGTTATCATAAATTCCCGACCCTTTTGAGACCCGGATTAGACCAGGTAGAATAGGCGCAAAGGGGTTATACCCGCTTACAGATTATATTCAAGCTTTTCGGTCCCTTTGAATATCGCTAGTTTTGAGAATGGTTCTTCTTCTTCTTTCTCAGCCACTTCTTATCCACTCCTGGACGTAAGCCTCTTTCATATTTCTCCATGCTGTCCTGTCCTGTGCTTGTTGAAACCATCTGTTTCCGGCCTGTCTATTGATATCATCAAGCCATCTTCTCTGTAGTCTTCCTGTGCTTCGCCTTGTTTGTCTTGGTCGCCAGTACGTTAGTTTGGTTGTCCATTTAGCTTGATCCTGCCGGGCCACATGCCCTACCCATTGCCATTTCATCTCCGCAGTACGCTTTATTATATCCATGACTTTAGTTCTTTGTCGGATATCTTCATTCCTTTTTCTGTCTCTGAGAGTAATTCCGAGCATCGCTCGTTCCATCTCTCTTTGCATCACTCTTAATTGATTTGCTGTCCTCCCTGTCATTGCCATTGTTGAGAATTGTTGCTTATCGCTAATACACTCTGCTAAATTAATTATTTATTTTAAATGTACAATTTGTAAATGGGCTACGCGCCAATTGATAATTCTTTTCCTTTTCTTACGTTTTCTAAAAACTGTCTCGTTGACATTTTTTTCAGTCTGAGAAAGTTGGCTTTCGTAAACGAGACGTTTCCATGGTAAGTTATTTTAATAAAATTAGTTATAGAGCAAACGCAACACTCCGAGTTAACGAAAGCGTTGAGAGCCAATAAAGAATTATATTTATACAAACAAAAAACAATAACTAAAAATTAACAAGACCAAACAATTTATCGCAACATCTAAAGGAAATGTTGGGCATCCTTACTTTGATTTAAATATTATTAACAAAGTATGTTTTTACATATAATGATCTGCAATTACATGAGGAAACAGCGGGAACATCATAAATCCAATCGTTATCTCTTTCAGAACCAAATATCGATGATTACAATTTTCGGTGTATATTTAGTTCAGTTATATTAGGTGTTTTTACCTCAAAATGGTATTAATAACGTGGTATATTTGCTTTTAATAATTGTCAGTTGTTTGTTTATCAAGAAATTTTTGTATTATTCTCTTATTTCAGGCATAACGCCATGCCGGACGGATGTAACAGTCCACATCAAAGTGATCGACAGGTCTATGCCGGTCTTCAAAAAGCAATTTTACTCCGAGTCAATTCCAGAAAATGTGGAATTGCATTCTCCATTGTCGATTTCAATCGAAGCCGAATCACCACTGTCTCGAAAACTGATTTATAGCATTGTTAAAGGAAACGATATGGAGCAATTCGCCCTTGATTTCAACACAGGTAAGTTTTACTTTCAGCGTGTTAGATAGTTTTCCTTGAAGAATTTAAGGAATCCCGACGTCGAATAGTTGGAAATACTATTTGACTTTAATCTGTATTTTAATTAAGTTTGAGGCTATTTTGATTTAATTAGGGTAATTGTTTATAATAAGAGAGCTAAAACTACAAACCTTCCATAAAATATATAGATAAACAAAACATGGTGTGATTGGTACGTGGTGGCAAAAATATTTTTATTTAATTTTTTTCTCCAGTTACAGTAATTCTTTTTCTCAATAAATTTGGTAGTAATCTAAAGCCAAAAGCATATAATAAAAAATGACACTGTGTGATTAGTAATTTTCCTTATTTTTTTTCCAAAAAAATCATGTATGCAAATGTAGATATTATTGCGAATCCAATGGTCATTTCAAATCGTGGTAAACCTAATGATTGACCCGACTTAAGTGTGTTACAAAGAACACTATATATATACTCTGTTATTCATAAAATGCAACATAAGGATTTTTGTTTTCTTGTACAAAACTGTCCAAAGCGAGCTTTTTACCAAATAATAATATATTTGAAAAGATCGTTAAAAAATAAGACCAAATGCACTTTTTAATTTTCATAAATTCGTTCTGGCATAATAAAAAAATACATAATTAACGAAATATACTATTTAACGATTTCAAAAAATAATAAAGGGGGTAGAGATTTGTAGTTTCTGTGTAGTTGTGACTAATTTCTGGTTTTTTCTAGTTTTTCTTGTATTTTCTGATATTTTCTGGTATTTTCTGGTATTTTCTGGTATTTTCTGGATATTTCCAGGTATTTTCTTGTATTTTTTTGTATTTCCTTGTATTTTTCTCTATTTTCTTGTATTGTCTTGTATTTTTTTGTATTTGAAAATCAATAGGTTTCATCTGTGAGATGTCCTAAACAATATTCATGAAATTTGTGACTTGCTGCACAGCGGAGACTGTATCGTGCTAACAAACTGAAATTTCTCCAAAAATTATAAAAATGTTATACTTCAAGTAACATAGCACCCGTTGTACTGGCTCTAGTGAGCTGAGAATAAATAGGGTTCACCTGTGAGATGTCCTGAACAATATTCAATCATAAAGTTGGTGACTTATTGCACTCAGGGGGCTGTATTGACATGTTACGAAGAGTGGCCGAAGACAACGACGACGACATATACAGAGGATTTTTATTCTAAAAACCGCTTTTTCGTGTTGTTCTTGCTGAAAAACGTAAAAATAACTCAAAAAAATTCAAAATTCCTACTTTTTTTGGGGTATTTATCACCAAAATTACTATTTGAAAATTGCCGTGGTTAACGGTCGCCTGGCAAAACTTTGTCTCTCTATTTTTAGCGCAAGCACTACACGATATGCGCACCCAATCGCTCGAAACCAGCTGTTTCAGATCAGTATTTGAGAATTAAAAAAACTTAAGCCATTAGTGCATGAACATAAACCAGCCGCCAAAACACCTGTGTTTTGACTAAGCCAAAAATATATACACTGAAAATTTAGAAAGATAAACAATTTTGTTTACCATAAAGAAAAAAATTAAAAACTTTGAAAATTAGAAAAATATCTTAAAGCAATCGAAAAATATACATATATTTGCTCATTGTCCTGATTGGGTAAGGGACACAGTTTAACGATCGGGCGGCGAAACTGTCCGATTACAGTTTTTACAGTCACAACTCGCACGTGATTATCGCGTCCCGTATGAAGCTCTATAACTCGACCGAGGGGCCACTTTAAGGGCGAGGTGGTATCTCATTGGATTAAAACCAAATCATTAAGTTTTATTTCTACTGCAGGCTAAATCCACTTTGTACGCTGTTGTAAAGTATTTAAATACTCTATGGAATATCTTTTCCAAAAACCGGCTTCTAATTTTTGAATTAGCTGCCAGCGGTCCAATCTATTTAATTTAAAATTGGAAAAATCAGGTGGTGGGATTATAGGAACCAAGTTTTTTAAGGTAACGAAGTTCGCTGGCGTGAGAGGTATTAAGTCGTTTGGATCTGACGACTGGGAATACAAAGGAGGACTGTTTAATACTGGCTCTATTTCACATATTAGTGTGTGCATTTCGTCATAGCAGAGTATGTGTGCTTTGAAACTTTTAACGCTAGCTTCCGCTAAACCATTAAAATGTGGTCCAGTAGGGAGAGAGAACCTCCAGTTGAGCGAAAGCTCTTCAGAAGCTTGTTTTGCCAGCTCAAGTAGCTGATTATACCCACTAACAAGGTTAGTCCCATTATCACTTTGACAGAAAACCACGGAACCTCGCCTTGCAACAAATCGCCTAAAACAAGTAATGAAACTCTCTGTGGTGAGATCCACTGCCACCTCTAAATGAACCGCCGTTCTTGAAGTGCATACAAATACGCAAACGTAAGATGTGAATTTCTTTGTGATGTCTCTGCGTCTTAAGGGCGTAATCAAAAAAGTACCGCAAACATTCAACGCTACGTGGGAAAATGCAGCTAACTGTAATATTCTATAACTAGGCAAATCCGCCATAGTAGCGGAGGTATACGTCTTAGGACGTGCTCTGAAACACTTTACACAACTACTTAGTTTTTTCCGATGGCTCTTCTGGCCGAAATAATCCAAAATTGTTGCAAAAGTATATGATGCAAAGTTTTTAATCCTGGATGAAGATCTTTTTTATGGAAATATTCTATTATGACCGTAGTAAGACGATGTGAACTAGGTAATAATAGTGGGTAAATGGTAAATCTGATGAGTTTCTCAGGCGACCGCCCGCCCTGAGAAAACCATCGGAATCAAGAAAAACCGAGAGTTTGCGAAATGGTTTTGGAAGCAATTTATTTTGCTTTATCATGGAAATAATATTGGAAAAAACTGTAATTTGAACATGTTTCACGAGCCACATTAAGGCTCTCTGTAACTCGTCTAGAGTGGGTCTGCCGAAATATGTTTCGCCTGGTATGTTACGTACTTGAAAATTTGTAAAAATCCAATACAGTAAGAAAGAATTTTTTGAATAGTAAACAAGATAGAGAATCTTTCCAATAATACATCTATGAGTTCGATTACTGTCGTGAGCTCAAAGACAATTTTTTTCTTCGCTGAATATGATCTCTAAACATGATTCGCCTAGTTGCTTAGAAAAAGACTTGTTATACCACTCGTCTCTAGAAAGAGACAAAAAAGGTGGTCCATTCCACCACAAATCATGACGCAATAAATTTGAGGGGATTGTGCCTCTCGAAGCGACATCGGCTGGATTTTTAATGCGGATGGAATATAACGCCAAGTTGAGTAGGGAACGATATGTTGTATGTGGCTAACCCGATTTGCAACAACTGTCCTCCAACGACAAGGATGTGAATATAGCCAAGCCAGGACAACTTAGGAATCAGTCCAAGTAAATATTTCGTCAAAAATCAGGTTCGTTGAATAAGTATTTTTTACGAAGAGTATTAGATCTGCAAGTAACTGAGCCGCGGTAAGCTCTAGTTTTCGCAATGAAACTGTTTTTAGAAGTACAACACGACTTTTTGCGCAAAGCAGGGAAATTAAAGTAGAGTCAATAGTTTCAACTCTTAGACAAATGGCAGCCCCATAGCAAACTTCACAACTGTCACTGAAACCATGCAATTCACACCTAGTATATGTACCTAGGTAATTAAATTTCGGAAAGTTTAGGGAGTTCTGACTTTAACTGCTACCAGGAATCTGAAATAGGAGGGGGCAAGAGCGTGATCCAATCAATTTGAGCCTTCCATATTTGTTACATAATGTATTTTTCAGAAAGTGTGATAGGACAAAGCAATCCCAACAGGTCAAAATAATAATATCATAAAGAAAAGTACTTTTTGTAAAACTTTGATTTTCACTTGCTCTACACTGATATGAAAAACAATCGGAATAAGGGTGCCACTGCAGCCCTAAAACCTTTAAAAAATGAGGCTCTTTTTATCGAAGGACAAGGGCATTTGTCTGTCCGAACCTGGGACAGACTCCGGAGAATTACTGGCCCATTTGCGTAATTCGAAACCTCCAAGTTTGAGTAAATCTATTAAATGCTTTTGAAGGGAAAGGGCTTCAGCCAATGAAGGGCTTGTACCCAGGATATCATCTACGAAAGTCTGTGTCTTAATTATTATGCTAACGGAAAACGATCTTTTTCGAGATCTGCGAACTCATTAAGAACTCTCATAGCTAGAAAAGGGCTTGAACTAAGACCAAAAGTAACTGTATTTAGCGTCCATTCTGACAAGGGCTCGTTAGGAGATAATCTCCACAAATTTTTTTTGCCTATGTTCAGGCGTGACTAGAATTTGTCGAAACATACGTATATCAGTAATAAATACAACAGGATATAAACGAAAGATAAGTAAAAGGGAACTTATATCTTGTTGAAGTTTGGGTCCTGCTAGTAAAGAGGAATTTAAGCTTATGCCTTTGTGTCCTTTCGAGCTTACATCCCACACAACTCTGAGCTTCGTGCTTACGATATCCTGGCTTAAGCACGCAATGATGTGGTAAATAGCAGGATAAAGGTGGTTTTGGAGAGCTTGCAGGTATTAAAGACATGTGATTGCTATCCAAGACTACCTATTAAAGTTACTTTTTTCTTTCATTAATAATCGTGGCCGTAGAAAAAATATTGTGTACAACTCATACGCAAAGCACTTCTCCCACTCGCTTGATTTGCGGTACTCGCCTACCTATAAAAGTTACTTTTCTCTTTTATTAATAAACGTGGTCGTAGAAAAAATATTGTGTACAGTCCGTACGCAAAGCACTTCTCTTGCTCCCTTCATTTTTTTTAAATGAGAAAGTTCGATTTTAAAAATACATATTTTTCAACGTCATAAGGTTTATTCAATTTATCCTTTCCTAAAGATTGTATAGCATAAAATAAAACTACTCAATTTCTGACAAGATATCTACTGATGGAATGAAAATCGAACTGGCAACCCTGTGGCTGAGAAAAATTGTGATTTGATTGTGGTGCTCGCTTTGCTCGACACGCAGTGATTTGATTATAGAAACTGTCAAATGAGAGAGGGAGAAATCATTGGATAAATAAGAATTGGAAATTGATACTGGAGAGTAGAGAATTTTCTTTAAGCGAATGTGATATTGAAGTTTCGAAAGAAATAGCTAATAAAGGCCACTTGACATGGAGCAATATAATCTGCAAGTAGTTGCATGCAATTTCTTGAAAGGTCAAAATATTGCATATGATGGATCTTGCACGTTATTTGACATTATGCAAGGCAAATAAAAAACTTTAAAAAATAGCAGTAACAAAAAGCACGAATCAAGTTTTACAAAAAATGTGTTTCAGTCAATCAACTGCTCTTACAGGCCTCTGATTGGTTGTTGAACCAAAAGCAACTAGATTTCTCCCTAGAATTGCAACTTGCATGCAATAGAAACGGCACCAAACGGATAAAGTTTGAATTATGAGATCTATCAGCTGAGCTTCATCTGCACGTGCTTGTGATCAAGTATTGCGTCTTGCTTTGCATTGCAGGTTGTATTGTTCCATGTCAAGCGGCCTCAAGAAAAATTGTGATTTTATTGTTGAATACTTTTTAGCGTCATTGTATTTTTTTTATTTCCTTATATAAGCTAACTGATGGTCGTTATTGACTTCATAACAAATATATTTCCAAAAGCTGAAACTATTTTTTAAAACATTTTTTCATAAATTTACACTTATACTTCCTTCAAAATACTTCCATGCCTACCAGTGCGTGGTCATAGATTTTTTATATGTTCATAGTAAAATAGCCTCTAAGAATAAATTTAGCTAAATACTAAATTATTCGAACTATAACACAGTTCAACCAACCTTTTGGTACCAAAATTTTGATCTCATTTTATCAAATTTAATTTAAAACAGTTCAAAAAAACCTTTGGTACCAAAATTTTGATCTGGTTTTATCAAATTTAATTTATTAGATTAATTTTCTCCTCTGTTATATTTATAAATAACTCAAGAACCCTAACAATAATTTCAAATTTACAAACATTTATTGATTGGCTTGGGGAAATAAAACTGAAGCACTAATAAAAAACTCTAACAAATAAAAATAAAATGTAACTCCGTTGTAGACATACTTGATAATGTGGTGGTTGAATGATAAAAACGCATTTCGGAAAAGTCTGGCTATTATTATGATTTTTTGATGGTTAACAAAACATTTTCAGTTAATAACATTTTTTCTTAAATTACTTGAAAGGATTCATGCTGAATAAAGAGCATTGTTACGAAACAGCACACTGGTATAGTCCCTAAATCCGACTCTGTATCAGCCAGGTATAAAAGTTAAAATTATGGCGGATACGCAGGGTTTTTATATAACTGTTTACGACTATCTTATCCAAACATTGTTTTTGTGACCAGTCTTATCTAGAAATTGCTAGAAAACCAATCGTTTTTTAGTAAGCCGCAGTCCGGAATTTTCGAGTAAAAAGGGCATTAATATAAATAAAGGACCGATCAGCGGAGAGTTAATTGATAAAGTGACATCGAGAAATAAACAAAAATACACCGAACAGTAAAGTGCTAATATAAATTAATAATCAAGTTTGTGTGCATATAAATTAAATTTAAGTGATTAGTTAAGTATATATAAATTAAGTGTTAGTGAGTTAGTGTTTAAATAAATTAAATGAAATTAACTGTCTCGACCCTTACTTCGTGGAATCTGCTCATATTAGTGTTTTAAATGAAACTCACGGTTTCTAGTTAATTCCACAATATAATAAAAGTTATTATTATTATTATTTTCAATAACTTTTATTTTATTGTGGAATTAACTAGAAACCGTGAGTTTCATTTAAAACACTAATTTGCAGCTACAACCCCCGTTATCAGTATCCGATGAAGACGGTGCCCTGCTATTTCCATAAGATCGGAAAGTGTAGAAATGGGCCTGTTGCCGATTCAAACATCCAGTCCCGGCTACACAAAAGTTCCAGAAGGAACTTCCATTTAAGGAGGGGGTAATGCTACGAAATAGCACACTGGTATAGTCCCTAAATCCGACTCTGTCTAAGCCAGGTATAAAAGTTAAAATTATGGCGGATACGCAGGGTTTTTTATATAACTGTTTACGACTATCTTATCTAAACATTTTTTTGTGACCAGTCTTATCTAGAAACTGCCAGAAAACCAATTGTTTTTGAGTAAGCCGCAGTCCGGAATTTTCGAGTAAAAAAGGGATTAATATAAATAAAGGACCGATCAGCGGAGAGTTCGTTGATAAAGTGACATCGAGAAATAAACAAAAATACACCGAACAGTAACGTGCTAATATAAATTAATAATCAAGTTTGTGTGTATATAAATTAAATTTAAGTGATCAGTTAAGTATATATAAATTAAGTGTTAGTGAGTTAGTGTTTAAATAAATTAGTAAGTAGCCACACCGTGTGTTTAAAATTTATCCCACCCGTTTATTGTTTAAATAAATTAGAATAACATTACATTCGTGTCAGAAGTGGGATAATACAAATAAATTGCTACGTAAAAATGGCCAAGAGACTATGTGATCTGAAAGTGGCGGAATTAAGAGCAGAATTGGAAGATAGTGAGTTGGAAACGTCCGGTAAGAAAAGTGAATTAGTAGACAGACTTAAAGTGGCACTGGAAAATGACGGCTTTGATCCAGAAACAGTTTTATTTAATGACGAGGCTTCCACCTTAATCGCGTCAATTTCTGCTAATATTTCTGCCATGGAAGAGAACATGGACGAGAAGATTTCTGCTATGAAGAACGGTATTTCTGGCATGGAAGAGAAGATTTCTACGAATGTGAAAAGCGATATTTCGGCTATAAAGAATGATATTTCTGCTATGAAGAACGACATTTCTGTTAATATGGACGAAAAGATTTCTACTTTGAAGAACGATATATCTGCCGATATCTTATTCATGAAAAACGACATTGCCGCTGAAGTTGAAAATGAAATTTCGTCTCTAAAATCTGAAATCGAGAATAAGATGTCAACGATGGACGGGAAAATCGAGAATAAGATTACAACGATAGACGAGAAAATCAAGGAGTTAGAGACAAAGATTGCCTATTTAAGAACACAAAACACTTCAGCAGAAGAAAAGAAGATCGAGATCTGCAAACCAGAAACACAACCCAAGATAGATGATATTGGCAGTGTTACCAGAGTCAAGGCCCCAACGTTCGATGGAAAAATGTCTTGGACCAATTATGTGAAACAGTTTGAAGCAGCCGCTAGAGTGAATAATTGGTCCGATAAGGAGAAAGCAGTGAACCTAACTATAGCGCTTCGGGGAGATGCCTTAGGTGTACTTCAGACGATACCACTTGAAGAAACGGATGACTTCGAGCAGCTGAAGAAGAAGCTGGACATGCGAGACGGTCACGAATATTTAGAACATTTGTACAGATTCCAGCTGACGAACGTCCGATTTGCTTATCCATCAGCACCAGAGAACATGATGGAATGTTTAGGCATCCAGGCCTTTATTAACGACTTATGTGGCCACGATATGGAGAAGACGCTTCGATTAGCCCATCCTAAAACATTGGTCGATGCATTGACTGCTGCTCTTGAATATGAAGCAGACACGTTGGCTTCGGGATACAGCAAAGGTAGGACCATGCAGGAAAAAGGTGACGATGACAGACTTGACCAGATCGTCAACCTGTTGAAAGGTATGGTAGACGTGAAGCCGAAGAAGATCAGGTGCTGTAATTGTGGCGAGCTAGAGCATGCACGCAGTCCGTGTAAGCGTCCTACGACTCCTGCAAACCAAGAACCTCTTAAATGCAAAGCAGCCACGAAGGGCTCGCGGTACAAGAAAGGTAGGACCATGCAGGAAGAATATGACGATAACAAACTTGACCAGATCGTCAACTTGTTGGAAGGTATGGCAGACAAGAAGCCGAAGAAAATCAAATCCCGGAAGTGTGGCGAGCTACAGCACGTACGCAGTCCGTCTGAGCGCCCCAAGACTCCTGTAACCCAAGAACTCCAGTCACAGGGGAAATCAGACAGGGGTGAACATCCAGCTGATGTGAATCACCGAAAAGCCAACCCTTTGCCTAGACGGTCATGCCCTGTAGACTATTCACAATGCAACAAGTCGAAATCTAAGGAAGTTGCAGTTTCAAGAATTTCAACGAGGAATGGTCACCCAACAGGATCAGAGAAGATCAGGAGAATGATCCTCACCTGAAGATGATCCGGCAATGGAAGGAAGAAAATCAGCAACCTACATGGCAAGAAGTGTCAAGATTTTCACCGACACTCAAGGCATATTGGGCTCAGTGGGACTCCCTTGTCCTGGAAGAAAGGCTGTTGAAAAGAGTCCTTGAAAACGATGATGGTTCTGAGATGAGGAGACAGCTACTAATCCCGAGAACAAGAGTAGCTGAGGTACTGAAGAAGTTACACGACAGTCCATCGGGAGGTCATCTGGGAGTGAAGAAAACCCTTCAGCGAGTCCGTCAAAGGTTTTATTGGATGAACAGCTCCGACGATGTGAAGGACTGGTGTAAGAAATGTACGACTTGTGTTACGAGTAATGGACCACATCGCAAGAGAAAGGCACCTATGAAACAATACAATGTTGGAAGCCCTTTCGAAAGGATTGCCTTAGATATCGCTGGACCATATCCGACGACAGAAAATAGTAGCAAATACATACTGGTTTTAATGGATTATTTCACAAAGTGGGTGGAAATTTACGCGATACCGAACGAAGAGGCCACAACTGTAGCAGATGTATTGGTGAAAGAATTTATCAGCCGATATGGAGTGCCCTTGGAAGTCCACAGCGACCAGGTAAGAAATTTCGAAAGTCATCTATTCCAGGAGATTTGCGAGAAGCTGGGAATGAAGAAGACCAGGACAACAGCATTACATCCACAGTCAGATGGAATGGTCGAGAGAATGAACAGGACTATTGGAAAATACCTGTCCAAAGTAGTAAACAGCCATCAGAGAGATTGGGACCAGTATCTTTCCCTATTCGCATTGGCTTATCGATCTGCCGTCAATGAGTCCACGGGTGAAACACCTGCGAAAATCCTGTTTGGACGTGAAATGAGGCTTCCTTGTGACCTGGAATTTGGCTGCCGGCCTGGAGAAGATCTAGCAGGCGAAGACTACGCGATCCAATTGAGAAGAAGGCTGGATGATATTCATGAATTAGTTCGAACAAATCTTCAAGTTGCCAGCGACAGAATGAAAAGTCGGTACGACACGCAGGCCACAGAAGGCGGTTTTAAAGAAGGGGACAAAGTATGGTTACACAACCCGACGAGGAAGAAAGGATTTTCTCCAAAATTACAAAAATCCTGGGAAGGTCCATACTTAATCAATAAAAGGATCAATGATGTTATATATCGCATAAGCAAGATCCCCAACGGAAAACCAAAAGTAGTTCACCAAAACCGACTAGCGCCATTCGAAGGAGACCATGACATAGAGGGAGGAGTAAACCTTATTCGAGATGTGTCTGACCCTACCTTTGATGAATTTATGGGCGCGTATGGAGGTACCGGGAAAGCTAGATATGGAGTCACTTCGGAACAACAACAAGATTTGTTCACTCTCCCGGGAGATTATTCACTGGCATACAACATCCCCGCCCGTATCAAGAATGCACGAGGGTTGGCAACCGTATTTCGAAAGAAGTTCGGGCAATTAGAAAGACTTGAAGACCAGATTCCAGCCCCTGGTAAGACACTGAAACTGAAACATAATTTCCGGTACGTCTTCTACGTGGTAACTAAACATGAATTCCAAGATCGATCTGCCTACCGCGATGTGTGGGAAGCACTTCGAAACCTCCGAGACCATGTGTTGGAATCCAGCGTGAAGAAACTAGCTATGCCTAAGATAGCGAGTGACCAGTTGGATTGGCGAATCATCAGGAACATGGTAGAAATTATCTTTCAAGATACCGGTGTCCAGATATTAATTTGCAGCTACAACCCCCGTTATCAGTATCCGATGAAGACGGTGCCCTGCTATTTCCATAAGATCGGAAAGTGTAGAAATGGGGCCTGTTGCCGTTTCAAACATCCAGTCCCGGCTACACAAAAGTTCCAGGAGGAACTTCCATTTAAGGAGGGGGTAATGCTACGAAATAGCACACTGGTATAGTCCCTAAATCCGACTCTGTCTAAGCCAGGTATAAAAGTTAAAATTGTGGCGGATACGCAGGGTTTTTTATAAAACTGTTTACGACTATCTTATTTAAACATTTTTTTGTGACCAGTCTTATCTAGAAATTGCCAGAAAACCAATTGTTTTTGAGTAAGCCGCAGTCCGGAATTTTCGAGTAAAAAAGGGATTAATATAAATAAAGGACCGATCAGCGGAAAGTTCGTTGATAAAGTGACATCGAGAAATAAACAAAAATACACCGAACAGTAAAGTGCTAATATAAATTAATAATCAAGTTTGTGTGTATATAAATTAAATTTAAGTGATCAGTTAAGTATATATAAATTAAGTGTTAGTGAGTTAGTGTTTAAATAAATTAGTAAGTAGCCATACCGTGTGTTTAAAATTCATCCCACCCGTTTATTGTTTAAGTAAATTAGAATAACATTACAGTATATATCACTGCTTTTAAATTAAAAATCACACACACTTATGAAAAACTTGATGTGAAGTTGTGACATGCCAATCGGCCTGTTATGTTATTCGTCAGAAGAAAAGAAGAAACGACTCTTGATAGCGAAATACTCAAAGGGAATGTACAAACTAACTTTTTTAGGAGTGTCTATGCCACGGAAGTGACTACTGAATCGCAATAAATTAACGAAATAAAACAGATATTTGACGAATAACAGGCCGATCAGCATGTTTCATGTCATCTCTTTGGAGAAAAGAAAAAAACGAATTATACTCGTAACAAAATACAGGGAAGGTAAAAATAATGTGTAGCTATACTGGGAACGAAAGAGCTACCAAGCAAAAAGATAATTTCTCAGTACACAAATAAATAAATTAAGGTATGGGACTGCTATAAAGTAAAATATAGAATAAGGCAAAAGGAAAGCAAATGTCATATTTTTTTACAGAATAAAGTAAAAAAGACAAATAAGCTATTAATAAAAATATCAACGTATTAATAAGGACAGGCTTTCCCAATAAGATTCAAGTTAGTACTTTTAACTGGCCAGAACAAAACAAAAATTGTTTCTTCGAAAACTTTCAGAGTAATTTGGAGAGGATGTAACTGAATAAATTTGACCGTCACAACATATCCATTTCGTTATACATATTTATAGTTCTCATTCTTTTTACTAATGTTTTTATTTATATAAGATAGATAACTTTGAATGCAGTATATTAGTTCTAACTTTGTAGTTCCAATAATGTTTATTGGAAGTAAAATTTGCAGTGAACCGAATTTTATTTTATAATTTCATAGGAATCTGCCCAGACTTTTCCAATGTGTATAGAATAATAATAAACGCTCTATATAAGTTATTTACAATAATATAACCCTTCTGACATATTAATTTGTTTTCCACAGCCCCTGATACTAACACTGGCCCTTGTGAGTATTACATTAGAGTTGAAAGTTTTCCTGCAAGTGATCTATAGTTGAAGCAATATTTTTCGAATTATTTAAAATGAGCTTCAACTATTGATCTGGTAATATTTGCTTGATTAGATGTTCTGTTCATATCCTCATTTTTTCTTTTTATTTTAATTGCTTGCCGCTTGAAGATTGATATTGATTTTTTTATTTTTTATTTATCATATTTATGGCTTTTATAAGAAACATTAAACTGAACAAAACATGTCTCCTATATTATCATTATTAATTAGAAATACTGTAATTATTGAATATTGAGTTCAAAATATTAAAATTTAACCTTAATCGTTTACATAAAATATGGCTCTTTACTGAGTTACAGGGTGTTTTATTCAAAAAGTTAAAAACTATTTGTGCCCAGTACTTAAAATGATTTGACGTATCCTTATCATAGTGAAGATACTGTATACCCTACTAAATTGGGTTAAATAAACGGGGCAAGTGACGAGTTGGCTAGTGGCATAAAGTTTGGGAAGGGCTATTCTAATAAACATTTAATATTTTGTGAATAAAACAATTTTTTATGTACCGGGTGTCCCAATAAAAATGGCTCTCGGCCATATCTCGAGAACCGTTTATAGTATAGCTCCGGGAAAAAAAAGTTTAACAAAAGTGACCTCGAAAAAAACCTGGAAATTATTTACAGAGTTGTAGGTCCACCGCCAGAGGGCGTAATTAAATACCAAAAATTATAAAATGAATAATTTACAAATTTTGCCTAATTGTGATGCATTTAAACTATGATTATCGTATTCTTCAAGAAATTCAGCGTATATTTGATTTTACAAGTTTTACTCTATCTCTTCAAATAAGAGGTGGGGAGAAGCGGGAACTTTATTATGAAATAACGCCTGTAATTCCAGTTCTACTTAACCTATCTATGCAAACTTAGTCTTTTTGAAGAGAGCTCCTTTCTACCAATATAAGAGTTATAATTTCGAAACAACCTAATGAGTAACGTATACGCTAGAGGGCGATATTTATTTATTTTTTTAAATCTAGCTATCCTTGAAAAATGTTGAATGGAAACATGCAATTTTAATTAAGGAATATAAAAGTAGACCAAATTAGCAACAGAATAGCGAAAACCGCATGTCGATATCTTTTTCGTATTACGAGATATCCTAAGAAATGTGTAAATTTTAAGCATTTCCCGTTAAACATAAATTACTCCGGTTTGACTGAACGGATTTAACATTTTTTGATTCCTCAAAATTGTCTTTCCTTGTTCTATTAATATTAGTTCCAATTATTATGTCAATGTTACTTATGCTGTCACCGGGAAACTGCGTTATGGAAGTTAAAATGGAAATATATAAAATAAGTAGTGGGCCATGAAAAAAACAAAACAAAAATATATGTCTTGTGTCAAATTACTAAACCCAGTAATGTGTTCATTTACGTGTCATTGCGATTTGTGTGCATTAAATTCGATATAAAATTTACTTAAAAGTTATGTCTAAGATGATTCTTACAAACGAAGAAGCATTTGATATGATAGGCATTTACTTTGAATTTATCAGAAATGCAACTGTTGCGGCTAGGGTATATGCCATACAATATCCCCAAAGACGTCATCCCGGTAGCAGAGTTTTTCGTCGACTCATACACCGTTTAAGAACAACTGGAAATGTAAATCTTCCTGTATTTAGACGATGCGGCAGAGGTCGTTCAGAGGAAAACACAATAAATGTTTTGGCATATGTGCAATTTAATCCGCATTTAAGTATTAGAGCAATTGGGAATAAGCAGAACCACCGTTCAACGTATTTTGACAGGACACAGGTAATTTATGGTGTAAAAAAATATTGTTACGAAACAGCACACTGGTATAGTCCCTAAATCCGACCCTGTCTAAGCCAGGTATCAAAGTTAAAATTATGGCGGATACGCACTGTTTTTTATAACTGTTTACAACTATATTATCTAAACATTGTTTTTGTGACCAGACTTATCTAGAAAAGGCCCGAACCAATTGTGTGTAAGCCGCAGTCCGGAATTTACTAGTAAAAAAGGCTTTAATATAAAAGGGACTGATCAGGAAGAGTTAGTTTAGTTGATAATTTGACATCGTGAGATAAACAAGTAAATAAGTGAATATAAAGTGTTTATATAAATTAATTTAAGTGAATATACTGTGTATATAATTAAGTGATTAGTTAAGTATATATAAATTAAGTGTTAGTGACTAGTTTAGTGCTTAAATAAATTAGTAAGTAGCCATACCGAGTGTTTAAAATTTATCCCACCCGTTTATTGTTTAAATAAATAACAAAAACATTACAATATGTTTCTTAAACAAAATATACCCGCATAATATTATTTGTGAGCATGGTTATATGTTAACATAATAATTTATTTATCATTCCGGAAAGATATTTAATAGGACATTATATTTCTTTTAGATTTCATCCATATCATATAGTACTGCATCAACAATTGGTTGATCGTGATTACGACAGAAGGTTGGATTATTGCAACTGGTTACTACATATGGTATATGACGACCCTCAATTACTGTCACGTATTTTGTGGTCAGACGAAGCTACATTTAGTAGTGATGGTACGGTTAACCGGCATAATATGCACTATTGGTCACAGAATAATTCACGCTGGATGGAAAAAGTTCAGTATCAGGGGCGATGGTCGATGAATGTATGGTGTGTTATTGTAGATGGTCAGATAATATATATATATATATATATATATATATATATATATATATATATATATATATAATACCTTTTATTTTTGACAACGCAATTAGCGGGGAACGCTACCTAAATTTTATAAGGGATGAATTACCACTTCTTCTAGAAGATATATCACTAGCAAGTCGTAGATCTATGTTGTTTCAGCACGATGGGTGTCCGGCGCATTTCTCCAGATAAGTTAGAGAATTTTTAGATAATGCTTACCCTGATAGGTGGATAGGACGTGGAGGCCTATTTTTTTGGCCAGCCAGGTCACCAGACTTAACCGTCTTAGATTTCTATCTCTGGGGCCGGATTAAATATCTTGTTTGTGCAATTAGACCCACTACTAGAGTTAACATGATCGAAAGAATACGAAACGCCATTCAGAGTATTTCGAGAGCAGAAATTGAGACTGCTGTTCAATCTACTCTTCAAAGAATAAACACTTGTATCGAAAATGATGGGCGACAATTTGAACATTTTGGTCGTCACTAACGAGGTACCTTAAGTTATATTTCCATTTTAACTTCCATAACGCTGTTTCACGGTGACAGCATAAGTAATATTGACATAATAATTGGAACTATTATTAATAGAATAAGGAAAGACAATTTCAGTCAAACCGGAGTAATTTATGATTAAAGGAAAATGCTTAAAATTTACACATTTCTTAGGATATCTCGTAATACGAAAAAGATATCGACATGCGGTTTTCGCTATTCTGTTGCTAATTTGGTCTCCTTTTATATTCCTTAATTAAAACTGCATGTTTCCATTAAACATTTTTCAAGGATAGCTAGATTTAAAAAAATAGCGCCCTCTAGCGTATACGTTACTCATTAGGTTGTTTCGAAATTATAACTTTTACATTGGTAGAAAGGAGCTATCTTCAAAAAGACTAAGTTTGCATAGATAGGTAGAACTAGAATTACAGGCGTTTTTTCATAATAAAGTTCCCGGTTGTCCCCATCTCATATTTGAAGAGATAGACTAAAACTTGTAAAATCAAATATACGCTAAATTTCTTGAAGAATACGATAATCATAGTTTAAATGCATCTTAATTAGGCAAAATTTGTAAATTATTCATTTTATAATTTTTGGTATTTAATTACGCCCTCTGGCGGTGGACCTACAACTCTGTAAATAACTTCCAGGTATTTCTCGAGGTCACTTTTGTTATAATTTTTTTTTCCTGAATCTGTACAATAAACGGTTCCCGAAATATGGCCGAGAGCCGTTCTTATTGGGACACCCGGTATAAAATCATTCAAAATGAGTTCTCAATTCACCCTGTATGTCAGTTCTTTCTAATAGTCAATTTGTTAAACATTTTTGTTCCAATATGTATATTTTGACACTTATAACCTGAGCTCACAATATACCACAATTCATTTGACTCATTTAATGAATAAAAACATGTGTTTTGATCAGTTTGATGTGTCCCAACTAATATTTTTATCAACGCCTCATTTGTCGTAACCACTAGAACGTTGTATAACAATAACGATCTTTAATAAAAAAAATTAATTTATGTTTAATAGGTGTGATATCCGTGGTGGATGAACTAGATTATGAACAACAAGCCCTCTTTGAACTCATTATAAGAGCGACAGATTCTGTATCTGGTGTTTATGCAGAAGTTCCTGTGTCAATTGTTCTACAAGGTAAGATTTTATTCATATTGAAACTCATATATATTTATTATTAGCATTAAAATGATAATTTGGTCTAAAACTAGAATAATAAATGTCTGCTACTAATTATAATTAGTAGTAATTAGCATATCTGAGTGCAACAAACCACAGTGACCACCATGTAATGTAATATCGTCGGGTTACTGCAAAAACAAGGTAACTCCATAATTTGAAATTTTGAGAAATCTACAATTAAAAATTTAAATTGAAAACTCACAGCTTCAAAATGATTTTTTAATTGAAAAAATCAAAGTAAGTAACAAAACAAAAGATACATTCCTTATAAAAATTCCTAAACATAAAAACAATTTGATTTTTTCAGCCATAGAGAAACTTTGACTGCATCAAGGCCGGAACCAGTGGGTGCTTTCCTGATTTTGGTTAACTCTTTATTAAATTGTGTTCTTAAAGTATTCATTTTTTGTTTGACTTCATCAACTATAACAAAATTTGCATTAAAAATAAGCATTTACCTAAAACTCACTTTCAACTTACCAGAAGTACCTGGGCGTATAACGTTTAATAACGAAGCGATTTCCTACAAACTTTGCTGCCGAGCAGTTTTTTATAATATACTGGATGCTAAACATTGTATAAATTCTCCTTTTCCCTATATAAATCGATTAAAGCTGAAATCTGCTCCTTACTCCAGGACATTTTAAATTGTGTCTCTGAAGAAGTCTCCAATTTATTTTTATTCACATTTTTACAATTACATTATGGCACTCATGTCAACCGTCAATATTCTTTTTCCACCAATCAAAAGGAGAGTTTGCTCAAACTGACCTTGAAAAATAGAAACGCCTCTATTTTTACAGGATTTGATCAAACTAAAAAGATGACGTCATATGCTGTCAATTTTTTGGTTTGCTCAAACTAATTTGATCAAATATTTGACCGTGAAACATGGGCTTTACAGCCGAAGGGAGTTTACCTACATACCTCAAGAGACACGTACCAATTTCGAGGCTTCCCCTTTTTCCATTTAGTTCAGTCCATGAGAAGCAATACGGATTATTGGTTATGGATAATTCATACACTGTTAAATTGTATGTGTAAATTTTGCAGCTGTAGTACATCGGACTAACATCACAACATGGAATCTGCAGTACGCATTGAAGGTCAAAAGTGCAGCAGACGAAGTTAACTTCTCGATGGGCTCTCTCTTTATCTTACAATTTGGCTCTGTATCAATCGTTTTTCTGCAAAATGTCTCGTAATTTTCTTTAAGTTGTCCTTTTTTTTTAAATCAGCTATCTCCTATTGTTTACAAGTCTGACATTGGTCTTTTTTGGGGGCAAAAAAAGACAGATTGTAATTCGTGCAGAATATTCTTCTGTATGTTATGAGAGATACCGGCTTCAGTTATCTTTATCGCATATCTTCTTATACAAGTTATGCATTTTTGCAATACTTAACTTGCTATCAAGATATTGCCTCTTCGTACATTTCCGCGTGTAGTAAGATTCCATCACAGGAAAGCTTTGGATATGATTTTTCACCATCTCTATATCGTAATCCTTTGTTTTATTGTAGGGTGCCTTTTTACCTCTTTAATCATTGAACAAGCATCCTTCACCTTTAAATTTGAAGGCATGTTCAACGACTTCTTTGCTTATACAAAGAGTTTTCATAAAAAAATCCCTGCAGAGTATGCTCCTAATATTGTCATATTCAAGAAAGTAGCATTTATAATCCAGTCGCGGCTTCTTAGTACTTCCTGGAGTTGATCTTCTTCGTTCAGGTGCATGGCTCTCAACCCTGCTTAGGATGAAATCCTTTCGCCGATTACAATCGGTTGACCAATAGTTGTCACATATCATAATTCTTGCAACTTGATTTAACTTATCTGTGCATTAGAAGCGACAGTTAGAACAATCAATGTCTCTAGTCTCTAATTTTTGGATTTTTCTTCTTCCATTTACTCGGATCACATTTTTTCCAGCGTCTTCTAGATGTCAGATTTTTCGGCAAAGTATTATGTAAATTACCATTTTTCTCTACAATATCTGAAACAAAAATAAGGGTAACGAGTTAGAACTTACTTCATAATATTATTTTGAAATCTAAACGTCAAAATTAGATAATAAAAAAGTATACCTACTTCTGAAGAACTGTCTGATCCTGGCACATAATCTTTTATCGAGCAATCGGAATCTTCTAAAATTGCTGCCAATTCATTACGTACACGCTCTTGTTCGGGCTCTAGATTGGATAATGCTGTTTCCTCTATATTAGTAGAGCATTTATTCGAGGTACTGGGCTTATTATGTAAGTTATTTATCGGCATTTTGTCTTCTAACAAACGAAATAAATAACAGTGTTGAATGTAAACATCTCATTTAATAATAATACACTTACCATTATTAGGTTCAAACAACATTTTCAACATACGAGAACTACGAGAAGACATTTTTAAATTAATATAACTACTAAAAAATCTCAAATTTTTCACACTCCGACAATAAGTGCACGCCACAACTCAAATTTTTAGGTTATGTTTATACAAAAACTTTAGACAAATCCGAACAGCTGATACACAATCACGTGTGTATTTCCGAATTTTATACTGCCAAAATAAACTAAATGCCAATTATTTTACTAAATGTGATGAAGATTGTGTATTTTGCCGAAAACAGTACAGCGAAAACCAGATATCTGGCAGATGTCTTAGTTTCGCATGATAAAAATATACTTATAAAAGTTTTTCTTACAGCAAAAACAAGCTAACTGACTTTTGTCTTGTTTTGGTAGAACTAGAAGGTTTCAAATGATAAAATACTTTTCTATTTTGAGATCCAACTGTACTTATCTCGTTTTAGCAGACTAAAAGGTGTAAAAATGGAGTTGAGTTTTTTGGAACACTTGTTTTGCCTACCCTAACAGTTCTCAGGTTTTGTCAGTATATTTTTCGAATATTTTTTAATCCAATGGAGTACTTAACTCTGAATTGAATAAAAGTGGAGTTACCTTATTTTGGTAGTAACCCGTCCATATGTAGTTTCTATCTACAGCAAATGCATATTACTTATCTACGTAACGGGGAATTCAAAACGAGATGCCAGCGCGAAAGTGGCGAAAGCTCAGACTTGACATATATGTACATTGTTAATTGTAGGTTATACTTGAAGTTGTGGGTATTTAGAGTTTTTATCATCATATAGGCATAAATACTATAGTCAAATTTAGTTGGGACTATCACACTATTGAATTCATTAAGCACTTCAGAATTACAATGAGTATGATTTTTATGCAAACAATAGCCAAATCAATATAACCTTTAATAGGAAAATATCATCCATGGCTCAAATGTGACTGACAGTAATTTTTCTCAATAAAACTCAAAGTCAATGTCACGGCATTTTTAATAATTGACAACAGTGCAGCTAGCTGACATTGACTTTGAGTTTTATTCAGAAAAAAAATGAACTTTTTTTGTTTTCCAAAATCGACAATGTACATATGTTTAGTATCAAAAATCAACAGCAGACGGAACATCCGGTGTTTTCAATTCCCAAGCATATCAAGAGGATAAGGAAAAACAACCAACTCAATATTTCGAGGAGCTAGGCTTATGAAGAACGGATCTAACAGAGAAGCTCTAAAACAATTTGAAGGCATATAAAATAAATCTGCAAAGTTAGTGGTGACGGGATTTCTAATTCTTATATAATCTAATATCATCTACCCTAACCTCACCGATACGACCATCAAAAATATTAGAAACGGTTGAGTATCGAATAATAAGGGTTTGAAGTGAAAAAAGATCAGTAGCCTGAGAATAATTTGAAAAATTCAAATAAGTCATAAGGAATAAAAATCCTCCCAACGCGTGTCTAAAATGAACCTCATCTAAAGGAACTGTGGATAAAATGAGGATACAAACATCCATTATGAGATCGAGGTTGAAAGTGCCTCTGAAAGAAACATTAAAATAAGCGATAATGATATACGGAATAGAGGTCGGTGAGAAGACAAACAAAACAGCAAATAAGCTAAGAGTAACTGAAATGAAAAATCTAAGAATCATCGTCGGAAAAATCAGAAGAGGTCGAATCAGAAGCACAGATATGAGACAACAATGCCCAATACTTGGCATAGTAAAACGTATGGTAGAGAACAGGAAAACCAGCAGTAAAGAGATTACCTGGAGGACCACTCAAAAGATGGAAGGACATTTGGCAATCCACCTCTCAAGAAATAATACAGGGGCAACTTGAAACTTAACAGCTAGGTCTGGATAAAGAAGATTAAAACACTAGATTTGTCTTTTTATTGGCTACTCCAAATTGAAGTCGGTTAGGTATCGTGTTATTATCAGGCTTACATAAACTTCATACATTATAAACATTGATTCACATGATAAAAATGTAATCTTTAAATCTAATTCAAGAAAGGAGATTTATTATATTAAAAGGTGTAAACTATTAAATATAATTAAGTGTATTTAAAGTTAAAACATTTATAACGTGCATCAATCTTTATAATGTATGAGGTATATTGTTGGATTAATATCTATACCCGTAAGTGCTCAATTTTCTGGGAACTTGACCTAGCATAGACTATACATTTACTCGAAAATGTCAAACTTTTTCGAAAAAAATATTTTTGTTTTCACATTTAATAATGTTTTACATATGTTACATACACAAACGTTGAAGTTATTAGAGATATTCTTTGATATCCTACTGGAAACATTACCATAATACGCAATAGTTTTTTATAGACTTGTATTTGTTTAATTAACTTAGGAAATATCAGTTTTATTGCCATTTATTTCATTATTCAGTAGTTCTTTTATTACTTGTAATGAATAATAATTTAATGTGGTTATTTGTTTTATTCTGTCAATTTCTCTATGAGAATGCTCTGGGTATCGTTGAATATAAAGTGAAATTATACTATATTCAATTGAGAGTTTAGTGTCAGTAAACTCAAGACCATTACTATTTTAATTATTTATGTTACATTTGTACTTGTAGAAATTTATTGCTTTTGATTTAATTTGCATAAAATCTAGATGAAACTTTAGGGAATATATATTTATATGGAAATTTCTTGGATTAAGGTCATTAAACAAACTCTGGACGTTTCTTTTAGTACATTTTTTTATTGATTACGTACGTTTCGACATAATCCTGTCATTATCAAATCATCTACAATACCATTAAAATACATCTTTACAACAGAAACTACACTATAATTAAAAAGTAAAAACAATAAAAGTTCTTATTCGTAAAATATTCAAATTTGTTTAATTTGCAATGAAATAAATTACCTGTTTGTTGGGACCTCACATTGTTAAAAGATCTTAAACAAATTTAAAATTGCTTTTCAAAAAATATAAGTTTCCATGTCAAAAACTATCCTTCCCTTATCACAGCTTAATTAGTTATAAAATAATATTTGCAAAACATACATTATTGGTTTTTAACCCATACCAACTGCACATTGAATTTTTATTTGATAGTACAAGCGAAATTTAACAATTTTTAGTATATATTCAATAGTAAGATACAAAAAGTTTCAGAGGTGGTACTCAAATACTTATCTGTGTTATTATTTTTTTAATATGCCGTCATAAATAATACTCAGGTTTTTTATATCATTTATGGAATTAATGCTGTTGGAATTTTGTTTAATATGAATCATTTTAAAACAGTTCTAACCTTATCGTTTTTTTCCTTTGCGAGAATTTTAGTTTGGTCATAGTTAAAAGAGTGTCCTGTTTGTTGTCTATGATGTGAGAGTGATGTTACATCTGTTTTGAAGTATTTGTGAGCTTGTAGTCTTTTTTGCAGATATTGTTTAGTCTGACCAATGTATGTACTGGGGCAGTTTTGGCAAGGAATTTAATATACTGTATGTGTTTGTTTGTTTTTATTTATTTTTGGTTTCATTTTTGAGAAAAATATCTTCTTGGTGTCATTCAGTTTGTGGGAAATTGATATTTTTTCCTATTGCGTTATTTTGTTTATTTTTTCTGACAGACCATTTACGTAGGGAAGCGAAAAACAAAATTATCAATAAATGGTTTCAATTACAACTAATAGACAAAAGGACAAAAAATCAATTATGTGTACCCAATGCACAACCTCCAGCTATTTATGGGTTACCCAAACTACATAAAAATGGAATACCACTTCGGCCTATAGTAAGTAATACCCAAACAGCCACATATAACTTGTCAAAGTACTTGTCTAATATTTTATCTAATATAATTGGTAAAAATGATTTCTTTACAAAAGATTCCTGGGAAATTGTGAAGTTTATAAGAACACAAAAGGTACCACAGAACCATATGCTAATCTCTCTTGATGTAACCTCTTTATATACTAACATTGATACAAAATTTGCTTTACGTATCTTAGAAGAGAAATGGGATGAAATCAAATATCACACATCATTGAATTTGGAAGATTTTCTTAATGGCGCACTATTATGTCTCTCATCAACTTACTTTCAATTTGAAGATACATTTTAGTCTCAAATTTTTGGTATTGCAATGGGATCTCCTCTTTCAGCAAATATAGCTAAACTTGTCATGAAATATGTTGAGAAACAAGTTTTAAATTCCTTAAGTTTTCATCCAGTTTTCTTTAAAAGTTATTTTGACTTGTATACCTAATGATAAAATTGATGAAATTTTGAATCAATTTAATAATTTTAATGAGAGACTAAATTTTACAATCGAAACAGACAATAACAAAACAATCAATTTCTTAGACACCACCACCTCATATGACCAAAACGGCAATATTACAACAAACTGGCATATAAAACCAGATGCATCTCATAGATTCACAAACTTTTATTCAAATGTGCCACTATGTCCCAAAAGAGTGTAATAAATAATCTAACTGATAGAGCTATTAAACTCGCACATCCTAAATTTGGAGAAGCTAAATTAAAAAAAATTAAAACCATTCTAGCAGAAAACAACTGCCCACTACATTTCACTAACAAAATTATCAATAAACGAATTTATTCCATATAGAGTGTGACCCATTTTTAATGGAAACACCCCCCTAAAATTTGAAGTTGTGAACCGATTTTAATAATTTTTTTTTGAAATGTCAAGTACTAAAAGGTCTACCTTGGGACCAAATTTGAAATGTTTATTCCAATTTTCAGGGCATACTACGATATTTTTTCTTAGTCGAAAATCGAGATTTTTTATTAGCGATTTTTTTATTGAAAATTCACTACGCCACTAGATTCAGAGTGCCTCTAAACAGGTATGACCAAAATTTCATGAAAAAATATTCTTTAATAACAAAGTTATGGCAACTCAAAAATTCGAAAACTCACACAGGTAACAGTCAGAAAAACACCCTATATCAACAGATATAGCCATGAGAATATTTTTTTATGATTTCAACAATAAACTGCCACCAGATGAACGTACATGAAAACATTTATTTAAGAAAATTTAAATATTGTTTTTTTTTGTTTTGAATCTGATGCAAAAACTTTACTGAAATAAGCCGTCCAATTGGTCTTGTGCCATTGGGATTTCTTATTCTCCTTTCAGAAACAGATTAGAATAAATTTACATGAAACCTACCACCACAACTCCCTAATCAATTTGTTATTTTCAGATGTTAACGATTGCCCTCCAGAATTCACTGAAGAAAATTATAACGTATCCATATCAGAAGCTGCTCAATTCGGAACACCAATTTTAACAGTAGCAGCTCTGGATAATGATACTGGTATCAATAAACAAATAATTTATTCCATACTTAAAGAAGACAACAAAAACCACGAATATTTCTTCATTGACGAGAACGACGGAACTATATATTTGAAACAATCATTGGACCATGAAGAATCAAGTCTACATCATTTTGTAGTTGTTGCTACCGACAAGGGAGTTCCTAGTCTCTCCAGCACCGCCCATGTGTGGTTGAAAGGTAAGTTTTTACCATCTTGTAGTACACCCTATCTTGTAAGGGCCACTTGAGCCTGGGGAAAATTTTAAGGACCGGGGAAAAATATTTCTTTGATGTTTACCGCCGCTAATTAGTTACCTATTGACGGTAATATGATACCGCAGGTGTGTGAAAATTGAATGACAGGTGTTTGAAATTCGAATATCTCTTTGATTATGCAGAGGTAACGAATAAGTAATTATACAGGGTATAGTTGCAATGAAGATGATTCAATATCAAGTAGATATTAGGAAGTATCTCAGTTATTATTGGTCGAATATATTTTTGATTATACGGATGACGTAATTATACAGGGTATAGTCGTAATGATCGTTCAATATCAAAAAGGAATTGCAATATATCTCTGTTACAATTGATCTAATATCTCTTTGATACCCTTTTATCTCCGTTTTCTAGTTTCCTTCTACTGGTAATTAGTTTCTGTAGCTACTTCTTACACTGTACTGGATATTTGAATATATTACTGACTAATGCAGTTTGCCTTGGCTCTTCCCTAGCAGGCATCCAATTCTTCTTAAGTTGAGCCACCTATTAATAATTCAGTCTCTGATCCAGGCTGAATACGAATTATTTGCACCTTTCTTGTGTACTGTTTTTTCTTTTATGCTCTTGTTTATGCTATCCTTGTTAGCTGATAATAATTCTTGTTTTAGTTTATTCCTGGTAATCGGCCAACACAGTTAATAGTTAAGAATAAAGAGATTTTTTTGTATTCTTACATTATTTTCTTATTTATTTCATTTTCTCAAACTACGTTTCGGCATATTGCCATTTTCAAGTATTTCTTTTTCTCTACAATGAATAATGTGTTACTTAATTATAATACATTGAACAATAAAAGCTAAGACAAAATTAATTCAAAACAATGAGCTATTAAAACTTACACATTATAAATCTGCTGTCGACTGTAAACATTGCGTTCTAAAATATTTTAAAATAAAATAAAGGTACTCGAACCTGTCTGATTTATAAAATCATCAACAAAACATACAAATAATAGTCATAGGCGGGTAAGATGCAAAACACCTACAGCTACTCTATCAAATGGCTGTATATTTTTGGGAGACTTTGAAGGTCCGTCTTATAGTTAATTGAATTTTTCTTCTTTTTGATCTAAATCATTTCTTTGATTTCACGTTTGATTCTGTTTTCTTCTTTGTCTAAAATTTTGATGTTTTTAAAATCAAAACTATGGTGGTTTTCGATTGCGTGTTTTGAAAGGGTTGAGGAATGTTCATTGTTAGTTTTTATGTTCAACTACGTTTCGGCATATTGCCATTTTCAAGTATTTCTTTTTCTCTACAATGAATAATGTGTTACTTAATTATAATACATTGAACAATAAAAGCTAAGACAAAATTAATTCAAAACAATGAGCTATTAAAACTTACACATTATAAATCTGCTGTCGACTGTAAACATTGCGTTCTAAAATATTTTAAAATAAAATAAAGGTACTCGAACCTGTCTGATTTATAAAATCATCAACAAAACATACAAATAATAGTCATAGGCGGGTAAGATGCAAAACACCTACAGCTACTCTATCAAATGGCTGTATATTTTTGGGAGACTTTGAAGGTCCGTCTTATAGTTAATTGAATTTTTCTTCTTTTTGATCTAAATCATTTCTTTGATTTCACGTTTGATTCTGTTTTCTTCTTTGTCTAAAATTTTGATGTTTTTAAAATCAAAACTATGGTGGTTTTCGATTGCGTGTTTTGAAAGGGTTGAGGAATGTTCATTGTTAGTTTTTATGTTGTATTTGTGATTGTAAATTCTGTTATGTAGGTATTGAGATGTTTGACCCACGTATTCACCATGGCAATCGTTACATTTGACATTATACACTACATTACTTTGTTTCAATTTTTCGGTTTAAGTTTTGTGAAAAACGTCTTGGTATAATTGTTAGGTTTGTGCGCTACATTTATATTATTTTTTCTCAACAGCCCTTGAATTTTTTCTGATGCACCTTGTACGTATGGTAAACTAATATATGTTTTGGTTGAGATATTATTACTACACACTATGGCGCTTTGCTACTTGTTAATTGAAATTTGATAATTTATTGTAACAAAATAGTTATCGAATTATTGTATTTCAACTAATAGTAAATTGCATATTTCAGTTCTGGACATGAACGACAATCCACCAAAATTCGAACAGTCGACTTATTCATGCGGTTTATCAGTTAGCGCTAAACGCGATCAATTCGTAACAGTTGTTAGAGCAAGTGACCTAGACGAAGTGGATCGTAATAATTTACGTTACTCGATAGTCAACGGTAACGATCATCAAACTTTCTCCATGGAACCAGAAACGGGAATAATAACTCTTACCAACTTGGCAAACTTTGGATCACAACACATCATGCTCCTCAACATATCAGTGTCGGATGGAGTTTACACGAGTTTCGCCAGATTAAAAGTTGAATTGTTGGCAGCCAATTTATATCCGCCTCAATTTAGCGATATCATAAGAGATGTGCAGGTACGTTATTAACAAATTTATAATATCCGGAAATACTATTTTCTAATGAAAATCGTATTTAGTAGTTAATCTAGAAGTGATTAATTAAAGTTTGAAGAAATTTTATAAAGATCTTATACAACTTATTATAACCAAACATATTTTTTATATTCATCTGTTTTTGAGCTAGCTTAAGAAACATCTTTAAAATATAAATAATTTTATAAATAAACGGATTGAAAATTAAGATTTTCACAATTAGTACCTATAACAGTTGTCTTATTTTTAATAGTAATTTTTCTACTTCCGTTACTAAAACCGCATTTCGAACACGGGTTTGACATGCACAAAACGACTATTTAAACACTAGTGTTTAAAATGCGAAAACTCACTTCTCGTTTATTTTTTGTTTTTTAAACGTCAAATCAAGTGTACCTTTTATATGTTAAATTACATGTTCCGTGATAATTTTGTTGTTCTGTGTCATTTGATTTGTCAGTCATCCGTCAGCCATCGTCCGTCATGTAATGAATATAATTCAAATATAATATAATTTTTTCCTTCCTGCGGACGAAGAAAAAGTATAGTAAACACCTCGTGTTAAAAACGTCTTTAGTCACTCGTTCCGCTTTGCTCCACTCGTGCCTAGTAATACTCGTTACTAAAGTAACCTTTTTGACACTTGGTACTTAATAAACTATTATGCAACAAGTGCATAAAGTGGCACTATTTTTCACAAATGGAAAATTTGACCTATGCTAGTGCGGCAATTCCATGAGTGAAAAAAATACACTTTATGCACATGTTGCATACATTATTTTTTCTACAGCTCTATACAAACAAGTAAAATTCAAATAGAAATTTGGGATATTTTAATTAAGCTCCTTCGGTAAATTACAATTATACATATTCCAAGTTTCATGAAAGTTCATCCTCGATGCCTAGCCAACTTTAACAAAAGTCCATCCTCGATGCCTAGCCAAGTTTCATTGTGTTAGCTTATGGAAAGCGTGTAATAAAGTTAACGTTTTGGCACTTTTTAAAGGCTTTTTTACACTCTAACCATAAACAACCGCTTTAAGCGCAACAAACCGGTGAAATATAAGGTACTTTAAAGATAGGGTGTAGAAGAAAGCTTTTATTTAACTTGTAATTTGTGTATGTAACTATGTTTGTTCGGGTGGAATCTTCCAACTAAAATTTTGAAGCAGATATCTTCAACCAATTGATCTGAAATTTTATATACACGTTTAGTTTGGGTGACAATGCATGGTTGGTTGTGTGACGTCATTCTAAATCCAACATGGCGGGCTAGTTATTTTTCATGGACTTCTACAATATGGGTATCAAATGAAAAGGCTTGCTAAGAATACCACGAAAAATAAAGTGACGTCACTCTAAATCTAATTTGGCGGGATAGTTATTTTTAATGCACTCCTACAATATTTTGGTATCAAATGAAAGGGATTGCTGTGAATAACTCGAAAAATAAAGGGACGTCACTCTGAATCCAATATGGCGGAACACCCAAGATGGCGGACTAGTTATTTTACATGGACTTCTACAATATGGGTATCAAATCAAAAGGCTTGCTACGAATAACTCGAAAAATAAAGTGACGTCACTCTAAATCCAATATGACGGAACACCCAAGATGGCGGAATAGTTATTTTTAATGCACTCCTACATTATTGGTATCAAATGAAAGGGCTTGCTGTGAATAACTCGAAAAATAAAGGGACGTCACTCTAAATCCAATATGGCGGAACACCCAAGATGGCGGACTAATTATGTTTCATGGACTTCTACAATATAGGTATCAAATCAAAAGGCTCGCTACGAATAACTCGAAAAATAAAGTGACGTCACTCTAAATCTAATATGACAGAATAGTTATTTTTAATGCACTCCTACAATATTTTGGTATCAAATGAAAGGGATTGCTGTGAATAACTCGAAAAATAAAGGGACGTCACTCTAAATCCAATATGGCGGAACACCCAAGATGGCGGACTAGTTATTTTTCATGGACTTCTACAATATGGGTATCAAATCAAAAGGCTTGCTACGAATAACTGGAAAAATAAAGTGACGTCACTCTAAATCCAATATGACGGAACACCCAAGATGGCGGAATAGTTATTTTTAATGCACTCCTACATTATTGGTATCAAATGTAAGGGATTGCTGAGAATAAGTCGAAAAATAAAGTGACGTCACTCTAAATCTAATATGGCGGAATAGTTATTTTTAATGCACTCCTTCATTATTGGCATCAAATGAAAGGGATTGCTGAGAATAAGTCGAAAAATAAAGTGACGGCACTCTGAAGTTCCTAGCTTGGCTTCGAGATCTTGATGGAACTCTACATGTTCTCTGCAGATGTCCAATTCTTTCGCAGTTGAAACATTTCATGGTCGTCGACTTTATTTTGTGGCTCTTTTTCGGGTTTGGGAGTATCTCATAAATTCACTATGCTCTTCACTGGTTCACAATATCCGAACTCGTTATTTTTCTTTAGTTCAACTGGTCTCCTAGATGTATTGGCAACGCGAACGGGAATTTGCTGTTCTATTTTTACCAGACATTTGGCTACCATTACTCCATCTTCTGTCGGTTCATGTGATTCAATAAATCCAATACTCAGATCTTTAGATTTTTCTTTAAGATTAGCCATGACAATGCTTTCTGAATTTGCCGAAATTCTTATATCTTCATCAACTATAACTTTCATTTTGTGCAATGGATCATTTTCACCAATGAGGATCACTTCTTCGTTCTCGATGTATAACATTTTGTTTTTCAAATCTATTACAAATTTGTCTTGCATAATGTCTAAACCCAAAACACATTCATCCATAATGTTTGCTACCAAAAATGAGTGAACTTTGACCGCGTTTCCAATTCGAATGGATGCTGTTACTTGTCCCAAAATCGGAGTAGTATGACCAGTTGCGGTTTCCAGCACAAGGCCTTTAGGCGTTCTTGCGTATTTCTGCGTCAACATATCTGGGCGTACACATGATCTAGTTGCTCCAGTGCCGACAATAAATTTGCAATCGTGATTTTCGAGTTGTCAACTAACACTTAAATTTCGGCCATTTTTAAACAAAGAATATGTGCGAATTGTGGGGCTTTGAATGAGGACCTCCCTGAATAGTCGACTTTTAGTAGTTTTCCTGGTTGCTGGTATTAGAGCGCCGATCAGGTGTTGGTGATCGACTTTGGTATGGAGATGATCTTCAAGGGTTGTTTTTTGTGGGGTTATGAGCTCTGTTTCTAACTGGGATCTGCAAGGATGTACGTTGTCTTGATGTTGCCTGGTTATCAGAGTTCCTAGCTTGGCTTCGAGATCTTGATGGAACTCTACATGTTCTTTGCAGATGTCCAATTCTTCCAGAGTTGAAACATTTTCGGGATTCTTGAATTGGTCTACGACTTTGTAGCGTGTCTTTCAGTAGGTTTTTGATTTTAGCCATAACTTCGGTTAAATTCTCCTCCTCGAAGTGTATTGCTCGTAATTTTGGAAGTCCGGTTTTGGAAATGGTTTTAGCAGCTTCGAATTCTTGAGCAAAAGTTAATACTTCTTGTAGTGTCAGATGGTGGCGTAATCGAAGGGTTTGTTACATTTCTGTATCTCTTAAACCATTAACGAATGCTTGAACGCCAAATTGTTCTAAAAATTCTGTAGGTGCCTGTGGATAGGCTAAACTCAATAGTATTTCTATGTCACTTCCATATTCTTGGAGACTTTCGTCTAATTTTTGCATGTGCACCTTCAATTGACTTTGGAAAACTTGTTTTAAATGTTGCTATCCATACCTGTTCTCGAAAGCTTGTATAATGACGTCATAGCTAGGGTTGCCTTCGGGTAATAATTGCAGAATGCATGTTTGTCCACGAAGAGCAATCATAACGAAGGTGGCTTTTTCTTGATCATTCCACCCATTGGCTCTAGCCAGGGTTGGCAACTACAGGTTTTTTTGAACCTATGTTTTTTTAACAAACCTACTTATTAAAATATGGCCATTGTAGGTTTTTAGGTTTTATCTATTTTCTTTTAAGATGCTGAATAAAAGCTTCCTGTTACAGCCATCTTTTACTAAAATCTAAAATTACCCACCCAAAAAGAAATCTTTTCTTTCTAGTTTAAATTTCATTCAAATCATAAATATTAAAGGTACAGACACAGACAGATAGAGGATGCTGCAGGGCCGGGGATTTCCCAATTGATGTTGATTTACATATATAATATCAATGTTTTGCTTAAAATGTGATTTTTTTAAACCTAAAAAACCTTAGAAACCTAAAAACCCAAATATATATCTTTAGTTCTTAGGTTTTTTCCAACCCTGGCTCTAGCTGCTGCTTAAAATTGGCATCGATATGACTCCCAAGATGATTGTCCATCATATGTAGGTGGCTTGATAACCTGGTTGTGTCTCAAATTTCACTGATCACTAATGAAACTGCTATCTTTGAGATTAGCTTCTATTTTCTTTACTAATGCATCTAATTTTTGTCTTAGGTCAAGCTGGTCTGTTTTTAAATCTTTCTCTGCCGTTTTTAAATATTTATCTACTGTTTTTAAATCTTTTTCTACTGTTGCCAAATATCCCTTAACTGTTATTAAGTCTGGTTTTTGGCCTTCTTTCATTGTATCTATTTTGTTATCTAAGGCCGTCATTTTACTAAAAGGTAGAACTAAAATCGGACAGTACCTCTAATATTTGCTTTCTTCCCTCCTTCTGCACGTTCCTCCTGTGTTCATCTTCTTCCTTTTCTTGTTTTCTACGGTTTTCCTCTTCCTCCTTTTCTTGCTTTCTTTTCCGTTTCTCTTCCCCCTTTTTAGGCTTATTTCAGAATGAAATAGGACTATTGTAGAGAGTAAATTTATATATATGTATGTGTTATAACGGAATTTGTAAGCACGATAGAGGGCGCATTTTTTGACGGATCGAAATCCGACTCGCTACAAAAATAGGTTCGGCCAATATGTTGGACGAGTTCGTTAATGGGGCAAATTCTAGACTGTCACCTTAACAGGTGACTGTGACTACTCCGCCTATTCAGCCCTCTTGTTATTTTCAGTCCAAGCTGTCATTCTGACATTCATAGAACAGGTGTAACAATAATTCACCAAATTGTGTCTTCCTTTACAGGTACCAGAAAATAGACTCCCAGGCTATCCTGTAACAACTGTCAACGCCACTGACGGCGACATGGGTGAATTTGGAATTGTCAGCTATAGCATTCACTCCCCTTTGATGAGCGAAGTTTTTGTTATCGAAAAGAATTCCGGTAAAATTACAACAAAAGTTAAATTAGATCGAGAAAAACATAAGATGTACGAAATATTAGTCGCCGCCACTGACGGTGGGGGACTTTCGGACTTTATGACAGTTAGAGTCAAAGTTACCGACGAAAACGATAATGTTCCCAAATTTTTATTGAAAGAATATAAAGTCAGCATCCATTCCAACTTAAGCACAGGTAGTAGTTTTGCAAAAATCAAAGCTACAGATGAAGACGAAGGTGTCAATGCCGAGTTGTTGTATTCTATATACGAAAAGAAACAATCAGAAGTGGGAAGTATTTTCTCTATCAATCATATCACCGGAGAACTTTATTTATTGAAAAATGTTTATAACTATGGTAAGTAATCATATCGTTTATTTAGTTTACTACATTATTCACAGTTCAATATAATTTAGGTTGAAACATAGTAATAGGGTTGAAGACTGCTCGGCAATACAAAACCTATCTTGGTGATTAAAATATTAAAACTAGATCCGCGTAGCGACATTTTGCTGTTGGAATAAATCAAAATCTAGCTACGTCTGCTGTAGTAACTGATCTTTCTCTCGCACATTCAGAATAAAATGTAGATTTATATCAACTACTGTTTTAAATGAAACTTAGTGTTTCTAGTTAATTCGACAATATATTTAAAAGATTTTTAAACTTTAACTACTTTAAAGATTAGTGTTTAGTTGTAATTTTTAGTTAAACTATTTGTCTATTTCTTTTTCAGTTGGAAATACATTTCAATTCTTCGTTAGAGCAACAGACCGTGGCCGATCAGAAAAACACGCAGAAGTTCCAGTAAATGTTTTAATCATGGGACCAAAAGATTATCCACCGATATTTGAAAGAGACGTCGGGAAATTTTTCCTGTCTGAAAATTCTGCCACAGGTATTTATTTTTCTTGCTAATATATATTTTATACAGGTTGAACCAGCTAAAAATATTATTAGTTCAATATAAGCAAGAAAAAACCTGGGGATAACAGAGTACAAAAGTTAGAATAATGGGAATACAAAAATATAAAATAACTTCGAACCTTGTTTGGAAATACAGTGCAAGGTATGAGATTGAAATATGACCGAACAAGTCCACACTTTGGTTAGAATTTAATATATTACCATTGAAATGTATATAAAGGAACTAAAATAATTTTATATTCAGCTGATGTATAATAAAATGTCTTCAAATTCAATATTTTTGTAGGTACTGTTATTACAAGATTAAAAATGGTTTCTAACATATCAGTAACTTTCCAAATTATATCTGATTCCGACGAAGATCCTCAGTTCGCTATCGATAATCAAGGACAAATATTTTTATCTAAACCACTCAATTTTGAAGCACAAAGTTCCCATTTTATAGGAGTGTTAGCATTGACAGATTCTAGTCCACCTTTGGTGGCACTTGCCGAAATCATATTGCAAGTACAAGATGAAAACGATCATCCACCACAATTTGAAAGTTCTTTGTACCATTTAAATTTGGCTGAAAACGTTGAAGACGGAAGGTCTGTTTTAAGAGGTAAGGAAATGTGCTTGCTCTGGGGGGGGTGAGTGAATATTTTGAAGTGTCTTATATAATCTTAAAAAATGATTTATTTGGGCATATTTGTGATCATAAGTATTTTGAATATTCGACCTTTCTTTGGGCTTCTCTGTAAAGTTATAGAATTTGGAACTGAATCGGTTCAAGGAAGTAATGTAAATGGCAGATATTGATCTGAAATTAGCACTACATAACAGTTCTTTTGTAATAATTTCTTACTGCTCACATTGTAATAGTTATTTGACATGGTCCAGACCTTGTTCCAATAGAAAATGCTGGTCTGAGGAACTAAAAGCAACTATGACTGAAGATTGGATCAGTATTTTCAACCGTTTAAAAACTTTCCCCTTAAAGAGATTTCAAAATTAAAACTCACTAAATTCAATCAAAAACTCCCCAACTGAGACTCCAGTATGTATCATTTGCAATAAAACAAATTAAAATATTCATTTAGCAATATTAAATACTATAATCGTATTATAATTAAATAAATGATTATAATATATAATATAATTTAATATACACCTGATTTAAGTCATATAAAGCATAAAATGCGAATTCAATTATTGTAGAGTAGTGCTAAACAACGCAATTAAAAAATTTTCCCCAAGAATTTAACCTCAACTGAATATGGAACACAGTCAATTCTCCATGTCTATGACCGAAATCGATCAGATTGTCAACACATATGGATGTGTTTTAAATGAAACTCAATGTTTCTAGCTAATTCCACAATATAATGAAAAATGTTGAAAATTCTAAAAAATTGACAATTGTTTCGATAACTGAATATCATCGTCAGAATGACAGAAGTTACGTTTCATTTGATGCCTACCTGATGTTTAGTAGTTATTTTTGGCTAGACCAAGAAGTGACCTACCTTTTGATTTACTTAATATATGTTAATAGATAAAAGAAGAAGATGTGATATTATAAATATTGAAGCTTAGATATTATTAGCCCTACGGTGATATCCTGGATATGAATGTAATGCTGTCTATTTGGGTCAGACCCTTAGAAATTTTGAAATTCGATACAGTGAACACTTACGGCATACAGATTAAAACAACCAGATAAATCCCATTACGCAAAACATCTACTTGACACCAATCATTCATTGACACTTAACACAGAACTAGAAGTACTACATATTTGTGATAAGAAACAAGAACTGGATTTCCTTGAAGAGTTGGAAACTTAAGAAACCCACAATATGAAGTCGTCAATGAACAGATAGATCTAGGGAGTACTCCACTATTAAACTGTCTTCTTAAGTGATAATTGTAAAGATCAGCAGATATAGTTTTCCTGGTTTTCTGTATCATTGCACAGGCATACTGATCTTAATTGGAAAAAATGATATCCAGGATATCACCATAGGGCTAATAATATCTAAGCATCAATATTTGTAATATCACATCTTCTTCTTTCATCTATTAACATATATTAAGTAAATCAAAAGGTAGGTCACTTCTTGGTCTAGCCAAAAATAACTACTAAACATTAGATAGGCATCAAATGAAATGTAACTTCTGTGATTCTGACGATGATATTCAGTTATCGAAACAATTGAAGACTTGAAGTAAATAATGGGCAAAGTGCCAAAACTAAACTTTTGAGTAAATCAACTTTTTGTAAATAATGTTGCTGTATTTACAATATAGAATTAATAAAAAAACGTTGATAATTTACAGATAAAGGTATACTCGATAGTCGAAATTCTGTAAAGTGACTCATCGCTCTTACTGTCCATAAAATCAGTTGCAGAAGCGAACTTCATGAGCGCATCATTTTTGAAAGGTTCTTAATAGTCCTAAATAAAAAATAAATAGAAAATGTTCTTGTACGCTCTGGCGTTTAAATTTGAGAGAACAGAAATACGAAATTATTATGGTAGGTATCATTATGTATATACAGGGTGTTACCAAGAATAATACACATTTTTAAGGATGAGCTATAATAAGATGTATATAAAAAAGTCGATAGTCGAAATTCTGTAAAGTGACGTCATCGGTTATCTACCGATTTAAAGTGAACTCCATGAGCGTATCATAGTTTAAGGGTGCGAATACTGAAATATCTGGAATTTCAATTTTTAACATTTGAAATAATAACTTATCACAAGTTGTTCATAAGTAAGTTAAAACAAAATAAAAAAATGTTTAAAAGTCAATTCCAACTTACTACTACTAAAACTAAAAAAAAGTTGTTTGTCAAGACCAAAATAAATTACCAATAAGTATAGGTATGTTGCGAGGTCACTTGTAAAATGTCTGACTAACTGGAAGCGGTATCACTCCCTGACGACTCCTCAGAATCATCGCTTTCTCCTCCTATATCGATAATGAGTGGTTCCGTCATTACTTCTACACGTATGTCTAAATCCCAAAACTTTATTTCTTCTTTTAATACGTGTTGAATACATCTACGCCAACTCTCAGCAGTAACGGTATGCAGCGCCTCGTCAAACAGTTTCTCAACGTCAGCCATTTTGAATGTACTGTTTTTTCTCGCAACATAATTTTTCACTTGGGCCCAAACCAGCTCGATGGGGTTTAACTCACAGTGGTAGGGAGGAAGTCTAACAACTGAGACGTTGAAATCTTTCGCCATTTCATCGACAACGTACTTAATATAACTGCTTTTATGTTTCCGTACGAGAGATAATAATTCAACTTTTAGCATTGCCTCGTTGTGCGGAATGCTTTTACTCTCTAACCAATCAATTATAACCCTCTTGCGGCTAGCTGAAGTAGGTATTTGCTCCAGTCGACGAGAGTGGTATGAAGCATTATCCATAACTATCACTGAACCAGGAGTTACCTTTGTTAAAATTGATCTAAACCATGTTTCAAACCGGTTACCATCCATCTCTTCATGGTAATCGACAGTTTTTTTGGACTGAAAACTTAGTAATCCACCTTCTACAAATCCTTCCTCGCTGCCAATGTGAGTGATAATCAGTCGACGTCCTTTCCCAGAGGGAGCTTTTAAACCGGAAGAGAAACCCTCCATAAAGGCTTGTCGATTGCTTCGTATATTCATGTCTTGCCACACTTTTGACACAGTGTGGCCTTCATTTAACCATGTTTCGTCAAGATAATATATGTGCCGTCCTTCGTTACGAAACTGTCGTATCTGTTTTAAATAATTTCTCCTCCATTCCACAATGTCATTTCGTTCAATTAAGGCACTGTTTCTACTTCTTGTTTGGTAACGAAAATTCATTAATTTTAAAGTTCGTCTCAAAACTTTATCACTGATGTTTGGTAAAGTATCATCAGCTTCTATTACCTTGCTCAATTTAGCTACCGAGGGGATTTCATTCCTAAAATAAAAAGAATGTATTTCCCTACGTATAGCATTCCGTGTTTGGTCGTCCAAAACAATTTTCTTTCTTCCCCCACTTTCCGGTTTACAGTTTTCACCTCGTTCTCTTGTCAAAGATCCGTCCCGCGATTTCTTTAGAATATTGTATATAGTACTCTCAGAAACTTTAGTTAAATAACTGCACTTAATCACAGCGTCACTAACACCCAACTGTTTGTCCAGGGCACGCAGTCCTTCGTACACATTTAATATGAGGACTTTTTCTTCCCGAATTAAATTGTTACGACGCCGTTTTTTATCGCCAACACCGCTACACTCCGCCATTATTGTCACTAAATATACCGATATAAATATTACAATAAATACCAATAATAACCGATTTATCACACAAAACCACAACACAAATACTGATGTTACGCTCATGAAGAGAATAAACACCTCACATAACTGTTTACTATCACTGTCTCATTCGCGTAGCTCGATCTATCTATCTCGTTCTCAAAGCCGGAACATTGAAGCGACTCTCCAACATTGTCAAATCGGCGAGTTTTTCACAACAAACTTTGCGTTCAAGAAATATACATAAACACTTTATTTCACATTTCAAGTAAACTAATTATTATTAGTCTGCTTGAAATTTGAAATAAATATATTAAATTGGTATTGACTTAATTACATTGCATCTTTTGTACCTGAAATATTGACACAATGGATTTGAAGTGTATTTATAAAATACAGCATTTCTCTCTAGAATACATATGGCAACTGCGCTTTAACCAAAGTGTTGATTAGATAGCTCTGACTCACTTTACACAATTTCGACTATCGAGTATAAGACTAATTACTGATTAAAATCTGTAATATGAAATACAGAACTTAAAAAAAAAATAAAAAATGTTGATTTTATGAAAAGGGTTAAGTGCCACAACAAATAGCGTACAAATGGGATATGTCAGACATTAAAGATTTTGTTCTTAATATTTTTTTATTCAACACTACAAAAAAATTAGTTAGAAAATAATTGTTAAACTAACAAATTTTGGAAAAATGCTTTATTTTCTTCTTTAATGTATGGCAGGACCGATCGTAAATTCGTTTTTTTTTCTTCACTTATTCTGCTGGTGCACTCTAAAGGTTCTAAATTCATAGTCTTAATACTTTGAGTGTTGATGTTCTTTTTGAAAACTCAAGCATGAGTATTGTTTTACATTATCTTTCATTCCATAAAAATCATGAAAGAGTTTTAGTTTGTGAACATGAGGAATTTCTCGACACTTGTATTTACATTTACAAATGACCTTAAAAGGGAATTGCAAATAAAAATAATATTAATAAAAACCGTAACCACTTACCTCGCCTTTAGGTTCCTTTTTCTCTCTTACAAGGATATTACTTTTGTTAATATACGATTTTCCCTCACATCTTTTGATTTGTCTTTCTTCTTGTGCTCTTCCTTTTCCTTTACTTCTTCTTGTCGTATTATCTTGTATAATATATTCCATACCTATATGGAATTTATATATACACCCGTAGATATACAAAAGTAGATATACGCACGACGTGACGGTCGTAACAAGTGGCACATAGCCCGTTATTTACAAAAACCAGGACTGCAAATTACACAGACTATCTTGCGGAGACTTTTGAACTATAAAATAAACTCTTTCCACTTAGCCCGTTATACAGGATACTGGCGCTGGCGCTTAGCACGCATTTTAGTAAAAATCCTAATTTATATTTTTATGGCACTTAGCCCATTATTTACTTCAAGTCTTCAATTGTCAATTTTTTAGAATTTTCAACATTTTTCATTATATTGTGGAATTAGCAAGAAACATTGAGTTTAATTTAAAACACTAATATGAGTAGATTTCACGAAGTAAGGGTCGAGACAGTTAACACATATGGAGTCTTCTTTTTCTTTATACAGTGAAACCTGTATCACTGGGAACACAAGGGACCTAGAATGTTTTAATCACTTATAGAGGCTTTTCATTTATCCATTTTGTCAAACAGGCAGGTTTAAAACGAAAATTATTGTCTTATTTACAGAGGGTCCCAATAAGAGGGATAGAATTGTACTATTTTACTTTTCCGCCCAATCCTAGGTAATGTGCGAAAAAATTATTGGTTTGCCCCAAAAAAAGTTGGAAATTTGGATTTTTTTAGTTATTTTTTCGTTTTTCAGCGAGAAAAACTCGAAAAAGGTTTTTAAGAAAAAATCCTGTGTGTATGTCGTTGTCATTGTCGTCGGCTACTTTTTGTAACAGGTCTTGTTCGCGCGATGCAGCCTCCAGAGTGCAACAAGTCACCGATTTTATGTAGTATTGTTCAGAACATCTCACAGATGATTGATTTTCAGCTAACCAGAGCCAATAGAACAGGTGCTATAATACTTGAAGTACTACAATTTTGGTCATTTTTGGAGAAATTTCGGTTTTTTAGCACGATACGGCCTCCAGAGTGTATACAAGTGACGAATTTTATGATTAGATATTATTCAGAGTGTATCACAGATAAACCCTATTCATTTTCAGGTCAGTGAAGCCAGGACAACGGGTGCTATGGTACTTGAAGTGCTACGTTTTTGGTCATTTATGGAGAAATTTCGGTTTTTTAGCACGATACAGCCTCCAGAGTGTATACTATTGACCAATTTTATGATTGGATATTGTTCGGGGTATCTCACATATGAATCCTATTAATTTTCCGCTCACTAGAGTCAGTACAACGAGTGCCATGGTACTCGAAGTACCACATTTTTAGTAATCTTTGAAGATATTTCGGTTTGTTAGCACGATACAGCCTCCACAGTACATAAAAGTGACCAATTTTATGATTGGATATTATTAAGGGTATCTCAGACATGAACCCTATTAATTTTCAGCTCACTGGAGCCAGGACAACGAGTGCTATGGTACTTGAAGTGCCACGTTTTTGGTCATTTTTGGAGAAATTTCGGTTTTTTAGCACGATACAGTCTCCAGAGTGTATACTAGTGACCAATTTTATGATTGGATATTGTTCAGGGCATCTCACAGATAAACCCTATTAATTTTCAGCTCACTAGAGTCAGTACAACGGGTGACATGGTACTCGAAGTACCACTTTTTTAGTAATTTTTGAAGACATTTCGGTTTGTTAGCACGATACACCCTCCACAGTACATAAAAGAGACCAATTTTATGATTGGGTATTATTAAGGATATCTCACACATGAACGCTATTAATTTGCAGCTCACTGGAGCCAGGACAACGGGTGCTATGGTACTTGAAATACCACAATTTTGGTCATTTTAGGAGAAATTTCAGTTTGTTAGCACAATACAGCCTCCAGAGTGTATACAAGTGACCAATTTTATAATTGGATATTGTTCAGGGTGTCTCACAGATAAACTCTGTTAATATTCAGCTTACTAAAGTCAGTACAACGGGTGCTATGGTACTCGAAGTGCTACATTTTTGGTAATTTTTGAAGACATTTCAGTTTGTTAGCACGATACAGCCTCCAGAGTGTATACAAGTGACCAATTTTAGGATTGCATATTGTTCAAGACGTCTCACAGATAAACCCTATTGATTTTCAGTTCTACAGAGCCAGTACAACGGGTCCTATAAATCCAGATGTACCATATTTTCAGTCATTTCTGGAGAAATTTCGGTTTGTTAGCACAAAACAGCCACTGGAGTGTATAAAAGTTACTAATTTTATGATTGGATATTTTTCAGGGAGTCTCAGAGATAAACTCTATTAATATTCAGCTCACTAAAGTCAGTAGGTACAACGGGTGCTATGGTACTTGAAGTGCCACATTTTAGGTAATTTTTGAAGACATTTCGGTTTGTTAGCACAATACAGCCTCCAGAGTGTATACAAGTGACGAATTTTATGATTAGATATTATTCAGGGTATCTCACAGATAAACCCTATTAATTTTCAGCTCACTGGAGCCAGGACAACGGGTGCTATGGTACTTGAAGTGCCACGTTTTTGGTCTTTTGTGGAGAAATTTCGGTTTGTTAGCCCTTGTCATTTAATACTGAATCAAATAAATTCATATCCATAAACTTTAACACACAAAAGCTAAACCGATAAACAAAAATGTTATGAACCATCTGTAAATTGTCAAAACAAATAAAATCTGCGTATGTCTAAGAAAAAGATTAGTTGGGGAGCTGAAATAAATTCCGCTTCAAGAAATGTACAGCGAGTGACATCCAGCGCCTAGTCAACGGGTCGGCTGAACGCGGTCGGTTACTCAATTTCTGAACTGTTGACGTCGGATGAACGCACCCAATATGTTCATTTTATGTTTTGGCTTGTTTCCATATCCCATAATGATTCTCCTGCTATTTTTTTGAAGGTCTTCATTTCACACTTTTCTAGGTATCTCTGTGTTTCTGGTATTGTCTCGATGGTATAAGTCATAATTGGTCTTGTTAAAGATTTGTATATTCTTGCTTTTGTTTATATTCTTAGGTGATTATTGCTTGAACAAATTAAATTATCAAAATGTGACTGAAAACATGTTGAATATTCAATCTCCGATATCGGTCCACTTGCATATTTCAATGAATATCTTTTCGAATATAGTTAGTATCGTTTATTTGTTTTAATAAAATAATTTTTTAATGTTATTTTAGTAATTGCCCACGATGAAGACCAAGGAAACAATGGAGAAGTTCGATACAATTTTTCCCCCGACATAGGAGACACCGCCAACTTATTCGCCATCGACAGTCATACGGGATGGATAAGCGTAATTGCAAAACTGGACAAAGAACTTAAACCTGAATACAAATTTTTTGTTACCGCGATAGATAACGGGACTCCTAAAAATTCTGCAAGGACCACTGTACTCATACGACTCAAAGATTATAACGACAGTCCTACTAAGTTCAAAGAAAACTTTTATAATAGTACAGTGAACGAAGATGCTTTACCTGGTACCGTTGTAATGACTCTGGAAACTACAGATGCTGACGTCGATCTGACCACTCCTGTAGAATATTACATCGTGTCTGGGGATAGTAGTTCGAATTTTGAAATTAAACAATCAGGAGAATTGTACGTTGCAAAAGCTTTGGATAGGGAGAAAGTCAGTTCGTATAATTTAGAAGTAATGGTGACAGATGGTTTGTTTACTGACAAAACTAAAATCAAGGTTATAATTGGAGACGTTAATGGTAAGTTTAGTAAAAAACACATTTTTTATAAATTTATACAATATGAAATGGAATGAATTTTCTATTTTTATTTATTATTGATGTAAAACATCCTGAAATTAAGAAAATTCAGATTATAAAATGTTATCTATAAACATGAGAATGTTCTCCTTCTTCAATGTTTCACAACTAAATTTTTTAAAAGAGATAAATCAATCAAAAAGTTTTTTAAAACAAAATCAAATTAAAAGTTTAGAACAGCTTGTATAACTGAGTAATTAAAATAAATTCTTCTGGTGACTTGTCCTACATCTGTCTAACAAATTGGCTAACAATTAATCTTCAATTATAAATTTAACTTTCGGTAATTACCTTGTTAATGTATCGTTTTTAAAAAACATTGGCTTAAAATTAAAAGTAAAATCTGAAAATGAGGAAATATATAAAGTGTTTCAGTTAAAATAACAAATTTAATATAACTGGTATAACCGGAAATGCTATGAGAATAATAAATATTTGAAACGGTCTCGTTATCTAAAAAAAAACTAAAAGCGCTCATATAGGTCCGTTATTTACACCGAACAATGGACCGTTTTTTGCTGCACTCGCAGTGTTGTATGGCTTATAATAATGGTATGTACATACACCGGATACCAGTTCGGCGCTAAATTTACGCCAGATGCTCCTCCGCCTGTCCTCGGGGTGGCGGACACCGGTCCGGCGTAGGAATGAGCAGCCGCCAGCACCAATCAAGAAATCACCATTGCTATATTCACTGTATGTGTGAATAGTGGCCACCACCTTTTTTTGCTACGTATACTTGTACAATAGGTGTTCACACACTGATCTAGATTAGATTAGATTTTAACGGGGTGACAGTGCAATGAAACCAAAGGTTTATTGTGCCCCCCCCCCTATCAGAGCTGTTCTCGCTACTACTACAGCTCGCCTTCCAGTTCCAAGGTTCTAATGAACTCTAGTATTTGGGACGGCTTCAACGAGGTTAGGTCCTCACTCTTACAAGGTTCTTGTCTGAAGCATTTCTTGCGTTGGCTTGCAATGGCGAGGCATTCCAAAACTAGGTGATCCGGAGTTTCATCCTCCCCCCCCCCCTTAATTTCCCGTGATTCCCGAGTGGCCAGGAACCCAGACTAAAGAGACCCTGTTATTCTTCCCAAATTCATCAAGTTTTCTTCGGCACTCCCATGCCAACTTTGATTCAATGACATGGGAGCTCAATGCTTTGATAGCTGCTTGACTATCAGAATGGATCGATATGTCACATTTCTGGTAGTTTCTTTCTAGGTTCATTTCCACGCATCTTTCCATCGCAAGTATTTCTGCATGAAAGACGCTCGGGAAGGAGCCTAACGATAATGAGTATCTGGTGCCAGGCCCAAATACTTCAGCGCCTGCTCCAATGGTAGTTTTTGAACCATCCGTATACCATCTAATGGTATACGGAGAGTTTGGGTGGTGTATTCCCTTTCCCAGTCTCTTCTCGTATTTAGCATTGTGGTGAAATTCTTTTCGATGCTTACTTTCCTGATCATTTCGTCACTGGGAAGATTCGCTAATGAGACGTATCTTGTCAGAGAGGACCAAGCTCCCTGCTTTTTAATACTCTCATTGCCTGAACCTTCCTTAGATATTCTAAGAATTGCCTCTTGGGCAGATCTTTCTATCACCAGATGTAGAGGTGTGATGATCTCAAGTGCCCTAATTGGACACGTTCTCATAGCTCCAGTGATGCACACACAGGCAAGCCTTTGAACTTTGTCGAGGGTCTTCCTCGTGCAGTACTGACTTGCTTTTGACACACTGATCTAACATGTCAACCCCACCAATTGAGCGGTTGTATGTTTAGGAAAACAAAGGCTGCGGGACATCTTTTTTTGCCTTTTCTAAGTTGGATCAGCATTTCATTTTGCCCAAAGGCTCTACTCTATCAATTTTGAAATTAGGTTTGTTGGTGTAAACAATGCAAATTTTATCAAGGAACTTTTTATTAATTTTTGACTGTTTTAATTAGCTATTTTTGAAAAATATTCATTAAAGCGGATAGTTATGAATGTATCTATTATAGTATAATAGTAATTTTAGCAAAAAGTCTAGTGATTGATGTAATATAAGTGAGTTTAACTTTGTGGTTAGATTATTACATGAACAGCATGAATCAAAAATGTTCAACCTGCGCCCTTGATCTGGGCAGTGATGACCAGCAATTCATCGCATGTGATAGTTGCAGATCCCGCACACATTTGGCGGAGAAATGTTCGGGTCTTTCGGTCTCAAAAAACAGGGCTGTTGTCCTTCAAAAAAGATCATTAATGCACTTTTGTGAAGATTGTCGGGGAGCCTTCATAGTCCAATCAAATAAGCTCTGAATTCGAAATGTTCCGCAGAAAGTTACATTTTTGCATATAAGGGTTTTTGACCATCGGGAATTCAAATCTGAAGAAACTTATGAGCTGCATGTCCGGGGTTTCGCGAATACGTCCAGATTTGTCCAAATTTGACGTTTTTTGCGTTTTCATCAAAAACTGCTAATGATAGACGAAAAATAACTTGATCATCATGTAGAGAGGAAAATTCTACACCGAATTATGGCCTCATTTGTTGGAAAATGAGTTTATTTAATTTAATGAGAATATTTCCTCAAATTTACCAGATGTTGTCGATAAGTAGATATATCAGACAGGTGCTAACCTTGCCCTCGCTAGAAAGGGAGACTCAAGTGACGACCTTTACCCAACTCTCGAAAACTGAATTTCAACTGATAACAGTAAATACAGAGAGAATTTTATAACGTTGGAGAATTTTGAGATTGAAAATAAAAAAATAATTGTTTATAAAAGAATAATTATAAACTTGTTCATACCTTAGCATTATACTGAAACAGTAATAATATCGAAATTTTGTCATGTGCAATTGAATTTATAAAACAACGTTATAATATTTACATAGATACATAGACAAAATTAACCTCTTTTATATCACAGTATCATATTTGATACGTACCTATTAATAAATAACTATTTCCTAAAAATCATGGTATTTCTGTTGGGAGACTGTTTTAGAAAAGTGTACTGATATTTACCGAATTATCTGAACGCAACCCGTCACACAGATCTAGTACACATATCACCAAAACCACATTTTATTTGACAGAACTAGATCCTAACATAAAAGAGTGACTTTCAGTAGTCATATTTTGTAAAATTACACAGAAAATGGTAAGTTTTGTTGTAATAAATATTAGTACTTTTTTTGGATGTGGTATTTACTTTGAATAGAACCTATTTAAGTGACAAAACATCAAATGTTTCAACATTTTAGCTATTTTTCAGTTAGTATCATATTTGAGACAACGGTTCATAAAGGGAGTTTTGCTGATTTCCCGCCTATTTCGAATATGATACAATGGATCATAACGGTTCTATGCTTTTGTCTCAAATTTGTAACAATCGTAGGTAATGTAATGAGTTATACATTATTTACAGATGAATAAAAATAGGAAGAAAACTAAATCTTTTGTTCCTCCAAGTGACAGCGATGACAGTTGCATGGACAGTGATGGCGATGATGCCGATTTTTATCAAGAATCTGTTTTATCCAGCAATCAGAGTGCAGAAAGTGAGGATGAGGTTGGTCAGAATTGAGAAGGAGACGCAAACAAAAAACAGAAGAAAAAGGGACATGACTGGAGGGAAATAAAATAGGAAGATAGTCCTAAGGATATACCTGTTTGGTTGGACAAATTGCCTGGAGATGATAGAGCTGTTGACACACCAATTACATATTTTGAAGAAGTGTTTGATAGTAATATGATACAAAATCTTGTAGAGCAATCTAACTTATACGAAATACAAAAAATCCAGAAAAACCACTATCTATCACTATAACAGAAATGGAGCATATGTTTATATATGTCTATATTTCATTCACCACGAACTCATATTATGTATTGGGCACAAGCAACCACGGTATCTCAAGCTGCTGATATTATGAGCAGGAATAGGTTTCAACAGATAAAAATGAATATACATATGAATGATGATTCAAAAAGTGATCAAAATAACATAGACTATCTTTTCAAAATAAGGCCTTTGATGGAATCCCTATTGAAAAATTTCAGAGCTATACCCATGCAACAATTTTTATGTGTTGATGAAAAAATTGTGCCCTTCAAGGAAAAATTTTATCTTCGACAATATAACCCTAAAAAGCCTCATAAATGGGGTTACAAAATTTATGTTTTATGTGACGCCAATGGTCTGATTCGCAATTTTGAAATCTATACAGGAAAATCAGAACCCACGTTTTCCTGACATCGGTGTCAGCTTCAATGTAGTCCTGAAAATGGTCCAATATGTTCCACACAATAAAAAATTTCTGGTATTTTTTGATAATTGGTTTTCTTCTCCAGAATTATTCGTTCAGTTATTGCATCAAGTAGGAATCTTTGATTTAGGTACAATTCAAATAAAGAGGTTTCCTGGTCTTACTTTCACATCAGATCAGGAAATGAAAAAAAAATTGAAGAGGTCCTATTGAAGAAAAGCAAACCACAATAAATGGTGTTGATCTCAGAGTCATACAATGGTTAGATAACAAATCTGTTCATTTGGCGTCTACATTTTCTTCTGCTTTTCCGACAAAGGAAGTAAAAATATTTGATAGGCCAAGAAAAACTATATTTCTGTCACCTGTCCGAATATTGTATCTACATACATTTATGGAAGGAGTAGATTTAGTAGATGGTCTACTGGCCTACTATAGAATCCACATTTGATCCAAAAAATATTATTTGCAATTATTTTTTCATTTTCTGGACATGGCTGTTGTCAATAGTTGGCTACTTCATAGACAGGATTGTAAAGCACATAATTATACTAAAAAGGAAATAATGGATCTTCTTACATTCAAGTCATCAGTGGCCGAAATTTTATGCAATCGAAATAATAATCCCCTGAAACGCGGCAGACCTTCTAATAGCTACATTGAAAAAACGTATATAGCAAAAAAAAAAGAAAGGACCAACGAAATCAATTCCTGAATCGGAAATCAGAAGAGACAGCATTGGCCACTTTGCAGATGTAAAAGATGACCGTCTGAGGTGTAAGAAACTGTGATGTTCTGCCCTTAGCTCAGATCAGTGCATAAAGTGTCAAATAATTTTATGCTTAAATAAAACTAGAAACTGTTTCATGGACATGCATCGATAAAAATATGAGTTATTCGTTTGAAATAATTCATTTTCAATTAGTTTAGTATAAAATCTTCCTGTCATATTCCGTTGTATCATAAATGATAGATACATCTAGTTTCTTTAAAATTGTGAATAAAAAAATTTTGTTTTAACCAATTCTCTTCTTTTAAGCACAACTTACACATAATAATTACATATATTTTTTTTTCTAACCTTTAGGGTGCTGTGGTATGAAAGAGGTTAAAGTAATTCGGAGAATATATTATACAGGGTTTTTCTTTAATAGTAGGAAATATGTTAACTGTTGAATCCTGAGCCCAAAATATTAAGATTCAATCTAAATCAATTAGATAAAATCTGGCTCCTTACTGAGTTACAGGGTGTTTTATTTAAAAAATTTAAGAATTTGTTGTCCAGTATTATAAAATTATTTGACATATCTATGTCATACTTGGTAGAACGTGTAGGTACGGTACACCCTATTAAATTATGTTAAATAAACATTTCTGGCTACATCCAGAGGAGTACGGCAGGGGCATCTGACTGGTTATAAATTCTATGCTGCTGGCAGAATTGTCATTTACGCACAATTTTTCGATACTCCAATACCCTCTATGTAAATAATGTACTCTTCCTTCATAACAATAGAATCATTATTAAAACATGAAGCTGCACAATTAATTTAAATTATTATTGTGTCTGTGTTTTTGGATCATAGGATTGTATTTATTACGCAAATGAAACTTTATTGAGTATTAATAAAAAAACATAACTTTATTTCTTGAATTTTATTGAAAGGAATATATTTAAAAACAGTAAATTGTCACCATTACCATGTTAAATAGAAAAATGATAGTGTTTATTACATTACATTACAACAATTTAGATTGCATTCATTATATAAAATTGAATTATGTACATTATCTTTTTGAAACCACTATGTTTTTATAATCTAATCGTTCTTCTTATTTCACGATTTACAACTCACAATTGAAATATCTACGATTGCATTTACTTCACAACACTTAGTAAAAAATGCGTAATGCTACATACATAACTTAACTACATAAGACGCTTCGAATTATTATCTGCCGTCAATTGGGTCGGGTCTCCCTTTGTCTTTCATATCACAGAAGGGATAGCTACCTGCCTGCTATCTCTACTTATTGACAACATCTGGTGAATTTTGGAAAATATAATTCGTTAATCTAACTCCGTTTTCGACATATGAGGACATAATTCGATGTAGAATTTTCCACTCCACACGATGGTCAAGTTATTTTTCAAGAACCATTAACTGTTTTTGAAAAAAACGCAAAAAACATCAAATTTTTGTCAAATTTGTCCGTTTTCTCGAAACCCCGGACATGCAGCCCAAAAATTTCTTCAGGTTTGAATTCCTGATAATCAAAAACAATTATATGCAAAAATGCTACTTTATGCGGAACATTTTGTGTCGGGGAGCGAAGACGGGCAGTAACTTCAGTGGACTGTATAATTTTTGGGGAGGTGGTTGTTGACATCTAAGTGAACTGTCCTGTCTCCGCTGACCACGAAAGGTTAAACAAACTACTGAGATGTCAATAAATAGTCAGTTTAATTTCAACTCATCTTTAATGAAACAACTTCGAAAGATCATGAAAAATAAAATAAATAAACATGTGAAAATAGTATAACCAAGAATTGTTCATGCCAATATTTGGCAACACTGTAATCTTAGCGCCTAACATAAAATAATTATTACATGAAAAGGAAAATAAACTATGTATCAGAAACTTGAAGAATATAATGCACTTTCAGTAGAGAGAAGAGAGATTGATAACGTGTAATGGATGTAGAGGGAACATGTAATGCATGTAGAGGGAGAGAGAGAGAGATTAGAGCGAGCACGAACTACTGGTTTTCTTAAGAAATACCACGGCGGTTAACTGCGTGAGGTTACATAACCAAACCACACATAACAACAACAATGCACCAATTTCACAATAAATCTGTAAAGCTCGAAATTCTTACATAGGGCTAGTTTCTGTGTAAAGTGCGTAGACACTCTCACAGTAGGTGTGCCTAAGTCGAAAGCTACTGCAGTACTTTTGAAAATGAAATTGCGCGCGCAGAGATTCGTTACTGTTAGACACCCAGCGACATCTACGCCGGTTCCAATACATATGTACAGGGTGTCTCGAAATATATAATTACAACAGTTGGAATTACTTAGTGTAAATTCCAACATTTTGAATTCAGAGCTTATTTGATTGGACTATTCAAGAATGTACCACTGATAACAAGGAAGGTGGTACAGATGGAGAACGATATTAAATATTTGAAACAGAAAATTCTTGAATTAGAGAAGGAAACGGTTCCATTCTCATCATCACCAAAACCATTTCATGCTGAAACTATGATTCATGAAGTTATACTTAGAAGAACGTATTTTCTATGATACATTTTTAGTCAGCGAGGTTTTTGTGAAGTTGGACTTGTCGCAAAAAACAGGAATGGTCCAGAAAGTGGGACGAGTCTACTGATTCTTCGTTTTCCTTTTGTTTTACCTCAATTTTTTTATTTATTTTTAAATAACTAACTTTTTATATTTTTATAGGCTATGTGATTATAAATGTCAATCGTCAACTGCTCCCAAAAACACCTCACTCACCACGGTCCATAAATTTACGTACCGTTGAAGTATACTCACAGACAAAAGTTTGAACAAGGTTTAAACCGACCTAAAAATTGTATAACGTTAAGTCAACGGTACCTCGCAGCAAAACGACTAGTAATAGTTCGGTTTGGGCACATTCATCGCGAGTCCAATTTTGATTTTGGCGTTCGATAAACAAATTTAATAAATGTTGTTAAAAAACAATATCCAAAGAAACAACAAAATTGGTTTATTTCTTATTTTTCAAATTATTTTTATAATTTTCCATAATTTTTTTTAAAACACATATCGATTAATTTAAGCACTACTAGTAGCTTACAAAGATTGATTTATACTGACGATTCTTAAAAGGAGAATAAACTATTTTATAATGGTCCCACTGAAAAAGTATATTTAATAATATTGTAATTGTTATCTTAATGAAGCCAATTTTCTATTTCTATTTTAGATAATCCGCCATATTGTCTGAAACATCGCTACAGAGAAATACTATCAGAAGGCATATTCCCGGGCTCTTACGTTTTGACGGTGCTAGCAACAGATATCGACGGTCCTGAACATTCGAAATTGCGATACGTTTTAAGCGGAAACGGTTCCGAAAGCTTCTCATTGGACAAAGAAACCGGCATACTCAAAACCGTCGCTTACCTGGATAGAGAAAAGCAATCGAGATACATGTTAAGCGCTCACATTCACGATAAAGAATATGCTATATGGGAATGCTCATCTCAATTAGAACTAACAATATCCGATCTTAATGACAACGCTCCTTTATTTACGTTACCATATTATTCGATAACTTTACCGGAAGATGTCGAAATCGGAACGTTAGTAACCAAAATACACGCTTCCGATGCCGATGTAGGAATGAACAGGAAAGTGAAGTATTCGTTCTTAGACTCTTTCCACGATCATTACAGAATAGAACCAGATAGCGGTATAGTAACACTGGCTAAACCGTTAGATCGAGAAATCAAAGCTTTGTACAATCTGACAGTTCAAGCTACCGACCAAGGTTCTCCGCAATTATCTAGTACGGTATATCTTGTAGTCAACGTACAAGACATCAACGACAATCCTCCGGAATTCGAAATAAAATATTACTTCGCTAACATACCTGAAATAGACAGCATCGGAACGGAAGTTGTGAGAGTATTGGCAACATCGAAAGATATCGGCGCAAACGCAGAAGTTTATTACTCAATTATCGGCGGAAACGAACACAAGAAATTTAGTATTCATAATAAAACTGGTGTAATAACTATAGCGGACGTTTTGGATTACGAAAGAGCGAAGGATTATTTTTTGACAATTCAAGCTATCGACGGAGGTATTCCACCTTTGAGCAACGTTGCTACAGTAAACATAACTATAGTCGATTGTAACGACAACGCGCCCGTTTTTAGTCAAGCGTCTTACAGTGCTAGAATCAGGGAAGATGCTCAAATTGGGGACAAAATATTACAGGTAAGTTATTCATATGACACATTTTTTCTCTAATTTATGAAACTTATTGTGAATATGTAAAAAAAGGTTCATTTTTGACCTAATATTTGTACCGGGTGGACAAATAAGCGAGGTAAGCGGTTGTATCTAAGAAACTAATGATCGTAGAGAGTTAGGGTAAAAAAGTTTATAGGTAAAGTGGGCAAGGGAAAATGCTGGAAATTATTGCCACCAGTGGGAGTTTCTACCATCTTGAATTATATAAACTTGCGTTTCTCGCGATTTTCCCTAGTGAATGTAACAAAAAATGATTTGCGATTACGATTTATTTTGAGTGTTTTCAAAATGCAGCTATGGCTGCAAAACTACGCGGCACGGTATCCAGATCGCCGTCATTACGGGAGAAAAATGTTTCCGCTCTTGGTACAGCGATTACGCGATACTGGAAGTTTTCGTCGTCCTAAACGTTGCAGGCGTCGCAATGCCAATACTTGTTGCGATGTCAATTGTAGGTTCTGGTCCGATGAATACACGAGCGGCACCCTCCCTTGCAAGAGAGTCCGCCTTCTCATTTCCATCCATACCAGAGTGGCCAGGGATCCAGACCAGCGATCCCATATTGCGTTCTCCTATTGAGGCGAGTCTTTTTTGGCAGTCTAAAACCAATTTCGACGTTACACGGTAGGAGCTAAGTGCTTTCAAAGCCGCTTGGCTGTCCGTATGTGGTTGGATTGCCCCAAACTCTCCACACATAAAGCAATGGCGTAAATTTGCGCCTGAAATATGGTTGCATAGGATCCTAGAGAGGCTGAAATTTTTGTCCTAGGTCTGCGCCCGTATACACCCGCACTATAATCTGAGGGTGTCTTTGAACCATCGGTGTACCAACAGATGTCTGCTCTTAAAAGTTCATCCTTACGGAGGACCCATTCATCTCTATTTAGAAATAGTTCGGTATAAGGCAGATTGTACTTTACTGTTGGAGACATTATATCAGAGGTCATTCCCAGAACTATGACTTTCAGTGTCCGCTAGCATTCTGATTTGCTCTGTATAAGCCTGTTTTGTGCATTTAGAAATATGCACAATTCTATATGCTGTCCATCTGGCCTCCTTTTCCAGAAAAATATGTACAGGAGGTAGGTCCAGGAGGACTTCCACGGCTGCTGACGGTGTAGTACTGATGGCACCAGTAATAGCCATACAAACCTGCCTCTGTATACCAGAGAGCTTTGCTTGGGCCGTTTTCTGTAAAGCTTTCGACCACTATATGTGATCATTGGTCTAACAATCATCACATGTATGCAATAGATTTGTTTGAGACCCAAGCCCCAAGATTTTCCACAGATCCTGTAACATGTCTACAAGGATAGTCTGGCCTTATTGATAACTTTTTCCAAGAGGCGTTCCGAGAAGTTTTTTATCTAGGATAAACCCAAATATTTTACTTCCGTTGCAAATGGAATAACCTCACCATTATAGGAAAGTGTTGGAAGGTCCACCAATTTCCTTCTCCTAGTGAAGAGAACTATTACAGTTTTACCAGGGTTAACAGACATCTGTTCCCTCTGGCACCAACTGAGCACATCGTCCAACGTCTTTTGGAGGATATGCTACCCGTCCTGACTTGGTCCTTGTCAGTATGACAAGGTCGTCTGCATACGCTTGTAGTTCTACCCCTCTTCCTTCGAGAGTACCAAGCAGGTCATCCATCAAGAGTGACCACAGTAGAGGAGATAGCACTCCACCCTGCGGGCAACCCCTGAAAACCTTAAAGCTAATGGCCTCATCTTGAAGTTCTATTAGTGAGCATGGTATATATCCAGCCGGTAATCGTTGGAATGCCCTTTTCAGCCAAAGATGAACCAATGGAGGCCGGTAGTGCATTGTCAAATGCTCCCCCGATGTCAAGAAAAATGGCCACCGCAATCTCCTTATTATTAAGGGATTGTGTGATTTTCCCAACAGGGTTGTGTAACACTTAATCTTTTGATTTGCCAGTTTGATAAGCGTACTGGTGGATGCTCAGAGGGGTGTTGTATAATGCTACCCGCCTGATGTAGCAATCCAGTACTCTTTCAAGTCCTTTAAGAAGGAAATCATTGGTCTGACCGATTTAGGGTGTGGGTCTGTGTGGCCCACTTTCGGTATATGTACTACCCTAGTCGCCAACCAACTGGGTGGTATATAATTCTACGTCAGACTAGCTCTATACAGTTTAATGAGGATGGGTAAAAGTCATCTCAGTCCGTTTTGCAGCAGAGCTGGAAAATTGCCATCCTCACCGGGAGATTTAAAGGGCTGAAATGATTTGATTGTCCATTCAATCATCGGTACTGTGATAACTTCCTTGGCGACCTCCCAGTCGTTCTTTTTGGCCCGCCTCTTGCCGTTAAAGTGGGGAGGTAGATTGTTATCCAGAGGCAAACTTCCGGGAAAGTGGTTTTCAATCAAAAGCTCTAACGTTTCTTTTCTAGAGGTCGTGAAAGTGCCATCTGGTCGCTTCATCGACCCTATCTCGGCAATCGACTCTTTACAGAGAATCTTGTGTATTCTGGTACAGCGAGGTAAAACAGATATACCCTCACAGGACATCTTCCAAGCCTCCCGCTTCGCCTTTCTAATTTCTTTGTTGTAGATTATTAGAGCAGTTCTATAAGGCTCCCAGTTGCCTGACTCTTTAGCTCGATTAAATAGTCGTCGAACTTCATTTCTGCGGTTTTCTAGGCTTTTGTTCCACCAAGTAGAGTTTCGATTATCTCTTTTTGTCTTGAGTGTTGTCAGTTTTAATGATAGGAGATCACTGCTTCCCTAAGCTCTTACGCCGCAGTATCTATCTATATGGTAGTGAAGCCGTCCTCAATGTACCGTTGGAGGGAATTTTTGTATCCACTCCAGTCAGTAGCTTTTGAGTCGCGATATTCCACTACTGGCCTTGGACATATTTCAATTTTGAATTGAAATTGTCTATGATCTGAACACAAAGGCTCAGTAGATACTGCCCAGTGCCGTATCTTATTGCTCAGAAAGTTTAGTTAAATCTAACACCTCTGATTTGTTTCTAGTTACAAAGGTTGGTTCAGAGTCCTTATTAATAACCGATAGTCCTTCTTCTAGTATATAATCAAAAAGTAACTCACCTCTGTGATTTATATTTGTGCTGCCCCACGATGTATGGTGTGAATTAGCGTCACAAACTATGACTAGCTGGAGTCTGTTCTTCTTGCTATAGTCGATTAGCTGCTGTATAGCGAGGGGAGGTACAGTAGTTTATAGCTAGGGTATCATACTGTATTGTTTTTTTTCTTTGTTTTTAATTTTTTTAAACTTACAATTCTGCAACTACCAATCTATGGTTTGATCCTATTTCCGCTTCTTGTTTCTATTTGGATTATTTCTGTAAGGTTTTGTGTATATACTATGTAGTCTATTATGCTCTTTGTATTCCTTTCATCCATCACAAATGTATACTTATGTTCCAATCTTTGTTTCCAATTAATAAATCATTTACCAAATTCAATCATTTTTATTCCGGTTCTATTAATTGTATATTCTCTGTGTTTTCCCATGCATCCCATTCCTCTATTTTGGTCTTGTCATAGCATTCCATTCTTCCATTATGATTGTCGCTTCATTTTCTTCCATGTATTAATTAAATATATTTTTCAGATTTGAGTAAAATTCTATCACTTCCTCCTCTGGTGCTTCTACTGGACTGTAGATTTGTATTATGTTTATAACTATTCCTTTTAATTTTATTACTATAACTACTATTCATGAATTAATTGCTTGAAATGTTATTACATTACTGTTTATTTGTTTAGTTACAATAATGCCCATTCCTTCTTTTGCCTGATTTTCTTCTTTTACTCCTGAATAATATACTGTTTGCTCTTGTTATTTATTTTATTCCCTTTTTTCTTCTTTTACTCCTGAATAATATATTGTTTGCTCATTTCTTATTTATTTTATCCCCTTTCCCTTTTTTTTCACCTACTCCCAATATTTCTACGTTATTGTGCTCTATTTCTTCAACTATTTCTATTTCCTTTTCGGTTATCGTGTTTATATTCCGTGTGCCTATTGCCAGTAATTCGTCATTTTCCTTTGGTTGGCTCTACTATCTTTTCTAGCTCTTTGCCCGTCGCCATTGTATTCCATCTACTGTAATTTTGTTATACCCAATTTTGACTGTTTTGCCTTTTTCCTCTTCTTCCCTGGCTTTTTTTTTATTTGTTTTATTTTTGCCTCTAACTTCGTTTAATTCATTCTTAATTCTAACGTTTTCTTCTTTTATTGCCTCATTTTATTTCTTTATCTCCTTATTTTCTTGTACCTAAACTGTTTTTGTTCGGTGCTCATCTGCTCTATTTCCATTTTTATGTCATTCTGATCGGTTTTTATTTCTTTCATCATTTTTATTATAAAATACAATTTATCTTCCTGATCTATTTGTTGTTTTGTGGGAGATTTTTGCGTTTTCTTACGTCTAGCAACTGTTTCGCATAATTCTTCTTTTGGTTTTCTTTTTCTTTCATATGTTGAGTAATCATCGTCTGAATCCGTTTTATTGTATTTTTTTTAAATTTAGCGAGTTCTGTATCTCCTGCAGAATTGTCAAAAATCTACTTATTTCAATCTCCGATCTGTACAACAGCTGCGAACCGTAACCGTAAATTCCTTGTCAAGAATCCGATTCCTTGAATCATGTTATCCAGAAATAAAATCAATAAAATACGTACAGTAGTTGCTAAGATAATGAAACATAAAGATTCGAACGTTGCGCGCAGCGCGGCTGTACTGTATTACTATATATGCGCGCTTCCCCTCATCTACCGCTGGAGCTGCCGCTACCCCCACTACCCCAGCTTTTCCGCGCGCTCGACCATTTCAGCACATATTCAAGGCCGTGTTTCACAGACTTCGCTTCATTTTATTGAAAAACCAGAATAGACATTTTGTTGCTATGCCTGAGTAGTTTCAAATTAAGTTGTTGAAACTTTAATCAGATACTCACACGAGTATCCAGCCCTCCGCGAAAAAAATGGCAAAAAAAATTACGGTCGCAATTGTGGGAAAACTATTCGTCCGACAAAATTAGGGTTTTGCAAACATAAAAAACATATAAATAGCTACCTGTATGCCAAGTTTCATTTCTTAATATTGAAAAATGGCGGAGTTGCGAATTTTTCAAAAAAACGTCAAATTTTCCGGTTTTTCCAAGTTTTCTCCGGTTCTAATGATCGGATCGGATCGTTCGACCTCTCATTCTCTTCGCAATTTTATTCTCTACAATTCCTCTTGTGACCGCATTAAGATTGCTCGCATAGTTTCCATTTTATAAGGAAAAAACTAAAAAAAGTGAATTTTTCATCTAAATTGTTAATAAGTAATTAAAAATTATGATTCAGGAGTTGGAAAGTGCGCAGAATTCATCTACTAACTGCCCTACACAAAATCGCACAGTTCGTTTTCAGGTAGTATTTATGTCAAAAAATGGCTGGTATTTTGCCCCGTTGCTTGGCCTATGTCTGAATTGCTAACTTTCCTCACGTAATTTTACTGGATCTAATATTTCATTTTGTCCTTGTTCCGTCTCTGTTTCCTTATTCCAAATTCAATTCTTATAAATGTTAGTTATTCTAGTAATTTTCATCATGAAAATCCTTATCTATTCTTGTTTTCATTTCTATAACGATTTGTTATTACTTTGAACTTGTTTTTTCTTTTTGTATTAATTGAACATATTAAGGTATATGATACATTTTTTAGTTATAATCTTACTTGTTTTCTGCTTTATGTAGTTAATTTTTAAACCTTTGATTCAATTACGGAGCGAATCTGATACACATTTATCCATATTTCATGCAGGACCGGAATCCGTATTTATTTATATAAAATTGGTAATTAATTGTAATAACATTTTTTATTTTAGATTACAGCCACTGACTTGGACAGCGATGCAAATGGCAAAGTATCATATTCGATAATCAAAGGAAACAATCAAGGACAATTCGAAATAGATGAAACATCCGGATATGTTTTTGTAGTTGCCGATTTAGATAGAGAATCAGTTTCTAGTTATGTTCTTGAAATTTTAGCCAAAGACAACGGTGTACCTGTTCTCTCACGACAAACTTTACTCAATATTGAAATATCTGATGCTAATGACAATTCGCCAATATTTTCTCAAGCCAATTACAGCGTTATCGTACAAGTAAGTTTTTGGAAATTTTTACTCAAGAAATCTCATTTAATTTAGGTTTATATTTAATCTAGACGATATGTCAGGGTTTTTAAAAATCACTGTAAAAACATATATTTTATTTGTATTTAATATTTGCTAGTCTAAAAATTATTACTTACAGGTCAACCTGGAAGTTAGCACATAAAAAAAACAAAGATTTATAAGAAATTTAAACAGAAACAATAATTAGAATTTATCGAAAAATGTTTTGACTATACATGAAAGAATGACAGAATTGAAAACTTTGAACTAGTGACTAGTTCACCTTCTTTAAAAATATCCACAAAAAATTCATTTTTGAGGGGGTTAGCACATAAAAAAGCAAATCTTTTTCGATGAAATTTTTTTATCGTCTTAATACCAACTTCTTTTCCAAAAATTTCTTTCTCTTGTTAATATAAAGATTTTTTTATGAAAACTATCTTGACAGACTTTTTTCAACTTGGGGAAAACATTTTATTTATTAATAGTCTCATTATTTCATGTTTTAATATTTTTGGCCTAAAATTCCGGCATCTGATCTTCTTCGGCTTCTTGTCTACCATACTTTTTATCAAGTTGACGATCTGATCCAGTCTTTCTTCGCCACCTTCTTGCATGGTCCTACCTTTGTTGTATCCCGAAGCCTTCATGATTGATTCATATTCAAGAGCAGCAGTCAATGCATCATCGACCAATGTTTTGGGAGGGGCTAAACGAAGCGTTCTCTCCATATCGTGGTCACATACGCCGTCAATAAAAGCCTGGATACCCAAACATTCCATCATGTTCTCGGATGCTGATGAATAAGCAAATCGAGTTAGGGCAATATACACTTCATACTCTGGAAGGGTTAGTCACGTTTTCGCCTTTGTTTCTTCAATTGGAGTGGATATAATTTTTGTTGATGTTCATGACCACATCGCATGTCCAACCTCTTCTTCAGCTGCTCGAAATCATCCGTTTCTTCAAGGGGCATCGTTTGAAGTATATCTAAGTCATCTCCATGTCCGACCAATTATTCACTCTAACGGCTGCTTAAAACTGTTTTACGTAATTGGTCCACGGCATCTTTCCATCGAACGTTGGGGCCTTGACTCGGGCAAAACTGTCAATATCTTCTATCTTGGGGTATGTTTTTGTTTAATTCGTTCGATCTTCTTTTCTTCTGCTGGAGGTCTTTTTTTCTTAAATCTGCCATCTTTCTCTCTAACTCTCTGATTTTCTCGTCCATGTGATTTTCCATCATTGTCATCTTATTCTCGATTCTATAGTCAATCGATGTCATCTTATTCTCAATATCCCACTTTAGAGACTAAATTTTATTCTAGACGTCAACGGTAATGTCTTTGTTATTGATAAGATATCGGCAGAAATATCGTTCTTCATGGTAGAAATCTTCTCGTCCATATTAGCAGAAACATCGTTCGCCATGGCAGAAATCTTCTTGTCTATATTAGCAGAAACATCGTTCTTCATATTAGCAGAAATATCGTTCTTCATCCTAGCAGAAATATCGTTCTTCATCCTAACAGAAATATCGTTCTTCATACTAGCAGAAATCTCGTTCTTCATAGTTGAAATCAGCATGTTAGCAGAAATCTTGTCCATGTTGGCAGATATATCGTTCTTCATAGTTGACGTCTCGTCCATAGCAGAAATTGTCAAGATTAAGGTGGAAGCCTCATCTTTGAACAAAAATGTGTCTGGATCCAAGCCCTCACATTCGACGGCTATTTTGGGTCTTTCTACTAATTAATAAATATATAGAGTAGAGTTTTGTATTTAAGTGTATAAATTCTCTTTATTGCAAAGCGCTTTCGACTTTCGTCATCTTCAGTGCTTCCTGAAAGTAGATACTCAGTTGAAAGTACAGAAATATGAGTTGTAAATGAGTAGCATAGTAGCTAGCACACCGTACCGTGAGATCTGATCACTTTTTAGAACTTGCAGTTTCAGACGTGTGGTTATGTATAACGTCGAATCGTATTGTTACGAGACCGCATATTAGTGTAGTCTGCGAAGCCGACTCTGTCCCATATCTAGAAATTTCAAGAGTCCGAATGTTCCAGAAAGGGTTTTAATATATAAGCGACTACCTGCGAACCGTGAGTTTCATTTCAATCAAGTCGTGAGTAGCACAAGTGAATTAAAAGTGAACTGTGATTAATATAAATTAGTTAAATAGCGAACAGTGTATTTAATATAAATTAGAAGTTAAGTGTGTGCATACATTAAGTATAAGTGAATAGTTGAGTGTACAAATAAATTAAGTAAGTAGGTATACAGTGTGAATAAATTTATCCCTCCTGTTGTGATAAAAATTATTTATATAAATAAGAAAAACATTACATTGGTGTCAGGTTTGGGGTAATATAAGTAAATAATTACGTTAAAATGGTTAAGAGAGTAAGTGACCTGAAAGTGGCAGAACTAAAGGTAGAATTAGAAAATCACGAGCTGGAAACGTCCGGAAAGAAGAGTAAATTAGTAGAAATAAATAAATAATTATGTGGAGCTGAATACACTTGCTCAAATAATAAATAAATAGAGTAGAGTTTTGTATTTAAGTGTATAAATTCTCTTTATTGCAAAGCGCTTTCGACTTTCGCCATCTTCAATGCTTCCTGAAAGTAAAAACTCAGTTGAAAGTACAGAAATATGAGTTGTAAAAGTGAGGTTATAACTTTGAAAAAATTATTAGGTGAGTACTTACAAGTCAGGTAAACAGGAAGTTGCTGAATAAATAAAAAACATTGTTACAATTAATATTGTTCTGCTTAATAACTAATATTTATATATTTATATAATTATTTATTTATTTCTACTAATTTACTCTTCTTTCCGGACGTTTCCAACTCGCAATTTTCCAATTCTGCTTTTACTTCTGTCACTTCCAGGTCACTTAGTCTCTTAACCATTTTTACGTAATTATTTATTTATATTACCCCAAACCTGACGCCAATGTAATGTTTTTCTTATTTATATAAATAATTTTTATCACAACAGGAGGGATAAATTTATTCACATTGTATATCTACTTACTTAATTTATTTGTACACTTAACTATTCACTTATACTTAATGTACGTACACACTTAACTTATAATTTATATGAATCACAGTTCACTTTTAATTCACTTGTGCTACTCACGACTTGATCGACATGTGCATGGAACTCACGGTTCGCAGGTAATCGCTTATATATTAAAACCCTTTCCGAAACATTTGGACTCTTGAAATTTCTAGATATGGGACAGGGTCGGCTTCGCTGACTACACCAATATGCGGTTTCGTAAAAATACGATTCGGCGAAATACATAACCACACGTCTAAAACTGCAAGTTCTAAAAAGTATTCAGATCTCAGGGTGCTGTGGTGACGCAGCGCGAGAAAATGTGTCCCGGCTATTGTGCCACGCGTCTATCGTGTCACGCAAATTGCACTGCGTTGTCAATACACGCTAACCATTTTATTAACGTATGTTACAAAAACTCACGTCATTTCAAACGCGTCCCAATCACTGACCTATAAACAACAAATGGAAGGATAATGCAATTTGTCAGTATTACGCTAAATTGTATTCGCGCATACCACGTGATCTCTTAGAAAAATTGAATCCGGAGCATGCGCAGTAAATCAACCGTACAGGACCGGCCTTGCAAATAATTAATACTATTGAACTGGTACAGAACATACTTATGTTTTATTTAAATAAACTGTGAAAGTCTTATTTGTAAGGACTGAATTAAAATTATAAACTTGTTTATATAAAAATAACATAAAATAATTACAGAACGAATTTGGACAGATTGTGATTTATATTTTTTCTACTTTCGCTACTAAAACCGCTCTTTGAACACGGGTTTGACATGCACAAAACGACTCTTTAAACACTAGTGTTTAAAATGCGAAAAGTCACATCTCGTTTATCTTTTGTTTTTTAAACGTCAAATCAAGTGTATCTTTTGTATGTTAAATGTCATGTTCCGTGATAATTTTGTTATTCTGCGTCATTTGATTTGTGTCAGCTGTCAGCCATCGTCCGTCATGTAATGAATATAATTCTAATATAATATAATTTTTTCCTTCCTGCGGGCAAAGAAAAAGTATAGTAAGCACCTTGTGTTAAAAACGTCTTTAGTCACTCGTTTCACAAGGAACTCGTTCCGTTTCGCTCCACTCGTGCCTAGTAAAACTCGTGACTAAAGTAATCTTTTTGACACTTGGTACTTAATATACTATTATCAACACTTTTTGTGGAAAAATTGTAATTATTATATACTTGATATACCTACATAATGAGAGATTAGTAACCTTTTATTCATCATAATTGAGTGGATATATTTAACTCTAAAAAAAATTCCATTTCTGTTTTTTAAATGAACATTTGGTCAGATAGAAGAGTTCAAAAGTGATAAATGTTATTTTTTTACCATTTTTTTCTGTATACATATAAGTTAATGTTGAATAATACACACCTTTTTCAAAACGAAATATTTATTCAGCAGCAATTAATTCCTGATAAATATATTTTACAAAAATAGAAAAAAAATCGATAATCAGATTTATTGATTAGAAAACAATATTATTTTGCTCAGTTTTTTCCGAATCAAGGTGCCTCTGATACTTTCGGTTTGTTTTTTAGCTATGTAGAAAAACCTTATTCGAAAATAAATGTCCATGGTAGTTTTTTTATAATTTTTAGTCTATGACTTTCCAAAACAGACTGTTCAAACATGTGGTCATCTAGAACATCAAATAATTTGTGATTATTCAATAATTGTTTCACAGACTCATTTACAACTACTTTTAAAAAGTTTGATTCTTTTGGAACTCTATTATCATTTGTTATCGTGATATGCCTTATTTTTCGTTCACAAAAAGTACAAATTTTTATAATATCAGCTGATGGTTTTACAAGAGGAAACTTATAATTATGCAACAACTTTATGTTATTCCTTGCTTTTTTGAGAGGTTCTCGAAGTGCTTCACTATCTGATGATGATGAACAATCAGTAAATTTCCTTTTATCAGTTTTCAATTCATTTTTGAATGGTGAATCAACTATATCTAACTGTTGAGGAAAATCAATAATCTCCTCCTTGTAGTAAAGCAACTCTTCATCTGCATATATATTCTGTAATGTAGATGATAGGTCAGTTGAAATGTTTGAAGAATCACTGAAATGCAGAAACAATATTTAATGATTGCACTGCAGAAATGATACAGAGAGCATACTGAAAAGTTATCTCCAGTCTACTATAACGTATGAATATGTTACCTTTTTCTAGGCGAATCAACATCACAGAAAAGGGGTACATCCTCCAAAGTATTCTCCTTATCAAAAGAGAAATTTTCCCTAGTCACTGTAATATCTTGAGATGTACTTGGCATATATTCTCTAGATGAACTAAAATCAGATGATTTTTATAACATTGTGATTGAATACGTTGTTTTTAATGACATACTTTTGAAAATAGTTGTTTTAGAATTCCATTGTCTAAAAAATGAACTTGAGAAATTATATAGTGGAAATTGGGGCAAAAATGAGAGTTTATATAGACATATGGAGGCAGATAATCAATCTTAATGAAAAATAATGAAAGAAAAAATAGAAAATTCAATGAAAATTAACCTAAAAAGAAGATTAGATTAATGCTGTGAAATGAAAAGAAATCGCTGGAAAAGTTTTGATTACAATGAAAATACTGTGAATTGAAATTTAATAAAATTGAAATTTAGGTTATTTCCCAATTTTTACTACTAATTGTTTCAAGTTACTTATTCGGACAATGGAGATCTGAAACATTACATTATCAATCACCCTCAAACAACAAAATGTTGAGTAGGCACCAACCTCGGTTCATGTGTGTTCAAAATCATGAGTGGTTTCCTAGGACCAAGCTTCTTGGTAGGTATGGCACTTGATTTCAAACATAGTTTTCCTTTGACATAATGGAAGTTGTCTTCTGAAAAATGCTCACTGCATATCCTATTACTAGGATGGAGTTTTTCCAGAGTAGGATCTCTTCCAATGGCTCTCGTCCATGGCCTATAGCGCTTAGAAGTTAAACTGTAATCATAAATGGGTAGGAATAATTATGTATGATGTAAAAATAATTCATTCAAACAATGATCCATTGTTTGAATAATTAAAAACATATCGTACCAGAAATAATCCACTCCATCAATGTCTCCTCGGTTCTTACAAAACATCACCGTGCAGCTCTTCCCCATTATGGAAAAAACTGATGAAAAAATTGTCTCAAAAAGTTCAGTAACGCTGATGACTGTTGGTAATGAAACACAGTTCACACACAGTAGTAAAACGATGATGGCAAAACGAAAAAAAACGCTAAATTTTATAACGTTGGTTATAATCTAACGATTCAAACGTACGAGAACGACTAAATATGAAAATGGCTGTGCCAGCTCTGGTAAAATCTGCAATAAGAATTAACATACGTATCAACAGCACACCATATATTTGATTTCAGACATCCACTGTGACGTAGAATATATAATGCGCATGAGCCGTATCCAATTTTCAACACTCTCATAGTGGCCGAAAAAATTCTTCGCGCGTTCTAATGTATTGTCATTCCATTTGTTGTTTATAGGTCAGGGGTCCCAATATGCGCCTCGCCTTACGGTCACACTGTAAGACGCGCATTTCGATAACCAAATTATCCTCTTCAGAAACCGAAGGGCAGTAAAACGTATTTTCAATATAAATATAACCAACCCTTACATAAATTTGTTGTTATTTTAAGTTTTACAATGCTTTGTAATGACAGTTTTACATTTTAATTTGCTGTTAAATAACTGACATGTAAATTAACAAACTATTCTGATCAATTTTATCAGTTTCTGCGATTAACAACGTTTCTTTCTTTAATTTATAGGAGGATAAACCACTGGGATATTCAATTATAAAATTCGATGTGACAGACGCCGATACCGTTCCCAATACAGTTCCCTACACGTTCGATTTTCGTAGCGGAAACGAAGGCAACAGTTTCAGATTAGATCAAGATGGCGTATTGAGAACGGCTACCAAATTCAATCACAAAATAAGGGACACTTACTTATTACAAATCAGAGTTTTCGACAACGGAAGTCCTCCGATGTTTTCAGATACTTGGGTAGTTGTCAAAGTGATAGAAGAGTCGCAATATCCTCCGGTAATAACGCCGCTCGAAATCAACATCAACAGTTACCTCGACGAATATTCAGGCGGAGTGATTGGTAAAGTTTATGCAAACGATCAAGATCAATACGATACTCTGACATTTTCCCTATCGCCTACGGCAGGCATTTCGTATCCGACTCACGAACTATTTCGAATAAATAAAACAGATGGAACTTTAACGGCTTTACCTAGATTGGATGTTGGGGATTATCGGCTAAACGTAACAGTCACCGATGGAAAATTCTCCACGCACGCAATCGTAAAAATTAACATAGAAATTTTATCTGAAAGTATGTTGGAAAATGCGGTCGGTATAAGATTCCGCGATGTCAGACCCGAAACCTTCATATTAAGTCATCGAAAAGGTTTCGTACGAGCCATTAGAAACGCCATGAATTGTCGGCTTAAAGATGTAGTTATCATCAGTGTGCAACCCTCTAATAACGAAGACCTACTTAGAGCAAAACGTTACACCAACAAAGATCTCGATGTACTTTTCACCGTATACAAACCCGACGAAGGATTCTTCCCTGCTGAAACGATTAGAAAAGCTCTTAGCGATAATCTTCTAGAACTCGAAGAAAGCACCAAGTTGGTAGTGGAAGAAATACTCAGATTCAAGTGCAGCAACAAATACTGCATCTACGGCAACTGTCAAGATCATTTCGTCTTAGATACCGATTCAATAGAACCGATTTCCACTGACGTTACCAGTTTCGTTTCACCCAAGCACCATCAAAAGCTCGAATGTTTATGCAAAGAAGGATACGGTGGTGAAAAATGCGACGCGATCGTAAATGAATGCGCAAGAGAACCCTGCGACACTTTCAAGCTATGCGTTCCAGATTCATCTCAAATTGGATATACTTGTCAGTGTCCCGAAGGTTACGCGGGCGCATCGTGCGAAGTAGACATTTCTAAATGCCATGAAAATAATTGTTACATTGCCAGGAATCCGATTTCGTTCAGCGGAAAGAGCTACTCTCAATATAGGATCATCAATAAAAAGTCCATAGAAGATAAATTCAGTTTGAGCTTGAGGATAAGAACGGTACAACCTACTGGAAATCTTTTATACGCCGCTGGGAAAATTGACTACAATATTTTGGAGGTAAGTTTTTATAATCTTATATTAAGTAATGGTGCTATTAAAACATTAGCAACTGTTTTTTATGTTTTACTAGCTGCTTTGTAGGTTATAGACCAGGGACGATAATTTTAAAAATGCTAAAAAGTGAAAAAAATTATAGTAGGATGATACCCATTAGAAAAGGTAGAGAATATAACAAAAATGAAAGGAAAAATAAATTACGGGCGATCTGAGGTCGAGAAGGGGGAGTGGGTGAGTTTTTAAGGGTAAAAAACGGTTAATCTCGATTTCCGGTAAAACTGCAAGTCCTATGAAAAAAAGTTAAATGGCAAAGTTGTAGGTAATAAAAAGATCTACAACTTTTGTATCAACACTTTTTTCACATAACCTCAAAATTTATGTGAAAAATTCGAATAACCGAGTTTTTGGTTTTTTATTTTTATCTTTTGCAAAAAAAATTATTTTTTCACGAAATTTGGTGAAAACTTACCTTTGTATGTCCCAAACATACAGTAATTTTTTTGATTCAAAATATTCATTTTTTCACCTTATTTTGACTTAATATCGAAGAAACACCCTAATTTTCAATCGAAAATTCTCACGTCAAAATAACTGCTTTTTTAAAAAAAATGGTGTGTTTTTTGTTCGTTGTAATCTCTACTTTCTGATGGTATAAAAAAATATACATTACTATGGTAAATATTCTCAGAAAATGCTAATAATGAAAAAAACTCGAATCCGAAATTTGTTTTTAATCATTATGTAAAATTTTGAGTTGTTTATTAAAATTTACACTTTAATTACTCGAAAAACGTAAGATTTCATGTTATATTAAACAAAAAAATTAAAAATCCATAAAATTTCAAAAAACATGTGAAAATAGTTGTTCTAAATATTAAAAATAGGATTTAAAAAGGATTTCATCTAAAAAATGTGACTGCTGCAATTTTTTTCAGTAATAAAGTTGATTTATTAAATTCTCATTACATTTATGTCATAGAAAATCTCATATATTTTCCAAGTTTCCAGTCATAATATTACCAAGGAAAACTGCACCGATCAATAAATTGATTTAGAAATTTTTGGATGCACTATCATTTATGACTATATTTTTCTGTTTTAATATATTAATCACACTTTCATCATTGAGCCTTGGAACGTAATTACATATTTTATTTTTTTCCAAGAAAAATAAGTCGATGTTGAAAGATTTTACTATATTTTCAATGTTTGCCTCAAACAATTTATGAATTTTTGGATACCCCTGAATTCCACCAAATGTACTCTGTACTATATTTTCCTCTCCAATCCTTTCAAGTTCCAATTCTTCTGCATATTGTGTTGAAATATGAGATCGTTGAGAGCCAGAATCTAGCAGAGCCCTTACAATTTTAGATTTTGTATTTTTAGAAGTAACCCTAACATTTATTGTTTGTGGCAGTATTTCTGATACAACTGTTGTCAAGGTATTTTCTTCAGTAATATATGTCCTTTTAGATTCCTTTTTCTCCTTGTGCATGTCAGGACACATAATGGTATAATGTTTTCGCGTACATTTCATGCATTTTACCAACGCTTTGCATGTTCTGAAAGTATGGAATAACCTTAAACAAGAAAAACATCCTTTTTATTTGCAATAATTGCCCTTTTTTTATCTAACGTCATTGTTTGTACTTTTATACAGTCCTGGCTAGTATGCGAGTTATTTTGACACAAAATACAAGAAAAAATTGGCTGCTTACCTTTACTTGCTCTATTCTCTGTATGTAAAGTTTCGACAGTATACTTTTCATCGTATTTTTCTTCTGTGTTATTTAGATATGCAAAACTCGACTAAGCTAATTTTAGACGCTCTTCTGCCTCTACTTCGACTTTTAGACATTTTAATAAACTTTGCAATTAATTATTGAAAGTTTTACTATTAGATACTCGATTACGCTCCCAGATTTTAAGATTCGACAAGTGGTAAGAGCATCGCCGCATATTTATCGCTTGTTACACCTAATGTTTCTAATGCTCTAATTGATAAAACGATATTACCTGCGGCTTCCTTTGAGGATTGTTGATTAAGCACTAAATTTAGTTATTCCCTCACGTATACCTCAATTAAGATTTCGTCCCTTGCGAACCTAGTTTTTAGTTGTTCTATTGCGATTTTATAGATCGCTGCTGAAGGAGGAAAACTTTCAACCAAGGTTCTTGCCTGCGATCCTTCTTCTGTTGCTTAGATTAAATACAGGTACTTGCCTTCGTCAGGTAAATCAGTATCATCATTAATCTTCTTGAATTGCCCCCAAAAATGTATCCAATTTTTGACTTTGCCGTCAAATTTTTTGATTCCTAACTTTAGGAGTTTATAAATTTTGACTGGGTTTTTGAGTTTCTCATCTCTAGTCTCCCTAATTTTCATTTCTCTTATATTTTTAATCAACTCACATCGGCTTCTGTATTTACAAACTTCATTACGAATGTTCTCTTTTGATTCTCTATTTCTTCACTCATATCTTCTGTGCTATATTCTTTTTCAATGAATATTATTTCTTTTATGTTGCTGTTCAACGCAAACACGCGTTCTGCTTTATCCATAACTTGTTGCAGAAATCGCTGGATGCGTTCTTCATTGTTTGGATCCACCTCTTCTATTTTCTTAAAAACCTTTTGTAGTGACCCCTTGATTGTCTTTCTCTCTAGCTTGAAGCCTTCCATTTTAAATTTATTTCTGCCAAGTTTAAAACAGTTTTAAATTATTTCCAGAACCCTAAAATCCTCACCAGGGATGCCAATAATGTAATTTTGGGCATAGGTTTATTAATTATTAATTGAAAATAATCTTACGACCTTTTTATTTTTATTGTTATATATTAAACTCAAAACTGTCACACACTTTTTCGATTACTATTATAGTTACACACACTAAAGTCCCATCAACTGCCATGTTATCTTTATTCCACTTTTACTACTTTAATACATTTATAGCTTCTACTACTGTTTCATTTTTCTATTTGCTCCATACATTCTTCTATTCTATTCTTCCAGTCGTCTACGTCATTTTGTGTCTTATCAGCCAATACTTTGAAATATTGTCTCCATCTTTCAATTCTTGTTTCTTACCATTTTTATATTTTTTTTTATTGTTTAGTTTACCTTATATTCATATTTACATGAACTGAATATTAAAATATATCTGAAAGCTATTAAATTATACAGAGTTTTCGTTTCTTTCAGATTGTTAATGGTCGAATTCAATTCAGATACGAATTAGGTAGCGGTGAAGGTATAGTTCGAATTCCGAATATATTCATATCCGACGGTAGTTGGCACGAAATTAAACTAGAAAGAGATAGAAACAACGCCAAAATATCCATAGACGGAGATCACAACGCGCAAGGATCAGCTCCCGGCATCAGCGAGATATTAAACCTTCAAAGTGACGAGCTATACCTGGGAGCTGAAGTCCATCAACATCCAACAGTATTAGGTTTCGAAGATATCCAAAAAGGTTTCGTAGGTTGTATGGACGACATAAGGATATCCAGAGTAGCGGTACCTTTGCACAAATCCGGTGAAAATTCCGTAGTCGTTCTAAAACGGTTCGCCAATGTTGAATTTAGTTGCGACGCTGCCACCGTACTACTTCCGCCGGGTCCTTGCGGATCGCAACCTTGTATGAACGGAGGTACTTGCAGAGAAACTAAAACCGGTTACGAATGCTCTTGTCACTCTAGATTTACCGGAAGTCTTTGCGAAAGAGATACGGATCCTTGCGCTTCTTCGCCTTGCTTGTACGGCGGTAAATGCATCCCTACAATAACAGGAGATTTCTCGTGTGAGTGCGTCTTTATGTTGAGCGGCAAAAGATGCGAGTACGGAAAATACTGTTCACCAAATCCATGTAAACACGGCGGCGTTTGCGAAGAAGGAGATGAAGGTCCGCTTTGTAAATGTAGATCATTCACCGGTGAATTCTGCGAATTTGATTTAAACGAATGCGAATCTTCACCGTGTCAAAATGGCGCTAACTGTATAAACGAAATCGGTTCCTTCCATTGTGTTTGTCCGCCAAATGTTACTGGACCTTATTGCGCGAACGTCATTTACAGTACCTCTCTTTCAACACCGTTCCATAACTTCACGTGGGAAGAACTCATCTACATCGGTATAGGAGCAATATGCGTAATTTTATTAGTTATAATCATAATATCCTGCAGATGTTACTGTAAACACAAGAAAAAGAGAAACATGAATAACGAAAATCTTAAAGACAACATTGTTCTCAATTCCAACAGAGCTCACGAATTATCAGAGTTTAAACGAGGCTCAAAAATTAGTAACTTAGAAGTTAACCAAAGAGAAATACCGGCTTGTCCCCCTCGACCGGTTTCTTATACTTCAAGCTCTCAAAACGACCCGATTTACAATTGCAATTCGGCCACTGTTATGTTAAACAACTTAGACACCCTACGAAGCTACGGATCAGCCGGCGACGAATTAGAAAACGTACCATCTGACTACGTCAGGCCGGATTACGTTAAGAATTTGAACCGGAACACTCCTCCTGGTTGTGTCAGTAACCACTACGATTCCGAAAAGTCGACGTTTGCCGAACAAATGCACTTGGCTTCTTCGTTGAACGATCGATCGAAAATCAGGAAGGGCACCAACATTCCCGATTACATCCGAGTCGCTCCGAATAACTGTGATATAACGCATAGATTGTACGGCGGAAGAAGCAACATAAAAAGTAATGGATCCGTTTCCGGCGACGACCAACGGAACACAGGAAGTAAGTGCTTTACATTTTTTTTTCATTTTACCAAATACAAAATTCACTCAAACTGAAAAAGCTTCTCAAGCATACTACTTAAAGATGTCCAATCTTGCATTACACTTAATTAGTTTTTTAAATTATCTTTTATAAAAAGAATATCAATATTTTTTTAGTATTTATAAATATGAGATAATTTATATTGTATCTTTAATTAATTATTAAAAGTAAAAAGGGTATTAATTTGACTACATCTTACATAGAAGACAGCAACCAATAAAACATTTTTATTCACGGGCAATAAAAATCTGGCAACAACGCGCTCAGCCCAATATGTTCACATGAAAATACCTAACCTTTCATGGCATCAACAAATATCGGTTATTTCAAATCGAACCAGAACTGTCAATTATATTTCAAGTTAAATACTGATAAAATGTTATTAATATTTAGTCCAGGAGAATTAGACTCCAAACCTTTGAAATATGGCTGTGTCGTGACGTAAATTAGATATTGGTTGGAATTGCTCGGAAATAATCTAAGAAACGAAAATATGAAGCTCCGTCAGCTGAAAAAGTTGTGCTATTTGCAGGAAAAATCATAAACTGCAAAAAAACGCAAAAATCGCTCATTTTTTCCGATATTTCTTAATATAACTCTTTGAATATGAAAAAAAGTATACTTACTAATTTGTTCTCTATGAAATTCTCTACGAGATAGAATTGGTTTAAAATCGATATATTCAATTTTTCACTTGAGAAATGGCGATAAATACAAAAAAAGTAGCTAAAAAACAAGGTTATTTTAAAGCATTTGTTTCGCAGATAAGAAATCCTCCAATCACGCTATAAATAGGGATTTAAGAACCTTATTATAGTATAAAACAGTATGCCAAAGGCCGATTAAATTGGCCTGATAGTTTTTACATGAATTAATTGTTAATTAATTTCCGCGAAAAAATTAACGTCATTTTTGCGTTCATGCCAGGCTTACATTTTTGAGTTGTAATAGGCGCCGATTTTTTTACAACTACTTAGACCTCTAAACTATAATACACAATAGTTATAATGAACAATTTTTGAGTTTTTATCATTTTTTTACGCGATTTTGAAAAGTTGAAAAATTTCGCCTTTTAAATAATTAATTTTTGAAGCGAATTTGGATACCGAAGAAAAATACTCAAAGTAACTAAAAAAAGTTCACGGAAAGACGCTCCTTTTTAAAAAAATGCGATAATAAACGTCAAAGATCGACAGTGTTTGCGGTATAACTATTAATGTTATAACAATAAAAAAAATGCCAGCGGATAGATTTTTCCGAGAAGTTTTTGTATGTGCTTTGAGATATAACATCGCCCTTGTGAATGAAGTAGGAAAAATCAAAGAAAGTTGTAGCGGTAGCGTTAGGCGCGTCAAATCTGAGGGGAGTGGGGATAGAGTGCGAAACTTGAAATCGACGCTTCAAATCGAGCGCGGCGCAAAATGTTGCAGTATCTCAGCTTCTATTGGGCCGATTTTGATAATTTGTTTTTAAATCGATATAGCAAAATGAAAGAAACTCATTTTTAAGAATGGCGTCCACCAATGACAATTTAAGCATCTACAGTAACTACTTATAATTTGGAATTTTTTTATGTTGATAATAATCATTGATTATAATTATGTCCATGCTAGGATTGTGTTGTTCATTGCAAATTCGTATAATTAAAATAATTAGTAATCAAAATTACAAGTAGTACAATGAATTGTTATGTATATTAATGGTATATTTTATTTCATTATAAGATCTACATACAATAACTAATTATATTTGGCTTTTTTGTTACAACATTATTGTATTCTACTTTTTTACATAAATATTTTATTGTATTTTAACTATACGATTTTGCAATGAACAACACAATCCTAGCATGGACATAATTATAATCAATGATTATTATCAACATAAAAAAATGCCAAATTATAAGTAGTTACTGTAGATGCTTAAATTGTCATAATTGGTAGACGCCATTCTGAAAAATGAGTTTCTTTCATTTTGCTACATCGATTTAAAAAAAATCATCAAAATCGGCCCAATAGAAGCCGAGATACACCAACTTTTTGCGCCGCGCTCGATATGAAGCGTCGATTTCAAGTTTCGCACTCTATCCCCACTCCCCTCAGATTTGACGCGCCGAACGCTACCGCTACAACTTTCTTTGATTTTTCCTACTTCATGCACAAGGGCGATGTTATATCTCAAAGCACATACAAAAACTTCTCGGAAAAATCTATCTGCTGGCATTTTTTTATTGTTACAACATTAATAGTTATTCCGCAAACACTCTCGATCTTTGACGTTTATTATCTCAGCACCCATTCGGCCAAATTAAACGCATTTTTTTAAAAAGGAGCGTCTTTCCGTGAACTTTTTTTAGGTACTTTGAGTATTTTTCTTTGGTATCCAAATTCACTTAAAAAATTAATGATTTATAAGACGAAATTTTTCAACTTTTCAAAATCGCGTAAAAAAATGATAAAAACTCAAAAATTGTTCATTATAACTATTGTGTATTAGTATTATAGTTTAGAGGTCTAAGTAGTTGTAAAAAAACCGGCGCCTATTACAACTCAAAAATGTAAGCCTGGCATGAACGCAAAAATGACGTTAATTTTTTCGCGGAAATTAATTAACAAATAATTTATGTAAAAACTATCAGACCAATTTAATCGGCCTTTGGCATATTATTTTATACTATAATAAGGTTCTTAAATCCCCATTTATAGCGTGATTGGATGATTTCTTATCTGCGAAACAAATGCTACTTTTTTTGCATTTCTCGCCATTTCTCCACGAAAAAATTGAATATATCGATTTTAAATCAATTCTACCTTGTAGAGAATTTCATAATAAACAAATTCGTAAGTATACTTTTTTTCTTTATCTTGCATATTTGAAGAGTTATATTAAGAAATATCGGAAAAAAATGAGTTTTTTGCAGTTTATGATTTCTCCTGCCAATAGCACAACTTTTTCAGCTGGCGGACCTTCATATTTTCTTTCCTCAGATGATTTCCGAGCAATTCCAACCAATATCTAATCTACGTCACGACACAGCCATGTCAAACTGTAGTGCTCCTGGCCTAATTATGATATATATTATAATAAAAATTTCTCTGCCAATTTATAAAAATTGAAAAGTATTATTTATACTGGCTTTAGAATATTCAGAATATCATTTTTTAAGGCGTGTTTACATAATGTATCCAGTAGCTGGCGCCAGTCTCACTGGCCTGCTAGCCAATCGTTGTCACAACCTGCGAAGACTGATCATTGGCTTATTATTAATTTTTGAGTTTTTTTCATAAGCTGGCACGTAAATTCGATGGATTCGATCTGGGTGCAGCGCTTTGCCAGCTAAGAATTAGCAGGCCAGTGAGACTGTCGCTAGCTACTGGATAAGTACGTGTAAACACGCCTTTACCTATGGTCTTCAAAAACTCACCATGTGATAGCGCGATGATACTGAGTAGAGAAAATTATAGTTGTCGGAAATCAGCTGGTTCGTGAATTTGTCACAACTGCCTCGGAAATTAATTTAAAATATTTTTATTATCCATTTGTCAAATTTTTTTATTCTTGATACAAATTGGTGCATTGCGGAAAACTGGCTTTTGTGTTGTAGAAATTCTAAATGCTCCAACGATGTACAGGGGAGAACAAAAAATAGGAATTTTGATCAAGACTAATCTACGCTTATTTTCGACATTATCAAAAAAGTTTCTTTAGAGAAGTTGTTTAGAAATGGAAATATTATTATTAGATTTAAACTCACTTTGTTACTTGATGATATATTTGTATTATTCCTCAGCGTGTCATGCCCCTTTTTATACCGCCATTTCTAACAACAACTTAACTTACAATTCTCGTCTTCTGTTTTGTATAGAAAATAAGGACAGGGGAAGTATTACATGTAAGGATCATGAATCTCAGATCATAACACCTTAATGCTCACCTGATACTTGTACATTTATAAATATATACATATACAGAAAACGACTAGTTGGAAATTGGCGAACTATTAAAAATGAGAATTAAATCAATACCCTCTCTATTCTAAAAGATTATTCATGTAAAAATACCCATTTACCAAGAAAATAATCATCCTAAATCTATTCAGAGAACTTTTCAACACTTATCTTAATTTACCATTAAAATCTATTAATATTATATTAAAATATAAGCAATCAAGAACTGCATCACACATAGCAATTAATTCTGCCTAAGAGCTGGAAAGTGAAACGTAATTTTGTGTTCTAGTTACCCATGCAACTACATTCCAGAATACTTTTATTAGAAACCCTGTAACTGACTTTCAATATAAAATATCTACCCCCTTACCCCCCTCCCCCCCCCCCAATCTGAATCTACAAAACAATACATTATCGTTCATATTTTAGATAAACACCCACAGTACTCTTTAGGTATCTCAATAACCTTTTCAGTTCAATCAATGTTTCATTAACATTTTTATCTTGAAATCTGCTAAAATAATTGATTGAAAAACATATATCGGGGCGTGTGCCCAACGTCAAGTACATTAGACATCCAATTAAAGATTTTACAGGTTTAGCATCTACTTCATTATTTTCACATGTGCTAATTTTAAATTTTGCTTCCATTGGTGTTCCACGTGGTTTACAATTGTCAAAATTAAAACGGTTCAAAATTCCTCCCACATATTTTTCTTGGCTCAATTTCAAGTTTACTTTTCTCCATGTTGTAGCCAATTTCGAGTCCTTTCAAGTCTCCTTTGTCTTTCATGTAAAATTCTTTCATGAACATATTTTTATATTTTCCGAGATCTGCAGGTCTGGTCCTGCAAACATAATATTATCTGCATATATTAATAAATATAGTAAATTGTTACCATCTTCTCTTGTACAAAGGCAATCGTCAACTGCTGACCTTTTGAATCCCAAATTTATGAAATAATCATTTTGGTTCCAGCACTTCCTTGCCTGCCTTAAACCATGAAGTGCCTTGTTCAACTTAAAAACATTATTCTTCTTGCATTTTGCACCCTCTGGTGGAATACTATAAATGTCTTCTTTTAATTCACCATCCAGAAATGCTGTTTTAATATCAAATTGCGTAACAAAGTAATGGTATTGATTCGCAATAATTGGGTTCTTATAGTAAACATCTTAGCAACTGGTAAATATATTTCATCATAAATAAATGTGTTCTTTTGAGCAAACCCACGCACACTAACCTTGCCTTGTACTTGTCTTGCACTTTCTCTTCTAGTGACTTTTTTGTAAATACCCATTTTGTGTTCAATATTTCTGCATCTATCTACCATTTTCCAAGTTTCATTTATAGAATCTAGTTCTCTATCCACATTTGTTTATCATGTTTTCCATTTATTTCCTCAACACTTTGCGGAACATTTTCAATGTACGATATAACATCAAATGCCATGAACATTTGAAAGTCAGTATACTTCTCTGGCAATTTTATTCTTCTTTGTTCCTGTTCATTACTATTATTTCCATCTACATCCAGATCTAGTTCTGCTTCTTAATTTGCTTTCATATTATATTCCTTATTGAAATCTTCAACATCTTGTCCATTTTCTTTATCGTCCATACAAATATTTATATGGTTTGTTTTAAAATAGAATTCATTTTCATTAAACTTTACATTTCTTAATACAATAATATTCTCTTTTTCTATGATCTATAAACGATATTCTGTGTTCGTATATCGCATCATTATCATGCTAACAAACTGAAATTTCTCCACAAATTATCAAAAATGTAGTATATCTGAATTTATAGGACCCGTTTTACTGGCTCTGGTGAGCTGAAAAGCAATACGGTTCATCTGTGAGATGCCCTGAACAATATCCAATAATAAAATTGGTCACTTCTGTACACTCCAGAGGCTGTATCGTGCTAACAAGACATGTTACAAAAGTGGCCGATGACGACATACACACCGGAATTTCTTATAAAAACCCGTTTTTCCTGTTTTACTCGCTGAAAAACTTTAAAATCCAACTTTTTTGGGGTAAATCAATACTTTTTTCGCATCTTAGATAGAGTAGGGTAAAATGAAAACCATCTCCAATAAGATTCTCTCAGATTTGTGTGACTCAGTCACCAACGCTTTCACTGCCAAGTCCAAAACATTTACATGTTCTGCAAGAGCGCATTTTTCTGGATGCAGTCACTGTTCTGTGAGACGATTCGATTAAACAGCTGACAGCAATATACTCTGGCCTATGTATTGTTTGTCACAAGTTGAAATTACTGTCATTGGAAACCAAACAAAATTTACAAAGTTTTCATTATTCTCAAATCGCCGCCACCTTATTAATAACAAACTAACTCTGAAACACCTTCCCGTTAAATTTGTGTTGGCCAATATAGCGGAAATTTTAACATTTAACAATATTAATATAAATAATTTTAATTTGTCCACTGTGTAACCTCTACTCTTATTTTTTGTCTGGAGATAAATGGCTCTGATTTAATTTCAATAACCAGTAGAGTCTAATGTCCGCGCTATTGCCAGATTTTCTTGCACGTGGATAAACATTTTTATTGGCTGTGTGAGATTTAGTCAAATTACATTAGCCATTTTACTTTAAAAAATTAAATAAAAATACAAAATCAATTATTTTGCATTTATAACTACTTAGAACTACTAGAAAATATATTATTATGAAATATTTTATAGACGTTTTAATTTAAAAAAATAATTAGGTATACCTACTGCGGGATTTAACATGGTATTTACCTTTAACTTAATTCGAAGTAATTAAAAAAACATTTTAAAAACTTGTTATAACATCATTTAACTATTTCTCTATGTATATTGGTGGGATAGACATAAGTTCCATTCCATGTCATGTACCTTCTTTGCTCTGCTTTCATCATGATTGTATTCTTCTTCCTTCAAATAGACCTCCATTTCTTAATCATTCTTATTATGATTTTAAATGAAAAAATTGAAGATATATTTTGGCAATTAACAGAAGTAATAGGATAGATTTCAATTAAGGTCAAATTGTGACTAAACTTAAAAAGGAGTGATAACTTTAGTAAAAAAGAAGCACATATTCTTTTGAAAATACTTTGTGTCATTTTTATTTGCTTGAAGAAAATTTTGATTGCTTTTTCCAGATGAAATTTGGCAGTCCCAGTATTGAGTAGTTAAGCTGATGTGTTTTTTCAATTTGAGGGAGTATATTTTAAATTTTTCACACCACTTTTTATTATTTTCGTAAACTTTGATTTTCAATCAAATGTACAGAAAGAATCCTGTACATACAATTTTGTCATAAATAATTTCACGAGCATATTTTATTCACACCATTTTCAAAAATTAAGGGTAGTGTATATAAACATAAAATCTAGATAAAAACTATCATTTGGTTTCAATCTCAAGATTTAAATGTTTTATAACAGGGTATAGTAACATCTGATTGTAATTATACAAGTAGGTATTTTATTAAAAACTCCATTTTCATGTTTTTAACACTGTTTATGATACATATATTGACAATTTCCTCCGTAACAGACATAGAGAAATATACCTAAACATTAAAAATGAAGTTCAATTATATGGAAAATAGTATTTAACAGTTTCAAACGATTTCTCTAACCTAAATTGATTTCAAATATACAATTATTAATTACAGTATTGGTAGGAGTTTTCTTTTACATTAGATGAATGAGGTCTTATTCAGTTGTCAATTTTCAGATAGTATGGTGAATGAAACATTCATCTCAAAGTTCTCACAAAAATTAAATATTATAATTGTGAATCTCATTAAGTAAAGTTTCCCTTTATAATTAATAAATATTGTGGATTCTGTGTTTTTACAAATACCCTTAATATGTGTACAATTCTTTTCTCATATTTTGCATTCTGGTAATTGCCATGCTTCACTTGTAGATTAGGAAAAATAGTAAAGCCACGCTTTAGGTAGCTGGGCAAGTAGCTCGTGTAAAGAAATTCATTATATTAATTAGGATAACATTTAAACATCGCTTTAGTTCGCTTGAAGGCTACCTATATTTACTGAGGTAATGGGAGTATACTGTTAATTTTTTATTTATATACTAAGGGTTAACTGTGGATTTGTTAAGATCATTTTCCTTGAAATGGTGATGTTGATCACTAGTATTTTTTGTGTTGTACATATATAATTGTTTTATATAACATTTGAAAGATCTCAAAATGTTGGAATATCAAGTAAGGTTAATTGTAATTTAACGGAAAAATCTCAAAATTAAATTTTAGAGTAATGTTTTCCTTTTAGTTACCTATAACCTGGAATAATTTTGATATTTTCCAAATTGCTCATGTCTTTATATCCAGTAAAAAAATTATGAATAATGAAACGTTACAAAAACAGAGAAAATAACCTTGAAAAATCCACCGTTAACTTCTGGTTTAGTTTAACGAAATTGGTAATATACTTAGCTCGTGTTTAAAATGAAAATATTGTAAATTTTATCCAATATTATGCCCCCTTGAAGCATTAAAGTTAAATAATAACAACAAAGCAACACAATTTTTACAATATCCAGAAATACAATTTGGTAAAATTAATATGATAAATTTATAAACTTAAATTGGTTTGAATCAATAAATACAATTAACGAGTCTTTTTAAACATGTGGGTTGATCAGAAAATGTTTCAAAGATGGGTATTATTTCATGCACCATTTGCTTCATAAAAATGGCATCCAAATATGAACACTTCATGTAATGGAAGTTTTGAATAGCTCTGGTCATGCGCGTATACAAGGAGGGGGTAGTTACTGTAATAAATACCAAAATAAGAAACATGGGGAGAATCATCCTGTATAACAAATTACTTTTTACATTGTAACGTTTAAACTATAGAAAGCGGTCGTTCACATTGATACAATGAAAAAACACTTATCTAAGCGGTCTGTCTGGTTGCAGAAAGAAAAAAATAATATTTTAACCGGAAATAATAATTGCGTCAAAATAACGAAGTTTTGCGGAATCAAATAAAAATTAAATTGTTAATCGAGGTAAAAAACCTATTACTCAATTACGTCGAACGATAAGTTCCACCAATCAAAAAGTAAGAGTTACAAAAAAAATAAATGATTGCTGACTAGGGAGAAAGGTCGAAAACGGCGACGGTGTAACAATTGAGGGGCAGTTGGTGAAAACTCGCGGTCGGGAACGGTCTAGTTTTTTTGGGTTTCGCGGATAGCGGTTTTTGAGGAGTCCTGAGTTTCAGTAATTTATAATTAAAGTAGTGTTATAGCAATCTGGTATAATTATTTTTTCGAAAGGGGAAAAGAAGATTACAAGGGTGCGTCTACAGTACGCGCTCTGAAAGGGGTTCTTTTTTTGTTCGAAACGCGAATCGTGTCCGTCGGCCTTTTTGTGAACACCCAGTCCGGAAATTGGTAAGTCTGATTTCAAAATTTTACTAACTGTGTATTATGAATTTTTTTTGTAGTTTGGTCAGATTATTAACATTGCCAGCCCGCATTCTATGATATTATATCTATATAATTTAATTTGTGTTATGATAGTTCATATCGCATACGAGTATTTAATGGTGATATCTCACCGTATGAATTAGGAATAGGGAGCACATTTGAGGTTGAATATTAAATTGTTAATATCACAGTTTCATATATAGGGTACGCGAAAATATTCAGGTTCTGGCGATTGTTTTTAAAATAACAAATTTCTTTTTATTCTGCGAGTCATTCGCGTTGTTTTAAAAGGGTATCTCAAGTTTTCTATCGATTCTATCACTGGTTTTATTTAATTACAGTCACAAGACTCTATATACGATTATTCCTGACGCTTTGTCAATTTGGTGTAATTTATCAAAGGAAAATATAAAGGAGGATAGTATAACAAACGATCTCACTATTTCCAATGTTTATACTTATACATGAAAACAAGCAATATACAGAAACTTGATTATGCAAAATTCTAATATAGGAGCAACGTGTCAATGAGTTGACAACACTAAAAACTAATTACAGGACAAGTTATACTAAACAGTACAGTTCCTGTATAAAAGATTAGTTACTATAGAGGGAATATCCCGTTTCCTCTAATTAGAGGACAGTAAATGAGGTAAACGTGCAAAAACACGTATTATAAGGAATCAATAAGGAATAATAGATAATTATGATGTGAATGTAAGAAGAAATACCCCTCGATGGGAAGTGCGCAAGGCAGAAATAAAAACTAATTACAGGACAAGTTATACTAAAGAGTAAAGTTCCTGTAAAACATTAATTATTATAGAGGGAAACCCCTTTTCCTCAAATTTGAGGACAGTAATAAGGTTAACGTGCAAAAACACGTATTATGAGGAATCGATAAGGTATAATAAATAATTATGATGTAAATGCAAAAATAGAAGGCAGAAATGAAAAAAAAGAATATACAAGAAAAATGAGTTGTATAGGTAAAGTACAAACGTAAAAGAGAAGAATTAAAAGGAATAACCGCGTAAGAAACAAAAGGGATTTGGCAATAAAATAATTATCAGCGGGCACTATGTGTATATATAGATATATCCATCAAGTCGAAGTACGCAAAGCAAATATGAAGAAATAGATTAATAAAATTTACACATTTATGACAATAAATTAATTTTTTATAGATATTTACAGTAAATGATGCACTAATCAATTTTTAATTGTATGTCTCCTGCATACCAACTCACGGTAGAGTTCAAGGATGCAAAAGCAGGTGATACAATATCAAATTTGCAGTGCTCCAATTTCCAAACAAGGGGATAACGCTTATGCAAAGTCAAGTTACGCAGGGCCTGACTTGAGAAATGTATACGAATCAGAATGTAGAGAACGACACAGTTAAGTTCTTTTACAGTTAACTCTTAATGAAAATGTTTTAATAAATGAGTTATGTCCACGAAAACGTGGCGGGAAAAAGATAGGAATATAAATAACAAAAAAAATGGATCTGGAAATCCAAGTCAGTTTATGCAATATAAGCAGGAATATACATGGTTATTGTAGGGAAACTAATTGATTAGAAATATGTAAAGTAGAATTGATAAAGAAATATTGTAACCCAGCCTTATCGCACAGCTCTACGTACTAGCGTAAGGGGAACTGCCAAAGTATGGTACAAATGTCAAGCTAAAGCACCTGCGTGACGCCCCATGGCACCCGAGCTGAAGTAGTGTTAGCAGCGATGACAACAGGTTCATTGTCTTGAGAAGATGTTTTCATTTTCGGTACGAATGTGAGTCGCAAAGCGGAAAAAAATAGGGTTGCGCGTCAGTTGTTTCTCTAAAGGTTCAATTTCGCAATAAATTCCGAAAGGAGAAAGAAAATTTGTTGGACATTACACTCCTACATATAGTACGGGGGACTAACTAACTAACTAACAAATAAATAAATAAATAAACAAATAAATGAGCAGATTCCACGAAGTAAGGGTCGAGACAGTTAATTTAATTAAATAAATTAGAAATGATACAGGGATACACAAAAGGATACTGTATCATTAAATAATTGCGGAAAGTGTTTGTTATTTTTTTCCAAATAATTTACTACCAGGTTATAGAAATCCATAAATAATTTTAATTTTTATTTAGTCATTCAATGACATAAGAATCAGGGGTTTATTTTATTTAGGGAAGTCCATATAAGACGCCACGAATAATTCAAGTTAAGGCTTATTATTATTATTAATGTCCTGCATGACATACGAACATAAGGGGTTTATTTAACTTAGGAAAGGCTACAGGAAGCCATGATTTAAGTTTAAATAATAGTAGTATTTATTCAACCAAAATAAAGGCTATAGGAAGCATTGGTTGATATTAACGTACTTAGTAATAATTATTTAATTATCAAAAAAAAGGACAACCATATTAGGTTGATTTTATATTTATTTTATATTTTATCACTATATATAGGAAACCTAAAATAGATAAGACTTATAATAGCAAATATTAAGAAACATGTGATGTGATAATAAGCCCCGTACAGTAGTATACATGCACGTTATAAGGCGCATGTACACTGAGAATATCATTGTTAATTTTTATTAAACTCGTTCAAGAAATCAAAAAAAAAAATTACACCAAACTGACAAAGCGTCAGGAATAATCGTATATAGAGTCTTGTGACTGTAATTAAATAAAACCAGTGATAGGATCGAGAGAAAACTTGAGATACCCTTTTAAATCAACGCGAATGACTCGCAGAATAAAAAGAAATTTGTTATTTTAAAAACAATCGCCAGAACCTGTATATTGTCGCGTACCCTATATATGAAACTTTGATATTAACAATTTAATATTCAACCTTAAATGTGCTCCCTATTCCTAATTCATACGGTGAGATATCACCATTAAATACTCGTATGCGATATGAACTATCATAACAGAAATTAAATTATATAGATATAATATCATAGAATGCGGGCTGGCAATGTTAATAATCTGACCAAACTACAAAAAAAATTCATAATACACAGTTAGTATAATTTTGAAATCAGACTTACCAATTCCCGGACACAAAAACGCCGACGGACACGATTCGCGTTTCGAACAAAAAAAGAAACCCTTTCAGAGCGCGTACAGTAGACGCTCCCTTGTAATCTTCTTTTCCCCTTTCGAAAAAATAATTATACCAGATTGCTATAACACTACTTTAATTATAAATTACTAAAACTCAGGACTCCTCAAAAACTGCTATCCGCGAAACCCAAAAAAAAACTAGACCGTTCCCGACCGCGAGTTTTTACCAACTGCCCCTCAATTGTTACACCTTCGCCGTTTTCGACCTTTCTCCCTAGTCAGCAATCTTTTTTTTTGTGCCCGTGACTTTTTGATTGGTGGAACTTATCGTTCGACGTAATTATGTAATAGGTTTTTTACCTCGATTAACAATTGAATTTTTATTTGATTCCGCAAAATTTCGTTATTTTGACGCAGTTATTATTTCCGGTTGAAATATTATTTTTTTCTTTCTGCAACCAGACAGACCGCTTAGATAAGTGTTTTTTCATTGTATCAATGTGAACGACCGCTTTCTATAGTTTAAACGTTACAATGTAAAAAGTAATTTGTTATACAGGATGATTCTCCCCATGTTTCTTATTTTGGTATTTATTACATTACCCCCCTCCACAGACAGGCGATCGTCGTCACCCTTAATATGTAAGACATTATTGATTATATGTTTAATTTATGTATTATGTAACATTAGTATTATTAAAGATTAGATACCTACTATTAAAATGAGCGCACTTTTTATAAGTACTAATTTTTGGGAAAACTACCCCACACACCTCTCCCCCCGACGACGTATACGCGCCTGGCTTTGGTCCGCGGTTTTACAAAAGGAGAAAAGAGTAATATATTACTTTTCAAAAATACGACAAAACTTTAAAAGCTAAACAGTAATGTGGCTGGATATTTCGTAACTATAAATGTAGATGGCGTGGTAATAGTATTTCGCCATAATCATTTCGGTTTTCTTTTCAGCTTAAACATGCTAAACTCAAAAGTATTCACAGAAAATAATCTTTCAATTATTTCTCATTCTCATAAACTTTTCTGGACGACTCGCATTTTAATTTGGACTCGTTAAAGACACGTTTGCAAAAATGTCCACGAACTAAGTGTATGCTTTGATTAGGTTATCATTGGGATTGTTCTGATTGGGCGCGACATAGCCAGACGTTACCAAACATAACCGAGGTGCCGGGCAGCGAAATTCCTGATTCATCCAGTTTTCACAGTAACGAAAGTAACGAATCACATTATCATCAACAGTCTTCTTCGGTTTCGGGATACCACATCGATGCACGTAGAGACATTACTACTTTAAACGAAGATAACGAAACCGAATATAATGCGGACAGCATATATAGATCGAACCGCATCAGCCCTAATCACAGCGGTTTAGATAGCGGTAATGAAGAGTATAGATTCACCACAGGTATTCTTTTTTTTGTTTTATTTTTTGTTAGTTTAATTTCATTTCAATTATAAGTTTAAAATTAATTGTTTGGTATTTGTTTTTAGATTCCTAATAAACAGTATTATCCGTGACAAAAAATGTAATGTCAAACTGACAATTATTTATAAGTGCAAAACCTAACCTCAGATACAATTATACCAACTTCAAGAGCTACTCTTTTTTCGTCACGTTGTTTATGTACGAATCATGGAGAGTAGAGTTTCTAACCTCCATGGTACGAATATAACTGACGTTATGTGATCTTTCTCAAATTCCTTTCCAAATTCGTTCCTCGTCGACTGTCATATGTTACAGAAAAATGTCAATAAGCTAAACTAACATTCAAATCAGTCGCCGACCAGTGGCGTATCAATTTTATTTTGAAATCTAATATATTTTCACAAAGTATTTATTTATCAAACAGAGCTTAGTTAATATTTTTTTCTGAAAGAAGTAAGGCCTTTAATACAAAGCCGTTTTAATTTCCAGCATGTAAAACTATTACTCGTTTTCCTCTCGAGCACGGCACCTTTAAAACACAATTTTGTGAATAGTCAGCACAACCGCCTTGAACGACATCGTATCGAACTACGTTTCATCCAAATTAAATATAAGTCTATTACTTTCTCTATAACTCTGTTATACCCTATATAATAGTTGACAGTTAAGTCCGCTGAGCCCGTATTTGTCTACTGTCGGTTTCTGTAACCGAGCCTTTATTTGTAAATTGTATGGATAGGTAGTAGTCGAATGTCAAGTAGTGGAATAAGACATTATTTTTAGTGCTGTCATAACTTTTTCATATAATCTGATATACAGTAATAAAGTATATAATGTTGATATCAAAATAGTCAGTCTCTCCCCTTTTAGTTACAACAAACTCAAACTCTGTTTTAAATAATTTTAACGAATATGGGGCGATTCCATAATGCACATTCGACTATCTAATTTTTTATACTTAAAACCAGATTCTATTAAAATTTGTCGAGGTGTTTCTAATGATTTATATTTAAAATCGTTAAAATCTTGCAATTTGTTAAATATAATTTCTAATGTTGGGACTTGATTTTCTTTGTACGTATTGTAAACAGTTCCTCGAATCACATTTTTAGATGAATCATCTCTACGACGGCTGACGATACGTTTTCGTTTTTTATCGTGTTCAATCACAACGCCTTTGTTATATGACACACCTTGTATACAAAATTTTTCTTGAAAAAATTCACTCGACGTGCCCGAGCAGTTTTTCGAGTACTACCCCATTTATTTATTCAATTAATTGGGCTGATGCTTCTGTACAAAGTGTAGAGTGTAGATATTAAACAATAATGTTTCCGACTTGTTCATTTGTCAATCAGACAGTTAGTACAACAGGAAAGGTTTAGCTTAAAGGTTAAAAATTAGATTACGATTACATCAAATCAATTATTAAAAACGAGTAAAAAACAACCATAAATACCACTGAGTTCTACTTATTGTTTAAAACGGCAATATTATCAATGTTTCAGTAACCAACTACTGTTGATATAAATTCGTTTCTATTGCTATAACTATAACCTTAAAATAAAATATCCTCTATACCAGTTTATTAGGATTTTAAAAATCTATACCTACAGTCAATATAACAATAAAAAAATTGGTTTTGTCGAAATTTATTGTGAATACATTTTTATTATTTTAATTTATAGCGTGGAGAGAAACGTCATTTTAACATTTTAGTTCAGTAAGTGGAAAGGGTGATTTTATGTGTGTACCATTTTGTTTTGAAATACATGAATCGACTAACCGCATTACGTAATTTATGCAATTTTTTGTGGCTATTTTAACTAACAATTTAATATTCGAACATGTAGGCTTCGGTAAATGAGTTTTCGAATGAGCAATTGTTATTATATTTTATTTTAAGCAAAACAAATAATTAATACAGAAACAAATACCTACCTACAGAGTGATAAAGTGCTTTGTTTTGAAGTAAAATTAAAAGAAAATTGATTTTTAATTTACTGTAGTTTCACGTAAAACGCTCACAAGGTGCAAGCCTTGGTGATATTGATATAATAGACAGTCCCTAACTACACTTTTTAATAATCTCATCAATATATCAAAAATTGTATTTCTAGGATGCCTTTAGTATGTCTTTTTTGGAGATAATCACAGTATTATGTTTTTAAGTGTTCATTCCACCCCATAGCAGATATTTTAGGAACTCAAAAATATTTTCCAGCGATTTTTCAGGGTCATTTTCCTGAAGGTATTTTTTTAAAGTTGTACCATGACTATTTTTTGAAATATGGCCGACAGTCGGCGTTCTTAGTTGTTCACCATATATTTGCTGATTAGGCACAGAAACATATATAGGATGTCATCTAGAATGTTTGAGGTATGTTATTTAGAGGTTTAAGTAATGTCCATACAACATCTAAGAGAATACACTGTATTGTTTTTGATATGTCACATTTAGATCATTGATAAGATGTTATTTTTTAGACATTGCATTAACATTGACGAGAAGTTAAAAGGCATTTCAGAATGTAACAGAAATGTTGTTTTTAGTTCGTTATAAATACTTCCTTTTGAGGAAGTTCTAGTAACATCACAGTAATATAAAAAGGCAGCGCTTTAACATCGCTGAGAGGTTAAGTTGAAATATCACAAAAGTTAACAGCCACAAGTTGGGCATAAGCGGTTGTATAGATGTGCATGTGATGAAAACAAGAGGAAAAAAAGGAAGAACGTTATCACAATGTGATGTTGAATTAATTGTTTATGTTCCTAACGCGAAAATAGTGAGGTATAAGTGGTTAAATCTCGCTCGTCGAAACTCGGCAGAGACCGAAGTAACATTTAATGTGGTGTCTACCTGATGTTTAATTAGTATTTTTGGATAGGCTTAATATATGAAGAGGTTAGAATCATATGGATCTAAGTGAAATTTTTTGTTAGACCCATATTTGTATAGTTAAATATAATGTTTATTTGGTGACAAAGAGATCCAAGTCATTTCGGACCGGACAGTAAACGTACTAAATTTTATTGCATTAATTTTTAGTGTCAAACAGATCTGAGTGCACTTGGATTCATCTGTTTTCAAACTTTTATTAAATTTTATGGTGTCAACCCATGATACAACAAAATAGAAGATATGATCTCTAGCCGTTCGAAATATCGTTCGCCGCGCGCATGACGTCACGCAGAGAGTACAATTTAAAACCGTGAGCGTGGGCTAATGCATTTGATGTAATAGAACTTGCGTATGATGCGTTGCTAATGCATTTTGAAGGAAAATGAGGATGGTTCAGGTTAAATGAGATATTATTAGTATTATAAAGGCAAAGAGAATTCATGTAAAAGTGTTATATGGAATCGGAGAGCCTACCAGAGCAAAACAATAATTCTAAGATATGATTGAAATCTGTTTGCTCACTTCGTAAATTAAATAATTACTGTACTGATACAAAAAAAAACATATTATTATACTTTTTGGATTTTTTGACATGATTTTATAAACATTTAAATTTGTAAATAAATATAAGGAATAAAACAATTAGCAAATTTTAATACTTAATCGGTTAATTAAACCAAAATAAGTATACTACAAAACAACAATAAAGTACAACTCAGGTACTGTGTAGCATTCTTCAAAATAATAATAATAATGAAATTGTTATTGGTAATAATAGAATATCAAATTAAGATTTAAAAATATTATTTGTCAACTTGGATTTAAGAAAAGATTTATTTATTTATTTATTACGGGAAACCCCCTCTAACTGTTACAATACAACAATAAATAATACAAAAGGACAGGTATAAAGACTGATACAGCATAACCAATTAATTTGAAATACATAACACTTTCCATGTAGCTACAGGTAATAAACAATACTTATATAAATAAAAAAAATTAAGAACATAACATAACTCAACAAATCACAGCCCTAAGCAATATTTGAACTGGCCCAAAGACGTATTGAAATTATCAAAATTAAAGCTATTCAAAAAGAACAGATATCTATTTATAGGACTCATAGCACCATATATTGTTCTATGAAAGGGCACATGAAAGGTAACTTGATGGCGAAGACCCTGACAAAAGGAATACTAATTCTCATATGACTCAAAAGATCCGCACAATCAACCTGCCCATTTAGGAGTTTAAATATAAATATATAGCCCCCCCAACATATCTCTACGATTACCAAGAGGAGCTAGTGACTTTTTTTTCAATTTCAGCATAATTATATGGTCTAATATTCTATGGTATTAAATTTATCTTCGCGTTTAGACAAACGGATCCGCTCTCGTATCATTTTTTTGTCTTTTGAAAAGGTTAAAAAGCTGACATCGTGTGCAAAGCCTTTCACGTGATTGTCTGAATCACAACCATACACTACACATCTCATTTTGACTAATTCTCAACAATAAAGATATAAAATTAACCGACATAAACATATCCAATAATGTAACTGCAAACTAATTCAAGGCGTTCACTCTCGGCGTGACGTCAGAGCCAGCATGCACGAAATCATATCTTCTATTTTATTGTATCATGGTGTCAACCGGCTTTTGTGTTTACGATATTTTGTGCTCAACTTCAGTGATTTAAAATGAGTAAACGAAACATTAATATGTCCCGTTCGTGTTTGTATTATATTAATCATTCTAAATGAAAAATATCTTAATTGCATAATGACTGACCCAAAATAGGATGCTGATGAAAAGCCGGTAAAGTGGTGTAAAATAGTGCGGTTTTAATTTAAGAAAACTTCTCTTGTTTTTTTCTATCGTGCAGTGAGAAGACCTCATGCACCTATGTATTAAAGCGAAAAATGCTTAGCTCTCAAAAAGGGAAGACCATTTCTGTTGCTACATGATGATGTGTTTAATCCCTTATACCCAACTCCACTGAAGAATCAGTACTTAAAATGGGAAAATTCAACTCAACTTTTACCGTTTATTCCACCTATTCATCATGATTTTTATTTAAATATTCCCCAAGAGACAAAAACAAAATATAAAATCAAATGAAGCCAACGGCAGCGTTTTGTCAAATAAAGATATATTTTAGTAGAGTTAATGTTGTATATTGTAACTCGTTTACATAATAAAATGAAGATTTTCATAAAAAATAAGCTTTTTCATCAATTTATTTCCTTACAGAAATTTACCAAGGTAGGTACTCAGAAGTAAAAGGTTCCAAGTGATAAAAAATATTTCAGTTTTTTATCTGCAGTAAACATTCTTTGAATTGGTGATTTAAACTGCATTCTTTTAGGCAAGAATCATTTCAAAAGCATTTACCCAGAATTTACAATAAGTAATCAACTTTAACCTTAATTATCTCAAAACAATGTTAGACCTACTTAGATCCTTTTGATTCTAACCCCTTCATATATGAATTTAAAGAATAAAAAGATATAACATTACAAATATAATATATAAATAAACTGATTAGGTCAATCTGCCAGTTAGCTCACCATAAAAATAATTTAAATTTAAAAAAGGTTTGTGTGAATTAAATTTTACTTAGCGCTAAAGATTAATAATGAACTTACAAGGAAATTTTCACATTTCAAAATTCAGGCGAGGAAAAGTCTTTATTTGATACAACATCAATAAATCAATTGTGGGCAAATTAGAGCTATTCGCCCTAATAACCTTGTTCCATCGTTGGTGATTCTAGGATTTTTTATTTTAATCACAATACACGAATAACGAACAAATTAACTTATGAAATGATATAGGAATCGATCGAAATGCGTTAACACTCACGGAGGAGATTGATATTTACTTAGGCGTGACGTCATGCGCTGTGAATGATTTTGGTTAACATGGTCGATTGCAGTATTACTTTTCCGCCCAACCTATCTAATAGGCGAGAAAAGTATTGGTTTACCCCAAAAAAATTTGGAATTTTGAAGTTTTTTTTCTAGTTAATTTTACGTTTTCCATCAACAACAACACGAAAAAACGGTTTTTAGAAAAAAAATCCTGTGTGTATGTCGTCGGCCACTTTTTCTTAAGGTAAAAGCACCAGTCTTCGACACTATTAGCAGCTCTTATGGAGTTTGTATTCTTTTTACCTAGACCAATAATCGACACCCTTGAACTAATTATCATCACTCCAATAATCGACACCCTTAAACCAGTTATTATCACCCCAGTAATCGACACATGAAATCAAAAATATCTTTATTTGTAAAGTAAATACAAGATTGTTAATAAAATATGGTATTTTTAGGATTCGAAAATGTTTACAGGTGAAAAAAATACATATTTAAGTCTGTCTCCAACATTTTGCATTTCAGGTTGGGGTAGCTTTTTTAAAATATCTTCTTGTTTTATAACAAAAATATCATTTTCTACCATCTTAAATACCGTTTTATTTTCGTTTATGCATTTTAGAGACATAACTTCAATTTCACCAAAAGGAAATTTTCTCTGAATAACACAAACATACCTATAATGGGTAGTTTTTCTACTTCCACCTAAACATTGAACAAGCAAATAATCACCAATATTATGATCTTCATTATCATCAGTATCTTCATTAGCTAGATAATTTTCTTGAATCACCGATTGTTCAATATCTGAGATATCGTCTAGACTGTCACCGCTCTCCTCCCAGACTTCTTCTTCTTCGCTAGAATCTTTTTGTACTATTTGTCTTTTCTTTTTCCCAGTATTTTCTGGTTTATTCTTTTTTTTAGCTTCTATTGCTCTGTTTTCCTTTTCCTCAAGTTTTCTCTTCTTTTCTATTTCCTTCTTTTTATGATAATTCTGCCAAGTTTCGGAAGTGATAGCAACAGGAACTTTTTCCTTGTATCTCTTTTTCTTGACAGTCTTTGTTTCCTCTGGCCAAAAGAGAGCCCTCTTAAAGGGAGTTGGAACGTTATTTTGAAGCATGGACATGGGAGTTTTTTTGGAGGATAAACAAATTGCATCAGCTTTAGGGAGTGGTGTTACGGGTGGTGTTTTATGAGGATTGATTATTTGTATAGATTGTATGTTGATTTTACTCGTTGATAGTGCACTGTCGGTTTCCTCAACTGTGAGGCTTTTGGGCTCTTGGTTCAATATAATTTCAGCTAATTGATCCTCATTTCCATCTGTTGCTGGATGGTCTATCTGATTTTCAGTTCGTTTTATTTCCATTTTTAATTTTCTCCATACTTCAAACATTGTCGTATGCTCAACTTGACCTTTCCAGTCTTCATTTTCTGTGTTTTGTAAAAATAGATTTAGACAAGTTCTTTTGATCAAACTTTCCAAAATTTCTAGTTTCTGTTTTAATTTTAGACTATCCATAATATTAAAATTGTGATTTGAAGAAGATATTTTTGAAAATTTTACACTGTCTGCCGAAAAAGGAACCAGACCACAAGCTTTAAATCCATTTTTCACTGTATCTTTCGTTATAGCACTTAAGGCAGATTCAAGAAGATTGGCAAAGTGCTCTTTACGTAACCTTTCTCCATCATTCTCCACATGAAATTGTCTTACTGCCTTTTTCCAAAAGCTTTTCAGTGGCCTGAACACTGCTACGTCCATTGGTTGGATGAGATGGGTAGAATTTGGAAACAAGGCTATAATTTCTATTTGGTTTTTGGTACAGAAATCTGATAGATGATAAGTTAAGTGGGAAACATGTCCATCAATAAAAAGTATTATTGGTCACTCAATTTGTTTCTTGTCCAACCAAGGTACAAAAACATTAGTTATGTATTCGTAAAATGTTGCGCCACACATCCAGCCCGTTTCAGAGCGGCCTAGTCCCCAGTCCTTATTTACACTTGCAGCTATGTGACCGGGAATCCTTTCATATTTAAAAATTATCATAGGTGGAGCAAAATCACCCTCTCCATTAGCTGTTACCAGTACCGTCAGATTCTCTTTATCGTCCTTTGTTCCAGCCATATAAATGGACTTGTCTCCTTTTTTTGCAAGAACCTTTTCCCCTTTTGGCTGAAGAAAGAAAGCATCCGCATTAAATACCCGCTTAGGATCTTCAGTAATTTTTATCAAATTTTTGGAAATCAAATATTCTTGGATTTCCTTAAACCAACGTCTGATTTGTGATTCTGTTACGTTCTCCCTTGCAGGAGTTAAATTTTGAGCAATCCTGGTCTTCCATCTGTAAAAGGTGTCTGCTTTTTTTTGCTTTATTATCATCTGCACACTGTCCATGTGTTGCTCTCTCGTAACAGGTTGATGCTTTTGTGCCAGTAACAAAATCCACTGAACTAATATCTCCTCTTCTACAGGGCTTAGTATCGAAGGTGGGTCCTTGGTACATTATATAATTTTGCTGCAGTTGCAACTGGCATGCCTTGTGTAACTGCCTGCAGGGCAAAATCCACTTGATTTTGAGAATATCCTCGCTTTGGCGCCATCCTTCTATAAAAAATTTACGTGTTAATCCATATTAAAGCATGTCGACCACTGGAACTCAATGAACCCGGTAATCGACAGAGAACTGTCGATAACTAGGATGCATTGATGTTGAGTGGTTCCTATTTTCGACACCCCCCAAAATCAGAGATTAGATTAGAAGTGAAGCAGGGTCCACATGAAAACGAATGTAACAAACTTTAATAATACCTAACAGAATGAATATTCAATGCAAATAGTTTTTCGAACAGCTGAAATATTTTTTTTAAGTTTTTACTTACCTGAACAAAACTTTTTAGAAAATATTTAACCTCACACCTCAAACACTATTTCCGTCATTTTGAGAGGCAAATGTCAACACGCTGACGCTTCCACAATTTACAGGGTTGCCAGATGACGTAAATTTTCAAATGAACATAGAAAAAGTAATAAAATGTAAACCGTTTACTTAGTTTGAAAGTGGGAGTGTCGATTATTGGTTCCATGTCGAAAACTGGTGCTTTTACCTTACATGTCTTGTTAGCACGATACAGACTCCGAAGTGCAATAAGTCACCAAGTTCATGATTGACTATTGTTAAAGACATGTCACAGATGAACCCTATAAATTTCAGCTCACCAGAGCCAGTACAATGGGTGCTATGGTACTTGAAGTACGATATTTTGTAATTTTTTGAAAAATTTCAGTGTGTTAGCACGATGCAGCCTCCGGAGTTCAACAAGTCACCAATTTTATGATTGAATATTATTCAGGACATCTCACAGATGAACCCCATTGATTTTGAGCTCACCAGAGCCAATACAACAGGTGGTACAGTACTTTAAGTACGATATTTTTGTCATTTTTGGAGAAGTTTCAGTTTGTTAGCACTATACAGCCTCCAGAGTATATACAAGTGACCAATTTTATGATTGGATATTATTCAAAGCATCTCAAACTGAACCCTATTGATATTCAGCTCACTAAAGCCATTACAATGGGTGCTATGGTACTTGCCATTTTAGGAGAATTTTCAGTTTGTTAGCACGATACAGCCTCCAGAGGATATACGATTGATCAATTTTATGATTGAATATTGTTCAAGGTGTCTCACAGATGTACCCTATTTATTTTCAGTTGACTAGAGCGAGTACAGCGGGTCCTATATTTTTGGAGAAATTTCGGTTTGTTAGCACGATACATCCTCGAAAGTGTATACAAGTAACAATTTTATGATAGAATATTGTTCAGGGCCACAGATGCGGAAAAGTTAGTTTTAATCTTTAGAACCGTTTATTTTATAGTATTATTTTCCTGAAAATCTTTAAATCTAAATGTTTATATTAAAACTAGGTCAGTTTTTGGAATCATTTCATCACATATTTTTCTCTAAAACCATCTACTTTTTGATTCCTTAATACTGTCATCATGCCTATTGTAAAGCAGGTCCTATATTTTTGGAGAAATTTCGGTTTGTTAGCACGATACATCCTCGAAAGTGTATACAAGTAACAATTTTATGATAGAATATTGTTCAGGGCCACAGATGCGGAAAAGTTAGTTTTAATCTTTAGAACCGTTTATTTTATAGTATTATTTTCCTGAAAATCTTTAAATCTAAATGTTTATATTAAAACTAGGTCAGTTTTTGGAATCATTTCATCACATATTTTTCTCTAAAACCATCTACTTTTTGATTCCTTAATACTGTCATCATGCCTATTGTAAATAAAACTGAGCTGAGACAATAAAAATGACGTTTGGGGCAGTTTTATTGTATTTTAAGGGAGATTTGTCAGAACAGATGATATTAGTACATCTCACGTTGTACGTTCACTTTGCGCAGCCATTTTGCCTTTTGAGTATTCAGTACCTCTCTCTATAATGGGTTATTGTCACAAATTATTGATCACCATTAATAATATTATTAATAAAAATATCAAACACATTTTGACTAATTCAAGATGTATAGCATAATGTTTGTATTCCTCTATGCCACTGATTCTAAGAATAGTTTTTATATTCTTTTTAATGACAACAACATTCACTGACCCTTAATAAGCCTAAAAAATGACATAATAATTCGTTTCCAAACATGGAGGTGTATTTATATTACCTAAGTATGTTCAATTTTTCAACATTTCATGCACTAGGTATTTTATTTATAAAATTCAGATTCGATTTCAAGCAACTTATCCACATATTTATAACATTCCAATAAGTTCTTCTTATTTTGTTAATGCTTTTATGATTTTATTAATTACACAGAAATTTTGACGATTTAATGTGCACTGATTTGTACATGTTAGATGCATATTCAAATCTATAAGACCAAGCGGGTCACGTCTAATAAAACTATTTTTCATTCCTGTCCATCAATAGAAATCTTTTGTTTAACATGATTCTGATATTGAAGAAAAAGAAAAGTTTAATATCTTACTAAATTGAGAATAATTGTGAAAAAGTCACTAAGGCCTGGTCTTTTCAAGTGGGAATAAAATGGTCACTACCTGACTAGAAAATAAATTGACCAGGAGGTCTTATTCAACAAAGTGTAAATGTCTCAAACTGACTTTAACCATTGATTGATTTATTATTATTCTGTGAATTAACACAACAAAAATAAATATTTTAACATTGGCTGCAATGAAATTCCAAGAACTGACTTCAAAATATGTGTAGAGAAAGATAGTTTGATGCACATCGTGTGTATAATAGAAAAGGATAAACAACTATGTTTCGCGGTCGCGTTGTAAGTTGCAAAATAGATTTTAGGTTACCTATCACATGCTTGACTTGACAGCACTGAAATCAGTATTATATGCAAATAGTTATTTAAAAAATTGCTGTAATTGTATTGAAAACGGCATGATTTCTCATTCAATCTTTCAAAATGGCCAATACATTCTCTCATGGTATATGGGTTTTCAAAATCTACTATTTCTTGTTTCTTTTGGTCTTCGAGTTCCTCGAAATAATTTAAAATATCAATTTCAAAATAAATGTTAGAGTTTTTATTTAAACTAGGTTAGAATCACCAGAGACAGTGTGTTGTCTCTGGAATCACCAACACTACTCAATTAAGTAGAGAAAAACTCAATTCGTAGTTAATCGGCTTCAGTCGGTTGTTATTCACAGCCCGAACAAGTTTTTTTCGAACTAATAACTTAACTGTGAAATAATGCTAGAATTGTGCGAATATAAATACTCTTAGGTCGCGTTGTATCAAACACCTAAACTCGGTTGAATGATAAACTTATGTTTAGACGGATGTAATTAATTGATAACAAATACATCAATCTGTCACAGTCTAAACATGAGTTATCATTAAACCGAGTTTAGGTGTTTGATACAACGCGCCCTAAAATGGAAAGACGAATCTAGGGCTTCTTTGATAACTATTGATGATTTACAACTGTATTCAGACTTGGAAAGACCGGGCCTAAATGTTTATAGTGTATCTCTGTCTTTTTCCTTAAATTATATCAAATAGTCGAATTTGGCAATAGGTCAATTACACACACTATAACTCAAATTTTGATATTGTTTTTAGTTAAAAGATATTTATGAAAAATTTAGAACATTTTAATAGTTTACGTTAACAGGTATATGCCTTTTTGTTTAATTTGTTTTGTCTAAAAGTAAAATAAAATTGTACTTACCATTGAAATGTTGGTTTGACAAGTACATATTGAAAAACTATTAACACTTTCATGGCGAATATTTATCACCAAGTTCTTGTTTCACGATTTATTATATATATATATATAAAAAACACAACACTCCACACTCGCGTTAATTACCGAACTAAAATATATAATCGTAGATAAAAATCGGTTAAAAGCTTGCTTTTTTAGAAACAAAGCTAGTCATGCTTCAAAAAAATGTTATACGTATAACCACAAAAAATCGTAAACAAAGGCGATCTCAAATTGGTTGAAAAGAAACGAAATAGGTAGGTAACTTGATTTGCATAATATTTTAACTGTCATAAATGTCAAAATGTGAATAAAAGAGAATTGATTATTTTTGCAAAATAAACACAGAATATTGTTATAAAAATTCTTTGATTTTAAACGCTATGACATATTTCGAAGAATATCGACAGGATTTTTAGTAAAATTAACAAAATAATTTGTTTTAACAATGTGTACTTATATGTTTCTTATGTTCAAATACCATTAGGTATACAATGATACCGTAAAGTAACAGACCATTAGGTATACAATGATACCGTAAAGTAACAGATACATTAATTTTCTATGTAATTATGAATACAGTATGTGAGTTTTGTGCGTCGATACTCAATTTAAAAGTAATTTTATTTCATGCAAACACATAGCATTGCCGATTGACTAGTCTATTATTATCTTATAAAAAGTAAATTAAGATCTCTTTGTGACATTTAAGAAATATTTAGAGTTGTTTCAGTTTGCTAGATGTCGTTAATTACCTACCTATGTTTAGTTATTTAGAAATTTCTACACATTAATTTAATTTTTTTTTAAATGAACCGATTTCCAAAGAAATGATATTATCAATTGGAGTAAGTGATAAAACACAAACGCATTTATGTATGCAACATTAATTTAAAGTATTCGTTGCATTTGTCAGTCTAGGGTGAGTTATAGAGCTGAAATTATGAAAAATGTGTTGCGTGAAAATACAGTAAAGTCAAATTATTTTGTTTTGTTCATCACTCTAAAGGTGTAAAGACGTAAAAACAAAGGTATGCAGTATAAAGAGGCGTATAGGAAAAAAAATTGTGATTACTATTAGCATGACCATAGACTATAACCTATTTTTTCTGAAATCATATCTAACTTTTGGTTTATCTTTCTTTCTAACCAACACAGTGCCTTTGATCATTATTAAACCCAGTGAGTACACACAATTTAAATGCATGTTTTGCTTTTGCACGATTGTGAAATAGTTATCATTACATTACTTATTTGAAAATGGAAAATGTAACAAACCCAATCAAAACTGTTATGATTAAAATAAATTCGAAGTACTTAGGTATACAGAACGATCCATTCTTAAATGGAAAATGAAAAAAATTTGCCAATAAGAAAGTTTAAATCTATATACATACCTATAATAGGCATTATAAAATTATCGATTTATAATTAATTATAAACTGTACGAGTGTTTTAGACAGTATTTTATGTATGCAAGATTGTTTAAATCCTAGAGCTTGCTCGAGCTTAAGATGATAAAATACATCTTAAACACGCATGCAATACAATATTTTATCCACAATCATACTCATTTATAATAAGAATCGAAAATATTGTAGAATTTTTGTTTATGTAAAATACTGAAAACACTGCCACAGCACTGGAAATTTGATATTGACTATCGTTCGTCGAGGGTGTCTGTACCTTTTCTAATCGGCGTAGAGCTGAACGGAAAAGAGATACAGAGCCCAGGGGATAGGTTTTGCACGGAGAGTCTTAGGACATTGCACCTCTTTAAACTATCCCAGGATCACTGGGTACTCCCAGCATGATTGGGAGTGTGTGATCACAGATCGCACCCTTCACGTGGTGATTTTATTGCTACTAAACTCAGCGGATCTAGACCGGGAGGTCGATATCCCTCCAACCCGGCTGTAGTGTCGTGGCTTAGGGTCTGCACGGGGTAAACGATGCCGGAGGGCCCCATCTTGTGGGACCTCTGTGAAACCGACGATCTGGCTGACTATGGCCATGTCTTGCGGGCTAGAGAGTTGAGGGTCTTGGCATAGCCGCCTGGATTAAGAGGAGGCAACCTCATCAAAAACCTGAATCCTGCGGTGGGAAGACCAGGCCCATAGGATGCGTGATCGAACAGAAGATCGGCAACTACTGGTTCCGACCTTAGGGAAGCGGGTGAAACCCCATTGTAAGCAGCCTTACCTCTGCATGCGGGGCTCTGCGGAGGTGGACCGAAGATTTCCCTAGCTGCTCGTGAGACCATCTATGAACTCTACAAGAAATGAAGGAGAAGAGGAGAGGGCGCCGGACGTGGGGATCTCGAAATTAACTCTGGAGATGGGCGAACTTTACAGTGCCCTTCAGACGGAGTCTCCCGAGAGGAATCCCGAGACCGGGCCCCCAAAGTAGAAGCAAGTGGAGGGACCGGTGAGGGCCCAGGCGATGCCGGGAACAACTGTCCCAATACCAGAGGGACCGAAAAGACACCGTAAGTCTAATTGCGGTGCCGAGAAAAGAAGGCGAAGGCGGGCCGCATGGGCAGCAGATGGGACACCGAAAGGCGGCCCTACTGGCCCTTGCAAGGAGGTGGCAAGATGCCGCCAAAGGGGGGGGGGGGGCAAGAGGCCTCGGATGGCTGATACGTCGCCAGAGGCCAGACCCATCTCAATAAGGCGTGCCCTGCACCTGGTGGCTAGAATGGATTCCGGCCCACTCTAGTTTTGAAGGTAATTAAAGGGCGGATGCACTGGCTGTGGAAGGGGCGGCAGCTTCCTTCAGCGACCCAGGCCCAACCTTGGGCCTTACAAAACAAGCAATCAATAGAGAAGCGAGGAACTGGTTGGGAAACCAACACCTCGCTCACTGGAACGCTCTACAGGGTCTAAGGCAGTCCAAGCTCCTACAGAGGGGATTGGCTGATGGACATGCTAGGGCAGCTGCAGAACTACCAATGACTAGATTAAGAAATATAGCAGGACTCTTAACAGGGCACTGCTGTCTGAAGAAACACCTCCATAACTTAGGTTTAGAGGAAAGTCCCAAATGTAGGGGTTGTGTCTGGGCTGATTTACGCAGGCGAATCTTCAGAGTCCCTGTTATGGCCCCTGGGGACACATACAGGCACCTAATAAAGAGGATTGAGTCCTTCACCGAAGGACTTTGCTTCATGGATGCATGAGTAGCAGGAATGACACAATGGGCCCGCCAGTGGTCTCAGTGCCGGAACCTTGGCTTGAGCTTGATCGACCGAGGTTCACCTGAATCATTTAGTAGTAGTATCGTTCGTATAACGTAAGTTGTCCTTAGGCTATGGTTACGTCAGTATTGTTGGTCAGATGACGGTCGTGAAGGCGGATTCACACCAGCCAGTTTCGCTGATACAGTTTGACCACAGTATACAAATACAAACAGTAGTGCATCTTGGACAGGCGGCAAAAGTTGTGCAGATTTTACTGCGCAGACTAGACGCCATGCTCGGAGGATAAAATATTTAAAACAATCAAGAAGAATAAGTGGGGTGCATTCTCCTGCCACTGTCACTGTCTGAATCCAACCAATGGAATATCGACATTCGAGTTATTTGTCAGTTTGTGCGTCTGACATTACTCGGCACAATAGGCAGAGGAACAAGAAAACGTCACGAACGGCATTTTCATCTGTGATTTTCATTATTCCATTTTATGTTAATTGCATCTTGTGTGAACAGGTGTTTTGTAGATTGTTTTTATAAGTATAGACTTAAATAAGGTCACAATATATCAACATTTAACAAACGGAAATTAAGAAAATATCCTCATTTGTCGATTTGTTACAATAAAGGAATTTTTGAAGTACGATTCTGTCGTTCCCGTAAAGATGGCTTCTGATCTGACATTTATCCAGAAAACATGGCCGACAGTTACTTTTAAACTCCAAAGGTACCGCCTTGAAAATGCACTACTGTATGTTAGGTATACTGTGGTTTGACTGATTCAATGATACTGAACAAATAATGAACGTGAGAATACATTTCATTAAAAATTATTGATATTTTTACTTTTCCACCCAATCCTATCTAATATGCGAGAAAAGTATTGGTGTACCTCAAAGAAAATTGGAGTTTTTGATTTTTTTGAGTTATTTTATCGTTTTTCAGCGAGAAAACACGAAAAAAGGGTTCTTAGAAAAATCAGTGCTGTGTGTATGTCATCGTCGGCCACTTTGTATAACATGTCTTGTTAGCACGACATCTCACAGGTGAAACCTATTGGTTTTCAGCTCACCAGAGCCAGTACAACGGGTGCTATGGTACTTGAAGTACCAAATTTTTGGAGAAATTTCGGTTTGTTAGCAAGATACAGCCTGCGGAGTGTATACAAGTGACCAATTTTATGGTTGCATATGGTTCAGTGTCTGAAATATAAACCCTATTGATTTTTAGCTCACCAGAACCAGTACAACGAGTGCTATAGTACTTGAAGTACCACATATTTGATCATTTTTGGAGAAATTTCGGTTTGTTGGTACGATTCAGCCTCTGGGGTGTATACAAGTGACCAAATCTATAATTATATATTGTTCAGAGTGTGTCACACATAAACCTTATTGCTTTTCAGACCACTAGAGCAAGTACAACGAGTGCTATGGTACTTGAAGTACCACATTTTTGGAGAAATTTCGGTTTGTTAGTACGATACAACCTCCTAAGTGTTTACAAGTGACCAATTTTATGATTGGATATTGTTCAGGGAGTCTCACAGCTGAACCTTACTCATTTTCAGCTCACCAGAGCCAGTACAACGGATCCAGATATACTACATTTATGGTAATTTTTAGATAAATATACATATCTTTAATGACCGTAAATTCTCAATTTCTTTTATTTTTATGGGTTTCGGTTTATTTTATTTAAACCATTTTCATACCTTTCTAAAAATTTTGAAAACACAATACATTTATTTAAATACATACAGTTAATAGTATATTAAGTACCAAAAAGGTTACTTTAGTCACGAGTTTTATAAGGCACGAGTGTAGCGAAGCGGAAAGAGTTCCTTGTGAACCGAGTGACTAAAGACATTTTTAACACGAGGTGCTTACTATACTTTTTCTTCGCCCGCAGGAACGAAAAGATTATATTTTATTTTAATTATATTCATAACATGACGGACGATGGCTGACGGCTGACAGACAAACCAAATGACAGATAACAACAAAATTATCACGGAACATGAAATTGAACATATAAAACATACACTTGATGTGACGTTTAAAAAACAAAAGATAAATGAGATGTGACTTTTCTCATTTTGAACACTAGTGTTTAAAGAGTCGTTTTGCGCATGTCAATCCCGTTTTTTACATGCGGTTTTAGTAACGGAAATAGAAAAAATATATTTACCTACGACCACCCCTGTAAGTAGTCAAAAACACACAGTCGACAATCAATGTAAGACGTCTATTACACACTCGTTACGTAATATACTGTTCTTTAAAACTTACTTTTTGATTATGCCTCCGTAGAGGCTTGTCTACTACTGTGCAGTAGTATTTCTTAAATTGAAAAAAGACGATTAATATACATAAAAATAAATAATATAAACAATGATCTATGTTAAAGATGGTTAAAATGTATTTACAGAGTGTACTAATTAAATTAGAATTAGAGATCTATTTTTTAATTTTTAATAACTAGGTAAGGTTTATAATCGTTTATAATAGTAAGTTCGTATATATATATATATATATATATATATATATATATATATATATATATATATATATATACAACTTAAGTTGTCTATGTCAGTTCTGAAATTGATTGAGTCAGGACTCTTCTTAATATTTATCATTTCTTTGATTAATTTTTTAGTATTATTTTTTTCTGTAGTTATTATTTCTGCGTTGTTGAAATTAAAAGAGTTATTTCTATCAAGTGAATGTTTTGATAATGCAGTACATTCATTGTTATTTCGAATTGTTTGCTGGTGTTGTTGAATTCTCTTATGTAAATATTGGCTAGATTGACCAATGTAAGTATCATTGCATTCAGATCAATTTATTTTATATATTGAGTTTATTGTGTTCTTATTTCCTGGTTTGAGTTCAGAAAAAAGTTTATTTCCTGTAATGTTATTTGGGTTTTCAGCAATTTTAATATTAAATGGTGCTAGGCATTTTTGTAATGGTTTATTTATATCGGGAATGTACGAAAGTGAAATATATTTTGATGGATTAGTTTTGCTATTAAATTTTAATTTGTTGTAATAGTTGTTAATTCTCTGTTTAATAATGGATTCATAAAAATGTTTAGGATAATTATTTAAATCCAAGGTATTTTTGATTTTTATAATATTATTAGGCCTGTATTTTGGATGTGATAATTGTACTGCTCTATCAGTGAGGCCAGTGACAACACTCTTCTTGTATTTTATGGGAGCGTATGAATTATAGTTTAGATATCGTTGAGATCATACCTCTTTTGTGAACCAATTTGTTGATATTCGACCGTTGTTGTCATATTCTATATTCATATCTAAAAAATTAATAGAACGATTTTTGTCCATTTCTATGGTGAGTCGTAATTTTTTATTGAAATTGTTAAAACGTTTTAGAATATTTTCAGTCTGGTCAATTGGTACGCAAAGGATACAGTCGTCGACGTATTTTTTGAAAAAAATTGGTTTTCCTGGTAACTCTGCTAAAACATTGATTTCTAAATATTCAAGTACTAAGTTTGTAATCGGAACAAAAATTGGAGATCCCATTGCTGTTCCAAAAATTTGTTTATAGAAACCGTCACCAAATTGAAAATAGGTGGAATTCAAACACAAATCAACCGCCTCGCAAAACGCATCTGAGTCTAATGGTGTGAAAATATATTGCCCTTCCGTACATTCGCGATATAAATAAACCATTACAAAAATGCCTAAAACCATTTAATATTAAAACTGCTGAAAAACCAAATAACATTACATGAAATAAACTATTTTCTGGACTCAAACCAGATAATAAGAGCACAATAAATTCATTATATAAAATAAATTGTTCTGATTGCAATGGTAGTTACATTGGTCAATCTAGCCGATATTTACAAAAGAGAATTCAACAACACCAGCAAACAGTTCGAAATAACAATGAATGTACTGCATTATCAAAACATTCACTCGATAAAATCACACTTTTAATTTCAACAACGTAGAAATAATAACTACAAAAAAAATAAAAGTAAAATATTAATCAAAGAAATGATAAATATTAAGAAGAATCCTGATAGAATTGACATAGACAACTTAAGTTGTATATATACGAACTTACTATTATAAACGAATAAAAAATAGGTCTCTAATTCTAATTTAATTAGGACACTCTGTACATACATTTTAACCATCTTTAACATAGTTCTTTGTTTATATTATTTGTTTTTATGTATATTAATCGTCTTTTTCAATTTAGAAATACTACTGTACAGTGGTAGATAAGTCTCTACGGAGGCATAATCAAAAAGTAAGTTTTAAAGAAATATATTTTAACTATATGTATTTAAATAAATGTATTGTGTTTTCAAAAAAATTTTAGAAAGGTTTGAAAATGGTTTAAATAAAATAAACCGAAACGTTACCACTATAAGCAAGTTATTTTATATCTGACCGAAACCCATGAAAATATAAGTAATTTTTGGAGAAGTTTCGATTTGTTGGCATGATACAGCCTCCGATTCATTTACTAGTGAACAATTTTATGATTAGATATTGTTTAAAGTGTCAAACAGATCATTTTCGGCTCACCAGAGCCAGTACAACGGGTCCTATAAATCCGGATATACTACATTTATGGTAATTTTTTGGAGAAATTTTGATTTGTTGGCATGATACAGGCTCCGATGTGTTTACTAGTGACTAATTTCATGATAGAATATTGTTCAGCGCCTCTCACAGATGAATCCTATTGATTTTCAGCTCACAAGAACGAGTACAACGGGTCCTATACATCTACATATACAACATTTTTGGTTATTTTGTTAGCATGATACAACCTTTGAAGTGCAACATGTCACCAATTTTATGATTAAGTATTGTTCAGGACATGTCACAGATGAACCCTATTGCCACCAGAGCCAGTGTTACGGGCGCTGTGGTACTTGAAGTATAAATGCGAAAAAGTGAGCTTTAATCCTTAAAACTGTTTATTATACTTTCAGTTAAGGTAGAAACTAATTCTACGACGTATTTTCCATTTTTTAAATAAAAGTGGCGCCATCAATTTTATGTAAGGTGGATAATTTTCATTCAAATGATTTACGTAGTGATTGTGGATAAAATTATTTATTTTCAGAGTTGGTTACATTCCAAAAGAACGATAGTGCAACATTTTTATCGATGTACTGCTTGGGATGCAACGAAAAGCTGCCATTAACATATCAATATAGGCATTATCTAGTTTTATTCCAAAAATTCAGTCTACATGATGATGTATCCGATTTTTTACAAAAAATTTAGTAGATCTAGAGACTAAATAAGATCTTCTTTTTCTTATAGGCGATAGTTATACACGTCATCCTAATTCATATCTCCCAGCCCACGAATATAACATTCCTACAGAAGCCGACGAAAGCCTTCGAAGTCCTGGTGCAGATTCTGACGATGTCGAACCGTATGGATTCCCTAGTAATAGAAATAGACGAAAAATCTGTGATGACGATATGGCTTCTGTAATTACAACTTTAGGTGAGTAGAAAATTCATTTTATAATTCAGAAAAAAATGCATCAAAGTCCTTTAGAAAACTGACGGACTAAAAATGTTGTTAGACTATAGGCGTTTTAAATGAAACTTACTGTTTCTATTTAACTCCACAGTATATTGAAAAATGTTAAAAATTCAAAAAATTGACAATTGTTTCGATATTACCTAAATATCATCGTCAGAATGACAGAAGTTGCATTTCATTTGATGCCTATCTGATGTTTAATTATTTTTGGCTAGTCCAGACTTAATATATGTTAATAGAAAAAAGAAAATGAGATATTACAAAAATTAAAGCTTAGATATTATTAGCCCTATGGGGATATCCTGGATATCATTTTCCCCCATTAAGATCAGTATAACTGTGCAATGATATAGAAAACCAGGAATACTATATCTGCTGATCTTTACAATTATCACTTAAGAAGACAGTTTATTAGTGGAGAACTCGCTAGATTCATCTTTTCATTGACGACTTCATATTGTGGGTTTCTTAAGTGTCTTCTAATTTCCAATTCTTCAAGGAAATCCAGTTCTTGTTTCTTATCACAAATATGTAGTACTTCTAGTTCTGTTTTAGGTGTCAATGAATAATTGGTGTCAAGTAGATGTCTGGCGTAGTGGGTTTTATCTGGTTGTTTTAATCTGTATGCTCGTAAGTGTTCACTGTATCGGATTTCAATATTTCAAAGGGTCTGACCCAAATAGACAGTATTACATTCTGGACATTTAAGTTTGTATATACCAGATTTCTTTAATGGTGATATTTTTGTTTTTACATTTAACAATTTTGTACTTATGTTACTTTCTGTTTTAAAAGACATCGTTGTATTTGTTGCTAAAGATATTATCTTTGAAATATTATTAGAAATATTTCCTGCATATGTTATGGTTTTATAAGTTTTTATTTCTTTAGTTTGTTTAGGAAATCTTAGTTGTAATGCCACTTTTTCTTTTTTTTACTAATTAGTTTATTTATCATATGTAATGGGTAACCGTTGGATGTTGCTATTTGTTTAATTGTGTTAATCTCTCTATCAAAATTAAATTTGTTCATAGGAACTGAAAATGCACATCAGTGTGTGTTGGTTTTCGGTGAATCGAATAATCAAGTACATTATTAACTCTTTGAATTTTTAAATCAAGAAAATTGATTGAACTATTATCTTCAACTTCTAATGTAAATTTAATTTTTGGGTGTAAATTATAAATGTGGTTGAAAAATATATCTAATTGTCGTTCACTATCCATAAAACAAGCTAATATGTCATCTACATATTTATACCATAATAAAACATTTTTTGAAATATTACTTTCAAAGGTTTTTCTTTCTAAACTGTCCATAAAAATGTTTGCCAAAATTGGCATTGGTAAACCTTCATTTTGAATATATATCTTATTGTCAAAAGTGAAATAATTCTGATTAATGCATACATCAAATAAATTAAGTATATCTGATATTATTCCTGGATTAATATTTTTATCTTATAGTAACTTTTTTACAAGTATTAGACATTCTTTCAGGCGAGGATCTGGGGGTGGGGCACAGGGGCACGTGCACCCCTCCCCCCCCAACGAGTCAAAAATACACTACATATAATATAAATATTTTAATATGTTTTAGAGAATTTGAAGTTTTAATTCATAGTTGTCTTTCAAATACTTAAATAGCTATACTGGTTATATTTCACAATAACTAAGGACATTGTTAACATAAAATAGAACGTATAAAGAGCCGCTTCAAGGACGCAGACACCGTGCCAGCGTCCTAGGCCATCAGTATATGGTGTACGTGTATATGGCTGCGTAGTTATGGAGTTACAGCTTTTGAATATCTCCGCCAGGGGCCGAGTCTCCGCTCCTCCGCCAGTCGCCAGAGCACTGTGACTGCTGCCCGGACACCCGCCTTTTTCTTAGTTTAGTTGCAGAGATTGTAATAGTTCCACGTTTATATTGTTTACTGTGACATTGTAAAGTGAAAAATGAGCCGAAGCGGAGGAAAGAAAATGCAACTAGGTCTTGAGTCTTTCTTTTCTAAAAAAACTAAGGTTAGTTTACAAATTACTTACAATAATCTATGATTTTCCGATTATGTAGCTGTTATGTTATAGTTTATAGCAAATTTTAAAATATTTTTTTGCGAACTAGTATGTCCTACCTGTGTTTTTTCTCAGTCAGACGCATCAGAATCGCAGGAGAAGGATGCAGCAGACTCTGTCACTCTAGAAGGAAGATGCTTTTCTGAAGAAGGTCTTACCGCAAACGACCATGCATTGGAATTAGCGGCAGATATGGCCAGTTCATCTGCAGTTTTTCGTGATTTCGGCCAACGTTTGATGAAGAAGGAGGACATTTCTTCACTTACAGATGAAGAAAAATATCAGTGGCTGAAAAACTGTTGGGTACCCTCACAAAACTACAAATTTCCTGTAGTGCCAGAAGGAAACAAAAACCTTTATTTTCAACAGAGTTGGCTGCATATTTATGACTGGCTGGCTTACAGCAAACAATTACAAGGGGGTTTGTGCAAATATTGTATTATGTTTGGTAAATGCGAGGGCGGAAAGAATGACGTAAAACTAGGAAAATTAGTTGTGGAGCCTATGACTACATATGAAAAAGCTATAGAAACAATGAAGCATCACTCATCTACGGAATACCACAAAAGAAATACTGTAGCCTATCATAACTTTTGTATGACCCATGAGGGCAGGGCAAACAACGTAGTAGCGAGAATGAATGCTGCGGAAAGAAAAATATACCACTAAGGGGACACAGAGACGATGGTATCATTGACAACCACAACGGCAGAGCGATCTTTTTCAACATCGCGTCGTCTGAAAACATACTTGCGCAGTACTATCACCGAAGATAGACTTAATGGTTTTGCCTTACTTCACATTCATCAGGACATTTCTAATGTTATGAAGGCTGAAGATGTGTTGGACGTGTACATAAGAAAACATAAAAGAAAATTGTCTTTAAAGGTGTTGTAAATATTAATAAATAAACCAAATGTGTTCTATTCTTTGTTTGTTTGATTTATTACAAACAATTGTTTTGTTCGGATGTAGATTATAATGGTAATTACATGAGAAATACATATGAAAATATAGGCCTAAAACGCATAATTCTGCCTTTATTTTTCTAAAAAGTTACCGGGGGTATTCCAGACCCCCTTACATAAATCCTGGATCCGCCACTGCATTCTTTAGGAGGATTTTTAGTGAACATATTAGTAACATCAAATGAAATAAGCTTAGAGCTATCTTGCAAGTTGAATGCTTTTAATTTTTTGATCAGTTCCATTGAATTTCTAATTGAATATTGAGATGTATATCCGTAACTATTAAGTATATTGTTAAGTTTATTTGCCAATATATTATTAGGAGTATTATTATAAGAAACTACAGGTCTAATTGGTTTCGTTATTTTATGTTCCATATAATTGTGGAGAATGAGGATTCTTATTTATAATGGACCTCTCTACGTAATCACTGAAAAGATAATTTGAATTATTAATAATATTTCTAACATTATTAGAAAACTTTTTTGTTGGGTCTGCTCTAAGAACTTTTACATCGCTAGATTCTATAAAGTTATATATCTTTGAATTATAATCATTAGTTGTCAATATGACAGTAGCGTTCCCCTTGTCCGATTTTGTAACTGTTAGGTTATTATCTTCTACTTTCTTTTTTATTGAATTTAAAACTGTAATGTCAATTTTTGTTTGACGTTTAACTTTTGAAGGTTCAATATTTTTGATTAAATTGGCAATTTTTAGTTTCTCATAAAGAAAATTATTTGAATTAGATTTTAAAGCTATTTCTGACTCTGTAGCCATTATCTGTTTAATATTATTCGTAAATTTTGGTGGTATGCTGTACTTTAAACCTTTATTTAATAATTCGATTTCTTTATCTGTAAAATGAGTGATGCAAACTGTGTTGGTATGTAATTACTTACAGTTTCATGATGTTTATAGTATTGAACTCAATGTTGTGTGTCTTCAAGTTTCTTTAGCTTTTGTTCTTGTTTCTTAAATTTCTTGTGCTTCATCGTGCTGACACTTTCTCTGATTTTGTCATCTAAACAGTCAAGTTCTACTGGATGTAGTTGGAACGTGAGTTCAGAATGTACAACTTTTATGTAGTTGTCTATAAGGAGTCCCTTATTTTAAACCATTTCTTACATTCTTCTCTAAGCCATGTTGCTTGTTTATTAGACAAACGTGTTGAACATTTTTAATAGCTACTGTTACGAATCTAGCAATAATTTATTTTGTTTCATTTTTAATTCCTCTTGTTATTGTCTATACTTGTGAATGCTGCATTTGCGCGACACTTATATCGCCGGATTCAGATATTCGTTGAAAGTTAGTTAGTTCCGCTACAACTCCGAGTTCGCTTATGCCGCATGTGTTCCCACATGTTAGTGGGCAAAGTTTAAGGCAATAATTAATTACAGTTCATTTGTTCTTGCAATTTATATTTTTTTTTAGCTATTCGTAACAGTTACTTATTTATTGACTCAATCCTAAAATCTAACTACCTAAGGATGACCGCATAAAGGCGACTATAGATAGAAAAAAACATATAGAATGAATAAAATAATTAAATTATGAGTTTTTTCGTCACAAGTTCATATTTTATTTTCTCCTAATTTGATAATTTTCATAGTTTCAAATCTCCCGATAGCTTCTGATAGCAAATAATTTTCCCCTTTAACGTGTTTGTTTGAATTGCTGTAATTTTTGAAAAGTCTTTGTATACATTTACATACAAACGTGCTAGATATAATATCACTTTAATTACCTTTCAATATTAAATTACCCATTAGTGCTGATTATAATTACAACGTTCATTAATATCGTATCAGTTATTTCATCGGATCAAATTGAATACTTTTCACGTTAGGTGCTCGATTATGAATAATTAATTGCAGCTAGTTATAACTATTGAGCAATTAAGTCGATAATGCGATTATTTGGAGTTAATCGAGCTGTGGACTATCGATTCGTTAGACGAGTTAACGCATGAATCAGAGGGAATGAATTTTAAAAGCCTGTGGCCAGATGAGATACATCAGCACGTGTGTAAAAAAATGTTTAATGTGTTTGTAATTTTATCGTCACACAGTCCCTAGTAAAATTAATAATGTTGTTTTAATCTAAACTGACATTTGCTTATGTTTTACATATAATTTCTGCACAACCAAACATAATTTGAGGAGCTTAGAACAAAAGTGGCCCAAGTGCAAAATATTCATTATGGGCAAAATAAAAGCAAAAGAAAGTTCTTAGGGTTTGTAATGAACTAGATTTGTGGAGTGGACTGTTGAGTTTGTAGTTCACTACTGCACCTAAGTAGATGTGTTGTTTGTTTTTCTTAGATAAGGTTGTGGAAAAAGGACCAGTCGTAATTTTAAATAACGTTTAATAAAACACTTAAATACGACAATTTTAAACACGTAAATCACTTTACAACAAAATATTTCCAAGATAGAGCAACAAGAATGTACACAGCGAGTTGATAGTTGGTTACAGTTTTATAGAAGATACTAAATGCTCGTGATGTAGATATGTATACTTTTCCGCTAATTCTCGAACGAAGTCACAGAAATGTGCACGTTTTAATATTGCGTCGTAACCCGAGAAATATTTTAATACTTCAGGTAAATCGTAATTTTCCCGTTTTCAAATTTAAAATTCATATAATTTAATACTATTTGAGAGAGATTCGTTGATCTAGAATCTAGATATAGTTTTCACGCACACTATGTTTCGAACGCGAGAAATTGTCACACTTTATTATGTCGACCGATCGAGGTGGTGCTTAATTATGAATTGCTTGTTGAAAAACTGACTGCTCTATAACTGAATGTTAATTTCTATAGATGTACGGGTGGTCCTTAAGTAATTGTACATAGAAGAATGGTAGATTCCTGACTTTAAAATATTACGATTTAAACCAGCTTACTCTAATAAAATGTTGCTAATAACGAATATACAGGATGTTGAAAGTTAAACTTTAAAACTTCTTTTTTGCAACAACTTAACGTTTTTGGATATGTATACATAAAAATTTGGAAGTAGATGTTTTTGGGCACGAAGAATCATAATCTGGTACTTACTTCGATGTAATTTGTAGAGGGCGCTACATAGGCCACATTTGTGGCATCAATGTGCCCTAAATTTTTTTACTGTTCAAGTTAGCGGTATTTTTGTAAAAGAACATTAAAGCCACGTTATTTTAATAGAAAATAAGTGTACTTGTTATTAACCTAAAAACTTAACGGTTTACGATATAATCGCATTAAAGGGATCAGCTGCATGATTATTATTGAAAACATTTAGAATACAAATTAAAAAAAATAAGCTAAATAACATTATAATATATAACTTCAATTGTGTAACATTAAATGTTCAATATGTCCTCCATTCTCGTCGATGCATTTATCTACACGTTCCATAAAAGATCGTCTCAGATTAAACAACATCATTGGTCCAAAAAACCCGCTGCTCTATTTATTTCTTCCCAAAGTTGGTCGCTGATATTTATGGGATCCTTATAGACAAGTTGTTTCACGGCACCCCATACACCGAAATCGATAGGATTCAAGTCTGGACTACGTGCTGGCCAAGGAAAATGGCTACCACGACCAATCCAGCGCTCAGGAAATTTGTTATTTAAATATGTTTTAACTGCTCTCGTATAATGCGGTGGTGCACCATCTTATATAACCACGTATTTTGTCTTATATTCAGTGGCAAATCTTCCAATAGATTAATGAAATCATTTTGCATAGAATGTAAGTGGTTCTCATCATTCAAATTACGAGGTAACTCGTATGGTCCTAAGAAATTGTTACCAATGATACCACACCATACGTTTATTTTGAATTCATATTGGAAATGGCTTACTCGTTTATCATGGCGATTTTCAATAGCCCAAAGATGATTGTTACTTAAATTAAAAATATCACGGCGGTTGAAGGTAGCTTCGTCGGTAAATACTCGTAATATTCTGTCGACGAAGATGTGATCAAAATTTTGCCTGTTTCGGATAGCACTTTCAAATTGATATCTTAACGGTAGATCTGCTCGCAATAAATTTTGTACCGGAGTGAAATGGTATGGGTGATACTTCTCGAGGTGTAGTCTTTTTAAAATAGAAGTTTTACTGATTTCTAAAGCAGCAGATAAACGCCGTGTGCTAACTTGAGGATAATCTTCAATGCGAACCATTATTTCGTCATCTTTATCAGGCGTAATTATTCTTGGTCGGCCTAAGTTATTACGTTTAGAACGAAACGAACCACTTTCGCCTAAATTCCTAAATAGATTTTTGAATGTTCGATGATTAGGTTTCTGCCTGTTTGGATATCTTCTCAAATATTCTCGTTTCGCAGCACGCCCATTAAAATTTTGCTGACAGTAACTAGCAACCATACCTCTCATATCTGTATTAGAATAATTATTGTGCCTCGACATTTTCCGCTTTTTAAATTAACCAACAAAATGCAAACTAAATATTACAAGACTGACATAATATTGAAACAAATCGAATGCTTTGCTGTCAAAATCATCAGTGACGTCAGCCTACTACGTTAATAGTTTCCGAAATGAATAATTATTACTTTGGAAAGAAATAAATAGAGCAGCGGCTTTTTGGATCCAATGATGTTGTTTAATATGAGACGATCTTTTATGGAACGTGTAGATAAATGCATCGATGAGAATGGAGGACATATCGAACATTTAATGTGACACAATTGAAGTTATAATGTTATTTAGCTTAGTTGTTTTTAAATTTGTTTTCTAAATGTTTTCAATAATAATCCTGCAGATGACTCCTAAAATACGATTATATCGTAAACCTTTAAGTTTTGAGGTTAATAACAAGTATACTTTTTTTCTATTAAAATAACATGGCTTTAATATTCTTTTACAAAAATACCGCTAACTTAAACAGCAAAAAAAATTACGGCAGATTGATGCCACAAATGTGGCCTATGTGGCGCCCTCTACAAATTACATCGAAGTAAGTACCAGATTATGATTTTTCGTGCCCAAAAACCTTAATTTCCAAATTTTTATGTATACATATCCAAAAACGTTAAAGTTATTGCAAAAAAGAAATTTTAAAATTTTACCTTTAATATTCTGTATATTCCTTATTAGTATAATGTTTTTGTTATTTATTTAAACAATAAACGGGTGGGGTAAATTTCAAACACACGGTAGGCTCACTTACTCAATTTATTTAAACACTAAACTAATCACTAACACTTAATTTATATATACTCAGTATATTCACTTAAACTAATTTATATAATCACTTAATTTATGTTCACTTATTTACTGTTTATCTCACGATGTCAAATTATAAACTAAACTTATCCGCTGATCGGTCCTTTATTTATATTAAAGCCTTTTTTACTAGAAAATTTCGGACTGCGGCTTACACACACACAAAAACAATTGGTTCTGGCATTTTCTAGATAAGTCTGGTCACAAAAACAATGTTTAGATAAGATAGTCGGATTTAGGATCTATACCAGTGTGCTGTTTCGTAACATTAGCAACATTTTATTAAAGCAAGTTGGTTTAAATCGTAATATTTTAAAGTCAGGAATCTACCATACTTCTATGTACAATTACTTAAGGACCACCCTGTATTGGGTCGCAAGTTTTGGGGATATAACTTCCTCTTTCGGTTGAATGGTGATATATTTGATGTAAAGTTAATTACCCAATTACCATGAAGCGATAAATTGTGTCCTTTTAGTTATATCATGTCAATTCGGAAGTTTAGCGCGTAACCTCCTGCGTTCAGAGCTTCCCCAGATTAGTGATCGATCCCAATCATGAGGATAGTTCCCTGTTGCTCTTTTTTAGAGTTTAGGATCTTCCAAGCCCTAGTAGTGAGGTTGGAGTTCTGAACCTCGACAAGTTGGAGTATCTTCTCCAATTTCATGTCGTGGCTTCTTGGGAAGAACACCGTTATGCTGACCGGCTTTGGGATGTCGTCTCCACTTCGAGCCGCCAATTCGGGTCCTTCTCAAGAGTTTAATTTCGGCGCTGACCTCATGAGTCAGTCTGCCGGTTTTTGGGATCCACAGTCCACCAGTATCATTCCACAAAGGAAACGGATACCTGATAAGTGGATTCCCTTCTCCTTGCTCTGGCACAGCTCTTCCACAAAAGCGAAGAGCTGCTCTGCTTTCAGGATGACCCCAGGATAGTCCTTGAGCATTATTCCAACCCTGAAAGCCTTCTCTGTTTTAACAGCTGCTGAGTAACCAGTGGCTTGCCCGGTTACCGTTACAGCTGTTTTTGGTTTTATGCTAAGAGGTCGCTGCGGAGGAGTGATATGCTCCGGGCCTCTTTTTAGCTTTACCTTCCCCGTTGGTGGGGGTTGGGCTAAGAATAACCTGCTTGCTGGCCTCTTCTGGAGATATTCCCTGATTGAGAAGTCGCAGGTATTTCCGCACCCCTGCTCCACTTAGGCCTTTTCTCAATGGGTCGTCTATGCCGCCCGGTTCTCCCAGTACTGGGAGGTCGAACGGCATACAACCTTTGTGCCGTTTGGCCTTTTTCCCTCTGTGAGGTGCCCGGATGAAGAGGTGGAGGTTTTCTCCACTACTTTTCCGGTGGAAGTTTTCTCCACTACTTTTCCGGTGGAAGTTTGAATTATCTGTCCATAAATGATCCTACGAGAAGCTAGGGTCATTACAGTCCACCGCTGCAGAGCCCCGCATGTAGAGGTAAGGGGTTTAATACAATGGAGTTCCCCCTGGTGCTCCAAGGTCGAAACCAGTAAGGACTATTCGTCTATATAGCCACGCATTCTTCGGCCTGGTTTCCCACCTTGACTTTAGGTTTTTAATGAGGTTGTCTCCTCTTGGTCCGGGCATTAAAGCTAAGACCCCCCTTCCATCCCACTAGCCCGCGAGACTTGACCACAGACAGCCAGGAGACATTGGTACAACAGGTGATTTCGAGGTAAGCTCGAAATTTCACCTGGCTTCGTAACCCTGTGTGCAATCCCTTAGCCACGATACTACAGCTGGGATAGGTAAAGTTTGTCCGCGGCAGGGTATTCCAGGGCTGCCTGTTGAGCTTTTAGACACAACGAGCCCCCAGGTATTTCCCCGCAGACCTTCTCATATAAAATCATCTCAGAGGCCCCTCCTATCCGCCACCTGGAGACGCGCCGGGTTGATACTTCACCCCCTCCCCATCAATAAATACCCCGACGAACAGCGACGAATTACATATATACCTACTGATGTGATGGTAAGAGGGTTAGAAGAGCCTTCTTGCATTAAATAATAATTAAAATTCTTGAAGTAATTAAAATATTTTATTGAAATATAATGAAAAATAAACTTTTGACATTACATTTTTACGTGGCAGCTTGACTCCATTAACTTTTTACATTGACATTTTTTAGACAATCACACTACATGAATTAGCTATTAACACTTTACAACCTGACATTGTTCACCCCACATATTTGTTTTACCATATTTATTGTGAAAATACATAATTCAATAAATGAAATTTCAATTTCAGAAGAGAGACATTCCCTTTTGGGTTATGGAAGTAACAGCGACCTCTCGACGAACCTGTGCGAAATAGAAGACTCCGAATGCGAATCCGAACACAAACCTTTGAATAGCTACGTCGGTGGCGTTCAACAAACTTCAGTCTGACAAAAACCCTACACGGGTACGTTACGAAAAACCCGTTTCCTTGGATAGTATAAGATGACTGCTGTAACGCAACAGGATGACGTTCAATATTATTCGACATAAATATATCGTGAGTTAAGGACAGTTTAATCTAATTTAGCTAACTAAATCGTATCGGGAATTGAAGAATATACTTAAAAACAACTTATCGTATAGTTGGCATATCACATCGATTAACAGAGGAATTTTTACAAATAATTTTAGTTCAACTGTATTTATTTTAATTGCATTTTCTTCTATACTAGAAATTCAATAAGATGATTGTCACTGACTCGTTTAAAAAGCATAGAACGCGACTAACGAAAATTAATAGCGGATGTGAAGTTAGTAGTAAAATAATTTTATGTAGGAATAATCATGTATCTAATTTATGAGACACTAATATTCCTATGGAATTTCTACTGAAGAATATATTGTGATATACTGTTTTTTAGTGTTTCCTTCTCATAAAATTCCTCTGTTAACTGAAAGCTACTTAAAGAATGTAAATAAAAGGACCTAAATATTTTTGTAATGTTAGTGGAATATATTTGAAACAAATACAGGGTCCGTGTGTGTTTAATCCTGTTTAATTTCATTACGCCTTTTATTGTTTGTAGGTTATGGGATTAAATATACCAAAACCGTATGTTATGAACCATATTTGGAATTTCGATATTGATGGAACAAATAAATATTTAAATTTTGCTGTAACGATAATTATATAAATCGAAATTCACATTAACGGCATACAGTTTTTTTTGTTTCAATAATAGCATCATCGCCTCTTGCGTTTTAGTTTATAAGACTTTTTATATATTTATAATTTTAATAAATAATGTTTGATTTTTTACCATTATTATGAAAATCTTAAATCAACATTCCTAGATTGAATACAAGATTTGATGTTTTTAAACATGTACACTAGTAAGATTGTTTTTTTCAGTTGCAGCCACATTTATTATTACTAAATAACACAAAATAGTTAATTTTATTAAAAATAAAACAAGTTAAATTAGCATTAGTTATAAAACACTTTTTTAGTCAGATTTCTTGAAAAAAAATAATTTTACAAAGTTTTAAACCGATTATACTAGTAGATGAACAAAGCTATTTCTAGGACACAAGTAATTGCAAAGATGGAAGCTGTAATAGGAGTACCCCAAAAATCGCAAACATACGCCTTGCTAACTTAACCCCAGGAAAACGCAAGTCATCTGCTACGTATCCTGTATCATCTGTTATGTGTCCTGTGTCATCTGTCATATGTTCTGTGCATCTGTCATATATTCTGTGTTCTATGTCATCCATCATATTTTCTGTGTTTATGATTTCCCATGTTTGCTTATTTTTATCCAATGAAGATTATAATCTTTTACTACGAATTATATATACAAATATCTACTAGTCTACTCCCATTCACTTATTGGTATCCAATTTTCATATAAACCACTTCCAGCTGGCTTTATTTCATTAAACTTGCTTTCTTTCTATTTTCTCAGTAATTACTTTTATCTCAAATTCCATTGATTTTGTCAGTTTTCTAACTTAAGTTTTGTAATAAAAATAGCTGCGAAATTCATTTGCAACCTTTAATGGGGCGTTCAACTATTATGTAACGCAACTTTTGTAGATAAAATCAGCCATAATTCAAATAAGTAGGTATGCAAATAAAAAACAATTCGAGTTGCTGCTCTAATGTCCACGAGTTTGCCAGCCACTCTTTCATTACTGGCATCTGGAGAGCTGACGAAGAGGGTTCCGGTTGTTAAACCACTTGCATCAAGTCGAGCGAATCGGCATCCTCAAACGATGTTTCACAGCGGCACACTATGCTGCAAGTCGCTGTGGCCGTACTCTACTTTCACGACGGTCTTGAGCAGTCTTGTCATTCACTTAACGGCTGTGCTCCAGCTCACTGTTGTGGGGTGAGAAATGGATCCCACAAGCGGCACATATTCTATTCAAAACTTCCATAATCCTTTGTCTAGCTGACTAGGTGCCACGAGTTTGCTTGAGGTTTGAAGGATTGGCCAGGAAAGTATCCGGAAAGACAGATTTCAATGGACCCCTTGAGTGGAGTAAAGTTTCATCATAACAACATATTCTCTTTAAATTTTTCTTGGACATATTTGGAGTTTGTCATCAAATTAATTAGTTTAAAACCACCCAATTGTTGTATTATTTGAACTTCCAATATTGTTTTCAGGGCTTCCTCTTCTGTATCTTTGGAATCGAGGAAATCATCGACATAAACTTTCTCAATTATCGCCTTTTTTTATTTCTCATCGTTCCAATTATTGACAAATTGTGCGCATATCGAGAAACATGTAGCTCCAAAAGTCATGATGTTCATTTCATAAATGTCTGGGTCTCTAGCATATTTCAGATCTCTCCAAAGACGTCGTTGTAAGCTCCTCTCTTATTTCCGTATTAACACCTGGTGAAACATTTCCTTCACATACGTAACGTATCTGTAATTTGACATCGTCAACTGAGTAATTGTCGTCCTCTTCGGAATCAGACTCCAAACATGTTTCTTTTTTTTAATTCGTGTGATTTTTGTCTATATTGCTAGATCTTTGTCTATAATTTTTTCTTCTTTAAACTTTTCCAAATCATCTGACTCATCGTGAACTGAGTAATTGTCGTCTTCTTCTAAGTTAGATTCCAAACATGTTTCTTCTTGGTATTTTGTATTTATTGCTTGATCTTTCATATTTTCACCTCTTCAGTTAAGACTAGGTGTCTTTTTTTCGCTAAACGTAATAAAGTTTCTTATTCGTGTTATTTTTCTCAGGCGTTTCAGTCAAAATTCTTGATTTTCGTTTTCTCGAGTTCCTCTTTAAATTTCTCTTACATGGAGCTGCCTTTAGTAGTGATTTTGCCATTTCTATATTATTTTTATTGGTCAATAAGTCAATGTGTAAATTTTTATTAGAAGAACTGGGTAAGGAGATGTCATCCAAAGCTTTTAAATTTGGCAATGTAATTCTGGAGAAATTAATATGTGTCCGCATTTAAAGGACCGGCTTGGGGTTCTTCTAAAGTGGTGATGGGTTCTTGTGTAGTTTTTTTGTTCAAATTCTGAGCAATTTGCTGTGTTTGTGCGTCCTGATCGACAAGCCTGTCTGCATTTGAAGGACCGGCTTGGGGTTCTTCTAAAGTAGTGATGGGCTCTTGAGTACTTTTTTTATTCAAATTATTTGCTTGTGTGTATCTGTGCCTATCTGTCACAACATCCGCTTCAAAGTCTTCCTCGGAGAAAGCATTTCTGGAAATCATGGATTGTTAGTGTCTTCCCAGAATTGGAAAGAAGCCAATCATTTTGCATTAGAGAATACTTTGGTTTAAATGGACCCATCACTCTGCCACATCCAACGGCTGCATCCGGTGGGGGCAGTGAGGAGGAAAAATTACCAAGACCATTCCATTTTCCTTGTCATATATAACCGCTTCCAAGGAGCAGTGACTGTCATGGTTGTCCATTAACATTAATATGGGGTACTATTTAGTATTCAACACTTTAATAACTAAAGAGGCGGTCATTTATCCACTCTTTGGACTGTTTGCAAGACCAATACCTCCAGGTGGACGTCTTCTTAGCATTTGATCGTTAAACTGCCCTTGGAAAAATAAAAACTAGAGGAATTGTATTTCCGGTCCGGACACATCGTCATTAGTTAACCTCTTTCAGCTGACACTTCTTGACCCACTTGTTTTGTACCTTTTTGAGCAACCACGTTTGGACTACTGTCGTTATGCTAGTTTCATCTAAATTAAAAACTTTTTGTGGTGTAAATGGATAAAATTTAAGAACTCATATAAATAAATAAAATAAATTATACAGACAGTATCATAGATGCGGGATGGCAATAATAATAATTTGACCAAAATACAAAAGAAATCATACTACACAGTTCGTATCATTTTAAATTTGACTCACCAATTTGTAGACTGGGTGTTCACAAAAGCGCCGACGGCGGCGACTCGCGTTTCGAACGTTAAACCCTTCAGAGCGCGTACAGTAGACGCTCCCTTGTAATTTTTTCTTTCCTCCTTTCGGAAATTACACTAGATAAGTTAAAACACTACTTCTTAATTATATGTGATTTGAACTCCGAGGACTCCTCAAAACCGCTATTCGCGAACCCCAAAAGACTCGACCGCTGTCGACCGCAAGTTTTTACCAACTCCCTTCATTTGTTACTTATTCGTGGCTTCTCTATTTTTGCTATGTCAGCTTCGTTTTATTTTTTACATATTTCTTTCTGATTGGGTGTCCCTATCGTTCGATGACGTTGCTCTAGAGCTTTTTTTCCTCGATTCAACAGAATTTCTTTAGTTCGACATAATTATTATTTCCTGTTAATGAGCATTCCTTTTGCAACAAATTCAGACTGCTTAGCTGACTGGTTTTTTTATTTGCATGTCAATGTTCGCTTTCTTTAATTTAAAATTTACAATATAAAATACAGGGTGATACTCCCTATATTTCTTAATTTGGTATATATTACACTATATTCAAATCAGCCCCAGGTGACCATTTCTAATATTTTCATGAATAAAAAAATTAATGTTATTCACAGAAAATGCAGTTAAAAGGTAACATATCTATATCATTTGAAAAGTATGTTGCCCTAAAAACAAATCTACTTACCAAATAAAAGTTATTGCACTTTTAAATGTTCACTAGTTAAACCAATTTAACGACGCAAAAACAATGAGCATATGCTGTCGCCACAAATATTGCAGAACAACTGGAAACTGAACACTCACGTGTCAATGCAGTTACGCCAGTGCGTAAATTGTCTGAACTGCCTACCCAAATGTGACAGTGGAGGTAAATTTAAAAATGTTCAAATGTACCCCCGTAAAATACAACAAATACATTAAAAGTGTTTAACAACATATAATTTATTAACAGTGTAAGGCATGAAATTGACTATAAAATGTAGTATTCCTTGTGTACAACAATATCATTTTTATGGATATTGACGACATCTTTATTCTCTGAGATTATTGGTCGTTTCCTTTTTTTGTAAGAAATATAAACAGCGTAATCAGATGTCACAGTATTTTCTACTTTACGAATAAAATATCCTGCCATTTTCTCTTTTACATACACTGTCGAGCATAAAACTAAGGTCACCCAGTAATTTGAATATATTGTAGAAATTTTTATTTTTCTCTGTTGTAACATAGTTTATTAACGGATTGCTTGTTTGCTAGTTTTTGTAGTTGAAAAATGAACAATTTCAATTTTATGTGCTTTTCATTAAAACGAAAGAAATTTTAAGGAATTCAGTAGCTAGTACTTCCTCCTCTGGCAGTGATAACAGTCTGCAAACGATGAGGCATGCTCTGGATGACATTATGTGAAAAATTTTCCCATTCCTGCACTAGTATGTCGCGAAGTTCTCTAGAATTTCTGGGGGCCGGCGCATGTCTACGAGATCGAAAAGTTACTTGACACTTCAAGGGTTAGGTGTAATCCAGATATATGCTTTACCGACTTGTTCTAATTCTAAACTCCGATGTTTGGGCATGCATTTTCATTTTTTTACTAGGTGACCGTCTTCTTCTTCTTATAATGCCTAACAGGATTCCTGCACTGGCGACTGTCCCTTGGATGTTTCTATTTATTGTAGCCCTATGTAGCTCTGTTCTGCATGCCTGTCAACTGTCGGATGTTTCGAAGCCAGGATAATTTTTTTCTACCTATTTCCCTTTCTCCACCTTCGATTTTGCCTTGAAGAATGAGGCGCTGAAAATGTTAACATTCTCCACGTATGATATGTCCCAGGTATGAAATTTTCCTTCCTTTTATATATACGAAGAATTCTCGGTCTTCTAGTTCAGCTCTTTGTAGTACTTCCTCATTTCTTATGTGTTCGGTCCAAGTTATTTTAAACATTCGCCACAAGGTCCACATTTCAAAATCTTCTTCTTATTTATTGTTGTTATTTTTAATGTCCATGTTTCCACCCCAGATAGTAGGACTGACCATATGTAACATTTCAGCATTCTGTATCTAAGTTTAAAATTCAAATGTCGACAAGAAATTTTCGAAGTTTTATAAAGACTGTCCTTGCTTGTTCCATCCTACTTCTTATCTCTTGTTCCGGGTCCTATCTTTCATTAAGCATACAACCTAGGTATCTGAACCTTGCAACTCTCTCAACCACCTCTCCATTTATATGTATTTTAGCGTTTGGGGGATTATTTTTACTCACTACCATTACTTTGGTTTTATTTATGTTAATTTTCAACCTACTTTTTCACTTGCTTCGTTAACCAGGTTATTTACGGGAAGCCAGTTTATCAGCATTCTATAAGTTAAAAAGCATTGGGGACAAGATACAATCTTGTCTTACACCCTTTTTTTATCTCAAACAGTTCCTTTGTTAAGCGATTTATTCGAATTTCTGCTTTCTGGTTCCAGTATAAGTTGATTATAAGCCTTATGTCTTTATCGTGTCTATGTCTTTCAAATATGTTATCAAGAGATCACGTTAAACATTAGGTGACCGTAGTAGTATCTAATTCTATTTAAAAAATATTATATAAAAGTGACCACTGTGCCCTTATGTCCACTGTACCTCGGCCTCCCCTATGTTTGAATAACAATTTTGAATATAATTATCAGTTGCGAAGAAAAATTGTAACACATTTACCAACCAACTTTATAGTATGTATTTTTCAATTGTCGCTTTTCTTGTAACTTCACTCATCATTTTTCCCAACGCGTCAAAAATGCAAGATTCAATCTAGTGACTGATAGATTTGTCAACTATTATTTTTTTAGTTTCATTTTAAACTCACGTTTGAGTTTAAACAATTTTTTATTTAGATATGTTTCTGTGTATATAGACTCACCCAGTCTTTAATAAAAAAATTTTAGATATCACTTTTTCAAAATCTGACTTGAAATTAGTATTGAATTCATTATTTATTTTTATTTTTGCACTTATATGGACGTCAAAATCACATTTTATTCAAGACTGGAGCTGAAATCTTTCTTCTTTTAAATAATACTGCTAAGGACTCACTTTGTATAGGAATAGTTAATCAGAATACACTTTCAGTACGATATGAATGTTCTAGTAAATAAAATGAAAAACAAAATCAAAGTTTTGCTACAGAACTGATTAAAATAGGAAAAATTATGTGTTTTTTTTAAGTATTGATAAATACTAAAATAGTTAGATTCATTCCAACTTTCATTTTTTCTCTACCTAGTTTATTTTATATTATTTCTGTTTGTGATAATCTGCATTTATATTCAGTATGTTTTGTGCAGTTTGACTGATTTCTATTTCTTAAACATCAATCCATAAATTGTTGTCGCCAATACGGACCTATCAGCATCCACCTACGCCGACCGCTAGCGACAAGTCGTAGAGGGATCAAGGAGGTACAACAACTGTCACGACTGACAGCATTCCATTCTTTAATATCGACGTTACGATATACATGTTTCAATTTTGTAAATCTTTACGATCTTTGTTAATAGTCGATAAATATATAATTAAAACTTTTGTTACGTGAAATTCTGAAAATTATTCACTTCTACTCAACATATGGTTCTTCGAGCTTGGATGAAACATTAATTTGCTGACAACATTACAGGTTAGTGCCTCCTTTCCTATACCATCCTAGAACGAGCACAATTTTATTTGACATAAACTACATAATTTACTTTACGAATCACAGAAATTCACAAATCCATTTACGTATTATTTACAAATTACAAATTTGCAGCAAGGTATTTGGTGGATTTAACGTTTTCTATTTCTCTACATTATGTCAAACATAAATTAAGTGAAACGTACTTCCATAAAAAGCGCTTTGACCAGATTTGCAAACCATTTTCGAGATAATTTCGTTTCGGTCGAAAATGTAGAACAAACTAACATCGAAGATTTGCAGATTCGGCTAAAAAAGGCCGAAGAACTTTTGGAAGAATTTAATTGTGCTCAACTTGCAATTGAGAGCGAAGATAAAGATTTCGAAATGAATTATCCTATCATTCATTCCCCGGAAAGGCAAAAATTCGAAGATGATTTCTATGCAATCACTTCAACTGTTAAAAAATTCATTATTTCAAAAGGAGTTAAAAAAGACATTAACGATAGTAGTTATCAACAATTCAATAATAACAGTTCCACAACTGATCAGCATTTGCTTAATATTCGTTTACCACAACTCAATCTACCTACATTTGATGGAAATCTCACACAGTGGTTATTTTTTAGAGATAGTTTCAAATCAATTATTCACGATAACACAGCGATGTCAAACGTTCAAAAATTTCACTATTTACGTCTTTCATTACAGGGAAGTGCTGCGGATAAAATAAAATCTTTACAAATATGTGATGATAACTATGAGGTCGCTTGGAAGTTACTTTCAGATCGTTTCGAAAACAAACAAGCATTAATAAAAAATCACGTTAAGGCTCTTTTTGATGAATTACCCACACTTAAAGAGGAGTCACATAAAGGTTTAAATTTAATATTAGACGGTATTGAAAAAAATTTAAATGCATTGAAGGTTTTGAGGCGTCCTACTGACCAATGGGATGATTTGATTATTCACCTCGTAACGACAAAATTTGACAACACTACAAAGCGTGAATAGGAATCACGGGCCGACTCAAAAAACATACAGAGTCTTGAAAATTTATTGGAATTTTTGAAAGACCGTTGTCGAATTTTGTCGTCATTAGAGTGTGATTCTGTGGAAGGATTTAAACATCGTGCTTCGAAACAATCCATCCAAAAACATACGAAATCGTTCGCTACTATTTCAAATAAGGTTATATGCGTTCTATGCAAAAATAATCATAGTTTATATTCATGCCCTGAATTTAATAAATTAACAACAATGGAAAGACTGAACACTGCGAAACGTTTAAGGTTATGTATAAACTGCTTAAGATCTAACCATCGCACGAAAGAGTGTAAGTCAGCTGGATGTCGACGATGCGGCAAAGTGCATCACACTATGTTACATTTTCAGAATAGTGATGATGGAGAAAACGGCACTTCGGTTGACAATGGTACCACAAATAGTACGGGGGCTCTTGGTACAGTTAACGATTGTATCAACTCACAACATACACTCACAACTAGTTTGTCTACTCCATCTCAAATATTACTTTCTACCGCAGTAATTACAGTTTACGACGTATTTAATAACGCACATCAGTGTAGGGTTTTACTTGATAGTGGTAGCCAGGTGAATTTTATTTCTGAGAAACTTTCAAAGCTTTTAAACCTAAACAAACATTCAATCAACATTTCAATCTCCGGTGTGAATCAAATGCAGAACAAAGTTCAATTTTACGTCTCTTTGAAATTCAAATCAAACATTAACGATTTCCAGAAAACAATATCTTGTATTATTTTACCACAAATTACAGACTATCTACCAACTTTATCCATACATTCAACAAGACTAAACATACCTAAAAAATTAACATTGGCAGATCCTAATTTTGATAAACCGGCTCCTATAGACTTATTAATAGGGGCTGATACATTCTGGGACCTCTTGAGTATTGGTCAAGTCAAGTTAGGTGACGGTCTTCCTACGCTGCAAAAACCAACATTAGGATGGTTAGTTTCAGGTCCGTTGTTTATAAAGAATGGAGATTTTACGTCACACCATTGTAGTATTTCAACAACAAACGATTTAGAAACACAGGTTGCAAAATTTTGGGAATTAGAAGAGTACCCTAAAACACGATTTTTATCTGACGAGGAAAATTATTGTGAGAAACATTTTAAGGACACCGTGTGCCGAAACGATATCGGTCGTTTTATCGTGACAATACCTTTGAAACAAGATATTTCTGTTCTCGGCCAGTCTAGAAGCATTGCTACTAATCGATTTTACAATCTTGAAAGAAAACTTGAAAAAAATCCCGATTTGAAATTGCAATATCATAATTTTGTTCATGAATACATTCGTCTAGGTCACATGGTTTTAGCTGATGAGCAGAATGATGACACGGGGTGTTTTCTTCCACATCACTGTGTATTAAAAGAAAGTTCTTTAACTACAAAGTTGCGGGTAGTTTTCGACGGCTCAGCTAAAACCACATCGGGTATTTCACTTAATAATATCATGATGGTAGGCCCCAACATTCAAGATAATCTGTTTTATATTTTATTAAGGTTTCGACTACATAATTACGTTTTGAGTGCTGATATAACCAAAATGTACCGTCAAGTACTTGTAAATGAAAAACAATGTAACTTTCAAAAAATTTTATGGCGATTTACACCCGAGAGAGAAATTAATGTGTATGTCTTGAAAACAATTACTTACGGATTAGCATCTTCAGCTTTTCTCGCGATCAGATCGCTACAAGAAATTGCACACCGTCATAAAATCGAATTTCCCCGAATTTCGGACATTATTTTACATGACTTTTATGTAGATGATCTCCTCACCGGTGCTAAAACTATCGATGAAATTAATTACATTAAGGACAATATTTCCAAACTTTTATTGATATATGGCTTTCCATTAAGAAAATGGATTTCGAATGCTAAAGATTTCCTTCTTGATGCTGAGCCCGGTTTAATACATATAGGAGACCAGGATCAAAGTAAAACGTTGGGATTGCTTTGGAATCCAACAAACGACGTTTTACAGTATTCTATTAACATTTCCAATCAGAAACTCAAAGTCACTAAACGTCAAATTCTGTCATCTACTGCCCAGATCTTTGATCCACTTGGGCTACTGTCACCTGTTACCATAAAGGCAAAGATCATACTACAAGAACTTTGGAAACTTAAATTGTCCTGGGATGAGTCCCTTCCCAGTAACATACATACAGTTCGGTCTCATTACCAATCACAGTTGCAACACCTCAATTCTATAAAAATACCCCGACAAGCATTATGTCCCAATCCTGTTTTCACACAGATTCATGGATTTTGCGATGCATCTCAGACCGCGTATGGCGCCTGCATTTATATTCGTTGTTGCGATTTGCTGGGTAATCTTACATCTCATTTATATTGTGCCAAAACACGCGTAGCACCGTTGAAGCTCTTAACTATTCCTAGATTGGAATTATCTGGGGCGCTTTTACTTGCTGAGCTCATTGACAAAGCACGCTTATGCATTTCTCAATACGACAACATTTTTTATTGGTCCGACTCTATGATATGCATTTCATGGATTAATTCATCCCCACACATATTAAAAACATTTGTGGCCAACCGGGTAGCACAAATTCAGAACCTTTCTGAAACTGGAGCATGGAAACATATAAGTACTCACGACAATCCCGCCGACTTATTATCACGCGGATTGACTCCACTCGACCTGGCAAAATCCGAATTTTGGTTTCACGGTCCTCCATGGCTCTTACAACATGAATCCACTTGGCCTTCTTATGACAACGACACCGCCATTTTGACTCCGTCCGAACTTCCAGAACTTCGTAATAACCTTGTTACATTCGTTAATGCTACTGATGACTTCATCTCATATATTCTCACAATTATCGAGTCACGTTCCTCTATCATGAAATTACAGCGCATATTCGCCTATTTCTTGAGATTTTCAAATAACATCAGGCATAAGTGTAAACCTAAACGCCAAGGCACATTGACAACTACTGAACTTGACGAATCACTTTACTTACTCATTCAAATTGTACAGCGTCATTATTTTTCTGACGAATATCACAAATTGTCACATTGTAAGTCAGTACATAAAAAGAGCAAACTTTTAAGCTTGAACCCATTTTATGATGAGGCGAATAAAGTGATTCGTGTAGGTGGTCGATTAAAGGAATCCGACTATGATTATTTGAAGAAACATCCAGTGATTCTTCCTTCAAATGGCCACCTGACTATGTTAATTGTCCGACAAGAACATATTAGGCTATTGCATGCTGGTCCTCAAGCTCTTCTGGCTTCGATCAGAGAAAGATTTTGGCCACTATCTGGTCGCAATCTTGTGAAAAGGATTGTGCACGACTGTGTACGATGTTTTAGATGCAAAGCAAAAACACATGAATATATAATGGGAGATCTTAGGCCATCACGAGTCACTCCATCGCGTCCATTTTCGATCTCTGGAGTTGATTACGCGGGACCATTCCAACTCCGTGACAGAAAAGGTAGAAACTTCAAAACTTTCAAGGCATATATAGCACTATTTGTTTGTTTTGCCACTATGGCTATACATTTAGAGGTTGTTAGTGACCTCACATCTGAATGTTTTTTGGCATCTCTGCGTCGTTTTATGGCTAGGCGGGGTAAATGTACAAAAATATACTCCGACAATGGTACCACATTTATTGGTGCTAACAATGAGATGAAATCCTTTTTCGATTCCTCCAGAACTAACATTGCTGAACAACTCTCAACCGACGGCGTTCAATGGCACTTTATAACTCCTAATGCACCACATTTTGGTGGTATTTGGGAAGCTGGCGTTAAATCTACCAAATACCATTTGAAACGTGTACTAGGTAACGCTTCTACTACCTTTGAAGAATTCACTACTATTTTATGTCAAATAGAAGCGTGTCTCAACTCCCGACCACTCTATCCAATATCATCCGATCCTAATGATACAAATCCCCTTACCCCGGCACATTTCCTGATTGGAGAAAGTCTGATGGCGTTACCAGAACCCAACCTATTGGACATTAGAGTGAATCGTCTTTCAAGATTCGAAAGAGTACAACAAATAATCCAACACTTTTGGTCTCGATGGAACAAGGAGTATATATCCTATTTGCAGACTCGAACGAAGTGGAAAATAAACCACCCGCAGCTAATTAAAATCGGTATATTGGTACTGATCAAGGAGGATGGACTACCACCCTTAAAGTGGAAGTTAGGCAGAGTCTCTCAAGTTCAAAAGGGTGCTGATGGCATCATACGATCTGTGACCGTCAAAACGTCAACCAGTGAGCTAAAACGCCCAGTGGTAAAAATCTGCATTCTGCCAAACCAACAATAATCTACATTGAAACCCTGAAGTGTTTCAAGGCGGGGGCTATGTTGTCGCCAATACGGACCTATCAGCATCCACCTACGCCTACCGCTAGCGACAAGTCGTAGAGGGATCAAGGAGGTACAACAACTGTCACGACTGGCAGCATTCCATTCTTTAATATCGACGTTACGATATACATGTTTCAATTTTGTAAATCTTTACGATCTTTGTTAATAGTCGATAAATATATAATTAAAACTTTTGTTACGTGAAATTCTGAAAATTATTCACTTCTACTCAACAATAAATAAAATAATAGGAAAACATGTACTACCATACCTGTCAATGTTAGTTATATCATTTTTATGGTAAGCTTTTCAGCATTTTTATCGAAAAGACTGTCTTTCATTCCATTGTTCAAAAAGTACTGGTTAAAATAGTATTATTTTATATAATCGATTCAAAAATAACTTGCAGAACATACTGAAATATTTTTAATCATTTTTACATGTAAATAATTCCAGTATTGGTAAATCTGTTTGTAAATTACTGAAATTTATATATTTTCAAATGTTCAATTGAGTTGTTAAATGACATGTGCCTAATAATTAAAGAATATATAATGATGGCAGCTCAATTCAGATACACATTTATACCGTTTAGAATATAAAAAAACTTGATATTTTTTCTTCCTGGTAGCTAAAATACCTGTTAGATATAATATGTAAAATTGCCATATAAGTTGTCTTGTCAGGGTTGTGTTCCAAAACATCATTTTTTATTAAAATGCATTTGTTTATATTTAATTTTTTATTGACAAATTTTACATATTAATGATATTTTAGATAACTGATTTTATAATCCCTACTATCGTAGGATGTATGAATTTTGATTTTTACTGTAAAATAAAATTTAATACAGAAAAGCGGGACGAAATTATAGACTTCTAGAATCGTTACTCATCAATTTTATATCTATTGAAACACTTATAATGATGTTATTTGAACAGGACCATTATTACTGTGCCAGGATATGTTTTGTTGCGTTTCTGCATGTGATACAGAAAATATTAAGTTGAAAAGATTATCTCATCTGTCTATATGTTTGTTAACTCATTAATTAAATGATGTTGAATACTCCTTTTTGAATTTGTACCACCCATTTGACATTTGTATTACCATTAAGTATATAAAATTGCTGTAATTTTTACATAAATGATCAAATAAACTGATTTTTATATATTTTCATTGTTTCAATCATTGAATAACTTGTCCATTGCCAAATACTTGTAACGTGTTTATTTTGGGATACACCACTGACTTTTGGTACAATCAGTATGGAGGGCATCAATTGCTCAAATATACAATATGTTTTACAATTTTTGGAAGACTGGCTTACACATCGTGGACATCATTTTTGTACTTACTGTCAGTGTTAGATTTTTTTGAAAGGAAAAGCACCGATCGCGGCTCACGGTCGAGAAACGTCAATTCACCGCTGAAGGAAATAAAATAAAATTAATTGCAAATGTTTGAAATCCGAACAAGTATTTTAATTTATTGGTACCTACTAGTTAGGCCACCAAGAGTACTTGTCAGGGATAGAGTATTTGTTAGGTTGTTGAATAGAGACAAAGTGATCTCATTGATTTCTTTGGATAGGAAATTTTTGAATCGGCATTTCGTAGAAAACAAGAAACGAGGTAGGTTTTACTGCACCTTGTGATTTGTGTAGAATATAACACTTTTAATAGGGTGAGCTGCCTCCTTAAGATCTTAACTATTCAAATTTGATTTATCCATCATTTTTGTTGTCATCTCAAAATCAGAAATGTTTTAAAAATAGTTTTTGTTCGGTTAAATACGGCTATGTCTCGTTTTGTTTTGTAAGACATGTGCTTGATCTTGAATGTATACTCCACGCCCAAAACAACAGAAAAATAATGTCTTCATAGTGGAAGCCCATTTGGTTGAGACGACACATGAGGGTATTCCAGAGACCTTGGAGAAAAACGTTTGTAGATTTTTTCAAAACGTTGGAGGACCTATAACGATGAACAGTCCAGAATTTTCTTTATTTTTATTTTCATTGATTTAATTATTATTTGTAATTGACCTGGTGGAGACGAGTGGAGATTCGCATAAAAAATTATTGACTCCCAACCCAGTTATATGTGCGGTAAACACTTCTCCCCCTTCAAATCACCAGGAGAGGATGGAATCTTCCCCGTTCTTCTCCAAAAAGGCCTAGACATCCTAGTGCCAGGTTTGGTAAGAATATACAGAGCAAGCCTAGTCTGGAATTATATTCCATTAGGGTGGACGATGGGGAAGATTATCTTCAACCAGAAGGCAGGTATTCCTACTGTCCTATCTGATTAACATCATTACTCCTAAAAACCTTGAAGGGATTTCTAAACCGGCACATTAGGGAGGGATCTCTACGGAATCTTCCGTTAAATCCCCACCTATACGCATATCAAGCAGTCGACAGACCTCGCTCTATTGAACCTTATAGGCAAAATCGACGATTACGATTCTCTTAAAAACAAAGACTGGGTGTCTTCTTAGACATTGGTGTGCAATAACGCCCTCCCACAGACTCTATTTACAGTTCTTCATAGGAGAGGAATAGAAAATCTAATCTGTAATTGGATCAATAACATGTTGACACACCGCAAGATTTCAGCACCACTACATGGGGAGACGGTCAGATTTAGGCACACCAGAGGATGTCCCTAAGGAGGTGTACTTCCACCTCTTCTCTGGACGATTCTGGTAGACGACCTGCTGAATATACTCTTTAAACAGGGGGTGGAGGTCCAATGCTATGCGGTTGACCTAGCAATCCTAGTTAGGGGGAAGCGTGAGGAAGTTATTTCCAACATTCTTCAACAAGACCTAAACACGATAAGCAGATGATGGGACAGGGAACCGATGTCCGTGAACTCTAGCAAAACTGTACTTTCCATTCGCACTAAGAAGAAAACTAGATAAACTACTGTTACTCGTAATATCTGGAGTGCCAATCTAGTTTGAGGAGATAAAATATTTGGGTATTATCCTAGATAAAAAACTCCCATCTGGAAAACAAAATTAACAAAGCCAGACTGTTTCTCTGGAATCTCAGACGAATATATGGCAAATCTTGGAGTATAGGCCCCAAGATGATATACTGGATATATCAGACAATTATTAAGCCAATGGTTCTGTATGCTAGGTCATCTGGTGACAAAAAGGATTGCAACGAACGTTCATACTAAGGCTGTCTGGTATATACCCGCGTACCTGGCCATTATGGGAGCTATGTTGACGACACTGATATATGCCATGGAGATCATCCTAAACCTATCCCATCTGCATAGGGAGCTAGAGAGGAAAACTAGGATAGTCACCTACCGATTTTTAACGTCAAGTATCCAGAGCAACAAGGAGCTACAGAGAGATCACACGGGTCTGTTAAGTGAAATAAATAATCACTACATAAACTAGGAGCGCCGATAATTTTTTCTAGGGGGGAGGGGGGTTTGTAAGTAAATGCTTTTTGGTTTAGGTAATACAAAAATCAAATTGTAGAGGCCATAAATAACATATATTAGAATTAGAAAGAAAACAAAACTTCTTTGAACAAACAAATCACAAATCAAACAGCCTTTCGCATGTTAATTATCAAATGTAATTAAAAAATATAATAATTTACCATTTATTTCTTATTCATGAGAGAGATGATTGGCTTAGGAGTGACAATTTCTATTCCACCCTCAGACTATGTGCTGTTTCACGACGGCTCCAAAACCAAGAACGGTGTAGGAGCGGGAGTCTAGGGAACTAACCCAAGAGTTAAAATCTCATCAAACCTTGGCAAGTTCACCTCCAGATAATAGATATAGAGTTGGGCGCCAGGGAGCTGATGAGTAAGAGGCATCCGTTGAAGAGGTCTATTAAAAGCATCTCAGATAGCCAGGCGGCTCTAAAAACACTGAGCTCCAATCGAGTGAATTCTAAGCTGGTTTGGAACGGCGTTTAGATCCTTGACCACCTGGGCTTACTTTAATCTCGGTCCTAGGGCACAGCGGAGTGGAAGGCAATGAAGAGACCGACACGCTCGCCAGAACCGACTCTGCCTTCATCGGACCAGAACCCGTCGTTGGTATTGCAATAAGCACCACCAAAACTTGCATCTCCGATTGGGCCAAGGGTAAAACGCTTAGGCTCTGGAGATACTCGCCGGGGCTCACACACTCGAAGGAGATCACGCAGGCAATAAGATATACAATGGATCTAGCTATTCCCTGGAGTGTAGAGCAAAGCACGATCAAAAACAGAGCTTAGAACGCTAACCTTATCAGACTGAGAAGTAGGGTAAGAAAAATGAGAAGAGCGTACCAAAGGTGCGGCATATACGAGCGAAGGCAATTGCTATTCCAGGAATACAGAAACATAAAGAATAATTATATACAAAAGATAACGATAGAAAAGCAAAAAAGCTGGTAAAATTTCATCGAAACACACCTTGAAATGGATGCTTGGGGTATACCATACAAGATTATCACAAACAAAATAAAGTGTCCGACGATGTAGAACACACTGCAAAGAGTGACGACTGACTAGGAGGAGTCAGTGGAGCTACTCCTAGAAGAACTTCTTCCTCCAGACAATAGGCATCTGGAAACAGAGCAACAACAAATTGAAAGGTTAAAAATTATTGACAGGTATGTAGCTCACATAGTGAATCATACCTCAGAATTCACAGAGGAAGAAGTGGCTGAATGTATTCTAAACAGTAAACGGAAAAAAGCTGCTGGGCCTCACAGCATTCATGTTGAGGTCCTACAAGCACTAATTGACAAATTGACGCTAGTATTGTGTGCGTTGTACAAAGAGTGTCTACGCCAAGGAAAGTTTCCAAATCGCTACAATCAAGCGGACATTGTTTTAATCAATAAAGGTGAGGATAATACTACTAATCCAAAAACATACAGACCAATTTGCTTGCTGAACACAATGGGAAAGACCCTAAGAAAGACTTCTTTCCAAAGGACTACACAATGAGAGAGACCATAGGTCTCAATCAGAATCAATTTGGCTACAGAAAAGGAAAATAAGCAGAAGACTCCATAAATCGAGCTTTCGAGTTGATTAAACAGAGGAGAAGAATGTAGTAGCTGTTTTTATCGATATATCGGCAGCGTTTGCCAATCATTGATGGCCAGCTCTTTTTAGTAAATTAAGAAACATCAATTGCCCTAAGGATTTGTACCAAGTCTTTAGTAGCTACTGTCAAGACAGGTATGCAACCTTTCATTGCCCAACTGGGTAAAAAACAGACACCTAACAAAAGGATGTCCACAGGATTCGGTATGTGGTCCTGTTTTCTGGGATCTCATTCTAGAGGAATTACTGAACAGTCTAGAACGTGACAACAATGTGGCTGGACTGGTTGCATACGCTGATGATCTATTACTGTTCACAGCGGCGGACAACAGTCGGGAGCTGAAACGCAAATCCAATGTGAAGATGCTAGGTGTGAATAGGTCAAGCTTGAGATATCAACGCTCATTGGTCAAAGGCAAACTCGAGAGAGACCCGAACATAAAGCTGGGTACACAAACGATAAGAAGATCGAGCAAAGCAAGATACCTTGAAATAATGATAGATGAATCTGGCTTATTCAGTTATCGCATCACCGATGTCTGTACAAGGCAGTTATGCATAAACTGTCTGGTCTTGCACAGAGAGAGTACAAGATTCCGTACACACATATACGGCAATACCTTTTGAACAGTATTAGCATCAGTGGTGAGATACGGTTCAAGCGTATGGGCGCACAAAATTAAAAACATAAAAAACAAACAGAAATTGGATAGAGTCCAAAGGGGCTTCTTAGTCAGAATGATGGGAGCGTTTAGTACTACACCTACACAAGCTTTAACTATCCTGTGTGGTGTACTGCCGCTGAATCGCCTTATATTAGCTAAAGCACAACGAACAAAGTTAATGGAAATTGAATAGATGAGGCTTTTACTTGATGAAGATCCATACTGAACGATGAAATAAAACAATATAGTTTGTTTAAATCTTCATTTATTTGAACTAATGTTCAATTTAAACTTGTTGACGCGTTTCACTAACACAGTAGCTTTGTCAAAACGAAATCGTTTTGACAAAGCTACTGTGCCTAGTCAGCTGTGCGTTGAACAATACTTTAGTCTGTGAAATACAGAGCTAAATTGTAAGTTTACTAATTGGAATGATTAATTAAATGCAATTACTAAACAACTGAATAAGTTGACTTTCTTTTTTATACAATCTCTACAGGTTTAAAGAATCAGTTCAATTGAAACAGAGATTACTTAACATTATTTTTTGTTGTTTGTGTTGTGGTATGTGTTAAAATAATAAGCTGACAAATAAATATAATATTTTATTAACCAAAAAAATTACATCATTACAGTTGCACAGGCCACAATAATTTTGTACACTTGTCGAATTTATAATAAAAACTAAAAATAAATGAGTGAAATATAAGAGATTGAAAATAATTTATTTATAGCCTACGAATAATACAAATTTGTTACACTACAGTGAATTTTTTGTCAGTTATTCAACATCGATAATTCAACAAAAATAGTTTCAGTTAGCATAAATAAAGTTGTTAGTTATTAACTGTTTTTTGAAAATATTGAGATTTTACATTTTTTTGCATAACCAAGCTTTGTGAATAGAGATGTCTAGCTTCGAAGAATATGTCTACCGACGATACCAGAAATAAACGGTCAATTGAATTGTTAATATTGTAAATGAATCAATTTTAATTGTGATTGCGGATCATTAAGGATGTCAGTAAACATACAGCTCCCTAGCTGTCAAAATTTTGAATTTAATTTAGTGTTGAATTGGAATTAATTTTTCACCAGCAGTGATGGCAGGAAGGGGTGCTTCTACAGTAAGTACGCCATCTTTGCTCAACGAACTTTTAATGTGTTCAGGATTTGTTCCTTTAGGCAGTAAAAATTCCCTATTATATTCTCTGTAGACGGATTTTGATTCGGTTTTCTCTTCATGTTTAGCGTGAACCTGAAAACAATTAAAAATAATTAGATTTTAGTATGGTATAATGGTAAATACGAGGTACAATCGGTGTAATATAAATTTAACAATCCGTAAGTATAGTTAAAAAAAATTTGATTCCACATTTAACTGAGACTCAGGGTTGACAGTTATGACAAAATTAAACTGTAAATGAAATTTATGTTGATTTAAACGCTAGAACAACAAAAATAAGAAAGACGAGCTGCTGAAAGAGTTTATAATTTGTCAAGTGTTCAGTCTATAGCTAAATGTTCAACCATAACCAGAGATGGTGAGCAACTGAGTAGATTGTCTATTGAATGGCAACTATAAAAAGAAACCTTTAAAGTAATCAAATAGTTGTCAATTTAATTTTGTGATTTGATTTAAAAATTGCAAACTTAGTGGTTGTTCAGTAGTTATTTTGAATAAAATATCTGATTCCGAGTTTTCCCTGACTCCACCATAGTTAGTAAAAACAGCGAAAGTAGTGTTACAAAAATTATTATTATTGCCAGCTAAATCGCGTAACATTTCCCTAGGGAAAAAAGAGAGTACTTTATTCCCTTGGTATCTAATGTTATATTTTTACACCTGCCAAGAGGAGAAAAAATAAAACCTTTTTTCCGTCACAGAAAAATAGTTATTTATTATACAAGGAAAAAAAATAAGCGAGAGCAAAAATCTAATATTTTTCCTGTGTATAATACACAATTTTTTCTGTGACGGGAAAAACAACGATTTAATATTGCAAAAACAGTACAATTATATTAGTCAGAAAATTATCGATTTGAAATTTGAAGTTTTAAACTGGTAGGCTGTTGTACCTATAGCGACAATTAGACCTGCGTTACTAAGGAAACCTTTGCAATCAAATATCTGTCAATTTAATTGTGCGATTTGATTTAAAAATTGCGAACTTAGTGGTTGTTTAGTAGTTATTTTGAATAATATATAGTTGAAATAGAATCTAGATAAGGACTTCACTGTCAATCCCATGAATTTTAGATGCCAATTGAGCTTACAATTATAGTTGTCCTTCCACGACTCTGCCTTGGCCTATTCTTAAAGGTTTATAATTAAAAACACCTTGCATACGTTTTTAATGCAGCACTCTGTGAGTAGGGCCGTCTTTAACTTATTGGAGACCTTGGGCACATTAGGATGATGGCCTAGAACTTTGATAGAATGCAATTTTTTATAATAGACAAAGGAAGAAGATAAGCAAGGTTGATCACTGCGTCACTTAATTTGTTTGGTTTTCAATATTTCCATGCTGATTTCGATTACGATAACAACTGAAAAGCAGGTCGGTATTATCGTAAATAGGCCCTTTGCAGATACTTTTTTTATTGCATTAAAACGATCAATTATACGTAAATATAATCCCATTGAAATATTTTTAAAGTATGTGGAATATTAACGTCGTCATAAGTAATTGAAATTCTAACAGGCTAAAATCCCGCCAAAAACTGTGCTTTCACACTTCATGCGACGGTGACGTCACGAGATATTATTTGGTTTGGACGTCATGTTAAAGTTACCATATTTGGTAATTTTTTGAGTAAAAATGGTTTATCGTCATTGTATCGTGCCAGGATGCAAAAGTACAACAATCTCCACTCCTGGAAAAACATTTATTAAGCTACCTATTGAAGAAACACTATTGTAAATCTGGCTATGAGATGCCAACCTGAAAATATTTCATCAAAAAGCCTTGTTTACCTATGCAAAGACCATTTTTCTGTAATTATTTATATTTGAAAAGTTATGTTAAATTACAAATATTAGTATAAAATTAAATCTAAAATAAAAACATTAGCTTAACCTCACTTTTTTGTAAACAGTGTCTTTTTCAGTTGGAGCAGGACATGGAAAATTATGTGGAATGGAGAATGAAGGGTGTTCAGAAGAGAATGAATAAAATGTAATTCCACACACGTTTGCTTGCGCGGAAGATAAACAATTCGTTTTTAGAAAAGAAATCAGCCACATTCAACGAATCCATCAGAGGCAAATTATCATATTGTGCTTTTAAAAATACTTCAGACATATCGCCTAATATTTAATACAATCAAGAAATGCTCACAAATGTCAACCAAGAACGCTTAAAATGTGAAAACGTACGGTTGACGTACCTCGTGACGTCACGACCAATGGCATTGCCTTTTCGCGTGACGTCAAATTTAAAGGGCTTCGCCGAACTTTTTAATACAAATTATGGGATAATTAGAATTTTTTCTTGGAAAAAAATATTGTGAAGGGATATTTATAATATTTTGAGAGGTATTTAACAAGTTTTCAGGTAAAAATGCAAGGGGCATTTTGTCGTTTTATTTTTTCGCAATAAATATATGGGTTATCGTTTATTGATACGACAAGACTTCACTGAGCACATGCCCAATGGAAAAGAGGTCCATGTCTATGAAACGTAAAGCCCTGCTACGTTTCTATGGGCCATTCTATGTTAAAAAAACACACAAAAACATAATAATTGCCAAATAACCCATTTTTTCCCTAAAAAACATTCGAGTCGCAAACACAGTGTGTTTACATATAAGTTTGGGAGTGTATATTGTTACCTCAAAAATTTGGTATAAATTTGTCAGGGCTATTGAAATTTCTAATTAAAAATAAATTTTAATATTCCAGTAGAGCAACAATAAGATATTCCACAATTTATTTAATTATAAATGTCAACTTTTAATCTATATAACTTTAAAATGTAATTGTTATTGTTAACTTTACTAAAAATAAATTTCGTCACTAATAGATTTGTTAAAATTAAATTTAATTTAAATAAATCATAGGTTTAACGTTAAAATTTACTAATATTATTAATTCTTCGCATATGCCAGGTTGATCACGTGCCGCTTATCTATTGTATGTAAGACTTCATTTTGTATGCACACTCTCACTCACATATAAAACAGTCATTTAAAAGTTCATTGTACTGTAAATATACACTTTTAGATGACATTTATGATAAAGTTTGACTCTTCCTTATACATTCTTAGGAAATTCTAATGCGACAAAAAAATTCATTATAGTGAATGAAATGAAGTTTGAACTATAATCGATTATCATCAAATTCTGGTATATATGAAAAGGTATGGTAGATTATATATTACTTTAAGTATGATTTTTTACACATACCGTTTCACTAATTTACATACGCTTACAGTCGGTCGCGGGGAGGGAGGGGAGAGGTGAACCTGGAGTACGTGCCCAAAGCGCATTATACTATCAATTTAGCGATATGATTTCAGCAGATGACTTCAATATTATGCAGTTTGAATGTTGGTGATTTGGAGTTCATATTGAAAATAATAATAAACATTTGTTAGTAATAATTTAATTGAAGAATCGAAAATAACTTCGATGAGCAATCTATAATTTTTTTTGCACACTTACGTAGGTAATAATTTGTTAGTTTAACTTTTGTTAGGTCTTTTTCAATTAGTTAACAGCCATTGAAATTTTATCAATGACTCGTTTCAAAATAAAAATAATATGCGAATGAGCATACTATTTTTACATGTAAAATTTACATTATAAATGAGTACTAATGAGTTTTTAATTGCTTTTAATGACCGGTCAATTGAGGTGACATTCCCCAGTTTTAAAGTTGAAGTTGATAATTTTCACATAACCCATTTTCTGATATCCTAGGTAAAATGTGTACTTTTGGAAGGTGGTTTTTAGATGCGATTTATGTGATAATTTTCTTCTTATATAATTCCCCATATTAAAAAATAAATAAAATATAAAAAATAGTGGAAATCTGGGACAAATGGGTCATGCTTATCAGAAAGGAACCAAGCGACATTTTTGTGAAAATGAGTTTATGGCACCATACGACAAAAGTACTCTCGGGTCTGAACAGAACCAAGCGCCAGATGTGTATTAACAGTTGAAAAAATGACCTTCCACTGGGACCTAAGTGGACCATTGCAGATACAGAAAAAATCAGAAAAGACCTAAACGCCTGGTTCCGATTAGATATTCAATGAAACGAGCAGCAACGTCGCTTGGACTCCTTCTTGTGACTTGGTTTTCTTCTGATTATTGTTGACTTCCTAGTAGGATGGCGTTTAACTAAAAGGTACCAAGCGCCAACTCGTCAAATTTGAAAAAAAGGTATTATATGACTCCAAAAGCTGAAACTTGACAATATACTACCATACTGAAACTATTGATAAAGAATCTTCAAGGGGAAATGATTGTCAATCAAATTAAGTAATAATTATTATTGTACCATTTTCAAAAATGATTTGATTTTATCAAGTCAATATCCAATACCACAGTTTGGCGCTTGGCACCTTTAGGTTAAACGCTATCCAGTTATACTGTCGGTTAGTTTCGTTTGTGTTCGTTCATGAAGGAATGCACTATTTTTTCATGTTTGCACTTGTCTGGGGTTGTATTCACAGGTCAATAATATATTCAGTTATCACCGATCTATAGTAGGTGAACTATCATTTACGACCACAAGAAGTGTTTTATCGACAGTGTGTTGACGGTATATTTTCATCAGAAGTCATGAATCGCGGAAGAAAATTGGTACAAATGGCATTAGATTCTGCAACAGGGAAAAAAAGGAAGAATCCGAAATTAAAAATACCGAAAGGGTAAGTAAATTTTATTATTATCGATATTTTCCCGGAGTTTTATATCCATCCAATTGTGAAGGAACCATTTGTTAGATTTTGACATATTTCTTCTCTTTGAAGGAAAATCTGCTGGAAGTCGCTACTCTTCACGATTCTTCCACACTACTTGATGAGACACTCAATAATCAGGAAAAACTGTTAGACATCGAAAATATGCAATGTGTATTTGAAGATCAAATTCCGACCGTTTCATCAGCTGTAAACTCCGATGAAGTATTACTACTTGAAGTTCCAGTATTTATTATGGATCTAGCTAACTTAACTCAATCACACGACGTCGAAAAAAATAATTACCTGGCAGAAGCATCCAGTGCAGATTCTGTCCCAGACAAGAACGATGTGAATGAAAAAGAAATTTCAGTAGAAACAGATTATTCATGTCCAAAATGAAAAGCCAGCGGAAACTTCAACTACTGATAATAATATTGACCATTACATCCAAGATAATAATCTCGAAGAACCTGATTCAGAAGTAGAAGATGCAAATGATGTTGACTACATTCCCATGCCCGAAAATGAACTTCAAGATAATGGAAACCTAACGGAAACTGGAACAGGACGACCAAAAAGGGGAAGGAAAAGAAAATTTGTAGGACAGACATTTAAGACAAAAAGTAAGCTTCAACACAGTAATAAAAACTATTACACACATTCTGGAGAACATGTTCATTCAAAACATTTTATTGAGAATTACGAATGTCCATGCAAGAAGAGGTGTCATATACTTTTTTCAGACGATAACAGAAGAAATATTTTTGATGAATTTTATAAACTAGCGAATTATAATTCACAAACTTCGTTCATTGCAGCCAATATTAAAGAAGAAAGCATTAAACGTAAAAGGGTTAAAAATTCCGAGAAACGATCCCATACTAGGTTATACTATTTAAAAAACCAGACTGTGTGCAAAACTTTTTTTGAAAAAACTTTGAGGATTTCTTCTAAGAGAATCAACACTGCTGTATAAAAATTTAGAGAGGGAACCATTAGAGATAGGAGAGGTGAGCAACAGGGGGGGGAGAAACAAACAGATGCAGTTGTCGAAGCCGTAATAAAACATATTAAAAAATTTCCAACGTACAAGTTCCATTACTGTAGAGCCACAACACAAAGTTTATACTTAGGGTACAATATAACGGAACGGAAGATATACGAGTTATTTTTGGAGGAAAATCTGAATTTCAAGCTTTCTTTCACTATATTCAAGAAAATCTTTTACGAAAATTTCAATCTGCCATTAGTAAAAGACACATGTAGCGTATGCGATAGATTTAAGGCATCTAAAAGCCAACAAAATACGAAAGAAGCACATGAGAAGCATCTGCAAGAAGCTGAAACCGCCAGACAAACGTTAAAGGCAGATATGAAAGAAGCGGAAGAAATTCCTGATGTTGAGACAATAACTTACGACATGGAAAAAACTCTACCACTGCTCAATATTCTCACAAACTTAGTTTTTTATAAAAGGCAACTCTGGTTGTACAATGAAGGTGTCCATTGTGGGAAAAATGGATACTGCTTCGTATGGAAAGAGGGGAGAGCAGGGCGAGGGGCCCAGGAAGTTGGATCTGTCCTGAAGAAGTTCATTGAAGATCATCTCAATCTAAACACAAAAACGCTGATAATGTGGGCAGATAGTTGCGGAGGACAGAATCGCAATATCAAGATTGTTTTAATGATGAAAACAATTCTCAGAAATCATCAAACTTTAGAAACAGTTTATTTCAAGTATCTAATACTGGGCCACAGCTTTCTACCCAATGATTCAGATTTTTCGTTTATTGAAAAAGCAATGAAGATGAATCAAAAGATTTATACTAGCAATGATTATATAAACATAATGAAGCATTGCTGACATAAAAAACCATTGACTGTAACAGAACTGAAGAAAGAAGACTTCTTTTCTGTACAAGCAATAGAACGTGCAGTTGTCAACAGAAGACAAGACTAAAACAAAGAAAAAGTTAGTTGGCTTAAAACCAGAGTTATAAAAATAACAAAAGGAGAACCTTTCAGTATCTTTTTCAAATATACACATAACAATAATGATGCATTCAAAGAAATTAATATTCAGAAGAATTTGAAAAAAAACACAATCAAATTTCAATTCAAATCTAGAATTGTTTTGGCCAGAAGGAAAGGAAATTTCAACAAAGAAACTTGCAGATCTTAAGGCGTTGATGCCTTTTATTCCGGCGGATGCAAAACAATTTTATAAAAATTTGAAGGGAGCAGAATTCGATGATGACCTGGAGGGATTTGGGCCAGATCTGGACTTCGAAAATGAGTTTGAAGAGGAAACTAACAATGATAAAAAAATTTCAATATGGAATATTTTTGCATTAAACTCATTTTTTGTTCAGTTAAATACTTTTGTTTTAGTTAAAATATATATTTTATAACAACTGACGTTTCATTTTCATTTTGTAAAACATCTTTCTTAGTGTGAAATGTATTTAAGCTTATTTATTAGAAAGGAACTAAACGACAAAAATCTCAAAATTAATTAAAATATCGTACTTTAGGACACTGTTTTTTCAGAAATTAAGTAAATTAAATTATTCACATCATTCATAAATGATTGTTGTTATTTGAAAGTAAGTGTCTGCAATGTTGCAACTTCAGACGGCGTTTTCTCGAAACTACGCAGATGTCGCTTGGTGCCCTTCTGATAAGCATGAGTCAAATAAGCTGAATAGTCGCGCAAAACTTGGCCAATGAAGACGAATTATGAAAATAAAGTACAGTTCACCAAGAAGTAAGTGCCAACAAAAAGTCTATGAAGAAACGCGGACAAAAATGTTTCTCGTAAATTAGAAAACGTCTCTTTTCGGTAGTAAAAGTGTGGAGTAGACTTGAGAACAATGTTGTCTCGTGAAACGCTTGTTTCAACTGCCACCTGAGGAAAAGTGAACGATTTCCCCTTATCCTTGGTTTTCATGAATAGGACCTCCAAATCCCGATCCCTACATTCATTAGTAATTTTCGCCATAAAACGCTTTACTGCTTTTTTACCCAAAATTTTCACCAGGACGAATTTCAAACTACAGAATAGATCGTAAACATTGATGAGGAATGTTTCAGTGACTGCAGCGCCTCGAACGATCTATCAGCTATTTACTATGGAGTGGCGAAACTGTTTTTCAAAACTGGGCAGTCACCCTAGCGGACAAGTTTTCCCCTGTTCGAAAAAACCTGAATCCGGGGCCGCATGCAGTGTACGGGATATATAGAAAATTTTAATAATTACCGTCACCTATCGTCCTTTTACGCAATGAATCTGAATTACATATTTTTTCTGTTTCTATTTTTTATACGTTTTTCCATAATTGAGCACATATTCAGTGTGTAATTATTCTAATACTACTGATATTATTAATTTATATTATAACTTTATTATTCTAAAACATCAACCTATCTATTTCAATCTTTAACTGGTGAGTCCGTATTCCTAATTAGGTATATATCTTCCTGTCACAGTGCTGTAGTATTTCTCTTCAGAATTTTGTATTCAATTTGAGGTGTAAATGGAATAGGGGGACATCCAAAAGTAGCCATAGGTCTTCCTAACAGTAGAGTAGAACCAATCTGAGTTTATGACGGTATGAAGTTGCACAGTGAAACGCTTCCTTCGTTGCCTAGGTGACGAGCCGATTTTCAGCGTTAGAATTCAGTAACGTTTTGGTACAGAGTTAAGTTGTGTAAGCTGTAAAAGTATTTTGCCATTGAACCCCTTTACAACCATACCTTGTATATTGAACGAACTTCATAGCATCATAATTCCTTTTTGGCATTGAACTTCTTTACGACTACACCCTGTATACAATTCAATTAAAATTATTAATACACTCCTTTCCGACGTTAGCCGCAACCGCATTATTACTAAATTTCCAATACCCCTTACTGAAGAACGCTCACTTCCGCTCCAGAACCCTCTTTGATAATCTATGGTGAATAGTAGATTTTGTTCGTTTTGTTTTCCGTGATGGTTTCAAAGAAAATAGGAATGAACGGGAGTCAAGTGAAGGAAATTATAGATAATGTTTCCAAATTTATGGTCAAAGAAGCGATTGAAGGAATTAAAATACCATTAAAAAAATTCAGGTTGGTTTACATTATTTCACAAGTATTTTAGGTAACCATATCTGCACTTTTGTAACTATTTTAAATAAACCTAAACATTTTTTTTTGTGCCAGTGCCTTAGGTATTATTAAGAATAGTTTATGGAAAATAAAGGAAGATGTCATATTAGTCAATTTAAATCCAGTAAATACCCATGAAATCAAAAAAATTATTTATGAGTTTTAAGTAGTCGAAAAGCGGTTTCCTAATATTAAGGGTACATTGACAATTTTATTGACCAATGTCAATTACACGTGCGTGACTCCATTTTTTACGCGCGCAATTGAAAAAATATTTACCCAAAAGTGTAATATTTATAATATGGTATTTCGATGTTGGTTTCAAGTAATTTTTATAATAAATAGCTGTGATGTGCATAAATATTTCACTATGCAATATAAATATCTTTTGATACATATTGTTGGCAGTAAAATATTTATTGTGGTAATAGGGATAAGTTAGGTTAGGTTGCCAAATACCAAGTTTATTTTTATGGCTTGTATCTATACACAAAACGGACGCCACTCTGCATGGTTACAAATTAGATGTGAAAAGTGTAATTTTATGTATTTACATAACCTATATTTAGTCTCATTATTTTTATGCATACAGTGTTATTTTTAAGGGGGGATATTTTCATAAAAAGTTGTTAAAGAAGGAAATACATACTTGAAGTATAAAAAAATGGAACCAAAGAAAAGAGTTGATGAACGCGCCGCTAGGAGACGTAATTTATTAGTTGAAAACGCAAGTTTTTTATGCAATATAACGCTTTTTATCGTCTTTATTTTGTAACGTTTTTAATTTTTTTTATATTCGTATTTATTTCCCAGTGCGGCCCTGTGTAACAAAATTTTCTTCGGACTGTGTAAAAGATCGTTTCATACTACCAATAAAAATAAAATTACCGGAGTATAATACATCTTTGAACGCCGAAGAAGGTTTATTACGGCTCAATCGGGATTCTCAATTGAACGAAATGACAATTGAATGTATTTATAATACCGCCCTTAAAAGGATTATGATGGGGACACAATAGTTTTAGAATTACCTTCAGAGAACGAAAAGTACCTTTTTTGAAATTCTCGGTAGACAGTGTAATCTGTGTATTCACCGCCCGATTCGTTTTATATGGCTGTTATATGGCTTTTTGGAACTAATTTTACAGTTATTTTTCGGAAATAATTTCAAAGAGAAGGCTATCCATCCCCAAAAATCTCGTTACGAGGGCAGTGAGCAACCGATTCTCAACGCGAGTAGTTGAAAAACTTCTTGTAGTGTTAGCGTGAATCATCGTTCATTATTTAGTGCCGTTATCGAGATAGAGTCTACGAAAATTATTTGAGCGAAGCAGTGGTGATTTTCTTGGCTATTAAGATTAAATTATCGTATAGTACCAATGTATCGGTATTTACTGTGTTCCTAGTCGAATTAAATTTACGGGAGTATATGTTTATAGTGATTATTACCTTCATTAGACTACCGAAGATTTCTGAGTGTCTGTGATCTGTTCCTTCACGCGGTGAGGGTAGCCTACTTATTACAAGTGTTATCATAAGTTTTTTAATCGACCTAATCGAGAAACCACGCCTCCGGCGTTGTTGCAAGTATCTTCACTTGAGTAGTAATTTGGTGATTGGATGGAAACAATTGGACTCAGGTATCGTTAATGATTATTTAGTATCTCTCCTACCTGGAGTAATCGCACCCGTTCTTAGTCAATGGTGGAAAGATTAATTTAGTGTCCCGCTATTCCTCTAACGAAAGAACTATACGGTCAGAACTATTTTATTACAATAACGAGTGTATTGATTACTAATATTGCCAATGTTTTAGAGAACCCTTGTTTATGTTTTATAGTATAATCGTTAGGAAATTCGGCGTACGTCAAATCTAGACTAAGTTATTTTCCCGATATTGATATAACTTTCACAAAGCCTATGTTTTTTTTGTTTTCAAGTAATTTAATAATATGATATACTACATTTTCTTTTTTAAATAAACGGAAATTAATTTCGTTTATAAACTAATTTTTTAGTTCGCAAGCTCTGTGACATTGATCATCTGTGTATGTATATGATTTGTATATTTGTTGTTGTTTATGTATATATTAATTTTGTTTGCGGTACCAGTTTATGCATGAACCCATCTTGTAAATATTTTTGATGTTTCGTTCACTGACGATGGTAAAACCTGTTAATAAACTGGTTAACCTAATAAAACGCGTTTTAGTGAGTACTTCCCTAACCTCCACAGATACAATACCAAAAATACCTCACTTTTTATAATTTCTCTCGTTTATCGCAGTTTTTGAAATTTTTCCTGATAATTAAAATTTCTGGCGCCCTCTAATTAACTTTCCGATTGATTAACGTTCCGCAAATAAACCCACGACCCTTAGCTCTCCAACCAAAACAAGAGTGCCGTTCGCATACGTCTTAATTGTTTATCGTCCAGTATTGTTCCCAATAAAATCGCTATCTTGGTCCCATCCAAGGAAACTTGGAAAAAATTGATACCGAACAATTAAGACGGTAACAATTTAAATAGTGAGGCTGGAATGGTTTCATTTAGAAAAACATATTAAATTTCTAAAACATAATCAAATGTATATTATTATGGCCCATTATTTTATACAGTCATATAGAGAATCGATGTTAAGAAATCATATTCGCGTTTGACCTTGATCTGTTAAAATGACAGCTGATGACCATATAGTTTATTTACGATAAAAAGACGATGATGTCATTTTTAGTTACTTTCCTGCTTATCCGAATAAATATTAATTTACCAACCGTGAATACAATGTATCCTCAACAGCCAGGGCAATTTAGAGCTAACGGGTTGGTAAAACTTCAAGACGTCAATTCAACTGGTAAAATTCCCCAGTTTGTTTTGACGTTTATTAACATTCGATCATCGTCTAATATTTACAAGTTTTTCTAGTGCTTTTAAATTCATTGCTTCTTTACGATTAAAAAACAGTTATTTTCATAACTAATTATTTAGGCAAATCTGCTGTGTGTGGTTAATAAAATGCCGAAGCAGCTGAACAGAAAATATCAAGAGATGGTAACATCTTTGTTGAGCTATTTTGAACGAGAATGCCGAAATGGGGGCCCGCTTCTCCCGCTTACTGCTGTAAGAGACGTAAGTAATAGTATTCGCTATTTGTATTCCTCATTATTAATATTATTGTTACATATTTAAATGTAAATGATTAAATGTTAGGTTAGGTTAATTAAACTTGATAATATATTATTCTTTCATAAATTGAAGTAATTATATTGTAGAGAGTTGCAGAAGCGTTACCACTGTTAACCGTATTGCCACCAAGTATAATAGAGGTGAACAGCCTAAAAGCCCACCTAAAAAGAGACAACGCATAAAATCTACTGTTGAAATTGATAACTTTGATCAAATGCTTTCCGAAATGTATGAAAACAGTGAGTATATTGATTTTACTGTTTTATTTTATTCACAATTAACTAACACAATATTTTTTCAGAGGAACACATAACCTTGAAAACTTTAAGAGACAAACTCCAGGAGCGTGAACTCTTTAATGGTTGTTTAACATCATTCTGGAAGATAGCGAAAAATATTGGATTCAAATACCAAAAAGATGATCCTCGCTGTGGTTTAATGCAGTTGCCACATATTGAATTAAAACGTGTACATTTTCTACATGTATATGTCAAGATAAAAAGGGAAGGTTTATATCAATTTGTGTTTTTGGATGAGACCTTGATATTTAAAGACGGTACTGTTGGACGTACTTGGCAAGATTCTAATCATAGAAGCGTGGTGGTCCAAGGTAATTGAATAATAAAATTTAGCAATTAATTTATGATGTACTAACATTCCTGCCATTTTAAGACCTTTTAAAATATTTACTAGTCACACTATTTTATTTAAATCTATATAATTATTAATAGTTGTTTTGAGCTATGCAGTCTATCTAGGAAAGCTAGTAGTAATTTGTTATTTCCTTATTGTAGGTATATAGTATTGCATGCTGGTTCCTCTTCTGGATTTATTCCTGGAGCAGGGCTGGTTTTTTCTTCCAAAAAACAAGATGGTGATTAACACGGTGAAATGAACCGAGGAATTTTTTTGCATTGGTTTGAATACCAGCTTTTAGTGAACTTGGAAGAACCTGCCACAATTGTAATGGATAATGCAAGTTATCACAGTACAGTGATCAATAAAGTACCAACAACAGCTGCCAAAAAGGCTAATATACAGAACTGGTTTATACAAAATGATATTCCTTTTGAAAATACTTTCCTCAAAACCCAATTATTGAATTTAGTACAACGGTAAGTTGATATAAACATTTTTCAATATATTATGGTAATACTTAGATAACTTATTTTGTTTAAATATATGCATTTTTGTAGGAATAAACCACCAACAGTATATGAAGCTGACATATTATCTGAAAAATATGGTAACAAAGTGCTTCGACTTCCCCCTTACCAATGTATGTTCAACCCAATTGAACATGTTTGGGGCATAATTTTTATAGAGATCATGTGGGAACTGATGGTTCTTCAACAGAACAAGCAATAGGTGTATAGAAAAAGTCTTTAGAAAAAGTGACTCCTGATATTTGGTCAAAGACAGTAGAGCACACTGAAAAAATTATACAAGATGGGTGGAATAAAGAAGTAGTATTTGATAGACAGGATGTGCCTCCACTTATTATTAATTTTGACAGTGACGATGAAGATAGTGATGCTTTTGTAGTGGAGTAGTGGAAATCTTGTGTTTTATTTTTTGTATATTTTTATCCAATTTGCTTTATTTCCACCTTTTCAAAATCACTAATAACTATTATTAAATTAATTAGGTACAGTTATTTTATAATACACAAATTAAAACAACGACCACAGTATCTCTACATAAATAATACTGATAAAATGGGAGATTTTTTATTTTTATATCTTGTAACAAAATTTTATTTTGTGTATCTATATTTTTCTTTTCCATTCTCTTTTTATTATAATAAATATAATAGATATTGTGTAAAGAAACAATATTTAAATTTGCATGAAGATTATTACAGCTTGTATTGATTCCTTTTAGCGTAAACTCTTGCAGTGCTCTTGAAGATGGTTCTATAGAGCATAGAATAAGGTATAAGGACCTACAGTTCGTCATTTAACCCTCTTCTATGTAAAATAATTAAATGTTAATTCGAATATAGAATGATTGGTTACTGTTTCTTGTATCTTATCCATAGTTTTTCATGAATAAATATTTATATTGAATTAATATAGGGACCGAGAAAGCGGCGGGCGTAATTTCGGCCGGTAATCCCTTGGCCTACCTGCATAAATCAAAGGGTACCATTTATGACAGGGGTAATTTCGGCCGAGGGGTTGATGTTTACGATGAGATTAAAATATTGGTAATTACGCTTAATAGTTTCTGTAAAATATTAGTTGTGTATTTATTTGGAAATACCTAATCCTGTGTACCTGTCGGAAATACCTTTAATTTACTTATCTCTTTATTCTAATAACTATGTTGTACCTACTTAAGATTATTCCTTTAAATGTATAAAATTCACAAATAACAGGTATAAAATTATTATAGCTAGTCAGTATTATAACTTATCTTTAAGCTACTAGTCGATAGAAAGCATAAAATATATTATTTGTATACGATGGCATCAGTTTCAGTAATTAAGAGTTCACGCGGTTGTGACTTACTAGTTGTAGAAAAGTTTCAGTTTTGTAAACAGGACGTATTAAAAAGTGGTGAAGTACGTTGGAGGTGTATAAAGAAAAATTTAAGATGTTTAGCCAAACTGTACACTGTTGGTGCGGAATACACAGTTACTAGAAGTGAATTAATCCACAACCACGAGTCCGATGAAACTACGTTGGAGAGAAAAATAGTGACGACTTCATGCAAGCGCAAAGCTGAGGAAGACATATCGGAGAAACCTTCAAAAATTATTAAAAGCGTTCTTTCAAATCATTTGCCAGAGAATTTGTCATCGATAGATGTCAGTCTAATAAGAAGAAATTTGTACAACAGCCGCCGTAAGCTCTTACCAGCCCTGCCTAAGGATATTCACGATGTACATTCTGTACTCGATAGTTATGGACCGAAAACCACAACAGGTGAAAATTTTTTGTTTATTAACAGCACAGCTGATAATATCATTGTTTTTTCTTGCCATACAAATATAATAAGTTTATGTAAAATGAAAGATTTTTACATGGATGGCACATTTTCTTATTGTACAAAATATTTTTATCAGTTATTTACCATCCATGGACTGGAAAATGGGCATTATGTTCCTCTTTTGTATTGTCTGTTGCCCAATAAGACCAGTGACACATATATGAGACTTTTTCTGTTGGTAAAATCTAAAATTTTTGAACTTTATAATATTGTTTTTGAACCGAAGGAGGTATTTGTGGATTTTGAAATCGCAATTCATAACGCATTAAAAGTTGTCTTTCCCAAAACCAAACTAAATGGTTGTAGATTCCACTTGCACCAGGCGTGGTATAGGAAAATACAATCATTAGGGTTAACCCAAATGTATAAAGATAAAAACTGCGAGGAAAGCAAATGGCTTACTCATACTTTTGGGCTAACTTATTTAGACCCCTCTGAAGTTGAAGATTGTTTCATATTTGATCTCATGTCATACAAACCGGACCATAAACTTATAGATAAATACGCAGACTATTTATTAGAAAACTACATAGCGCCAGAATCTCATTTTCCACCAAATATATGGGCATATGAAAACCCATCAATTAAAAGAACCACAAATGCCTGCGAATCATTCCATTCGCACTTTAATTCTAGTTTTTATTCAAGTCACCCTTCTATATTTATTTTTATAGAAAAATTAAAAGATTGTCAGATCGATGCATATTTAAAAATAAAAAATTTAAATATTCCAGCAAAAATTAAAGACAAACAAGTAAAAAACAAACTAAAATTTATCGAAAACATGGTAAATATGCTTCGATCTGACAATATTTCTAGAATTAATTTCGTTAAATCTGTATCACATCAAAACGTTTTTTAAAAATTTATAGTTTACCTAAGTTATAGAAATAAGTTGATGTAATAATTTTATTGAAATAAAGAAATATTTTAATATAAAGCATTCTGTTATTTTATTTGATTTGCGGCCGAAAATACCTATGAGATAAGGAAGCAACTTAAAACCTCCGGCCGAATTTACCTACCGGCTTTTAGTACCTGCCCTTTTTCCGGCCGAAATTACATCCGCCCCGAGAAAGATTACGTTTATGCCATCTACCGTGAAAAAGCACAAACAATGTGATGTAAACATTGTAAACACTATTAGTAGTATTAGTAGTTTTGTACAATCAGCGTTTTTAAATGTTCATTTTTTAAAACTGATATTAAATGTTTGTGATGTCGTCATCAAAAGTATCTTTCTGTATTTATGGCTGTTCAAATATGCTGTATAAAAATACTACGCAGTTGAAATTTTATAGTTTCCTCGAAAGTCCATTGAACACTGCGTGGATAACCTTAAAACGTCAAAAATGGATAAATGCAGTAAAACCCATATGTAATTAAAATGTTCTAATTAAAACATTTTATTAACTATTATTTTGTGTATAATCAGTATGATACTACAATTGGCAGCTATTAGAAAAGTTCTAAATGTTTTCTTTACATTAATAAAAGGTTATTATCCAGAGAATAAAATGTTGTTTTCTGTACGATTTCATTGATTATATAAAATAAAAAACTAGTTATGTTCTTGCTGACTTTAATATTATATAATAAGTTCAAATAATTAAATACTATTAAGGGGAAGAAAGTAAACATTTGTACAAAACGAATCACTTCAAGTTTTTTAATTACATTTCAGAAAACATCGGGAGGATTGGGAACCAAATAAAAATACTAGAATTTGCAGTGCTCATTTTGTCAATAATTAGAAATCAGATAATCCCCTGCACCCATCTTACATACCAACAATTTTTCCTGGCAAAGAAAATAAAAAGATCTATTCATTTTTTGCATTTTGTAGGTTGTTTATTATACTGTTTACATCACAATGTTTTTCTTATTTAACACCAGGGCGCTCTACTTTCGACAGAAGTGCTGCCTCTATAGTTCGGTCTCGATCCCTATCATACAAGCCTTTTATTTTTAAATAAACATTTTTGACTTACGCGCTACGAGGCACGGAACAACGAAAAAGAAAAACTGTCAATCTAACATCAGATTGACTTTTCTAGTTTTCGTAAGTAAAGGAAAAAACTACAGCTTGGCAACATCACAATATTTTGTTTTGCAACGTCATCGTCTTTTTATCGTAAATAAACTATATCTCGGAAACAAGGGCTTGGTTATAAAAAATATACAATCTCATAGAGATGCAAACGTATGTGAAAAAAGTTATTTGCGTTTGACCTTGAACGGTCAAAATGACAGCTGATGGTCATATCTCGGTGAAGGGCGGAGGGGGTAAAGCATTTGATGTCGGTTTCTTGGTTATATAACTTTTATACTGCCTGACGCCACAAGTTTCTAGTTCTATATGTTAACGTTTTTAAGTGTTTTCATTCAATCCGACAATCGCGTCGCATTCACCGGATTGTGGTCGCAATCGTAGGGAAATCGTGAGGATTGTCGCAGTACTGTCACAAAATTTGAGAAGATGTTACCCCCTCAACCTATAGTTTATTCATAAATCCGGCGAAGCAATAAATTGGCCAAATTCCATAAGCGTACTAAATATGAGTTCTAGAATAAAACTTTCCGATTTAAAATGTATTTTAAAAAGACCTTCATATCTATGCATTTTTAGTTACGTCGGATAGAAATTTCAAATTGCGTTTTGCTCAAAGAAATTATTAGCTTGTATTTTTGGATACACCAAAAATTAAAATATGTTTCTTAAACTACATTAAACTACCCTTTATGATATAATAATATTGCAGATGTCTGACCTTGAATAAATTCGAAAAACTTCTATTAAAGTTGTTAAACGCATTGTAGCATGTAGGTACCCTATACTTTTTGAAGCCAATGCTTTGCAGTACTTCTGTGAGTAGAGTTGTGTGATAGTGGTAAGTATTGTGTAGGTTGATTATAATGTAGTACGGGCAAAGACCGACTAAAGGGCCAAAAGTCGGACAATTTATTAATAAATGAAAAAACTTTAATACCGAACTGTTATTTTTCGATGAAAACCAAGAAAACTTGTAAACGTGTGGATGTAGCTAAATTAACTGCGAATATGCTGTGTGTTACGAAATCGACAGTTCACAAATTATTAAGAGGAAATAAATGGAACTCTTCAACCACCTAAAACTTCTTCAGGTCGCCCAAAAATCGAACTGCATGGGTCATTGAAAATGAGACCAATACATAAAGTTCATGTATATTTAAAAACAGAAATCCCTACTTCGGAACACATTCTACAAGAAGATAAGGATTATCCATAACTTGGCAGAACGACATTGTGGAAATCATTAAAGGAGGTGGGATTTAGATAATCAAAACATACCAGAAAATCTATCTTAATAGATAAAACGGAGATAGTTTCCTGGAGGGGCCTTAAAACACCACGTTGGCCAGACGTCTTGGCGAGTGTAAGTATCGGCCGCCTCTAACATGAGGATTCGACGCCGTTTGCAGCCGCCCACTCTGAGTCAGACGCTGCTGGAAATCCTAGCTTCACCTTTATCTCTTCGAGACCTTACCGGCATGGGTGGCCCTACCGGTAGCTAAGCTACCGCCGGTATCGATCCCTGGATTTAAGGTTACTGAGTCTTCAAACCAACGTCAAGGTGATGATTTCCCAACAACCACACACGAAGATGAAGAAGTAGAAACCATGTACGAAGAAATCACACAGAGTTTGACCGAAAACAAAACGCATTATGCTCTGGTAGTTGGCGATTTTAATGCCAAGATAGGCAAGAGCTGTGGTGATTCAAAGTATGTCGGTAAATTTGGTCTTGGATTAAGAAACGAACGGGGCAATATGCTAACCAGCTTCCTAGAAAAAGAGCAACTATACGCCACTAACACCTTCTTCAAAAAAAGAACAAATAAGAAGTGGACCTGGATAAGTCCAAACGGAGAAACTAAGAACGAGATTGACTATATTCTGACTCATCATAAACACATCATATCCAATGTCGATGTACTGAACTCGTTCAATACGGGTAGTGACCATAAAATGGTCCGTTGTAAAGTAACAATAAATGGAAAGAAAGGGCCAAAAAATTCAAGAGCAAGCAACAAAACTTCGACATAACCACCTTAAGAGATCAAAAGGCGAGATATAATACTGAGCTAGTGGAAAAGTGTACACATGAAACAGCGCACCCCAACGAAAACATACATAAAATTAATAAGCGTCTAACAGAAATAATAAAAGACACGGCAGAAAAATGCATGAAACCAAAACAGAAGAAACAAGACACGCTCTCCCCAAAAACAAAAGAACTCCTAGAAAAAAGAAGAGAACTCATCAGAAAAGGGAAAAGACAAACTGTAGAATACAAGGAGATAAACAAAATGGCCAGAAAATCGGCAAAACAAGACATCAGGGAATACCGAGAGAAACAAATAGAAAATATCATTGAACGGAATAGGGGACTGAATATTTTCCATAAAGAAAACAGCTACAAGAAAGAGATCCAAAAGCTATCCGATGAGGAGGGAAATATAGTCGTTCGTAGACAAGAAATCAGGAGGGTTACCGAGGAATTCTACACAAAACTATACAGCTCACACACGCGACTAGAGAAGGCAGAAAGCGAGGAAAAGAGAAGAATAATTTATGTTGGATCCGAAGACCTTCCAGAAATCGAGATCGAGGAAATCAATAGAGCACTGCGACAAACCAAAAACGGAAAAGAAACAGGAGATGATGGTATACTGCCAGAGATGTTGAAGGAAGGAGGAAAAATTCTAATGGAACAACTAAAATCGCTTTTTAACAAATGCCTGAATGAAGGAGCCGTTCCAACAGACTGGGATGCCTCCATAGTTATCCTTATTTATAAAAAGGGAGATCCGGCCAGTCTTGAAAATTACCGACCAATAAGTCTTCTCTCACAGATCTACAAGCTATTCATGAAAATAATTACCAATAGATTAGAAAATAAATTTGAGGCATATTTATCGAAATAACAGGCTGGCTTTAGAAAAAATATGAGTACAATACAACACATACACACAATCAGAGTATTAATAGAGAAAGCCACCGAGTACAACATCACAACATGGATGGCATTTGTTGACTTTAGGAAGCCCTTCGACACGGTGGAATCCTGGGCGGTAACCCGAGCAATGAGAAAAGCCAGAATCGATCAAAGATACATTGACATCATAAGCCACATCAACGTAAACTCTAAAATGAAGATCAGTATGCAAACAGATACAAATGAGATAAATACTGGAAGAGGAGTGATACAAGGGGACGTAATATCACCAAAATTATTCACGCTAGTTCTCGAAGATGTATTTCGAAATTTACACTGGGAAGACAGAGGAATAAACATAGCAGGCGAAAAACTGAACAACTTGAAATTTGCAGATGACATCGTCATATTCGCTCAAACCGAGGCAGAACTGATAGGCATGATTCAGGAACTATACCATGAAGCAAACAAGGTTGGACTAGAGAGAAACATAAATAAAACCAAATTCATGACAAACGAAGATACAATTACCAATACACTAACCATTGAGAACCAGTTAATCGAAAAAGTAGCGTCGTACATTTATCTATTTAAGAAATAACAATTAGTAAGGAATGCCAGAATACAGAGCTCAATAGGAGAATACGGTTGGGATGGGCAGCATATAGCAAACTAAAACAGGTGTTTCAGTCAAATCTACCAATGAAACTAAGAGCAAAAGTATACAATACATGTGTCCTGCCAGTGTCTACATATGCATCGGAAACTTGGGTCTTGACAAAAAAGAACTTGAACAAGCTCAAAACACATCAAAGAGCAATAGAGAGAAAGATAGTTGGAGTAACACTGAAAGAACGAAAAACTAACGAATGGATCAGGAGAACGTCAAAAATCGAAGACATCGAAAGGAGAATAGCCTCACTCAAATGGAACTGGGCTGGGCATATTGCTAGAAACAACAACAACTGGAGCAGCAAAGTGACTAGATGGAGACCTTGGGGCGAGAGGAGAAGCGTTGGCAGACCTCAACAGCGTTGGTACGACGATATAAAACGCACAGCAGGTTTTAATTGGTATCCGGTTGCACAACACAGGAAAACCTGGAGAACATTGAGAGAGGCCTATATCCAACGGATAGAAAACGGCTAGAAGGAAGGAAGGAATGAAGTTTCCTGGAGAAGACAACATTGGCGATACATTCGGCAATCCAGATGAAAAAACCGACAAATATTTTATTTAGATGAAACGTGGATAAATGCGGGATACACGGTTTCAAAATATTGGTAGGCAAGAGTTCCTGGACGGTTTATCCACCATCAGGTAAAGGGCAATCAGACTAATCATCTTACACATTGGAAGCTCAGAAGGTTTTGTTGACGGTGGACTACTGACTTTTGTTTCAAAATGTACAGGTGACAACCACGAGAATATGACCGGTGATGTTTTTGAGGAATAGTTTAAGTAATGAAAACAACCCTAAACTGCAGCCCTAGAGGTGCTGCTAAATCTGCCGCCTTTAGAGATTTACATACAGGGAGAAGTAAAGACGGTACTGTACAGACTCGAATAAAGCCAGGGTCCAATTATAGAAGATCAAAAAGCCACGAGCTGGAAAATAGCGGAGGACCATGAGGTTAACTTCTCGTTTGAGATGCCCTCAGATCAAAGTCCTGTTTACACCTTCAGCAGGCACTTTCGGATTACCATACCGGAAAGGAAAAACTGGAAATAATGCCCCCCAATCAAACCTGGTATTCTGATGGCTCCAATACCAACAATGGTTTCGGAGTTGTTATCTACGAAGACATACCGAGGGTGAAGGTATCTATATACCTCGGATAGCACGCCACGATGTTTCAGGCGAAAATCGCCGCAATAATGCAGTGTGCCATGCTGATTAAATAAAATGAAGTTAAGAGTAATAACATTGTAATTTACTCGGACAGTAAATACAATAAAGCGGTCCTAAGAGTAATGAGCTCCAAGAAGATCAGTTCGAAACTGGTCAGGGACTGTATACAAGCCCTAGAGGAAGTGGGGATGTCTAACAAACTTACCATAGCCTGGGTACCAGGCCATGAATGCCACCTAGGAAATGAGGGGGTTCATGTTTTAGCCAAAGCAGGCCACAGAGATAATAGGCGCAGAACCATTCTGTGGAATCTCAGCAGGCCTCTTTAAAACAGCTGTCAAGAGCTGGTGGCTGCAAATACAAGGACAGCGACAGTTACGTTAAACACATTAAGGATGTAGTTTAGTATTAATTATTGTTCAGTAGTGTGTATGAAAACATATAGTTTTTTTTTAAATTGAAACATGTCGCATCCACCAAAAAGTTATTAACGACAATACAATAATATAATACCATTAGATCTTATACAATAAGTTTATAGATTTTAAATAGTCTATGATTCGCCTATGATATTGACAGTCTTTTCCGAGAAAAACTTCCAAACTGTTTGGAAAATTATTTATTGCTCGTCTCACTGTGTATTTTGGACATGCAATAAGGACATGTTTTATGCTATCTACGACATTACACGTTGTACACATCGGGGGTTCACTATTTGTGAATAAATAGGAATGGGTATATCTTGAGTGACCTAGTCGAAGCCGCGTTTTAGTAGTAGGTTGCCATGGAGATATATTACTCCCCAGTGTTTGTTACTTAATTTCTTCATTATGACATGATAATATGGTTTGCTTTATATGTTCTTTCCAAGAAAGTTTTTGGTCCAACCACAATCCGAGAAATTTAACAGATAGCTTGAATGAAATAACTTCATCGTATAGAGTGAGTTTTGGATAAGATTCTGGGACCTATAAGTTTAACCTGTTCAATGTGCAAGTTAATGGAGAAAATGGTTAATTACAGATTAATGTGGACCTTGGAAACATCAAAATGTTTAATATCCGAACAAAATGGTTTTAGACAAAATCGATCCGGCATGGATAATATTCTTGAACTGGAAAGTGATATCCATGAAGCACTGTCGATTAAACAATCACGTATATCTATATTCTTTGATTTGAAAAGAGCATTTAACACGTGCAGGAGATTTAACATAATAAAAGAACTCCACTCATGGAATATTCGTGGTAATTGTCTCAGATTTATTAGTAATTTCCTTAAAGACAGATCATTTCAAGTAAGAGTCCATAATTCATATTCCGAAAGTCAAACTGAAGAAAACGGAACTCCTCAAGGCTCCGTACTTAGCCCAACACTGTTTCTAATAGCTATAAATACGATTATCAAAGATATACCAAAGCCTCTTAAGACTCGCTTATACGCATATGACCTGGTAGTTTATTGTAAAGGCAAAAATACCACTCTAATGACAAATATATTTCAATCCTTTCTCACACAATTAGAACAATGGTCTCAGCACACCGCCTTCAAATTCTCAGTTTCAAAAACAAAAGGAGTACTATTTTCTAAAAAGCATATAGTTGATTATATATTATTATCAAGTTCATAGTTTGAGTTAGAACTTTTACATGCATAAAAAAATAACATTACTTTCCATAAGGTGCTATGTGAAGGTCGTTGTGGGACACAGTGTATATATACATATTAGGTAAGAGTAACGTATACCTACATAACAGTTTTGTTTATGTAATGTGAATTTAAAATAGCTTATCATCATCATCAACGTTAATATTATGTTGCATGTATGCAACGGATTTTATTTTATTTTGCTTTGTTTTCAAGCGTACATTTTACATTTGCGTGTTTTTAAAATACCTACCTCAATATTGTGAGTAATAAAACGTTGATAAGTATTATTTGTAAACATTAGTAGATCAGTGGCACAACCAAGAGGATAATTCAAGTTAAAACAATAGCACTTATTGACTCCAAAAGTATACTAGTATACCTATAACAGATATTTATGTTACGAGGATCATATAATATCGTCAATTCGCGGCAGGGGATAGCTGTCTTTCTTCTTCACGTTGTTTAGCTGTCAATAATCCACGCAGAATCTCGTAGTTCCATCCTATTTCTTGACCAGCACTACTTGAGACATGCATGGACTAGTGGATGGTTCTATTACTTTTTCTTCAGCCATCTCTCGAATTATTCTTTCAGCTTCCTCTCTCTTCGCTCGTGGTAGTCGTCGAGCTGATTGCCTAATTAGCTTGGCATTACCAGTATCGATTTTGTGTTTGACGGCTAATGTTCTTCCAGTCTTTCCTCCTTTTGGTACGAATAGGTCTTGAAACTGCAAGAGAAATTCTCTCATTCTTTTTTTCCAGCTCGATTTAAGGATTGACCAGCTACTGATAACATATGTTCGAATCTGGCATTAGAATTGTCAGTGGTCGTTGTTTGACGAACTATAGACGTTACTGGTACGCTGGATCCAATCCCGGTTTCCTTCTTGATGATAACTGGGTAATCATTCACGTTCATCTCACGTACTGGGATCTCTTTCGCCGACGTAACCAATCCTTTTCCAATTAGTACTCCTTTGCCAACTTCTTCGTCGTGGTTCCTTGGCTCCATCATAACCGGTGTACCTTCCTCCATGATTCCCTGTAGCCGTGCTACTATCACGGTTTCGCTTCGTGCAGGTAGAACGGTATCTTCCTGTACAGCTGCCAACACCGCGCTGCCTTCATATGGATGAAGGAATACCTCCTCGGAACCCACTTTAATGGTTCTGTTTCTAAAGTCTAATTGGAAACCATGTACATTCATCACATCCATTCTCAGAATCACGTCTTCTTCAATGTCAGCCACGATTATTGTATGCGTGAACTTTTCTGCGCCAATTCCCAATTGGATTTGTGTCTCACCGTCAACGTTGGCACTCTCACCTGTGGCGGTCCGCAGTCGCAGTCTCGTTGGTAAAAGCTTCTTCTTGGAGTTCATTATTTCTGGTCGTATAATGGTTCTAGTTGCTCCAGTGTCTACTAGCAGAGTATATTTCTTGCCATTCACTTCGCCATCTACATATATACTGTCGTTGCGACATCTGAGCGAAGAAATCAGTATGAGAGGGTCTTTGGAACGATCATGGGTCGGTGCTGCCCCCTCGTAGCCGACCCGTTCTAGTTTTCCTGTGACTGGGGTTCTTGCTTTGCAGGAGTCTTGGGGTGCTTACACGAACTACGTACATGCCCTAGCTCGCCACAATTCCAGCATCTGATCTTTCTCGGCTTCTTGTCCATCGTACTTTTTATTAAACTGACGAACTGGTCAAATCTGTCTTCGTCACCTTCTTCCTGGATGGTTATAATTTTGTTATATCCAGAAGCCTTCGTTGGCGCTTCATATTCAAGAGCAGCTGTCAATGCGTCGACTAATGTTTTCGGATGGGCTAAACGAAGCGTCCTCTGCATATCGGGGTCACGTAAGCCATCAATAAAGGCCTGGATGCCCAGACACTCCCTCATGTTCTCTGGTGCTGTCGGATAAGCAAATCGAACTAGTCGGGCAATGTCCACCTCATACTCTTGAAGGGATTCATCACGTTTCTGCCTTCGGTTCTTCAGCTGGGATTGGTACAAATGTTCTAGATGTTCATGACCATATCGCATGTTTAACCTCTTCTTCATCTGCTCGTAGTCATCCGTTTCTTCCAAAGGTATCGTCTGAAATACATCTAAGGCATCTCCCAGAAGCGCGATAGTTAAGTTTACTGCCTTCTCTCTATCGGACCAATTACTCACTCTAGCGGCTGCTTCAAATTGTTTCACATAATTGGTCCACGACATTTTTCCATCGAACGTTGGGGCATTGACTCGGGTAAAACTACCAATGTCTTCTAACTTAGGGTGTGTTTCTGGCTTTCAAGGTTTTGTTTGCTCGGTCTTCTTTTCTTCCGCTGGCGTGTCTTGAGTTCTTATATCTGTCATCTTTTTTTCTAACTCCTTGATTTTCTCGTCTATGGTTGTCATCTTATTCTCAATCTTCTCGTCCATCGTTGTAATCTTATTCTCGATTTTCTCGTCCATCGTTGACATTTTATTCTCGATTTCAGATTTTAGAGACGAAATTTCATTTTGAACGTCAGCGGCAATGTCGTTTTTCATTAATAGGATATCGGCAGATATATCGTTCTTCAAAGCAGAAATCTTGTCGTCAATATTAGCAGAAATGTCGTTCTTCATAGCAGAAATATCGTTTTTCACATTCGTTGACATCTTCTCTTCCATGGCAGAAATATCGTTCTTCATAGCAGAAATCTTCTCGTCTATGTTTTCAGAAATATTAGCTGAAATTGACGAGATTAAGGTGGAAGCCTCGCCATTAAATAAAACTGTTTCTGGATCAAAGCCGTCATTTTCCAGTGCCACTTTAAGTCTTTCTACTAATTCACTTTTCTTACCGGACGTTTCCAACTCACGCTCTTCCAATTCTGCTCTTAACACTTTCAAGTCACATAGTCTCTTGGCCATTTTTACGTAGCAATTTATTTATATTACCCCACACCTTACACCAATGTAATGTTTTTCTTATTTATTTAAACAGTAAACGGGTGGGATAAACTTTAAACACACGGTATGACTACTTACTAATTTATTTGAACACTAAACTACTCACATTTAATTTATATACACTTAACTATTCACTTAAATTTAATTTATATACACACAACCTTAATTATTAATTTATATCAACACTTTACTGTTCGCTATTTCGGTGTATTCTTGTTTATTTGTCGAGATCACTTTATCAACTATCTAACTCTCCTTGGTCGGTCTTTTATATATTAGTGCCTTTGTTACTAGATAATTCTAGATTGAGGCTTACACAAAAACAATTGGCTCTGGAATTTCCTAGATAAGACTGGTCGCAAAAACAATGTCTAGATAAGATAGTGACAATCGTAAACAGTTCTAATAAATAATTGCGCATCCGCCATAATTTTAACTTGCATACATGGCTTAGACAGAGTCGGATTCAGGCCTCAGGGACTATACCAGTGTGCTGTTTCGTAACATAACTTAACATAATAGTGTTACGAACTCGCACACCGAAGCAGATACTAAGTACGGCGCTGTAACCTTATGTTAACGGAGTTAAGAAAAAGGCGAGCGCGCCGAATTCTGAGTAGGTCTATTGGGATCTATTGTGACCGTCCTTTTTAAACATGTTCTCGAAAGGCATTTTAAGAAATATCGCGAAAGGCATGTCCCATCCCGAATGTTCTAGTAAAGAAAGTTTTTGATATAAATACAGGACCGATCAGCGGATGAGGGCAGTTTATAATTTGCCATAGTGAGTTAAACAGTAATTAAGTGAATATAAAAGTGTTATAAATTAATAAGTTAGTGTGCATATAAATTAAATTTAAGTGACTAGTTAAGTACATATAAATTAGTGTTAGTGAGTTAGTGTTTAAATAAATTAGTAAGTAGCAATACCTAGTGTTTAAAATTTATCCCACCCGTTTATTGTTTAAATAAATAATAAAAAACGTTACAATAGGTTTGTTCCAACCGAGGTAAATATCGTTTTATTACCGTACAATCTCAGTAACGCAGCAAATTTGATGTAAATTACACAGACTTACCATATTCACTAATCAGCAGGTCAACTGGGTTTGTATCGTAATTGTACGGTTTTTGTGTTGGTTGGAACAGACCTTATATTGATCGATTTGCAATAAATATTTTTTCTCTCTATACCTCACAAAGTAACAATATTAGAGATGTATGTAATATCTCTTAAGGATCTACCATTCCTTTAATTTACGGTGCTTATTTTCGCAACACTCTGTATAATCAACATCGAGATGAAAATAATAAATTTGATTATAGATACATACCAAAAGTTTGTTATCAACGGTTTTGACTACAATTTCTTCTGGGGCGTATTGGCTGACGTCAAATCTCAATTTAAGGCTTTTTTCGTTACCATCTTGTTGGATAAGGGGGGAGTTTAAGTCGTCATACCATGTCCTTACATCGCCACCAGGTGTTCTGTGAGCTAAGTCGGATCCCGTGCTAGATTGCTGTGTCGTCGAACTAGAAGTAAAAAAAAATCGTAAATGACATACTGTTGTTTCGAGCTATATCATGCAGAATATTCAGAATAATCAATATAAATCTCAATATTACTTAGTTTTATTATTAATAATGTATATACAAAAAATTTACAATAAGAGAATGTGAAGTATTTTTAGGAAGTTCAAAAATTAAGTACTTCTGGAATTAGAATTGATGTTCCACATGACGTCATAAAGAACTTTATTTTTGAAATTTAACCAGTTTATAAGCTAGAGGATAAAAAAATTGTATCACGTCTATCGATTTTGATCCTTTCGCCAAAATTTTCATAATGATTGTGATATGCTAGATTTAAGTAACAAAATACTTTGGCAAACACGCGGAGAATATAATTTTACTTGGCTGAAAATTCACGCTTGTAAAAAACGAAGACAAAAATAAAATTAACCATGAAATGTCTCGTTTTGTGTTATGATCAAAACATCAGAACCAAATAGCCAAAAAAAACGTTTAGGACCAATTTATTATTTTCTAAAACGAATTCAATACGGTATTATACAGAGTGTTTCAATAATACTTGGAAATACTTTAAGTTTCGTTTTCTTCTTTGCTCCTAGGATTCTTAATATTTTTCTTTCTGTTATTCTGTTCTTCTTCGTCTTACTATGTATTAAGCTCATTATTTAAGCTGCGGCTTATCAATGTTTTATTTTGGTATTTTTGCTAAGATGTCTGTACTTCCAGTATAATCTATTGCAGGGATGGCCAAGAGGTCGACCGCGTTCTACCGGTCAACCGCGAAGACGATTTAGGTAGCCCGCGAGAGTAAAAATAAACTGAAAAGAAAATATTTAAAAATAATATCATTTATTTTAAAATGTTCCTTTTCGCGCCAAGAACACGTCTATATAAGTAGGTACTCACACGTCTGTCGTAACTCGTAACGTGGTATATTGTTGCGTGCGCGCGTGTGAGTCAGTCGTGTAAACGCGACTTACCGCTAGTATATTGTTGTCTCTTTTCATTTCGCATTGTTTTCTCTTTTTGTGACCTCGCCCACGAAGGATCGGCCAAATAATAACAAGAGCCAGTACTAGTTTCGACTTGGGTGCGAACGTAGGTATTTACAACTAATTTGTTGCGTCGCGATTATTAAAAGTTAACGTAGGGGCCTTGAGACTTAGTGTTTTTTAACTATTTTATCAGAATGAGTGGGCCATCTAGTTCGAGTGCTGAAAAAAGTAAGACTTACCATTATCACAGTGAGTGGGAAGAGGAATTTTTTTTCGTTATGGTCAAGGATAAATGTGTGTGCCTAATCTGTAACTCAAGTGTCGCATTACCGAAAAGAGCTAATATTGAAAGGCATTTTAAAACTACACACTCCAAATACGCCACCGATTTTCCATTTGGCAGTGAAAACCAAAAGATAAAAGTACGTGACTTAAAAAGCAGTTTAATCGCACAACAATCTTTTTTTACAAAACCAGATTCGAAATCAAAAGCTGCAACACTGGCGTCATTTGCTGTTACAGAAATATTAATAAAACGAAAGAAACCTTTCGAAGATGGAGAAATGATCAAGGAAGCCATGCAGAGAGCTGGAGAAGCACTTTTTAATAACTTTAAAAACAAAAAAGAAATTATTACAGCAATAAATGATATGTCACTTTCACGGAACACAGTAATGCGACGCAGTGAAGCCTTAAGTGAAAATTTGGAACAATTACTTAATGAGGACTTGCAGAAATGTTGTTTCTTGTCACTACAGTTTGATGAATCCACCGATGTAACCGACATTGCTGAATTGTGCGTTTTCGTGCGCCTAGTTTTTGAAGACATGACAACAAAAGAAGAATTACTGACAATGATTCCATTGAAGGGGCAAATCAGAGGTGAAGATATTTACAGATCTTTTAAGAGTTTTGTAGAAAATACTGCATTTCCGATACACAAACTAGTTGCTATCACGACAGATGGAGCACCCGCTATGCTGGGACAAAGAAATGGTTTTATTTCATTGTGCAAAAATGATGACAACATTCCAAGTTTCACCAACTATCACTGCATCATACACCAGCAAGTTTTGTGCTCTAAAATTCTGGAATCAGATGTTATTATGAAAATTGCTTTTAAAATAGTTAATTCTATTCGAGCCAGAAGTTTGCAAAGGCGTCAATTTCGAGCTCTTCTTGAAGAGACAGAAGCCGAACACTCAGACCTTTTGCTACATACAGATGTTAGGTGGTTTAGCCGTGGTGCCTTTTTGAAGAGATTTCACCAATTACTGCCAGAAATCAAGACATTCGTTCAATCAAAAGGAGAAAATATACCTGAGCTTGAAGATGAAAAATGGCTTATGAAGCTGACCTTTCTTTGTGACATAACAGAAAAACTCAATGAGTTGAACCTAAACCTTCAAGGGAAAGACAAAACCGTCATTGACATGAGATCTTTGATTAAAACTTTTAAAAGTCAAATTCAAATGCATGCATCTCAATTAAAACGAGGTGAACTAAAAAATTATAAAAACATGGAAGAAGAATGTACGCAGAATTCAAATCGAGACTACAAAATTTTGGCTGAACAGCTGGAGAATTTGCATCTGGAGTTCAAAAGAAGGTTTGCAGATTTTGCCGCTCTCGAAGAAGTGCTAAGTTTCATGGTATTCCCTTGCAATGAAAACATTGACATTGACAGCTTGACCGTTAAAATCGGCAACTTAACCGATACTGAATCTCTTGTGGTCGAAGAAGAAATAATAAAATTGAGAAGCGATATATTTCTGAAAGCTAGAGCATCTGGTAGTACTGAATTTTGGAAAGTGATTTGCAAAGAAAAGTTTCCATGCCTAAGAAAGGTGGCTTTATGTTTGACTTCATTTTTTGGTTCTACCTATCTTTGCGAATCAACGTTTTCAACTATGAATGCAATAAAAACCAAAAATCGTTCCCGCTTAACAGACGCTCACTTAACTTCCTGTTTGCGCATCGCAGTTACTTCGTACACTCCCCAATATGATAAACTTGTGGAGAATATACAGTGTCAAACATCCACTCAAAAGCGTAAAACGCAATGAAAAATTAGAATTAAGTATGTAATATTCAATAAATAAATACATACAAACTTATTACAAAAATGTTTTATTTCTCTCTTCTAAATTCTACCTTGCAGTCGACCGCGGGAAGTATTTTCGAGTACAAGTAGACCTCACAGGTCAAAACTTTGGCCACCCCTGGTCTATTGCATGATTTAATCCTCTCGTTAGCCCTTTCGCTGTGGCAAGCGCACATATGCGGCCTGGCGAAGTCGAGCTACATGCGGACGGCGCGCCCATGTGGCCTGTTTAGGTGTAAATATAATTGTATCCTTTGAATTCAGCAGTTACGGTAAATCTACAAAATTTTGTCCGCATATAGACATAAATGTGAAGTATAAATAGGCAACGTTCGTTTATAGGAAAGATTTGCTAAACATTTTCTAGATGGTGTCAAGTTCTAGGTATAGATGGCGCCATGTTCGGGTATTTTACTCTAATTGTAAAATAAAACGTAGTTCAGATATAGGTCGGTGTCATTATTTATCGTTTTGTGGAGTGTGTTAACGTTAGATATTTATTTTATAATGGCAGATTTAAGTGAAGCGGGGTCTTCTAATGTAAAAAGGCGTAAAACTAAACATATAAAAAATCCAAAAGACTTCACAGTTAAAGAAATGATGGGATATCTATACGATTCAGATGAAGAAAGTTTGCTAAATGAAAATGATAGTGGTTATGATTATAAGTTGTAAAAGTATTATACAATAAAGATTTTTAATTTATGCTGATGCTGTTATCTTTTTAGATCGAATTGATGACGAAGATGAGACTGGCAATTCTGAGAGTGAAAATGAATATTTACATGACGTGGTTCAAGATACTATTCCTCAAAATATTATAGATTTGTCTGAAACTTCCGGGGAAATTAATAGTGAGTGGCAAGAAACAATTGACAATATAACAAAGATTCAGTTTCAAAAAAGGAGTCAATTGCTGGTTGAATCACCAGGCGATGATCCGTATGATTGGTTTAGAATGTTAATCGATGACCAATTGTTGGAAATGATAGTAAGAGAAACAAATGAATATGCTGTAGAGGTTCTGTCTACTAGTAGTGGCAAAGAAAAGTCAAGAATTTCCAGATGGAAGGATATTACGGTATCAGAATTACTAATTTTAATGGGGCTGACAATACATACGGGAACAATAAAGTTAAATAATTTGCACGACTACTGGAAAACACGTCGACTATTCTCTACTTGTTTTGGAACATATATGAGTAGAGATAGATACTTACTCATTATGAGATGCTTACATTTCAACGCAAATATAGAATATGATCAGGAACTAGATCGACTACATAAAATAAGGCCAATATTGAATTATTTTACTCAAAAAATGAAAGATATATACTATCCAGGAAATAATTTATCATTAGACGAATCGATGGTCTTGTGGAAAGGAAGTCTTACTTTTAAACAGTACCTTCCTAAAAAACGTCATAAATATGGAATCAAGATTTATATGTTGACCGAATCTGATGGAACGGTACTGGATATGATAGTTTATACCGGCGCAAATGATATACTTGGGGGGTAAAGATGATACCCAGAAAGTAGTACTTCATCTTATGCGTAATTATCTAAATTCTGGCCACTCACTTTATATGAATAATTTTTACAACTCCTATGATCTCGCCAAAACTTTGATAAATCAAGGCACTTTTTGGACAGGTGCCCTGAGAAAGGATAGAAAGGGTTCTCCAGGTGACATTGTACATGTAAAGTTAAAAAAGGGTGAAACGACACCCGACGATACAACAATGGCACACAATAATACGAACAATCAACGACAATAAGACAAACGCCTGGAAAATGATCAAGGCAAGAAAAAACAGACAAAAGCTCAATGACGAAATGCCACCACTAATAATGGACGGCATATTAAGACAAGAACCAATTGAAATACTAAACACAATAGCAGAACAACTAAGAAGAAACCACTTACTTACAAGTGACAAATCAGATGAAGAGACGAAAACACTAGTCGAAAACAAATACAGAGAACTAACCCAAAAAGAAGACACAGACGAAACTCACACAAATCCCCAAGAAATAAGAAACATAATCCAAAACATGTAAAACAAAGCTCCGGGCGAAGATGGCATCCAAGCCATAGTACTGAAAAATTTACCAAAAAAGGCCATAGTACAAATCTACTATATAATGGAGGCGGCACTAAAAATGCAACACTTCCCAAAAACATGGAAAAATACCCGAATAATCCCGATAAGAAAACCAAACAAGAAAGCAAATAATCCAAGCAGTTACAGGCCAATATCGCTACTGAACACTATGAGGAAAATACTTGAAAGAATACTATTGAAAAGAATAAACAGACACCTAAACGAAAACAAAATAATAATACCAGAGCAGTTCGGATTTCGAGAAATTCATACAACAGAATTACAACTAGCGAGAATTGTAGACTATGCAAAAACAGAAATAAAGAAAAAACGGAAAACAGGGATGGCCACCCTAGACCTCGAGAAAGCTTACGATACAGTGTGGAAGAAAGCACTAATCTACAAAATGGAAACAATTAACGTACCGACAAACATCATCAAAACAATAGACAGTTACCTAGACGAAAGAACATACGAAGTGACGCTGAAACACAGGAAAAGCAACAAACAAGACATGCCTGAGGGCCTACCCCAAGGAAGTGTGCTTTCTCCCACACTGTTCAACATATACATAAATGACATTCCGAAAAATCAAAAAACAAATATGGTACTATACGCAGACGACACGGCGATATACACAACATCCAAACACAGACATAAAATCACGAAAAATCTAGAAGAACATATAAAAGAAATAAACAAAAACTGTGACAAGTGGAAAATACAAATAAACAAGGAAAACCCCCGTCTAATTTTCTTCGCAAACGACTTACTACCAAAGACACCATCCCAAATAGAGATAAACGGCACAACCATATAAGAAGAAAAGACATTAAAATACTTAGGAGTACACCTCGACAGAAGATTAACATTCACAAGACATACCAAAGAAATACGACGAAAAGCCTTAGCAACAAAAAGAATAATACAACCCTACATACACAAAACCAGCCAACTCAAAGAAAAATTGAACATAACACTTTACAAAGCATACGTGAAATCCATAATAATGTATGGCTCCGCAATATGGGGCTCAACGGCAAACAAAAACATTGAAAAGCTTCAAACTATAGAAAATGCTTGCTACAGACTAATAGCGGGGAAAAACCGAAAAGAAATTTCCAATCAAGAATTACACGAAAAATATCAAATAGACGACATTAAGAGCACAATCGAATACCGAAGAAAAAGATTCTACGAAGAGACGGTGAAGAAAGACCCTCTAACAAAACACATAGGACAACACACAAAACTACAATAATCTAGGGACCAAAACAACCCGAACAAAGAAGGCAGGTGGCACACACCAAAGACGCCCAAACAACAAACAAAAAATGTCCAATTGTCCGGCTCATGCCAACAAAAAAGTCGGGCAAAGTAATCAAATAGCCACGAACATTAAAAAAAAATCCACAAAACCCTGGTGCATATTGCGGGACAGGAAGAAAAACTTAAAAACACTCTACATAGGGAAAAATAACAAGCAGAATGGCAATTTCTAATAATAATAATAATAAATTATTAATAGTAATTGTCATCATAATCATTCTGATTAATCTTGATGGTATATTAATTTTCCTCATTTCATTGGAAATATATTTTTTGAAATAGAAGCTACTGGTGAACATCGTAAAACAGTTAGTCATCATAAATATTCATCATATTTGTCATAAAAACCGGATGCAATTTATAATTTTTTTAAAATGTTTGTATTAAAAAGTTGTGGGTAGAAATAATTTGAAGTGTTTCCAAAAAATCTAGCACTATATGAATTTTAAAGAGAAACGATAATCAAAATTTTATTTGATCGAGAAATGTTTTGACTATGCATAAAAGGATGATAGAATTGATAAATTGGAATTATAACTGGTTCACATTGTTTATAAATATCAACAAAAATTCATTTTTAAGGAGGTCAGCACATTAAAAACATAGGTTAAGATAGTATTTTCGGGTATTACAAAATTCAAATAAAAGATATTGGTAATTGACCATGATTAATCAAGTTTACGTGATCAATTATACCAACTACCAAAAAATAAATTTAACCATTTACCGTCCTGCCAATTTTAACTGTACTACAGAGATCATTGGAAATAAATGTTTCAGACGTAATTTTTTAAATAAAGATTTGTAATATCAATTTTGATAATTATGAAATATATTAATCAGTGTTTTTTCACAATGAATAAATGTTCAGTTGAGTATAAAGTAGGAGAGAGTTTCCTAGAAGTGGACATGAAAAGGATCAGTTTATGCATGTTTTGTTGCATATAACTATTTCTAATGCTTGTTGTATATTAGTTGACCGTTTGACATGTGTTGGCGCTAGTATTGAGGACTTTTCGGAAACTATGATCAGGTTAACCCGAGCACGATCTGAATGTTTCGAAAGTAATCCGGATCACATTTACTTAAGTTAGGAAACTGAAAGAACGGAGCGGATCATAATCATATGTTTGGATCCTTTCTACCCTAGCATGCCGGTGGGTAAATACGATCAATTGACCTTGGAGGTTGGGTTGTTTCGTTTGTTTTTGTTTTCTTTAACCTAAAAACTAAAAAGTTATTTAAGCCCCGTTGTTGGCAGGTTGCTGAGGCTTGCGGATTTTTTTCTTTTTTGCTTTTCGCTTTAAAAAACAGGTAGCTTACTGGTATTAAAATTTTGTTTTTGTTCTCTTTACACTAAAAAGTTATCACTTTTGTAAGCAACGTAGTTGGTAGGATGCGGAAGCTTGCTGTTTTTGTAATTTGTACTTGTTGGTATAAATGACGACTGAAAAACAAATTATAGCTTTACAAAATGAGCATGAAGAGAAGTACATTAAAAATACGAAAATCAACGCACGGAACTAAAGTAATAAAAATAAAAGGTTTTTGTAGGTCAACAGAAAACAGAACGTGTCATTCGGAAACTCTGATAAAGATCTCGTTCTGGGTTAGGAACCGCAATCCGCTTTCTGATCTAAAATTACAGTTTCCGAAAAATGCCGTCAGCGGTATCGTTTGGTATTTTTACACTTAGTGCAATATTTGTGTCAAGCGAAATAAATATTTACGTGTTTTAAGTATTTATCTAGGCTATTTTTTAGACATTCGAAATATTTTTGCTTACTGGGTCTAGATTAAACCAGGTATGTTGATCTCCTTGATTTTTTAAACCATAAAAATGAATGTTCACTTTAAAGTAAACATATCCATAAATTGGACACCAACGATCTCATTGATTCGGACGTCCGGTCCATGGTAACTAAAGTGCCCGATTCAAGGAAATAGGAAAAGGACCTCATAAACCTCTTTTATTTTAGATTTGGCTTATTATGTCGAAGCGAACAAGACTGACAAAGAAATTCGTTAAGCTGTAGATACAGTTGTAAATCAAGGTTTGTCGACTGGGAGTGTAGCTAAAGACTCCGGCATTTCAAAGTCTTTATTAGCTGTGCTTGTAAAAAAAAAGAGAAAAGTGCGCCTGACAATGAATTTGTTTACAATCGCAATGTTGGAAACAGAAAAACTTTTTCGGCAGAACAAGAACGAATATTAGTTTCTTGCCTTAAAACAACATCGAAAATGTGACACGGCTTAACCACCACGCAAACAAGACAGCTTGCATACCAATTTGCATTGGCGAACAACATATATCATCCACCATAATGGATTAAAATTTCTAAAACTGGAATTCGCTGGCTTCATTGGTTTATGAAACGCAATAAGGATTTGTCGCTCCGTCGGCCAGAAAATACGTCTCTAAGCAGAGCATGTAGTTTTAATAAATCAAACGTAGGCATCATTTTTCTGAATTAGAAAGTTTGTACAAGAAATATAAGTTTCCAGCCAACATGATTTGGAACCTGGATGAAGCCGGTTGTATGACTGGTACAATATCACCAAAAGTTAAAGCGGAAAGGGGTTCTAAGCCGATTGGTCAAATAGGAACGCTTTTTAACACACTTTTTTATAAATGCTGCCGGCGGATCATTGCCATTTGTATTCGTATTTACTCGAGTCTATTTTAAAGATATTATGCTTAAAGACGCACCGACAGGGTCTAAAGGGTTTACAAATCTATGAGGGTGTATTACTGAAGACATATTTGTAGAGTCCCTAAAGCATTTTGTTAACTATGTTAAACCCATGAGTGAAGAGAAAGCTTTGATTATTATGGATAACCATATTAGTCATGTGAATATACAAGTAATTGATTTTGCAAAGAAAAATAATACAATCATTTTAACATTCGCTCCCCACTGTAGTCACCGTATGCAACCACTTGATGTGGCAGTTTACGGCCCTTTTAAGGCAAGCTAAAAGGTGGCATCAAATAATTGGCTTGAGATGGAAAACGCGAAAAAGAAAAATTCCGTTTGTCCAATCTGTCAAGGTGAACATCAAGACAGTAAAGAAGAGTGGCTCCAGTGTAAACTTAGCACGAAATGAGCTCACAACTCTTGCGGAGTTATGGGAAAGATACATTTTTCTGTCATAATGGTTTTTAGAATATTCTACTGTATTGTAATCAGTAATATATTGTGAAAACCTTAGAAAAATCAAATTGACTGTCTCGACCCTTACTTCGTGGAATATGCTCATATTAGTGTTTTTAAATGAAACTCAAGGTCTCTAGTTAATTCCACAATATAATACAAGTTATTGAAAATTCTAAAAAATTGACAATTGTTTCGATGATATTGATTTATCGAAACAATTGTCAATTTTTTAGAATTTTCAATAACTTGTATTATATTGTGGAATTAACTAGAGACCTTGAGTTTCATTTAAAAACACTTAGAAAAATCATTTAGTGTCCATTTCATGGGAACAACCGTCTTTTTCATAGAATTCTGTTCATGATACTTGGTAAACAATACAAAAATTACAACGACTTATCTTTTTGAGTGTAGAAACATAGTGCCCGATTTTCTGACAAGTGTTGATATAAATATTTCAATTAAATGATGAAAGGCTTAGTCGCTAGAGCCATTCCAATAAAACTGTCCGATTTAAGGGAACTCTCTCCTACTACCAAATCTTTCTTAATCGAACGAAGAATTTTGATCGAGAATCCTGAGATAATTTCTAAATTACGAGGCATATTTTCACGTTTCAAAGTAGATACTGGATAATGCACACAATTTTTGAACTAGTATTCTGGTGTATATTTTTTGTACTTCTTGAACTTCTTAAAAACCATAAAAGCAAAAGTCGACAAAACAATCTTGTCGAATAATAGATTATTTGATATAAAATAATGATCAGTAATATTGAGATAAATTTGTAATACATTAGCAAAAATGTATCCATATTATGTTAATACAATATGTTGTCTAACAAATAATGACAGCTGAATATACCGCGCGCGCATTGAGCAACAAAATCAAAATGTAAATAGTAAAATTGGAAACAAATTGTGGAAAAAATACACAATATAGTACGATGAAACAATATGCTTTCTTGCATTTTAAATAATACTTTGATTTACTGAAGGTTTATGTATATGTTTTTATAACTCATGCAATGCTGTACGGATCGATATTTTTATCTTTGCCATTAATTCATAACTCTAAAACAGAACAATAATGATTTCAAATTGAATAAAACTCAAAATCAATATGACACAAATTTTTTATTACTACAATTAGCTACTAGTTTCGGTTAATAATGGCCATTTTCAGGCTAAGCAAATATAGCAAATTAGGCAAAAAACGTCCAAGGTAAAGCGCTGTTGGAAAGGATAAGTGTGGTAAATTGATAAAACAAGGTTAAAATGGAAAACAAAAGTATATGTAAGTTGTATTAATTTCTTATATTTTCATGGGTTTCGGTCAGAAATAAAATCAGTTGTTTAATAGTGGTAACGTTTCGGTTTATTTTATTTAAACCATTTTCAAACATTTCTAAAACTTTTTTGAAAACACAATACATTTATTTAAATACATATAGTTAATAGTATATTGTGCAGCAAGTGGGAAAAGTTCAACTTTTCTCACGAGTGTGAAAGTTTGTGGCATGAGCCAAGGGCGAGTGCCGCAAACACACGAGTGAGAAAAGTACTTTTCCCACATGTTGCACACTATACTTTTTCTACAACTGCACAAATTTAAAGAATACAAGTAAATAGTTTTGTAGAAAAAGTCTAAGCATCGAGGACCACCCACCGAAAACGGCTGGGCATCGAGTATAAGTTTCTGAAATTGGCTGGGCATCGAGGATCCCCTACTGGATTCTCGATAATAATACAACAAGTGTGTTACTGATTATCGAAATACAAATTTCTTCGATTTTGAGAAACAATTGTTGTTTCCTAAAACAACAATTTGTTTCGAAAAAGAGAAGAAATTTTCGATAATCATTAATTACACGAGTTGTATTTGTCAAGATTATTTCACGAAAACAATTAAAATTGTGTTCAAACTATTGGGATAATTATTTATTGGAAATATTAATATTAAATTGATCGTTATAATATTTTTCTTGGAGTAATTTGGCTGTATTGTTCCAAATAGTCTTTATTACCATTTCCTTATACTCGTTTCCATCAGCTTTTCGCATATTAAACGCCCATTCTGTAAGGATACCTGCAAGTTTTTCATCCGTTGTGTGTTCTTCCAGGCTATGATGACGTTCGTTGCAAAATTCCATGAATTGTTTCCACACGTACTTTTTAGATCGCACGGTATTTTGCGGTATTTGTTCTCAAACAGACCAAAACTGTTTTTAGAATTCATTCTTGATACAATAATTCTGACGTTTCTTTATTAATTTGACATTTTCTGTCAGTCACTAGATTTTTAATATCGAATAAAACAACTAATGACAACGCGAAACACACAGATAGGAAAATTACATGTATCCAATCAGGTGCCGAAATACAAAATCGAAAACATGGTGTTTTCAGATATCAATCCTCATATTTAAACCAATCGAAGGCGCGTATTTTGTATTGAGTGAAATAATCCATATAAATGTATGTAGTGAGGGCAAAGTGTCGTGAGAAATGTTATTTCTCACAGTGTGAGCAATATATGGTTTTGAAATTAAGTAAGCTATGAGAAATATGCTACTTTTCGTAGCAGTTGTAGAAAAAATATATTTCTTTATAACTTACTTTTTGATTATGCCTCCGTAGAGGCTTGTCTACTACTGTACAGTAGTAATTCTTAAATTGAAAAAAGACGATTAATGTACATAAAAACAAATAATACCAACAATGAACTATGTTAAAGATGGTTAAAATGTCTTTACAGAGTGTCCTAATTAAATTAACATTAGAATTAGAGACCTATTTTTTCATTTTTAATAACTAGGTAAGGTGTAGATATTCGTTTATAATAGTAAGTTCGTATATATACAACTTAAGTTGTCTATGTCAGTTCTGAAATTGATTGAGTCAGGATTCTTCTCAATATTTATCATTTCTTTGATTAATCTTTTACTATTATTTTTTTCACTCTGTAAAAACATTTTAACCATCTTTAACATAGTTCATTGTTTGTATTTGTTTTTATGTACATTAATCGTCTTTTTTCAATTTAAGAAATACTACTGTACAGTAGTAGACAAGCCTCTACGGAGGCATAATCAAAAAGTAAGTTTTAAAGAAATATATTTTAACTATATGTATTTAAATAAATGTATTGTGTTTCCAAAAAAAATTTAGGAAGGTTTGAAAATGGTTTAAATAAAATAAACCGAAACGTTACCATTAAGCATTAAGCAAGTGATTTTATTTCTGACCGAAACCCATGAAAATATAAGAAATTGAGAATTTACGGTCATTAAAAATATGTATGTTTAAGTTGTATTAAGGTTGTGACATATGGAAGAAGAAATTATTTCGCTTTATATCCCAAATTCACAGAATTCTTTACTGAAACTACGAGCGTAATATCTTTGTTCGGTATTTATTTTAAATATTTAACAATATTTGTCAACGGAAAACATTCATTAGACACGTGCTTCCTAAAGTATAATACCTATTATGCACTAGTGAATAATGGTTCATTATTCACTGCATGACGTTACACTCAGGACCTATGTCTAAACTTTAGAATAACATTGTTAGAATAGTATAATTGTTAGATCTTAGATTTTATGTAACTAAAATACTTATTTTTAGGCCAAAATATGCCAATATTTAATATAATGCCCAATGTATTATTTATTTGCCGGAAAAATTCAAGAAAACATGCGAATTAGTGTACCGTGCATTAATGTATTGTCATAATTTAAAAAAAAAACGCCAATTCATTCTGGGAGAATGTGCTACTGGCCTATTTTACGAAATTATTTCATAAGTAGAATTATGGTCACAATATTCAATGCTCAAAGGGTCATTCCATATGAAATCAGTCAGTATAAAAACAATGTTGAACCTGTAGGTCTTGATTTTTTGGTTATTTGATTGTTTTTTTTTAAATTCGTTACTAAATATTTCTTAAACGATAACTTTGAAAGAGATAAATATATCGAAAGGCACTGAAGTTAACTTGAAATAAAATAATATTTTTAATTTTAAAATTAGTAAGCGATGACAATAATATGGATACATTTCCAAAATCAAATCAACAAGTTAGTACCAACCTGGTTGTTGAAGAAGACTTATTACCTCCAGACAGCGTTTCGCATTCGTACGACATGCAAAGATTAAAAGCATTGTTAGATTGGTTATGTTTAAGCTATTGGCTAATCTATTTATCTAAAACAAATTCTCATGAGACTACATTTAAAGATTAAAATCGATATCTTCAAAGCTAGGTTTTAAATTTTCGATTAATTAAAGTTACTTCAATGTCATTTTCCAAATAGAATGTGGTTGACGTTTTAAAAAAGCGATTATTAGGATAGGATAGGGGTTTAAGCGTTCACAATTGGGGGTAACGGAACCAAACTTAATGCGGTATTGGGACAAAAAACTCTCATATACATTAATGTGAATTATTGTTAAATTCATTAAATATCTTCGCCTATGATAAGAACTGGGAAATGTTAACTAAAATTTCAATGGAACACTATACGATAATGACGAAAATCATTAATCCTTACATTAAAAGATAAATACCCCAACAACGGTTCGATTTAAGTGTAGGTAGTGGTTAACTAAACTTAAGTATAAATAACGAGTCAAATACCGTAGTCCATCTAATTAGTTGTTTAAATTATCATTTATAAGAAATTATTAGGCATAATAGTATATTTTACAGTATTTATAAGTAATTATGATTACAAAATAATTGATATTTAATGAACTATTAAATGTAACACGAGTATGTAATTTGACTCCATCTTACTCAGGACGCAGCTGTCAATAAGAAATTTATATTCACGCACAAGAAACATTTGGCAACAACGCGATTACTCATTCTGTTTACATGAAAATATATAACATTCCATGTTATCAAAAAATGTCTGTTATTTCAAATCGCTCTTACAGATTTATTATTCCCGTATTTGTATGTGTACCAATAATTGACAGCGTCCCAGTAATTGACATCTGTTCAATTGTTCTTCAAAAATAAGAAAATTAGACTATATGAGAAATTTCACTGAATCATCTTTATTATTAGAACAGTTGGCAAACATGTAGCCTAGAAAAGATATCTTAGGTAGCCCTATGGTCAGTTACAAAATGGTGGAAAGATCATGTGCAGAGTATACCTAGTGTTTATTTTAAGAAAATCCATAAGGCCAGTATACTACCAAATTAATAATTTTCATAACTTCATGTTAAATTGATTTACACTATTGTTTGGTGTGTATTGACCAACAATGATGGGTTCTTATTCATTTTTACACCTTTAAATCATGTAACCCCCTTATTATTAAAATGTCAATAACTAGAACAAGCAAAACTGTTATGTCCCAGTTATTAAGAAACCCTGTCAATTACTGCTCCCCAAGCATATGATATACATTAATCTTCTAATGTCTAAATAATCTGCAATTAACCTTTTAAATGTGAGGTCTAACAGGTTTTTGGTTACAGTTATTGACAGGGGTGTTAATTAATGGTACAAAAAGTTTCCTTAACTGGAACGCATTTGTTGTTACAGTTATGGCACCAAAAAATATACACGGGCTCAATTAGATGAACCCCTTGCTGCTATAGCAAGAGGGGTGCCAGTACCTAACTACAGTTGCTGAAACTTACTTTGTTACACAAACAACATTACTATATATATTAACAGGAAAGTTGCATGTACATTGTCGAATGTGACCAAGTCCCATCTTCACAAGCTTTTCTCGAACAATGAATACTGTCTCTAGATACTTCACCATACAAGTGGCAAAGAGCAATTAGTAGATAGTGTCCAATTTATCATTAAAGAAACTAAAGGACCAACCCTGTTCACTGATTCGAGACTAGGTAGAAAATAGTACGAGTTTGAAAAAGCATCCAAATTTAACATAGAGTGTCGCACAAAATTAAACACCAGCCTACGAAAAAGTGGCTGAATTACAGCATGGACTATAGTTTCAGAAAGTTTATTTATCGCAACAAAAGATCCTTCCAGAGTATTCCACAGTGATGATACTGTTTTTTCTCCAACCAAAAGGTGACAGTCATTGCTCGAAAAGGGGACAAAGTGTATACAATAGAACTAATGACGAGAAAGAAAACTTAATTGTCCCAGTCACCGCTAATGCTGCTGGGGAACTACCTCCTCACATGGCGGTGTTCAGATATGAACGCATTGGAAGCTATATAACTGCCAGTATCAATAAAAATTGGAGTTCAGGCCGTTCAGAAAGTGGTCCGATGTGTGATGCAAGTTTTTTCGAATACATATTGAATAACCTATTATTATGATTATTGATGGTCACGTGTCCCACATGACATTGCATTTATTCAAATTTTGTTCAAAAAATGGAATAGTACTTTTTTCATTATATGCCAATTCTACTCATTTAATCCAGCCTACATATGTGGCTGTATTTAAGCCGCTTAAACAATTTTGAAAAAATCTGTAAGGGTTAGTACATCGAAAACGCTGGGAAAAAATTGCGAAACAAAATTTAACAAATTGCTTAAAGTGCTCATTATGCCCCGGTCTCCCCTATATATTTCTATTTTAATCGGCTCAAATACATTACGATATAAACAATAAACTTCTCTACAAAAGTTTTATTTGCCTGGATTTTATTTGTATTAAATCACTGCAAAAATAATTACGTAAGTTGATTGATACACGTGACAGATACTTAAAGGAAGACTGACATTGATGTATAACACTGGTATTAAGTGATTACATGATTATATAGTGGATACTTCAGTTTTATACCTTAGGAAAAACAGTTATTTTTACTGACTAATATTATTTTAACATACTCAACTAAAGTAAATGTTTGTTTCATTTTTATATTTTAAAACAATATCCCTAACTTTTACGACTTATTGTAATATATATTTTTTGCTTTACTGAGTTATTTTATCCTTGTTAGGATGAAAATCGGATTCAGCGTAAAAAAACACACACAACAGTTGGATTATTTTCGACCATAATAATTATTTGTATTGCTATAACAATAATTTATTTTATAAGAAGATACAAGAAGAAGAAAAGAAGATCAGAAAAATGCAAGAAAGAAGAAATTGAATTAGAAGAAAGAAATTTAGAACCGAAAAATAATTGCATTATTTTCCAGTCTTAGGGATGGAAGAGGTACAGGCCTAGAAAATTCAAGATCAACAACAATGAAGAATGCAACATCAGCGTTTATTTATATATATAAAGATAGTTAAGTGTTAATTGTACGGCTTAATCTCAAATTGTAACAAAATATTTGTTCATAAATATTTTAAAAAAAGTATTTTCATTAGTAAAATACATAATTCACAGATTAATAAATTTATGTGTTGAATGTTGAATTCGACGAAAATATTTGGGGAACAAATTATTTTTTTAAAAGCAATTTTAACATTTTCGTTACAAATATGTGCGTTGTGGTGGTGTTTTTATTGTGATCCGTTTTGTGGCGTAGTTATTGAAAATATACACACCACTTCATCAGACACAAATATTTCTAAAATAAAGTCCACATTAAAGCAAGCGTTCCACACAAATCTCTTTGAAGCTGGCAGATAAACCGACTTACTAGAAGATAGCGTGTGTTTATGTGGTGCAAATATTCGCGTGTTTCTTTGTGCAGCGCACAGTCCACATCTATATTTTGACGAACGCGAGCAAATTTGCGTCAAACACAACCTTGATGTGGACCTGGCCACAAACTTCAGGAACGTTCTCTTGCAGATGTCATGTACTATAAATAATTAACTATTATCACCTATCAACACTGTTGACCAGTTATGTCGTTAATTAACAGAAAACGGGCAGGAATTAAGTGAACTATAAGTTCATAATAATGAATCTGTCTAATTATATTATGGTATCAGCAATTTTGTGTTGAAGCATATTCTATTTTTGTTTATACAAGTCACAATTTATTTGTTCAACATTTTTACAATCTTTTTCTGATTAATCGTTTTTGTGTACGCATTTTTCATTTCATGAATTAATTTAATAAATTTGATGTATGTATATCGTTATTGTCATTAAATGTTTATACAGGTAGAATTTTTTTGTGTAGCGATTTTAAATATTAAAAATGCAACGATCTCTCATACTAAAAATTACCGTTCTTGTCTGATCTTGATCAATTTGACTCCAAATTCCAACCAATCGCAAAAACAGTTGATCTAATGTACTTGGTGGGGCATTTTCAGTATCTTAAAAAATTCATTTTTTTTTCACATGACGTTATGAAGGGCAGTTTATAACTTACTAGTAACTTATCTTACTAGTATCCAAATTTTGAAAAACTGATTTCTTATTCTGTTGGATATGGAAGAGGATTTAGACTTTGATCGGTCGAATAAAATTAAACTATAATTACTGTTTAATTTCTTAAAATTGATAGTACCCGGCAGGTATGTCCTTCTACTAGAGAATTTCGATTCAGACTAAAATAATTTTAAAATCACAAGAATATCTTTTCTTGGTTGGCACACTTAAAAACAAAAACATCTGGTTCTTTTTGTGTATACTCTAAAAGCTGTGTGAAGATATTTATTATCGGATATTCAGATACTCCCTTTTATATATCATAAAACCAAACCCTGTGTCAGAGGACAACTATTTGTTAGACAGGATGTTATTATTCTAATTTAATCTTATTTCATATAAGAATGTTAAAGCAATAAAATAGAGTGGTTTTTGTTGAAACTAAATTAAAATTCCAACATATTCAATATTGAAAACGTGATTTCAATACGTGTAAATACAAACGCCCGCTAGCTGTGACGTCAGTGTCGAATTGTGATATGATTTGTTGAATTTTGTGACAGCGCGGAAAACCGAGAGATACGCCGATCATCTGGTGGGGCATCATGTCTACAACCAATAAAATAACAAATATGCACTGGCGTCGTATGACCCGCGCGTGTCTGGTCGTTTGAATTTTTGCGTTTTCCATAATTATTATTTCGGTAAATTAATGGAAATTTTTTTTCAAAATATCACCAAGAGTTAATTGAGCATCCAAAATTTTGAAATATATTTTTCCTGAAAATCTCTGGAAATGTCCATTGCCTTAGTCGCCTCCCTACGATGTTCCATACGTGCTCTACTGGGTTGAGGTCGGAACTTTTCACGGGCCAAACCATAGCAGTATCGAACCTCATGACGATATTGCTGTACAATTTTTGCAACGTGTGGCCTGGTATTATTATGCAAAGGCATTAAATTCTCCCCAAATGGTGAGAATTGCAAGACGTGCTCTTTTAAAATATTTGTAATGTGCCTTTGTGCTGAAAGCCACCCTCTATCTATCCGAAATAACGTTGTACGAGCCTCCAAACGTATCCCACCCCGCACCATATTGTATAGTCCCAACAATGTTGCACTTTTTGTAGCGTTCGCCGTGCCTTCTGTATACTCTGTTCCGCCTGTCATCAGAAAAAATAGACTACCTGAAGTCATGAACATTCTTCCCCAATTTTCATTATTACAAACATGTTCACGAGCAAAATGCCATTGTTGCTTTCTACGCTCTCTGGCCAATAATGGGACAGTGGCTGCCTTTCTAGGGCGCCGGTCATTGGCGGCAAATCTTCTCCTTAACGAATTTTGGATTATTCTATATTTATAAGGATCCCAAAATTCGTTTTGTAGAACTAGAAGTACTGGTAACAAATGTTTGTCTCAGTGTATGAAGTGCCAAAACCCGGTCTTGATCAGGAGTTGTAATCATTCTACGCCCTTGACCGGGTCATCTTGAGTTACTCCTCGTGACAGCAAAACGTGTTAAGACTCTTACAATTGTTGCCATGACATTAAACCATTCAGAGAGTTCAACTTGACTTTAGACTTCTTCGCGAAGAGTAATTATCCGCGTTTTTACAGTTCTAGAGATAAATCTTTACAATACACCGGAAGCATGAATTCACAAAATGGAAACATTGAACTTATTTCATTTACCGCGATTTTTAAGAGCATGCGTTAATTTAAAAACAATATACAAAATAGCTGAGTTAATACCTGCATGATAAAAGACGCTTCACAGAGAAATTCGTAAGCATAATTTTTTTATTAATTGCCTCAAACAGTAAAGAGATATAAGTAGAAGAACAATATTATTATCTATTTGAAAAATTCTGGGATAATTCTGCTTTAGATCTTGAAGTCGTAACTTTCCTATAAATTCATTTAATTCGGCTTGATTTATCAAATGTGGATGTTTCCTTGAAGACAGAAATCGTCAGAATCACTTAATTTAACTTCGACATCACTTTTAATTTATATCTTCTATCTAATTTTCACTCGAATTATCAGAACAAATTGGCTTAGTAATATAGATAAGATATTCGCCTTATTTTTTATATTATATCCTATCTTTCTACAGAAATAAAAATCATTTTCATAACATTGGTGAACCAAATGAAAACTGGAAAAGACTATTCTACAGCTTTGACAAAACATCACTTGATGTATTCATTTTAACTTTGATTCACAACAGGAAATAGAAAATAATTTCTGACAAATCTATAATAAAAATACGAAATGTGCTGTATGTATAGTTGTGAAGCTGGGCACGGCAGGATAGCCATGTGTTAAAGTAATTATTACAAATTTATTTGTCAAAAAAATGTACGCCGAACATCCTTCGGAGATTGTCAAATGCCTCATAATTTTATGACAAATTTCTCAAGCTCGTTGCTTGGTAACAGGGAACGAGGTTTAGATTGTCTTAAAATTATTGTTAAAATATTATAGTATTGGCGACCCTGTCAGAATAACCTTTTGGTTTAATCTTCTTTTCCATATAGTGTATGTGCAGATATAATGTTAGATAAACATTGTTTTTGTTCCCGTTTGTACTATGATATTATAATATATAATATAAAAACTGTATTGTACTAATTTCATTACATACATAAACATTGGTTATGGGCCCAGATTGTTGTACAATACGGAAGTGAAAGAAAATAGATAAAAACCAAAGAAAGGTCAAGAGTTTAGTTTTTGAGTGTATTGTAGTGAATTTCGGTACTCACATTATTTTAGTTTTAGTCAGTAAACCAGAAGACTTTGAACGTTAAAGAATATTTTCAGTACGAAACCGGTAAAATTATTGGTTAATGTTAAAGCAGGAAATTTTAAAATGTTCACTGCACTGTATTTCTAAGCATTTTATAAAATATAACACGTCGTATAACAGAAAAAAAGAATTCATGAAGTTACTACCTGGTGATGCTCTGTTACTGTTTTGTATCCAGGTGACTGGGATAATTGAATATTTGCACTGGCTCCACTACTTTCAGTTCCTTTTTGTCCCGAACTATTGTTTAAAGTTCAGTCTTTTATTTTAATTTTCGATTTTAATTTTTGCATTAAACTCGAAAACGATAACATTTTCATAATTTGAATTTGACGTGCTTCGGTTTTTTACTTATGTATAGTAACCGAAATAATGAATGTACTCCATTTAGCTTTTCCAGACTGTATACATTCCATTCACAATAAAGTTAGAATTTGTAAACTAATGAGTTTTATAAACGCATCCAAAGCGTCTGGCACGTACCAATTTTAATCGAATGAAAAAACAAAAACATGTTGTTGAAACTTTAAATATTTTCATTTGCGTTATTTGAAACTTTTATTATTGACATTGAAATATTACATATGGTCGTATAAACTGGCAACACAGCTAAAGGAGAAAACAGCAAGTTCAGTCAGTCTGAGGGTGTTGAAAGGCAAACCAAAGTTTACCAAATTAGGCGACCGAAAGAAATTTTTTTGTTTCAGTTCGGCGAAGGTCCGTGAACTAATTTATCCGCCAACTGAACGCGACTGTCACACCTTGAAAAAACAAATGAACATATGGTCATATTAAATCGGTTATTATAATTAATATCGTAATTTTTTGAGAAAATCCTACAGATACATTTATTACTATTGTAAAATTGTACAATGAGTACTAGTTCAAGGTATTTTCAACCAGTGCGCAATAAATTAAAATATTATGAATAAACTTTTTTATTCATAGACATTAAACTATAATAATAAGGCTTGATTCACACTAAAGGTACGGGCGCGCTCCGCTGTCGGTCCGGCCACGCTCACATGATGTTCACGTTCTGGCTAAAATCAGTTTTAAGCTGTCAATAATCGAAGTCGGCTGTATTTACCTCATAGTAAATTAATATAATTAATGAAAAGTATGAAAATATTTAATTAGAAGTAGAAGAAGGTTGATGGGTGTATTTTCTCAAAAGATGAAAGTGTGTAAATAAATTTTATTAAAAAATTAAGCTTAGCGCTTTCGGCAAATAAACATGCCATCTTCGGAGCTTTCCTAAAATTACAGATGTTTTTGTAATTACAATAAAAAGGAGATAAACAATTAAAAAAGTTTTGAAAAACTTACGTCAATGGTAAAAAATACCTCTAAAAAAGGGAAACATTGAAAAAGAACAGATATATAGACCTCTGCCCTATTTAGGTAATATTTCCAACAATATTGCTAGAATCTTAACTAGTCAAATACCAAACTTAAAAATTTCCTTTAAATGTAAAACAAACATAAAATCTTTATTCTCAAAGACCAAGGATAAAACGAAAAAACTAGAAAAAAGTGGAATTTATAGATTGGCTTGTGGGGACTGTCCTGTTGCATATGTGGGAAGAACAACTAGATCTTTAGAGGTGCGTATAAAAGAACATTTATCTAGACCGGAAAAATCTGCTTTTGGTCACCACATTAATTTCAGTAAACATAATTTCTCTCCAACAAAAAAACAGTAAACATCCCGGTCAACAATTACAGAAAAATGAATCTTCTTGAAGATTTGGAGATTCTAAGGAAATTGCAGAAAAATCCAGTTAACTGCGTTAATACTCAAGTAAATTTAAATTGTAATTTTAAACCATTGTTTAAGTATCTTTGGGATTCTCAAATGGATTAGCTTATTATCTACCTTTACATTTAGTTTTATTTAAAATTCATACAAATTTGAAAAATTTCAAACTCAATATAGTTTTCAAACTCTAATTAACTCCACTACTGTAGGTACAATAGTCACTTCCACCCCTTCTCTTTTTGAAATAATCTGTCAATTTTGTAGGTGTCTTCTACACCTTGTCATTTTGCATACTTCGTTGCTCCATCTTGAAAATATAAAAATGATCTGAGTGAATAATTTCACCCCATAAAAGAGGGGGTTTTTAGTTTCATTTTATTTGTTAATTTTGTGAAAAGGTACATCTAACTATTGTGCCTGTGATGCCGATCCCCTTTCAATGTTTCCCTTTTTTAGAGGTATTTTTTACCATTGACGTAAGTTTTTCAAAACTTTTTTAATTGTTTATCTCCTTTTTATTGTAATTACAAAAACATCTGTAATTTTAGGAAAGCTCCGATGATGGCATGTTTATTTGCCGAAAGCGCTAAGCTTAATTTTTCAATAAAATTTATTTACACTTTCATCTTTTGAGAAAATACACCCATCAACCTTCTTCTACTTCTAAAATTCAAGTGTGTACATAGTCTTCAACAGTCTTCCATTAAAAATATTTAATTGATTATAATATTTGCTGCGAACTTTTCGACTATAAAATTAGTTATTATAGCTCTTCTCGATGAAGATTATAGGTAATATTAGCACAAGACAAAAAAAAAGAAGAGAAAAGAAAGTAGATGTACCTACTCAAGTTTATTGCAAAGAAAAAGGGAGGAAGATTACACTCTCTATCGTTATTTAAGTACTGATGAACAAAGCTCGAATTATAGGCAAATTGTCTTTTTTACGTATCCTAAGCGTTTTTGCATATTTTGTGTTTTTTTTAAATTCCGCCTTTTTTGAAATTTCATGCTACCTACTCGCGCATCTTATGATGTTATTCATATTATACTATTACTGAACTTTCCTATAATAAAATGTTGAACTAACAATAGAATATTAATGGTTTTCCAGAAAAATTTACTTGCTTGAGGATTAAGAGGACTATTGAGAAATCCCTAAACTTTTGACCAACTATTATTTTATTATTAGTTTTACGTACGGTTAGTATCTGAGTTTCTTTTTTTTGCTTTGCGAAAAGTAAAGAATACACATGTGAGTTTGTTTAGAAAGATACCTTCTAAGTTTAGTCCATGGAGACGTCCATATCTGGAACTTTCTCTAAGAGATGGAGTATTTTGTAAACCGTGCGGCAAATTAGATAGTACTTTATTGACCAGCATTGTGGAACTCCACTTCACAAACGACATTTACAAAAATTAAATTCCTTTAAGTTAGTCTAAACATATCTGCGGGATAGTTTGAGCAGTCAAAAAAAAGAGAAGGACACATTTAAATTTGATTTATACCAGAAAGATGATTTTTACCAACATTCCTCTGTATAAAGTTAATCGTCCTAATTTTAAATTAATTAAGGATGAATTTAAACAAAAAGTAGAACATAAAACACTATACCAGATGAATAAACAGCCAACGGACAAACAGGCTGAACAAAAAGACAGGAACCAAAGGGATACTAATGATGGGGAGAAAGAAGGTGATGAAATAAATAAAAGCGAAGAAACCAGTGACAAAAATTTTGAAAATAAACAGGGGAAAAACAGAGAGCAGTATAACAAACAAAATGGGAACAAATCAGATAGATCAAAAGAGAATGAAATAATAAACAGAAGAATAGATCCAACAAAATTAAAAATGGAAAATGAATAGTAGCGATATGGAATATAAATACATTAACAGGAAAAGAGATAGAAATAAGCGAAGAAATGGAAAAGAGTAACTTGGGAATTAGCGAAACCAATAAAAAGTGAGTGTACCATTTCTACTATGGAACCTTTTGGAAGCGTCTCGAAAATGTTTTGGGCAGGAATTTATTATGATGCACGCACGGATTTATTCCCCCATTAATTGCCGATCTATAAATGCAGAGTATTATTTGGAGAATATTATTGAAAAACACGTTATGCCATTTGCACCCTATATAGATGAGAATTTCATGCAAGATAATGCGCGGCCTTACATAGCAAAATGAGAGATTGGGAAACGGAATATACTTTCCAAACTCTCAAAGACGGATACGGCTATGTAACTTTAATACACAGGGCTTTTGGGCTGACCAAACCTTTTTCTATTGTTCTGTACAGCTTATGGTTATAAAAGGCCAATGAAAGACCGACATCTTGTATTATCTCAGGTAGATTTATGAAGGTTTTAGGAAATATTTAGATAATTTTGTAACAAGATTTAAAATGACCGTACTAAGTTTTGCATTAGAAATAAGCTTTTATTACTCTTTCGTACATAAAAATTGACTATAGTAAGATGTTCTATTAATGGCTTTACACTATAAAAGTTGAAGCATGTCAAAAGGCAAGTATGAGGTAACATTTGACGTTACCAGACTTTGAAGTAGTACAGAGATTGAGGAAATGTAAAACAATGATGCCCCTACACGATGCTTTAAAAATTTTTGAACTATGAATACTCTTATTAGTTAAATGTTATGAACGTGTGATGTTTTAACACTGAATCTTGAAAAACAACGAATATATCAAAATAAATACCGGTGTAATTTAGTATTTAAAAATTTTGTTAATAACTAAATTTTCTTTCTTCGATATTTTTGGCTAGGAATGAGATATCGAGATACAGTTTTCACTAGCCTATTTAATTATCATTTTACTACGTTCTTTATGACAAAAACTTATATAAGTTAAATAAAAAAACTTTTGTTGTATTTACACGAAATACAACAAAAGTTTTATTCAACTTATATCGAGACGTGTACACAACTTGAAGGTTTTTAAAACTTATATTGTTGCATTTAATTTCGTATTTTTCAAAAACCACCACTGGAGCAGGCGCTAGAGTATTTGGGCCTGGCACCAGATACTCATTATCGTTACGATCCGTCAGACCCAACAGATACAGGGTGTTCCATTTAAATTAAGCCAGAAATTTATGTATTAAATGGTTAGTGTTATACTGCCATATTAAAAACACCCTGTATATTATAGCATACCAGTAAATATTGGAAACAGAATGTTAAAAGCATTTAGTGAGATAGTGTAAAGCAAATGTGGTTATTCGTTTTTATTTTGAAGTTATTGTATTTTTTCGGAGGGTCCACAAATGATGTAAAATCGATTTATCCTGGAAACTGAACTAGATAGGTATAGGGAAATGTTAATGAACTTACATTATTTTTAATAGTACAATTCAAAAATGTGATAAATTACAGGGGTTCCATTTAAAGGAACCTAACATTGATAAGGCACGCTTTTTTGGAGCACCCTGTATATTCCAAAATATTTTTAAATTATAGTCCTAAGTAATCTACTTAATTCTACGTCTAGTTTTTTCTAATTTTATTTGCCGTTAAGACGCCAGAGAATAGTTCATTCATAGTGCCCCACCCTGTATAAATGATTAAATATCTGTGTTTTAAATGAAAGTCAACGTTTCTAGCTAATTCCACAATATAATTAAAAATATTGAAAATTCTAAAAAATTGACATCGATAACTGAATATCATCGTCAGAATGACAGAAGTTACATTTCATTTGATGCCTACCTGACGTTTATTAATTATTTTTGGCTAGACCACATTAATAATTTACACCCAAAAATTAAATTCACATTAGAAGTTGAAGAAAATAACTCAATCAATTTTCTTGATTTGAAAATTCAAAGAGTTAATAATATATTTGATTATTCAATTTACCGAAAACCAACACACACTGAAAATATGAAAAAAGTATGCGCACCACGGGAAGAAAGTATGTTATTCCAACGCGCGTGTTTGTCATGTACACGCTGGTTGGAATGACATACTTTCTTCCCTATGTATGCCATAATTACAGCCGTCCAGAATGACATAGGTAAATTGCTGATTGATCTAGAAATGTTTGTTAGCCATGAGTTACTAGTCAATTAGATTTCTACATTTATCTGCTCACTAAAATGCGAATCCCAAGCTAACCCTTTTAATAACACCCTATTCAGCATTGCAAGAGGGACGCTTCCACATCCAAGATGCGAGGAACTAAAATAATATTTGAAACTTCATTCTGGTAGCAATAAAAGCAAGCTTTATTGGATAAAAATATGTTTTCTTCCATTAGTTAGAGTATCTTATCAAAACAAGAGAACTCAGACTCAAAATTCATGCTTGTGTTATACAATAAAACTTTTGATGGTCATTTATAGATAGATACTTTCCAAATAAAATGCAAAATTGATTATTTAATTTTAAATTATACTTGTATCGTAATTAAGATGTCTCTCTTTAATTTATACTAATAATTCTACTGTACAGAAGTTATTATACAAAGACAAATTACACACTGTGTATTTAACCAAATGAAAGACTCATTTTATTAGTTGTTGATACCAAATACGGCTGCCATTCTTACGTAATGACTCACACTAACTTCAATAATAAATTTATTATAATTATCGAGAAGTGAATAGGCGTATACTACTACTACGAGGCGTATTGCAAACCTACCTAGAAACAAATATGATACAAGTGAATGTTCATTAATAAACGTTGTATCCAATTTATATTATAAAAGAAGTTTTTAAATATTTTTATTCCGTTGTTTGAATAGTGAAAAAAATAAAGTTACGCTATTTGATATTTATCGTTTTGAATTTTTCATCGTTGGTTATTTACAAAAAAGCCCACACAAATTTTCACATTCAAATATTTCTTTTTGTTTTCAACTGCCAATGTTTTATCTAATTTTTTGCAAACTTTAATATTATTTTGATATGATGTAGGCGTGTATTTACTTATAAACAGAACAAAAGACATGTTGCAGCGGCGTCTGGACAGATTACAAGCGACACTGCAAACATGATTGATGTTTAAATACCCATGGACAGCTAGCCATTTAAGTGACGTTGGTTTGTTATTTTAAGGCACGACTACTACTCAAAATTTTCGACATTCTTAACCTCGTTTAAAATGTTTTACCCATGTGTTGAAATTTATATTAAGATACAGAATTTCTCGCTATACAATCTGATCGTTGAACTGATCTTAGTCAAATACTTACGGAACGGAAGTATCCTAACGAAAAACTAGTTAGTATAATAGAAAATTAAATTAAATTGACTTTTGCTCGTGACCTATGAATCAAAGCAGACTCCTAATAGGACTTGGAAATTTTTGTTCATTAGGGGACTTTATACTTGGATTCAGCAGGTTTTTTTGAAATTATTATATTATAGAATAGTTTTCGTATAGTTTACGTAAAACATGTTGTGCAGCAACGTAATCGTATATCCCCTTTAAGTTATGTTGCTGAGCTAAACTCTCAAAGGTGTTGAAATTTTTAATTTTACCAATACCTATACTGTATACGTAATTGTTGAAAGGGCGTTCGGTTTAATCGGAATACCAGACGTGAAATGAGCCCTTTTTGTATCCCATCCGATTTTTTAAGGACAAAACAAAATTCTATGAAAAAACAACAAAAAAAAAGAAATTTTATAGCAATGAATAACATAATTCTTTAAAAATAAACATTATATCTAACTCCTATTTGTCACTACTATATACTGTGTTATTTATAAAATGCGACATAGGGTTTCCTATACAAAACTGTCAAACGTGAGCTAGCTTTTTTACCAAATAGCGTTCGTGAAAAATAATAACAGATTTGAAAAGGTCGTTAAAGAATAAATTCAAGTGCACTTTTAATTTTCTTAAATTCGGTCTGGTTTAATAAGAAAATGCATAATTATATTTTTAAAAGTCGTACGCCATTTTTATATCACTTTCGAATACAAACAACCGGGACCGAGATGGTCGAGTTGGTATTTGGTACGCGAAAATTGAAAGTTGAATGTGAAGGGTGACGGTTCGATCCCACGCTGTGACGAAGTTTTTTGTTTTTAGTTTCTTTTTTTACAATTTTTATCTAAAAAACAATAATTTCAAAATAAAGCAAAGTTTATTTATTAAAAGAAAAGTTCAGACAATTTAGTATCAATTTTAAAAAGTAAAATCTAGTAGGTAGCCTTCCAAATATGTCATTTTCGTTATTGACAATTTGTAATCTTTGGTGCGAATAAGTATTTTTGAAGCGATTAGATTTATTATTTTAGTGTACTTGTGAGTAATTTCTTGTTTCGTTTCTCCATATTTTTGTAAGTTCATTTGTTGTTTTCAGTTTAGATTCATTTTTTAATAATTTTCAATTTATTATAATAGTTATAATTTCATTTAAAATTGTTCGTGTTTTCCCATTATTTAATTTATTTTATTGTTTATATTTATGGTAGTTGTTAATTCTTATCAGTTAGTTATTATTTATTTTTCTTCGCGTTGTAAAATGCTTACTAGTGAAGAAACTGCAAATTGTTCGTATATAGTATGGCGGTCACAGTAGTCGCGATATTAAACAATTTTTATTTAATATGTCCAATGGTCAGACTGATGTTCCGCATCACAGGATACATCAAATTATTAAACAATTTGAAACAACGTTGTGCCTAAAACCGAAACACCGACGAAGAAATCGAACAACTTTAATGGAGATTGACCTGTCCATTTTGTTAGCTTTTGTCGAAAACCCTAGGATCACCATTAGACGCGTGGCACGAGATTTAAATGTTAGTATTTTTAAAGTACACAGTATTTTAAGAAAAACCGGCTTCAGAGCTTACAAACTTCATGATGTGCAAGAACTTTTTGAGCATGACTATTTTAATAGACAATTTTTCTGCGAAATTATGATAGACAAAGCCAACCGAAATAGGAATTTTTCAAGATACATCTGTTTTACCGACGAGTCTAGTTTTGTTTTAAAGAGAAAAACTAACAAACAAAATCAAAGGTATTGGAATACAGTAAATCCATGTAAAATAAATGTGCCTCATACCCAATACAAGAAAAAAGTAAACGTATGGGCCGGCATATTTTGCGATAAAACAATTGGTCCTTTCTTCCTTAGTAATAACTTCAATGTCCACGAATATTTGAATCTTCTCCAAAATGAAATAGGACCCCAAATTGCAAATGCCGCACCTAGAAATGTTTCAGTATGGTATCAACATGATGGTTGCCCGGCTCATTCTAGGAGGGAAGTACGGGAATGCCTTGATACTGTTTTCCCAAATACGTGGATAGGTCGAGAGGGTACAATAAATTGGCCGGAAAGATCTCCAGATTTAGCACCCCCCGATTTTTTTATGGTGTTTCCTAAAAACTAAGGTAGCTAAATATGAACCGGAGACAGAAGATGAATTGAGAAATATTATTATTAATGAATGCTGGAAAATTAGTAGAACTGTTATTAATAATGTACGGCGGAACTTTTATGATCGTTTAAGACACTGTTTAGCAGCAAACGGAAAACAATTTGAGCATTTAATTAAACAAATAAATTTGTAACCTAAAAAAATTGTCTTATTTTAAATGTCTCTACTTAAAATTTCTTTTTGAACAAAAATCATGAAAAAAACATTTCGGACACACTGCGAGAGCGAAGCGCGACCTTTTACGTTCAAATTTAAATTTTGAGTACCAAGTACCAATTCGACCACATCAGCAACGGTCCTTAATATTCCAAAGTACATCGGCACCGGTCCTTAATATTCCAAAGTTTTATAAAAATGGCGTACGACTTTTAAAAACATAATTATGTATTTTCTTAGTAAACCAGACCGAATTTAAGAAAATTAAAAGTGCATTTGAATTTATTTTCTAACGACCTATTCAAATCTGTTATTATTTTTCACGAACGCTATTTGGTAAAAAGTTAGCTCGCGTTTGACAGTTTTGTGCAGGAAACCCTATATCGCATTTTATAAATAACACACTGTATAAGCAACATGAAAAATATATTAAACTTAATTAATTTTCTGCTTCCAAAAATTCAATTAATCCTTCTCCCATATAATCTATCGTCTTGTAAATCAATAATAAATTTATTTCCTCCATTAATATGGACTTGCCCAATATTCTTATACTCATCTACAATTTTGATTACTTTTTTAATCTCTGTTTTAATTGTGCCCAAATTAAATTGAAAATACAAAAATAAGGATGTATCACCATAGAGTGTCCATGTTGTTTCTTTGTCTATAAACTGTTCAAAGTACAAATTATTATCCATTAAATATTTTTGTAGTTCGGTCTTCTTATAGCTTTTATTTGGTATTTTATTGAGCTGTCGTGAATTATAAGAAGCGTTGTCAATAACTACAACACTATTTGGCTCTAAGTTTGGGATCAATGTGAATTCAAACCATGTTCTTATGACTGTCAACGTTGTAACCCCTCTTCCATTTTTTTCCACATATTTTTAATGCATTTGGAACCCATCCTTCATTTTCACCGCAATGCACAATAATAATGGTTTCAGAGATCACTGTCAACAGTTTTTCATAAAATATAAAATTATGCCATTACCGTCTTTGTTTTTATTTCATACTCTAATTGAAATTCATGGGAGACAGTCAATGTTGTCTAGTAATTCAGATATCCACAACTACAACACTCGTAATGCTCATCATATCAGATGCAGCTACTTTCGGCTAAATAAGACGCAATTAAATTCGCCAAACTATAGGCTTTTTAATATTTTGCCATCAATTGTAAAAACCTTGAGCTCCAATGCTTTTAAAAAAGTTTCTCCTTTAAATATTGTTTCTATTCTGTTTATGATTACATTGTGCATTGTCGAGGCAATCACAACACCGTATCTGTGCTGTGAAATTTTACTCTGTTTTTATCTTAAGATATATTATGTATATTTCTTTGGTATGTATTTTCTTTTTGACGTGTTACAAACATTTTATTGTAAAGTAGTTAATAAATATGTATCTATCTAAGTCTGGATCCTTTGTTTGCAGGCATTGTTGGCATACATATAGATAGGTCGGGCGGAAAAGTAATATGCGTCTGGTTGCATAGGTTTTATCCCGTATCTCTCTTAAATTTACAAAAAAGAATCACCTTTATGAATCAGGTGACAATTCACTGCACAGCGAGTGTTTTGTAACTTTTTGCTATCAAAAAAGGAATTCTTCTAAAATGGATGACAGTGACTGTTACACTTGTCGCCGAACTGTCATATTTTTTGAACACACTATATATAATCAAAAGAACACAGACACCACTGATAAAGATGAAATGCGTGGAACTGGTACTGGAACTAAAATGTTATAAAATGTTTTATAACAACTTTAATTAACTATAGTTAGCTGTTTTATTTGTGAAAGTACTTTTTCCTATTACAAATCTAATAAAAGTTTCCGAACGTTCAAGAACAGAAATAGAATATATATTCAGCGAAGTGACGAAGGAAGAAGTAGTAGTGTAACAGAAGTAGTGAAAATTAGTAGTTAGTTTGACGTATTTTTATTAAAAAGTAATTAGTAAAGTTTCTTTATTATCCCCACTTGCGCTTATTTGAAGTAATATTCGTAACAATATTTTTGGGAAATAAAACTTTACACAAGCATTCTACAGATCAATAGAATTTATTTTTTAATATTTCAAAGACGATGACGATGAGTTTATGATGTTAGTGTTACGCAACCAAAGTGTACAAATTAGCCACTAAATATAAAGTAAATATTTCTATTAGCGTGTATGTCAGAACTTATAAAGACCACAGACCTGCCTGTAATTCCATTAGAATATGTTGTTTTAGATTTATCGGAGATATCACATTTCAAATTTTCGGTCTATTTTTACCGGTTACTCACATATACAACAATTTATCGAAATCGTAAAATCTATCGCCCGCATTTATAGCGGCAATAAGCCTACGTAAATTAAAATTGACACTGTTTTTGTTATTTTTTATAGACTCATATATTCAATACGTAGTTTGGCAGCTACCTCTCCAAATTTTGAAAAAAATTGAGGAAGAAAATATTAATTTCAAAGGAAAGAAGAAAAAAACTGAAAACTTGGGGATCATCAATTGAATTTGAACCTTTTGGAGCATTTTCTTCGTGATATTAGTAGTTTCTTCAAGTATGCGATTTTGTATATAATTTATTGTTTGTAGATTTGTTGCCTACACCCTATGTTTTAGAAACTCCTCAAAAAATCAATTGTAAGATTCCGAGATTGTGGTGACCACTTACAAAATTATATATGTCGGCGTACTGGATCCACCAAGTGTGTATCTTCTCCCATTATTACTATGAAAAAACTGATTTGAGAACTTACCGATGTCCCAAATAAAAAAAAATGTAGATCGGTAGCGGCATATAGTTTGAAATAGCCGTTTGTCTCAGGAGAAAGAATTTAGGTGAGTTGTTATCACATTGCATCATACTAATTGCAAAAAGTCTATATTACAGGGTATTAGTCGGTTATGCATATATTGAAAGTTATGAAAGGATTTGTTGGGGAAAACTTGTCCAGTGTGCTACCCTGGCAGCGAGAATGCGATACTGCAACGAAATTATCTCTAGTGCATTAAACAAATGCAACTTTCTTTGCCATAAAATGGTGGAGCTAGAATTATAGTACAAGTAAAAAATAATTCACGATTATATTATCCACATTATTCTGAAATAAGAGCTCAAATAGGTTTACCACATACAGTAATACGTGCACAATTTGCCAATGAAAAAATTGAATAAACAGCTAGCAACAGACTGCGAAAAATGCGCGCCGGATGGTCGTTTCGCAATTCGCGCAACCCATCAAGCTCGCTTCGCTCGCGATCTCAATCTGCTTCAGTATTTCAAACGAAAATCCAATCTTATCTAGATCTCGGAACTAGAAACTTTATTCATAAGCATACTGACTTTTCAGAATGACGAATCCAAGTCTGAACAAATAAAGAAGAAACGAGGACGAGGATTGTAGAAGGACACTGGGTTTTCGGTTTGACTGCACACCATTCAAACGTTTTAAGATTGTTTGTCCTGATAATCCACATACCCTAATACCCCTTATTGAAAAGCATGTTCAGCAAGGCTAAATATATACACACGAACATATGAAAGGGATACTCTAAGCTTTCAGACTGGGGGTATCATGATAAGTCTGGCAACCATAGTGTTGAGTTTGTTTCTGCTAACGGTACGCACACTAAAAAAATATAGTTCCAATGGAGGGCTGCCAAGAAGTTTCTGAGGGTCGGCATATTCCAGAAAACGAGTTTGCAGACAGGCTTTGTGAATATTTGTGGAGAAGCATTGCAGAAATAACAAAATCGATCCAATGTTAGAATTTCTGAACTGAATAAGAATAGATTGTTTTATTTTTGATATTGAAGAGTTATTTACACCGGCAGCCGGTCCTGTCAGAGTGTGAACAAGTCGTTTTAATTTCGCTTCGTAATTAAACTTCAAAATCTTGTGAAATTACCAGTACAACAAACTACAGTTCTAGTAAAATCAAACCATAACGTGGTGAAGTGAGTGTAGTGTTAAAAACCAACAGAATTCAAGTAAGATTAGTTTAAGAAATAGAAGTTAAGATATAAATTATTCATTCATTCCAATAATCATTAATAGTGGCTAAATAGATAAATGAAGTCACAGAAATCAAGATAACTGATAAAGTGTTTTGTTTATAATTTAACTGCGGAACAGGGTCGGATTAAGAGCGTCAGGGGAAATTCGATGGAGAAAACGAATTCAGTCAGCTCTGATCAGCATAATCCACAAAAGAGACACGGAATTCGTGCACTTAGCTCAACTTTTTTCGCGGTCTGTGGTAAAAATAACTGACATGGACAGGATCGAACAAGTGTTCGAAACATTGCAAGGGAACATGAAACAAATGGGAAGCTAATTCGAGAGCATTGCAATGGCCATATGAGATCTACAACAGGACAATAAGATTCTCAAGGAAAAGGCAGAAGTTCAGGAAAATAGAATAGGGCAGTTAGAAAGAATGATAACATCAAAGAATATTGTAATAAAAGGTATTAGGGAGGAATAGCAGGAGAATGAAAAGGAATTAAATAAAAAGAGAATGATTTGAGTTGAATTAGATAATGCTACAGAAAATAAAGAACCAGACCAATATTAATAAAAGTGACAAAAGGAAACGCTAAAGAGAATATTTTGAAAAAGCCAAAAGCAACAAGGGTATAAATGTCTGGGTTGACGAAGATTTCCCAAAGAAACATTCAAGAAGAAAGAAAAGCAATGATGCCGTAACTCAGAATCTAGAAGCAAAGGACACACATCATACATCAAATATAATAAATTAATAATATTTAATTAAACCTATAAGATAAAAGAAACTAACAGTCAAAAGAGAACAGCGGGAGAATGATCACCAGATGGAGGAACAAATGAGTAAACATTTCAAAAGATAACTAGAATGGAAGGAAAACACTAAAAACAATAGATAAAACACAGAGGTAACAAAAAGAACTGGCAACGAAAACGGACAATGTAATGGAAAATAGTATAAACATAAAAACAGGAAACGTCAAGACTACATTAAAAGCACAAACTAAAATAGAAACGAAAACCAGGAAATTAATGACAGACGAAAAAAAGGGTGAAACAATTTAAAATAAGAAAGCAGAGGAAGGGAAAACTTATAAACTTTTGAAATTGGGACGAGTTGAAATATGGGAGACTAAAATCCAAAAAACTAGAAGACTAACTAATAAAGAAGTTGCGAAATCTTATGGATATTCGAACATACTCATCATATAAAGGCACAAAGAGTAAGATGGCTGTGCCTTGTAAACAGAATAGCGGTAGAGAGACACGCCAGTAGAGTTTTTTTTGTAAGAAGAGGGGGCAAGAGGCGAAAGCACTTACCAAAAAAGAAGTGATCAGAGGCAGTCATAATGGATTTGAAGAAGAAACTAGTGAAGGAATGGAGAGAGATATCTGACGATAGGCTATGATGGAGGCTACTAGTAAAAAGTATAGAGAACATTTTGAATAATTTAACATTTCATTATTTTAAGTGAACAACTTGCCAAACACGCATTTCCTCACTATACGATTTGGATTTTTTTTGACATAACTGATTTCAGCTAAACGAAACTGGTCAACTTGGCAACCACGCATTTCCTCACCATGATATGATTTAGGTTTTTGTTTACCAGTTACCATAGCAACGATTGCTACGGCAACAGTTTTTTCTTAACTGATATCAGCTAAGCGAAAGTTGACCCCACATTTTTGTTATACAGATTGTTAGAAGTATCAAAAATAAGAATTAAAAGGGTAAACTTTGAGGTTATATATTTAAAAAACTATACTGGTGAATAAAACTCAAAGTCAGTGTCACAGCATTTTTTAATGATTGAAAATGGTGTAGCTACTAGTTTCGGCCTACATAACGGCCATCTTCAGGCTACATAATTTCATATTGTTACAATTATAGGGAACAACTACAAAAAACTCCAACATTACCTGATACGAAAAACTTCTCCCGTGGGAAACACACGCTGCTCATCAAAAATTATTGGAGGAGATAGGTGAGAAAAGTCGTAATATTAGAAATTTGAAAAATTATAAAAAATTGAAAGTTGAAATATTTGAATAATCCTTTCGTCAATTGATTTACATGTACTATTCTTCGTTCGTAGGCAACACATGTTCTTCTCATGACGATTTGTGTCTTTGGAACTAATTCAATCCTTTTATTGAATTTTCAAGGTTTGTCATTAACGACTTCCAAGGAGAAAACTTCATTTTCTTCTTTTTCAATTATACTTCAATTCTTTCTCTTGTCATTTTGAAGTATGACATTTCTCCCATTTACAGTTTCCGCTATGATAAGCTTCCATATTGTTTCTTTACTATCAATGTCACATGTTGTGAGTGAAGTGGATTTCTTTCAGTTTTAATTTGCCGCGATTGTGATGGACTTTTCATCGAGGCATTATGAGTCCTTTGTTTTTCTTTTTCTTGTTTACTACATTTTGCTTATCACTTATTTATAAGAATTTCCTGCACAAGGAAGTAACTGTTATCCAGATTTTTTCACCTTCATTTTCCTTCCATTTATTTGGCCAGTATGGACTCTTCTCTATGGGAATCGAGGATGACCATCCCGGACTCTTCCTTCTAGGAACCGACGCTGTATATGTTCTACTCTTCCCATTGAGAATCGAGGTTATTTATGTTTATTTAGACAGGAGGTCCCCTTCCTCAATCTCATACTCAACTTCACATTCATTTATTTGGAAACAGTTTAACTCTTACCCCCGATAAAATATTTTTTCATGTGTTAATCTCTCTTTTTAAGCTCAACTCTATCACTCCTTTACAAATTTATTAATTAATAGTAATAGAATAATTTTTTCGTGTGTCACATCCTTTTTTATACAAGATAGTGAAACTTTTCAATTTCTTTAGCAATTCAATTGACGAGAGAAAGGATTTTTCAAATTTTTCAACTTTCAATTTTTTATAATTTTTCAAATTTTTAATCTTACGACTTATCTCACCTATCTCCTCCAATAATTTTTGATGAGCAGCGTGTGTTTCCCACGGGAGAAGTTTTTCGTATCAGGTAATGTTGGAGTTTTTTGTAGTTGTTCCCTATAATTGTAACAATATGAAATTTTGTTGCCTGAAGATTGCCGTTATGTAGGCCGAAACTAGTAGCTACACCATTGTCAATCATTAAAAACTGCTGTGACACTGACTTTGAGTTTTATTCACCAGTATTACTGTCAGTCACATTTGAGTCATGGATGATATTCTCCTTTTAAAAAACTAGTTACAATTCATGTTCCGAGATATTTGTAGTTTATAGAAAATTTTTATTTTAATAGATTGGAGAATATGTAAGATTCAGCAGATATGAACGAAAAAGGGAAGTATATAGTTTCGGTCACTTTTAGCTCCTAAAATAGAACAATTTTGTACCCAAATTTGTATTCTTTCTGTTTAATTTGGCTCGTAATTTTCAAAATATAACTGGACCATTAACATTCGATTCTGCAGGAAATGTTTACATCTAAAGACTATTTTTTGGAAAATTATTTCCAAATTAACAGATGACATGTCAAAAAGTTGAATAAATAAAAAATACAGCTAAACCCTCAACAAATTCGTAATCAATTATCTGGTTCATCGCCTTTATTCAACTGTCTCGATATTCCTGAAATTTAACCTTAAAAGTTACATCATAAACGGTGTGTTTCAAAACGTAAAATTATATAGGTAAAAATAAAGAAAACATTCCACATTTGAAAGAGGTATCTATAAATTTAACTGTTTATGTAGGCCAGACATCTAAAAATGTTAAGGTTAGATACAGGGTACACGTAAAAGCTGTACCAATCTGGACATTTTCCAAATTACTGTTCTCTGAACGGAAGGCGACTGATACTTTAGCACATTTATACTAATTCATTTATTATTACTTCTAAGCGATTGCCACCAATATCAGTACAAGTTTGAGCTCATTGAATTTTTGTTTTTGTATGATTATATCACAACAATTCTTTTAACGACAGTCTGTTCTCGAAATTGTGTGTAGATAATAAATTGTATTGTATTTTATTTGTTTTAAAGTGAAAAGGGTGTCTTCATATCTAGGAAAAGCGAATGTATAGGACAAAAACTGTGAATTTAACTCAAAGTAATTTCTTCGCAAATGACCCCGCACACTTTATATGGGAAAATGGCTCTTCATTAAATTTCTTGAATTTTTGATATGTTGTAGAATTGATCATTCTGGTGAAATGTGTCGATGGGCGGAACACGATCTTATGACTAGTTTTCGTATTCCAGGGCCGTTTCACTTGATAATAATGCTATTTTGATACTTTCATAATTTTGTTGTTTTATAAAGAGGAAATGCGAAAAAAGGTTGAATTATCACATAATATTATAAATTCATTTCATCTTTCATCACAGTTGATACAATTCATACAATGTGATTCATTCACGAATATAGAAAAATAACCAATTTTGGTTTTTCGGACACTTTAGTAATAAACCCACCGAAAATGACACAAAATTCTCGTGAAGGATGTTAAATGATGTGTTTCATCATATACAGAGTCGAGTGATGTCAATTTGAAAAATTACGTATACTTTATTAAATAAATACCTAGATTTTTTTCATCACTCTATATCTCATAATGGAGTCCGAAAAGGTAGCGATATTTTTTCATGGGAGAACCCGAAATACTTTCATTCATATCGTACAAAATTTTTAATTGAATCCTATGACGTGATTTTCATATACAGGGCGAACAAATTGTGAAAAAAACTAAGAACTGTACATTTCCTCATTGCTATATTTTCACTCCAGTTTTCGACGGGCTTGTATAGATCAGTAATAATACCGTATATAGCGTACCGTATCCCTCGAAAAAAAAACACGACTCGAATTAACATTTGCAGCGTCGTCTAGAAGGCGATTCAATGGAGACGTTATTTTTTCATTCTTAGTGTTTGTCAGAAGTCATATTATACTTGTTACATTCGCAGAAGTTCCTTATTTCGAATGTTCACTCTATAAAACGATAAAATTGTGAAAGTTTCAAAATAGCATTATTATCAAAAGAAATCGCCCTGTAATACGAAAAGATTTGAAAATAAATTTTTCATAAAAAATACCACATAGGATAAATCAGTATTAAATCATAATTTGTACGTATTTCTATCGGTTTATATGGAGTATATATTATATTAGTTCAAATTCACGGCACACTTCTTCACCAAAGGAACGTTTTATTTTTCAATTATGTTTTTGTATCTTCGAATCTTATATATGTTTGAATATTTCCACCTTTTCAAGAACGTTTCTCTTTCTTGTATTTGAAACGTTATCTGAATCATCTTCGAATACCTACATAGCACCTCTTATTAATATACGTATTCCTGTTATCTCGTAGTAGGCATGGAGAACAATTCAAAGAGGGTGAAATCAACAAAATTCTGATGTCAATAGTCGTTTTCTTATTGATGTCATAAAGCTCAAGAACTATTTCTGAATTATTAGACTAATTGAAGTTTTTTTTGTACTGTTCAAGTTTATGTGATTTTCAGTGTTTGTTGAACTTTGCTGAACAATATGGCCTTCGCAAATAGAGTGAGTTGTTATGTTTGTTACCGAAATGTTATTCCTACACTCTCAATGCGTTTGAATAGAGGAGATAATATTGTTGTTTTGCAAATTGCAACATATCGTAGACAAGCTGCGGGAAATCGACCTATTGGTATTCAGGATGATACAAAAATATTGTTTAAATCACTTAAACAATATGATAGCCTTCGCCGACAACCCCTTGTACCATCTCTGACTTTAGCCTATGCCATCAAAAATGTTCTGCGCCTGTGCGTTCTCAAAAGCTTTCGCGACTTCCCGACTTTGATTTTTGACTCTCTCTGCTATTCGAGCTTGAAGAAGACATACGTGCGTAGTCACGGAACTAACAAAACAGTTTCGTGCTTCTAATGTAAAGTGTTAGTAATATAGTAATTTAATTTAGTAATTTGTTATAGTGTGTAGAGTCAGTGACATGGTCAGGTAAATAAGAATACAGCTAGACATGGTAACTTAGACAATTAAACATTCAACAAGAATTATTTTTTGGTACACGACGATATTTCTTACAAGGTTGCCACGTGCTTTATAAATTATTTAATTCACACCATCTTATGTCCGCATCGATGTAGCTTTATCTTAGCAATTAAGTAACTAATCTAAACAAAACTGAGTTTAATTTGCCTTATGGCTGGTCCTTCGTTGCTACTTGTTGAAAGTGCAATAATTGAAGTAGTCGGCCGTACACAGCCCATTCTACCACATCCCGCTAGAGTTATCGAAGAAATAGTTCCCCTCCAAATATGTTTTAATTGTAATAACACAGTGATGAATGACATTATTGCTAAGGAAAATAACCCGAATTGCCTTCGCCTCAATGTATTGTCCCGCGTATCAAGTCGTGCGCGCATTATTTGTAATGCTCGTTAAAATATTCAAAGACTTTCTTTAGAATGTAGACTGGATATTTTTGTTGCTTCTGATATTTATGTTTCAGATTTCTTGAGAATTTATGGTCACTATCTTGAGCATCAAGGTTTACTTCCAAATTACTTGAATGGAGGTTTGAATTTCGTGAATAAACCATACATAATTTCCAATCTTCAACATTTTCTTCAAATAATGATGACAATTGCTAATAGAAACAGGCCATTCCGTAACTGGGACAATATCAGTTGTTTCACTGAAGACGAATTTAAGAAGCTCACATCAATTTCAAAAAACAATACAATTACTAGAATTTTGCGATATTATTGAACAAGGTGGCAAGAGAAGAAATGTCGAAGGAAAGCATTTGCTCACACTTTTTATCAAAATGAAGCATGGACTTCCAGATGAGTTTTTGAAAATATTGTTTAGTTATTCTTCGCGACAAGCAGCAAGCTTCATTATTTCTAATGTGAGATTATCTCGTTTACAAAGGTTCGTACCGAATTATTTTGGATTTAATTCGATAACAAGAGAAAAGTATATAAACAGTCACGTATCCCCTTATACGAATAAACTGTAGAATCCCACACCAGACATTCTCAAGTCAATAGTTTATAGAGATTGTACCTACAATATAATAAAAAAGAGCAGTAACTTTCGAGTATTGAAGCAATCATACTGTTTCCACAAAAATGAACATTTGGTCAAACCAGAGATCATAGTTGCCCCCGATGGATATATCTTTGCAATCAACGGGCTGTACTTCGCAGATGCTAGGAATAATGATGCGAGTGTTCTAAATCACGAATTACACAATGATTTGAATGGAATGAGAACATGGTTTCAAGAAGGCGATATTGTGATAGTCGATAGAGGCTATAGAGATTCAATCAATAATCTTCAATAACTTGGCTTGCCTTACTATATGCCACCGTTTCTACCGCCGAATCAAAGGCAATTAACGACAAATGAAGCCAATCAGGCACGTTTAATAACCTGGATGGATTGTAGAAGCTAGAAATGTACATATTAAGTCAATTTTCAAATTTTTTCGTCAACCCATATCAGCAATACATGCTACGAAGTTACGTGATTATTACCTGATTGATGGTGCTCTTATAAATAAATTCCATCCTTTGATAAATATGCCTGGAACGTTGGATACGGCCACACAAATGTTAGTTGATTCCGATGATGTCAACATTGTTCAGGCACGAGTTGAAGTTGAAAACCTCGTACTAGGAATGGTCGATGGATTCGTTTGAATCAACTTCATAAACAATCGTTCCCTCGCCTTGATATTGAATATTTAAAATCACTTACTGGAACATATCATTCACACTTGGCTGCGTCATATATCCAAGATACAATCCGTAGAGATGGTGAAGTAGACAACATTTTAGAAGTCGATGAGTTACATGGGGAGCCCAATTTTCAACGATTCAGAATATTTTCTCGATTCAGGAATGCTACTAAACACATGCTTTGGCTTGTTTTCACTGAAAGAGGTGACAAAAATCCAAAAGATCCTGCTCCTATTATTATTATATATTATTGTACTTGTAAGACCGGTGCTAAGTGACACAAAAAGGAAAATATGATTGGCATTTTTCAATATTTCGTATGTCCGCCTCTAGCGGAAATAACTGCACGCAATCGCCGATACATCGAATTGATGAGGAATAATGCAATCTTGAGGAATTGCGTCATATTCAGCTTGCAACGCAAAACGCAGCTCGTCAAGTGTTTCGGATTGTATAAGACGACGACGAATGTTTCTTTGAATTTCATCCCCGATATGTTCAATCGGATTCAGATTCGGGCTACATGCAGTCCATTCTAATCGTTGGATATCAACCTCATCCAAATATTGGATAACAATATTTGCTGCGTGCAGTATTGCATTGTCGTGCATAAAAATTAAGTCATCTCCAACAAATAGAGCATAGGTAACTACAGCTTCTTGAAGAACGTCTTATATGTAACGTTGAGCATTTAGAGCTCCGTTTTCAATAAATAATAATTTGGTACGTGCTGCTTTGATATACCGGCTCATACCATAACAGAACGTCCTTGATATGAGACTTGTTCAGATATAGTTCAGTCAGCAAACCACTCATTGCGCCGTCTGTATATCCTTTCCCGACCATAAGACGATCGCAAACAAAACCTCGATTCATCAGTGAACAATACATTACCACATTGTTTTAAATTCCAATAGATGTATGTTCTTGCAAATGTAAGCCGGTCTTGTCGATGTCATGGCTGTAGTTGTGGACCTGTAGCTGGTCTACGTGAATAAATTCCGCGTTCTCCAAGTTTTTTGGGCGCTGAATCCAACACCTGGTGCAGCGTACTGGCCGTTCAGCGTTAAGAAACCGACTTAATAATTTGAGAGAAAAATTTCTCTAAACCAAGCAACAATGACGGCAGTAAAGTTAATAATAAAAATTGTTATGAAAAATATTATAGATTTGTTTATGATTCAGATGGTCGTAGAAAAAGTATAGTGTACAATTTGCATGAAATTACCCATTTCCAGCTCGTAGATATATGAAATTTTGTAGTAGTCGCTACGCTCGTACTACAAAATTTCATATACCTACTCGTGGGAAATGTATGTGATTTCATGCTCATTGTACAATATACTATTGACACATTGAATATTATTCTCGAACATTTATTTACGATAGTTTGACATACGCCTACTAAATTATTCTGACTGACGCCACCTTCGTTTTTGTTCCTTAATCGAGCTTGGCGTGTTTATAAAATTCCAGGCTTTTATTTGAATACGTGTATCTTCAAAAGTAATCGAGATATCAAGGTGAAATAAAAACTGAAAAATGGCTAAAAGGATGGTCTTTGCAATAAACTGAGCGTAAACTCTACAAAATTTCCGAACTGTTCCACAGGGTGTTAAGAAATCGGACTACAAATACATGTTTTTTTTCACCCAGTATAAATAAGCTATCAACTTTTTGGAAAACATTTCTGAAGTTGTTTTAATACCAAAAAATGTATCTACAGTTTGGTGTAGAAACAATTGAAATCTATGAAAAATTACGAAAGTTCTTGGACAACGAACTTTAGGAGACCGAGTTTTTTGCCGGTGAGTGTATATAAGAAAATGGCAATGGCAGCAACATACAGCCCGAATGAGTTCGAATAAATTGACGCAAACAACAGAATGGATACCATAGGGATAAAAACAAAACTTAAGAAGGCTGGAAGCAACTAGATTACTGATTTATCACCCAAATTCTTTGGGCTCCTGCAGTCAATAACTTTTTGACTTCTGCAAATTGCAAAAAAGAACTAAACGATATGACTGGTATAAAATTACTAAGCTTACCATCCCTGTTCATCCTGTTTGGTGAAAAAATCTTTACAATAATCATTTTATATAATTTTACTATTATCAACTTTATCTATAAAATAACTTTTCATGACAATGAAGCAAATTATTTTTCTATATTTAAATCAAAGCAGCTGTTTACCTATAATAAAAATTAATGTGTTACGTGTATGTAAAAATTTTAATGGCTTTCTTCCTGTCGATATGTTAGCAGACCTTACTGGATACCAACGCTAAAATTAGTTTAATGACATACATTAGTCTGGATTTTTTCGTCGACTTCCATGTTCGTTCATGAATAGCAGCAATAGTTTTTGTAGTAGCGGGAACTCGAAATAAAAAAATAGGAAGCAAGTAAGGGGACGGGGTAGAAATAACATCATGATTTGAATAAACTTTCATTAATTTTATGAATATCAAGCGTTCTGCTCGGCTCCCGACACGATGTTTTTAAAAGTACAACGAATCCAAAGCAAATATTTGAGACTAGCGTTGAGTAGAGGAAGTTGCGCTAGAATCAGAATATTTACGATGAAGCTGAGATAGCAAGATAAAAGATTTTTTGATTCAAAATTCGAACAAGTTTTATAAACATAAACTAACTTCTCTCCTTCTTAGGGACGTTACATTAAAATGAGCTAAGACGAAGCTCCATAAGAGACTACCTCTATTCAACCAATAAGGTAGTCCATGTCCAAGAATCCTAAATTCTACAATTACTTTAAAGCAATTTTTTTTAGGAATTATACCACAGCATAGATTATTGCGACTAAAATATATCTCCAGGTGGGTGTATGTTGTTGTAGTATAGCTATGGTTGCACAGAAGATCTGAGGAACCTCAGACCACGTGCTTCGCATGTTATTGGAAGAAATATGACCAGTGACAGACACGTCACCAAAAATTTAGATCCTTTTTCGAGGGAAAATTGAAACTGTGAATAATATTATTTTAATTTTTTAATATACTCCTAGATTATTCTACATGAAATTCTTGCCATTGAAAGCAAAAATAAAAATACTGCGTGTTGCTCCTTGTTTTTATTTTATTTTTACGGAATCGTAGATTCAGACCAACCAAAGTGTTTAATTTTTCTATTATAATTATAAGATAATTAGTTTACAAAAACGTTGTATTATTGTCTTTGTCATAATCCAAAAATAGAATAGTTGTTGTTTTTAGACGTTTTGAAGCCTTCGAAACGTAGATAAAGGTAAATTACATTAACGGAAGTTGTAATGCGAGTTATGGGACGAGAAAATTCTAGAAATAAATAAGAATATTATGTTACTGTAAATAAGATAAGAAATGCAGAGTTAGCATATATATATATATATATATGAGTATACATAGGAATGTTGTTCAAAATAAGGTTGGTTGTTATTAAATTATTAAGATACTTTTTCAAGTAATTATTTCAAAAGTATTGTAATCTTGATTAAATTGTAAAAATAAAGTTTTTAAAAATAGTTTTCGATGATAGAAAGTTATAAATTCCATGATCGTTTTTCCTATTCAAGTATTTATAGTACAGCGAAACCATTACGTTGATATAGGATATTCAAACATTAAACGAACTATTTCAGTTGCTTTTATAATTTCCAGTTGGAAACTAGAAAATCATATAACTTCGAATTACTTGAACACATGCGACATAAAAATGTAGATACGATCAATTCAATAATAAAATGCAATTATCGGGTAAAGAGGCTTTTTATTTGGATGATAAAAATGCATTACCACATCTAATTACTCTAAATACAACAATTTTTTTACCTATATATTCCCGTAGGTTTTTTTAAATTAAAAAAGAAACAAATATTCATTCAGTGACTTTTCTATATAGATGTATCCAAAAAATCCGAAAGTGTAGCTAAGGAATTCTTATTAACAAAAGACTATACAGTACCTAAACATTCATAACAAGGGCAACTAGACGGTCATTTCAGAGAACCGAGTGTGCTGTCAATAGAAAGGTACGGTAAAAACTCCAATTATCGGCAGCATAGGCGTGCCTCAAAATATCAATATATTCAAAACATTTTATAATTTGTAAATTTTAACGTTCTTTCAAAATCATAACAAATATAAATATACCTACTGTTGTTATCTTTTTACGACGCGGCGTGCCCACTTTGTCGACACCAATGCCGCTAAAGATACTGCTTTGTCGGCTTTTTGAAATCATGGCAAATGGAGCCAAGCCGACACTTAGAGCGGGATTTCGTTGCACGTGCCGCACACTAAAAAAATCAAAGGGGTAGCTGCAATGATACGAGGAAGCAGTTTTTTATTCTTAAAATGAACTAGGAGAAATTGAATGGCGGCAATATGCAAAAGCAATGTTTCAGCGGGCACGGCTCTTTGTTTTTTCATCAAAAGATTCCGATTTGATATTTTAAATTTTTCTATGTATTATATCTTCATTTCGATTTCGCTGCTGACAGTGAGTGCTTATCGTTCTATAGACTGTTACATATCTATTTGCTGTGTATCTTAGATACAGTATCTATATAGGTATTCGTAATTCGTAAGATTTTGGATTAGTACTTATAAGTATGAAAAAAATCAGTGGCGATATTCGCTCGTTTTACGCGAAAGTGATGCCTCCAGGAAATTCTGCAGATGATGCTAATGCTGATAATCCAACTTTTTCAACTAAGAGTCCAACTAGCAATGTAGCTGATATTCAAAGTACATCAGGTGCTAGTGCTATGGCTAGTCAAACAGAAGGTAAGATAAAATTGTCTATTCTGCATACTATATCTACCTGTATGATTCTTGAAAAAAACCATTGCACGTCTTGCACGTTTTGTATATAATGGCTCTACGGCTGTAGTGTATAATAATTTATTTCAAACGTGATAGTTCAAATATAGTTACTTTTCTACGAATTTACTGGAATGGTTTTCTATAAAATCCTAATTATTTGAAAATGTCAGAGTTCAAGACTAATGTGTCAGGGTGTAAATCTGCGCAACCTTCACTGATAGGCCGACAACACCTTCACGCGTTATTTAAAATAACCAAGTAACGATACGATAATAATAATTATTATTGATATTATTATTATGCTAGGTGCTCGAAACTTGGTTCGGTAATTATTTAAGAGTTTGTGACGGGCTTAAGCCAAGTCACATCCTCTTTCTATTGCACAAATTTTCTTACTATTGAGGTTGTTTGTAGTATAGCGGCTTTTTGTATGTTTGTGTGAGTGTTCATTGGCTGAAGGTCGATTGTTTTTAAATGTTGTGTAAATGATTTAGTTGTTATATTATTATTATTATTTCTATATTTTTTTCCTCTCGCCTTACTATAGATTTGGCGGTAAAATGGGTGAATATAGTACTCAACTAGAGATCAAAGTCATTCACCCTAGCGCCTTTCTTATTATGTGAACAGTTCCCATGAGTGCAATTTTTTGCACCTCATACATGGATGGTTTACCTGGGATCATCTCTAAGTATGTTTTCAAACTTACCCTCTTTTTCATAGGTAAATTGCGCACAAGTGACCCTAAAGAGGGTGTAGGTAAATGGCATACAACTTTCTACCGATTCCACAAGTTTTAAAAGTTACCAGAGATTCAAAGGATTATCCCCTAATAACTTTACGATAACAATTTGAGGCGTAGGTACATAGACCAGTTTAGTTTTTGCATTCGTGTTAGTAAGTTCGTCCGATTTTTAAAATGGAACTAATGCTAAGTGAAAAGAACAAAACGCTAATATTAATAGAAGGAGCTAAATTTCGCAAAGGAAGAACCCTTGTTTCTGGCAAAACTCATTGGCGTTGCACAAATAAAAATTGAAAAGCCAAATTCTATACCATTAATGAGAAGGATATCATCGACAGGGATCTCATCCATAATCATGATGTAGATTCCGCAAAACTGTGTCGTGAAAAAATCAGTAACAGCCTAAAAAGGAAAGCTGAAGAAGAAATATCAGTTACACCATTGAAAGTTATACATAAGGAGATAAAAGGTAAGAAATGTAAATGTGCTTAGGCATAATTGAGGTTAATACATTCTTATATTGTTCAGAAACCCCCGAAGTTCTTCAAGAACTTACATCAGTGGACATAGGATACATACGGAAGAACTTATACAATGCGCGTCGAGCATATTTGCCTCCGTTGCCGAAAAGCGTGCAGGACGTTCAAGAAGCATTAGACTCGATGTCTATTAAAACAATACAAAAAGAAAGTTTTTTAATAACAAACGATCGAGAAAATAACATTGTAATATATTCATGCTTCACAAATTTAAATTTTTTGTGTTCTGTAGAAGTAATTTACGTAGACGGCACGTTTCAATATTGCCCAAAGTTTTTTTACCAATTGTTCACTCTACACGGATTCAAAAATGGACAGTATGTACCAGCGGTTTTTGCATTACTTCCATCTAAAGCCACTTCTACTTATGTTAAACTGTTTTCAACAATTCAGATGGAATGTTCAAAATTTGAATTAACGTTAAATCCAAAGAAAATAGTTGTAGATTTTGAAGATGGAATACATTCAGCGCTGTATACGGTTTTCCCTGTATCTGAAATAGAAGGATGCATTTTTAATTTAAAACAGGCCTGGTACCGGAAGATTCTCCAATTAGGGTTGTCCGTAGAATATCGTAATCAAAAATCGGAAGTAGGAAAATGGCTAAAACATTTGTCTGGTTTACCTTATTTGCAACCAGAACAAGTAAGTGGCATGTTTTGCTTTGAAATTATGTCTGAAAAACCCGAAGGTGATGCTGTCACGAAATTTGCTGATTATTTAATTGATATGTATATAGATGAAAATTCAAGATTTCCTCCAAAGTTATGAGCAAAAATGTCCCCAAGCGTTTCTCGCTCTACAAATCGCTCTACAAACGTTTCATTCGCATTTTAATGCAAGTTTCTACACTTCTCATCCAAATATTTTAAATTTTATGTAATTATTAATTTCATTTCAAACAATGTCCTATATAAAAATAAAAAGTGCAAATACCTGTACAAATAAAATATTGCGTACAACAACTCAAAAGAAAGTCGAGTTCTTGGACCAACAAATAAGTTTTTATAAAAATAAATTGATAGATTTAAGCACTGATGTAAAATCAATATGTTACCACAATTTGCCCAAATAATTTGTGTTTATTATATTTTTGAGAATAAATTTTTGTTTCTGTATAATGTAGGTATTTAATAGAATTATAATGATAGTCTGTTTGTACATAATGAAAAATATCAGTTTACAAGAAGTGTTTTTTTCATCAACTTTTATTCGTTGATTATATCAGAAAGAAAAAGTTTTGAGGTATACCGGACTAAGGATACAATTTGACCGCTGTGCGCAATTTACCTATACAGAGACTTAATCCCCTGGCTGCAACTACCTGACGAACCCTTCCCCATTTTGGGAAACTTCATGACCACTGTGCGCAATTTACCTATGCCCCTTTAGATATCGCTGTATTTAGTCCTTTAATTATGGAATGGAAAAATAGTGTGTCAAACAATTTTCATAATATTTAGAAGAACAACGGCAAGAGGTCGCCAAGACACATCCAGATGAAGAAAAATCTCAAGATCAACATGAATCCCGTAATAAAGTACCAGAAGATATTTGGAACGGAAAAGCGGCAACAACTGCAAAAAATCTGTTAAGAATATTCAAAAATAAAATTCTCATGAAAATATGTTTCGAAAATTGTTTCGTAAACAAAATTGGACTCGTTTTTAATACAAAATGTTTTACAAATTAATTTAGTATACCTACCAATGAAATTTTTATCCATTCCTTAACACGAACAATATTTACACACTAAAATAAGTTTTGAAGCAGATGTATCGAGTTAATTATACAGAAAATGTAAGATTTATTGGATTAAGGGTGCTCACCCTACGTTATTTGAGTCATTGGGTTGTGGGTTTGTAAGAACGCCTGGGGCTCATTCAAGGTCACACCATCTAAAAATTTAATCTAAGGGTTGATTCAATGAAAACGTTTTCTATGGTCGAGCGAACTGGAAAAGACTAGTATTTTGTATAAAAGTCAAATGTCCCACGGGGGGTGAAATTTAAACAACAATTTCCAATACTTCAAAATAATTAATAGAGTTTCATAATTTTCTTGAGGTTACATTACATCCCTTAGTTTTTATATTCGATGTATTTGAAAATGTTCAATGAAGACCAATGAATCATTTGGTCCAAGTTTAGAATGTATTGCTTATATCATGTTGGCATGCTTAATTACTTATTTTATCCACAATCAATGTATTAAAAGGGCGTATTTGAACTTTTGGTGAAATTTAATAATATGTTGTATAAAACTTTAGTGTTTTATAAGTCATGAAAATACTTATTTTTTTTTAAATGTGTATTAATATTCAAGCTAATAGACAAAACAATGTTATGCTTTTTTTGTTTTAGTGGCGAAGGCTGGAGTTGCTTTCAAAAGAAATTTGACTGGCACTTTCTAAATAATTTCCGCAGTTTTGATATTATTTGACATGCGAGATTATGCGACTTTATCCACCGTGTCGTTTGTTGCTTTTCAAAAGGCGCTTTTAACGTCGTCTTCAACAGAATATTTTGTACAAGGTGGCCAACTAAGCGAAATACGCAGCTGCTCCTACGTTTAGATGTGAGAAAAAAGTATTTACAATAAATGCGGCCGAGATAAATCACTGGAAAATATTCTCAGGTTCGTAATATGGCCGCTAAGGGGCGTAACACAACTAGTAATTCAGAAAGGGGAAGGGGGTTATTTTTTCCACACTTTGCTAAGATTAGCTGCACTGAAAATAATCGCAATTCAATATCGTGTGTTCAAGATTAGAAAATCTTGAATTATATTGTTTACAATGTTTTTAAAAATATGTAAGATATTTGTATGTTACTTCTTTTCGTCATTGTATATATTTAAGGCGTAAATTCATTTCAGTTGCTGGCGCTGTAAAAATGTATTAAAAAATTGATAGATATTTGATATTGTTTTAAATTCAAAGGGTAGTTACACTTTATTTGCAGCTTTTGTTAAATTAAATACCTTTAAAATGTCACGTTTTGCAATAATAATTGTAAATAGTTTTGTTCGAGCATTGAAATAACACATTTTGAGAGTCGTGAGAGACATATTGTCGCATTGTGTTTGAAATCATATAGTTAAAAATTTAGGAAAATGTCACGTTTCACACTATTATCTATTGTATTGTAAAAACCCTAAAGCAAGACTATAATTGTAACTTACTGTCACTTTGTGCGTGAATTTTTATGGTCGATGGTCGGAAGCTTGTAAGAAACGTTTGAATAACCTTTCTGAGTAAAAAGATTACAATAGGACGGTCTTGCTATTGGAGTATTCAATAGAAACTGAAATAAGTATGCATGCGTCCATTGTTGATTCTTGTCGATGTTCCCAACGAGTCAAATGATACTGGCCCATAGGAAATGTTTATTTCCTTTTGGTCAACCCAATCCACATGTAATCACGCCCCTTGCAGATTTCTATTTAACACGTCTTACAACGTGAAGAAATCAGTTTTTATACTCATCGAAGCAAGTTCAACACTCAATAACGAAGTTTAGTTTTTAATACTCATCGAATCGAGCTTACAACTCGAAAACGAAATCAGTTTACTACACATCGAAGCGAGTTCAACACTCATTAACTCAAGTTAGTTCATTACTCAGTTCAACACTCAATCGAGTTCATCGAGTCGTCATTACATATCGAAGTAACTTCACTCAAAGTCAAACAGTCATAGATACACATCGTTACTTAGTACGAGCCAAGTGAATATTCATCAAAACGAAACATAAAGTGTCTTCCGATCTGAAACCACCGAAGTTCAACATTCATAACTTGGTACCATTTTTGTAAATTTGTACATAATAAATTATTAATTTCGACATTAATTTTGTCAAATTAAGATCATTTATCTAGTTGAATGTCTACGCCAGTCGACGAAGTTCAGCTAGAAATATAATCAAAAACATCGTGTTTGTTATGAACATTTTTGGTTTCACTCTTTTGTATCTTACTCTTCAAATAAAGTAGTGGGGGCATCGCTAACATTAATTTGGAAAAAATGGAATATCTCGGGAAAACTTTATTGGAAATGATTGAACTCAATGTCATGTAAAAACGTTTTTCTTGCTCTATCAGCTGCGTTTCATAAAATGTCCTCGTTATTTTTAATAAAGTATTCAACATATTTCATGATTTTTCTCAGAAAATTTAAAAGCAATGACGATGATATTTTTACACTATTATTTTTTAAACAGTAGTTGCATTGATTAAGCCTACTACATAGCGTCAGTTCGGTATACAGCATCGCCTTCTTATAGTGACGTCACGACAGAGCATTCTGGCCTTGTTATTCAGACGGTATTGCAATGTTGCGGTGCAAACAATCTGTGACATGAATCCGAACGTCTGCGATATAGAGTTCAACAAAGATTCCCAATGCGTACTAACCTTTTAAAAATATTTAAACCCACAGACTTACAAACAAGATTTTAGATAAAAATAAATATATGTATAAACATTGTACATATTTCATTGTAAATTAGGAGATATAGGGAAGGGTGGGGCAAATGAGTCATAAGGGCAAGTGCGTCTTTTTGAATAATTCGTACTAGTGGCAACACCAGCGAAAACAATCAAGACAGTTTAGTTCCGTACCGGCAGCCGCATCGTGTCTGTAAAAAAGTCACCGACAAATATTAAAAAGAAGGTAAATATATATATTTTTTGATTTCATCATATTGTATTGTAATATTTACGATGTGTTGCATAGGAATTTTGTACAATTTGAACGCATTATCCAGATATTCTATGATAAACACCATATAACCTAACATTTTAGCAATACCGCGTGATACCTAGACTGTTGCCAAATTTACTTGTATTCTTTTAAATTATATTTAAATATTTTGAGGTCAGGCTGGGGCAAGTGAGTCTTAGCTATGACTCACTTGCCCCATGTTTGTGCAAACAGTATCTACGATAATAAACTATACATTTTTGGTTTTAATGTTACACAAAAAGTCTGTATTTATCATAAAAATATCGTGCTAGCAGCTCTGGTGTTCTAAGTAAACTCAACGAGAGTATTTTTTTGCAGTTGAGTATGGTTCGCAACTATGTCCGTAAGACCCAAAGAGGATCGTACTCAGAGGATGCCATACAGCGTGCTTTATATTCTATTCAGAAGAAAGAAATGTTCATCAAGAAAGCTAGTGTGGTTTTCAAAGTTCCAAGAACTAGCTTACATTCACGGCTGAAGCGTCAAGTGCTCCACCCAATAACAAACTTAGGTAGGTTCAAGCCCGTCTTTACTGAAGCAATGGAAAATGATTTACGTGACCATGCAATACATTTGGAAAAGCTTTTTTATGGTCTCTCAACAAGCGACCTCCGACGAATTGCATTTCAATTTTCTCAAATTAACCAATTGAATCATCCTTTTAATAAAGAACGGAAAATAGCCGGAAAAGACTGGTTAATATCATTTTTAAAACGCCACGATAACCTATCTATAAGAAGATCTGAAGCAACCAGCATGGTAAGAGTGACAGGATTTTCAAAATACAGAGTAGCAGAGTTCAGGTGTTGAAAAATTCATAAGAAATAAAAATTCGAAAAAAAACATGCAAAGTGCATCAGCAGTGCCAGCAATGATAACAGAAGAAGAGAAAGCCACACTATGCGTGTTGTCACGAAACATATGGTGATACTTATCACGACGAATGGATCAGTTGCATAAAATGTAATTCCTGGATGCACGAGGAGTGTTCAGATAACGAACCAGGTGCCAATAGTTATGTTGCATAAGGACTCACTTGCCCCGTATTAGTGACTCAGTTACCCCATTGACTGGAGCAAGATAGTCATTTATTTTTTTAAATTTAAAGGATCTTTTTTCATAAAGACGTGATATTTTGTTTGGTTTTTAGTGATAAGTTGATTCTAAGAGCATTGTTTAATTTATAGAAATAAAAAAGTTATATGTCGGCAAACCTTAAGGTGTCTCACTTGCCCCACCCTCCCCTATTTAATAGGAGAATGTCATATTCAAAGTCAAAATATTTACTAATTGTTTCTGCTATTTAACCATAGCTTAAGGCAACTATATTTATTAAATTGAAGAACAGACTTATTATTAAAGGTATCTTTCTTTAACACATATCTATATCTCCCTGGTTAACATACATATCGAATTACTTTCAATTAAACATTATTTCAATCTAACATGCCACGTAAATAAAATCCTAATCGAGTTTATTTTATTAATGGAACTAACCTTTATAATATAAATGACATTAAAGCATTCAGTTATGTAAATTAGATGATGACGCAATCAATATCAGTTTCCAACATAAACAAGAACAACCCACCCACTGTCAATTAATAATTATTATCCTACAGTATCTATGTTTTAGCAAATTTGAAGAGCATAGACACTACAACCTTTTTACAAAAACAAAGCCATGAAAGATAAAAATTAAAGGTTACACATATAAAGGAAAAGACGGGACGAACATAATTAATAAAATAAAAGGAAATAGTTAAATTAGTATATGTATATATACTCGTACATATAGTGAGAATGGGCCAACAAAGAATATCTAAGAAAATAATGGAAGTAAGTAAAAATAAGGGGAAAACTCTAGAGGATATAAAAATATTTGCCAGACAGAAAGGCATGGAAAAAATGGGTGGAGAGTACACGAGTTCCAATCCGACGCCTAAGGATAGGCCAAGAACTAACTATTAATTGACATCATTACCCAATCCAATTTTTCATGTTATGAATAGAAAAATGAAAAAATAGAAATTTTTGGTATTACTCCTTAACAAAAAAGAAATAAATAGTATTAGTTTGTATAAAACATTACCCAAACTATGAAGTAGATTTACTGAAATCTTGCAAAAATCTCTTGTTCTCTACACCAATCAAAAGAGAACTAGTTTTTACTCATTCTAATTTTATTGATTTCAAACATTTTTGTGTGAAAAATTTGAAAATTAAACATTCTAAATTATCAACCTTAATTTTGGTTAAAAATCTTTCATATCAATGTGATTAGTTTTTATGTTATTGAATAAAAAACGTTTCATATGAACAAACCATATTCAGTTCATACTTTTTTCAAAAACTCAACTTTTATGACCGATTTTGATGAAATATCATAAAAAGTGAATATCTCAAAAATGGTCATACCTACTTTTGACTAAGGTAAATGGACTAAAAAATGCTCCAAATGACCCTTCCTGCTCACCATTTTCGTTTGTTGAACCCTCTACCAATAAATCGGAACAAACAGTTTCTTCAAAAATATTGTTACGAAACAGCACACTGGTATAGTCCCTGAATCCGACTCTGTCTAAGCCATGTATGAAAATTAAAATTATGGCGGATGCGCAGGGATTTCTTAGAATTGTTTACGATTGTGACTATCTTATCTAGACATTGTTTTTGTGACCAGTCTTATCTAGAAAATGCCAGAGCCAATTGTTTTTGTGTAAGCCGCAATCTAGAATTATCTAGTAAAAAGGGCACTAATATATATAAATGACCGATCAGGGAGAGTTTAGTTTAGTTGATAAAGTGATCTCGACAAATAAACAAGAATACACCGAAATAGCGAACAGTAAAGTGTTGATATAAATTAATAATTAAGGTTGTGTGTATATAAATTAAATTTAAGTGAATAGTTAAGTGTATATAAATTACGTGTTAGTGAGTTGTTTAGTGTTTAAATAAATTCGTAAGTAGCCATACCGCGTGTTTAAAGTGTATCCCACCCGTTTGCTGTTTAAATAAATAAGAAAAACATTACAATATGTAGGTGTGAATGTGTGATGGGATACCCAAACCTTTCTTACGCCATTTTGCTTGCTAAGACATTCAGATGGAAGAGATAAAAAACTGTTGATTATTAATTGGTGGCCTTTTCTGAAAGTTTAATTTGATGTGAAATATAATCTTCTCACTCTGGCTTTTTCTAGAGTGAAACAGTGAAATATCAATTATCTTCCAGGTCAGTATTTAACTATATTTTTTTGTTTAGAGAGTTATAAATTAGTCATTTATACAGTTCGTGCGATGATAAGTATATTGAACATTATTTGAAATACAATTAATTGATAATCTATCTACTCTATTCTCGCGCACTGCCGATACATTACGAGTCGAAGAAATCCTGAATATAACAATAATATAAGCGATTCAGTTTCGATTTCTCTTAGCCCTACATTCGAGAGAAACATGAACATGCTATTAGGAATTTTCTTGCATGAATGTCAAGATGAAAACTCTTATTTAATTCGTAAAAGATGTCGCCAAAGGTCAATTAACATTTGGACTGGATTATTAAATAATAATGTAATGAGTGCAAACATTCTAATTTTGCGACTACCTGTATATTTTACCATCGCATAATTGTAAAATGATTTATCTTTAGTTACGGAATATTTTCTAAACAAAACTTATGTTTACTTTGAAGTGATTTCGTGCATTTCGAGCCAAGCCTGGTTGTTAAACGGTATAGAATTAATTTAAAAATTACTTTATGGGATTTGTTTGACAGGTGCAACGATACAAACCATTGAAATACTAAACTAGGTGTGTCCTAAATGCATTATTATTGTTCGTAACTGAGACAGAGTACCAGGTAATGTATAATTGGAAATTCAATGACATGCAAATTATGTATACAATTGAAAATAAAAAATTTTTTTAAATTAAGTGATGAAAGGTATAAAATATATTTTTGAACTCTAAATTTAAAGTTTTATAGGGACCGGAAGAAATGATTATTAGAATGTGTTAAGCTTATAAAGCTTTTTAGAAAATAAGTTGTATGAGATATGATCCAACACAATACCTTTCCTATTCCGGCTTTTGTGCGTGTGTAAAATATTCGGTTTCTCCAGCTGATGACAACATTTCAGATTTTATAGTTGTGTTATCGAAAAGCCGATTCCTTTGAAATTCCACCAAATAAATAATAGTCACTGTTCATTTTAGCCTATCAATTCAGCTCTCCCTGATTTTTAATTCTGTGCAAATCCAAAAACTTTTTACGATATAAACGAATTCAGAAAACTAACTGCGCCATCAAAAGAAAGGTATACTTTATTTGTGTCATTCTTATTGAAATTAATTGTCACGACCCTTACTTCGCGGAATCTACTCATATAAAAATACCCAATTTAATCAAAAATATTGAACCATCAAAGGTTAATCCACAAACAAAAAATGACATTACAGTTTCAATTTCAATCAAAAAGAAAGTAGAAAATAATAACCTAACAATCACAAAATCTGACAAGGGAAACGCCACTGTTATATTGACAAATAAAGATTATAATTCAAAAATATATAACTTTATAGAATCTAACGATGTACACTTTCTTAGAGCAGACCCAACAAAAAAGTTTTCTAATAATGTAAGAGATATTGTTAATAATTCAAATTATCTATTTAGTAATTACGAAAAGAAGTCTATCATAAATAAAAATCCACATTCAGCACAATTATATGGAACCGTTAAATTATATAAAATAACGAAACCAATTAGACCTGTAGTGTTTTTTCTTTACAATAGTTTTTCAAATCATCACTTACATATTCGCCACCATTGTCACATCTTATTTTCTTAGCTTTTAAATTTTGTTCTCTCTCCATCTCTGCTATATATTGTTTTAGGAAATCTGTTGTTTCACTTTTATGTTCCGGAAAATATATTATGCAGTAGTGTGTGTAATCATCTAACACTGTAAGAATATATTTTTTATTGTCCCATGTCCGTGGTTCGATTGGGCCACATCAATCGCTATGTATAATTTCTAATGGTACTTCAGCTCTGGTCCGCTCGGTGTTGAATGGAAGTCTTGTCTGTTTTCCTATCATATATATTGTAATGTTTTTCTAATTTATTTAAACAGTAAACGGGTGGGATAAATTTTAAACAGACGGTATCTTCACTTAATTTATATATTCACTACACTATTCACTAATTATATACACAGTATATTCACTTAAACTAATTTATATAAACAGTTCACTTATTTACTTGTTTATCTCACGATGTCAAATTATCAACTAACTAACTCTCCCTGGTCGGTCTTTTACATATTAGTGCCTTTTTATTAAATAATTCTAGATTACAAAAACAATTGGATTTCTGGCATTTTCTAGATAAGACTGGTCACAAAAACAATGTTGTGTAACCATACTTTGCCCCCTTCTTTAAAACCGCCTTCTGTGGTCTGCGTGTCGTACCGACTTTTCATTCTGTCGCTGGCAACTTGAAGATTTGTTCGAACTAATTCATGAATATCGTCCAGCCTTCTTCTCAATTGGATCACGTAGTCTTCTCCTGCTAGATCTTCTCCAGGCCGACAGCCAAATTCCAGGTCACAAGGAAGCCTCATTTCACGTCCAAACAGGATTTTCGCCGGTGTTTCACCGTGTTATACAATAATAAATATGTAGCAATGCCGTACACAGAGCAGCTTTCTTAAAAACTCAGTCACATATTTTCTAAATATGATATCACAATATGTCATAAAAGTAAAATAAAAAACACAAAAAAATCAAATGTTATACATTCTATACCATGCCTAGACTGTCCAAAAAATACATAGGAATGACCACACAGACCCTATAAAACAGATTAAATTGCCATAAATATACTTCCACGAGTTTGATTTTAAAAACACGAGCATCTCAGGATTCAAACTACAAAAAATTAACAATTAAAGAAATGGTGCACATTAAAAAGGAACATAATGCAGTAAACGATAAACAAGATGTTAAAAACTTAAGTCAGATTTATCATAATTTAATAAAATAGTACACTTGAAATCTTTCCGTAACCCCTCCCCCCCCCCCCCGTATAATGTGGAATTTATATCGATGGTGGTACTTGTTTTGAATGTCTGTTTTATTGAACGTTTTTTTTACCTATTGTACATATGTTTTTTAATTTTAATCTGTAAACAATGAAACGATTCAGTCAGAAATAAAGTTTGAGAAAGTTCCTAACCTAGGTTGTGTAAATAATTAAAAACATTTTGTTGTCAACGTCAGTGACAACAAAATGTTTTTAATTATTTACACAACCTAATATCCAAGAACTAGAAAAATAAATTATTCAAGAAGGTTGAAGAAAAATAATACTTTTATTATATGTATATATATAATTAGGAATTAGCGTGTCCAAAACGTCACACAATTAAAGTATGATCTTCTTCTGGTTGCACAATCGGTCTTTTGAATTGATATGGCAGAAATCACTTATTAAATGCTCACTTTTGCCAATATCTGAATGCAATTATTGCTAATATTTCAATGTCCACTTTAGAATTTCAAAGATAAAAATAATAAAGTTTCTGGTTCGGTTGATATTCGAGATGAGTCAATATCTATTTTTGAATTCTGACAACGTTGCCGGTAATCAGACTTAAACTGCAGAATCAACTCGAATAATTCACAATTGAAATTAACAGAGGTGCCAAAGTAAATAAAATGAAATTATATAATTACATAGATGATGTCATACGTGTTCGGTAGTCGCTATTGTTTGCCTGACAAATGATTTAATAGATGATGTTCGATAAAAATTCAAGGTAAAAATATGTAAATTTAACGTTGTGATAAAAGAAAAGCTAGTAAATTCTATTTATAGACCGTTTCAAAATATTTTCTGTTTCTACTTACATCACTAAATGATTAAAAGTTTAGTTTTTTGGAAATAATACAGTACAATTAAAATAAATCGAAAATATTTTTTCTTAAGACCGACAAGAAAATATACTTTCTGGTCCCAGTTTTCTCATGTTCCCAATTGCTGTTTGATGATGTGTGCCTTGATATCATTACTAGTCCTGGCGATAGAGCATTAAAAGTAGGGTGAAATGGATGTTGTTTGATAACGCAAAAATTTTTATGCAGAAAGTTGCAGAAAACTAATTTAGTTAGTACTACTACAATAAATGTAACAATTTCCAGCATTTCCGACACATCTTCCCTCCAGAAATTTAACGTTCACAATTGTACATGAAACATAAATATTTAAAAATAATTTATTTGTTCTATTTATGCAGTTGTATCCAGCATCTAGTTTTAGTATTTTATAAAATAGATAATTAAGTTTACATCAAAGTGTTGTTGTACGTCTCGCGACCGAAAATTATTGTATTCAGGTCTCTCCAAACTTCCAGGACGAGCCTATTTTCCGGTCTTGTATCTAATATCGTAAATTACATTTCGTGTCGTCTCTTCGGCAACTGTTTTCTGTCTCTTAAATTCCTTTTCATGTATTGATTACGTGAAAAAGATCAATATTCAACTCATTGCCAGAAATTGTTGACTTAAATAGAGACAAGGAGTGAAAATATGCTATATTGTCATGGAAAATGAGATTCATAAACAATATAACAGAACTACAAACATTTTTACAATTAATACAACGAATTGTTAGGTTTAATTTTTAAAGTGATGTAAAATATACACTACAGTACAGTTGAAATACATCGGAAAGAGCGATATTTAACCGTTTTTATTATTCTCCAAGGTCACTTTTTACTTTTCCGCCCAACCTATCTAATATGCGAGAAAAGTATTGGACACGATACAGCCTCCGGAGTGCAATGAGTCACCAATTTTATGAATGAATATTGTTAAGGACATGTCACAGATGAACCTTATTGATATTCAGCTCGCCAGTGCCAGTACAACGGGTGCTATGGTACTTGAAGTACGACATTTTGTCATTTTTTGAGAAATTTCAGTTTGTTAGCACGATACAGCCTCCGGAGTTCAACAAGTCACCAATTTTATGACTGAATATTGTTAAGGACATGTCACAGATGAACCCTATTGATTTTCAGCTCACCAGAGCCAATCCAACAGGTACTACAGTACTTTAAGTACGATATTTTTGTCATTTTTGGAGAAGTTTCAGTTTGTTAGCACGATACAGCCTCCGGAGGCTGTATCGTGCTAACAAACTGAAACTTCTCCAAAAATGACAAAAATATCGTACTTAAAGTACTGTAGGACCTGTTGTATTGGCTTTGGTAAGCTAATAATCAATAGGATTTATCAGTGAGATGGCCTGAATAATATTCGATCGTAAAATTGGTGACTTGTTGAACTCCGGAGGCTGTATCGTGCTAACAAACTGAAATTTATCAAAAAATTACAAAATGTCGTACTTCAAGTACCATAGCACCCGTTGTACCGGCTTTCGTGAGCTGAAAATCAATAGGGTTCATCTGTGACATGTCCTTAACAATAATCCATCATAAAATTGGTGACTTATTGCACTTCGGAGGCTGTATCGTGCTAACAAGACATGTAATGAAAAGTGGCCCACGACAACGACGACGACATACACACAGGATTTTTTTTCTAAAAACCGTTTTTTGTGTTGTTGTTAATGGAAAACGTAATAATAACTCAAAAAAAATTTTCAAAATTCCAACTTTTTTGGGGTAAACCAATACTTTTCTGGCATATTAGATAGGTTGTGCGGAAAAGTAACACTACGACAAATTCAAATATAAAGACATTGAAAAGTGAATGGTATTTTAGAAATATTGGCCGTTTTAGTTACAAGCCTTATATCCACTAGATTTTTATCTTCTCTACTATTTGTTTGCAGTTTGTGGGACCATTCTTCCTTTCCTTTAAATCGTTTTGCACTTCTTGTAACCATTGAGCAGGATCTTCTTGATACATCTACGGTCTTGTATTCGTATTTTGTGGTCGGACTTTTCTTGTTATTTTTGGTCTTCCATACAAGTTCATTATTTGTGCATCTTCTCCATTCTCCAGCTTCAATTATCTTTTTAAGTATTTTCCTTTCCCAAATTTCCAGCTTTATCTCCTTATGTTGTATCATAATCTATGTTTCACGCGTACAGTGTTATAGTATGGTTGTGTCGTAAATTCTAATTTTTTATTTTCTTCATATTTCTTTGACGTTTAAGATTTTTGCTAGCGATCCTATTACTTTACACCCATCATTCTTTTGTTTATTTCGAGCTCTTCTTGACTTTTATTTGTGATGGTCACCCCCAGATACTCGAACCCTTCAACCCTTTCAAAATTGTATTCTCTGTTTTGTGCCTATATAAATAAATGTCCTTGGGATTAATCGAATAATACCGATATCCTAGCTGTTGCTTGTGCTTTTACTTCTTATTTCAGGTTCCTATTGCTCGATACTTGAAACACAACCTGTTTCTCCATTTGCTTCATTTATTAATAGGCCAAATAATTTTGCTTCCTGTTCAAATCTTCTAAACATTATTTTCAACTGCTTTCTTGATCCTGTCAGGAGCAAAACATGATCACCGTACGCACTACATTGTTCTTGATAGTGGTAAATCAATCCGGTTCTTGGGATCCTACTTTTTCGTATTATTTGTTCCAGTACTAAATTGGATAGGTTAGTGGATAATGGATCTTCTTGCTTTAGACCTCTCTCTATTGGTTAGAGGTGCATCCTTCTAATAAAATTCTATTCTTTGCTTCGTTTATGGGGTTTTCGATATCCTCCAAACCACAAACAATATTTTTCAAGAAGTTATTCAAATTTTTATGAAGCAATTTAAGAAAACTGATGTAAGCTATTATTCTGACTGTAAAAACTTAGTTTTTGTTTTTAGGAAAAGTAACGTTAGTTGTTATTATTCTGTCTGTAACAATGTAGTTTTATTTTTAACAAGTATAATTAGTAGTAGAGATAAATATGTGGGCAAGATACGCTAGCCTCTAGTGTCATTAAGTACGACCTTATTAGGAATACAAACAAACAAAATGTGTTAGTGGAATTTTTAATGAATGAATAAAATTAATGTATTCATTTCATTACGCTATGTCTAAAAATGGTTACAGAGATCTTTGAAAACTACCTACTCGAATTTTTTGTAGAATTTATTCACATTTCCTAATAAATAAAAATGAATGCAAAAGCCTACGTATTGAAAAATGAAGAAAGACAGAAGCTTGTGTGATGGATTTACTTTTGAATTTTATTCTTATGCTTCTCATATAATTTTTCTAATAAAATGTTTTAATAAAGTTGAATATACAGGGTGTTTTCAAATGACACTTACAACGTTTGCATGTAGATACCTCTCGTAAAATTGGACAAGATGATATAGGGATTGAGGGGTCCAGCCCATTTACTTTTCGAAATACAGGGTGTTAAAGTTATGAAAAATATATAATCTTTTAATTTCATAACTTTAAAATGGACGAATATATTGATCTGACATTTGGCAGGTTGTTTTTAAATGTAAAAGGGCATATTTTGTTGGATAAACATGTTTCAATTCTTGATCCAGTGGTGTACATTTGGAAGAATATCTCACCTTTCCCCTCCAATTTTTTACGCCACTGGCATTTGAAGCTATTTTTATTTGATTTTGTATTCCTCAATAGTTTTCACGTGAAAAATGCATGAACCTATACATATCAAAAAATTTGTAGTTTTCAAGATATTTAATGTTTTAATGAAGTCTGCAAGATCACTTTTTAATAAAAAAATAAAAATATTTTTCTTGAATGTTTTTTAATAACTACCAAACTACTAATGGTTAGAATATGTAACAGGAACTAATTTGTGGAACAGCAATGCATAGAAAACATTGAGAGAGGATTGTTGAAATTACTTTTCCAAACTTGTGATTTTATTAACAAAAGAATTAATGACAATAAAAAAAATAAACGGTTTTAAAGATTAAAACTAACTTTTCCGCATCTGTGGCCCTGAACAATATTCTATCATAAAATTGTTACTTGTATACACTTCGGGGGATGTATCGTGCTAACAAACCGAAATTTCTCCAAAAATAACCAAAAATTTAGTATATCTAGTTTTATAGGACCCGCTGTACTCGCTCTAGTCAACTGAAAATCAATAGGGTACATCTGTGAGACACCTTGAACAATACTTATTCATAAAGTTGATCAATCGTATACTCTCTGAAGGCTGTATCGTGCTAACAAGCTGAAAATTCTCCAAAAATGACAAAATTTGATACTTCAAGTACCACAGCACCCGTTGTACTGGCTTTAGTGAGCTCAATATCAATAGGGTTCATCTTTAAGATGCTCTGAATAATATCCAATCATAAAATTAATCACTTGTATATACTCCGGAGGCTGTATCGTGCTAACAAACTGAAGCTTCTCCAAAAATGACAAAAATATCGTACTTAAAGTACTGTAGCACCGGTTGTGTTGGCTCTGGTGAGCTGAAAATCAATAGGGTTCCTCAGTGAGATGCCCTGAATAATATTCAATCATAAAATTGGTGACTTGTTGAACTCCGGAGGCTGTATCGTGCTAACAAACTGAAATTTCTCGAAAAACGACAAAATGTCGTACTTCATGTACCATAGCACCCGTTGTACTGGCTCTGGTGAGCTGAAAATCAATAGGGTTCATCTGTGAAATGTCCTTAACAATATTCCATCATAAAATTGGTGACTTATTGCACTCCGGAGGCTGTATCGTGCTAACAAGACTTGCAAGGAAAAGTAGCCGACGACAACGACGACGACATACACACAGGATTTTTTTTCTAAAAACCGTTTTTTCGTGTTGTTGTTGATGGATAACGTAAAAATAACTCAAAAAAAAATTTCAAGTTTCCAACTTTTTTGTGGGTAAACCAATACTTTTCTCGAATATTAGATAGGTTGGCGGAAAAGTAATAAGATAATTACAAAGTGAAATAATATCCCATTCAAACATAATTTTTAACTAAGCAGCCAACAACTTACAAAAGATGTTCAAAATTTTGTCCATTTTCTCATTGAAAATCGCATACCTTGGAAAGACTGGCGATTGCCGGAAATAATTTCTGTAACTGCATGGATTCTTGGTATCAGTGCCTCCTCCGTATAGTGGCTATGGATGTCAATAATGTAATGGTAAATGTCATTGTGTTTAACGTCAAAACGAAAATGAATTATTTGTAATTAAATTAGTTTGTGCAACTTTCACACTTTTTGTTATGAGGGATTATACTTTTGAAGAAATGGCTGATATGCAACTAATATACGGGGAAGCCAGAAAGATGGTAGACGTTTCGAGCGCTTGTATAGAGAAAGATATCCAAATCGACCTAGATTTCCATGTGACACAACATTTTCTCAAATTGACAGGTGATTGCGAGAATTTGGACAATTCAATTCAAAATTACAAGGTAGCGGTAGAAAACGAACTGTACGAACTGTGCAATTAGAGGAGGCTGTTCTAGACCGTATTGAATATAGACCCGATTGAAGCACTCGCACCATTGGCAAATCTTGAAATGTAAGTAACTCAACTGTTTGGAATATTTTAAATGAACAGCAGTTGTATCCTTATAAATATACCCAAGTTCAGGCCCAAAAACCAACAGATTGTCCTCAAAGAGTGGAGTTTGCCAATTGGTACACCCAAAAATGTTTAGAAAATAGGAATTTTACCGAACTTGTTCTATTTACTGATGAAGCCAAATTCACACTTGGATAAATTTTTAATTCAAGGAATAGCCACGTGTGGGATGACGATAATCCATGTTTTTCGACAACGTGGATTTCAGGAAAAATTCTCGCTTAACGTGTGGGCAGGTACTCTTGGAGATGGTGGGTCCATATTTATTACCTAATAAACTCAATGGTAATATTTATTGTAATTGTTTTAGAGAAACCCTGCCTGATTTATTAAACGACGTTGTCCCATTAAATATTAGGGCGAATATGTATAATGTATGGTTTCAGCACGATGGGGCATCTGTACATTATTCTCTAGCGACCAGACAACGTATAACCCAAAATACGGAAACAACTGGATAGGCCGAGGTGGACCCAATATGTGGCCTGCGAGGTCACCGGATTTAAATCCAATCGATTTCTTTCTGTGGGGTTACATGAAGTCCCTAGTCTACGATATAATAGTAGAAACGGAGGAGGAACTGATAGCATGAATCCATGCAGCTACAGAAATTATTTCCGGCAATCGCCAGTATTTCCAAGGTATTATTTTGTTAATAAAATCACAAGTTTGGAAAAGTATTTTCAACAATCCTCTCTCAATGTTTTATATGCATTGCTGTTCCTGTTACATATTCTAACCCTTAGTAGTTTGATAGTTATTAAAAAACATTCAAGAAAAATATTTTTTTAATTTTTGTATTAAAAAGTGATCTTGCAGACTTCATAAAAACATTAAATATCTTGAAAACCACAAATTTTTTGATATGTAAAGGTTATGCGTTTTTCACGTGAAAACTATTGAGGAATACAAAATCAAATAAAAATAGCTTCAAATACCAGTGGCGTAAAAAATGGGAGGGGAAAGTTGACATATTCTTCCAAATGTACACCACTGGATCAAGAATAGAAACATGTTTTTCCATGAAAATATGCCCTTTTACATTTAAAAACAACCTACCAAATGTCAGATCAACATATTCATCCATTTTAAAGTTATCAAATTAAAACATTATATTTTTCATAACTTTAACACCCTGTATTTCGAAAAGTAAATGGGTTGGACCTCTCAATCCCTAAATCATCTTGTCCAATTTTACGAGAGGTATCTACATGCAAACGTTGTAAGCGTCATTTGAAAACAATCTGTATAAAGTTGTTAAGAAATAAGTTAATATCTCAAGCAAACTTTTTGATTTTTCAATTCCACATTTACAACCTCACAAATCAAATCTGATAGAATCCTTTATCGATATCGAAACTCCTTGGTAAGGATGGTCCCCCCTCAGATAGGTATTGTCAGTTACAATGCTACATATTATGTTGGATAATTAAGAACCTTATTAAAACAAAAATTCTCTGACTGTTGGATTTAAAAGCGTGAACACGTACTATAGCCTCCTAGATCACCAGATCTAAATTCTTTAGATTTTTCCTACTGTAGATTTAAAAAAAAATATTTTTAGAACCTATTGAGACACTCTGTATAGTTGTTTACAGCACGCTTCTTTAGTCAAACTACATTGATTAAATAAGTAGCAAGTCAAATAATGATAACATTTGAGATAACATTCTTTCGACCGTTGGTTCACAACGAGCACTTTAAATTCCATAGACCTCTAAAAATAACCTTAGATAAATATTTATTCAACCTTACTTTGATATTAAAAAATGGTTCAAAATTAATAAAATCTTTAATGTTTTTTTAGAGATCAACAATATTATACGAGATAGTGTGGACTATGTTTTTAGTTTTCATACACGGACATTTTGGCCTAATTGGCACGAGGGCCCAATAAGCGTTGCGTTGAATCTCGACGTTGGCACTTTTATAACGATGATTCTTCATCTTTTTAAGAATAATAATAAGTTTCATATTAATAAAATTCGACGAAAATCGACCCTTACTTCGTGGAATCTACTCATATTAGTGTTTTAAATGAAACTCACGGTTTCTAGTTGATACCACAATATAATAAAAATTGTTGAAAATTCTAAAAAATTGACAATTGTTTCGATAAATCAATATCATCGTCAGAATGATATTGATTTATCGAAACAATTGTCAATTTTTTAAACTTTTCAACAATTTTTATTATATTGTGGTATTAACAAGAAACCGTGAGTTTAATTTAAAACACTAATAAGTTTCATATTGTCTATTCCATTTAACACCCAGCTCAGCATTGAAAATAAGCATAAAAATATAAATAAATAAAAAAAGTGTCGTGTTTTAAAAGCGCTGCTGTGTGAACATATTTTGGAATGCATTTGTTCCATTTTAACGCTTTTTACTTTTCCTCCCAACCTATCTAATATGCGAGAAAAGTATTGGTTTACCCCAAAAAAAGTTGGAATTTTGAAATTTTTTTTGAGTTACTTTCACGTTTTCCATCAACAACAATACGAAAAAACGGTTTTTAGAAAAAAAATCCCGAGTGTATGTTGTCGCCGGCCACTTTTCCTTACATGTCTTGTTAGCACGATACAGACTCCGGAGTGCAATAAGTCACCAATTTTATGATGGAATACTGTTAAGGACATGTCATAGATGAACCCTATTGATTTTCAGCTCGTCAGAGCCAGTACAACGGGTGCTATGGTACTTGAAGGACGACATTTTGTCATTTTTTGAGAAATTTCAGTTTGTTAGCACGATACTGCCTCCGGAGTTCAACAAGTCACCAATTTTATGATTGAATATTATTCAGGACGTCTCACTCATGAACCCTATTGATTTTCAGCTCACCAGAGCCAATACAACAGGTGTTACAGTACTTTAAGTACGATATTTTCGTCATTTTTGGAGAAATTTCAGTTTGTTAGCACGATACAACCCCCGGAGTATATACAAGTGACCAGTTTTATGATTGGATATTATTCAGAGCGTCTCAAAGATGAACCCTATTGATATTCAGCTCACTAAAGCCAGTACAACGGGTGATATAGTACTTGAAGTACCAAATTTTTGTCATTTTTGGAGAATTATCAGTTTGTTAGCACGATACAGCCTCCAGAGAGTATAAGATTGATCAATTTTATGATTGAATATTGTTCAAGGTGTCTCACAGAAGTACCCTATTGATTTTCAGTTCACTAGAGTGAGTACAGCGGGTCCTATAAATCCAGATATACTAAATTTTTGGAGATTTTTGGAGAAATTCCGGTTTGTTAGCACGAAGTGTATAAAAGTAACAATTTTATAATAGAATATTGTTCAGGGCCACAGATGCGGAAAAGTTAGTTCTAATCTTTAAAACCCTTTATTTAGGTAGGTTAAAAAAAGTTCTGGTGTGAATTAAGCCTTATCGTATTTTGCATATTATTTTTCTCAGGTTTGTTATATCTATTGATATTATTTCTTTCCTTTTATCCTTTCTCATATGAATTACTTTTGCTGGTTTTACTTTAGTCTTTAAATGATCTTTCAGATTGTTGATCTAATGTCTAGATTTCTGTAGATTTTGTTATGTGCCCCTCATTACAATAATTAAGTCGTCTGCAAAGGAACAGACGTATTTTTTCATTTTTCGTTTTATTATACAGGGTGTTACAAAAAACATGGCTCCTTTGCTTGGTAAGATAGAACACTGGAAAATAAATTGGGTTTGCTTAGTAAGAAATTTTCGTAACGGAATCCGTAATGTTGATAAACAATTTTTACGATTTTGTCGAAACAACTGGCAACATTGTAATGAAATTTTGTACGATTATGTTGTGGAAGTTGACACATCGCATACATTTTTTTTATGTTTGCCTTTCATAGAGGACGCGGTTCGTACCGAGGGGTTTTAAGTAAGCATATTTTTTTATATGTTAATTTCCTAGTCCAAGTTTTATGTGAACTCAAAAATCATTAAATTTTACTACAAAAAGGTACTCTAGGTAAAACTCGATACCGTGTACCGTTTTCGAAATATTTTGATTTAGAAATGATGAAGAAATAACGTATGTAGTTATATGTAAAGTATTTTAAAAAAACTATTACCCACTTATTAAAAACCGTCAAATCGTCTTAACTATCGATATTTTTCCTTAGCTCATTTTGAGGTTAGCGACAAACCCTAAACTTTTTTAATAGAAGACATTTTGAACACTCACTTTAACTGATTGAATATTCCATGTTTTAGTCAAATTTAATCTACTTTTCTTTTTCTGATTGTTTACTTAATTAATAACTTTAGCATTAGAACGATGTTATTATTTTTGGTTTTTGATAAATAGATAATTTTATAGCTATTATTACACCTAAGGGAATATGAGTAGTATATTTCCCGAAGTTGGCTAGTTACATCCCGAGGGATGTATAGACAACCAAGGGAAATGTATTCATATTCCCCGAGTTGTAATCAACAGTTTTTTTTGACTGAAACAATATTGTTGTGAAAATGAAAAAATATTGGATTGTATATTTTTAAGAGCCGTGTGTGTAAACATCATGTTTGACTGGTTTGATTTTCGCGATCTGTCAAAAATAAAATAGATGAAATATCAAACTACGCTCCAACACAAGAGGCGAAAGGTTTGAGAATTGCTATTTTTACTTTGGTTCTGAAAAGTAGTGTAGTACAGTCATCTGAGTCAAAATTAGGTATAAACTTGTATTTTGACATCCTGAAAGTTGTCTCAAAATCTACATATATAACCTCATAAAAGTTATGTACTCGGTACGAACTGTGTAAATAGCGCCCTCTGTGAGAGGCAGATATAAAAACAAATGTATGCGATGTGTCAACTTTAAAAACATATTCGTATAAAATTCCATCAAAATGTTTCCAGTAGTTTCGACATAATCAAAAAAATGTGTATAAAATATATTCTTTTCAATACCCTGTACGGGCAATCTTTTTTGAAACACCCTGTATTATTTGTCAACTTAATGAGATATTGGAATCTTGTGGGACATGCGTTTACTTTCAATCAGATGAGTGTAAGTACAAATATGCAATCAAAAAGAAATGTTTATTTTTAAGACGATCGTTAATTTCAATGACAGCGTTATCTTTTATTTCTTACAAGGTTGTACGGAGTACCTTTATGACATGACAACTATAAATAAATACGCAGAGTTTTAGCAAAAATATTCCAACTATCTGACAAAATAGGAAATTAAACGTAAACAAAGAACCTATTCAAAGAATTGATGAGATTCTACCGTTCCTAATACGGTTTATTACAACTAATTATTTTCTAAGTTTGGTACAAAAATCATCCAATTCACATAAAAGAAACAATATATAATGGAGATGTCGCGAAAAAGTCACACGTCTCTCTTATGCCAGCCCCGAACTGTTTCCTTTCTTTTAAAGAAAGTTACTTATTCATATAATAAATATGAGAAAATATCAGAAATAACTAATTAAATCACGTGTACAGAGTGGCCCAAACCTATATATTTATTAGTTTCCCAATAAGTAATAAATATGTTCTTCTTCTTGCTGTATATAGGAATGAATGCCTCTTTTCTCACATCATAACCCATACTCAATCATTTAGGAGGTAGTCGCTTCCCTTCCAATGCCCCTTCGTCCTGCTTGTGATCTGTCGCTTGTTATTTTCATGATTCGTTTTTCTGTCATATGATCAATAAACACCATCTTTTTTTCTATCCAGTACCCAATTACGTTCGTCTATGTTTTCGCTCCTTTCTTTATCCTCCTTGTTCTTCTTCGAACTATTTTAATTTATGTGGTTTCTAATATTCTTTTTATTTAGGAGATATCAGGTAGGGTTTCTGCTACAATAGATATTATAGGTTTCATTGCTGCATCTGCCTTGTATATTCGAGCTTTGGCTTCAATACGAATATGTTTATGTATGGCGCTGCTTTTGACGCTCTTGAAACTAGGTTACTTACTTTCTTTTTTACGTACCTGTATCCAGATATTTCGATTCCCAAATATTTGAATTTCATTTCCTGGTGTATTATTTAGGTAATCATAAACCACAAGCTTAGGTACATGTTAGTGTTTTAAATGAAACTCAATGTTTCTAGCTAATTCCACAATGTAATGAGAAATGTTGAAAATTCTAAAAAATGGACAATAATTATTTCGATAACGAAATATCATCGTCAGAATGACAGAAGTTACATTTCATTTGATGCCTACCTGATGTTTAGTAGTTTTGGCTAGACCAAGAAGTGACCTACCTTGTGATTGATTTAATATATGTTAATAGAAAAAAGAAGAAGATGTGATAATACAAATATTGAAGCTTAGATATTATAAGCCCTATGGTGATATCATGGATATCATTTTTCCAATTAAGATCAGTATAACTGTGCAATGATATAGAAAACCAGGAAAACTATATCTGCTAATCTTTACAATTATCACTTAAGAAGACAGTTTAATAGTGGAGAACTCCCTAGATTTATCTGTTTATTGACGACTTCATATTGTGGGTTTCTTAAGTGTCTTCTAGTTTCCAACTCTTCAAGGAAATCCAGTTCTTGTTTCTCATCACAAATATGTAGTACTTCTAGTTCTGTGTTAGTTGTCAATGAATGATTGGTGTCAAGTAGATGTTTTGCGTAATGGGATTTATCTGGTTGTTTTAATCTGTATGCGCGTAAGTGTTCACTGTATCGGATTTCAAAATTTCAAAGGTTCTGACCCAAATAGACAGCGTTACATTCTGGATATTTGAGTTTATATATACCTGATTTCTTTAATGTTGGTATTTTTGTTTTAACATTTAACAATTTTGTACTTACGTTACTTTCTGTTTTAAAAGCAATTGTTGTATTCTTTGAAATATTATTACAAATATTTCCTGCATATGTGATGGTTTTATAAGTTTTTATTTCTTCAGTTTGTTTAGGAAATATTAGTTGTAATGCCACTTTTTCCTCTTTTTTATTAATTAGCTTATTTATCACATGTAATGGATAACCGTTGGATGTTGCTATTTGTCTAATTGTACTAATCTCTCGATCAAAATTACATTTGTTCATAGAAACTGAAAATGCTCTATGTATCATTGAATTATATGCCGCTAGTTTATGTGACAAGGGGTGATTGGAACTATTTGGAATTGTCACATCAGTGTGTGTTGGTTTTCGGTAAATTGAATAATCAAGTACATTATTAACTCTTTGAATTTTCAAATCAAGAAAATTGATTGAGTTATTTTCTTCAACTTCTAATGTAAATTTAATTTTTGGGTGTAAATTATTAATGTGGTTGAAAAATATATCTAATTGTCCTTCACTACCTATAAAACATACTAATATGTCATCTACATATCTATACCAGAATAAAACATTTTTTGAAATATTACTTTCAAAGATTTTTCTTTTTAAACTGTCCATAAAAATGTTTGCCAAAATAAGTGATATAGTGCTTCCCATTGGTAAACCTTCATTTTGAATATATATGTTAGTGTCAAAAGTGAAATAATTTTGATTAATACATACATCAAACAAATTGAGTATATCTGATATTATTCCTGGATTAATATTTTTATATTCTAGTTATTTTCTTACAAGTATTAGACATTCTTTAGGAGGAATTTTAGTGAACATATTAGTAACGTCCAATGAAATAAGCTTAGAGTTATCTTGTAATGAAATAAGCTTGTAAGTTGAATGCTTTTAATTTTTTGATTCGTTCTATTGAATTTCTAATTGAGTATTTAGATGCATATCTGTAACTATTAAGTATATTGTTAAGCTTAACATTTCATTAGGTACATGAGATCGGTAACTTGGAAGTAACAATTCTGTTTTTGCCGCTGATATTACCATATTAATTTTTTTTGTGTTTTCAACTGTTACAAAATGTTGACCACTTTATCTCCCATTTTGTATCCACTTAGTTTACGTACTTGTTTTATACTTTGATTGCGATGTTAAAAAGAAGCGGTCTTAAAGATCGTCCCCTTGCCGAAGCAGTTATTTGAAGATATCTGTTCAGTTAGTCAGCCATTTATTTTTGATTAGATCTTATATTCTGAATATACATTTTCAATTATTTCAATGATGTATGAGATATAATAAATGGATAAATATTACAATTGATCTAAAATGGATTATTTTAGCCTCCTACCGTTCCTGGTTGTATCAGAAGTTGACTGAAACTTCGCTATTTAAATGGAACACCCTAATTACTAAGGCTTGGAAAATATGCACTAAAAAATACCAAAATATGCATGCAAATATGCTCTAAAAATAGGTCAAAATATGCAGTTAAATATGTTTTTTGTAATACCTTAACACTTATTAAATGACCCTTTCCTTGACCGTTTTCATTTAAAGCGCCAACGATTAGATTAGCTACATACCTCCCCTTAACATCTGTGGTTTCATCAACTGAAAACCACAAAGATTTGTTTTTCAGTTCATCTCTAATATTTGTTAAAGCAGCGTCGTAGTTTATATCAACATATTTCTTTCGTAGATTTGAGGATGAAGGCAAATTAACATTTTCTTTACAATGTGCAATCCCTTCCCCAAAAGCATATTTAATAGTTTGAAAACTGGTAGCGGGAATGAATGAAGAATATCATTTACGAGCAAGGTTATTTTATTACGACCCATGGTTTTTACAACCACCGAAATATTTAAGCCGGACGTGAAGAATTAGTATTTGAAAGAAATGTAAAAATAATCCCATTTTATGAGACCATCTGTCGTTTAACACAAGAACGGCAGTAAAATAGTAATTAGTGGGTCCTAATCCCGATACAAAGATGAATTGCGGCTACCTGACAAGCCGTCGCACTGTGCCTTGTTCTAAAAATGCACTAAAAAATTAAATTTTTGCAAAAATACGGTAAAATATGCATTATTTTATTTTGCATATGCATTATTCAAAAAATGGCGAAATATGTACATATGAACTTAACATGCATTTTGCATATTTTCCAAGCTTTACTAATTACTATCACGTTTTGCTATATAACATCGATTGTTTTACAAAATATGATCAAACAGTGTACAATTAGACACTCTGTATCTTCATAAACAATAAAAATGTAAATATTTAATTTTTAGTATTATATTATTGAAAAAAACTTCAACATTTTGTGGTTAAAATAGTTTTTAATGTAAAAAGTGATTCCAAACACATACTTCCTTAAATGGATCACCCTGTACGGTATGACGATATTAAGAAGAACTTTAATTGCTCTTCAAGTTCAGTTAACCACTCCGTCTAAATCGAACCGTTGGGTATTTAACTTTCAATGTATGGATTAATGATCGGTATTATGGTATGAATTATTTCATTCAAATAAATGTGGTTTCACATATAGAATGCCATAATTACACCTTATTGCTTTAGTATATCAGAGCATATTTTTTTCTCTGTTCAACTATTACATAAATATTTGAAAAAAATATAAATAGCCTTACATTTTTTTAAGAAAAGTCACTATTGTTTGATTTGTTTTCGAGTTAACAGTAACAAATTATTCAAGAACATAATGTGTTGACTTAAGACGAGATGTATTTATTATATCCTATCAATTTGAAATACCCTCTATTGTATTCGTCACAATCAGCCTTTTTACAACTAGCAATTCGATGACGTGATATAGCAAACAGACATTCGTTACTATTTACAAACTGTATATACTTAGGTTATTTAACCACATTAAGTAACCAAATATTCTGAAAATTTTACCTAGATGGATTTCACTGTGAGTCAAAATACAGGGTGTACCAAATAAGAGTGACTGATTTTAAACATAAATGCCCAGCTTATTAATTGCTCCAAAGAGATGGGGTTTTCACTAGTTCCACTAGTTTATTAAAGAGATTTTTTAGGCTTGGCTGGCATTTCATCTCATCAACACAGGGTGTTTTACTAATGTTGGTCAAATTCAAAGGGGAAAATATGTATTATTTTAAGTAGGACACCCTATAATTTTTGATCTCATTCGAAAGAGCAATCATTCTCCTTTTCAAAAATGTATAGTTTTCTATCTTTTGTTTCATTAACAACAAATATATTCGAGGTTTCATGTAGTAGTACATTTTTAATTAGTATTTTTATATGAACATATTTTGATGCCTAAAATCAACTCATGCTGTGACCGTTTGACGCATAACAAAATCATTTAAGTCGGTTTCATGTAGTATGCATTTTTAATTACGTAAATAATTGCCAAAAAATCTGATAAACAGTTTATTAAGTAAGAAAACATAATAACATTATTCAATACATATAAAGAACGAAGAACAAAAAAGTCACAATAAATGCTGCATATGCTTACCCTCTTCGTTTATACATAACTGTAAGCGAAATTTTAAATTTTCAAATGAATTTTCTAACATTTCTTGCGGAATGTTTTCAATAATGTTCCTGATATTATTTTTTAGTTCTGCTAAATTGTTTGGCTTAGGATTGTAGCACCTATCCTTCACATATCCCCAGAGAAAAAAATCTGGGACAATTAATTCAGGAGACCGCGGTGTCCATTCAATCGGTCCAGCTCGACCTATCCACTTATCATTAAAAAACGTTTTTAATGAATCTCGTGCTATTAACGAATAATGTGGTGGTGCACCGTCTGGTTGATAGTAAACGTCGTCGCTAATTCCATCTTGAACTAGTTGCGGATAAAAAAATGTTTCCAACATATCCATGTAATTAGTACCCGTCACTGTTGGTTCCGAAAAGAAAAATGCACCATAGATTTTTCGCCGAGATAATGCACACCAAACGTTTACTTTTGGACTCTCTGAAATTGGTTTTTGAGAACCTCACATATTCTACAATTATGTTTGTTACACATGCCATTAATGTGAAAAGTTGCTTCATCAGACATAATTAAAATTGAATTGGGTTCGTTTCAGTCAAGTAAAGTCTCACATACCATTACTCGTTTTTCATAATCTGACTCGTACAATTTTTGATAAGTATGAATTTTGTATGGAGTTAGTTTTAAAATTTTTAGACATCTTTGAACGTCACTCTTGCTAAAATTCCAGCAATTTTTCTAATTGAAATTTTATGATCGTTATCATGTAGAACTTCATTAATTGACAGCAACTTGTTTAGACCATCATTATTTCTTGGTTTTTTTAAGTGTGCAATGCAACCAGTTTCGATAAATTGTACATACCATTTTTTAATTATATTCACTGACGGCGGATTTTTCATAAATTTCCTTCTGAATATCCTCCTTGTTTGAATTATTGATTTAGTTTCTGCATAAATTATTACAGTTTCAGCTTTTTCACTCACTGTATAGATCATTTCGAAACCGACTTATGACTTAACAAAATTACTATTGTCAAAATTGCTGATTTTATAGTTATGCGTCAAACGGTCACAGCATGAGTTGATTTTAGGCATCAAAATATGTTCATATAAAACTACTAATTAAAAATGTACTACTATATGAAACCTCGAATATCTTTGTTGTTAATGAAACAAAAGATAGTAAACTATACATTTTTGGAAAGGAGATATTTTCCCCTTTGAATTTGACCAACATTAATGAAACACCCTGTGTTGATCAGATGAAATGCCAGCCAGGCCTAAAAAAATTTCTCTTTCATAAACTAGTCAAACCCCATCTCTTTGGAGCAATTAATAAGCTGGGCATTTATGTTTAAAATCAGTCACTCTTATTTGGGACACTCTGAATTTTATCACTTTTTAAAGTAAGTAATCAATCACTACATATTTAATTTTCATTTCGTTTTAATTGATATAAGTTTCAGAGGATTTAATATTCGCAAATTATTGAAAAATCAAAGATCAAAGTGATGTTAAGGATGATTGTGATGAAACGTAAGTCGGTGATGTTGATGTAAATTAAGCTTCAAGCAAAGACGAATAATTTACAATGAATTTTTCCAAATAAGATAGTCATCTTCACAAAAGTTTTCTGACTGTTCTAAAGGCTGTTCAAGCTAATTAACTTGAAAAATGACCAGATGCTTTTTTTGATACCTTAATCAACTGGCTGGTTCAGTGGATAAGGTAAAGACATATACAGGGTGTCCCGTTTAAGAACCGATACAGATAGGAGGCGTATAGGGGAGCCCAAAATATTACGATTGGGGGTAATTTACCTCTATACCAAGTTGCATCCCTGAGGAGTTATAAAGCCTCAAAGTTGGACCCAATATTTCGAAAAAAATTAATTTTTTTGCAACCCTTCAACTTAAAAGTACCAAATTTAGTACACTATATGAGACTCTTAAGGACATTAAGTAGTGGTAAGTGGAAGGCGATCGAACCATTCTAGGGGGTTATTTAGGGGTCACCTAACCTAATTTCATAAAAGTTTTAGATCTGTCAGTTGATTTGAAAAACATATTCATACCATGGATAAATTAGTTCTGAAACTTTTTTCACTCTTGTAATTTTGCATGAAATTTTGTCATTTTCAAGGAAACGTCGAATAACAAAAAATGAAGAATTGGCCTCCCCGCTCACCGGACCCCAATAAATGCGATTATTTCTTTGGGGGGCGTTTAGGGAGTCTGTTTATTCTTTTTCAGTCCTAGAAAAATGTAATATAATAAAAAATGATCATCAGCTACTGGCCAGAGTTGACTTCAATTTTCGGCGAAGAATAATTGTGTGTCAAGAGAAAATGGTGATTATTATCAGCGATTTCTTTAAATTAAAATGTTGATGTTCATTATACAATATCATTAATTTGTTTTTCCATTGAATTGTTCACAGTGAAATGTATCTATTAATTTGTTAAACCTGATATAAAATTCGTGATATGGATGGAGTAAATTACGTCTAATAGTTATTCGACTTTTCCCTGAAATTGACAAAATTTTATGCAAAATTACAAGAGTAAAAAAAGTTGTAGAACTAAATTATCCATAGTATGAGAATAATTTTTTTCAAATCAACTGACAGATCTAAAACTTTTGGGAAATTTTAAGGTTAGGTCACCCCTAAATAACCCCCCAGAATGGTTCGATCGCCTTCCACTTACCACTACTTAATGCCCTTAAGAGGCTCATATAGTGTACCAAATTTGGTATTCTTAAGTTAAAGGGTTGCAAAAAAATTAATTTTTTTCGAAATATTGGATCCAACTTTGAGGCCCTATAACTCCTTAGAGATGCAACTTGGTATAGAGGTAAATTGCCCCCAATCGTCATATTTTGGACTCTCCTATACGCCTCTGCTCTGTGTCGGTTCTTATGCGGGACACCCTGTATATTTCTTGTTCATTTATCTGCTGACAAGAATTAAAAATAGCATGAGCTCTTTTTTCAATATATTTATTGATTAAAGCTAACGGTAATTGTTTTCTAATAATATCATGCGAATTTTGTTTAATTTTTTTTCTAAATTTAGGATGAGATAACTGCTCTGTCAGTTAAATTGTTAACAACATTCGAGCCTGGATCGGGTTCGATTCTTACCGATACTACTAGTTTCGTATAGAATATGGCCAGTTTATATTTTGCACTTTCTTTAACTTTCGTCTAAATCCACAAGTTATGAATTTATTTCATAAAATATTGATAAGGAAGTCATTTAATTGCTTAGACTGATCATTTAGAATTCCAAAAAGATGAATATAATTTATAGTCCACTATAGACCACCCTTCCCTGGAAAGTTGATTTCCACATACTTCGTTTTGATTTATCTACGACTTTTCTCGATTCTTCCGCTTTTTAGACCGGAAAAGTCGGAAAACATGACAATTTTCGGAGTTTGATTGATCAAGATACTGGAAATTTTGTTCAAAATTTAAATTCGTACGATAGAAATTTTTGTACCACCCGAAATATACCCAAAAGGACGTTTTTTTCCTGGAAATTGTGTGCATCGATTTATTTATTTTCATTTATTTAAATTTGCTCATCTCATTTCAGAATCAGATCAAACTGATATTTATGGCCAATCTTGCTCTTTCCATCCTACGTTGGGCACATTTTTTCATATTTTTTTGTCGTACTAACGATTTATGTATATACAGGGTGCTCCGGGACTGGATGCAAAAAATTCGATTGTTAACTATTGGGCATGAGCCGCCCCTGGCCTTCAGATATTAGTGTAGAATTATTTATTCCGTCAAACACAATACATGGACATACATAATCATCCATTAAAAATTCATAATGTTCCAATGTATAATTTAGAAAATTTACTTAAAGATATGTTCTGGTTTTGCAACTTTAAAGGCCTATAACTCAGAAACGGGGGGTCGTATGAGAGTTTTTTTTATGTCACAGCATTATTTTCACGTCATCTACTCACTCCCGAATTTTTTGCAACAAGTCCCGAAACACGTTGTATTGGTTTGGAATATTATTAGAATGAAGACAGATAGTATTATAAGAAAAACGGAAGCTGGAAACACAAATAAAATGCAAAGAGGGAGACCCAACAGAAAATTGAGACACCAAATAAGAGAAATACATTTAAAAAGGGAGCACATCATTATTTTCACGTCATCTACTCACTCCCGAATTTTTTGCATCAAGTCCCGGAACACCCTGTATTTTTGTCGAACACTACAATATTTGCTTATAAAATACTCTCTTATATCTTGTTATTTTTGTGAAACATCTGGTAAATCTCGTGAAAATTTCGATTTCCACCTGTAAAACTGGAGAAACGCGGCTTCAAATTTGTCGGACAACAACACTTTTCGATTAATAATTGTTAATTGTTTTTCAATATGCGTCATGTTGGCGTGTTTCGTGAGGTAGACACGTCAATGTTGGGAAAACTTCTGCCGGACAAATTTTAATCCGCATGTGCAACAGAATTCTAGATCTACAAGACACTAGTTAGACCGGTATGGGAGTGAAATTTGAACACTCATGAATAGAACCAGGAGAGAATCATAAGGTTCGAACGCAAGATCCCCAGAAGAATATATGGAGAAATTAGAATTTATGAAGCAAACTAGTGTATCCGAACAAACATGGAAATCATGGACAAACTGAACGTTGAAGATATTGTAAAATTTATAAAATCCCAAAGACTTTGTTGGTTTGGGCGCGTTCAGAGGATGGAAGACGCCAGAATGGCAATGAAAATGATAAAAGCCTAAATATTTGTTACCAGAAAAAGAAGAAGACCACAACTCGATTTGCCAGGAGTCGAAAAATGCATGTTCAACTAACAGCTGTAGCTCAAAGAAAAGATAGAGACAATAATCGCAGACAGTCTGGCAGACCAACCAAACTCGATGAAAAAAAGAAACTTCACAGCATTACTGTAGAAAGAAACTAATCCAGTGCAAAAAAAAACATTAAATTATTAGTAAAATCGCAATCGATGCCGAGTAGTAAATCAAAATTTTATGGGACTTGCTCACCAAAATATGTAATGTTACCCTTCCTGCTGTAATGAATGTTGTGAAAACAAGAAATTTATTTGTGCCAACGGGATTGTAGAAAGATAACAATGACCGAGTCTTATCTTAATTCTAGGGATATAATAGGTGTATGATTAGGAACAGTATTAGAGGTTCATAGGTATATATTGTTAATATTTGTTGTATTGCTTAAGTTTTAAATTATGAAAACACGTAGATATCCTGTGTGTATGTCGTCGTCGTCGGCCACTTTTCCTTACATGTCTTGTTAGCACTATACAGCCTCCGGAGCGCAATAAGTCACCAATTTTATGATGGAATATTGTTAAGGACATGTCACAGATGAGCCCTATTGGTTTTCAGTTCACCAGAGCCAGTACAACGGGTGCTATGGTACTTGAAGTACGACATTATGTAATTTTTTGAGAAATTTCAGTTTGTTAGCACGATACAGCCTCCGGAGTTCAACAAGTTACCAATTTTATGATTGAATATTATTCAGGAAATCTCACTGATGAACCCTATGGATGTTCACCCCACCAGATCCAAAACAACTGGTGCTACAGTATTTTAAGTACGATATTTTTGTCATTGGAGAAGTTTCAGTTTGTTAGCACAATACAGCCTCCGGAGTGCAATAAGTCACCAATTTTATGATGGACTATTGTTAAGGACATGTCACAGGTGAACCCTATTGCTTTTCAGTTCACCAGAGCCAGTACAACGGGTGCTATGGTACTTGAAGTACGACATTTTGTCATTTTTTGAGAAATTTCAGTTTGTTAGCACGATACAGCCTCCGGAGTTCAACAAGTTACCAATTTTATGATTGAATATTATTCAGGACATCTCACTGATGAACCCTATTGACTTTCAGCTCATCAGAGCCAAAAAAACAGGTGCTACAGTACTTTAAGTACGATATTTTTGTCATTTTTGGAGAGGTTTCAGTTTGTTAGCACGATACAGCCTCCGGAGTATATACAAGTGACCAATTTTATAATTGGATATTATTCAGAGCGTCTCAAAGATGAACCCTATTGATATTTAGCTCACTAAAGGCAGTACAACGGGTGCTATGGTACTTGAAGTACCAAATTTTTGTCATTTTTGGAGAATTTTCAGTTTGTTATCACGATACATCTTCCAGAGAGTGTACAATTGATCAATTTTATGATTGAATTCAAGGTGTCTCACTGATGTACCCTATTGATTTTCAGTTGACTAGAGCGAGTACAGCGGGTCCTATAAATCTAGCTATATTAAATTTTTGTTTATTTTTGGAGAAATTTCGGTTTGTTAGTTAGCACGATACATCCCCCCGATACATCCCCCGAAGTGTATACAAGTAACAATTTTATGATAGAATATTGTTCAGGGCCACAGATGCAGTAAAGTTAGTTTTAATCTTTAAAACCGTTTATTTTTAGATTGGAATATTAAAGAGCCATCATCTAAAAACCCATTATCACTGCCGATATGAGTTATGATTAGATGTCGTCCCTTACCGGATGGACTCTTCAATCCCTTAGATAATCCTTCCAAAAAAGCCTGTCGTGAAGATTGAATGTTGGTATCCTGCCACATTTTACTGACACCCAGGTTTCATCCAAGTAAAATATTGGTTTGTCTTCAGCACGTAATTTAAAAAGTGTTCTTGGATATCTCCATCTCCAACAAATAATTTTGTCAGTATCAATTAGAATCGCTTTTCTATCATGTTTTGCGTATTTTATTTCCTGTAGCGTTTCCCGTAGTATCGTTCGGCCCATTTTAGGGAAATATGGATCTTTATTCATTTCATCCGAAATTTTAGCTAGTGTTGGAATTTCATTCCTAAAATAAAATTCGTGCAATTTTGTTCTTATTGCGTTTTTAATTTCTTCTGTGAATTGAACTTTCTTTTTACTGCCTGCAATTTTCTTTGCAGACTCCACTTTTTGCTTCATACCTTAAAAATAATAATAGGTACCCACCTCTGAAATGTCTTGTTCCGACAGTTTTATTACTTCGCACCGATTGCGATTTTACAATAGTACAATAATTTTAAAAATTTTAACATAATTTCACATAAACCTAGCAGAACCATAGTTTTTTTTAACGATGAATTGGTAATCAATTAGCGACAAATTACGGTAAAATTCGTTTCTCTCACAATTAGAAAGATAAGGTTATGCTAGCTTCATATAAATCGAACAGAACCATAGTTTAAAAAACAATGGGCGGCAATTGTTTCGAAGTGGTAATTAATTAGCGATAAATTATTGCGAAATTATAGCATAATGAAAAATTTTAAATTTCCAAAATGGTTCTGTTAGGTTTATGAGTTTTTTTTGGATAATTATTCTACAAACTGGTAGGTTAACGTAAAACAAAAGTGACACTATGCGGAACTTTTTTTTAAATCTGTATTTTCTAAATAACTACATAAAATACTAAAATGTTTTCAGTACCGGGTGATCAGTTAAGGGTAGCGAGCGGCCATATCTCATAAGATATTGGTCTTATAGATTTCGAAAAAAAAATTCATAATAAAAGTCGCCAAGAGAAATTGCTGGAAATTATTTTCGAATTTGTCAAACGTCCGCTAGAGGCCGTAACAACCAACACTAAGTAGAAAAATGGGATTTTTATAGAATTTTGCCTAATTAAAGTATATCGATATTTACTGACTATTCACCTACACATTTTGACTAAAATGTTTTGTTCTATCTATCAAAATAAAGCGGAGGGGGAGGTTCAATTGTTTTTTGAAACAAACCAAGATTTCTCATTCACCTACATATTTTGACTAAAATGTTTTGTTCTATCTATCAAAATAAAGCGGTGGGGGAGGTTCAATTGTTTTTTGAAACAAACCAAGATTTCTCCCGTTTCGCTTGACCGATTTTAACAAATTTGGGCTCATATGAAAGAGCATAATTTACACTACAAAACGCTTACTTGATTTTGACTTTTTGATTTTCGTCTTCGCCACTAGATGGCGTTAACTGAAATGGTAGCAAATTTTTGAGTTTTTTCAAAAAAAACAAATGTAATGGTATATTCATTTTTACATATTTTAAAAAAGGATACATTTTTCTAAAATTTAAGGAAAAAAATTAAATCATCTACCTTTTTTTGAACCGTTGATATTGAACAAAATATAATTTTATTACATCAAAAATGGCACGTCACTGCTTTTTATTAAAATAAAAATCATTTTCGTAATCACTTATTAGTTGCTAACAAAAAGAACCCCTTGACTTTTTTTCGTTAGACGAACGGTTTTGGATTGAAAAAATTAGATAGGTTTACATACTGTTTAAACTAACATCGCATTTAAACGAAGCAGGCCATGATCTATATTAAGAAAAAAAACACCAAATTGTCAATTACGCTGATATTCATTTTGACAGTTCCTGCTATTAACATCTAATTTAATGTTATGTAAAAAGCATTTTTACAACAAATCATGCCTTTTACGAATGAAGAAGCCTTTGATATGTTGAGAATTTATTTTCAATGTTTTGAAAATGCGGCGATTCCTTCTAGGCAGTATGCACTGCGTTATCCCTTCCGAAGATGGCATTCGAGAATAGTTTTTCGTCGTTTAGCCTTACGTTTAAGGCAACATGGCCAAGTGCAACCAACTCCAACTTTGAGAAGAAATCGTAGAGTAAGAAAAGAAGTTAACATTATAAATGTGTTGGCTTAAGCCCGCCACTCACCATCCAACACCGCAGTACGATTTTGTCGAATGCGACAGAATTGGATCGTGTATTCCCGCCGCAAGACCAAGTCGGTTTGATTTGATCGCAGACAGACAAGTCAGTCTGCTGCAGTACGACAGGAGTGGTTGAATGCTTAATTTGAATTATACAAAGAACAAGAGTGCCCGTGGAAAATTAAATCGCCAGCCTATCATGACAAAAATGCTAGAAAAAGAGTTATGGATACTTTGAATGCGAAGTTTCAAGAAGTAAAAAATGATGCAAATGAGGATTTTGTAAAAAAGAAAATTAATAATTTTAGAACATCATACAAAAGGGAATTAAAATTAGTAAAAAATTCCATCAAGTCTGGGGTAGGACGTTGAAAGTATACTCGTACTGCGAAATCTTAAACGTGTGTGTTCTTATTCGATTTTCGACAAAATTGTACTGTAATTGCATTCAACAAAATCATACTGCGGTGTTGGATCATGAGTGGCGGGCTTTTATATTCATGCAGACCCCCATTTAAGCATAAGAGAGATCTCCAGATATTTAGGAATATCCTATGGCTCAGTGCAAAAAATATTAATGGATTTTAAAATGCATCCGTATCACGTCGTGATTCATCAATCCTTAAATGATACTGTTCAAGATTGTCAAATCTTGAATTTTATTGTTTACGATACTTTTAAAATATGTAAGATATTTGTATGCTTCCTTTCTTCATTCCCAAAGGATAGTTTCATTTTATTTTCAACTTTTGTTTGGGCATTGAAATAGCACATTTTTGAAAGTCGACATCTTGTCGCATTGTCCTATAGTTAAGAAGTTAGGAAAACGTAACGTTTCACCCTATTATATATTGTATTGTAAAAACCCTAAATTTAATGTCACTACTGCATGAATTTTATGGTCGATGGTCCGAAGATATGAAAGACATTTTTGAATAACCTTTCTGAGTAAAGAGGTTACAATTGGTATTGGAGTATTCCATGGAAATTTAACTATCTATTGGCGGCACCCATAGTTGATTCTTGTCTAGGAACCCGACAAGTCAAATGATACTGGCCAATAGGAAATATTTATTTTCGTTTGGTCAACCCAATCCACGTGTAAACACGCCCCTCGCAGATTTCTATTTAACACGTCTCACAACGTGAGGGAATCAGTTTTTCACTCATCAGTTCTACACTTATCGACGCGAGTTTTGCACTCATCGAATCGAGCTCAACGCTAAACAACAAAGTTAGTTTTTTACACTCATCGAAGCGAGTTCAATACTCTCGATAATAAAGTTTTACACTCATCGACGCGAGTTTTACACACTCATCGAATCGAGCTCAACGCTCAATAACAAAGTTAGTTTTAATATTCATCAAATCGAAAAGTAAAGTGTCTTCCGATCTGAAACCACCGAAGTTCACCATTCACAACTTTGTACCATTTTGTAAATTTGTATATAATAAATTATGAATTTCGACATTAATTTTGTCAAATTAAGATTATTTACCTAGTTGAATGTCTACGCCAGTTGACGAAGTTCAACTAGAAATATAATCAAAAACAGATACTGACTTTGAACGTAGGATCGATTACTGCTACTGGCTTAGAGATTTCATTAGGGAAAACCGTCATATTTTGTCACAAATATTGTGGACAGATGAAGCATCTTTTTGCAGTAATGGCAGGGTAAATCTTCATAACATGCATTACTGGTCGGACACTAATCCACACTGGTTACGTGAAGATTAGCAGCAGGGTCGATGGAGCGTCAACGAACTGGTGCGGTGTTATTAATAGTGCTATTATCGGTCCGCACATCTTTAATGGCAATCTAACCGTTGACATGTATTTGAACTTTTTATTGAACGATTGTAGGACTCTTAGAAAATGTGCCTTTAGAAGAAGAAACATGTGGTTTCAACAAGACGGATGCCCGGCACATTAATCGCGAAATGTGCAAGATTTTTTGAACAGGCATTTTCCTAACCGTTGTATTGGTAGAGGCAGTCTATTTTTCTGGCCACCACGGTCCCCCTATTTAACCTGCCTTGATTTTTATCTGTGGGGCCGAATAAAGGATTTGGTGTATAAAACTCGACCAACTACTCGAGAAGACATGATAGTTCGAATTCAAAACGCCATAAATCATATATCAAGAGCGGAAATTGAGGCAGCTGTCAACTGCACCCAGAAAAGATTGGACCAGTGCATTCAAAATAATGGACAACATTTTGAACATTTACGACAACACTATTAATTTATTTTTAACGTTTATAATGTTCTGTGTTCTTGTTTTTAGTGTTATTACTCCTGCTGTTGTTGGACAGATTTTTTTCCAAATATGTAATTTAGTATGTTTCGAGATATAAGCATCCCATGAAAATTTATTTGATTTTTTTTAATCCAAAACCGTTTGTCTAACGAAAAAAAGTTAAAAGATTCTTTTTGTTAGGAACTAATAAGTGATTACGAAAATGATTTTTATTTTGATAAAAAGCAGTGGCGTGCCATTTTTTAATGTAATAAAATTATATTTAGTTCAATATCAACGATTCAAAAAAAGGTAGATGATTAATTTTTTTCATTAAATTTTAGAAAAATGTATCCACTTTTAAAATACGTAAAAATGAATATACCATTACATTTGTTTTTTTTTGAAAAAAACTCAAAAATTTGCTACAATTTCAGTTAACGCCATCTAGCGGCGAAGACGAAAGTCAAAAAGTCAAATCCAAGTAAGCGTTTTGTAGTGTAAATTATGCTCTTTCATACGAGCCCAAATTTGTTAAAATCGATCAAGCGAAACGGTAGAAATCTCGGTTTGTTTAAAAAAACAATTGAACTTCCCCCCCACCGCTTTATTTTGATAGATAGAACAAAACATTTTAGTTAAAAAGTGTAGGTGAATAGTCAGTAAATATGACAATATCATCGATATACTTTCATTAGGCAAAATTCTATAAAAATCCCATTTTTCTACTTAGTGTTAGTTGTTACGCCCTCTAGCGGACGTTTGACAAACTCGAAAATAATTTCCAGCAATTTCTTTTGGCGACTTTTATTATGAATTTTTTTTTAAATCTATACGACCAATATCTTGTGAGATATGGTCGCACGCTAACCTTAATTGATCACCCGGTACATAACTTAAAATAATATTGTCAAACTAATTGCAGTCTTTTATTTCAGTTATTTGCTAGATACGCAGCGTCAAAAATTGGTCATACTGTAAAAATTAAATTTTTGATTAATGCCACTTTTGTTTTTAAGGTGCGATATGTGGTAATCAACTGTCCAGGAGGGGCTGTACTGTAGACTATACTTTTTTGTGGGCCAGTCGAAATGAGCGATACTCCATAAAAGTTTGAGAAACACTGCTTAAACACCTTGATATACTTTTAAACTGGATATCTCGTTAATAAAGTACAGACAATAATTAATTTTCGAACCTAGCCTATAATCATTGCCTAATAAGGCGTAGGTGATAATTGATGTTTTTCCTTTTATATCAATCATTCAAATTATGGTTTTGCTCTTAAGAAAACTGACTTAACTACTTTATAATTACGATTCACTTTTATCCACAATGATCGACAATATAAAATATAACCTTTATATTTTTAAATGTTAGTAGGTATATTAATTTAATAATTGATGAACCAAAAAAAGAAAGCTTGCAAAAAATAGTTTTGTCCACGACTGTATTATAAAACTTTTTCTCCCTATAAAATACAATTCCAAAATACTAGGCACTAAATTCTCACAAATGATACTACAATTGTTGTTGGATTAATGCAATATTTCTACTATTTTGGAGCTGAAGTATAAAGTATAATGATACCTATTAGTCACTAGTGATTAATTGTTCATTATTCGCTACAAGACGTCACCCTCAGGACGTATGTCTAAACTTGAGAATATCATTTACATTATTAGGATCGTATATTATTGTTAGTCGTGGACAAAGTATAGTATTCTACACGCTAATAATCGCTATTGTTCACTCAGATGATTTAAAACACTTCGTGAATAATAGCTGAATTATATTATGCTCGTTGATTAATATACTATTATTCTTGCGGATATTATTTTGTAAAATAATGATTCACCTTGTACATTCGAATGTAGTAATTTTTGATCTAAACTGGACCGATCTAGTATTTTTTCTGTCATTTGTTAAGTTTTGAAAAATGTATGTATTACTTTTATAGATACAAAAATAAAAATTGTATTAGGTATATCTGCATCTGGCATTTAAAATTTAAATTTAGAATGTTTCATATCTTAATTACATTTCTTTACTAGGAACGTGTAATTGAATACCACTAAATAAATGTTTATTTTACTAGTACCAATTATTTTTAAACTAATATTTTTAATTACAATTAGCAAAATACATATTTAGCTTTAGTTGTTATAGATCCTAAAATCTCTATTTGTTTGTAAAGAACTTTAAAATCAATATTCAGAAGTCACATCGAAAAAGACCTGATTTTTGTTAAATAATCAGTATCTATTATTTATTGAAATAGTTACCTGGTGGTACTTCTGAAAAAGTTATTGGCCTCCCGGTTTGTCAATTCCGATCTGAATCTGTTCATTTCATCTTCCATTTTTCTCATCTCGGCTTCGAATCTTTCCTTGATACTGCAAAATTCCGTATCGATAATACTGAAGTCGCCCATTTTAATGGGAATGTTGCGGTTTGCCATTGTGATTTTTTTTTAAAACTGCACTACTGTCACTACACGAAAAGCGATGATCACTCTCTAGTTATACGCAGCGTTGCTACTTCTGGTATATCACTAAATTACACTAGCGCGCAGAACCGGGATGGATGGTTTTAAATAGAATTGTGAGGGGTACAGACAACTCTTGCGCAACTCTTTTACACCTCTGCCCACCGCCTCTGCGATCCACGGATGCCGAACAGCATGTTGAGATGCATGAAAGCGACGATGCCAAAATGTATTTTATTTCCCAGTTTTCAGAACACGCAATGTTTCTCATTAAATAATAAATTTTATCTTTAAAATATTGCAGATAGAAAACGAATATATTACTCAAATTTATTTTTATTAGATCTTGAATTAAATCACACATACAGGGTGATCAAGTTCTGTGACAAAGTCCCGTTATATCTGTTATTTAAGTAAGGTATTAAAAAACTTATTTACAGATATAGTGTCCAGCTTTGAGCTGAGGTCAGTTATGTTGACCCCCTCTCCTCCACAATAGATATTTTCAACAAAAACATATTTGGTCGTTATGCACTCACGATTTTCTTTGCATCACATTCGGCGAGACAGTTTATGTATATGGGGGGAGGGGAAAATATATTGTTACGAAGTAGCACACTAGTGTAGACCCTGATTCCGACTCTATCTAAGCCATGTATGAAAGTTAAAATTATGGCGGATGCGCAGAGATTTCTTAGAACTGTTTACGTTTGTGACTATCTTATCTAGACATTGTTCTTGTAACCGGTCTTATCTAGAAAATGCCAGAGAGCCAATTGTTTTTGTGTAAGCCGCAATCTAGAATTATCTAGTAAAAAAGGCACTGAATATGAAGGACCGACCAGGGAGAGTTAGTTAGTTCATCATTTGACATCGTGAGATAAACAGTAAATATAAATTAGTGAAGTGTTTATATAAATTAGCCCGTTAAAGACTGGCGTTACCATACGGTAACGGTAAACATAGGTTCCATTTTTAACGTCTGAATTGTAAGTTTCGGTAGTTTTTGCTAGATGGCGGTAAATATCCGTTTTAGGTATGAACTATAAAGAACATCTTAGTTTGGTTTTGACCTTGTTAGTGAGTGCATGGGTGTAAACTACAAATTTATTTCGACAATTCTGCAAGGCTTTGAGTAATGGAGTCCATAAAATTTGCGTAAGTATTTATTGCTTATTTTAAAACATGTAGTAAGTGTTAGTTATTGTATTTTACTTTATAAATATGTACATTTTTGTATGTTGTATTTTGTTTTGTCATATGTCTTAGATTTTTTTTACATAGAGGCATTTTTTGTTGGTGTTGCCATATGGTAACGCTAGTCACATTCATTATCATTTTTTTAAGAAGTGTTTTTTTTCAGGCGCGGTTTCTCATTGCAGGAAGCGTTAGATATTGCCTTTTCCGAAGATATTGACGGTATTTACGTTGAACCACCCGAGGTTAATGTGTTAACGGATGAAGACTCTGCAGATGAGGATTCTGGGGGTACAATTGATAATCTTTCGGGTCGACAACTGCGAGCTCGAGCCGAAGTCAAATTTTTTAACAAAGAGAACGTCACTGCAGAGCCAGAAGAGCCAGATCTTCCCACTTCCAGTGTTTCAGCTTCATCGTACCACCCAAGGTCTAAAAAAGACTACAGCTGGATTAGCGGTGATCTTCAGGCGCAGTCAATAGATTTTCCCAAACCTGATTATAAACAATTTATGGATCTTTCACCCGTTCAACTTTTTGAGTTATTTTTCGACGACGAAATAATTACTCTTCTAATCGAAGAATCGTCTCGCTATGCTCTGTTTAAAAAGGCACCCGATCCTACGATTTCTAAAAATGAAATGAAATGCTTTATAGCAATACTTATACTAAGTGGCTACGTAGTATTGCCAGGAAAAAAATCATATTGGGAATCACAAGGTGATGTGAACAACGCTATGCTGAGTGGGGCCATGAGACGGGACCGTTTCGTCCAAATTATGCGTTTCCTCCATTGCGCTGACAATTCAAAACCGGACTTGGATGACAAACTGTGGAAACTAAGACCATTCATAAACAAACTAAAAGCTAAATATTTGGAACACTATCAGCCAGAACAACACATGAGCTATGATGAGAGTATGATAAAGTACTATGGTAGACATCCATGCAAGCAGTTCATTCGTGGTAAACCTATTCGCTTCGGCTATAAAATGTGGTCACTAAATACAACATCAGGGTATTTAGTGAATTGTGAGTTTTATCAACGAAAAAATAGTCGACGGCCAGAAATTTATGAAAAAGATTTTGGAAAAGCTGCGGCACCATTTGTGACAATGTTGGATGCGTTAAGAGGCGCAAAAGACAGACCTTATAAACTCTACTTTGATAACCTATTTACCGGTTTAAATCTTTTAGAACATTTAAAAGAAAGGGGATATCAGGGAACTGGTACTATTCGCGAAAATCGCATTCCAAGAAATTGTCCCATGTCGGACAAAAAAACTCTCGCAAAAAAAGAAAGAGGTACATACGAAGGAATGATTGAAAGAGAAACAGGTAGTATAGTGGTTCGTTGGGTAGACAACAACGTTGTTAGTGTTGCATCAACCTGTAACGGTATTTTACCTCTATCTCAGGTAAAACGCTATAGTTCTTCCCAAAAAAGGATTATTATGGTACCTAGTCCATTTTTGGTTGGTGAATATAACGCACACATGGGAGGTACAGATCTGATGGACGAGAATGTATCAAGATACAGGATAGGTATTCGCTGCAAGAAATGGTGGTGGCCTATTTTCACATGGTTTGTTGATGTCACAGTAATGAACGCCTGGCAAATACACAGAAAGTCTGGTGGAAGGCTGACGCAACTTGAATTTCGAAGAGAAATTACATCGTGCTACTTACAAAGTTATGGGACCATGCCCAAGACTGGTGGACGACCCAGAACCTCAAAAACCAGTCTATCGTTGAATAGAATTTCGGACGATATAAGATATGATGGAATGAACCATTTAGTTGTTGAAACCCCGGATAAAAAAAGAAAAAGATGGGCAGGCGAAGGCTGTTCATCGAGTGTTCGTACAATGTGTAACAAATGTAACTTGGGCCTTTGCATTCCATGCTTTTATATATTTCATACGAAGTAAATGTTTTTAATACTTTTATGCATTTTACTTAGAATTATAATATTTTTGTAAAAGTTAATATTTTGAATAAAAAGTGCATATGAAATCCTAGCGTTACCATATGGTAACAGTGTTTTTTTTTTGAACGGTGAAAAAAAAATTTTTTTCCCCTAATACATTCTTAATTACGAACATGATAACATATATTTCAGTACAAGAACTAAAAACAAATAAAAAACAAAACTTCGCCTTTAAAGGGTTAGTTTATATATATATATATATATATATATATATATATATATATATATATATATATATATAATTAGTGCATAGTGTAGTGAATAAATAAATTAAGTAAGGGAACCTATCGTATTGTTACGAACTCGCACACCGAAGCAGATACTAAGTACGGCCCTGTAACCTTATGTTAACGGAGTTAAGAAAAAGGCGAGCGTGCCGAATTCTGAGAAGGTCTATTGGGATTTATTGCGACCGTCCTTTTTAAACATGTTCTCGAAAGGCATTTTAAGAAATATCGCGAAAGGCATGTCCCATCCCGAATATTCTAGTAAAGAAAGTTTTTGATATAAATACAGGACCGATCAGCGGATGAGTTTAGTTTATAATTTGCCATAGTGAGTTAAACAGTAATTAAGTGAATATAAAAGTGTTATAAATTAATAAGTTAGTGTGCATATAAATTAAATTTAAGTGACTAGTTAAGTACATATAAATTAGTGTTAGTGAGTTAGTGTTTAAATAAATTAGTAAGTAGTCATACCGTGTGTTTAAAGTTTATCCCACCCGTTTACTGTTTAAATAAATAAGAAAACCATTACATTGGTGTCAGGTGTGGGGTAATATAAATAAATTGCTACGTAAAAATGGCCAAGAGACTATGTGACTTGAAAGTGACTGAGTTAAGAGCAGAATTGGAAGAGCGTGAGTTGGAAACGTCCGGTAAGAAAAGTGAATTAGTAGAAAGACTTAAAGTGGCACTGGAAAATGACGGCTTTGATCCAGAAACAGTTTTATTTAATGACGAGGCTTCCACCTTAATCTCGTCAATTTCTGCCATGGAAGAAAAGATTTCTGCTAATATGAAGAACGATATTTCTGCCATGGAAGAGAAGATTTCAACCATAAAGAACGATATTTCCACTATGAAGAATGATATTTCTACTAATATGGACGAGAAGATTACCACAATGAAAAGCGATATTTCTGCTATGAAGAATGATATTTCTGCAGATATTTTATCATTGAAAAATGACATTGCTGCTGAAGTCGAGAATAAAATTTCGTCTTTAAAATCAGACATGGAGAATAAGATGGCAACGATGGAAAATCAGGTGGACGAGAAAATTAGGAAGTTAGAGACAAAGATTGCCGATTTAAGAACACAGGACACTCCAGCAGAAGAAAAGAAGATCGAGATCTGCATGCCAGAAACACAACCCAAGACAGATGATATTGGCAGTTTTACCCGAGTCAAGGCCCCAACGTTCGATGGAAAGATGTCATGGACCAATTACGTAAAACAGTTCGAAGCAGCCGCTAGAGTGAATAATTGGTCCGATAAGGAGAAAGCAGTGAACTTAACTATCGCACTTCGGGGAGATGCCTTAGATATACTTCAGACGATACCTCTGGAAGAAACTGATGATTTCGAGCTGCTGAAGAAGAGGTTGGACATGCGATACGGTCACGAACATCTAGAACATTTGTACCAGTCCCAACTGAAGAACCGAAGGCAGAAACGTGACGAAGCCCTTCAAGAGTATGAAGTGGATATTGCCCGACTCGTTCGATTTGCTTATCCGTCATCACCTGAGAACATGATGGAATGTCTGGGAATACAGGCCTTTATTGATGGCTTAGGTGACCCCGATATGCAGAGGACGCTTCGTTTAGCCCATCCCAAAACATTAGTTGACGCATTGACAGCTGCTCTTGAATATGAAGCAGCAACGAAGGCTTCAGGATATAACAAAATCAGGACCATCCAAGAAGAAGGTGACGAAGACAGATTTGACCAGTTCGTCAGTTTAATAAAAAGTATGATGGACAAGAAGCCAAGAAAGATCAGATGCTGGAATTGTGGCGGGCTAGGGCATGTACGTAGTTCGTGTAAGCGCCCCAAGACTCCTGCAAACCAAGAACCCCAGTCACAGGAAAACTAGAACGGGTCGGCTACGAGGGGGCAGCACCGACCCATGATCAATCCAAAGACCCCCTCATACTGATAGCTTCTCTCAGATGTCGCAACGACAGTGTATATGTGGATGGCGAAGTAAATGGCAAGAAATATGCTCTGCTGGTTGACACTGGAGCAACTAGAACCATTATACGATCAGAGATAATAAACCCCAAGAAGAAGCTTCTACCAACGAGACTGCGACTGCGGACCGCCACAGGCGGAAGTGCCAACGTTCACGGGGAAACACAAATCCAATTGGGAATTGGCGCAGAAAAGTTCACGCATACGGTAATCGTAGCTGACATTGAAGAAGACGTGATTCTGGGAATGGACGTAATGAATGTACATGGTTTCCAATTAGACTTCAGAAACAGAACCATTAAAGTGGGTTCCGAGGAGGTATTCCTGCATCCATATGAAGGCAGCGCGGTGTTGGCAGCTGTACAGGAAGATACCGTTCTACCTGCACGAAGCGAAACCATGATAGTAGCACGGCTACAGGGAATCATGGAGGAAGGTACACCGGTTATGATGGAGCCAAGGAACCACGACGAAGAAGTTGGCAAAGGCGTACTAATTGGAAAAGGATTGGTCACGTCGGCGAAAGAGATCCCAGTACGTGTGATAAACGTGAACGATTACCCAATTACAATCAAGAAGGAAACCAAGATTGGATCCTGCGTACCAGTGACGTCAATAGTTCGTCAAACAACGACCACTGACAATTCTAATGCCAGATTCGAACAAATGTTATCAGTAGCTGGTCAATCTTTGGATCGAGCTGAAAAAAAGAGAATGAGAGAATTTCTCTTGCAGTATCGAGACTTATTCGTACCAAAAGGAGGAAAGACTGGCAGAACATCAGCCGTCAAACACAAAATCGATACTGGTAATGCTAAGCCAATTAGACAATCAGCTCGAAGACTTCCACGAGCGAAGAGAGAGGAAGCTGAGAAAATAATTCAAGAGATGGCAGAAGAAAAAGTAATAGAACCATCTACTAGTCTATGGGTGTCTCCAGTAGTGCTCGTCAAGAAAAAGGATGGAACTACGAGATTCTGCGTGGATTATCGCCAGCTTAACAACGTGACGGAGAAGGACAGCTATCCTCTGCCTCGAATTGACGATACGCTAGATACTTTGGCCGGCAGCAAACTGTTTTCCACCTTGGACCGGAAGTCTGGTTATTGGCAAGTAGAAATGGACCCAGAAGATAAAGAGAAGACTGCTTTTACCACCGGATCTGGATTATGGCAATTCAACGTCATGCCATTCGGGCTCTGTAATGCGCCTGCGACATTTGAAAGACTTATGGAAAATTTCTTGAGAGGGTTATCTTGGAAGACTTGCCTGGTCTATTTGGACGACATCGTAGTACTGGGGAAGACATTTGACGAACATCTGAAAAATTTGGAAGACGTATTCAAACGACTCCAAGCTGCCCAGCTCATGTTAAATCCGAAGAAATGTCAGCTGTTCCAAAACCGAGTCAACTATCTAGGTCATATAGTGAGCAATGAAGGAGTGGCGGTGGATCCAGAGAAAGTTGCTTCCATTCAGCAATGGCCGCAACCAACCGACAAACATCAAATTAGGAGTTTCCTTGGACTTTGCACGTATTACAGAAGATTTATCAGGAAGTTTGGAGATATTGCCAAGCCTCTAACGCGACTTACAGAAGAAGCAAGAGCTTTCCAATGGGACGAAGACTGTCAAACGGCTTTTGAAACTTTGAAGAGGCATTTAACCTCGGCGCCGATATTAGGATATCCATTACCAGAGGGAGACTTTATTCTTGACACTGACGCAAGCAACGTAGGAATTGGTGGAGTGCTCTCACAGATCCAAGGAGGGCAAGAAAAAGTGCTGGGATATTTCAGTAAAGTCCTCTCCAAACCAGAACGAAACTACTGCGTCACAAGAAGAGAACTTTTGGCAGTGGTGAAGTCCGTGGAACACTTTTACCAGTATCTCTATGGCAGGAAGTTTTTAATCCGGACTGATCATGCAGCACTTAAGTGGTTGATGCAGTTCAAGAATCCCGAGGGCCAGATCGCTAGATGGATTGAACGACTTCAAGAATACGATTTCAACATCGAACATCGAGCTGGTGTGAGTCACCGAAATGCCGACTCCCTGTCCAGACGGCCGTGCCCAACAGACTGCTCCCACTGCAACAAGGTGGAATCTAGGGAAGCTGCAGTTTCAAGAACTACTGTAGTCAACGAGGAATGGTCACCCACCAGGGTCAGAGAAGATCAGGAGAATGATCCTCACCTGAAGATGATCCGGCAATGGAAGGATGAAAATCGCCGACCTACCTGGCAAGAAGTGTCAAGATTTTCACCGACACTCAAGGCGTATTGGGCTCAGTGGGACTCCCTTGTCCTGGAAGAAGGGCTGTTGAAAAGAGTCCTTGAAAACGATAATGGTTCTGAGATGAGGAGACAGCTAGTTATCCCGAGAACAAGAGTAGCTGAGGTACTGAAGAAGTTACACGACAGTCCATCGGGAGGTCATCTGGGAGTGAAGAAAACCCCTCCAGCGAGTTCGTGAAAGGTTTTATTGGATGAACAGCTCCGACGATGTGAAGGACTGGTGTAAGAAATGTACGACTTGTGCTACGAGTAATGGACCGCATCACAAGAGAAAGGTACCCATGAAACAGTACAATGTTGGAAGCCCTTTCGAAAGGATTGCTTTAGATATCGCTGGACCATTTCCGACGACAGAAAATGGTAGCAAGTACATACTGGTTGTTATGGATTATTTTACAAAATGGGTGGAAATTTACGCTATCCCGAACCAAGAGGCCACAACTGTCGCGGATGTATTGGTGAAAGAATTCATCAGCCGATATGGAGTGCCCATGGAAGTCCACAGTGACCAGGGATTGCTTTAGACATCGCTGGGCCATTTCCGACGACAGAAAATGGTGGTAAATACATCCTGGTTGTAATGGATTATTTCACAAAGTGGGTGGAAATTTACGCGATCCCGAATCAAGAGGCCACAACTGTCGCGGATGTATTGGTGAATGAATTTTTCATCCGATAAGGAGTGCCCTTGGATGTCTCCAGTGACCAGGGAAGAAATTTTGAAAGCCACCTATTCCAGGAGATTTGCGACAAGCTGGGAATGAAGAAGACCAGAACAACAGCATTACATCCACAGTCAGATGGAATGGTCGAGAGAATGAACAGGACTATTGGAAAATACCTGTCCAAAGTAGTATCCAGCCATCAGAGAGATTGGGACCAGTATCTCTCCCTATTCGCATTGGCTTATCGATCTGCCGCCAATGAGTCCACGGGTGAAACACCTGCGAAAATCCTGTTTGGACGTGAAATGAGGCTTCCTTGTGACCTGGAATTTGGCTGTCGGCCTGGAGAAGATATAAGCAGGCGAAGACTACGTGATCCAATTGAGAAGAAGGCTGGACGATATTCATGAACTAGTTCGAACAAATCTTCAAGTTGCCAGCGACAGAATGAAAAGGCGGTACGACACGCAGGCCACAGAGGGCGGTTTTAAAGAAGGGGACAAAGTATGGTTACACAACCCGGCGAGGAGAAAAGGATTTTCTCCAAAATTACAAAAATCCTGGGAACGTCCATACTTGATCAAGAAAAGGATCAATGATGTTTTATATCGCATAAGCAAGATCCCCAACGGAAAACCAAAAGTAGTTCACCGAAACCGACTAGCGCCATTCGAAGGAGACCATGACATAGAGGAAGGAGGAAACCTTATTCGAGATGTGTCTGACCCCACCTTCGATGAATTTATGGGCGCGTATGGAGGTACCGGGAAAGCTAGATATGGAGTCACTTCGGAACAACAACAAGATTTGTTCACTCTCCCAGAAGATTATTCACTGGCATACAACATGCCCGCCCGTATCAAGAACGCACGAGGATTGGCAACCGTCTTTCGAAAGAAGTTCGGGCAATTAGAAAAACTTGAAGACCAGATTCCAGCCCCTGGCAAGACACTGAAACTGAAACATAATTCGCGGTACGTTTTCTACGTGGTAACTAAAAATGAATTCCAAGATCCAAGATCGATCTACCTACCGCGATGTGTGGGAAGCACTTCGAAACCTCCGAGACCACGTGTTGGAATCCAACGTGAAGAAACTGGCTATGCCTAAGATAGCGAGTAACCAGTTGGATTGGCGAATCATCAGGAACATGGTAGAGATTATCTTTCAAGATACCGGTGTCCAGATATTGATTTGCAGCTACAACCCCCGTTATCAGTATCCGATGAAGACGGTGCCCTGCTATTTTCATAAGATCGGAAAGTGTAGAAATGGGGCTAGTTGCCGATTCAAACGTCCAGTCTCGGCTACACAAAAGTTCCAGGAGGAACTTTCATTTAAGGAGGGGGTAATGTTACGAACTCGCACACCGAAGCAGATACTAAGTACGGCCCTGTAACCTTATGTTAACGGAGTTAAGAAAAAGGCGAGCGTGCCGAATTCTGAGAAGGTCTATTGGGATTTATTGCGACCGTCCTTTTTAAACATGTTCTCGAAAGGCATTTTAAGAAATATCGCGAAAGACATGTCCCATCCCGAATATTCTAGTAAAGAAAGTTTTTGATATAAATACAGGAACGAGCAGCGGATGAGTTTAGTTTATAATTTGCCATAGTGAGTTAAACAGTAATTAAGTGAATATAAAAGTGTTATAAATTAATAAGTTAGTGTGCATATAAATTAAATTTAAGTGACTAGTTAAGTACATATAAATTAGTGTTAGTGAGTTAGTGTTTAAATAAATTAGTAAGTAGCCATACCGAGTGTTTAAAATTTATCCCACCCGTTTACGTTTTAAATAAATTAGAAAAACATTACAGTATGTATGAATTTATCCCACCCGTAATAAAAACGTTACAATAAATAAGAAAAACATTACATTGGTGTCAGGTGTGGGGTAAGATAAATAAATTGCCACGTAAATATGGCCAAGAGACTATGTGACTTGAAAGTTACTGAGTTAAGAGCAGAATTGGAAGATCGTGAGTTGAAAACGTACGGTAAGAAAAGTGAATTAGTAGAAAGACTTAAAGTGGCACTGGAAAATGACGGCTTTGATCTAGAAACAGTTTTATTTAATGACGAGGCCTCCACCTTAATCTCGTCAATTTCTGCTAACACGGACGAGAATATTTTTGCTATGAAGAACGATATTTCTGGCATGGAATAGAAGATTACTACGAATGTGAATAGCGATATTTCGACTATAAAGAACGATATTTCTGCTATGAAGAACGACATTTCTGCTAATATGGACGAGAAGATTTCTGCTATGAAGAACGATATTTCTGGCATGGAATAGAAGATTACTACGAATGTGAAAAACGATATTTTGACTATAAAGAACGATATTTCTGCTATGAAGAACGACATTTCTGCTAATATGGACGAGAAGATTTCTGCTATGAAGGACGATATATATGTCGATATCTTATTAATGAAAAACGACATTGCCGCTGACGTTGAAAATGAAATTTCGTCTCTAAAATCTGAAATCGAGAATAAGATATCAACGATGGACGAGAAAATTGAGAATAAGATGACAACGATGGTCCAGAAAATCAAGGAGTTAGAAAGAAAGATGACAGATATGAGAACTCAAGACACGCCAGCGGAAGAAAAGAAGACCGGGCAAACAAAGCCTTGCAAGACAAAAACACATCCTAAGTTAGAAGACATTGGTGGTTTTACCCGAGTCAAGGCCCCAACGCTTGGACTTAGTATTAGTGTATGAACAAATTGTCGAAGCCTTAAACATAAGTGTTTGTAGTCTGACTGGCTTTATAAACATTTTTATAAAATCCTTGTTTACAAAGTATATAAATTCCAGACTTAACCCTCTAATGCTCCAATTTTTATTTTAGCTCGTAATTTCAGTTTAGTCCCAAAAATACAAGAAAAACGAATGTGTTTAAGAGGTAAAAATATGTAAACAGACGGACTTGAGCAGTAACTTGAAAAAAATTAAATACTTAGTTTGTTTTTGGTATATAGAGTATATTTATTTATTGAATAACACCTTCATTACCTGATATCTGGCTAAGTCAAGGTTTGTAGCCTACGAATATTCTTATCCACTGTAGTGAGAATGCAGACAACAATTTCTAGTCTTTATACTTCAACTTGCAGGTTCTGGCTTTCACTCTAGACTGTGTCATAAAGTAACTGGGAATGTTAGTTATTTTGTTACGAAACAGCACACTGGTATAGTCCCAAAATCCGACTCTGTCTAAGCCTGGTATGGAAGTTAAAATTATGGCGGACGCGCAGGGTTTATTAGAATTGTTTACTATCTTATCTACATTATTTTGGTGACCAGTCTTATCTAGAAAATGCCAGAAAACCAATTGTTTTTGAGTAAGCTGCAGTTCGGAATTTTCTAGTAAAGAGGGCACTAATCTAAATATATATAAATCTCGTGTCACAATGTTTGTCCTCAATGGACTCCTAAACCACTTAACCGATTATAATAAAATTCGCACACCATGTGCAGTTCGATCCAACTTGAGAGATAGGATAGTTTAAATCTCAAATTATAGTCGCAATTTTAATTTATTGTTAATTATTTGTCTGTTATTAGTCACTATTCACAATTATCTGTTAAGTCCAAATGATTCTAACAGATGTCGATACCTTTCGACTGGGTTGAGTAAGTAATCAATAGATGGCGCTGCTATGGTAAATCTACGAACGTGTCATATAAGCTACATTTTAACAGCATAATTACCACGTGTTGTTGACGCTATAAAATTAATTAAATTTATTTTGTAGTGAACGAAATACCGTATAATTCAGCTAATTATTTGTCTGTTATTATTTGACAGTCACAATTATCTGTTAACTCCAAATGATTCTAACAGATGTCGATACCTTTCGACTGGGTTGAGTAAGTAATCAATAGATGGCGCTGCTATGGTAAATCTACGAACGTGTCATATAAGCTACATTTTAACAGCATAATTACCACGTGTTGTTGACGCTATAAAATTAATTAAATTTATTTTGTAGTGAATTATTAAAACGAAATACCGTATAATTCAATTATTTCCACTTTTAAAATTTTTGGTCTTAGCATAGCCGGCCACGTGTTACTTAGACTGAAGTGTAAATTGAATTCATATTATAATGAAGATAATACAGTGAAATTAATCCTGTTTTTTACTTATTTGTGCTTCATTGATCAAAACTTTATAATTTAATTTGAATATATGTATGTAAGTATTATCACATAATTATAAAATTTAATTAAAATGTCAATGCAAAAATGATACACAATTTCCTACACTTTTTCAATAGTTGTACAAATATTTTTTTTTATTGTTTTTATTTAACCTCTATTAAAAAATATTTAGCACTTATTATTTCAATGTGCTATGATAACAAGTTTTCACCTCCGTAATTTGAATCCACCTCAATTATGTAACGGTACGCGTTTGGTCATCAAAAAGATCACCGGAAACATTCTTGAAGCAACCATTTTGGCTGGGAAGTTTAAAGGAAAAGTGGTCCTGCTGCCACGTATTCCGATGATACCATCTGATTCTACCATACCCTTCAAAAGGCTACAGTTTCCAATTCGTTTAGCTTTCGCCATGTCTATAAATAAATCTCAAGGTCAAACAATGTCCATTTGTAGTTTAGATTTGGAAAATCCATGTTTTTCTCATGGGCAACTATATGTTGCGTGTTCACGTGTTGGGAAACCGTCGAATCTATTTGTGTTAGCTAAAGACAGGTTAACCAAAAACATTGTGCACCGATTGGTGTTAAATCAAATTGAAAGTATTTATAATTCAAAAAAATAGATATTAATGTTTAAAAATTTAAGACTGTCTGCCTTGCCTACCTCATTCATGAGTTTAAGCGTCACATGTTATTTACTGTATTATACTTATATTTGTTATAAAATTAAATGGAAATAATAAATCTGATAAATTTTTATTTTGTACCTATTGATTTTTGCTTAATATCAAGTGTAAGAACATTTTAATTAATTGTGTTCAACGTACTTCCCCTTCAAATCTCAATCCAGTGAATTTGTATACCAACATCAACATTTTCGTCTTTGTTCGTAAATAATTTCATTGTACTAAAGGGTTATAGTAGTAGAAAGTCAAATAAGGAGATCACCATATTTTTTTACAAATACCATCTGTGTGAAAAAGCATAGTGGACTCCGTGACTGATGTTCTCTTATTGTTCCTCTTAGATTGTTTACTATAATGTAATATAACAAAAACTTTAGCCACAGCAACGCGTGGCCGGGTCAGCTAGTATATATAATATAATTTGACATCATGAGATAAACAAGTAAATAAGTGAATATAAATTAGTGAACTGTTTATATAAATTAGTTTAAGTGAATATAGTGTGTATATAATTAAGTGATTAGTTGAGTATATATAAATTGGGAGTTAGTGATTAGTTAAGTGTTTAATTAAATTAGTAAGTAGCCATACCGTGTGTTTAAAGTTTATCCCACCCGTTTACCGTTTAAATAAATAAGAAAAACATTACATTGGTGTCAGGTGTGGGGTGTGGGGTAATATAAATAAATATCTACGTAAAAATGGCCAAGAGATTAAGGGATCTGAAAGTGGCGGAATTAAGAGCAGAATTGGAAGATCGTGAGTTGGAAACGTACGGTAAGAAAAGTGAATTAGTAGAAAGACTTAAAGTAGCACTGGAAAATGACGGCTTTGATCCAGAAACAATTTTATTTAACGACAAGGCTTCCACCTTAATCTCGTCAATTTCTGCTAACATGGACGAGAAGATTTCTGCCACGGAAGAGAACACGGACGAGAAGATTTCTGCTATGAAGAACGACATTTCTGCTAATATTTCTGCTAGCATGGACGAGAACATTTCTGCCATGGAAGAGAACATGGATGAGAAGATTTCTGCTATGGAAGAGAAGAATTCAACGAATGTGAAAAGCGATATTTCGGCTATAAAGAAATATTTCTACTTCGAACAACGATATATCTGCCGATATATTATTAATGAAAAACGACATTGCCGCTGATGTTGAAAATGAAATTTCGTCTCTAAAATCTGAAATCGAGAATAAGATGTCAACGATGGACGAGAAAATCGAGAATGAGATTACAACGATAGACGAGAAAATCAAGAAAAAAAGATGACAGATATAAGGACTCAAGACACGCCAGCGGAAAAAAAGAAGACCTAGCAAACAAAACCTTGCAAGCCAGAAACACACCCTAAGCTAGAAGACATTGGCAGTTTTACCCGAGTCAAGGCCCCAACGTTCGATGGAAAAATGTCGTGGACCAATTATGTGAAACAGTTTGAAGCAGCCGGTAGAGTGAATAATTGGTCCGATAAGGAGAAAGCAGTGACTATAGCGCTTCGGGGAGATGACTTAGATGTACTTCAGACGATACCTCTTGAACAAACGGATGACTTTGAGCAGCTGAAAAAGAAGGTGGATATGCGAAACGGTCACGAACATTTGGAATATTTGTACAGATTCCAGCTGAAGAACCGAAAGCGGAAGCGTGACGAAACCCTTCAAGACTATGAACTGGATATGACACGACTAGTTCGATTTGCTTATCCATCAACACCAGATAACATGATGGAATGTTTAGGCATCCAGGCCTTTGTTGACGGCTTATGTGACCACGATATGGAGAAGACGCTTCGATTAGCCCATCTTCAAACATTGGTTGATGTATTGACTGCTGCTCTTAAGTATGAAGCAGCCACGGTATACAACAAAGGTAGGACCATACAGGAAGAAGGTGACGATGTCAGACTTGACCAGATCGTCAACTTGTTGAAAGGTATGGTAGACAAGAAGCTGAAGAAAATCAGGTGTTGTAATTGTGGCGAGCTAGAGCATGCACGCAGTTCGTGTAAGCGTCCTACGACTCCTGCAAACCAAGAACCTCTTAAATGCAAAGTAGCCACGAAGGGCTCGCGGTACAACAAAGGTAGGACCATACAGGAAGAATATGACGGTGATAGACTTGACCGTATCGTCAACTTGTTGAAAGGTGTGGCATACAAGAAGCCGAAGAAGATCAAATACCGGAAGTGTGGCGAGCTAGAGTACGTACGCAATCCGTCTAAGCGCCCCAAGACTCCTGTAACCCAAGAACTCCAGTCACAGGGGAAATCAGTCAGGAGTGAACATACAGCTGATGTGAATCACCGAAAAGCCAACTCTTTGCCTAGACGGTCATGCCCTGTAGACTATTCACAATGCAACAAACCGAAATCTAAGAAAGTTGCAGTTTCAAAAATTATAGTAGTCAATGAAAAATGGTCACCCACCAGGATCAGAGAAGATCAGGAGAATGATCGTTGCCTAAAGAAGATTCGGCAGTGGAAGGAAGAAAATCGTCGACCTACCTGGCAAGAAGTGTCAAGATTTTCACCGAAACTCAAGGCGTATTGGGCTCAGTGGGACTCCCTTATCCTGGAAGAAGGGCTGTTGAAAAGAGTCTTTGAAAACGATGATGGTTCTGAGATGAGGAGACAGCTTGATATCCCAAGAACAAGAGTAGCTTTATAAACAACTAGAAGTAGGATTTTTCATTCTTTATAAATCAATTTTTAATTTACAATAATCTCAAACTTAAAATGACAATAGAAACATAGAGATTGAATACAGTTTGGTTCACATGTGCCACTTTGCCATAAACCTAGGCTATATCACAGAAGATTTTGGTCTCATTCTATTCGAAATGGCATGTAAAACAAACCATTAACTGGACAATGGTGGCCGGCTAAAATTGGAAACGTTATTAACAATAACGCGAAGAAAATTTTTTGGTTTTTTGGAAATATTTCAAAAATTATTTGAGAACTAGAAAAAAGATACCCAAAGAGATGAAAATTTCTTCCCTGTAAAGACAATATTTATGATCTTAATTTAGAGGTGAAAATTGGGCTAAATTGCGTCAACCGAATCAGAAGCTTGAACAAAAAAAATTATTTTGTGCTGAATTACTAAAGAACTTACATAACAGTCCATCGGGAGATCATCTGGGAGTGAAGAAAACCCTCCAGCGAATCCGTGAGAGGTTTTATTGGATAAAAAGCTCTGATAATATGAAGGACTGGTGTAAGAAATGTACGACTTGTGCTACGAGTAATGGACCACATTGCAAGAGAAAGAAAGAAACAGTATAATGTTGGAAGCCCTTTCGAAAGGATTGCTTTAGACATCGCTGGGCCATTTCCGACGACAGAAAATGGTGGTAAATACATCCTGGTTGTAATGGATTATTTCACAAAGTGGGTGGAAATTTACGCGATCCCGAATCAAGAGGCCACAACTGTCGCGGATGTATTGGTGAATGAATTTTTCATCCGATAAGGAGTGCCCTTGGATGTCTCCAGTGACCAGGGAAGAAATTTTGAAAGCCACCTATTCCAGGAGATTTGCGACAAGCTGGGAATGAAGGAGACCAGGACAACAGCATTACATCCACAGTCAGATGGAATGGTCGAGAGAATGAACAGGACTATTGGAAAATACTTGTCCAAAGTAGTTTCCAGCCATCAGAGAGTTTGGGACCAGTATCTTTCCCTATTCGCATTGGCTTATCGATCTGCCGTCAATGACTCCACGGGTGAAACACCTGCGATAATCCTGTTTGGACGTGAAATGAGGCTTCCTTGTGACCTGGAATTTGGCTGTCGGCCTGGAGAAGATCTAGCAGAAGAAGACTATGTGATCCAATTGAGAAGAAGGCTGGACGATATTCATGAATTAGTTCGAACAAATATTCAAGTTGCCAGCGACAGAATGAAAAGTCGGTACGACACGCAGGCCACAGAAGGCGGTTTTAAAGAATGGGACAAAGTATGGTTACATAACCCAACGAGGAGAAAAGGATTTCCTCCAAAATTATAAAAATTCTGGGAAGGTCCATACTTAATCAAGAAAAGGATCAATGATGTTATATATCGCATAAGCAAGCTCCCCAACGGAAAACCAAAAGTAGTTCACCAAAACCGACTAGCGCCATTCGAAGGAGACCATGACCTAGAGAAAGGAGTAAACCATATTGGAGATGTGTCTGAGCATACCTTCGATGAATTTATGGGCGCGTATGGAGGTACAGCGACAAGATTTGTTCATTCTCCCTGAAGATTATTCACTGGCATACAACATCTCCGCCCGTATCAAGAACGCACGATGGTTGGCATCCGTCTTTCGAAAGAAGTTCGGGCAATTAGAAAAACTCGAAGACCAGATTCCAGCCCCTGGAAAGACACTGAAACTGAAACATAATTCGCGGTACGTCTTCTACGTGGTAACTAAAAATGAATTTCAAGATCGATCTACTTACCGCGATGTGTGGGAAGCACTTCGAAACCTCCGAGACCATGTGTTAGAATCCAGCGTGAAGAAACTGGCTATGCCTAAGATAGCGAGTTGTATTGGCGAGTCATCAGGAACATGGTAGAGGTTATCTTCCAAGATACCGGTGTCCAGATATTAATTTGCAGCTACAACCCCCGTTACCAGTATCTGATGAAGACGGTGCCCTGTTATTTACATAAGATCGGAAAGTGTAGAAATGGGGCCAGTTGCCGATTCAAACATCCAGTCTCGGCTACACAAAAGTTCCAGGAGGAACTTCATTTAAGGAGGGGGTAATGTTACGAAATAGCACACTAGTGTAGATCCTGAATCCGACTCTGTCGAAGTTAAAATTATGGCGGATGCGCAGGGATTTCTTAGAACTGTTTACGATTGTGAATATCTTATCTAGACATTGTTTTTGTGACCAGTCTTATCTAGAAAATGCCATAGAGCCAATTGTTTTTGTATAAGCCGCAATCTAGAATTATCTAGTAAAAAAGGCACTCATATATAAAGGGCCGACCATGGAGAGTTAGTTTCAGTTCATAGTTTGACATCGCGAGATAAACAGTAAATAAGTGAATAGAAATTAGTGAAGTGTTTATATAAATTCAGCGAGTCCGAGAAAGGTTTTATTGGGTAAACAGCTTCGACGATGTGAAGGACTGGTGTAAGAAATGTACGACTTGTGCTACGAGTAATGGACCACATCGCAAGGGATAGGCACCTCTGAAACAATATAAGGTTGGAAGCCTTTTCGAAAGGATTGCTTTAGACATCGCTGGACCATTTCCGACGATACAAAATGGTTGTAAATACATCCTGGTAGTAATGAATTATTTCACAAAGTGGGTGGAAATTCATGCGACCCTGAATCAAGAGGCCACAACTGTCGCGGATGTACTGGTGATAGAGTTTATCCGTCGATATGGTGTACCATTGTAAGTCCACAGCGATCAAGGAAGACATTTCGAGAGCCAGTTATTCAAGGAAATTTGTGACAAGCTCGTAATAAAGAAGGCCAGGACAACAGCGCTGCATCAACAATCAGATGAAATGATCGAAAGAATGAACAGGACAATTGGAAAATAACTGTCCAAAGTAGTTTCCAGCCACCAAAGAGATTGGGACCAGTATATTTCCCTATTTGCGTTGGCTTATCGATCTGCCATAAATGAGTCCACGGGTGAAACACCTGCAAAATTTCTATTTTGGCGTGAAATGAGGCTTCCTTGTGACCTGGAGTTTGGCTGTAGGCCTGGCGAAGATGTCCCACGAGGCGCAAGCCGAGTGAGATAATCCCACGAGTGTGAAAAATCACTTTCGAACAAGTTATGTACACTATTTTTCCTACGACCACGCGATATACTTTTACTGAATCATGCATGTACAATCTTGCGTTTTTATGTAGATGTGAGAGGTTTTATATATGTGTATTTGTAATTACTTTATATAGTTTTGATTACTCACCTTTGAAAGTGGCCCAAAAAATTGTGATTTTTATGCGATGAAAAAGAATGCCTTCATAAAAAAGTTTTCTTATCGCTATAAGTATCTTTGATAAGAACACAACGTAATGGCGATGGAATGGCCGAGAGGGCTAAGCGTCCGTACACTCGATTTCTGACAAACAGTAAGGTGTTTCGAACCCGGGTTCGGTGGTTTTTTTTACTTTTCCGCCAACCTATCTAATATGCGAGAAAAGTATTGGTTTACCCACAATAAAGTTGGAAATTTGAAATTTTTTTTGAGTTACTTTTACGTTATCCATCAACAACACGAAAAAACGGTTTTTAGAAAAAAAATCCTGTGTGTATGTCGTCGTCGTTGTCGTCGGATAGTTTTCCTTGCAAGTCTTGTTAGCACGATACAGCCTCCGGAGTACGATAAGTCACCAATTTTATGATGGAATATTGTTAAGGACATTTCACAGATGAACCCTATTGATTTTCAGCTCACCAGAGCCAGTACAACGGGTGCTATGGTACTTGAAGTACGACATTTTGTCGTTTTTCGAGAAATTTCAGTTTGTTAGCACGATACATCCTCCGGAGTTCAACAAGTCACCAATTTTATGGTTGAATATAATTCAGGGCATCTCACTGATGAACCCTATTGATTTTCAGCTCTCCAGAGCCAATACAACCGGTGCTACAGTACTTTAAGTACGATATTTTTGTCATTTTTGGAGAAGTTTCAGTTTGTTAGCACGATACAGCCTCCGGAGTATATACAAGTGATGAATTTTATGATTGGATATTATTCAGAGCGTCTTAAAGATGAACCCTATTGATATTGAGCTCACTAAAGCCAGTACAACGGGTGCTGTGGTACTTGAAGTACCAAATTTTTGTCATTTTTGGAGAATTTTCAGTTTGTTAGCACGATACAGCCTCCAGAGAGTATATGATTGATCAACTTTATGAATAAGTATTGTTCAAGGTGTCTCACAGATGTACCCTATTGATTTTCAGTTGACTAAAGCGAGTACAGCGGGTCCTATAAAACTAGATATACTAAATTTTCGGTTATTTTTGGAGAAATTTCGGTTTGTTAGCACGATACATCCCCCGAAGTGTATACAAGTAACAATTTTATGATAGAATATTGTTCATGGCCACAGATGCGGAAAAGTTAGTTTTAATCTTTAAAACCGTTTATTTTTAATTTTAAATGAAATAAATAAATTATATTATATGGACAAATCAACTTAGGAAATACGCATTTGACATGTATATAAATTTGCGGGGTAAATAGACTAGCATTTCAACATTCAATTTGACAGCTTTTTTATCCGTACACGTATGGATAATTTTTTTTCCGTACGCGTATGAATAAAGGCCACTTTCCATAGAACTAGACAGTGCGATATATGTCACTTTCCTATGTGGTCGTAAGAAAATAAAATTTCGCGTGTATTTATACCTAATCCAATTTAATTTCCCAACTATTATTTTAAAATTAATTTTTGTTTTCTTCTTGCAATTTTTTTGGACCTTGGATGGTGCCCAAGTGCATTGCACACTTTGCATATATTTGCACACTTTGCATATATGGTACGTTCTTGGTGGTATTACAAATTGATTTTTGGGTGTGGTCGAAATTAAACATGCTTGCACTTATCACTCATTTGATTCATTTTTTATTGATATTTTTATTACTGCATTGCAATCAAGAGAGTTACCATTGAGTTTATATATTTCTATTATCTTTATTTTAAACTGTATTCGGCATTTTGCCTATTGATAACAAAGCCGGTATTTGTTGAGAGAATATTACATGCTCGTGCTGTGGTAGGCGTAGGAAGAGAGCGATTTGTTGTTTTGTATTTAATGTTTATGTTCGAATGGAAGATTGTATAATTATTAAAATAGTCGTATGGAAGGTGGTAAAATTAGTAGGTATGATGAATATAATTAATAAAATTTATCAATAAGTATCCAAATCCTTTTACATTTATGATGGACATTCTCGGGCTTTACAACTTAAGGATCTGATTGGTTTTATTATAATCGTTTAGCCAATACCATTTACAGGGAAACGTATTATACCTCCAATCTCCAACGACAATTGATTATACTCAGGTTAGAATTAATAACGCATTTCAAAATGTTACACCACAAATGCTCTCAAGCTTATTCGAAAACCGTCTTCAAGTCTAGGCGGGCGCAGACCCCTGGCAGCGCCTTGTACGAGACCTATGAAGCGCCTCTTTTTGTCTCGCTGTTCAAATAGTGTAAAATTAAACCACAAACGTGAATATTGTCTTGGGAGACTATCTACTTATTTATCGATACTCAATTATAAAGGATATGTTATGTGACAAAAATAATTTCATTAATTGGCGCTGGCATTTCATCTGGCGTCCCTATTGCTCTGGCGTCTGCATGCGCTACACACTTCGCACACAGAGGCGGAGCGGCCCTGTTCAAACCTGTATAGACGTTATGGGAACTCATTTATAGAAGAAATATAAAACATTTGTGAACAACAATTTCTTTATTCAATGTCTACCTTCATAATTTTTGTGTGTTGCTTTAGAATAATTGTAAATATTAAAGGAAATGAAGGAAAGAAACAAAAATAATAAATTTAATTAATGAAATTAGCCATTTGCAAAAAATTTGATCTACCTCCAAATCTATCAAGTTTAGATACATGAAATACTTAGGATAAATTAAACTACATTGGGGGATATAAAATACAGTGTGGTCCATTTGAACATACTAAGAAAAAATTGTATTTGCATTTTTATTCACCCTCTATTAGATTTAACGAAAATTCTATTTGGACGTGAAATGAGGCTTCCTTGTGACCTGGAGTTTGGCTGTCGGCCTGGCGAAGATCTAGCAGGAGAAGATTACGCAATCCAATTGAGAAGAAAGATGGACGATGTGGACGAATTGGTTCGAATGCATCTTCAAGTTGCCAGTGACGGAATGAAAAAACGGTTCGATACGCAGGCCACAGAAGGCAGATTCAAATAAGGCGACAAAGTATTGTTACACAACCCGACAAGGAGAAAAAGATTTTCACCAAAACTACGGAAATCATGGGAAGGTCCATACTTAATCAAGAAGAGGATCAACGACATCATCTATCGTATAAGCAAGATCTCTAATGGAAAACCATGACAAAGAGGAAGGGGTGTACAATCTACAAGATGAGTTTGACCCAGATTTCGAAGAATTTATAGGCGCATACGGAGGTACCGGGAAAGTTGAATACCGAGTCACTACAGAACAAAGACAAGATTTGTTCGCGCTCCCGGAAGAGTACTCACTGGTACATAACATCTCCGTCAGTAACAAACACGCACGAGGGTTGGTAACCGTATTTCGAAAGAAGTTTGGACAATTAGATAAACTTGAAGATCAGGTGCCAGCCCCTGGCAAGACACTGAGACTCAAACACAATTCACGGTACGTCTTCTACCTGGTAACTAGAATAGTAATTTACGTTACAGGACCGGAAAGTAGTGTTTTTCAGGTCGAGACAAGCAGATTCCAGGGCGGGCCGTAGACGAGTCCTGGAAGCTTGGAGAGACCTGAAGAACACTAATTTCCGGTTGCGTGACGTACAATATTTTTTTTAAGACAGATACTTTGATATACAATTAATCCTTTATTCTACTTTTTATAAGAAAGTGATTAACAAAACTGAAACCAGATAAAATAATAAAGATACTGGATACAACTGCATAAATCAGTTATTTTTGAATATTTATGTTAAATGTCGAATTGTGAACGTTAAATATCTGAAGGGATGATGTGTATGAAATGCTGGGAATTGTTATATTTTTTGTAGTGGTAGTAACAAAATTAGTTTCCTGTATATTGTCTTTGGAACATCCCGCATGGATTTTGTTAGCTATATCAATTTTGTTTTTTACTGAATTTTCTATGTAACCTTCTGGTACAGTGGAGGATTTCCCTCCTCCGTGCCGTTTTAAATTTATAATGTCATCTTCTTCATCTACTAGTAAAAAGTTGTTGAACGTCGACGAAAGCAGTAGCCTGTAAATTCGCTTGGATTTTCTAAGATAAGAGGCGATATTGCTAGGGGCTTTTCCCACAGAATGTAATCCTACCACTTGGGTTGAGCACTTCCCATCTTTAAAAAAAATAAAAAGCCGTTTATGGTTAGTATGCGGTGGTCTCAATTGCAAATAATTCCTATAAAGTTGCAATTCTATTTCGGAATTTACAATGAATATCCTGGTGGTATTTGTCTTGGTTATGGGAATTTTAACTATCAACATTGCGTCCTTATTTTCGATATCACCGAGTGTCATATTAACGAGTTCCTCGCGGCGACATGCGCCTGCGTAATCTATAATCAAAAGCACTTAAAACAGAATTAGAGTTCATAGTAAATTGTAACGAGTTTTTAACTTGTTTTCTATTTTAACTTACCTTGAGAATAAGATATTCGCTACTGCGAGCATTGTTCAGAAACCTTTCAATTTGTTCTCTTGACAGAATTTTAGATTTCTTCGGTTTATGACCAATAGACTTCTTTCTAATGAAAGCTATTAGTTTGAAGAAATTATTAATGTTCACATTATCTTTTATGGCAAAAGTAGATTTTAGCATTGAATATATAAGCTCCATAATGTTGAAGAAGCCAGTTTTTGGGACTTTTCAGCCAAATATGCTAAAAGGACTTCTTCATTTACATTTTTCACTTTTTTTTCTCGACACCAATTTTTAATTGCGTCGTACGACTTCTCGTAACGGACTTTTGATTTTACTGGTAATATATCGTACGTCGCTTTCCTCGCTGCTTCCAAAATTTCTTCTGGAATCTCATTTTCCGTGTCGGATAATTCAAAATCTGATTTCATATTATTGTTAAATTTGCGCACTCGCGAAATAAGTTTGACATAAACGAAAAATTGAAAATCAACGAACTGTCATCAGTCGACAATATATCGAAACGTTGTTATCATAGTAACGAAATAAAGGTACATTGTATTATAAAAGAGCGATTGGAAAAATGAAAAAGCAGGGACCGGAAAAAGCTTTTTCCGCCTACCTCTATAGAAAGTACACACTTTCTTCCCTCAAATCAGGGAGGAAGCTCATACTTTTTCTCCCTAGGGAGGAAAAGTACTTTCCTCCCTTGGGAGGAAAGTATTTTTCCTCCCCCTCATTTCAAGTAAGTTGTAAACGATGAAACTTGTGAATTCATTATATTCATATTGTTTCCATAATTTCTAGAACATCCTGTATATCCTGTTTTTTGGTAAAAATCAAGCATTAATGTTACTTCAACGTAGTTCTTCAATTCAAATTTCAACTTCAGGAATCTTAGATATACGTTTTTTGAGTTCAGAATAAGAAAAGCATAGTATGCTGTGGCTCACTGACACGGCGATTGACTTTTGAGGTGCAAAGTCGCTACATTCATTAAACTTAGATGAATTTTTGAAAAATGGAGAGCGATTCAAGTGATTTTGAATTTCCAAATACACCACCTAATATTAAGGAACAAGCTAACATAGCGTCATTAACCTTACTACCACAAAAATCTAAAGACAGGTATGAAAAACAATATGCACATTATAAGCAATGGGCTGAAGACAACAAGATACATAAATATTCAAAGAATGTTTTACTGGCATATTTTTCACTACAAGAAAAATCATTAAAAGCTTCAACACTTTGGTCTAAATATTCAATGCTACGCACAATGATACAATTAATGAAGGTAAGAAATGAAATCTCATGCAAATAATTTAATTTTTGATATAAAATATTCATAGGTAGTCCTTGTTATTGGAATATCAGAAGTATGTCGATGTGATGAGCTTATTAAAATGACTATGGATGATATTGAAGAGAAAGACAATCTTTTAGTCATAAATATCCACACTTCAAAAACGTAAAAACAACGAAATTTCGTTATCAATACTACAACAGATAACGGCCCAAATTTTGTTCAAATCGTTAAAAAGTATATCTGTCTACGTCCTAAAACTGAGCATAAACGATTGTTGGTATGCTTTAAAGCAGGCAAATGTATAAATCAAGTGGTTGGCAAAAATAGTATATCCAAAATACCACAAAAAATTGCAGAATATCTCAATCTTCCAAATGCCGAACATAACACAGGGCACAGTTTCAGAAGAACTTCAGCAACTCTGTTAGTAAACGCTGGTGGGGATATTTTAGCTCTAAAACAGCATGGCGGTTGGAAATCAACCAATATCGCAGGAGGTTATGTAGAACTATCTTACACAAAAAAAAAGAAAAATTTCTGATCAAATTATGGGAAATAATGTAGAACCTGAACTTGATCAAAATCAGACAAGCACTTCTAGAAGTTACCACCATTACAATGTGCTAAGCGAAAATATTTCAAATACTAAAGCTCCTGTTCAAACCCTATCTTCTTCCAATGATGTTCATATAAGTGCTGCTCAAAACTGCACATTCAATATTAACATAAATAATTCTAAAATATAGTTAAGGAATACTATGTACTTAATTGTATAACATATATTGATAAATTTGTTTAATAAATAATTCTTGTGTTCTTAATTATATTCGTTACCTATTTGTGTCGTAAATAAATTTTCAAAAAAAGGTGGGTAGGAGGAAAAATCATATGTATCACATGGGAGTAAAGTGCCTTTTCCTCCCTTGGATGTTTACTGCCCTCCGAATTCGCGTCGGGCAGTAAACTACATCCTGCGGGAGGAAAAGTGGCACTTTCCTCCCTAGTAATACAATTAGCTATTTTCTACGACCGTGCGTTTTTACCCACTTTCTCGCACTCATTTTAGTTTAGAAAGTGTCACTTTCCGGCACTAGTGCGGGGAAGTAAAATATGTCAATTTATCGTTATTAAATGTACATTTCATTGATTTTACCTGTATATTACTATTAAAACTAATATAGGTTTTAATATTCAATCTAGCCTAGACTATTTTCCATTGGAATGAAGAAATTGCGATACTTTTATATATCTACCCTATATATTTCTCGAAATCAATCCACATAACAATCAAACTAAGCTGAGTCAAGTGGTATGGTGTGGTAACCAAAGATTTGTAAGGTACTGAAATCCAATACCCTATGGTCGCGTTACTCGATGGTGAAATGTTTAATTAAAATAAAACAAAACTTGGACATAAACAAGTTTCATAAATTGACATCGTTCCTAAAAAAGCAAAATGTTGGTTTTCTACCACATAAAGCGCAGATTTTTACCAAAGAAGACATATCCAAGTTTATGTTAGCCCCTGATGAGATATATCTTATGATTAAAGTAGGTACCATTTTTGCTTTAGCCGGTGCTATTCGCAGAGCGGAGCTTGTGAAAATCACGCTTGACGATATTCAAGCTAAAGGAAACCTAATTATTGTGAAAATTTCCGATTCGAAAAACCATACCTCAAGATCCTTTGTTATATCTGAAGACATAAATAATGGAACCTTTTTGAAGCTCTATAGAAAGTATGCAAATTTACGGCCTCCTACCACCACGCACCGTCGTTTTTTATCAATTACAAAAAAGGCAAATGTTCTGTTCAGTGCGTAGGCGTAAACACATTTGCTAAAATGCCGGCAGAGTTCGCTACCTACAGTACAGTCTCTATAATCCGGCCGTGCGCCACTCCGGCACGTCCAGTAATCCGGCACTCGGCGTCGGAGGAGGGGTCAGCTGTTTTCATGTTTCTGCATGTCTAGGGTAGAGCGCCTCGAAGTAAACAAGTCAGTCGCATTACACCTGCCGTGAATGACTATAAGTGTCTGTGCCTTTTTCCTGTAGTGCCTACGGATTTGGTATTTTGAAAATACGCCATGTCGGACAAACGGAAACATGTCACCTTAACTTTAGATAAAAAGTACGAAATTTTAAAACGTTTGGAAAAAGGTGAAAAGTTAGCTCATTTGTCTAAGGAGTACAGCATTGGCCGTGCGACAATACACGACATAAAACAGAAGAAGGACCGAATTGAGTCGTTTTTCCAGAGTAAAGAATCATCTTCCAGTGTAAGAAAAACTTTGAAAACAGGTGAGTTTCCACAAGTAGAAGATGCACTTTATGCTTGGTTCACGCAAAAAAGAAACAGGCACACGCCTATTTCAGGTGAAATTCTTATGGAAAAGGCTAAGTTTTTTTATCATAAAATTATGAAAAAGGATGACTTTTGTGCAAGTGTGGGTTGGCTTGACAAATTCAAAAGGCGTTTTGGAATTCGATTGTTAACTTTAACCGGTGAGAAGCTTTCATGTGATGTAGAATCTGTTGGGCCCTTTGTTGAAAAATTTAAAAAAATCGTTGACCAAATGGACCTAGGCCCAGATCGTCCATAACGCAGACGAGAGTGGTTTGTTTTGGCGCCTTTTGCCAAAAAAACCATTCGTTCATAGGGCTGAAGCTAGTGCTCCTGGCCGCAAATTGGCTAAAGACAGAATTACTTTTATGCCGTGCGCTAATGCTAGCGGCACTCATAAGCTAGATATGCTTGTCATTGGGAAATCAAAAAATCCCAGGGTTTTTAAAAATGTAAATTTGCCTGTTTTATACAAAAACCAAACTAAGGGATGGATGACCAAAACACTTTTCAGCGAATGGTTCCATATAAACTTTGTTCCTTCAGTAAGAAAGTTTTTGAAAAAACAGAACTTGCCCCAGAAAGCCATATTGGTTCTTGACAACTGTCCTGGACATCCTGATGCAGAGGACTTAAAATCTGAAGATGGTCTAATATGCACGTTATTTTTGCCCCCAAATGTAACTCCGTTACTTCAACCAATGGACCAGAACGTAATTCAGACTGTAAAAACAAGTTACAAAAAAAGCCTGTTGTACAGTGTTTTGTCAAAAGAGGAAAGTGTTGTTCAATCCTTGAAAAACACTAATCTCAAAGATGTTGTTTTTAACCTAGCAGGTGCTTGGAAAAACCTTTCAACAAAAACACTTGTTTGTTCATGGGTGAAGCTGTGGCCTTCTCTTACTTTATTAGATGCATACAAAATTAAGAGGAAAAATGACTCGGATACTCAGCTAAACAAAGAAACCGATATTGAGCTAAATAACTTAAGAGAGGCAATTTCTGAGCAGCTTTTGGATGATGCAGACGACCTGACAACAGCTGATGTGAACAGCTGGTTAGCTGGAGACAATGAAGAACAACATCAGATCATGACAGATGACGAGATCATCGCAGACGTACTGGACAACAGTGACGAGGACGAGACGGAGGGGGGTTCTATAGAAATTCTTACCCATCCACACACAGTGAACAACGAGAAGGCTGTGAATGCTCTTGCTACTGCTATCACATGGGCTGAAGAAAATGGCGCGGAAGCATCTGACATTCTAATGTTAAAGCGACTACAGGAAAATGCTTTGAGGATTTCTTTAAATGCCAAAAAACAAAAAACTATTAAACACTTTTTCCCACTTCATATTTAAGCTCTTCGTAATTGTGTTAAATCTAGTTTTAAACAAACCTTTTTCTACATTGACCTTAACTGTGTTTTGCTTATAATATTTTTATCGATTTATACATAATATTATGTAATGATTTTTATACTGTACTTAACAAATAACTGGTTAATTAATAGCCATTCTAATAACCATTGATAATAAAATCATATTATTTTTTACAATACATACTGTACCTATATTTTAACTTGTTTTGTAGTAATTATACAATGTTTTTATGGTCTATTTAGCTTTTTTTTACCATATCTCCACTAATCCGGCAATTTCGGCAATCCGGCACTACCGATCTCAATATAGGGCCGGATTAGCGAGATCCTGATGTATATGAAGCGCAGATTTTTTCCAAAGAAGACATATCCAAGTTTATGTTAGAATTGACGATATTCAAGATAAAGGAAATCTAATTATTATGAAAATTTCCGATTCGAAAAACCATACCTCAAGATCCTTTGTTATATCTGAAGACATAAATAATGGAACCTTTTTGAAGCTCTATAGAGAGTATGCAAATTTACGGCATCCTACCACCACGCACCGTCGTTTTTTATCAATTACAAAAAAGGCAAATGTTCTGTTCAGTGCGTAGGCGTAAACACATTTGGTAAAATGCCGGCAGAGATCGCTACCTACTTAGGCCTACCTAACCCAAAACGTTACACAGGTCACAGTTTTAGACGATCCTCGGCAACGTTTCTAGCAGATTCAGGCGAAGGGATAACCAACATAAAACGTCTTGGAGGCTGGAAGTCAACTGCTGTTGCTGAGAGTTATTTGGAGGACTCCTTAGAACAGAAGAAAACCATCTCGAATAAAATTCTTTCATCTACTGGCAACTTGCAACCGATGCCGTCTCCGTCATCTTCATGCACTTTGCAATCTACGAGTGTTACTCTTAACAGCCAGTTACCACCAACTAACTACTCTGGACCGGCTATTCTGACGCATTTGCAGAATGCAACAAATTGTGTTTTCAACATTAACATTAATAACAATTAGTGGATTTTCATGGAATGTTTTGTATGTTGAAATAAAATATATATTTTCAATGTGCTTTTTGAATCTTTGTGCACTCGTAGAAAAAATAATGTTCCTAATTAATGCGTAAAGTGTCTTTCCCGCCCTTGAATGCTTGTCCGGCAACGGCAGTCGCGTGCGGGAAAGTATCACTTTCCGCACTTGTTAGGAAAATAACTGTTGGCGGTCCCTCACGTCCATTTTCCGGTCTTGATCGTCAAAACGTTATTTTCTGGACAAAAAATTGTCCAGAATGTGTATCGATCGAGATCTTGTGCTGGAATCTCACGTGGTGAACCTGTCAATGCCCAGGATAGAGAGCAACCAGTTGGATTGGTGAGTCATCAGGAACCTGATAGAGGTGATCTGCCGAGATGCCGGTGTCCACATATCAATTTGCAACTATACCCCTCGTTATCGGCACCCGTTGAAGAATGTTATTTCCATACCACCGGAAAGTTCAGACATGGGTCCAGTTGCCAATTTAAACATCCGCTCCGGCTACACAGAAGTTGCAGTAGGAACTTCCTTTTAAGGAGGTGGTAATGTTACGAAATCACACACTGGTGTAGTCCCTGAATCCGACTCTGCCTAAGCCATGTATGAAAGTTAAAATTATGGCGGATGCGCAGGGATTTCTTAGAACTGTTTACGATTGTGACTATCTTATCTAGACATTGTTTTTATGACCAGTCTTATCTAGAAAATGCCAGGAAGCTAATTGTTTCTGTGTAAGCCGCAATCTAGAATTATCTAGTAAAAAAGGCACTAATATATAAAGGACCGATCAGGGAGAGTTAGTTTAGTTGATAAAGCGATCCCGACAAAATTTTGGCGAATGCGTAGGGATTTCTTCTAAATGTTTACCATTATTTTTTGTGACTATTCTTCCAGGGAGGCGATTGTTTTTGTGAGCCGCAAAACTAGAAGGAAAAAGAGCACTTATATATACAGAATACAGACCAGCGGGAGGAGTTAGTTTATAAAGTGATCTCGTGAGATAAAAGTGCACAAGTATTTATATAAATTAAGTAAATAAACAGTAGTGAAGTGTTTATATAAATTAGTGTAAGTGAATATACTGTGTATATAATATAAATTAGTGAATAGTTTAGTGAATAAATAAAGTTAGTGAGTAGACATACCGTGTGTATAAATTTATCCCATCCGTCGTAATAAAAACGTTTAAATACATAAGAAAAACATTACAATACGATCGCCTCTCTCTAAATATTGCGCCCTTAAATGCGCAAATTTACCACAATCTAACCATTTCTCTTTCTCTTACAGTTTTCGAAACTTACGCCTCGAATTTGGTACACCCGGTATACTGTACATACATATAGTGCCGAAATGTAATGGTATATCCCCTTTAAGTTATGTTGGGGAAGTAGACTCCGAAAGGTATCCATATTATGTTTTCTTCTACCAATTCCACTGACAAATTACACTCTATCTTGATGCTAGCCTACCAACTAAATAGTGAGCGTTGCTTATCGCTGGTGGACACGTGCGTGTTCGAAAAAATTGCTATCTTAAAATATACTTATAATTCAGTAAAATATGAGAAAAATAATGAGTTATTTAAAAATTATATTACTAATTCTTGTTAATACAACGAGATATACGGTAGTATTAATTGTCTGGTATTATGTTTAAGATGTATTTAATAATTATAAAATTATTGAATACATTTCAACGATTGTTAGTTGAAGTTATAATATTCAATGAACATATCGTCTAATAAGCATTTTAAATTATAATATTGACTGGACTATGACAGTATTCAAATCAAAGGATAAGCCGAATCTTTAAAGTTCGCACTATATCTCTTACGTTAACTGTACCAATAGTAATTATTTTAACAATAAAACAACGTAAGTACACAAATATAATAAGTAAAATCATAGGTATTTTCTGAAATTACAATTAACAACAGTGTAATATCAACGGCGACGTATATATATGTGGGATTTTATAAATATAACTATTTTTGGTATTTTAACATTTTCCTTCTGTCGACGGCTGAGGAAATAAATTTAATTAGCATTTCTTAGAACATGACTAACATAACAAAGTTTTAAAAATCGATGTTACCTACGTTTATGTTGTTTTGGCTTCTGATTTGTGATACGAAAAATGCGAAATGAGTCAATATTAATGATTCTATGGAAATATACAAAGTGGAGAGGTAGGTATTTTTTATATGATTCAACTCGTATAAAGCCAAGTTCGTTACTTTTTTTGGATATGAAAATGTTTTCATTACCTTCCGTGTTCGTTACATGTGTCATTAGGAAGCCTACTTTTCAGCTCCATATTATACAAGGTCATTTTTTGTAAGTTTCATATAGATGGTTTGACATAATTATAATCAGAAAATTTGGTATGTGGGGTTTTTTGGTATGCTCAATCGATCGAAAATATTTAGAGCCTCTCACCATTTTTATTTATACCGGAAGTTGACCGAAACTTTCTTATTTAACTATATACAGCGTGAACCATCGAATACTTGACATTGGGGTTTTGGGTAATTATATCGTAGATGTGGAACAGATCGATTTTAGTTTCGAGGGGGACATTTTGTTGTCCTACCTGCACTTTCAAGTAGTGGGGTGAACAACCCCTAAAATTTAAATAGGGTATAATCACCATTTGAAAGCCAGGTCAATTATCTAAACATCGGTGTACAGTGTATCCCATTTTGGGCACTTTTGCGGGGTATCTCCCTTATCACCGTACATTTTTAAATTTTGGGGAAACGGTAAGGGTTAGAAAAAAATCAAATCAAATAAAAGTTGTAGGTTATAGTTACGTGCTTTATAAAAATTTCTTGTGAGAAATATTTATAATGAAAAGATTTGGTAAGTCAGTAATAACCTTACCACTTTTATTCTAGAATTCCTTACTTTGTGAAATCTATTCATAAATTTAATTAACAAAAAACGTAAATCAAAAAACTGCACACTATATTAAACGAAAACTATCAAACTATCGATAATTTTGTAGTTTTCATTTATAATATTGTGAAATTTTCTACATTTACGTTTTCTGTTGACTTCAGTTATTTTCTGTTAATTTCCATATTTCGTGAACACTCTGACAACGCTAAAAATGTTCACAATGATGACGTAAACGCAACTTTATTTGGTTTTTACTATATATATATATATATATATATATATATATATATATATATTGGTGTTAGACGTAGATTATTGCTGTTAATTTGGAAAAGGTAATTATTCAAGTGATATCTAATTTTATTTTGAGAAACCGCATGGTCAACACATGCTTTCTTTTCATTTAGTTATCAAAGTCCCGTTTATTTTATATATAATAAACATTGAATTGTTTTTAAAAATTGGAATATTTATTTTTAATAAATAGTGTACTTATGATATAGTGAATTGACTAAAGATAACAAAATGGAAAGTGGTGGAAATTTTTCTAGGTTAAAACTTGCATTCTCAATTTTTAATTAATTTTGCAACGTTACATTATTTACCTTTAATAGGACATCTTTTTTTAAAAATTAAATTTCCTAATAATTTTTCTTTATAAATTCATTTAAGTTCCTTTTCGGTCATGAATTATTTAGATTATAGTGATGTGTAATTATAAATACCTTTAATGTTCAACATCATTTTTTATAAATAATAAATTTGTAACTAATTCTTCACGTTGAATAATTTATTTATTTCATGTTTGCAATCCCTTAAAAATCTAATAATTGTTTATTCATATCACAAGCAAATACTTCAATCAAAAATTCCAATAGAAATTTTTTTGCCGCTGTAAATTATATTCTTGGTATATTCTATCCAATAATATTTTTATTATTCAATTTTTTAAAATACTATAGTTGACAAATCTACCTAGATTGATTGATAATTAATTAATTTCGTACTTCTCTTGTTTATAGAGCTTCAAATTTCAACATGGATCAAGAAGCATTATTCAGCATTTGTTACAAAGTTTTAATCAATGGTATCGACTCTGTTGTTTCAGTGAAATACAAAGGATTAAGAACGCTGATCGCGAAAAGCATTGAGAAGGAAGACAGTAAAAGCGAGTTATGGCTTGGAAAGCCTGAAGTGAGTTTTCACGAAAAATGCAGGAAGTCGTATCCTCTGTCTATCTATTCAGCTAAGAGAAAATCAAAATTATCAACTGATCAAACTTAATCGCATTTTACATCATCTGTTGTTGGACCAAATATATTATCAGCGTCAACTCTTTCAACAAGTTTGAATTTTGATTTTATAAATCTATATTTTTTTTGTGAAGCGTCATCATATACATAAGCGAGTTCATTTGATAGCAAATAAGTACACACAAGACCGGATACTGGATATTGCCAGAATTCAAAATGATGAGTTTAGCACTGACTTGATTAATCGCATTGAAGACATCAACCTAGTTGACTGTAAAGCTAGTTATCACCATAAATGTTTTTTGAATTTTAATAAGCCCGTAAAGGAACCAAAAATATCTACCCTTAAAGAACATACAGCTAGGATTTTTAATAAAATTTGTAAACACATTGAAGAAAGCTGTCAGTATCAATTTAGCTTGCGGGACCTAAAAGATATAATGGGAAATGATCCTTTGAGTAACTTTGTTTTATGTCGGATGTTGAAAGAAAAATATAAAGATGATATCTTTATATCTCATCATCGAGGTAAGGAACCAATCTTCTACTATAAAACTTTCGACACTTCTAAAATTTGTAGCGATTGGTTCACTGGTGATGGCGATGAAATGGATGATTTACAAAAGCAAACAATTTTGAATGTCGCTGCCAAGATACTCCGTAATGAAATTATTAAACAGGATTATCGTAATTCATCGTACCCTCCTGCGTCCAGTTTTCTTGATGATGTTGTATCATCAATTCAGCCATTATTAACTTCGTTCCTTGGAAAATGACTATGCAAGGATAATACTGAACAATACAGTGAAAATTTTATTGATTCTATAGCTCATTCCATCGTCTGTTATTTACGTCCCACGCAATTTATATCATCTCTCCAATTGGCAGTTGGTTCATATGTCCACAGAAAGACTGGTTCGAGACTAATTATTGATCTTTTGAACACAGTAGGTGTTTGTGCCTCATATTATCACATTCAGTTGCATGAAGCTAGTAAAGTTATTAATCCTCCAGCTCTGAAAATTAATATTGATAAGCCATTCGTACAATTTGTGTTTGATAATACTGATCACAACACTAAAACGTTGGATGGTAAAGAGACTTTTCTTTCCCTTGGTGGAATAGTAGTGTATACGCCTGAATCGTCTATGAGCTTCGAAGAAAATATTATTAAATTGAAGAAAATGCCAAAACCTCAGGAATTAGTATCAAAACACATTATCTCCCAAGTACCGTACGTATCATTTAACACTAAGAATCTACAATCACCAGAGTACACGGCTATAAAAAACATTCCAGTGAGAAAATCACCAGTGATATCAACTTACTATTCAGCGTCCCTTTGTGCTAAGCTCTTCAAGGTTGAAAAAGTATCATCTTGGAAAGGATATATGGAAGTTTTGTCTGCCGGAATTCCTTATACAATGTCACAAATTGTTTGCTTACCATTGATAAATGGACCACCATCAAATTTGACGACATTAAATAATTCTTTACACTATGCAGCAGCTGAAACGCGTAAATTAAATAGACATGTTTTAGTGTTTTTAAATGAAACTCAAGGTCTCTAGTTAATTCCACAATATAATACAAGTTATTGAAAATTCTAAAAAATTGACAATTGTTTCGATAAATCAATATCATCGTCAGAATGACAGAAGACATGTTTTGTCACATATGACCAGCCATTATATGCCAAAGCTCTTTCGATAGTACAAGAATCGAAGAATTAGAAAATGTTGTTGTTCGTCTTGGTGGCTTCCACTTATTAATGTCATACCTGGGAGCAATTGGTTACATAATGTCTGAGAGTGGGATTGAAGATTTATGGACAACAGTCTATGCAGGTGATTCTGTAAAGAAAATGTTAAGTCGTCATGCTTATGCTAGAGCATTGCGAGCTCATATCATGTCGTTCACCGCACTTGGTATTATAATTTGTAGAAGCTAAAACCCTTCGGAGAGATTCCAAGATTCCATTAAAAATTTCTTCAGTGCGTGGGATTCAGAGCCTCCACTTCTAATAGATTGTGATAAACAACCAGTGATAACTGATATGTGCGAAAGATTTGTACAGCAGCTGGCAGAGATCGAAACAAATGGTCCAACAGCCAAATTTGGATCCAGTATTTCAAAAGCATTATTATTGCATTGCAATCTTTAGAAGCTGAACGATTAGGCAATTGGGAACTACACTTACAAAGTGTCAAAGGGATGTTACCATTCTTCCACGCAAGTGGACATTATCCGTATGCGAAATACGCTCAAATTTATTTGCAACAAATGGCTGATCTCGAGTTGATTATGGATCCAGTAGAATTTGACGAATATACAAAGGAAGGTTTTTTTTACAATTCGTAGATCCGAAAAAGCATGGACTGGAATTTGCTCGGACATGGTTATTGAGCAGACCCTCAACCGTTTCTTCGGTACTGACTTAAAGCATGAAAGAGGTGTTACTTACATCCAGTGTTATAACAAGATACTTAGTAGCAATGCCATCAGCATTTAAAATCTTGACCCAAAAAAATTCCTATCCAATATTGCAAATAAGAAACAATTTGTAAATTTACTCAGCAATAACCTCCAAAAACGAGGTATCAGCACGAGTATAGCTTCTGAACACGCGGATCTTTTAATTGTCAAAACTGCAATTGATTTGAAAAGAACAAGAAATGAATCAGTAACGATAGTTGGTAATGATATTGACTTACTTATTATTTTGATTTCACTTGTCTCTGACGAAGAGGTAATATACTTTTATAAAAAAACACCAGGAAAACAAACTAATGTAATCTATTCTACGGAATACGATAAAAATTTGAAGCCTTTTTTGCTTTTTGCGTATGCATTCGCAGGTTGCGATACCACAAGCGCAATTTTTAAAAAAGGAAAAAAAGTATAATATCTTTATTGAAGAAAAATCTCGATTTGCAAGCTCTAATTTCTGTGTTCTATGAATCTAATTGTTCAATTGATGAATTATACACAGTATCTGAAAAAAGTATATTCCATCTACTCGTATATGGTCAAAGTAATGCAGAAGAACTGACACTCGGTGAATTAAGATATGATATTTTCATCATCGGCTGCTGCATTTAAAAAAGAAGTTCCTTATCTTAGCTTCTTTATCACCGACTGAATCAACCCTACGAGAACATACAAAACGAGTGTATTACCAAATTCAACAGTGGTTAGGCTAAAATATGAATTGCTTCATTTTTAAAATGCTGCCCTAAGTAGTGTGGAATACGTGTTTTTTATCTTTGTATTTACTGAGATATTATTAAGGTGTTCGGAAATAACTGGATCAAGTTTGGTCAACATCTCTACTGCCTTTAAAAAATTACCATTATCTCTATGATACAACTCCGTACTAGTTCCTCTGAATGCTAAATTTTTGACTGCGCCATCGCTTTTTATCTCTATTGTAAACATTTTGTTGTTCCGCGTCAATAGTACAAATTTTCCATCCTCGTCTTTATTTCGCACCACGATTTTATAGAGTTAACGTGTTTTAGAGTATTATCATGCTTATTGAGGTAATCCGAACAATGACGCCAATCAGAAAAGCCAGTACTTACAAGTTGTGTTGAACTATCTCTACTAAACAATTTACATGCAAAACAAAAAATACAATTTAGTTTTATGGAATAGCAGAGCCACGCGCGATTTATTTTCTCCCCGTTCACTAAAGTTTTGTTATAATATGAACAGCTAAATTTTCTGCCACTCTCATCAATCGGAAATTTGAAATCTGCAACTTGTTTGAGACCGTGTTCTACCAATACATCAATATATTTTTTTGTCAAAATGTTAGGCCAAGTAGCTGGATCATCTAGTGCTACTTGAGCACAGCCCTCTTCCTCTTTGCTCTCATCTTCACATTCGGCTTCACTGGGAATGGTACTGCTTGATGATGACTTTGCATCTTTATCACCTTCATCGGGTGTGAAATCTATTGATTTCTTGTTTGTTTCACTAGTACTGGTGGATGTTGATGGTTGAGAATAATCAAACTCCGCGATTTGATTCAAACCTTTTTGATCGGGCTCACCTTTATCCGGTTTTCCAAAATACTTTTTCAATGCTCCCGCTTGTTTTGAGATTTTTTCTATTCTTCTCTTTTCTATAGAAGGCACCCGACTCTCTTAGTCTTTCTGTTTTTAGACGAGGACGACATCTAAAGGTAAAAGGTAAGAAGAACGATAAGTATATCACGGCTCACAGATGCAGATAAAATGAATAGGAATTCTTCAGAAATTTTGAAATTAATCGAAATGACCTCTAAAAAGTACCTACCACTGTTAATACTTTTTTTACTTAAAGTGTAAGAATATGGGTTATTCATAGGAAATCCCCATTCCTGTTGAAAAAGTTAGAACAAACTATTTAAAATAAATAATGATTCGTAGCGCTCTTTCAAAATCTGGGTAAAAATTAAAATTTTCATAAATTCCCCCGGTTGGTAACCTTTAATTTTGTAAGAAAATTATATTTTGTGCTAGCGAATTTTGAAAGAATTGAAAATAAATTTTGAATTTTCAAACATTCTGTACTTATTTTCAAAACGAATCATCGCGACAAAATTAGTTTAAAAATATGCCCACTTTTTTTATCTAATTAGAAAACACCCTGTACAACATTTCATTCGTTCATAAATCTAGATAAGAGCTTTGGTACCTATCACAGTTCTCATTTAAAGGATACTCAACAGCAACGCCTTGTCACTAATTTCCAATATTAACTTACACTTGCTTGCACTTGATTGTGTTTATGACCAGTCTTATTGTATGTTGATTCAAAGTTAAATGAAAATGGTTTATATATAGTGGTGAAGTAGCAAAAAAATTTCGATGCCGCATCCTTTTAACTTTGTCGAAACAATGCATTAACTCTGCCTGGGGTAAGGTGAGGAACGGATGGATTGAGTAGCTCGGAAATCACCTTACTGCAGCCGGTCCCAAGCCCGGATAAAAGAGGAGGGTTGAGCGGAGGGTTAACTACCCACCCTCGGAAAAAAGAAACTAGTTATGAAAACTGCAACTTTGCCTCTGAACCGGACAGATAAACAGAAAAAACGACAAATGCAATGGAAAAGGACCATGAATATTTGAACTTGGAATGTCCAGAGTTGGTACAGACCTGGAGCTGCTATAAATGCTGGAAAACATAGGAATGGATATAACAGCCGTCCAAGAAATAAGATGGCCAGACGATGGAAATATAAAAATAAGTAAATCCACCATCTTCTTCAGCGGTAACAAAAACGGAAGACATGAATTTGGAACGGGCTTTGTGATTAGAGACAACCTAGTACAGAATATACTAAATTTTAAACCTATAAATGAAAGGATATGCTACATACGAATGAAGGGAGAGCGATACAACATTTCGATTATCTCAGAGCATGCACCAACGGAAGAGAAGGATGAAGATATCAAGGATGACTTCTACGATGCCCTAGAAAGAGAGATAGATACGATGCCCAAACATGATATGCGCATACTCTGCGGGGACTTTAATGCTAAAATAGGCAAAGAGCCTAGCCTATACCCCACAATAGGTAAACACAGCCTACACAATATACCAAAGACAATGGCTTAAGACTCACAGAAACTGCAGCAGCTAATAATATGCTAATAAAGTCAACCATGTTTCCGCATAAAGACATCCATAAGCAAACCTGGGTCTCAAACGACCATATTACGCGCAACCAAATTGACCACATCATTGTAGATGCCCGTCATGGTAACAATATTATAGACGTAAGAAGTCTGAGAGGAATAGACGGAGACACAGATCATTACTTAGTCAGAGCCAAAGTCAAATCCAGAATATCTAGTCACAAATACAATAAAACAACAATAAACCCACAATGGAACATGGACGAAATACACAATGCAGAGAAACAACAAAACTATAGAGAACAACTTGAACAATCCTTGAACTCTGAAAGAGAAGACAATGATATAGAACAACTATGGGAAGCGACTGACGAAATAATAACCAAGACAGCTGACAAGATCTTTGGAAGGAGTAAGCATAAGAGGGAAAAAACATGGTATGACGAGGAATGTCGGAAACAACTGGAAAAAAGACAAACAGTAAGAAAGACTTGGATACAACTGCAAATATACCAAAGTAAAAAGGAATATGACGACTGCCGAAAAGAAACAAGAAAAATAATACGCACAAAGAAAAGAAACTACGAACAACAAAAATATGAAACTATGGAAAGAGACCGGCCCAAACCAGGCTCCAGAGAATTCTATAAAGCAATTTCCTCTGAGAAAAGAGGGCATAGAACCAATTACATCCATACACTGAGAGACAACCAAGGCCGCATGATAATCGACGGTAAAGAAATAACTGGAGAATGGAAAACGTATTTTAGAGACCTTCTAAGCATCATACAGGAAGAACAGCACAAAGAAGAGATCTATATCACAGCGGACATGCCCGTCAAAAATCCCTCCTTTGAAGAAACCCAAAAGGCCTTAAATAAGCTGAAAAATCACAAAGCGCCGGGTACGGACGAGATACCAGCAGAACTTCTGAAATATGGGGGAGACGCACTACATCGCCAAATCCACCAGCAAATAACGCACATATGGTTAGAAGAAAGGATACCAGCACGATGGAAGGAAAACATAATAGTGCCCATCCACAAAAAAGGGGACAAAACAAGATGCGCGAATTATAGAGGAATCTCACTCCTAAACACGGTATATAAAACCCTCTCAAACATCATTCTTAGTAGACTAATCCCTTATGCTGAAAATGACCTAGGCGAATATCAAACCGGGTTTAGGGCAAACAGATCAACAATAGATCAACTATTCACGCTGAGACAACTTCTAGAAAAGGGATGGGAGTATAACAGACCCATACACAATCTTTTCATAGACTTTCGACAGGCATATGATAGCGTAGAAAAAAGCCAAGTATGGAATGCCATGGCGGAGTTCTCAATACCAAAGAAACTCATTCGGATGACCAAAGTCTGTATGGAGGGTGAAATATCTAAAGTACGTGTAAATAATAAACTGTCTGGCAGCTTTGAAATCAACAGTGGACTTAAACAGGGTGATGCGTTATCTCCACTACTTTTTAACCTTGTATTAGAGAAAGCCATGAGGTCAGCCGAAATAAAAACAGAATTGCTATCGGTTCAAGGTCCCAAGCTGTTACTCGCATATGCAGATGACATAGATCTCGTAGGAGACTCCATCCTATCCACGAAAGACATTTTCAACAAGGTGGAAAGAGCAACAAGTGAAGTAGGGCTGAGGATTAATGAAGAGAAGACGAAATATATGTGTATAAATAGAACGACACGAAGAAACAGAATAGGACAAAATGTGACGATCAACACCTCTAATTTCGAAAGAGTACAACGTTTTAAGTATCTGGGGGCCGTAATCACAGCGGACAACGATGTTACCGAAGAAATAAAAGACAGAATCCAATCTGCAAACTGCTGTCTATTTGCACTGAATAAGCTCATAAAATCAAAAAATCTCACAAGAAGTTCAAAGATCAAAATCTATAAATCCATCGTCAGACCTGTAATAACATACGAATGCGAAACGTGGACCATGACCAAAGCAAACGAAGAAAAGCTCAGACGCTTTGAACGAAAAATACTTAGAAAATTTTTCGGACCTCACCATGACATCACCACAAACCAGTATAAGATCAGAACCAATATCGAATTAAAAGCACTCTACAACGACGCCGATATTGTCCAAGAAATTAAATCACAGCGACTAAGATGGGCAGGCCACGTACACAGACTGCATAACGAAAGACTTGTAAAACTGGTATGGGAGGAGATTCCCACAGGCAAAAGACCACTTGGACGTCCGAGAATGCGATGGAGAGATAACATCCAAGCAGATCTCCGGAAAATGAACATTCCATTTGACCCTAGGTTGATGGAAGACCAAACAAATTGGAAAAAAGTTGTACAGTCAGCCAAGACCCACCCAGGGTTGTAGCGCTATGTGATGATGATGAAACAATGCATTTCTTATCTATAAAGAAAACCGCTAAAATAAAGTTTCTTTTGACCATTGATCTGCGTGCCGACTGTGATATATATAGTCTACGAAGTAAGTTGGCACTGGCGAAAAAAAATTCAAAGGATGCCGCAGCGGCGAAACCTTTGAAAAAAAGCCGCCCGGCGAACAGCAGCACGTTTTTATCAAAGGCTTCACCGCTGGTACATCCTTTAAAATTTTTTCGCCGTTCCAACTGACATTGACATCGTAAAGACTATACATACATAAATAAGCCGCCGCGCCGCACACAGGAACCAAACATACTTAGTCGTGTCAAAAATATGGCCCTTGGTTTTTTTTTATAGAAATTTCAATTTTGTATGCTGCATTGCCGGCTCTGCCTTGAATTTTGCTCTCAAATGAAGAATGTGTGTAGAGGAGAGTAGGAGGAGATACTAATTACTAATGGACAATAGACCAACACACAACACAACTGAGCACTAACGTTTCATTTTTCTTTTTTCAAAAAATAGCTGATGGTTATAACTAAATGCGGCCTGCGGCCGCCCATTAGTTTGGCCGCCCGCGTGCGGTGCAGGCGCTGCACACCTGCTAGGATCGGCACTGTCAACCGGAAAACGAAATTAATAATGCATCTAATAGCGACAGTGAGAATACTGAAAATGGAGAAAATAACACTCTCGCGATGGCTAATAAGAAAACGTGAAAATATAAAAAGATTTAAAACTTTACGCGAAAAAGGAAAATCTTAGTTCGGATTACGTCGACCTGCTGGAAAGAGTAGAACCTTTCAAGACACACAACGTGGGGAAAGGAAAATTGGTCCTTCTTGTAAGTCAAAATTTAGTGAAAAATCAAGCAAGCGTCAATGGAACTCAATTTCCGAAGAAAATAGAAATGAAATTTTGGAATGAACTTTCTTGGGCCGAACGAAAAATCTATGTAATTAATTTGATAAATGTCGAGGTAACTAAAGATAAAAAAGCAGTCAACGAAAACTCTCGTAGGGAATCGACCTTTAAATATCATATAAAAATAAAAGATCGACTAATTCCAGTTTGTAACAAAATGTTTATGTCCACGCTAAGTAAGTTTAAAGGAACGATCAATTTTTAGCTGGATATCTAACAGTACTCACGGTATGTGCAATTCAGTAAGAACTGTAACCCAGCAGGTAGCGACTAGAAGTTCCGGATTTGATTTTTTAGACATTTCTAAAAAATTTAAATAAGGTGCCTTCATATTACTGCCGCCGTGAAAGTGAAAAGCTCTACTTGCAACAAAGTTTTTCAAATCTATCTGATCTATACAATGCATACAAAATTAAATCTGAAGAGTCCAACAAACCAACTCTTTCGAGAAAGTCGCTTATAAAAATGCTCAGAAAACTTAATATTTCACTATACCGGCCAAAGAAGGATAGATGCGACATTTGCCTTCAATACGAACTTAATAATTTAACTGAAGATATCTGGATTAGTCACAGAGATGCTAAGGAACGAGCAAGACTAGAAAAATTTAATGACAAAAAGGCCAGTGAGAATGGCATTTATCATACCATCACAATGGATCTTCAATTTGTCCTGCAGTTAATGCATAATCTGCCTATTACAAAACAAAACTTTGTACACATAATTTTACTATTTTTAATTTAACTAATAAGCACTGCATGTGCTATTGGTTCAATGAATTAGAAGCCGACCTCCAGGCATCTGTCTTTGCCTCATGTTTGACAGACTACATCAAGACACGTTAACGATTCCATGCCAGAGTTTATCTACTCAGATGGGTGTTCTTACCAAAATAAAAATTCAGCAATGGCCAATGCCCTTTTGCATCTATCAAGTGAACTTAAAATCAATATTGAGCAAAAGTATCTCATGAAAGGGCACACTCAAATGGAGTGCGACAGTGTCTACGCACTTATTGAGAGGAAAATAAGAAACAAATCAATTTACTTGCCAAGCGATTATTCTCGATTATGTCTGGAGTCAAGAAAAATCAATCCATATGAAACCATTACGTTGGATTACTCGTTTTTTAGGGACTTTAAGAAAAACATGAGCTACCATTCAGTAAGACCTGTGCGAAAAGTGGGAGATCCAACGGTTAACGACATAACAGATTTCCAATATCTACCTGAAGGAAAAATAAAATACAAAATTCAGTTTGATGTTGCCTAGACGGAACTTCCTATAAGACCAACGGCCATTCAACCTGTTGTATTTCCTCGCCTCTTTAATGAACGATTACCCATTAAAAAGACGAACTATGACCATTTGCAACAAATGAAACCAGTTGTTGGACCTTTTATGACAACCTACCCTACAGCAATAAATAAATTGGATATTTTTTTTAGTTAATATAAAAAAGCAGATTTTTTTATTAATCAGAGTACCATGTAAGTTACTTTCAATTGGTCATAAGTCTCAAGTTGTTTGTGTTCAATATAGCGTAAGTCAAGTACCTTTTAGAAAATAAACTGTTCTGTTAAATTATTGCAAAAATAATGAACAAAATGTATTTTTTCGTGCAATGTTGTAATAAAATGTATTTATAAAAAATATGTGCTTTTTTTAAGAAGTTTTTTTGTCTTCCTGAAAATGGGCCATTTTTGAGTTTAGACATAAAGAGAGAAAGAATAGCTATTTGTGTATTAAGAGCGGAAAGTGATACTTTGCCGCTCGAGGCAGTTGCCCGCGCGACGAGTAGCGGAGCGCGGGCAATCTGCCGAAAGCGGCAACGCACTTTCTGCTCGAATTGCGCACAAGATTTTTTCTACGATCACCTTATTTTTAGGCAAATAATTAAAAAAAAAACATGAACTTTTACTGCGTCCCAAAGCTCTTCGTGTTCTAAATAAATCTGTACTGCGAATTTCCACGTACCATAGTTCTCGTGCCCTTTTAGATGCTCGATCAGCGGAAGCTGGCTCATGATATCAATTATTAACACAAAAATTCAACAAATTACAAAATCCAGAAGCTTCAATGGTGTCTCACGCGTGTCCTGTGTCCATAACCTCTTGCAATTTGATGTTTTGAGTCAAGGTTTCGAGAAGAAAATTAACTTAATCTATCAAAAACTGCGTAAAAACAACTAATGACAATTTAAAACTGACAAAAGTAGCAAACGACATTAAGATGACATTTACAAGGTTAAACAAATTGAGGTTCGAAAAATATTGGAAGTAATTAGTTATACACTTTTTAATATTTTTAAATATTAACTACAACTATAAACATAGGTGTTTTGGATGGGCTTATAAAATAGAACATAATAATTAAAATGACGTCTGAATCGGTCTAATCTGTAAGGTCTTATAACACTGCGCCGTCGCGCTCGAAAAATCACTAGTTATCCACGAATACTTTACGCTATTTTTTTTATTGGCGTACTTTGACTTACTACAAAAAAATGGAAGTCCGTCCTCGATACCCAGCAAATTTTCATTTCATAAAAGTGCATCCTCGATGCCCAGCCAAGTTTCGTAAAAGTCTATCCTAACTAGTATTTATTTTTATTGAAAATGTATATGGATTGATTCCCTTGGGGATTAAATGGGTCCCAACCGCGGGATTAAATGGGTCACTTTAGTCTCTTGGTGTATAATGTACTATTAATATACTTATTATTTACTAACTTTCTTTAATTTATTGTAAATGAAAACATGCGCTCGGAAATAATGTCACATTATGACAGATCATGGAAAACATCAACTTCGCGGTTAGATTTGATTGTGCAAAAGCCTACTTTGGGTAGTGATCGTAGGAAAAGAAATTTATTCATCATTGAAAATTCTACAACTGCATTACATACATTTATAAAATTTTATGAGACTAGTCAAGGATACTAATCTATGTACAGACACAAACAGTTGAAAATATATTCAAAATTTGATTATTGTTATTATTATTGTTTTTTTTATATTTAATTATTTAAGTTTTCTATGGTATATACACCCAACAAATAGTAAAGACAGAACATATACGTGAGTACTTACAAAGATACCACTAAGGATATGTACAAAATACAATTAAACAGATAAAACATATAAAGTATTCCAGGAGACACAATGCTTACACTGGAAAAGACTTTTCAAATATATACATAAGGAATATAAACTTTTTTTGGAACCACCATTTATTTATGTAGATAAATCAGAAAGTCACTATGATAATAGAAATTCCTCAACACAGTAAAAAGCATTTTGGACGAGATGATTGTATAAAGCTGACTTGGAACTTACTATACTCGATAGTCGAAATTGTGTAAAGTGAGTCAGAGCTATCTAATCAACACTTTGGTTAAAGCGCAGTTGCCATATGTATTCTAGAGAGAAATGCTGTATTTTATAAATACACTTCAAATCCATTGTGTCAATATTTCAGGTACAAAAGATGCAATGTAATTAAGTCAATACCAATTTAATATATTTATTTCAAATTTCAAGCAGACTAATAATAATTAGTTTACTTGAAATGTGAAATAAAGTGTTTATGTATATTTCTTGAACGCAAAGTTTGTTGTGAAAAACTCGCCGATTTGACAATGTTGGAGAGTCGCTTCAATGTTCCGGCTTTGAGAACGAGATAGATAGATCGAGCTACGCGAATGAGACAGTGATAGTAAACAGTTATGTGAGGTGTTTATTCTCTTCATGAACGTAACATCAGTATTTGTGTTGTGGTTTTGTGTGATAAATCGGTTATTATTGGTATTTATTGTGATATTTATATCGGTATATTTAGTGACAATAATGGCGGAGTGTAGCGGTGTTGGCGATAAAAAACGGCGTCGTAATAATTTAATTCGGGAAGAAAAAGTCCTCATATTAAATGTGTACGAAGGACTGCGTGTCATGGACAAACAGTTGGGTGTTAGTGACGCTGTGATTAAGTGCAGTTATTTAACTAAAGTTTCTGAGAGTACTATATACAATATTCTAAAGAAATCGCGGGACGGATCTTTGACAAGAGAACGAGGTGAAAACTGTTAACCGGAAAGTAGGGGAAGAAAGAAAATTGTTTTGGACGACCAAACACGGAATGCTATACGTAGGGAAATACATTCTTTTTATTTTAGGAATGAAATCCCCTCGGTAGCTAAATTGAGCAAGGTAATAGAAGCTGATGATACTTTACCAAACATCAGTGATAAAGTTTTGAGACGAACTTTAAAATTAATGAATTTTCGTTACCAAACAAGAAGTAGAAACAGTGCCTTAATTGAACGAAATGACATTGTGGAATGGAGGAGAAATTATTTAAAACAGATACGACAGTTTCGTAACGAAGGACGGCACATATATTATCTTGACGAAACATGGTTAAATGAAGGCCACACTGTGTCAAAAGTGTGGTAAGACATGAATATACGAAGCAATCGACAAGCCTTTATGGAGGGTTTCTCTTCCGGTTTAAAAGCTCCCTCTGGGAAATGACATCGACTGATTATCACTCACATTGGCAGCGAGGAAGGATTTGTAGAAGGTGGATTACTAAGTTTTCAGTCCAAAAAAACTGTCGATTACCATGAAGAGATGGATGGTAACCGGTTTGAAACATGGTTTAGATCAATTTTAACAAAGGTAACTCCTGGTTCAGTGATAGTTATGGATAATGCTTCATACCACTCTCGTCGACTGGAGCAAATACCTACTTCAGCTAGCCGCAAGAGGGTTATAATTGATTGGTTAGAGTAAAAGCATTCCGCACAACGAGGCAATGCTAAAAGTTGAATTATTATCTCTCGTACGGAAACATAAAAGCAGTTATATTAAGTACGTTGTCGATGAAATGGCGAAAGATTTCAACGTCTCAGTTGTTAGACTTCCTCCCTACCACTGTGAGTTAAACCCCATCGAGCTGGTTTGGGCCCAAGTGAAAAATTATGTTGCGAGAAAAAACAGTACATTCAAAATGGCTGACGTTGAGAAACTGTTTGACGAGGCGCTGCATACCGTTACTGCTGAGAGTTGGCGTAAATGTATTCAACACGTATTAAAAGAGGAAATAAAGTTTTGGGATTTAGACATACGTGTAGAAGTAATGACGGAACCACTCATTATCGATATAGGAGGAGAAAGCGATGATTCTGAGGAGTCGTCAGGGAGTGATACCGCTTCTAGTTAGTCAGACATTTTACAAGTGACCTCGCAACATACCTATACTTATTGGTAATTTATTTTGGTCTTGACAAACAACTTTTTTTTAGTTTTAGTAGTAGTAAGTTGGAATTGACTTTTAAACATTTTTTTATTTTGTTTTAACTTACTTATGAACAACTTGTGATAAGTTATTATTTCAAATGTTAAAAATTGAAATTCCAGATATTTCAGTATTCGCACCCTTAAACTATAATACGCTCATGGAGTTCACTTTAAATCGGTAGATAACCGATGACGTCACTTTACAGAATTTCGACTATCGACTTTTTATATACATCTTATTATAGCTCATCCTTAAAAATGTGTATTATTCTTGGTAACACCCTGTATATACATAATGATACCTACCATAATAATTTCGTATTTCTGTTCTCTCAAATTTAAACGCCAGAGCGTACAAGAACATTTTCTATTTATTTTTTATTTAGGACTATTAAGAACCCTTCAAAAATGATGCGCTCATGAAGTTCGCTTCTGCAACTGATTTTATGGACAGTAAGAGCGATGAGTCACTACAGAATTTCGACTATCGAGTATAAGCTACATGTGTGTCCAAATAATTTGAATGCATGGTTGTAGCAGATGATACCTTGATAGCTAGCAGTCTTGTCCCAGAGCCAGACGAGAGTAGGGTAGTCGTAGTTCATTACCTCTTCTAGTATTATAGTTGTGAATCAAATTATTTTTGGTGTAGTCTGTTTCATTTTTTTTACATTCATGGTTATTATGTAAATGTATAAGCTGGGTAAAGTTAATATGGTTAACTCAGTGAATGTGCTCTTACAAGATTCTTTATAATGTAGTCCTGCTAGACATCTTATCACTTTTTTTGTTGCTTAAAAACTTTTATTGTATGGACTGAGTTCCCCCAGAAAGTTAGTCCATAAGATAGGATGGATTGTACAAGTCCATAGTAGAACAGCTTAAGCACATGTAGTGAGACTGTTCCACGTATTTGCTTTATTACAAAACACATACAGCTCATTTTTGTAACGAGGTTTTCTATGTGTGCCTCCCATATTAATTTTTGATCTATAGTCAGGCCTACATACTTGAACAGATTCACTTGCTCTATGGATTTGTTTTTAACCCTTATTAGGGGACAATAGTCATAAGAAATGTTTTTTAGTTGGAAGACCATGAAGACTGTTTTACTGATGTTAATCGCTAAACCACTCTTTTCACACCATCTGGCGAATTCCTCTGCATCTGAGTTTGCTGTTTCTATAGAGAGCGGAAGCTTATTCTGTGCCACTATTTTACTAGTATCATCTGCATAAATGATCATTTTCTGCTGAACCACATATTGAAAAGGCACTGTCGATATAACAAAAAAGGAATGTTTACAAATACAGAAATGTTCTAATTCTATCTCCAATCTGGGATAACAATGTATTCAGTTCTTCAACACTTTAGTGATTATTGATCAAAAAGTTTATTTATTCTTCTATAATTTCTAGACAAACAAGAAAAACCTCACACTGAACCTGAAACGATCTTAACACACTTCACAAACCAGTCGAAAAAAAAAATTGGTAATTTAAATGTTCATTAAAACTGAAATTACCGAATACACCATGCTGTGACCCTTCCCTACTTATTTTAATTATTTTCACTGACGTCCAAATAATAAAACAATTATATTTTCAAGTAATTTTATTGAAAAATTACACGAAAAGGGAATGATTCAAATATACATGTACAATTTATTTTTGTTTAAAAAATAATAAAAAAAATATCACAAATCATACATCCATATTTGACATAAATAAATAATGACGTTCGCCTTAGACGAATCAATTTACAAAATTCCTATTACACGCAGAAATACAAAACAGAAAAAAATTAAATATCACCCAAATAACACTCACTCTTCATCTGTCTCTCGCATCCACAAGCACACAAGTTTTTTCAGTCTTTTTGGCCTACAAATCTGCTCACAATTCATCTCTATTTAATTCGTCGTCATCGTCACCGGTCGGTGGTGGTGGTCCGCCGGCGCCTTGGTATAACTTGGCGATGATCGGTTGCACTATGTCTTCCAATGCCTTCTTTTGTTTCTTGTAATCTTCCGCTTCAGTATCTTGGTTATCTTCTAACCATTTAATTTTCTCGTCGATGGCCTCTTCCATTTTAGTCTTCTCGTCATCAGACAACTTAGCACCCAACTTTTCTTTGTCGTTTATTTGATTCTTCAATGAATAAGCGTAACTTTCCAATTCGTTTCTAGCCTCTACTCTTTCTTTCAATTTTTTATCTTCATCTGCGAATTTCTCGGCGTCTCTGATCATACGGTCTATGTCGTCGGGTGTAAGCCTATTTTGGTCATTGGTGATGACGATCTTTTCCCTGTTTCCGGTTCCTGTAACAAGATACGTTTCTTAGTAAACATTATGGTGTTATTAATACACATTTAGAATAACCTCACGCATGTTTATCGATCATGAATCCAATTGAATAAAAAAGTAACTATAAAAACGTCAGTTTGGTCCAATTAAAAATGAACGGTTTTAAGGATTAAAACTAACTTTTCCGCATCTGTGGCCCTGAACAATATTCTATCATAAAAATTTTACACTTCGGGGGATGTATCGTGCTAACAAACCGAAATTTCTTCAAAAATAACCAAAAATTCAGTATATCTGGATTTATAGGACCCGCTGTACTCGCTCTAGTCAACTGAAAATCAGGGTACATCTGTGAGACACCTTGAACAACATTCAATCATAAACTTGATCAATCATAGACTCTCTGGAGGCTGTATCATGCTAACAAACTGAAAATTCTCCAAAAATGACGAAAATTTGGTACTTCAAGTGCCATAGCACCCGTTGTACTGGCTGTACTGAGTTGAATATCAATAGGGTTCATCTTTGGGACGCTCTGAATGATATCCTATCATAAAATTGGTCACTTGTATATACTCCGGAGGCTGTATCGTGCTAACAAACTGAAACTTCTCCAAAAATGACAAAAATATCGTACTTAAAGTACTGTAGCACCTGTTGTATTGGCTCCGGTGAGCTGAAAATCAATAGGGTCCATCAGTAAGATGCCCCAAATAATATTCAATCATAAAATTGGTGACTTGTTGAACTCCGGAGGCTGTATCATGCTAACAAATTGAAATTTCTCGAAAAACGACAAAATGTCGTACTTCAAGTACCATAGCACCCGTTGTACTGGCTTTGGTAAACTGAAAATCAATAGGGATCATCTGTGACATGTCCTTAACAATATTCAATCATAAAATTTCTGACTTATTGCACTCCGGAGGCTGTATCGTGCTAATAAGACATATAAGAAAAAGTGGCCGACGACATACACACAGAATTTTTTTTCTAAAAACCGTTTTTTCGTGTTGTTGATGAAAAACGTAAAAATAACACAACTTTTTTTCGAAAATTCCAACTTTTTTTGGGGTAAACCAATACTTTTCTCGCATATAGAAAGGTTGGGCGGAAAAGTAACAACGAAAGTGAACTGATTTTTGGTGAGGCGATGTGATGTATGAATTACTATAGCTTTTATATCAGGAATTCAGTTTTTGAAATTTACCCCCGGGAAGGGGTTGAAAATCATTATAAAATAATAAAAATCGCAATATATTGAGAATTAAAAGAATTCTGAGGAATAGTTTTAGAAAAAGTTGTAGAGAAAAAAAGTCTGCTGCTGCAACGTTAAATCAATTTTCTTCTATGAACAACAGAAGTGTCATTAAAATGATTTGAAATTTTTGCGCCTCCTCTATCCTGAAACTGACCTATGGCGCATTTACCTCTGTTTCATATTCGCATGTGTTGATCAGATTGCCATGATGCCAGACTTCCTTTCTGTCTCGAGAAATAAGCGTCTTTTAATTTTTAATTGCACTTGTGAAGTTATTTTTAATTAATAAATGAAAATTATTGATATAAATTGTATAGAAGTTAAGTTGATGGCTTTGTTTTTGTTTGCAAAAGAGTGATTGTATGTTAAATGTGTTTTCATTATTTTGGAAAAATAATACCTTGTTTTGTTTTTCAAGAGTTCATAACATAAACATATGGACTGTTTATTATAAACACAAATGTTCATGGTTTACCCTTTCCCAAGAAATATTTATTGTCAGGGTTACTAAAAATTGTGTGATTTCCTGATTAGTGGCAATATGTTATGAGAGTTTCTTTTACCAATATAAAAACTTAATAACTTGGTTTTAGCGTTCTAAGGGTCCTTGTGTCCAGTGGATGATAGTAATGCAATGGGAAGAGGGATGCATGTTTGTTTGTTTGTGGGTTTTCGAAGTTAAATAAAAACTATAGATATGGACAAACAGTCTGTTATTAGACTTATTAGTATCGAATAAGTTAATTTCATGAACTATTAGTATTTTTATCTGTGTGGTGGTTATCGTAAAATTAAGTATTATGATTAAGAACAGTTTTTAATAAACATTAAAATTAAAGTCCTACATAAATCACTGTAGAAGTGCCATCATTTGAATAAATGTACAATAGTTATACATATACAGAGTGAAAATTAAGAATTAAGACTTATTATCTTGTTAATTTTTTGGTAACAATAAAATTGATCACGATTTGTAGTGTAGGTGAATTACTTTATTTTTTGTTCTATTTATCCTGTCCAGACATTAGCGATTATCATGGTTATACACTTTATTTACAGCACTTCGGAAAGTTGAACTGTGGTGACCCCATACCATTTGTGCAAGTTGGCCAGCCAAGATATGCTTCTTCCCGGTACCCTATTTCCGCCAACCTTTCCCTGAATAATATTTTGTAGTATCCCATTTTAGTTGAGTTCCTCATTATGTGGTCAATATCAACATCTCATTTTTTCTTTGGTATTCTTCTCGGACTTTGCAAGATAATATTTCCCTTTGTACTGCTTCTTTTTGACATTACTTTATTCACAGCTGATCTGGAGAATTGACTGTCTGAACCATTGACTCAGGTTTCTCAGTCAGGATGCTCTACCAGGTCTTCGTCTTCCTTCAACATTTCCCTGTAGATAACCCCCTACAAGATATCATAAACATCCTGAATATCTCATGACATGGCCAAAGAAAGACACCTTTGTAATCGGTTTTTTCATTCTCTTTCCTCATTCACGACACGACCTGTCCAGCTAATTCTCAGAATACACCAGTATGACCAAATTTAAAATGCCTCCAATGAGGTATCATTAAATAAAACTTTTAGTGCCTAAATAAAGGGAGTTGCGGTATTCATGATTACAGTGCACAAAACTATTCCCCTCCATTCAAAAATTGATTAATCCAACAAATTTTAAAAATATTGTAATATGTTGATATTACATATAAAAAAAAGAAGAAACTTACCTTTGTCTTCGGCAGATACTTGTAGGATACCATTAGCATCAATTTCGAATGTAACTTCAATTTGTGGTACACCTCTAGGTGCTGGTGGAATACCAGTCAGGTCGAATTTACCCAACAAGTGATTATCCTTGGTCATTGGACGTTCTCCTTCGTATACTTGAATCGTAACAGTGTGTTGACTATCAGAAGCAGTTGAGAATATTTGAGATTTCTTTGTAGGAATGACAGTGTTACGTGGAATGAGTTTGGTCATCACACCTCCAACAGTTTCAATACCTGAAATTAAGAATTAAATTAGTATTTTTGCACAAAAACGTTTTCTATTGTAATAACTTACCCATAGTCAAAGGATTGACGTCCAATAGTACAATTGCATCGGTGTCTTGTTCACCTGATAGTACACCAGCTTGTACGGCAGCTCCGTAAGCTACAGCTTCATCGGGGTTGATACCTCTGGATGGTTCTTTACCATTGAAGAATTCTTTAACAAGTTGTTGTACTTTGGGGATACGTGTTGAACCTCCTACAAGTACAATTTCGTCCACGTCTTTTTTGTTCATATCAGCATCTTCCAATACTTTTTGAACTGGTTTCATTGTGGAACGGAAAAGATCCTAAAATAAATTAATAAAAGCGTGAATAAACAGTTTAAAGTATTTAAGTGTGTTGTGAACTAACCATGTTCAATTCTTCAAATTTGGCTCTTGTTAGGGATTCGGAGAAATCATCACCATCGAAGAAAGATTCAATTTCAATTCTGACTTGGTGGTTTGAAGATAGAGCTCTCTTCGCCTTTTCGACTTCTCTTCTGAGTTTCTGTACGGCTCTGTTATCTTTCCTGATATCCTTGCCCTTCTTCTTCTTGTACAATTTGATGAAGTAATCCATGACTCTCTGATCGAAATCTTCACCTCCCAAATGTGTGTCACCATTGGTGGCTACTACTTCAAAAACTCCATTATCAATAGTCAAAAGTGAGACATCGAAAGTACCACCACCCAAATCAAAGACCAGCACATTCTTTTCTCCATCCTTCTTGTCCAAACCGTAAGCAATAGCAGCAGCTGTAGGTTCATTGATAATTCTCATAACGACAAGACCGGCAATGGTTCCAGCATCTTTTGTGGCTTGACGTTGAGCATCGTTAAAGTAAGCTGGTACAGTAACTACAGCGTGAGTGACTTTTTTGCCTGGATGAAAAAAATAAACAAATTTAATAAATAAAAAAATGCATATTGCAGTATGTAGATGACACCGCTTTGTTCAGTCATAATAAGAGCCTCAAAAAACAATGCATGAACTAGAAACACTTGAAGCAGAACAGTGAAATGGTTCAACAAGTGGAGAACGAAACCTAATCCTGCAAAATCTCAATTTATAATATTGAATTTTACACCAACACATGATACACCACCTATTTATATTAACAACTTAATACCATGTACATTAACTGAAAAATACCTTGATATGAATATTGACAACAAACTAACTTCAACAAAAATACAGGAATACCAAAGAGAAGATGCATTAAATGAGGAAAATACTTTCAAAGTGTAACATACAAAGACATGTTGCAGCACACATACACAAAAGTATCCGATAAACCGATACTTGAATATGGCCATATAATATACCAATCAACAAGATTGTTTGGAAACTCTACAGCAATCATGAGACTCGTCACAAAAATGAGACATGAACCACAATCAATCAAACAACTTCATACCAAACCACAAAACAACATCAAATTAAGGATAGACTAACAACTCTGACCAAAATGTTTTCCACTCATATGCATAATATAGAAATAGTGGATGAACTATCCATAAAATGAGATCACACACAACAATCGAAACAAAAATATCCTCAGAAGACAGTTTAGGAAGTAGTAGACATTAAAGGAAAGTGACCAATATTGAAATTAAAATAAAATCAATGACAAATATCTCTTATTTCTTTATAAACACTAATATTGCTTTTATTAATATTACGTCTGCTATATTGAATGATAAAATATTACAAGCCTAAGAACCACAGTCAATGGCCATTTGGTTGTACCAATGAATGACGTTTATTATTATTAAAAAAAATTAACTTACCTAAATATGCTTCAGCTGTTTCCTTCATTTTACCTAAGACCATAGCAGATATTTCTTCTGGGGCGAATATTTTGTTACCTTGGCTAGTTGCTACTTCAATGTGTGGTTTTTGATTTTTCTCAATTACTTTGAAAGGGAAAAGTTTCAAATCATGCTGAACGGTGGCATCTGAGAAATCACGACCGATAAGACGTTTGGCATCAAATACGGTATTTTCGGGATTTGTTGTCAGCTGATTCTTTGCAGCATCTCCAATAAGACGCTCACCATCAGCTGTGAATGCTACATATGAGGGTGTGATTCTGTTACCCTGATCATTGGCAATAATCTCTACCCTACCATTTTTGTAAACACCAACACTGTAAAAAAAACAATTGTTACTCATAAATTCAGGTCTGCAATTGTACCGGAATGTCAGTTTGTGAAAGAAAAATTCTTAACGCTATGTCTCATGGAAAATGTGTTTTACTATTCTGGTTCCTGAAATTTGCTCAATAATATTCAAATATTTTACACACACCTTTAAGACTTGTGGAGAAACTTTGCAACGGCAACTTAAGAAAGACATAGTGGAACCGAACAAGTGCCTAGAAAATTCACCCAGTACCGAAATGGAGTATTACTCAGTATGAAGTATTTAAAAAGAATAAAGCTTAAGGTTGTGCGTTTGCAACAGTCAGGTACAACATTTTACCACCCAAGTGAAAAAAAGAAGAATTTCGAAGCCCTGTCAGGATTACTGTTACAGAAAATGGCAAAACCAAAGAATCACAATCTTTCGGCTTCCAAAAAAAATGTTGATGTATAGAAAATCAGAGGCTAATATTAAAGCCTCAGACATTCAGAGAACTCCAAAAGAAGTGGAAATGAAACAGTTGTTGATACAATGAACTGAAAAAGTTTTACAAAAACTTAGCAGATATTCAGAACAGTTTATAAAACAGCAAAAATGCAAAGAAAATTTGTTGATTTACCTGTTGACATAGATATGCAAATTTTAAATGGTTTACCGATAGGAAACATTTTGCATTCTGATAAGTTATATCAGGATATTACTATTCATATTTCACTTCAAATGAAAAGTACATGTCAAAAGATTGTCGATTCCCAACAAAAAACTCCTTTTTTGAAGATTGCCTAGGGGAAGCATATGTCTTCAATTATTATTTGATTGAACTTCCTAATACAAATGCAGTAACAATTACAAAAGAACTTTTGGGATGTTAAAACAGAAATGGTTTTGATTGAACTTTTTTAGAAACACCACTAATAGCTTTTGCATGTGATGACGCTTCTGTAATGATGGGGAAAAATCGGGTGTTGCAAAGCAATTTCAAGAAATATTTCCCGACATTTTAGTATGACACTGCTCAAATCACAGATTGGAACTTGCTGTAAGCGACTGCGTTAGCAAAGTGACTGGCATCAACCACGTCAAAATATTCTTTGATTAGTTATACAGCTTATATCATCAAACGCCAAACAATCAAAAGGGCTAAACCAAGCAGCTACGCCACAAGAAATGCAGACATTGAAGATTGGAAAAATGTTGTCAGTCTGCCAGGTTGTATCAAGCTGTCGAACAGTCAATGCTGTTGTACAGAGCTTTGAATATATTTGTGTGCACTTTGAAAATGCTTCTATGGATATCACTAGAGATACAAGACATACATGAAGACCTGAAAAATTTTATACCTCAGTACACTTTGGGAAAACTTGAACATTATGGCTGAAGCCCTTGATGAATTAGGGGATTTATCAGAATATCTTCAAAGAAGAAATATCAACATTGTCGATGCTGACAAAGCCATAAGAACCACAATAAGAGTACTTAATTCAATGTCCTCAGACCCAAATTTATGTATGCCTTAAGTTCAATCAAAGCACGTAAATTCAAAAGGATAGACCTTTCGGAGGGTAAAGTTGTTCCAATTAACCACTAGTTTGGCATATAACATGAAAAGTCACATAATAACCATGTAGTCCTCTCATGTTGGTTCCACTGTGTCTAATGATGTAAATATCGAAACTTATACTAATTGTATAAATAGTAAAATTTTAACTCCAAAGAAAGTACCATTGGGAATGGTATAAAATAATATATAAGTATTTGTATTTTGTACTATTATGTATTATCAATAACCATTCTACAATAATTTCCATAAAGCTTCATATTGTTTATCTTCCTTACTACGCTTTCGGCTATTGTTATATTCGGCTAAATGGTGACCTAAAAAATACATTTTTCTAAACTGTGAAATTCAAGAGAGAAAACTAATTTGGTTACTTTTACATAACCATGACTGGACATACTTTTCAGAACTAAATTTATTGAATGAGGGCCATACACAGTTGATAAATAACAGTCCCGATAGCCAAGAATGACCCTAATGGAGACACAATTTCATTCATGGCACTAAACTTTCATTCGCATTCACTTGTTGATACAGGAATAGTGCCAATAGCTTTCAGAAGTTTATATTCATCTGGAATTGTCTAATCTTGTTCTTGGGCATTCAGTTTGCATGTTCGAAAGCCAATAATTATCAATTCTTCATTCAAATGAAATTGGTGACATAAAAGCCTAACTTCTTTATGTCTATATCGAATGTCAACACTTTCATTGTTTGATTTTGGTCATTTTTTGGGAACAAATAACTTTAATGCTTTCTATTAGGTGGACATTCAATATGGAGATAAAAAAATGAGGCTTTTATGTCACCAATTTCATTTGAATTAATCATTCATGGCTTTCCAACATAAAATAAACGCACAATAACAAGATCAAACAATTCCAGATGATTATACAGTTTTAAAAGCTATTGACATTATTTCTCTATCATCAAGTAAATGTGAACAAAACTTTAGTGCCATGAATGAAACTATGTCTTCGTTAAGGCCGTCCTTGGCTATCGAGATAACAGCAGCTCTATTATTTATCAACTCAATAATCATTTAGTCCTGAGAAGTCTGTCCAGTCATGGTTACACAAAGGTAACTAAATTACTTATCTTTCTTGAATTTCACAGTTTGGGATAATTACTTTTCAGGTTGCCATTTAGCCGAAGATAACAATAGTATAAAGTGAGATCGTAGTAAGATGAACAATATAATATAATCATATACCCTTTTACCCTAAGGTGTCGGGTTTGCACTTAATTTTCATATATACATTTTTTCCAGTCTTTCTTCTTTCTTGTTAATGTTTTTGCTTCTTCCCAGGATTTACCTCTCTCTTTTAGAATATTACCCAATAATTACTGTATTCCATGTTTGTCTTGGTCTTCTTTTTTCCTTTTTATTTGTACTTTTTGCCTCATGTCCTTTTAACTTGTCTATTGTTGTCCATTCTTTGAATATGTCCCCACTAACTGAGTTGTCTTTGTTCTATAAATTTTAATACGGGTTGCGCACCTAATTCTTCTCTTATTTTTGTGTTTCTAATTTTGTCTCTTCTTGTTGCTACAAATGTTCTTAGGTATTTCATTTCTGCTGCTGGTATTCTACTTTTTTGCTTACTTGTAAGAGTCCAAGACTCGCACCCATACGTTAGAACTGGTCTATGTATTGTGTTATACACTTATCTTCCGATTTCCTCTTACAAGTATTTTGGTTTTACTTTTGTTGATTTTCATGCCTTCTTCTTCCATAACTGCTTTCCATATATTCAGGTTTTCTTGTAATCGGTTTTCCCTTCCTGCCATTAACACCACATCATCTGAAAAAACTCCTTCGATTATCTATTTGCTTTTTTTGATAATGTTGTCCATATGTCTTAATCCTATGTTGGTTCTAAATCTTTCTGATTTCATGTTGTTTTTTATGATAACATTTATTTTTGTTTCATATAATATATCTTGAATAATTTCAATTGTTTTTTTGTGTATTCGCTTTTCTTTCAGCCCCTTCCATACTTTTTCTCTAGGTACAGTATCAAACGCTTTTTGGAGATCTATGAACGCTAGATATGTGATTTTATTTTCTAGATGTCTTTTTTCTTCTAATTTATTGTGAGGATGTGATCTTGCGTACTTCTTCCTAGTCTGAATCCACTTGTGCCTCTGAAACCTGGTTTTCTAGAGTTGGTTTAATTCGTATGTCTTTATAATGGTGTTTAATAATGTTATTCCTCTATAGTTTTGACATTGTTTCTGGTCCCCTTTTTGTGTATATGTATAATTAAGGCTACTCCCCATTCTTCTGGGATTTTTCCATTATGCCAAGTTTTATTGATAATTTCTAATAACACATCCAGTCCCCTATTTCTTAGATTCTTAATCATTTTAGCTGTAATTTTACAATCACTCTGCGTTTTCCCATTTTTTAATTCTTTAACAACTCTTTTTAGCTCTTCCAATGTTATGCTCTGTATTTTGAGTTCTTCATTTTGATTATCAATTTCTTGTTGGCTATTTGGATTTATTTGGGTTTGCTGCTCTAACAGCTATTGAAAATACTCTTTCCATAATGTCTGCTTCATTTATTAGTATCTCTTGATTTTTATCTTTTTTGTATTGTTCTTTTCTCTGCTTTTCTGTTCTTAACGATATTAGAACCTTATAAAATAGTTTTTAATTCCCTGTACTATCTTTTTCCATTTTGTTCCCAAAATCTATTCAGGCATTTTGTTTTACTTTTATTACTACGACTTTCTTTGGTTTTTGTATTTTTCATATTGTTCTTGTGTGTTGTTTTGGTTTTTGTATTTTTCATATTGTTCTTGTGTGTTGTTTTTTAAAGATTTTTTCCATTCTTCCTTCTTCTTTTTGACCTCTTCTTTAATTTCATTGTTCCGCTATCCTGTTTGTTTTTACCTAGTATCCGTTTTGTAAGTCCCGCATAATTCAATGGCAGTGTGAATGATTATGTTTTTAAATAAGTTCCAACTCTGTTCTGTCAAGTTTTTTTATATCAGTAAATTTTTCTTTTAGTTTTTCTTCTGTTTTTAGTTGATATTGTGTTGCAACCGTTTTATTTCTTAATTTGAATGTTTAATTTTTGTTTTCAGTAGATAGTGGCCACTGTTAATTTTGACTTTAACGTTAAGTATATTTTTTCTTTCTTCTTTTTGCGTTAAAACATAGTCGATGATTGATTTTTCTTCTCTGCTATGTTGTACCCTTGTGTATTTATGAATATCTTTGTGTTGATAGAAGGTATTACAAATTATCAAATTTTCTAAATGACAGAAATTTAACAGTCTTTTTCCATTGTTATTTCTTGTTTGTTCTACATAGATTCCTAGTAACATCTTGTAGTTGTTGTCCTGTTTACCTACTCTGCTGTTCAAATCTCCTGCAATGTATATACTTCCTTTTGATTCTTCTACCAAACTTGTTAAATCTTCCTAGAATTTTTCTTTTTCTTCTGCTTTTCCATTTTCATCCGGGCCATATACTGATATGATTGTTCTAACTTTTTGTTGAACAATATGATGCTTTATGGAAATTATTGTAGAACGATTAATGGTAATACAATAGTACAAAAAACAAATACTTATAAATATATATTATTTTATACCATAGTGAACGGTACTTTCTTTGCAGTTAAATTTAATGTTATTAGTGTTTTTCTTTATTCTGATATGTAGAATATTCACAAATATATATATATATATATATATATATATATATATATATATATATATATATATATATATATGTAATAGATTAATGAGTTACCTTACATCAATTTTGTTTTGAACAATCCCATAATAAAAAAAATTTCGGAACTGCAAATACACTGTTCTGGTTTGTGAAAAATATATTTAATATTGGGACTATTAATTCCTACATGGTGAAGGTGACTCGCACGAAAAGCAATAGTTATGGTAACACATCTAATCAATAAATCTTTTAGGAAAATATGTACCATTGATGTAGAAGGTAGCAGAGGTCATTATGATCCCTAAACCAGGTATGCCCCCACACAAAGTTTACTCTTACAGGCCTATCTCTTGTCTCCCTGTATTGTCGAAACTGTTCGAAAAATTGCTGCTTAAACAGCTAAATCCTACATTTCAGACAGACACTTCATAATTAAAGAAGAAGCTTTATGTGACCCCTCCTATACCTCTTGTACACCAATGACATTCCTAAATTAGAAAATGCTACTTTAGCAACCTTTGCCATATTAGCGGTAGGAAATAGCCACAAAGAAGCGGAAAAAAACCTACAGGTATCAATCAATAAAATAGACAAATGGACAAAAACACGGATTAAAATAAATGCATCCAAATCTCCACAAGTAAACTTTACCAATAGAGCTCAACAACATCTATAAATATAAATGAAAAATCAATTCCATTTATACAGCAAAATAATTAGGTATCACCTTCAATGCTAAGCTTCGCTGGAAAGCTCATATTAAAAATAAAAGGGAATAACTGCAAATTAAATATAGAAAAATGTGTTGGCTGATTGGACAAAACTCCACTCTGTCTGTAACAACAAGCTTATTCTGCATAAACATATACTCAAACCCATTTGGTCATATGGTATTCAATTATGGGGCTGTGCTAGTCAGAGTAGTCTACAAATAATTCACAGATTTCAGAACAAAGTACTGAAGAGCATTGTCGATGCACCTTGGTACATTTGAAACAGTAGCCTCCATAAAGACATGGATACTGTTGACCAAACTATAGCCAAATTTGCCACGAGTCACAACTTCACCATCATACCAATGTCGAGGTAATCTAGCTCTTTGACATTACAGGGAGAGTGAGAAGACTCAAGAGGACTAAACATTTCGAGTTGGTGAAGTGAGATTATTAAAAGCAGAGTATTGTGTGTCTCAAAGTGTACAAAATGTATTGGAAATCTAAGGATGATATTGAGTAAGACCTGAACTAGTTACAGAGTAGTAATTTAAGATATCGGATTGTAATGTTAACACACAATGTCCCACAAAGATAATTGTTTATAAAAAAAGTGATTATGAGATGTTTTTTATACATAAGAAAGCAAATTTAATGGTAATTTGGTGAGAAATGAAGCATTGAAAGAAATTTATCAGGCGTAAAACATTTCATTACTTATTACATAAAATTTACTAATTAAAAAGAACTGTGAACAAATTTCTTATAATTAAAAAAATATTATTGAATCCATTTACATTTACACTGACGTAGGTAATTGGAGTTATTTTTTAGTCAATCTTGATATTAACAGGCTTGTTCAAACTTACCAAGAATATGTAGTTCCTAAATCTATTCCAATAACAGTCCCAACCTCCTCTTTTTCCTTTTTGTCCTCTTTAGCCAAGACGCTGGCTAATAGAAGCAGCACACCAAAACTTAGATATAACCTCATTTTGGGCGTTTATCCACAAACTTCTGCAATTAATAAAGAAAATTTAAATTATTTTAAGTAAATAACTGTAACTTTATATGTAGTCGGATAGGAACATTCCTTTCTGATGGGCGTGCATTTTACCGCTATAGAATAACTGTACAACGACACGTCACTTTAAATAACACAAAGTAAACCAAAAATGTAGGACACGTATTTCCTAAGTGAATACAATTACTGAACTTCGAATTATCTTCAATAATTTCACTCGATAACAAAGCTAAATGCGAAATTACATCCTTTATATTGTTCTAGAACGCCGGCGAATATTTTTGAAAAACAATGATTTAATTATACTCTAGTTTTAGACAATTAACGTAAAACAATATTGTAACTTACGTAAAATTAATTCAAATAACAGTTGCTAATTTAATTCACTTTTTCACCTTAAATAATATTCTTACAACTTTTCTCTTGTGACTTCTTTGACAAACTGAATTGACTTGTCGATTATGTCAGAAATATAGGGTATAGTAACACTCGTGTTGCTATCTCATTGGCAACCATCCTAACGAGGCAATCCCTCATTGGTTAAAGCTCCTTTCGTTGGCGTCACGCTATTGGTCCAACACAGAATTTTGGAAATAGAATGTGTTCTAGATCATACTTTTCTAGAGTTGTACGTGTCTTTTTTTAAGAAAAGCTGATGCAACGTAGGCTGTTGATAATTTCAATGGATGATATTATGGTTCGCGCGTACATTTGAATTTGAAATAATATTTAACCCGGAATTTTGTTATTCGTAGTATTCAAATGAATCAACATATTTTGAACGCATCATCAAATATATTGGTAGTTTTTTCGTAAACTGACATCAGATTAAAATGAAACTTGTTTGATTGTAAGAATTCTAGAACTTTCCAGGTGTTGCTGGACTTTTACCGAACTAACATATATGTTAGGTGATTGTTGCCGTTATCTGATTACGTTTTAGAGATCTTTATTGGAACGGGAGATGTTTATAAGGAAGTAGAGAACAAAAGATTAGTGAAAATGATGTAACACATTTTTATATCATATGTATATGCATATTTTCTTATTAAAGTAATCAAGACCTGAATTAATATTAATGTAAACTTCATTTAAACAATTATGTTAAATATACAAATATACGTGTACCTTTGGCGAGGCGCAAATGATGTTTTTTTGACAGTTGCACACAAAATATTTTTGCGCCTACCACTATGCAAAGTATACATTTCCTGGCCTCATTGTAGGGAGCAAAGTCGTATTTTTTCTCACCAGAGAGGAAAAGTACTTTTCCTACGACCACATATAGGAAAGTAACACATATCGCACTCTCTACTCCCATGGAAAGTGACCTTTATACTCACGCGTGCGGAAAGTAACTTTTTATGCTGCCACTTTAGAAAATGCGATTTTCCGATCATTTTTTAACTCGGAAAGTGCGTCGTTTCCGGTCTAGATAGTAAAATTGACTTAACTGCTCGGCAAAGTACCTACTTTCCCGAGCTCTTATGTCAAAATGTTCATTAACAGGGCCGGCGAAAGGCTAGTTTAACGCCCGTGCGAAAGGCAAATTTTCCGCCCCCATCCCCCTCGATTTGATGAAACACATATTTTTAGAATTTAGTAAGTTTTTCAATAACTATTATGTGGAATCAATTTACAAAGTTAAAATAAAAATACTCAAAGAAAAACTAATACGTTACTAAACTATATTCTATTATATAACTATAAATTTTACCGTTTATTTATAGAACCACCCTTATTTTGTAAATTGGTAGAAATCAGTAAATTGTTATTTCAATTTAACGATTTTTACCTTAATAATTTGACTTTATGCAAATCATAGATTCATCCGGTTTTCGAATTTTGGACAGAAATATTATATAATGCTATGGTCAATTGACAGATTAGCAGTTTCAAAGTGTGTTATGCTAGAATGTATCTACAAAATATAAAATAATATTTCAAAAATTAGTGATTTAAACGAATTTGATGAAAATAACGAGCCAATAAGTTATACTCTACCTACTTACTTCTTTAATAAATTTTGTTTGTTAGTTTCATAAAAATGTTATTTGAGGGAGGCGGAAAAATCATATATATAACATGGGTGTAAAGTGCCTTTTCCTCCCTTGAATAATTACTTCCCTCCGCTACGCATCGAGCAGTGAACTTCATTTTTGGAAGGAAAAGTAACACTTTCCTCCCTTGTTATACAAATAGCTATTAATTCCAATATTTGGACAACTGAATAAAGAATATTTTGTTATTTGTTGAAGTACCAGAGTGTGTGATAACTGGAATAAAATCGATAAGTATATTTTAATGATACAAAATACTTGAAAATATCAGTTGTTGACAATTCAAATTATTTTCTTACTTGTGGAGGTAGGTATTTTATTTAAATCGAGGTCACCATGTTAGGTGATAATACCTATTAGAGGTCATGCACTAAATTTTTTGATGACACCTACAAAACTAAAATATTAATTATAACAATGTGTTTATTTATTTGAGAAGAATTGGAAGCATCTATTGAAAGTAACAAAACAGAAATATATACAGGGTGTTTCATGAATTAGAGTAGAGGAATCGTTGAGAAATATTCAAAATACCTAAATACAGTTTTTCTCTAGCCTTGTTAGTTTGTGAGATACAGTCGGATAAACTTGCAGAAGCAATAAACACTTTTTATTTCACATCTTCTCTGGGATATAAATACAAATTTGAAATTTTCTCTATGTTATAGTCTCTTAAAAACACATTAACAGTATTATTTTTGTCAAATTCCGATAAGCCAGTAGCGTGGTACAAGCGCGGTTCGTAAACTTTTATTATATTCTTGAAACACCCTCTAAAACTTTTTTCTGCAATTACTACTTTTTACTAAAATGAGACACTTTTTCACGTTAAAAGTATATTTATTTATTTATGTACCTACGTATTTGAAATTTCGTTATTAAGTAAACTTCATACAGTCTCAATTTAAACTAATTACAAAATATTGTAAACGAAAATCAGATTAACACACTATTTTATATGTTCCTAGGACCTAGCAATTAAAACTACGTAACACACGTTGCTATTTCAATAATTGTTCAATATGGCGTCCTTTTTTTGGCTGGATCCATGCAGTCAGAAACTATGTGCGTAAGAATCTAACCACTTTTTATAAATATGGACGCAGAGAGTGAGTGAGAATCTGAGTACCTAATACTAAAGGTCTAAAAATTTATTAATATACTTGTAATCAACTAATAAATAAACGGTTTTAAAGGTTAAAACTAACTTTTCCGCATCTGTGGCACTGAATAATATTCTATCATAAAATTGTCACTTGTATACACTTCGGGGGATGTATCGTGCTAACAAACTGAAATTTGTCCAAAAATAACCAAAAATGTAATATATCTGGATTTATAGGACCCGCTGTACTCGCTCTAGTCAGCTGAAAATCAATAGGGTACATCTGTGAGACACCTTGAACAATATTCAATCATAAAATTGGTCACTTGTATATACTCTGGAGGCTGTATCTCGCTAACAAACTGAAAATTCTCCAAAAATGGCAAAACTTTGGTACTTCGAGTACCATAGAACCCGGTGTACTGGCTTTAATGAGCTAAATATCAATAGGATTCAACTTTGAGACGCTCTGAATAATATCCAATTATAAAATTGGTCACTTGTATATACTCCGGAGGCTGTATCGTGCTAATTAACTTAAATTTCTACAAAAATTACAAAAATATCGTACTTAAAGTACTATAGCACCTGTTGTACTGGCTCTGGTGAGCTGAAAATCAATAGGGTTCATCTGTGACGTGTTCTGAATAATATTCAATCATAAAATTGGTGACTTGATGAACTCCGGAGGCTGTATCCTGCTAACAAACTGAAATTTCTCAAAAAATGACTAAAATGTCGTACTTCTAGTACCATAGCACCCGTTGTGCTGGCTCTGGTGAGTTGAAAATCAATAGGGTTCATCTGTGACATGTCATTAACCTTAGACTATGAAAGAGAGGGGACTCGTAACGCTGTCAACTATTGTGATACCAATGCCCACCAAGTCATAAGCTTCATTATCGTTTGTGTTTTAAATGAAACTCACGGTTTCTAGTTAATTCCACAATATAATAAAAGTTATTGAAAATTCTAAAAAATTGACAATTGTTTCGATAAATCAATATCATCGTCAGAATGACAGAAGTTACATTTTATTTGATGCCTGCCTGATGTTTAGTAGTTATTTTTGGCTAGACCAAGAAGTGACCTAACTTGTGATTGACTTAATATATGTTTATAAAAAAAAGAAGAAGATGTGATATTACAAATATTGAAGCTTAGATATTATTAGCCCTATGGTGATATCCTGGATATCATTTTTCCAATTAAGATCAGTTAATTTCATTCATTATCGTTATATGATAGTTCTAAAGGACTAAAATTTTTATTTTATAAATTAATCTTTATACATGGGAGATTTAAAAATAGAACTATATTGATTTATTTAACTTATTTCAAAATTGTAGGCATTAGTAATTAATAATTATGATCTTTTGGGGTTAGGAATTCCGAGAAACTGAATATAATATAATATAATAAATTCGTTAATTTTCAATGAAAAAGTTTCGTAATGTCTTTTCTACTAACATAATTGAATTTATTATGAAATACGTTTTAACTCACTAGTGGGGTTTTATGATTAAAAGCTTATTTTTTAAGATATCAAGGAAAAAGTAGCTACCAAAAAAATTAGTTAGGATTAACTTACCTATGAAACGAAATTTCAGGTTCTTTCGTTCTGCTAGAACTCTTACACTGGTAATCACAACAATTAACCATCTTAATAAAATCAAAAGTTCACTTTAAAATCACTTTAATCGCTCAATAATCGCAAAAAACTCTCAGGTGTTCACTATAGCGTTGACCACCAAAAAATGGCGTCGGCTTTGAAATATGCATCAAACCGTCACCACAGCTTGTATAGAGAGTTACGCGTCCCCTCTCTTTCCTAGTCTAAGTCATTAACAATATTCAATCATAAAATTGGTGACTTGTTGCTTGTTGCACTCCGGAGGCTGTATCGTGCTAACAAGACATGTAACGAAAAGAGGCCGACGACAACGACGACGGCGACGAGACGACAAACACACATGATTTTTTTTCTAAAAACCGTTTTTTTAGGTTGTTGTTAATGGAAAACGTGAAAATAACTCAAAAAAATTTTTCAAATTTCCAACTTTTTTTGGGGTAAACCAATACTTTTCTCGCATATTAGATAGGTTGGGCGGAAAAGTAAGAGGAAAATATAATATGGGGTTTGCACTTTTCACGCCCAGAGGTCATTCAGGGCATTTAAATATACTCAAACAACAAACAGAGGTGGACCACGGGTAGGTAGGTACCGTAAAACGGGGTGAATAAGGTCAATTTTCAACTTTATGCAGCTGTAACTTTTTTCTGGTAAGGGGTGAAAAAATGGTTTGAATGTCAAAATATGAGTCTTAACTTGTAGGTTGGAGTTCACCCATCAATTCACACTTCTGTTGAAATTTGGAATCGTTATATTTTTTTATATGCTCTGACCCGATTCACCTCAAAGGTGGGGTCAAGTAGATCATAGGCTTGAAATGCGTCAAAAACCCTGTCAACCGCCTTGTAGGTGGAACGTGTCAAGAAAGAAAGTTTTAAAAAAATAAAAAAAGGCAATTGTGAAATTATAAACTTTATTTATACATAACAAGTATTATATAATTGTATAAATTCGTATATTCTGTGGTCAATGAATAAATAAAAAAAACTATTGTTCTAAATCTATGGCATTCAGGGTAAATTTGAGAATGCCTCTGAGGTAATTTTCTGGCGGAGAAAGTTTTCCAACCACTTTTTCGAAGTGGAAAGTGTCCACATCTGGAACATCAGGAAAGGTGTAAATATAGCCGCAGAAATTTTTGGTTTGTTTGGGTCTGACAAACTTTCCTTCGAAATAACCATTTCCCTTTATTTTTGTTATCTCACCAATAAAATAATGATGATCAGGACTTCGAGGAGTTCTAGAGATTTCGAAATTATAGGCTACTACCAACCAATCGTCTATAGCAACCTCAGATTCAGAGACTGGAGAAACATTGTCGAACGTTTTACCAAATTTTGTCACCTTTGAATAAATAGTAGGCGCAGTATTTTCATCACTAATGTTTTTTGTCGACGGTACTGTCATCCGACTCGTCATCCAACTCGTCATCCAATTCAATTTCATTGTCCGAACCATCTGTACTACTAGCGTCGGAAACCGCTACACTTCTACCAGCAGTAATGTTGCATTTCTTTCTTGTCTGACGTGCTCTAGGAGCATCTCCATATCTCATCTGACGTAAAAGATCTGTTACAGAATTTTCAATGGTTTCTGTGATATCCTGGTTATTTGGCGATTGTTCTTTAGGTAGCATGCTCAAAACTTGATTTCTGTCTACTGGGACGATTCCAGCTTTACGAAATCCAGATTTGATATATTTCTCTAGGTTATTTTCAATTGCACGACATAGTTTGCTCAGAAGTCTAAGGAACTGATCTTTTGGTATAGATGGTTCCTTCATGCCAGGTCCTTGTTTCCAATCAGTCAGAATTTTTCGCCAGGCTCCTTTCAATGGTCGAAAAAAAGCTATATCCAGTGGTTAGGTGAGATGCGTTGAATTGCTGGGAAGAAATACAAGCCGAATATTATTTTCTTGCCCCTGGAGCAATGTGTGATGATAAATTATCGCCTATCAAAATCTTCTGATCTTTCAGTTTCTTCAGATAAGGCACAGCTACAGTCTTAATCCAGTCAGTGAAAGTTATCATATCAAACCAACCACTAGCCGTAACATTATAACTAGTGTTTTCTGGACCTGCTTGCATCCAAGTTGTATAGATATGTTTGGCTTTATAAACCACGTAGCTTGGTAATAATAAACCATCTCCAGAGGTAGCAAACATTATTGAAACTGATGATTTTGTTTGATTCATGATCCTTTCAGGATACTTGCAGCCGCGTTTTGCAATTATCTTCTTCCTTCCCGGATCATTAATTATATTGCAGGGTGGAACATCAGTCAGGGTTTCCCCCAAATTATCAAAATATTCATTCAAAACTTGAGAAGAGACAGATGATCTAGACCGCTTGATATTCTGGCACATTCGAACTGCAAGTGTATCTTTATGTCGAGACAAAAACCCCACTGTAAATTCCCTACCTGGTAAGTTATCCATGAACTTTTGAACAGTTCACCCTTTCGGTCCAAATATGATTTTACAATTGTGCGTAAACCATACAGATCCAGTGGATATCCCCATTCTGCGCAAAGTCCTATTTCTTCAACCAGTATAGCCTCTTCTGTGGATGATAACGTGGTCTGACCACCCTGTTTCTTAGGATTATTATTTTTGTTACGCCTCTGTAGAACACTATACGAAATATTATAATGTCTCGATGCTTCTCGAATAGACATTCTTCCAGCGATGACAACATCCCTCGCCTGATTAATTACTTGCACATCATACTTTTTATGGCGTTTCCCATGTGGGTCTGGTTTATACGTCCTCAGCATGTCGACCCTATTCACCCCCCCTTTTCAGACCACCGGTAATTTTTTAGCAATTGTTTTTTCTAAATAAAAGTAATCTAGATAGAATTACTCTTGACAAAAGTTATAATAATGTTGGATAATACAAAAAATGTTACCTAACTGTTTTCAATGGTGGTTTGTCCTGTGGAAATTAAGTTTCCAAGCATACGTTCTAGCGGCAAAAATATGCGTCGAGGTTAGGTCTCACGGAACCACAGTTACACGTTGATCAAGCGATTTGAACTATTATGTACACTTCAACCAGACCTTTGACTTGAAAACAGCGTTGCCAGATTTATATTACTATTCATCGCAAATATTCTAGGCACATTTCTCTGTAGCGGGAAAGTTTCGACTCTATTCACCACACTGGTTCTATTCACCCCTTTTTACGGTATTTATAGGTATATATAACACAATAGGTAAGGTAATATACAAAGGTACAAGGCCGGATTTAAATCTTGGAGGCCTCTGGGCAGAATTCGTTTGGTCTACTTCACTTTTATAAATACATACAGGGGTGACCTAGACGAACCAGGAATTTTCCCGGTGGACCAGCTGTTCAGAGACCCGCAGGGCCGATTGCGGAAAGTACGTCTAAGTGATCTACCAACCTATCTTCATCTCTGTTTGTCCGTAAGAATTTGAAGGGTGGGTGACCTCACAGCACTTATGCCACAATTGGCCTATTGTGCATCCTTCTTAGGTTCAGACTTCCTTCTAGCTCGTCATCCAGCCTACTTGTTTGAAGTAGGCGATAACGTCGCCTGAAGTAAGTCCCCTCATACTGGCGTATGTTAGCCTGATGTGCTCGCCGAATACAGAAAACCTAAATTGAGAGAGTGTCGGACATTCACAAAGAATATGCTCGAAGTCTCATTCTTGTTCACATCCTCTACATAGTGGGGTGTCAAACCCTCACTGTGGAGGTATTTTCGTAGGTGGCAGTGACCAGTCAGAATACCCGTGGTGGTTCGTAGGTTCTGTCTGTTCATGGTTACGTATTTTTTGGTTACTTTGCTGTCCGGATACTGTAACAGTTCCTTGGCGAGCCTGCAGCCTTCTGCGTCGTCCCATCTGCCCTTAAACTTTTTAAAGGAGTGTTCCTTTAATAGGTCAGCTGTCGCTGTGACACCGATAGACCAATGAAAGTACCGGGTCCAAAGAGTTTTTGGGAGGCAGCTTTCCTGGCTAGCGAGTCTGCAATACAGTTTCCTTCCGATTTCCCGTGGCCCTTGATCCAGCCTGAAGTGTATGTATTTGAAAGTCTAATGTTCTTTTTTAAACATAGAGACGTATTTGGCACTAAAAGAAATCATTAATATAGAATGAGAACAATGGACATTTCGTATCCGATACACAGATTAGCACTCACTGAAAAATGCCCACACTACATGTGTTTAAGACTGTTCAACGCTTTGCCACGTAAAATTAAAGAAATATGTTCACAAAAGCAATTTAAACTAGAGGTTAAAAAATTGTTAATTAGCTCAGAACCATATAATCTAAACGATTTTCTTACTATGTAAGTATTTAAGTAATGCTTCTCTATTTGTAGAATTAAGGATTGTTTCTCTTTTGTAGAATTGACGTAATTTCATTTTGTGTTCCATATGTACATGATTTGAAATAAAGATTATTATTATTATTTTAGGAAATATGATCCTATCAAACGCAGCTTCTATATCTATGAATATTCCCAGGGTGGACTATTTTATTTCCAGCGATCTCTCGATGCGGCCCGCCATGAGATGAAGAGCCGAATCGGAAGATTTCCCTGGAATGTATGCATGTTGATTTGGATGCAGTGAATTTTGTGTTATCACTATATCCCTTATACATAGTTCGCACAGCCTCTCAATGGTCTTCATTCAAAAGGATGTGCGGCTAATGGTCGATATGCTTTTGGAAAGGATGGTCCATTCTTTCTAGTTTTGATATGAAGACAATTTTGACTTCTCTCCAACCTTTTTGGGATACACCTCAGTGCCAGTGAGGATCTGAGGATTCCCTCAAGGTGCGGCATCAAGTCATCCAGGCCCCACTGCAGTAGAGCTGGATAAATGCCGTCCATTCCTGGAGATTTAGAGGGGGAGAAGCCAGAGATGGCCCACCTCAGTCTGACCGCGTCGACGATCTGTCGCGATATACACCAGTCATCGTCCGTCGGGTAGTGATTCTCTTCTTCCTCCCAGGTTGCCGTGTTTGTGCTTCTGCAGTCAGGGAGGTGAGTTGACAACAATGGTTGAAAGCTTTCCTTCAGGTTGGCAGTTTTTGTGCCATCCTCTTTGGTTAGTATACCGATATGACGGTAGGAATCTTTTGAGAGGGCTTTTTGGAGTCTAGCTGCTTGTGGGAACCCTTCGATTTCGTCGCAGTAGTTTCTCTTTGTTTTTGTTTAATGACTGTTTTATACACCTTAAGGTGAGACTTGTATGCGTTCCAATCCTGTTTGAGTATGGTACTTTTTGCCTTGTTGAAATATTTCCTCGCCGTCCTCCTGAGCTGATCAATCTCATGGCTCCACCATGGGGTGGAGGTTCCATTAAGATCGTTCCGTTTGAGGAGGTAAGACATCTTATAGGCATTAATTATGAAGTTTTGAATGGTTTCAGAATAAATTTCCAAATCTCCTTTATTGTTGGGCAACACGTCTTCGACTCCTCGCAGATCCCCTTTCAAGCAGTGGACATATTTTGTCCTGTCCGTTTTCCTGTGGTCGTGAGTTAGTGTGGAGGTTGTGAGCGCCAGTTTTATTTCAAAATTTATCCAGCTGTGGTCCGATATTGAAATATCGTCGGATACATGCCAGCCGGAGATTATATTCGAAATGTTCATATGGTACTATCTATTCGCGTTTGACTTTGAAAGTTAAAAGTTGGTTCAGTACCTCTGTTTAAAATACAGAGATTCTTGTTAGTTATGTAATCATAAAAATACTTACCTCTAGTATTAATATGTTTGCTGCCCCAGCTTACGTGGTGAGAGTTTGAATCGCAGCCTATTGCCAACTCAAGCTTCTGGATGAGACAGTGTTTCACAAGGTCCTCCAAGTCCTTTATTGGTGGTGGTTTATCTGCGTCTGAGGGGAGTTATGCGGATGCCAGTATTGACACTTTCTTTTGACCTTTCTGTGCATATTTAACCGTCACTACCGTTAGGTCGGAGGACGAAAAATGCGTCAGTGGGTAGGTTTTAAAATCCCTAGGGACATATATGGCCGTCCTAGGTTTCCGATTGCTTGGAAAGCTGAAAATTGAACCATTTGGATTATTTCGACCCATGATTTTGGTTGGTTTTATTCTTGGGTCTTGGATAAGTGCTATTATATCCTGCATCACATCAAGGGGGGGCATAGTGTTGCCAAAGCCACCTTTTTGTTTTGAAGGTTACACTGAATAAATCTTACCTTTTCATTATCCATTTCTGCTTGGGGATGGTGAGATAGGTTTTAATTTCTTTTAGACCATCTCCACGTCCCCTCAACGTGGGTTGACGTTGTCTCTATCTTGGCTTAGAGCTGTTAGATCTGCTAATAGACTGTCGGTCGCCATCTTAGAGGATGGCTCGACAGTCTCCACAGAAGCAACAGTTTCTTGGGGCTCCTCGGATGGGAGAGGGGGATCCATACTCGATCTCCTCCGTTCCGGGTCGAGTTTTTTTTGTTTTAACGATCATGAGGTGAACGCGTAGCTCATCCTCATAGATAGTTTTTCTAAGACTGCCGTTGCCTCATCTCCTATGCCGAAGACGAAGAGGTGTCCTTTAGGATTGACCTTGGGGTTTTGTTTTTCCAGCCGGGACATCCTCTTTGTCACCCAGGTCAGCGTGAGCTTCGTTAGGGACCCAAAGAGTGGCTTTTGTCAGCTGGGGGAGGTTGTCGACCTCGACGTTATGTATATCGGTTACACACTCCGTTACAACAAAACTTCGAAAAATAAACGGTTTTAAAGATTAAAACTAACTTTTCCGCATCTGTGGCCCTGAACAATATTCTATCATAAAATTGTTACTTGTATACAGTTCGGTAGATGTATCGTACTAACAAACCGAAATTTCTCCAAAAATAATCAAAAATGTATATCTGGATTTATAGAACCCGCTGTACTCGCTCTCATGTCAACTGAAAATCAAAAGGGTATATATAGAGACACCTTGAACATAAAATTGATCAATCGTATACTCTCTGGAGGCTGTATCGTGCTAACAAACTGAAAATTCTCCTAAAAGGACAAAAATTTGGTACTTCAAGTACCATAGCACGCGTTGTACTGGCTTTAGTAAGCTGAGTATCAATAGGGTTCATCTTTGAGACGTTCTAAATAATATACAATCATAAAATTGGTCACTTGTATATACTCCAGAGGCTGTATCGTGCTAACAAACTGAGACTTCTCAAAAAATGACAAAAATATCGTACTTAAAGTACTGTAGCACCTGTTGTATTGGCTCTGGTGACCTGAAAATCAATAGGCTTCATCTATGAGATGTCCTGAATAATATTCAATCATAAAATTGGTAACTTGTTGAACTCCGGAGGTTGTATCGTGCTAACAAGACATGTAAGAAAAAGTGGCCGACGACAACGACGACGTACACACAGGATTTTTTTTCTTAAAACCGTTTTTTCGTGTTGTTGTTGATGGAAAACGTAAAAAAAATTCAAAATTCCAACTTTTTTTGGTGTAGATCAATACTTTTCTCGCATATTAGATAGGTTGGGTGGAAAAGTAATACACTCATTAATTATTGTAATGAGTCGAACTTAATCGAAAAAAACTATGCGTCAAGATTGAAAAAAAGAGACGCTCAACTTTTGACAGTTATTGACATTTAGATTAATAAACAAACTTTAGTTTTCTTATATAACAAAACATAGATGTAGCAACGTATTGTAGAGTGGTGTGTTGACAAATAGTATCTACTAACTAATTAAAAACTTTCATATAGTTGCAACACTTCTCTTTATATACTAACCACTGGTGCCTGGGCCCATAACCTTTAGGTTAAGTAGTAACTTGTACTTCTGTGCTTAATACTTTTAATGAAATAAAGAAATAATAATATTTTAGAATGAAAGGTAAAGATTATTTTTATGACACTATCTCAACGTCAACGTGGTTGAAATACATATCATGTATATCCCCTATTTTTTAACGGAACGGAACTTCTCTTTTTGGGACTTGAACTTATTAAGTCAATATATAACAACAGTAATTAGGTAAATAAATGAAAAAAAATTCTGTAAATTGATACTGAGCTTCAAAAACTCAATCACTAAATTTGCACACAACTCTCAATAGAATTAAATTTTTAGAATATCCTTCAGACAATCCTGATCTATAAGTACCAACGTTTTTTCCTTCCCCACAATCCAGAAAGGACTATCTGAGGTTCGAGTAGTCAGAAACTTTTTTCCAGCTCTACAACCCCCGTATGTATCGAAATTCGGAAATTGCAGCATCCAGAACAACGGGAAAGTAATAAAACTCATAGAAAGGCGCCGAGATGTCCAGAGACTTTCCGTCTCGTTTGTAGTTCGTTTTACTGCGCATCGTAGAAATTGTTGGAAAGTGTATATTTTGTGTAAAAGATGCGGTGATCTCTGTAAATTTTAAAAATTTATTTAGTAATAATTGTTGGCAATATGGAGAAAAACAAACGAATTAAACTATTTTGGTTCGTAGTGATGTCTTTTAATTTTGTAAGTACCTACCACCATTTTATGTAAAATTATATTACACAAACTTTTATTGTTAATAATTTTATTGTTATATTTATTATTTCAATACGTTGACGGATAACAAATAAAAACGTGATAAAATTATAAATACGTACAAATACAATGGCGATTTAATTTAATAAACAGTGTATATCATTCAATAAATTCTAGAAAACAAGCAAAAACAATTAAAAAAATATACTTATAGTATTATTTTCGATTTTGTACTTCAATAGAAGACCGTTTAATGTTTCCCGAAATAGGGTTACTAAAAAATTAAAATACATTTATTAAAGTTATTGAAAACTTATTTTATTTGAAATGAATACTTTGGAAAATGGATTGAATGTATAGATATTTTCTATAATGCTCTCTCTAGGACAGGGATTCCTAAACTTCTCTATACTACGCCTTCTCTTGTTAATAATAAATTGTCCCACGCCCCCTCCTTACACAGTAAACTAAGGTATGAAAAAATAATAAATAAGCCTATTATGTTACTTACAAAACATTTATTTTTACTGTCACAACATTATGTTCCAATTTAACTTAACGTACTGGTAAGATAAAAAATAACTAGTGGGAAGGACGTACTCGCATTTTCTAAACTAGTATACCTATTCCTGGTTGTGTTTTAATAAGGGTACAGAGTAAGTAAGCAGCAACATCAAGTTTGTTACTTTGTTTTCTTTGCCACAAATGTTGGAAATGATTTTTCGCATAAATACACTTTGAAGCTAACTGTCCCGACCCTTACTTCGTGGAATCTACTCATATTAGTGTTTTAAATGAAACTCAACGTTTCTAGCTAATTCCACAACATAATGAAAAATGTTGAAAATTCTAAAAAATTGACAATTGTTTCGATAACTGAATATCATCGTCCGAATGACAGAAGTTACATTTCATTTGATGCCTACCTGATGTTTAGTAGTTATTTTTTTGGCTAGACCAAGAAGTGACCTACCTTGTGATTGACTTAATATATTGTAATGTTTTTCTTATTTATTTAGACAATAAACGGGTGGGATAAATTTTAAACACTCGTTATGGCTACTTACTAATTTATCGAAACACTAACTCACTAACACTTAATTTATATATACTTAACTAATCACTTAATTATTAATTTATATCAACATATATTCACTCAAACTAATTTATATAAACACTTTATATTCACTTATTTACTGTTTAACTCACGATGTCAAATTATAAACTAACTAACTCTTCCTGATCAGTCCCCTTATATACTAGTGCCTTTTGTAATAGAGAATTCCGGGCTGCGGCTTATACACACAAATAATTTTTCAGGCCTTTTCTAGATAACTCTGGTCACAAAAACCAGTTCTAGATAAGATAGTCTCAATCGTAAACAGTTTTTTTATAACTGCGTATCCGCCATAATTTTAACTATTATACCTGGCTTAGACAGGATCGGTTTTAGGGACTATACCAGTGTGCTGTTTCGTAACATTACCCCCTCCTTAAATGGAAGTTCCTCCTGGAACTTTTGTGTAGCCGAGACTGGATGTTTGAATCGGCAACTGGCCCCATTTATACACTTTCCGATCTTATGGAAATAGCAGGGCACCGTCTTCATCGGATACTGATAACGGGGGTTGTAGCTGCAAATTAATATCTGGACGCCGGTATCTTGAAAGATAATCTCTACCATGTTCCTGATGATTCGCCAATCCAACTGGTTACTCGCTATCTTAGGCATAGCCGGTTTCTTCACGTTGGATTACAACACATGGTCTCGGAGGTTTCGAAGTGCTTCCCACACATCGCGGTAGGTAGATCGATCTTGGAATTCATTTTTAGTTACCACGTAGAAGACGTACCGCGAATTATGTTTCAGTTTCAGTGTCTTACCAGGGGCTGGAATCTGGTCTTCAAGTTTTTCTAATTGCCCGAACTTCTTTCGAAAGACGGTTGCCAACCCTCGTGCGTTCTTGATACGGGCGGGGATGTTGTATGCCAGTGAATAGTCTTCCGGGAGAGTGAACAAATCTTGTTGTTGTTCCGAAGTGACTCCATATCTAGCTTTCCCGGTACCTCCATACGCGCCCATAAATTCATCGAAAGTGGGGTCAGACACATCTCGAATAAGGTTTACTCCTTTCTCTATGTCATGGTCTCCTTCGAATGGCGCTAGTCGGCTTCGGTGAACTACTTTTGGTTTTCCGTTGGGGATCTTGCTTATGCGATATAAAACATCATTGATCCTTTTCTTGATTAAGTATGGACCTTCCCAGGATTTTTGTAATTTTGAAGATAATCCTTTTCTCCTCGCCGGGTTGTGTAACCATACTTTGTCCCCTTCTTTAAAACCGCCTTCTGTGGCCTGCGTGTCGTACCGACTTTTCATTCTGTCGCTGGCAACTTGAAGATTTGTTTTAATGAATATCGTCCAGCCTTCTTCTCAATTGGATCACGTAGTCTTCGCCTGCTAGATCTTCTCCAGGCCGTCAGCCAAATTCCAAGTCACAAGGAAGCCTCATTTCACGTCCAAACAGGATTTTCGCAGGTGTTTCATCCGTGCACTCATTGACGGCAGATCGATAAGCCAATGCGAACAGGGAGAGATACTGGTCCCAATCTCTCTGATCGCTGGATACTACTTTGGACAGGTATTTTCCAATAGTCCTGTTCATTCTCTCGACCATTCCATCTGACTGTGGATGTAATGCTGTTGTTCTGGTCTTCTTCATTCCCAGCTTCTCGCAAATCTCCTGGAAAAGATTACTTTCAAAATTTCTTCCCTGGTCGCTGTGGACTTCCAAGGGCACTCCATATCGGCTGATAAATTCTTTCACCAATACATCTGCGACAGTTGTGGCCTCTTGATTCGTGATAGCGTAAATTTCCACCCACTTTGTGAAATAATCCATTACAACCAGTATGTATTTGCCACCATTTTCAGTCACTGAAAATGGCCCAGCGATATCTAAAGCAATCCGTTCGAAATGGCTTCCAACATTGTACTGTTTCATGGGTGCCTTTCTCTTGCGATGTGGTCCATTACTCGTAGCACAAGTCATACATTTCTTACACCAGTCCTTCACATCCTTAATCCAATAAAACCTTTCACGAACTCGCTGAAGGGTTTTCTTCACTCCCAGATGACCTCCCGATGGACTGTCGTGTAACTTCTTTAGTACCTCAGCTATTCTTGTTCTCGGGATAACTAGCTGTCTCCTCATCTCAGAACCATCATCTTTTTCAAGGACTCTTTTCAACAGCCCTTCTTCCAGGACAAGGGAGTCCCACTGAGCCCAATACGCCTTGAGTTTCGGTGAAAATCTTGACACTTCTTGCCAGGTAGGTCGCCGGTTTTCTTTCTTCCATTACCGGATCATCTTCAGGTGAGGATAATTCTCCTGATCTTCTCTGATCCTGGTGGGTGACCATTCCTCGTTGACTACAGTAGTTCTTGAAACTGCAGCTTCCCTAGATTCCACCTTGTTGCTGTGGGAGCAGTCTGTTGGACACGGCCGTCTGGACAGGGAGTCGGCATTTCGGTGACTCACACCAGCAGGATGTTCACCCCTGTCTGATTTCCCCTGTGACTGGAGTTCTTGGGTTACAGGAATCTTGGGGCGCTTAGACGGACTGCGGACGTGCTCTACCTCGCCACACTCCCGGCATTTGATCTTCTTCGGCATCTTGTCTCCCATGGCTTTCAACAAGTTGACGATCTGGTCAAGTTTGTTATCGTCATCTTCTTCCTGCATGGTCCTACCTTTGTTGTACCGCGTGCTTTTCTTGGCTGCTTTGCATTTAAGAGGTCCTTGGTTTGCAGGAGTCGTAGGACGCTTACACAAACTGCGTGCATGCTCTAGCTTGCCACAATTACAGCACCTGATTTTCTTCGGCTTCTTGTCTGCCATACCTTTTAACAAGTTGACCTGTATGGTCGTACCTTTGTCGTATGCCGAAGCCGTCGTATGCCGAAGCCATCTTGGCTGCTTCATATTCAACGGCAGCTGTCAATGCGTCGACTAAAGTTTTTGGATGGGCTAAACGAAGCGTCCTCTGCATATCGGGGTCACGTTAGCCATCAATAAAGGCCTGGATGCCCAGGCATTCCATTATGTTCTCTGGTGCTGACGGATAAGCAAATCGAACTAGTCGGGCAATGTCCACTTCATATTCTTGAAGGGATTCGTCACGCTTCCGCCTTCGATTCTTCAGCTGGAATCTGTACAACTGTTCCAAATGTTCGTGACCATATCGCATGTCCAACCTCTTCTTCAGCAGCTCGAAGTCGTCCATTTCTTCAAGCGGTATCGTCTGAAGTACATCTAAGGCATCTCCCCGAAGCGCGATAGTTAAGTTCACTGCCTTCTCTCTATCGGACCAATTATTCACTCTAGCGGCTGCTTCGAATTGTTTCACATAATTGGTCCACGACATTTTTCCATCAAACGTTGGGGCCTTGACTCGTGCAAAACTGCCGATGTCATCTGTCTTGGGTTGTGTTCCTGGCTTGCAGATCTCGATCTTCTTTTCTTCTGCTGAAGTGTCTTGTGTTCTTAAATCTGCAATCTTTGTCTCTAACCCCTTGATTTTCTCGTCCATCTGATTTCCCATCGTTGTAATCTTATTCTCCATGTCTGATTTTATTTTCTCGTTCATCGTTGTAATCTTATTCTCAATATCCGATTTCAGAGACGAAATTTTATTCTCGACTTCAGCAGCGATGTCATTTTTCAATGATAAGATATCTGCAGAAATATTATTCTTAATATCAGAAAAATCGTTCTTTATTGCAGAATTATCGTTTTTCACATTAGTTGAAATCTTCTCTTCCATGGCAGAAATATCGTTCTTCATTGCAGAAAAATCATTCTTCATATCAGAAATTGACGAGATTAATGTGGAAGCCTCGTCTTTGAATAAGAATGTTTCTGGATCCAAGCCTTCACTTTCCAGTGCCATTTGGAGTCTTTCTATTAATTCGCTCTTCTTACCGGACGTTTCCAACTCGCGATCTTCCAGTTCTGCTCTTAATTCCGCCACTTTCAGATCACTCAGTCTCTTGGCCATTTTGATGTAGCTATTTATTTATATTATCCCACTTCTGACACCAATGTAATGTTTTTCTTATTTATTTAGACAATAAACGGGTGCGATAAATTTTAAACACTCGGTATGGCTACTTTCTAATTTATTGAAACACTAACACTTAATTTATATATACTTAACTAATCACTTAATTATTAATTTATATTAACTGTATATTCACTCAAACTAATTTATATAAACACTTTATATTCACTTATTTACTGTTTAACTCACGATGTCAAATTATAAACTAACTAACTCTTCCTGATCAGTCCCCTTATATACTAGTGCCTTTTGTACTAGAGAATTCCGGGCTGCAGCTTATACACACAAATAATTTTTCTGGCCTTTTCTAGATAACTCTGGTCACAAAAACCAGTTCTAGATAAGATAGTCTCAATCGTAAAGAGTTTTTTTATAACTGCGTATCTGCCATAATTTTATCTATTATACCTGGCTTAGACAGGGTCGGTTTTAGGGACTATACCAGTGTGCTGTTTCGTAACAATATGTTAATAGGAAAAAGAAGATGTGATATTACAAATATTGAAGCTTAGATATTATTAGCCCTATGGTGATATCCTGGATATCATTTTTCCAATTAAGATCAGTATAACTGTGCAATGATATAAAAAACCAGGAAAACTATATCTGCTGATCTTTAAAATTATCACTTAAGAAGACAGTTTAATAGGGGAGAACTCCCTAGATTTATCTGTTCATATTATGGGTTTGTTAAGTGTCTTCTAATTTCCAACTCTTCAAGGAAATCCAGTTCTTGTTTCTTATCACAAATATGTAGTACTTCTAGTTCTGTGTTAGGTGTCAACGAATGGTTGGTGTCAAGTAGATGTTTTGCGTAATGGGATTTATCTGGTTGTTTTAATCTGTATGCTCGTAAAAGTTCACTGTATCACAAAAATACCAACATTAAAGAAATCAGGTATAAGTAAACTCAAATGTCCAGAATGTAATGCAGTTTATTTGGGTCAGACCCTTAGAAATTTTGAAATCCGATACAGTGAACACTTACGAGAATACAGATTAAAACCACCAGGTAAATCCCATTACGCAAAACATCTACTTGACTCCAACCATTCATTGACACCTAACACAGAACTAGAAGTACTACATATTTGTGATAAGAAACAAGAACTGGATTTTCTTGAAGAGTTGGAAATTAGAAGACACTTAAGAAACCCACAATATGAAGTCGTCAATGAACAGATAAATCTAGGGAGTTCTCCACTATTAAACTGTCTTCTTAAGATATAATTGTAAAGGCGAGATAGCAAACCAGACTTGATTATATCGGCTCTCATTAAATTCGTATTTTCTTTATCAAACGATTGAAGAAAATAGTGAAAAAGTTAGTGCTATGAAATCGATGCGTTAATGTAGAATGTAGAAAGAATATCTTTCAAAGCTTAGAGATTACCCAAATATCCATACAATACGTCATCAATACAATATACAGCAAGTTGAAAACCAGGTTCTTTAATTTATAAATTGTAACAAAACCTGTTCTAAATCGATAAAGTGATTTAGCTAATTACCTGACATCAAGAAGTTAAAACTAAAAACACAGGATCGTATATAGGAAATAACAGAGCAAATTAAATAAGTAGCAAAATGGAAAAAGTCTTGGAGAAATTGAACACTATGGATGAGAGAAATGTTCGAATGGAGCAAAAACTGGACGAAATTCAGCGAGAACTAACTGCCCTAACATTAGAAAATCTTGAGAGGAAGCAGGAGAATGAAGAACTTAAACAGGAGCTGGAGAAACAAGAAAAGAGAATCCAATTTTTAGAAAGAGAATTCCGCAGTAAAAACCTAATCATCTACGGAATAAATGAATCACATAACGAAGCTAATAGCATTCTACAAAATAAAATAAAAGAAGTAATAAATACATTAGAGGTGCAAATTAAAATGGAACACGATATAACGAATATCAGAAGATTGGGGAAGAAGAGGGACAATGCAAGTAGACCAGTACTAATAGAAATGGTTAACAAAACAAAAAAACTTGAAATTTTAGATCGGCTAAAAACTTAAAAAATACCCAGTGGAGTGTCAACGAAGACTTCCCAAAAGAAATTCAAATGCAAAGAAAACAACTTTTGGAACAGATGAAGATAGCTAGAACCGAAGGTCATAAGGCATTTTTAAAGTATAATAAACTTGTAGTCAGTGGAAAGGAATATGACGTAAGGAATGCTGAGGGTGGAAAAAGCTGCATAGAGAACCATCAAGAACATCCAAGAAAACAAAAGGAAGAACAGTAAGCGAGAGATCTCCAGCATCCGAAGATACAACTAGTGAAAATTCTTTAAAAAACCCGAAACTTGCATAAGAACAACCAAACCAAACCAAACTAATTACAATGATTTAAATAACTTGCCTTTTGTTAATATGATATTCTGGAATATGCAGGGCTTTAAAAATTTTAATAATTTTATTCAAGACCCATATGAACAATATGACTTTTTATGTTTATGCGAAACATGGTTGTATTCGGGCATAAAAGTACCTGACGCCTTAAGTAGTAACTATAGTATTGTTTATTCAGAAGCAATCCGGGAGAAGTCAGTAGGACATGCAAAAGGTGGTATAGTAATACTTTACAAAAATTGTTACAATTCAAAAGTTCTGGAAACTTCTCCCTGGTGGCTAATGTATCATTTTGAAAAATCTTCTTTTCAGTTTATTGTTTGTGTTGTATATTTTTCACCTAAATGTGAGTATGATGAATTGTTGCAAGCTTTTGGAATGTCACTTAATGCTATACTAGAACAATATCCTGATTGTTTATTTCTTATAATTGGAGATTTTAATAGTAGAATTGGCGAGACAAGTGAAATTCCAGAAGAAGTTGTAGCAAATACTCAATTTTCCCCAATATGCTAAGTTATGATAAAGTCAGTAACTATAAGGGTCATCGTCTTTTGGAATTTATGTCAGATAGAAACTTCTCGTTAATAAATGGTCATATAAAAACAGACAGACCTGCTAACTTCACTTTTTGTAATGCATTAGGGCAAAGTGTAATAGATCTCTGTTTCTGTAATACTGATAAGCTTGAATTAATTGAAAAATTTAGTGTTCCAGATGATCAATATTTGTCTGATCACTTTCCAATAGTTATATCCTTCGGCTCGGTAATAAGAAGCAATAATATTACTCCTACTAAATCATCCTTCACTCGCCTAAAATGGAACAGTTCGAAAGTAACTGATTTTAAATTGTCAATTCAATGCTTACCAATTTGAATGCCATTAATGATAATCTCTCTGAGCTCTCTATGCTGGCCCATAGTGTTATTAGTATCTTAAAATTAAGAGCTTTCGCATGCGGAGAATGAATAATAACACTATAATATGTATATACAATATAATAATATCAATTAATAACAAATATATATGTTCTAACTCAAATAACTGTAAATAATTACTGAAAATGCCGTATGGATTATTGTAATGAATGTAATGTATGTACCGAACCCTTGTGAAAAGATGTATCTTATGCACAATAAAATTTATCTATCTATCTATCTATCTAATTGTAAAGATCAGCAGATATGGTTTTCCTGTTTTTCTATATCATTGCACAGTTATACTGATCTTAATTGGAAAAATGATATCCAGGATATCACCATAGGGCTAATAATCTCTAAGCATCAATATTTGTAATATCACATCTTCTTCTTTTTACTATTAACATATGTTAAGTCAATCACAAGGTAGGTCAATTCTTGGTCTAGCCAAAAAAACAACTAGTAAACATCAGGTAGGCATCAAATGAAATGTAACTTCTGTCATTCTGACGATGATATTCAGTTATCGAAACAATTGTCAATTTTTTAGAATTTTCAACATTTTTCATTATATTGTGGAATTAGCTAGAAACGTTGAGTTTCATTTAAAACACACTTTGAAGTATTTATCCAAAATGATGATTCTACCATTTTGTCAAAGTTATATTTTACGGAAGAATCCATTTTTACTTCCAAACCTTCTTCTTGCAGTGCTTCTAGCAGAGAGTCGATGTTTACATGGGAAGGGTCAGTTGACAATAATACTGTTCTCCACGAAATTAATCAACCACCAAAAAATAACAAGAAGTTTCATACCAATTTTTCTATTCTTACGTCAGCCATTTTTAAATCTTATGGTATTCAAATAAGATATTTTTATATTGTTCTTTAAGTTAGACGTTAGACACCGAGTTAGAGGCAAGTCTACTTTAAAGCGTCCGTTAGGAATAGTTTGTAAATATGAGGTGAATATTGTTTCTGCTTTGAGGTCATCTTACAATTGATCGGGCATTATGAGTTCCTCTTGATTCCAAAATTTTTCTAACAACGTGTCTACTGTGGGTATTTGTGGTGGATCATTTACTATGGAGTGAAAAGAATGGGTCGTAGCGACGATCGGAGAGTCATTTCTGATACAAGCAGGGGGAACAGTGCCTGATTTTACCCAGCCAAGATAGGTGGATATAAGGGTAGGTAGATTTTTCCTAATTTGTGAATGCCAGGATAAAGTGATGTATAATAAATGTCAGCTCCCAGTAAAACATCTTTCTGTGGAAGGGTTCCAAAAGATTGATCAGCTAAAGAGGATAAAAGATGATGTGGTATGTTTAATGATTTTATATCAATCATGACTTGAGAAAGGATTCTTGTCATTTGCTTAACGACAGCACAAGTGGTTTCGAAACATGAAGAACAGAATAGAATATGAGGTCAAACATAGTGTTACGAAACAGCGCACTGGTATAGTCCCTAAAACCGACCCTGTCTAAGCCAGGTATAATAGTTAAAATTGTGGCGGATACGCAGTTATAAAAAACTGTTTACGATTGAGACTATCTTATCTAGAACTGGTTTTTGTGACCAGAAAAATTATTTGTGTGTATAAGCCGCAGCCCGGAATTCTCTAGTACAAAAGGCACTAGTATATAAGGGGACTGATCAGGAAGAGTTAGTTAGTTGATAATTTGACATCGTGAAATAGACAAATAAATAAGTGGATATAAATTAATTAAGTGTTTATATAAATTAGTTTGAGTGAATATACTGTTGTTATAAATTAATAATTAAGTGATTTGTTAAGTATATATAAATTAAGTGTTAGTGATTAGTTTAGTGTTTTAAATAAATTAGTAAGTAGCTATACCGAGTGTTTAAAATTTATCCCACACGTTTATTGTTTAAATAAATAAGAAAAACATTACATTGGTGTCAGAAGTGTGATAATATAAATAAATTGCAACGTAAAAATATCCAAGAGACTATGTGACCTCAAAGTGGCGGAGCTAAGAGCAGAATTGGAAGATCGTGAGTTGGAAACGACCGATAAGAAAAGTCAATTAGTAGAAAGACTTAAAGTGGCACTGGAAAATGACGGCTTTGATCCAGAAACAGTTTTATTTAATGACGAGGCTTCCACCTTAATCTCGTCAATTTCTGCTAACATGGACGAGAAGATTTCCACTATGAACAATGATATTTCTACTAATATGGGCGAGAAGATTTCCACTATGAAAAATGACATTTCTGCCGATATCTTATCGTTAAAAAATGACTTTGCTGCTGACGTCGAGAATAAAATTTCGTCTCTAAAATCAGACATTGAAAACAAGATGACAACGATAGACGAGAAAATCAAGGAATTGGAGAGAAATATGGCAGATTTAAGAACACAAGACACGCCAGCAGAAGAGAAGAATATTGAACATATAAAACCCTGCAAGCCAGAAATAAACTCCAGGATAGAGGACATTGGCAGTTTTGCACGAGTCAAGACCCTAACATTCGACGGAAAGACATCGTGGACTAATTATGTGAAACAGTTTGAAGTAGCCGCTAGAGTGAATAATTGGTCCAACAAGGAGAAAGCAGTGAACTTAACCATCGCGCTTCGGGGAGATGCCTTAGACATACTTCAGACGATACCACTTGAAGAAACAGATGACTTCGAGCAGCTTAAGAAGAGGTTGGACATGCGATATGGTCACGAACATCTAGAACATTTGCACCAATCCCAGCTGAAGAACCGAAGGCAGAAACGTGATGAATCCCTTCAAGAATATGAGGTGGACATTGCCCGACTAGTTCGGTTTGCTTATCCGTCAGCACCAGAGAACATGATGGAATGTCTGGGCATCCAGGCCTTTATTGATGGCTTACGTGACCCCGATATGCAGAGGACGCTTCGTTTAGCCCATCCCAAAACATTAGTTGACGCATTGACAGCTGCTCTTGAATATGAAGCAGCAACGAAGGCTTCAGGATATAACAAAATTAGGACCATCCAAGAAGAAGCTGACGAAGACAGATTTGACCAGTTCGTCAGTTTAATAAAAAGTATGATGGACAAGAAGCCAAGAAAAATCAGATGCTGGAATTGTGGCGAGCTAGGGCATGTACGTAGTTCGTGTAAGCGCCCCAAGACTCCTGCAAACCAAGAACCCCAGTCACAGGAAAGCTAGAACGGGTCGGCTACGAGGGGGCAGCACCGACCCATGACCGTTCCAAAGACCCTCTCATACTGATAGCTTCTCTCAGATGTCGCAACGACAGTCTATATGTAGATGGAGAAGTAAATGGCAAGAAATATGCTCTGCTGGTTGACACTGGAGCAACAAGAACCATTATACGACCAGAAATAATAAGCTCTAAGAAGAAGCTTTTACCAACGAGACTGCGACTGCGGACCGCCACAGGCGAGAGTGCCAACGTTTACGGTGAAACACAAATCCAATTGGGAATTGGCGCAGAAAAGTTCACGCATACGGTAATCGTAGCTGACATTGAAGAAGACGTGATTCTGGAAATGGACGTAATGAATGTACATGGTTTCCAATTAGACTTCAGAAACAGAACCATAAAAGTGGGTTCCGAGGAGGTATTCCTTCATCCATATGAAGGCAGCGCGGTGTTGGCAGCTGTACAGGAAGATACCGTTCTACCTGCACGTAGCGAAACCATGATAGTAGCACGGCTACAGGGAATCATGGAGGAAGGTACACCGGTTATGATGGAGCCAAGGAACCACGACGAAGAGGTTGGAAAAGGAGTACTAATTGGAAAAAGATTGGTTACGTCGGCAAACGAGATCCCAGTACGTGTGATAAACGTGAATGATTACCCAGTTACCATCAAGAAGGAAACCAAGATTGGATCCTGCGTACCAGTGACGTCTATAGTTCGTCAAACAACGACTACTGACAATTCTAACGCCAGATTCGAACAGATGTTATCAGTAGCTGGTCAATTTTTAGATCGAGCTGAAAAAAAGAGAATGAGAGAATTCCTCTTGCAGTATCGAGACTTATTCGTACCAAAAGGAGGAAAGACTGGCAGATCATCAGCCGTCAAACACAAAATCGATACTGGTAATGCTAAGCCAATTAGACAATCAGCTCGAAGACTTCCACGAGCGAAGAGAGAGGAAGCTGAAAGAATAATTAGAGAGATGGCAGAAGACAAAGTAATAGAACCATCTACTAGTCCATGGGTTTCTCCAGTAATGATCGTCAAGAAAAAGGATGTAACTACGAGATTCTGCGTGGATTATCGCCAGTTTGACAACGTGACGAAGAAAGACAGCTATCCTTTGCCTCGAATTGACGATACGCTAGACACTTTGGCCGGCAGCAAACTGTTTTCCACCTTGGACCTGAAGTCTGGTTATTGGCAAGTGGAAATGGACAAAGAGAAGACTGCTTTTACCACCGGATCTGGATTATGGCAATTCAACGTCATGCCATTCGGGCTTTGTAATGCGCCTGCGACATTTGAAAGACTCATGGAAAATGTCTTGAGAGGGTTGTCTTGGAAGACATGCCTGGTCTATTTGGACGACATCGTCGTACTGGGGAAGACATTTGACGAACATCTGAAGAATTTGGAAGACGTATTCAGACGACTCCAAGCTGCCCAGCTCATGTTAAACCCGAAGAAATGTCAGCTGTTCCAAAACCGTTTCAACTATCTAGGTCATATAGTGAGCAATGAAGGAGTGGCGGTGGATCCAGAGAAAATTGCTTCCATTCAGCAATGGCCGCATCCAACCGATAAACATCAAATTAGGAGTTTCCTTGGACTTTTCACGTATTATAGAAGATTTATCAGGAAGTTTGGAGATATTGCCAAACCCCTAACGCGACTTACAGAAGAAGCAAGAACTTTCCAATGGGACAAAGACTGTCAAACGGCTTTTGAAACCTTGAAGAGGCATTTAACCTCGGCGCCGATATTAGGATATCCAATACCAGAGGGAGACTTTATTCTTGACACTGACGCAAGCAACGTAGGAATTGGTGGAGTGTTCTCACAGATCCAAGGAGGACAAGAAAGAGTGCTGGGTTATTTCAGTAAAGTCCTCTCCAAACCAGAACGAAACTACTGCGTCACAAGAAGAGAACTTTTGGCAGTAATGAAGTCCGTGGAACACTTTTACCAGTATCTCTATGGTAGGAATTTTTTAATCCGGACTGATCATGCAGCACTCAAGTGGTTGATGCAGTTCAAGAATCCCGAGGGCCAGATCGCTGGATGGATTGAACGACTTCAAGCATACGATTTCAACATCGAACATCGAGCTGGTGTGAGTCACCGAAATGCCGACTCCCTGTCCAGACGGCCGTGCCCAACAGACTTCTCCCACTGCAACAAGGTGGAATCTAGGGAAGCTGCAGTTTTAAGAACTACAGTAGTCAACGAGGAATGGTCACCCACCAGGATCAGAGAAGATCAGGAGAATGATTCTCACCTGAAGATGATCCGGCAATGGAAGAAAGAAAATCGGCGACCTACCTGGCAATAAATGTCAAGATTTTCACCGAAACTCAAGGCGTATTGGGCTCAGTGGGACTCCCTTGTCCTGGAAGAAGGGCTGTTGAAAAGAGTCCTTGAAAACGATGATGGTTCTGAGATGAGGAGAAAGCTAGTTATCCCGAGAACAAGAGTAGCTGAGGTACTGAAGAAGTTACACGACAGTCCATCGGGAGATCATCTGGAAGTGAAGAAAACCCTTCAGCGATTTCGTGAAAGGTTTTATTGGATGAACAGCTCCGACGATGTGAAGGACTGGTCTAAGAAATGTACGACTTGTGCTACGAGTAATGGACCACATCTCAAGAGAAAGGCACCCATGAAACAGTACAATGTTGGAAGCCCTTTCGAAAGGATTGCTTTAGATAGCGCTGGAAAATGGTAGCAAGTACATACTGGTTGTAATGGATTATTTCACAAAGTGGGTGGAAATTTACGCTATCCCGAACCAAGAGGCCACAACTGTCGCGGATGTATTGGTGAAAGAATTCATCAGCCGATATGGAGTGCCCATGGAAGTCCACAGCGACCAGGGAAGAAATTTCGAAAGTCATCTATTCCAGGAGATTTGCGAGAAGCCGGGAATGAAGAAGACTAGAACAACAGCATTACATCCACAGTCAGATGGAATGGTCGAGAGAATGAACAGGACTATTGGAAAATACCTGTCCAAAGTAGTATTCAGCCATCAGAGAGATTGGGACCAGTATCTCTCCCTATTCGCATTGGCTTATCGATCTGCCGTCAATGAGTCCACGGGTGAAACACGTGCGAAAATCCTGTTTGGACGTGGAATGAGGCTTCCTTGTGACCTGGAATTTGGCTGTCGCCCTGGAGAAGATCTAGCAGAAGACTACGTGATCCAATTGAGAAGAAGGCTGGACGATATTCATCAATTAGTTCGAACAAATCTTCAAGTTGCCAGCGACAGAATGAAAAGTTGGTACGATACGCAGGCCACAGAAGGCGGTTTTAAAGAAGGGGACAAAGTATGGTTACACAACCCGACGAGGAGAAAAGGATTTTCTCCAAAATTACAAAAATCCTGGGAAGGTCCATACTTAATCAAGAAAAGGATCAATGATGTTTTATATCGCATAAGCAAGATCCCCAACGGAAAACCAAAAGTAGTTCACCGAAACCTACTAGCGCCATTCGAAGGAGACCATGACATAGAGGAAGGAGTAAACCTTATTCGAGATGTGTCTGACCCCACCTTCGATGAATTTATGGGCGCCTATGGAGGTACCGGGAAAGCTAGATATGGAGTCACTTCGGAACAACAACAAGATTTGGTCACTCTCCCGGAAGATTATTCACTGGCATACAACATCCCCGCCCGTATCAAGAGCGCACGAGGGTTGGCAACCGTCTTTCGAAAGAAGTTCGGGCAATCAGAAAAAACTTGAAGACCAGATTCCAGCCCCTGGCAAGACAGTGAAACTGAAACATAATTCGCGGTACATCTTCTACGTGGTAACTAAAGATGAATTTAAAGATCGATCTACCTACCGCGATGTGTGGGAAACACTTCATAACCTCCGAGACCATGTGTTACAATCCAGCGTGAAGAAACTGGCTATGCCTAAGATAGCGAGTAACCAGTTGGATTGGCGAGTTATCAGGAACATGGTAGAGGTTATCTTTAGGGATACCGGTGTCCAGATATTAATTTGCAGCTACAACATCCGTTATTTCCATAAGATCGGAAAGTGTAGAAATGGGGCCAGTTGCCGATTCAAACATCCAGTCTCGGCTACACAAAAGTTTCAGGAGGAACTTCCATTTAAGGAGGGGGTAATGTTACGAAACAGCGCACTGGTATAGTCCCTAAAACCGACCCTGTCTAAGCCAGGTATAATAGTTAAAATTATGGCGGATACGCAGTTATAAAAAACTGTTTACGATTGAGACTATCTTATCTAGAACTGGTTTTTGTGACCAGAGTTATCTAGAAAAGGCCAGAAAAATTATTTGTGTGTATAAGCCGCAGGCCGGAATTCTCTAGTACAAAAGGCACTAGTATATAAGGGGACTGATCAGGAAGAGTTAGTTGATAATTTGACATCGTGAAATAGACAAATAAATAAGTGGATATAAATTAATTAAGTGTTTATATAAATTAGTTTGAGTGAATATACTGTTGATATAAATTAATAATTAAGTGATTAGTTAAGTATATATAAATTAAGTGTTAGTGATTAGTTTAGTGTTTTAAATAAATTAGTAAGTAGCCATACCGAGTGTTTAAAATTTATCCCACCCGTTTATTGTTTAAATAAATAAGAAAAACATTACAATAGAGTCAACACTTTGATTATTGTTACAAATGCTAGATACCCATAAGGGTTGCTTGAAAGTTGTTTTAGTTGATTTAGTAAGTGAGAGCAGATAAAAGACTGCCTGGGTCTAGAAGGGATCGAGCTTTGATTGCAGGGCCTGATTGAGGGTAAATTAAAATATTAGCTGTGGCGAGAAGCATGTAGATTGTTTAATTTGGGAGAAGGTGTGAATTATTCTCTCCTTGCGGAGTGAAATAATCGGTTCTAAATGGGATTGGGAATGTTGTACTGAAGATGCATGATCTGACTGAGTGGAATTTCTGTTGAAGAATCTCGTATCAGTATTTTGTCTATGGGGAGGATTGTTTAAGTGAAGTAGTGTGTGATACCTTTTTTGGCAAATGGAACAAAATTTAACAGATACACAATTAAGGATTGTGTGTTTGGAACCTAGACACCCGATGCACATTTTATTTTCTGTAACATATTTATCAGGTATGAAAAGATTTCCAAATTGGGAGCAAATGTAAATTTTGTGACCTGTTTTCTTGCAGAGGGAGCATCTTGAAAAGTAATTGGAATTATGAGCTGCACTCGAAGAAGGTTGGTTACGTTGATCATTGTTGCGTGGTGAGTTAGGTAAGGTTTGATCAAGGAGTGAGTGTTGATTTATAAATAATGTTACTCTGTTGTGTGGTGTGATTACATTAGAAGACTGACTACGATGCGGATGGGATTAATCAGGTTTAGGATCTTGGGTGAGTAAGTTTTCCAAAACAGTACATTTCTTCTCCAAGAAGTCAAAAAATCATCGTAAGTGATTAAATTTTGATCAGTCTCTTTTTCTTCAAGAGATCTTTTAGTGCCATAGTCTAATTTAGTTTTTAAAATATGAACAATCAAAGCATCAAATAAATCTTTCTTATAATGTTTAAATTTACTAATGATTTTACTATAGCACTAGCTTCAGACGTAAAGGCTCTTAATTGCTATGCAGAACAATGATTTCTTGGTTTTCTAGTTATTTGCTATTATTTATTTTCATATCAGCTTCAAAAATTGTTTACGGTTGATTCCAAATTAGTATCATGCATTCGTTAGTGTTTTTCAGGACCGAATATGTTTAATGCTATTAATTTCGTTAGTACAGGGTGTCCAGTTTTTGTGTGTTTTCATGTACCAGCTTGTAAATAAAACAACCATGGCATTTTCCTAGTCTTCAGAGATACGTTAAACATATGTTGAACAGTTTTACAAAATTCACATCTTCAATACTTATCTCTGACATTTAATATTCATAATTCTTCAATTTTTGTCTCGTTTTCTCTTTTAACTTTTCATTTTATACTTTAGATCATTGAATACCAACGGGGGCGATACCGCCCCCCTGTGGGCGCTGCAGCCTTTTAGGGGAGCGGTAGCGGATTCAGAAGCAAATAATAAGCAGTCAAGAGGAATGGTGAAATAAAAATGATTTAATAAGGGTTAATAAGCAGTTTTAAATTAGCATTAATAATAATACTAATAATTTCTTTTAGTTCAGAATAGAAGCATATGACTTGTCCTCGCACGTTGATAAGCGAACGCGGGATGTTCATATAAAATAACATGTTTCGACATGTTCGCACACAGACAAGTTGAATCATGCACGAAATGAAACGTATAAAAGCAACAGCTCTACGAATTTTTTGTTAGTTAGTGTTATGTGCTTGGCCGCGATATATAGTCGTGAATCATAAGCTCTGCCGTAGTAAATAATCGTGAGTGGTGTGTCATTTTATAAACATTACTATCTATAAATCTATTGAGAATTTAATTTTCGTATGAAAATGGCTGAATCTACTTCTAAATTAAAAAAGAAATGCCGGCAATCCAGTATTGAATATTTAAAATATGGATTTGCGGAATCTTCTACAAAAAAATCATTACCTTTGTGTTTAATTTGCCGAAAAGTTTTTTCAAATGAAGCTATGAAACCTTCTAGGCTACAAGAGCATTTACATAAAATGCATCCTGATAAGAAGAAAAAAGATATATGTGTTGAAATGTTTGTTCTCCTCTATAGGGGGCGGTGGCCCAGAAAAGGTTGGGAACCACTGCTTTAGATTCATATAAGTTTATGTAAAACGCCTCAAGTACTATCAATATTTGTGTTCCACCTTCTATAATATTGCCCGTGGTCTTCCTCATCTTCGTTATTTCTTACCTCGGAGTTCTGCCTTTTATATATATTCATGTTATTGTTGTTTTCAAACAGTGATTATCTATTCTTAGTATTATTTTGTAATTTTTTTAGAATTGTAATGTTTTTCTTATTTATTAAAACGTTTTATTACGGGTGGGATAAATTCATACACACGATAGGTTCACTTACTTAATTTAATTATTCACTAAACTACTCACTAATTTATATTATATATATTCACTTAAATTAATTTATATAAACACTTCACTACTTTATATTCACTTATTTACTGTTTATCTCACGATGTCAAATTATGAACTAAAACTAACTCTCCATGGTCGGCCCTTTATATATTATTGCCTTTTTTACTAGATAATTCTAGATTGCGGCTTACACAAAAACAATTGGCTTTGGCATTTTCTAGATTAGACTTTTCACAAAAACAATGACTAGATAGGATAGTCACAATCGTAAACAGTTCTAAGAAATCCCTATAACAGTATGGTATTTCCGTGTAGTCTATTGTGTGTTTCATTCATAGACTCAATTTGCTATCCTAAGTTTCGTTAAGTTCTTTATGTATTTTTCGTTTTCACTCTGTATCTGACCTTTGTTTACTCTGCTAATTGTTTTCCTCTTTTTCTGGGTCCTTCTATTCTAGAATATTTATGAACATTTTACATCTGATCATTATGTGGAAATTTCCAATGGCCGCTGAGTTTCACACATTAATGTATTAATTTACGACTGTTAATTTTAACCTTAATTTAAATTTCCAGATTTTCGGAGTAACTGGTGTAATAATATGTAGCTTCAAAATAAAACACTCAGATGACGAAGAAGTTCAAATCGGATTCTTCAAGCTATCAATGCTGTTTGCTGCGTGCAATCTTATACTTAGTGTGTTACTTTTAATTGCAGTTCTAAAGGTAAGTAAAATAATCAATTTTTAGGATATGTTAGCAGCGTATAGGCCACTTCTAAGACCATGTCCAGCGCAAAACAAAAATGGCGTCTGGTGAGCAAACAGTCTCAAAGTAAACATATAAAATACCGTGTACTGAAAGCAAACTTTCTTATTCCTGACTCGTTTTGTTTCCCTAATAATACAAGCCATGACTATAAACACAATATCGGACAATTATAGAAAATTGCTGGATGAGCATCCAGATGTTGCTGCTCGATACAAGGCTAAAATATCGAAAATTAATGGAGTTGATCCATTTTCATTAGAGGAAGAGAATGTCAACTTCCAAGCTAGAAATTTTCCACCAGTGACCAGCATGTATATAAAAATAATTTTCGCGCCCCTTAAGGCATTTTGGATAATGTTATTTTATTTATTTTTTTGAAAGTAGGTAGGTAGGTAGGTGTTTGAAATAAAGCAAAAAACTGAACTTTAGAAGTCATATTTTGTAGACTGAAATATCAAAATGAAACATAACAAAATAAATTCTTGTTCACACCCATTTTAAAGTATTTACTTAACTAATGGGGTACTAGAAAATAACGGTGGCACTGAAATCTTTTGTGGCCAACACATCCACAATTGTAGAACTTACCTTGAAATTTGTTATTATTCAGTCTTCAGCCTGCATGCTGTTATTGAGAGAAAAATACGTTTTGAGAATGCCCTTCATTACTTGCATTTTTGTTTTTCTTTTGCCTCTCTTCTTCAGCTAGTAATTTACTCTTAATAAAATCTAGTGTCAGTACTGATGATGCATCATCTTCATAAAATACAACATCCAATGCCGTTACAATAGGTTGGTAACTATCAGGAATGCTCGCTTACAAGTGTGTGATGGTTTCTATTTTATCCATCTTTCCGCCGCCCCCTTCTATTTCCGTCATCGTCTTTTCAAATTCTATTAGGTATTAATTCAAAGGTGTTTCACCATTGTACCTCAGTGTCCTCAACTTTTTCTGCAATTGTATTTGAGTGACAATACCTGTCTTCTGATCCATAATTTCTCATGCTGTATGCTTTTCTTTTATCATCTCTAATACGTTGTCTCCTAGACACTGAACAATGATATTACGCGACTTTACATCATTCTTCTTAAATACTTCAATTAGTTCTGGTTCTTCTGGCTCATCTATTGTTAACACATCCAAAACTGCATTCTGTTCAAGAATAAATTTAACTCTGTATACTTAGTAAATCCACTACCACTAAAAGGTTTAATACTTCCATAGTGTTGGTTGGGTATTACCCCCGCTATTTTCTCATTTTTACCGGTAATTATTCAACTAAATCTTTTGGATACTCTGCCGTTATTTTTAACGCAAACACAGTAAAACTATTACTGAATTACTGAGCCCATAACCTATTGTATTTCAGTATGCAAAAGAAGCAACTTTCTCTGAACTAATTACTTTATTTAGTAAAATGTTTAACTAAAACATGGCAGGGACAACAAAAGGAACTTGAACAACTCCTGACATAAAAAGGAAAAAAGAATTGACATATGGCGTTTACAGTTGCCAACTTAAGTTTACTACACTAATGATAGCTTTGCATGAGTGTTGGATTGTATATTCAATATATATAACTCATATTCACAGAAGGAATTCAGTTTTAATTCAATTTATCATGCAACTCCGAAGGTTTGCCTAAAAAACCTATCAGTTATATCCTTACGCTAATGAATTAGTTCACCCGATTTCGAGCAAACCCTTGCATTCTTGATTTTTGCATCCTATAAGTCTTCACGCCTTGAGCTATCGTCGGAGGGCAGATAATTATTTGATATCAGTTATATGTTTAAACGATAAAACTTGTGGAATTCTATAATATAGTTTATTTACGTTAAAAAGACTTTAGGTTTGTTCTCACACGAGTTTCAAACCATCAGAAACACTCAGGATTCTGCGCAATCCATTTCATCGCATTCATACATAAGTTTTTGATTGTTTGAAAACAGCTGGACGTTGGACAGTTGTAAAACCATTAGTCAAACCTGTGTGAACATCCTCCAGCTGTTTTCAAACAATCAGAAACGTATGTATGAACGCGGAGAAATGGATTGCGCAGAATCCTGACTGTTTCTGATAGTTTGTGACTCGTGTGAGAACAAACCTGATGACGTTGCAAAACAAAATATTGTGATGTTGCCAACCTGTAGTTTTTTCCTTTACTTAACGAAAAACTAGAAAAGTCAATCTGATGTTAGATTGACAGTTCTTCGTTTTCATTGTTCCGTGCCTCGTACGGCGTAAGTCAAAAATATTTATTTAAAAATAAAAAGCTTGTATGATAGGCTTGATTAATTTAATATAAATATTTATTCATGAAAAATTATCGATAAGATACAAGAAACAGTAACAAATCATTCTATATTCGAATTAACATTTAATTATTTTACATAGAAGAGGGTTAAATGACGAACTGTAGGTCCTTATACCTTATTCTATGCTCTATAGAACTATCTTCAAGAGCACTGCAAGGGTTTACGCTAAAAGGAATCTATATAAGCTGTAATCATCATCATGCAAATTTAAATATTGTTTATTTATACAATATCTATTATATTTATTATAATAAAAATAGAATGGAAAAGAAAAATATAGATACACAAAATAAAATTTTGTTACAAGATATAAAAATGAAAAATCTCCTATTTTATCAGTATTATTTATGTAGAGATGCTGTGGTCGTTGTTTTAATTTGTGTATTATAAAAAAACTGTACCTAATTAATTTAATAATAGTTATTAGTGATTTTGAAAAGGTGGAAATAAAGCAAATTGTATGAAAATATACAAAAAATAAAACACAAAATTTCCACTACTCCACTACAAAATCATCACTATCTTCATCGTCACTGTCAAAATTAATAATAAGTGGAGGCGCATCCTGTCTATCAAATACTACTTCTCTATCCCACCCATCTTGTATAATTTTTTCAGTGTGCTCTACTGTCTTTGACCAAATATCAGGACTCATTTTTTGTAAAGACTTTTTCCATACACCTATTGGTTGTTCTGTTGAAGAACCATCAGTTCCCACATGATCTCTATAATTTTTTTTAACTATGCCCCAAATATGTTCAATTGGGTTGAACATACAGTGGTAAGGGGGAAGTCGAAGCACTTTGTGACTATATTTTTCAGATAATATGTTAGCTTCATATACTGTTGGTGGTTTATTCCTACAAAAATGCATATATTTAAACAAAATAAGTTATCTAAGTATTGCCATAACATATTGAGAAATGTTTATATGAACTTACCGTTGTACTAAATTCAATAATTGGGTTTTTAGGAAAGTATTTTCAAAAGGAATATCATTTTGTATCAACCAGTTTTGTATATCAGCCTTTTTGGTAGCTGTTAATCTTTATTGATCACTGTTCTGTGATAACTTGCATTATTCATTACAATTGTGGCAGGTTCTTCCAAGTTCACTAAAAGCTGGTATTCAAACCAATTAAAAAAATTTCTTGGTTCATTTTACCGTGGTAATCACCATCTTGTTTTTTGGAAAAAAAACCAGCCCTGCTCCAGGAATAAATCCAGAAGAGGAACCAGCATGCAATACTATATACCTACAATAAGGAAATAACAAATTACTACTAGCTTTCCTAGATAGACTGCATAGCTCAAAACAACTATCAATAATTATATAGATTTAAATAAAATAGTGTAACTAGTAAATATTTGAAAAGGTCTTAAAATGGCAGGATTGTTAGTACATCATAAATTAATTGCTAAATTTTATTATTCAATTACCTTGGACCATCAATTTTGGTTTTTTTCACGCTTCTATGATTAGAATCTTACCAAGAACGTCCAACAGCACCGTCTTTAAATATCCAGGTCTCATCCAAAAACACAAATTGATATAAACCTTCCCTTTTTATCTTGACATATTCATGTAGAAAATGTACACGTTTTAATGCAATGTGTGGCAACTTCATTAAACCACGTCGATGATCATCTTTTTGGTATTTGAATCCAATATTTTTCACTATCTTCCAGAGTGATGTTAAACAACCATTAAAGAGTTCACGCTCTTGGAGTTTGTCTCTTAAAGTTTTCAAGGTTATGTGTTCCTCTGAAAAAATATTGTGTTAATTATTTGTGAATAAAATAAATCAGTAAATTAAACATACTCACTGTTTCCATATATTTCGTATATAACATTTCGGAAAGCATTTTGATCAAAGTTATCAATTTCAACAGTAGGTTTTATGCGTTGTCTCTTTTTAGGTGGGCTTTTAGGCTGTTCACCTCTATTATGCTTGGCGGCAATACGGTTATCAGTGGTAACGCTAAGTTGTAAATCTTCTGCAACTCTCTACAATATAATTACTTCAATTTAGGAAAGAATAATATATTATCAAGTTTAATTAACCTAACCTAACATTAAAAACATTTAATCATTTACATTTAAATATGTAACAATAATAATAATAATTATGAATACAAATAAGGAATACTTACGTCTCTTACAGCAGTAAGCGGGCCCCCATTTCGGCAATCTCGTACAAAATAGCTCAACAAAGATGTTACCATCTCTTGACATTTTCTGTTCAGCTGCTTCGGCATTTTGTTAACAGCACACTGCAGATTTGCCTAAATAATTAGTTATGAAAATAACTGTTCTTTTAATCTTAAAGAAGCAATGAATTTAAAAGCCCCCAAAAAAAATGTAAATGTTAGACGATGATCGAATGTCAATAAACGTCAAAACAAACTGGGGAATTTTACCAGTTGATTTGACAACGACTTGAAGTTTTGCCAACCCGTTAGCTGCAAATTGCCCTGGCTGTTGAGGAAAGTAACTTAAAATGACATCATCGTCTTTTTTTCGTAAATAAACTATAGTTAACATTATCTCGTTTACTTGCTTCCACACTGAACGACACAAAAGACAAAGGCACCCTTATTGGTTTTAATTTGACAGATCGCTGGAGTAGCCTATTTATTATCTTTTTATTCAGAAAAGTTTGCGCATAACCTAAAATTACATAAAATGTAACAAAATATGGTGGTATAGTTACATCTTATCAATTTTCTGTCAAATACCTCATTCAAAATTTATTGTATTGTTGCGCTATAGTGAATAAGTGGCACTATCTAAAAATGGTAATAATTTTTATCGTAAAAATTATTTTGCAATAAGATTTTCATTAAAGTAGAAGAGACAAATGGTACTAACGATTAACATTCTACATAATACATCAGCCATTAATGAAATTCTGATACGTACTTGCACTCAATAATGAAATAAGAGTTTTCTAAAACACAGTACCTGCAGTGTTCTGTGAAGTAGGTACTGTTTCCATTGACTAAAAATGTTCTTTCGAGCTACTAATTTTTCATTACAGCTAAACACAGATCGGTTTCTACTGCTGTACGTACTTCAGCTGCTGCGTGAGGTTTCTTGTAACAGTGTATTGTGTATTTAGGCACATTTTGAGAGCACAATTAAATTACTTTTATGAAGAAGAATATTTTGGCAAAAACTCCATAAAAAACTTATCCGCATAGTTCGTAGGTACCTGGGAAATGACACTGTTGAAGTGAAATACCCTGTACATTATAACAAATTTCAATCTATCGAGATGAGCCGGCCTTAACGATATATTAAAAATCTAAATGAACCTGATACCTTACATACAACCTTACCGGTTTCGTGTTTGATTGGGTAAAATGGTGAATGAGCTTTAAGCACCTTCACCAAATTTATGATTAAGTATCTAGAATCAAAAAGAAAGAAAAAGGCACTATAACATTGGTAAATGGGAATATATTGATATATAGCGAAGTAAAGCAAGACGAATGGGCATTGTCAGAGCGGATTGTATCATAAATAAAAACATGGAAAGGCACATACATGGTTGGGATGCAATAACGGGAATTATTAGCAATAGAGATAAAAGCAGTCTAAATACCCAAAAACAGTTGTAGTATAATATTAGGGGACTGTAATAGTAGGTTTGGCATAGAAAATCAAAGGTATAGAAATATATTAGCAAGTAATAAATACTAATGGAAAGAGAGTGCTGCATTTTTGCATGATAAATAAATTAGTAATAACAAATACGTTATTTTAGCATAAAAATATACATAAATATACCAGAGAGGTAAAAAGTAGAGAAGAAAAATCAATAATAGACTGTATATGTACTAGTAGAAAAGAACAGAAGTACAAGTTACAAAAGTAGAAAAACGACTAGAGATAGGCAGTGATCATTATGTTGTGAGCTTAATAAAAGAGTATATAATGAAAAAAAAACAGAAATACAGCCCAAAAAAGAAGAATAGGAAACAATAACAACATGTAAGTTAAAAAACAAAGAAATAGTAAAAAGGATGAAATATACTTTAGCAAAAAATTAGAGGATGTGGGGAAACAGCAAAACAATGACATTGAAATCGTTTGGAATTAAATGAAAAATGCGATCACAGAAACAGCAAAGAAGTACTTAAGTGGAATAAACAAAACACCAAATTATAGACCACAAACTGCATGGTGGACTTTGACAAAATTAGAAACCAAATTTAAAGAAAAAGATGTAGAGAAATTACTTACCTAGGGGCTAGGAAAATAGAGTAATATGAAAAATATAAAACCAAGACAAAGAAAGTCAAAGAATTAGTAATAAATGCAAAAGAAGATCAATGGAAAAAATTTGAGGAAAAAATAGACGAGGATAGCAATAATAGCCAAAACCCTCTAAAATTATGGAGGACTGAAAAAAACATAAATATAAATAATATTAAAAATAGGAAAGGAGAAATATTAACAGAAGCTACAAAAATAATTGAGAAATTGAAGGAATATTTTCGAGAATGATTAGACAATGGAGAAAGCACAACTAAATCAAATAAAGAAAAAATATAAACAATACAGGACGATAATGATGAAGAAATATCTATAGATGTATTCACGGAAATAATTGAAAAGTTATAATTTGGGAAACCACTGGAATGCGACAAAATAACTGGTGGAATGATAAAAAATATGAGTAAAAATGGAGAAGAACTATTACTAAGAATATACAATAAGTACCGGAAAGATGAAAAGAAAGAAGGGGGTAAATGGCATCAATTGTAGTAGCCACAGTGCACTGATGTTGCTCCTCACAAACATGAAAATATTGGAGATATATTAAACCGAAAAATTAGGAGAGTCGTGGAAACACACTAGACGATGCGAAAAATGGGTTTAGAGGTGGAAGGAGCCTTCTAGACAATTTATTTATGATAAAATAGATGACAGAGGAATGTTTATTGCACATTCATAGATTTAGAAAAGACATTTGATGTAGTATCAAGCGAAAGAATGTAAAATATGGGTACTTAAATAACAAAAAAATAAGAGATGTACAAAAACATATGATAATAATCTAAATAGTATTACTTATAAGCCATAATAGAAGATCAGAAGTGTTTACAACTCAAAAAGTGTACTTAGACAAGACCATGCCCATTTTTTTTCATTGTGCTTTTGGATGCAATAATAAAGAAAACTAATAATACATGTAGAAAATATATGGTAGGACATTGAAACTTGCAAAAAGTTGAAATAACAAATGAAGTATATGCAGACGACATTGTTATATTGGAATGAAGTGTTAAACGAATATAGAGTGAAAATAAGCATAAAGCTATGTCCATTGGTGATAAAAAATAAAAAATTGAAATATATATTGAAGATCAAAGTATAGAACAAGTGTAAATGAATAAATAAAAATTTTGTTAATAGAAAGAAAATGTCAAGAACAACCAAATTAAAGGCATTTAAATCTGTTTACAGATAACTTTGAGTTCGTGTAAAAATAATGCTATTCAGTTCGACGGTTCATGATAGAATCCTACATTAACAATATCATTTTGAAACAAATCCCATTTACAATTTACAAGAATGTTTGATACCTTGCAAATAACTAACCTAATTTCTTAATATTAAAACAATTTGAAGAAAGATGTGTTGGACATTTTATATTTAAACAATTGCAAATATTTGATACTCAATTCGATATTTTATATTTTATTATGACTTAAAAGTATTTATAAACATTACTGTATTTTTTCATCACATACGGATGGCAGTGAATCTTGAATACTTATTAGGACACAAAAGAGCAAAATACAGGCGGCTGAAATGAAGTATATAAGGCAAATAAGAGGAATAACGAAAAATGATAAGATAAGAAACACAATAATAAGAGAAGAACTGGAAATACAGTCAACTTTGAAGTATATTTAGGAGATTAAACAGATATGGCGGGAACATTTGCATTATATGGAGAAGACTAGAGTAACTAAAAGAATATGGAAAGAGAAAATTATAAGTAAGGAAGACTTGGGATGAGGAAATAGGGGAAATATTACAGCGGAAAGGCAAAACTTGGATGGAAGTTAAAAAGCTGGCCACTGACAGAAAGAAGTGGAAAAATCTATGAAAAAGTGAAGATATCACTCAACATTATAAATACAAAAGTATTCATAATGTTAACAAAAAAAAATACGACTGTACGTTAACACCGTCCAAATCGGCTACGTCGCAAACGTGTTAAGAATAGTTGCCTTGGAAGGTATGCCTCGAAATTTGCTTGGGGAGGTATGTTTATAGCTTAAAGTTTAAACCTTTAGACTATATTTTATCAAAGGCTTGTACTAAATCTAAAAGACTGCAGAACAAATTATTTTTCCTTCTAATTACTTTTCAATTTCGTCTGTAAGCTTCATTTATAGTATAATGCTTAACCTGAATCCAAATTGTACGTATTGAATCTTTAGTACCAATGATTGGTTTTATTATTTTTTAAAGTTTTCCACAAGTTTTGCTAATACTAGGAGAATTGATATCGGTAACTTCATGATAAAGCTTTTCTGGCTTAAAGACCATAATTATTAGCTACCAATCTTAGCATTATCAGAGTGTATGGTGTAATATCTTGGTATCCTCTAAATATACGATTGATTTGGTGAAATGCATTTCTTATCAATATCTAAGACTTATCTTGCAATAGTCCATTACCACGTCAAGTTTTTATTTGACTTTGTAGCAGTTTCGTAGTGTAAAATTTTTGAATCTGAAAAAAGTAATTTAAGTTATCTGTTTGCAGAAGGACCAAAAATATGCATTCCTGTATGCCCTATTGATATTCGTAAGTCTATTTGCAGCTACAATGCATATAGAAAGTCACACAAGCCACAATTACACATATTTGATCATTTTTGTCGTTTTTGGTAAGTACCGTAATATTATGTTAATCTACCACATTTTTGGTAAATGTTTTTATTGAGAAGATATTTGGGAAATAGTCGATTGCTTACAGTAGATTTAAAAAAAATTAGGCATGTTTCACTTTTTACTAAAGTTATTCATCTAATATGCATAATAACAGTAATTAAAAATCATTAAAATTATGTATTTATTTAATTAAAATTGAAATTTATAAAATAAAATTACAAATTACGGAAGTTCGAATATTAAATCGAAAGTAAAGTTCTTTCTTCTAAATCTTTTCCACATTTTCCAATCTGGATCGTTCTTTTGCATTAGATGTCACTGGGTATATAAAGAGGATGGGAATTGTTTTACTTTCTCCTCTTATATTCTGCTTTAAATATTCAGGTGTAGGAGGAGGATTCCGTACTCTCTTGTTATTCTTTTCATTTGCTTTCATCTATTTCTTTCACTTAATCGATCTATTTTCCCCTCAGTTTCTTCCTTTATTTTATTCATATAATTTTTCTTTCACTTTTCATTCTTCTGTACTACACGACTTTCTGCATAATTCATTGATTTTTTATCTTTTATTTTCATATCGGTTTTTCCTATTCTTCCTTGAATAATTTTGCTTTGCTGCTTTGTATAATAAACCTTTATTATCTGCAGAAATGTCATTCATTTTAAATGATAAACGAACTCAATATCTGTTATCATGTGTATTATGTGTCATTTAATGTTTATATGACCAAAAAGAATACAGAATAGGGAGAAATTTTGTTTTTTATTGATAAATCATTGCTATGTATCAATTAATGATGTAACTCATTACATTTTTTGGTTATATGTGAAGTATTTTTTATAAATTTAAACATGTTCATTTCGTGTATTCAAAATATGTAATAATTAAAATTCTATATATTTTCAGCTTTCATATGTTTTATATGGTTTACAACTTACGCTGCATATCAATTTTGGTTAAAAGAAACGGCTACTGAAGGTAGTTCCCAGTGTTCGACTCCAATTGACGACGTTTAGAGAAGCAAAAATAATTGTTAATCCATATATGAATATCATTAATCCTTTAACGACATTTTTGTAGAAGTGACTGAAGCTATATAATATATACACTCTTTGTAAAAATCGAACTACCACCACTTTTGATAGTTTTGTTGAAGCGCATTTATTTCATTCATCTGTTATAGGAATCCTGCATTGAATTGATGTAACTGTGATCGACGTTTTTGTATATTTCACTATTTTACGCTTTTATTATATAACGTTTTTTAACTATACTGTTTATTGTAAGTACAAAAGCCTATTATTATTTTTTTTATTTACCGGGGTCCAAAAACATACAATAGGTACTTATATTTTATAATAGAAATTGGAGTCTTCCAGAAATTGAGCACTTTTTCACAGTTTTCACTTAATGCGCGGTTCATGTTAGGCGGAATGTTGTTAACTGTTCCTCTAACACTTAAATTTGTACAATCCAATAGTATATGTTTTATGGTTAGAGCCACATCACTCGTTAAACACTGCTTTGGTGATTCTTGATTTAACAAATGCTGGTGCTCGCTAAAAGATATCACTTAATCTTTTCAATATATTTTTAATAATGATTCTTAGCCCACTTACTTGACCTAATCAAAACTTCTATCTATTTGTTTACTCAACACTTTTTACACAATATTTTATATAAATATTAAATATAGTTAAAAGTGTTGTATGTCTAAATGCTGACTCTAATAGTCCTTGAACAACATGTCTTTGAATGTTTAATGACAAACGAATTATTTGATATACAGGGTGTTACAACCTTTTCCAAAGAGTTCAGTTTTTTCTGTATATTCTCTACATGACCTAAAGTGGTAATTTACCAGGAACAATTAAAATTACAATGGAAGCAGCCATTATTTTTGCAGCAACTGAAAATTCCATTTTAATTTTACTGTTTCTACGAAGATCAAAAAATGATTTTTTAATTTTGTGCAAAACCTGAAATTTTTTGTTAGATCAACATAAAATGCATTTGTAATATGTTGTAACTTTGCACATTTATGGTTATCAAAATAAATATCATAATTAAATGAAGCATTTCTCCAAATAAATTGAAAAATAAACGGTTTTAAAGATTAAAACTAACTTTTCCTCATATGTTAGATGCCCTGAACAATATTCTATCACAAAATTGTCACCTGTATACACTTCGGGAGATGTATCGTGCTAACCGAAATTTATCCCAAAATAACCATAAATGTGGTATATCTGGATTTATAGGACTCGCTGTACTCGCTCTAGTCAGCTGAAAATTAGTGGGGTACATCTGTGAGACACCTTAAAAAATATCCAAATATAAAATTGGTCACTTATGTACAATCCGGAGGCTGTATCGTACTAACAACCCGAAATTTTTCCAAAAAGGACCAAAAATGTGGAGCTTCATGTACCATAGCACCCGTTGTACTAGCTCTGGTGAGCTACAAGTCAATACGCTTCATCTATAAGAGGCCCTTATTAATATTCAATTATAAAACTGGTCACTTGTTTACACTCTGGAGGTTGTATCGTGCTAACAAACTGAAAATTCTTCAAAATTGATGAAAATGTCGTACTTAAGCTACTATTGTTAATGAGATTGTAATATGCGGGAAGTCATCAATCACTACTATTTTTTTAACTCGAAGGACCAATCGCACATTGGCGATAATAAATAACTATAGGTTTATAGTAGGTGTGAGGTTGTTTAAATAAATTAAATTATTGTATCACTTTCACTTGGTATATTAACGGTATGCTACATGTGGTTCATCTTGCGACACAACTAAGAATATTACTGATTATTTGAATGTTCTATAAATGATTTAGTCACATTATGATATTATTAAATGAATGTAAATATGCTAGTGAAAAAGCCGGGTGGCTATTAAAACGAGAGTACTATTTAGTACGAAGGATGACTGGAAAAGTTGACTGGGAAGTGGTGAAAAATTGGGTCTTATTCATATTTATGTGTGGGTGAAGAAGTGGGAATTCATGTGATATGGCGGGGAACATTGACCAATGGGAGGCGAGAGTTTAAAATGTAACGGTCAAATACAGATACACGCTGGGGTCGGTTTTTCTTACATGAAAAAAGTGTTGTTCGTTACAGATAAAGAAGTTTCGACGATAGTTTTTGTGAAGTGATAAGGTTTAAACTAATGTCGGTTGCTTTGAAATATTAAGTGAACAAATTGGAAGGCAATAATTATCTGTTTTTCTTATGTGAAAATAACGTGAAAATGGATTTTCGAGTGTTTAAAGAAATATTGAATATTTGAGAAGAATGATATTTCTGTGTATGATGTGTGTAGGATATATAAATTATGTTATACAGGGAGAAGTTAAAGTAAAAATTGCAGGAAGAATTTGATTGTTAATTCAAATTCGTACAACTATAGCACCTGTTGTACGGGCTATAGTGCGCTCAAAGTCAATAGGGTTCATCTGTGAGACGTCCTGAACAATACTTAATCATAAAATTGGTGACTTGTTGGACTCCGGAGGCTATATCGTGCTAACAAACTGAAATTTCTCAAAAAATAACAAAAATGTCGTACTTCAAGTACTATAGCACCCATTGTACTGGCTCTGGTGAGCTGAAAATCAATAGGGTTCATCTGTGACATGTCCTTAACAATATTCTATCATAAAGTTGGTGATTTTGCACTCCGGAATCTGTATCGTGCTAACAAGACGTGTAACGAAAAGGATAGGATTTTTTTTCTAAAAACCGTGTTTCCGTGTTGTTCTTGATGAAAATCGTGAAAATAACTCAAATTTTTTTTCAAAATTCCAACTTTTTTTGTGGGTTAACCAATACTTTTCTCGCATATTAAATAGATTGGGCGGAAAAGTATTAACTAATCGTACTCACCCTTGTAGCTTGTAACGCCATATTTAGGGCAATTGTTATTTTTGACACTGTCACTTTGAATTTGACAAACACAAGCCAGTTTCACACCAACCAATGTAAGATTGATTTTGTATATCTTCATTTTTAATCATCAAAAGATAATATAGTAGAATATTTTATAATATTTATCGACATTAAAGGCCATATGTTAAAATGTCATGCAATTTAATATGTTTTTTATATTTCGCGTTTAAAAGAGACTTTATTATAACATTGATTACAGTGTCACAATGAAGTCTTTTGAACACTCTTTTAGTAATTTTTATTGTCATGCAGTTGGCTATTGTATGTTATATATTTTTTTATTTGACATTTGACTTTAACCTTGAAATAAATTATAGAATGGTCTAGCGTTGTTCTAGCTAGCAAATTATTATATTAAATGATCCTAAAGGTAAATTTCAATAAATTATATATTAAAAATATTAATAAATAAAGTACGCTAACGTTTATTCATCAATGATTTTACAATTGTGCTGAATAAAACCATCTGTGATCTGACCAATCAGGAATCTACAGAATTCGAACCACTCCTCCTAGTTTAAAGACAGGGATTAAATGTAATTCTATTTTATTTAAAAAATTAAATAAATGCGAATTATAAAAAATGTTGTGTAAAACTTGTGTCACAATAACTTTCTGTAGTACTCGTGATTTGCGCAACTTACCGTTTCGCGGTTCGTTGCGCAAAATTCACTCATACTGCAAAACGAGTCATTGTGACACTTGTTTTACAAATAACTATTGAACTATTTCATTCTATTTTGTTTATGTCAAGAAGTCTTCTAGTTCGCGTTTGCACAGACTCCATGCGCAGGTCAGTTGCGCAGAAACGTTGTGTCACATACCGCCTATACATCAAACCGTCTCCTATTTGATTTGTCTATGGTGCAACCGTAACAGAGTATACCGACTCGGCTTGCACTGTTGCCAAATCTATATGTTCTCCCTAATATAACAATTTTATATGTCTATATTTTTCATTTGTTAAATACGGCTTTACCCGGAGAAAATATCTAGTAACAACCCTAACTGCCAACCAAAGACATTACAACATATAGACAAAATGTTTTATTCATAAATCCTATATAATTGCGGCAACAAAATCGGCTACATGTGTGTGTAACCATCCTTAGTCTGTTAGTTGTAACGTCTTTGCTGCAAACTAAATTTATAATTGTTTTGAAACTAATTGAAGTGGCAAATTCTGCTATTCTCAACTATGGAACAATATCTTTTCGAAACGATCATGGAAAAATGTTAATTGATTGGTGTAGTCAACACTCCATACATGACTGATCTAAATTGATTCGACCGCGCCATTTAGTTTGTAAAAAACTTAACAAGTGACGCAACAATATTTTAATGAATTTGTTTAATCCTCGCAGAGTATATTTATTTATTTAACAAACATTATCATTATGTAACGCAAATTTTAGTTCATCACACCTACCTAAGTACCGCAAACGAACAACAAAAGAGAAGTTGGAAGTAACATTTAACAGCAAACGAAACTGCCGTTGATTTTTATTGTTTCAGTGTCTCTTTTACTTCAATTATCGCCTTGTATTATAAGAATTTTTCCGATTCATACGTATTATTTTTAATATTTGTAAATAAATTCATTAATATATGTTTAGGTAAGTTAATCATACTGTCTAGATAACCATCTTGAAATGATACAAATGTATACAAAAGTTTTTCTCATTTAATTCAACTCATAATGGTTTCAAATGTAATAATCATTGTTGCTACCGTATTTTTTAATTGTTTGTATCAAGAAGTTACTTTGAAGGTATGTACAATTTATATATTTTAATAAAAATACAATGAAGGTCAACATTTTGTTTTTCCGTATTATTTGAAATATATTAGATATCCCAGTTACGTAACAAACATACATATTGATTCACCCCGAAAACATTCGTTGCAATTATTTCCATAATTTCAGTTCTGGCTATTTCTACGTGTGAATATTTCTGCAGGAGTTTCTATAATATGACAATCGAAACGATATTTTCATATTTAAGAAAACAGAATATTAACAAAAATAATTGAATATTAATTACGAAAATTATAAATAATAAGTTAGGAAAATACACTCCATCAAATTGACCCTGACGTCATACCTAACAACCACATGAAATGAATCAAAACGTTACGAAGTCAAAACGAAATAGCTACTGTTGCTACCGTATGCGTAAATATTTTCATTATTTGAATATCATATCATAGTATGTGTTTTTGATTATATTTCTAGTTGAACTTCGTCAACTGGCGTGGACATTCAACTAAATAAATAATCTTAATTTGACAAAGTTAATGTCGAAATTAATAATTTATTATGTACAAATTTACAAAATGGTACAAAGTTGAGTTGTGAACGCTGAATTTCTGTGGTTTCAGATCGGAAGACACTTTATGTTTCGATTTGATGAATTTTAAACTAACTTTGTTATTGAGCGTTGAGCTTGATTCGATGAGTGTGTAAAACTCGCGTCGATGAATGTAAAGCTCGCGTCTAGAAGTGTAGAACTGACGAGTGAAAAACTAACTTTGTTGTTGAGCCTTGCGCTCGTTTCGATGAGTTAAAAACTAACTTCGTTGCTGAGCATTGCGCTCGATTCGATGAGTGTGAAAAAACTGATTTCTTCACGATGTGAGACGTGTTAAGTAGAAATCAGCGAGGGGCGTGTTTACACGTGGATTGGGTTGACCAACCGAAAATAAATATTTCCTATTGGCCAGCATCACTTGACTTGTCGGGTTCCCAGACAAGAATCAACTATGGGTGCCGCCAATAGTAAGTTAAGTTTCTATGGAATACTACAATAGCAATTGTAACCTTCTTACTTAGAAAGGTAATTCAAAAATGTCTTTCATGTCTTCCGAACCTCTACCATAAAATTCATGCAGAATTGACACTAAATTTAGGGTTTTTACAATACAATATATAATAGGGTGAAACGTGCTTTTTTCTAACTTCTTAACTATAGGACAATGTCGACTTTCAAAAAAGGTGTCATTCATATGCCCATACAAAAGAATTTACAATTATTGTTGGAAAACGTGATATTTACAAAGTATTTTGAAAATAAAATTAAAATATCCTTTGAATTTACTACAATAGAAAAATCTTATCAATTCTGTAACATATTTCTACAAAGCTATCAACTAAAATGAATTTACGCCTTAAATATATACAATAAAAAAAGGACACATACAAACATCTCATATATTCTAAAGGTATCATAAACGAATAAATTTCAAGATTTTACAATCTTGAACATACTCCTCCCGTTGAGAGAATACGATCAATTATAAAGTCTATGAATGTTCATCTTCAGCATTAGTCGGTAGAATCGGAAGTAACGCTACCTTCTTCACATTTCGGACAACTGAAGATTTCGCGGTTTTCACTAAAACAGTACGTACCACACCGTCACTACCGGGATAGCTCTTCATGATTCTTCCCAGGGCCCATTGTGAGGGTGGAATGTTGTCTTCTCGTAGTAAGCCCCTTCGTGGATTTCAGGACCGGCCTTTTCCCATTTTGTGCGAACCGTCAATTCGTTCAGGTACTCCTTACTCCATCGCGTCCAGAAATGCTGCTTTACCTTCTGGATGTGCTGCCAGTGTGACAGACGGTTACTAGGAGTCATGAAATAATCACGACTTCGCAAGTAGGTCAGTGAGTCCCTTATTAAAAAATTGCCAGGAGTAAGGGCGATAGGATCGGTAGGGTCAGAGGAAATACTAGTTAATGGTCTGGAATTTAATATAGCTTCGATTTCGATAATTAATGTGTTAAATTGCTCATACGTAAATAGCATATCACGTCCGGCAACTCGGTATAAATGTTTTTTAAAGCTTTTCACTGCCGCTTCTCATAAGCCCCCAACGTGTGGTGCTTGAGGAGGACTAAAATTCCACTGAATACCCTTGTCGCTCAAGTATCCTTGAATTCGATCTTGTGCTTCGCGTGTATGGACGTCTTCAATTAATTCCCTTAGCATCCGATCAGCTCCAACGAAATTCGTGCCGTTATCACTGTAAATGTCGTGACATAAGCCGCGGCGGGAAACGAAACGTCTCAACGCTGCCAAGAATCCTACAGAAGTGAGGTCTGTAACTACTTCCAAGTGTACAGCCTTTGAAGCTAGACAAACAAATACAGCAACGTAAGCCTTACAGATTCTTGGTTACGGTATTTCTTCTCCTTTAAGAGAAATGGTCCACAATAATCAATCCCAACTTGATTAAATGGGTTCGAGATATTGATACGACCTTTCGGCAATTTACCCATAACGTAATTGGTAGGTGGATTAGCCTTGAAGCAGGCATAACATTGTTTAATATTTTTATACACTTGACTACGTCCGTCAATAATCCAAAATTTACGACGAATTGAGTATAAAGTTTGCTGAACTCCAGCATGCAAATGCTTTTTATGAAAATATACTATAACTAAATTGGTCACGTGGTTATTTTTAGGTAATATAATCGGATGTTTAGCGTCGAATGGTAAGTTAGATAATATCAAGCGACCGCCTACCCTCATTATCCCTTCTTTGTCCAGAAAAGGATTTAACTTGAGCAAGCTAGAATCAATGGATTTATGATAGTCGGCTGGGAGTAAAATCTTTATGTCATTAGAAAAGGTTTGCTTCTGCACGCATCGGATTATTCTCGTTTCTACTTGGCTCACTTCCTCAACTGTTAAGGGTTTGGTGGATGGTGTTCGTCTTACGAAACGAAAACAGTAGGCCAACGAACGGGTCATTCTTTCTCTAGAGTAGAAAATCTGTTTAATGTCACAAAGGGTCGGGCAGCTGTAATCAAGCATACTCGTTTGCGTTGCTCAGGTAGTTCAGGTATTTATTCCACTTTCGGTAAATCGAGATTCGGCCATGCCGACATAGATTGGCCTAACCATGATGGACCATCTCGCCACAATGTCGCAGAGGAAAAATCTGCAGGTAATACTCCTCTAGATACGAGATCGGCCGGGTTATCGTGTGTGGATACATGTCGCCATTGCTTCACTTGCGTCATTCTTTGTATGTCAGCTACACGATGTGACACAAAGGTTTTCAACTGTTGAGGAGAAGTTTGAAGCCAGCATAATACGATTGTAGAATCGGACCAGTAGAAAATTTCAACTTCTTCTCGGAGGGCCGCATTTACAGTTTCCATTAAGGTAGACAAGAGGTGTGCCCCGCACAGCTCTAATCTCGGTATTGTTATCGTCTTAATAGGAGCAACACGGGACTTAGCACATAGTAACTGCACTTTAATGTTGCCTAAGCGATCGATAGTACGTAAATAAACGCATGCACCGTATGCTCTTTCACTAGCGTCGGATAATCCATGCAATTGAACTTCTTTAACATCGGAGGTAATCACGGTACGTGGAAATGACAACAAATTAACTGACGGTAATTGTTGGCAATATATTTGCCATTCACTGTGTAATTCGATAGGCAACGATTCGTCCCAATCAAGCTTATAATTCCACAAGCTTTGTAAAATGATTTTCGCTAGTATAATAACTTGTGCTAATAACCCTAAAGGGTCGAATATTTTTGCAACTTCGGATAATATAATCCTTTTAGTAATCCTAATTGTCTGAATAGGATTAACGGTATACATGATCGTGTCGTTTTGCGAATCCCAGTGAATGCCTAATGTTTTCAAGATAGTGTCACCCAGTTGCAATCTCGGGTTTACATCTTCGATAGGTATATTTTTTAACACCGAAGGATCGTTGGATGCCCATTGTCTCATTGTTAGACCGGCGGCGGAAAGGATTCCATTCATTTCTTTTATCATGACTTTTGCTTGCTCTTGACTCTTAGCGCCACTGAGGAAATCATCCACATAAAATTCGGTTAATAACAATGGGGCGGCTACGGGAAACCTTTCACTCTCATCTTCACTTAATTGATGCAGACATCGGATGGCTAAGTACGACGCGCAAGTGATACCGAACGTGACGGTATTTAATTCGAAAATTTGCAGCCTTTTCTGTTGATTCCTCCAAATGATACGTTGAAATTTACGATCTTCGTTTCTCACTAGGAATTGTCGATACATCTGTTTTAAGTCGCCTGTAATCACGATAGGGTGTTCACGAAACCGAATCAATGTTGTGAATAAATCCGGTTGAATATTGGGGCCGGTGTACAGGACGTCATTTAATGATACGCCCGTGGAAGTCTTTAGTGAACCATCATATACCACACGTACTTTAGTAGTCAGACTCGTGTCCTTAATAACGGCGTGATGAGGTAAATAATAGCCAACTGATGTCGACGGACTGTCCACAACGGGGGACATGTGACGTTGGTTTAAATAGTCATCTAAAACCTCTTCATATAACAATTTGAGGGCAGGCGTTTGGTTTAACTTACGTTCAATACTATCAAATATTTTTCTTGCGAAATAGTAAGATTTACCTAGGTTATGTGCCTGCGGGTTGAAGGGTAGGGCAACTACATAGCGCCCACTCGATTCTCTAGTTACGTGCTTCCGGAAATGCTGTTCACATTTTTCTTCTTCTTCGGAGAATTTTTTGATTCTAGGACATTCTTCTATCTCCCAAAATTTCTGAAGATCGAAGTCTATAGGAGTAGTAGTAACATAACAATTTGATTTTGCTGGCACATTGGAAGGGGCAGCTCCGCCTATTATCCAACCGAGCATTGTTTTTTGAAGGTATAATTCTTGTTGATTAGGAGCGGATAACTTGATTTGTCCTACAGACAATAACGAAAGAGTGGTGCCAGCTCCTAACAGTATATCGACTGGTGCAGGTCGATGGAAATGTGGGTCTGCTAATTTTAGATTAGCGGGTATCTTTATCAACTCACGCTGGATCGGTTGATCTGGTATAACGTGAGAGATAGCTGGTACGATTAAAAATGTTAACGTCTTTTTAAACGCGTTTATCCGTGCTTTGATGGTAGCCGTTGTTAATTCGGTGCAGTACGTGGTCATAACATTTAAAGCTCCTACGGGTACATTACATGTTGTTTTCTTCAATCTTAAGATATCAGCAAGCCGCTGAGTGATGAAATTGGTGGTGGAGCAGGTATCAAGCAAGCCTCGGCATTGAATAGGTCTTTCATCCTTGTCTAGAATATCAAGCACTGAGGTGACCATTATGTCGTTAGACAGCGCATTTACCACGAGTGATACCTGTCTCTGTTCTGATACTTCGTTGTGTTGAGAAAGCTCAGATGTACTCCGTTCAACTGGTATGTGCAACAAGGTATGATGCCGTTTGTTGCACTTTTTACACGAGGCCTGTGTTTTACATGCTTTAACTCCATGCCCTTTCCCAAGGCAATTAAAACACAAACGATCATCTGATATAAATTTTCGTCGGTTTTCAATGGATAATCCACGAAACTTTTCACAAACGTACAATGTATGAGAACTATTGCATGCAGGACAGATCATCAATCTTTGCTGATGCGATGTATTACCATGGTTATTTGTGTGTGTGACAAGAGCTTGCGAACGGGTTTCTCTGCGTTGGTTATCTTTTTCATATCTTGGTGCTTTGTTGTGAGGTACTTCGTGTTGAGACGGATCTGCACAATTAGCTCTTCTTCCCAAAAATTTTAGTAATGTTTTAAACGATGGGAACTGATCATCTTGCAAAGTTAATTCCCAATGCCAAGCCGTATTCGAGCTGACCTTGGATAAAATCAAATCGACTAGTGGGATGTCCCATGAGTCAACTGGAGCCTTCAGGCTCTCCAACGCTCTCGTGTGTTGATAGAACACGTCAACGAGCTCGTTTATTGCAACGGGAGTGTCTTTGTTTAATCGAGGAAACTCTCTCAAAATTTCCATATGACGACGTGCCATACGACGTGGATTTTCAAATTTGTCCTTTAAAATTGAAATAGCAACACTATAATTACAGTTGGTGATTTCAAGTGACTCAATTGCCCTGGCTGCCTTTCCGGTTAATGATGATTTCAGATAATTTAGCTTTTCAACGTCTTGAATCTCTTTATCGCCCACCATGGCTGAGAATAGGCTAAAGAATTCGGTCCACTTTTCAGGGGTTCCATCGAAAGGTTTGAGTGTTATAGGAGGCAAATTGACTGCTGATTTGATGTTACCAATGTGTATGGTATCTACTGGATGTATGCCATTGGACGATGGTGTTATTTTATCGAGAAGATCTAAAGCACGCGCTTTTTCCAACCTGAAGCTGTCGCTATAGGAGCTACGATGATCCATTTCCTCTTGGTCTAACTCCTCTATGCTATCTTGGATTGCGTCAAATTTTTCATATGCTTTAGTTGCATTATCTAACGTCGTTTGAATCAAATTTTTACTGACTCTCGTAGGCTCATCGTTTGCTTGGTCGATGAGTTTTCTTAATGTCGTATGGACGGGGAGCTGGCTACAAAAAATAGGGTCGATAAGGTGCGCGCCATTTCAGCTTGTAAACTGGCGGCCCCAACTTAATACATCACCGAACGCCACTTCTTAAGGTCAGCACAGGTCGGATATGAAAATGCCAGCCGGTTTTCCCGGACGAAAAAATTGGCTGAAAAACCTCATAACGGGCGCGCGTGAAACCTTTAGTAACGTGGGGTTCAAACCTCAAATAAGAGCGGTGTCATAGCGCAGAAGTTTTGTAGGCCAGAAAACCCTCGTAAGAAGTGATCGAAAGTGTCGGAAAACTCATCTGAAAAACCTCATAACGTGCGCACGCGAAACCTTTTGTAACGTGTGGTTTAAGCCTCAAATAAGAGCGGTGTAATAGTGCAAGAAGTTTTGCAGGCCGGAAAACCCTCGTAAGAAGTGATCGAAAGTGCCGGAAAACTCATCTGAAAAACCTCATAACGTGCGCGCGCGTAACTTTTTTATCAGGTTTTTGGGGTCTCAACTAAGAGCGGTGTGATAGCGCAAAAAGTTTTGCGGGCCGGAAAACCCCCGAAAAAAATTGAAGAAAATCGGCGTATGTTTGAAATGAAAATTTTTCGTATTCGGCTTAATGGAAAATTATTTTTGATGTCTCCATTCAAAATACCTATTTGAGCTACCCGAAATTAAAAAAAAATCATCAAGATACGATGAAAACTCGCTGAAATATAATCATTTTTTATCGCGCGAGTGATTCTATAGCGCTTACTCATTTTCCACCTACTCGAGCCGCCGCCAACAACGCAAAAACGGGCTTCTAATTTTTTTTAATTCATTTACTGCGCCTATTATCAAGTGATTTTGATCAATTTTTTTTTAAAACTTCTGGGAATGGTTATACTTTTTGATAAAGTTGCTCAGTAATGAGTAACGGCTCGTGGTGTCCCAAGAAACTTTGAGGAACGTTGAGGCAAGATGATAATCTCGGCGCTCGCCTCTATCATTGCAAAAATGCGTTAAAGTATTTACTTATCTAACGCGCGCATTTGATTTTCAATGACCACAAATGAAAAAATATTAACAGTTATCGAATCAAATAAAATTTTATGATAAACTGTTATTATTTTGCGATACTTGAAATTTTTTTTCTTCAGCTCGATTTATGTCATGTAAATCGCTGCAATTTGAATAAAATATATCCCGTTGTTAATCTTGAAATAAACTATAGTTATGAGCGAAAATTCCCTTTCGCACATACCCTAAGCCGTCATTACGAACCGCCCTAAAAATTTTTACCTGAGCAGGTCAAAGTTTTCGACATGGGTCTTACAATCTGGCCTTGAAAAGAAAGAGAGAGAGAGAGAGAGAGACAGAGAGAGCAAGAAGATGCTGTGCCAATACGCGAGATTAGTGTGACGTCACAATTTGAAACTGTATCCAAACAAAACTTGTTGACGAAAAGAAGTAACATACAAATATCTTACATATTTTTAAAAACATCGTAAACAATATAATTCAAAATTTTCCAATCTTGAACAACAGGGATGCATTTTATGTTTTTTAAGGATTCTTTGAACTGTGCCATGACTTATGTCTTGTTGTTATGAAATATTCCTCACACTTGTATGCGGATTTTCTACAACACTTAGCATTACTTTCATTTTCCTCAGTTAAGGCTGTTTTTGCTACGTAATTTTTTTGTATTTTACTTCACCAGTGCGATTGAAACGATCCATTCGTATTTCAAATGATCTTTTGTTGGATGCCTTCCGATCTGGAAATCTTTGACGATAAACTTTAGACGCAAGCAAACAATTTTTGTTACATTCACCCAATACCCAAATCATGTCCACCATTTCTTGAGTGTACACTATTAATCCTCAATAATTGTTTCCTTATTTAAGAAAACTTAATTATTGCTATTTATAAAAAAATAACGACTGACGTTTATGTTAAACTTTGTAAACGCTTACTAAGAAAATGTAATGGTTTACAGCATTGCATTGATGTTAACGGGGAACACTTTGAACATTTAGTTTAATATTACGGTTAGGATTGTACTTTTGATGAACTGTTTTGTTTAGAAAAATGTTTTATTAGGATTTATTATTATTTAGGATTTTTTGATACACTCAACGTTTATTGCTTTCACATAATTATTATGGTTTACAATAGATATTACAAAATAACTCTGTTTTTATAAACTTTGGGTATAGGGAATACCTAAAAAAAATTAAAGTTACATGATCGAAGATTCTATATGCGCTAAAAAATACAGGGTGCACTTATTTGATTAATTTCCTTCTTCGGTGTTTTGAATGATTAAGGTTGGTTAGTTCATTACCATGGATTTTTAATTTAGAATCCCGCACAAAAAAATAACGCTAATGAGTCATAATATTATCCCCGCCCAAACGTTCACTTTAATAAGGATACTGATTGTGACATTACTTTGAATGTCATTGTATGGTGTCGCATTTGAAACAGCAAAATATGGTTATTTTGATTTCTATACTTTTAGCCATTAGCTACTCCAAAAATATTAGTGGAAACAGCAAGTGGATGGATTCTTGGGAAAGAGAGAAGAACTGCGGATTTGGGAAAACCATACGTTTTATTTTCAGGAGTTCCATATGGAGAACCACCAGTAGGGGATTTGAGATTTAGGGTCAGTAAATTATTTTTCGAGAAATATCTTTGCGTTCTCAAATAAAAAACTAAAAATTCGTAACTAAACACTAATTAAATGAATTTTGCAATATTGTAAGAGCGATTCTACTTTTTTCTAATAACTCTAAGGTACTGGAGGCAAATATGGCACACCTTAATATTTCTTTCCACGCCATGATAAGTATATATATATATATATATATATATATATATATATATATATATATATATATATATATATATATATATAGGTATGTATATTGAACTAGTCCTCTATTATATTAAAATAATTCACAAATGTGAACAAACATAAAGATGTTATATTAATACGTAGGGTGTACCAGTAGACACAAGATAATTAATAAAAATTCGAATAATAGCATTGTTTAAATAAGTATAAAATTTTACTTTAACAATTAATCCCAGGTCAAGTCAATGTCAACATGTTTCAAAATATTCTTAACACTGCCATGTAAATATCCGAGTAATTATGATGTAGTATCACTTGAAACCTGAAATAACATAAATTAGTATTCAACTCAATAATTGGTTATCAATATTTACAGACGAAGATAGAAAAGGATTAAATTTGAAAAAGAGTTGGAAAGACTTTATAGTGGGTTGACATACGGAACACAGCCAAGCTATCTGTCAAGGAAGTATGGTAATTCAAAAAGTTTAAGAAACAGGAAGTAATAAAAATTAGTGACTTTATTGCCAACTTAAATTTGTTGGTTATTAATTGAATATAGAATCCTAAAGGCAAATTTGGAAATAACTAATAGTTTATATAAAATAAAATTAGTTAAAATTCGAAAATTTAAAACTAGACAGTTACATATATATTAATAGTTATTTTAGGTTGTAGATTTTTTATAATTTAATGTAAATAAATATACTTTAAAAAGGGAAATATAACATAATATGATATTGTAACAAATGAAAAAGACATTTTATGGAATCCCTAAGATGATATAAACATATACAAATAAGTGTTGATATCCTCCAGGACTGCTAAAATAAATATTTTTACATTTTGAACTAAAAACATTCAAATCAACAATTATTGTGTAAAAGACAGTGAAAAGGAGGCTTTGCATTTCATGAGGAAAAAGTTTGTTGATTTGTAAAACAAGAGAAGGTCGCTCTTGGGTTGTAGAATAGAGAGCATCAGTATAAAGGTCCTCTACAAAATTTTTTAATAAAATGATATAAAAAGTAAAATTTGAAGCTAAAAGTTAAGAAATAGCAACATTATTAATCATTAAACTGTGTGAGAACGGGAAGTGAACAGAAGGAGCATTTCTTCCGCTGAGAAATCCGCAAGAACTGGGAGACGCTAGCAGCAGTACAGTGTATAGCTATACCGAAGATACAAAATAAGGTCTGTGCTTTTTAAATATTAATTTTGAAATTCCAAAAAGAGTAACTAGTGAACAATAAAATATATTTTGAACGTTTCAATAATAATTTTCACAAAAAGAGCCAAAAACATTATAATATCATGAATATCATATCGTATACATGGATATCCATGCATTTTAATTAATAGATATAGTATTGTAGTTACTTGTTATAATTAATTCATTCCATCATTGTTCACGCTGTTCATAATGATCATCTAGCTTCCATTTCTTCCTTCTAATGCATGTTCAACTATTTCTATCTATCACTATTCTAATTTCACTTCACTCCTATTTCTTTATATATATATATATATATATATATATATATATTATTGTGTATTATTATAAATAATGCCTCTACGTTGGGAGCCATTTTATTGTATATTTTCAATTAATTTTATTATATATTTATCAATAATGATTGTATGGGCGCCAGAATTGGTTCGCTTTCTGCGAATTCCCAATTCAAAGATACTACACAAATTAGAAAATATTATAGATTTGTTTAACTTTTAACACTGTATCTCAGGGATGAGATTCGGCACTTGGCGATTGTCAGCAACAGGAAACTGTAGGTAAGATATCAAAGAAACGCAAGACGAACATAGACAAATGATTTTAATTGAACATATTTATGTAAATAACGAAATTATTGTGAGTTAAAAGTTTATAATTCATATTAAATTCAATAGAATATTATTGACGCAAATATTCGCACAAAAACGCTTTTCATAAATTATTAATACTATTGAATTCCAACGTATCAAGTAAGTTTCGCTTGATTACTTATTTTACTAAAAGTTCTGAATGCATTCACAACGACTCAACCTCTACCCTCGCTATTATTAACCTTGGCGTCGTGTGTTGTGGTACTCTGTGATGATTATTATTTAGTTTACAAAATGAAAGAAAAAGCAAAGTGTTTGGGATGTATCATGATAGTTTATTGTAAGAATTTGGTGAGTATTAATTTTTTTAATATGTGTTTAGTGTTCTGTGTCCGATATTTAGTAGAGATTGACTATCTAATACTAATATTTTTACTAATTAATAGATACCAAACAATATAACCTAACATATAAATATATCAAAATGTTTTATAGGAGAAATACACTATATACATGAGTAATAGAGTTTATGGTTGGTTCTTCTTGACCCTGAATGTGGTGCATCGGAGGAAAAACGATCGCCTATGATCGAATAAGCGAAATTCAGATGTGAAAAATGATGTGATGTGAATTATTTCATCAGTAGAAATATCTTATCCACAACAAGATATGTGAATAGTTATCGAAGATTATATTAATAAAGGTAATTGTTCATCTTACCATATCTAGATGCTATCACCAACTTTACACTTATTTATTTATATACGAGTGATAAATTTTTGTTAGTTTATTGTTCAAAACTTCACTAAACACTTTGGTTAACTTTTTTACTTAATATATTTTAAATTATTATAGTTTTTTATAAAAATTTGGAGGAAATAAATTCAACACGTCCTCCATTTATCAAATTTACACCGCGTCTCTCAAGCTCAAAATCAACAACCTTCCAATGTTTTTCACTTTTGTTTTTCATCGTTCATTTGTTGATAAATAAACATCGTTGTTATTGAATCAAAATATCTGTTTCTGCGTTATAGTAGACAAATTCACTTTGTTTTTATGCACTTCCACTGTCACTCCGAAATACTCTATTCGAACTAATAACAGAACGTTATTTCGCGTTGATATTTGACCTTGAAGTTTTATACAAATAATTGAATAGTTTATGCAATATACAGGGTTTCTGAAAGTGTCTACAAAATATTAAATTATAATAATTGAATTTTATTTCAAAATTCATGTGATACCATATACAGTGATGATCATAGTTATGTATAAAATTTATGTTTGACGTAATTTACTTGTTACTATTGTATTTTCAATATCTTGAATTATACTTTAAAGAAAAATAGTTACAAAATTGAATAGTAATCTTCTATATAATTTTATCAATTGTATTCTATTTGTAAATATTTCTTGTCATATTTAAGCTATGTTTTTTATGGATTATTTCCTTTTATCGAATATTCACTACTACTATTACTTAGATTCACATTTCTGAGTGATGTTAATGATTCAACATAACCTAGTAGATATATTTCACTTTAACATTCCCTAAAATTCTATAGAATTATTCTTAATTCGACAAGAATATTCTATAGAAGTTTACCTTGATTTTTTTCTTTGATTTCATAATTATATATTACTTATTTAATTAATTCCCAGTTTAATTCTTTCTTAATTTCATGAAGAAATCTTTAAATTCTCATGATTAACTTATGCTTAGTCTAATAATAAATTTTAATTCCATTATTTCTAATTCTTAGTTAAGATTGACTAAATTAAATTAATTTATTACATAAATAATATTTCTAATTCTATTGTTTCTTAAATTTTAGTTACGACTGGTTGGTGTTAAATTGATGCAGCTGGTTTATATGAAAAACTCCACGTTCTCGATGAGTGTCAGGATGTATCAACTTATAACTATTTATACCATGACTGGTTTCTACTAAATAAGGACCTTCATAAGGTAACTGTAACTTAGAACATATTCCTTTTTTATGATTAGGTACTCTTAATGCTTTTATTATTACCAAGTCACCCTTTTTAAATGTTTACTTCCCCATTAATCTTGAATCCTACATACTTCCTGCTTTCCGGATGTAGTGGTATCAGCCAGAAGCTGTGCTTCAAATCTAGCTTAGAAAAAACTTTAACTTTACTTATCTTTCCTAATATCGATTCGATAGTTAAAGGCGATTCATACTCGGGCATTGTACATTTATTTAAATTTCGTGCATCAAGGCAAATCCTTAAATCTCCATCCTTCTTCTTCACTATAACAACTGGATTGATATACGAGGTAGTACTATGTTCTATAATTCTATCTTCTAATAATTTATTTACAGTTTTCTTTACATCTTCTTGATATTTGTAGGGTATCGGATAACTTCGCTGTTGGAATTGTTGATTCATTTTTCCATTCTATTTTCCCATCTATATCCAAATTCCATTCCGGCATATTATTATTATTATTTATTTCTCCATTGCCATCCAGCATCATATCTCCACTCATTTTTCCTTCCTGCCTATAATCATATCTCTTCTCCATATCATCTTCAAATTTCTTATTATAATTAATACATTTATCTACTTCTTCTACTAACTCTTCATTCTTCCTCGAATTATCATTTTTCTCTTCATAATTAAAATCAACTTTCTCTTTATTAAAGATTATGTACATTTCTTCATAATTAATAATTGCTTTGTTTTCATATAAGATATCCGATCCTAACAATAGTTCGCATTCCATATTTTCCACTACTAACAGTTGTACCATAGTTTCTAGTTCTTTTAATCTTAATGCTACAGTTATCGTAGTATTTGAAGTTGTTAGTTTTCTTTGATTTATGCCGATTAAATTTATTTTTGGCACCTTGACGAAATTTTCTTTTGATATTGTCAAATCATTTACAAATTTATTATTTATTAAAGATATTTCTGACCCGGTATCGATTAATATTTTTATGCTAGTGCCTTCTATCGTTCCGTATATATAAATTAATGTTTCATTGTTTTGTTCTAGCTGGTCCTGTACCTTTAGAAATTCGCGTGGGTGAACATAGCTGCACCAACTTAACTTACCATATTCACCCTCTAGTGGAAAAACTGTTGTTCCGTACCAGAAGATGACACGGGAACCACAACATTATCATCATTATGATTATTGCTATTTGTATTAGTTCGATTAAAGTCTGTGTTACGATTAGTTGTGTTTCTTTCTAGGCTGTTCGTCCTGTTAGTTCTTGTGTCACGTCTTATATTATTCGTCCCTCTTATGTCTCCGTCAGAGTTTCTTCTTTCTCTTCTATTATAATTATTATGTTGTCTCCTATCTGGATAATTTGTGTACCTGTTATTGTTATTATTAGTCCTATCGTTATTTCTGTCATATCGTCTATCATTGTTATTATTGTTATTTGTATTGTTGTAATAGTGATTATTATTTTGTCTATGATTGTTACTTCTATTAAAGTCTCGTCTATCGTTGACGTTTCTGTAATAGTCATCATAGTCACGTCTATTGTTGTTGTGCACCGTTCTCTGTACTCGGTTCAAATAGTCTAGTAAAGATTGGAAATTTGTAATATTTTGTATTGCTATACCTTGAGTAATATTGTCATTAAAATGTCTAGATAAGAATATTATAATTTCTTGCTCAGAAATTACTGGCTCTAAATATTGTGCCTGAGAAAATAAAGACAAAGCATAGCTACTCATGTTGTTGCTTCTTCTACTATCAAATTTTCCAAAATATAACTTTTCCCTAACATAGCCTTGTTCTGTTTCCCCCCAGTATTGTTTCAAAAAGTTACTTTCAAAATCGTTAAAATTATTTATATTTACATCATTACATGTGAACCAAAGTAATGTTTGACCCTGCAAATGAGATCTAATTGTCTCTTTCAAATCTTCTATCTCTCTGATACCTTTTAATTTATTTTTAAGATATCTCAAGAAAATTTTTGGATGCATTTTTCTCGTATCCCCGTCAAATTTAAGATTATTTTCCCCATGGTTATAGATGTAATTTACCCCTTGAGTATTGATGCTTGGATTCGTCTTGTTTTTTATGGTTTCAAATTCTTTTTCTAATTCCATTATTTTCTTCTTAAAGTCTTCTTTAATTTCCCTCTCCAATTTTGTAAAATCTTGTGCATTCCTATCTTCCTTGATTTGTTTTAACTTCTTGTCCATTTCCCATATTAGTTCTTTCTGAGTCTTTAAATTCATCTCCTCCGCAATCGATAAATTCAACTGGATGCCTTGTTCTACATCATCTATCCTGGCATTGGTTTTCATGATGTTTCTCTCCATTTTGTCTATCTGTTCCTTTCCTTCTTCTCGTAGTTTATTTCCCATGTCTTCTATCTCTTGTTTCCGGATGGTGCCTTCTTGTATTAAATGTCCATATAGTTTATTCATTTTCTCTTCTTGTTCTTTCTTGTGTTCTTCGAATTGCTTTTTCATTTCCACCAAATGTTCTGCGAATTTTTCTTCTTGTTGATCCAATCTTCTATTGATTTCTTCTTTTATCTCGTCCTTCGTACCTTTTATTTCATCCTTTGTACTTTTTATTTCTTCTTGTATATCTTCTTTTGTGCTTTTGATGTCTTCTTTGGTGCTTTTGATGTCAGCCATTATTATTTTCATCATGTCCAATAGTTGTTCATTTTCATTTGGTTTTGGTTTTGTGTAGTGGTGAACTTCTTCCACCATACTATCTCCTTTTTCCAGTTCCGCTGCTTCTTCAGCTTGGATAGCCATCGTCAAACGTTCCCTTAGTACTTGTTTGTTTCCCTTCGTGTCCATGTTCCTAGATTTCAAAAGTTCCTTCAAGTCTTCTACTGTCAGTTCGTCGATATTCATTGATTTGTCAGCCATTATAGTTTGCAAAATTTCCTTTAGATATCTCAAAAATATTATAACCTGTTCCTGTTACTAGTTTGTTGAACGAGCGTTATTCTGGTCGTTTAACAATCGCCATACGTTGGGCTTGCCATTTTATTGTGTATTATTATAAATAATGCCTCTACGTTGGGAGCCATTTTATTGTATATTTTCAATTAATTTTATTATATATTTATCAATAATGATTGTATGGGCGCCAGAATTGGTTCGCTTTCTGCGAATTCCCAATTCAAAGATACTACACAAATTAGAAAATATTATAGATTTGTTTAACTTTTAACACTGTATCTCAGGGATGAGATTCGGCACTTGGCGATTGTCAGCAACAGGAAACTGTAGGTAAGATATCAAAGAAACGCAAGACGAACATAGACAAATGATTTTAATTGAACATATTTATGTAAATAACGAAATTATTGTGAGTTAAAAATTTATAATTCATATTAAATTCAATAGAATATTATTGACGCAAATATTCGCACAAAAACGCTTTTCATAAATTATTAATACTATTGAATTCCAACGTATCAAGTAAGTTTCGCTTGATTACTTATTTTACTAAAAGTTCTGAATGCATTCACAACGACTCAACCTCTACCCTCGCTATTATTAACCTTGGCGTCGTGTGTTGTGGTACTCTGTGATGATTATTATTTAGTTTACAAAATGAAAGAAAAAGCAAAGTGTTTGGGATGTATCATGATAGTTTATTGTAAGAATTTGGTGAGTATTAATTTTTTTAATATGTGTTTAGTGTTCTGTGTCCGATATTTAGTAGAGATTGACTATCTAATACTAATATTTTTACTAATTAATAGATACCAAACAATATAACCTAACATATAAATATATCAAAATGTTTTATAGGAGAAATACACTATATACATGAGTAATAGAGTTTATGGTTGGTTCTTCTTGACCCTGAATGTGGTGCATCGGAGGAAAAACGATCGCCTATGATCGAATAAGCGAAATTCAGATGTGGAAAATGATGTGATGTGAATTATTTCATCAGTAGAAATATCTTATCCACAACAAGATATGTGAATAGTTATCGAAGATTATATTAATAAAGGTAATTGTTCATCTTACCATATCTAGATGCTATCACCAACTTTACACTTATTTATTTATATACGAGTGATAAATTTTTGTTAGTTTATTGTTCAAAACTTCACTAAACACTTTGGTTAACTTTTTTACTTAATATATTTTAAATTATTATAGTTTTTTATAAAAATTTGGAGGAAATAAATTCAACACGTCCTCCATTTATCAAATTTACACCGCGTCTCTCAAGCTCAAAATCAACAACCTTCCAATGTTTTTTACTTCTGTTTTTCATCGTTCATTTGTTGATAAATAAACATCGTTGTTATTGAATCAAAATATCTGTTTCTGCGTTATAGTAGACAAATTCACTTTGTTTTTATGCACTTCCACTGTCACTCCGAAATACTCTATTCGAACTAATAACAGAACGTTATTTCGCGTTGATATTTGACCTTGAAGTTTTATACAAATAATTGAATAGTTTATGCAATATACAGGGTTTCTGAAAGTGTCTACAAAATATTAAATTATAATAATTGAATTTTATTTCAAAATTCATGTGATACCATATGCAGTGATGATCATAGTTATGTATAAAATTTATGTTTGACGTAATTTACTTGTTACTATTGTATTTTCAATATCTTGAATTATACTTTAAAGAAAAATAGTTACAAAATTAAATAGTAATCTTCTATATAATTTTATCAATTGTATTCTATTTGTAAATATTTCTTGTCATATTTAAGCTATGTTTTTTATGGATTATTTCCTTTTATCGAATATTCACTACTACTATTACTTAGATTCACATTTCTGAGTGATGTTAATGATTCAACATAACCTAGTAGATATATTTCACTTTAATATATATATGTAATTGTATAGTCAGTTTTAAATAATATATCGATAATTTCAACGAATATATGAACGTTAAAAGCATATAAACATTTCATACATATAACATCGACTGTGAATTTCACATTTAGTGTCACGTGGAACTTTATGAGAGCATAAGTTTCTCTTATGCGCCGACGCAATAGTTTTCATGCTCCATAATATTCAGTGCGCATGACTGTATAGAATGCAGGAGTGGCATCAGGAAATTTGGTGTATAAATAATTCTAAATTTTGATCTTAACAATTTATTAAAATATTTTCTTTAAAGTGTTGGTATTTTTCATTTTTATTCATTCATTTTATTCAATCTCCATAATAAATGTATTAGAATTTGCTTACTTCATTCATTCTGTGTAATAATATTCTGAATCATTAAACTCAGAGGTGTACATGCATGAAAGACTTAATTTCTGAATAAAGCGAACCATAAAATTCAAGAATTAAATATTCAAAATTAACTTACATTTATTTATGTGCGTCCTGAACCCAAAGGGAGGAATCTACATGCTACCGACTCTATGTTAAAAATTAAAATAACATTCACATATCATAATTAGGAGCTAGCCGAAGGTAAGTCAAGTCTATACAAAACAAGACAACGACTCATTTATAACTAAACTCTTTTATAAATAAATAAAATAATAATATATCGCTGAATTCGCACGGCACGTGTAGCTGTTAACCAACATAGATATCCACAATCGTTATTTGGAATTCTAGTTCAGAAATGATATTATTTTGCGAGTGTGAGTTGTATTCCGTAGCGGAGGCACTTAGCCGAGACGGAGCAACATGAACACTCGCAAAACATTTTCTGAACGTCTAATCCACAAAAGTTTTCATGCAAACAAATTTAAATACTCTTTAAAAAGTAAATAATCAACGAAATATTTCTCTTTTATGTGAAACTTGTTGACATTTAGAAAATTAAGAATCAGTGTGATTGTAATCAAAGTTATGATGCTATTAATCATTGGATGTTTAGCTGTCAATATAATAGTCAAGCTACAAGATATCTGATGGAAACTCTGTTTAAAGAAAAGGTTCCTCTCCCACAAAGTCAAGTTTCTCTGTTATTTCTCAGTCGGCGACATACTATGGCTCGCACTATATTATGGGAATTTCTTAAACGTACCAAAAGAAAAATATAAAAACCAGTACAACTGTATTTTAGATGTAGAATGGTAGAGGTTAGTTGTAGTATACCTATTGTCTTTCCTTTGTAACAATGATACCTTACCTTGCCTTTATTGTGTGTTGTAAATAAAGTCGCTATGACGGGCACCTTAGCGTGAAACGAGTGTCCATGTCTATTATCCTTTCTTCTTCGTTTTCTACGAATTCTGTTGTATAGGGCAATGAATGATGTGCGACTTGGATATGAGTAAATATGTTTGCTGCGACATGTCCTTTGTTTCTCTTTTTATGTCATATTTCTTATTTACTTAGTTCGTGGCTGAATGGGATCCAACTCCCAAAGCCAAAAAACGAAGAAAAAAAAGAATCACTTCTAGTGAATTGTTATCAAATGTCACTTTTGTAAGTAATTAGATGTTTCCGCGGATTTTGAATCCAGCAAAACTACGGATAGTGGCTGGCGGCATGAAATAGTTAATTGGATCGCTAGTCCAGAATAGTATATTATATATAAAGGGTGGAGTAAGCAAAATTCTACACGAGTAGAAGAAACGGTTCTATGAGTGTAGAATTTTGAATTCCACCCGTGTTTTAGAGTATAATTTTTCTACGATTATCAAATAAAAAAGAAAACAACGTATATTGGATTGCTAACTCCTTAATTTCTGGAGTAGCTGGGGTGAAATCATCACTGCTGTCAGTATCAAACACTAAAAATGAATGAAGTCATGTATTAACTATTATTCGAATAAAATCATATGAATTTTCTCTTTTTATGAATAATTAATCAATTTTAACTTAAAATTTAAAAAAATAGATAATTAAGCAACTTTGACACTTGACAATTCTTGCTAAATAGCGCTTTTCTATTTTCTTCTTAAAAAATGCCACAAAATACACTTATGCTGCACTTCTGGCCCTAGCAATTAACACTCAACGACCATATTAGTCTTTTTACGTTCACTTTAGAGGATTTTTATGCATTTTGATATTTCTGCACTACTTCTACTCTGCCTAGTGCAGCTAGTGTAGAAAACGGAACACGCCCATTTTATCTTTCTGGCAAATGAACCGTCACATTTAGAGAGCGCCACAAGTATTCATTCGATACCAGGGGCGAGAATGAATATTCTTGCCCTAGGGTTAGAATGAAGTTATTCCATGATCAAAAACTACGTCGGAATATAAAATTTTTATAACAGTTGTAGAAAAAGATTATTTTTTGTTGATAACGCCTCCGCAACTTCAACTGAACGATTCTTTTCCTTCGATGCGAAATTGCATTTGAAAAGTTGAAGATTGGTGTTAGTTACTATAAGCACACACTTTATTTTTATTTATATTAATTAATAATTATAAATTACTTTTTTGAAGGCTCCATTACCAGTTAAACCTTGGGATGGTATCAAAAATGTAACAGTAACAGGAAATTGTTGTGTACAGTTAACATTTGGAGATGAAGATTGTTTGAATCTTAATATTTACATTCCCCAGGTAATAAAAATAATCAACGTATGTAAATGCGGAAAATTTTAACTTATGTTTATTCTTTCATGTAACATATTGGATCATTTCCGAAGCCTATGTTACTTATAATTTTAAGTAATAACGAGGTTTAATTAAGTTAAAACTTATAACGATCATAAAAGTATTGTGCAGAATACGATATTCTCTAATAGCTACCATTGCTCGGAGGAGAGTGGGGATAGGCACCGTGGAAAGTGTGGGTCGTAAAATTGTATGCCGCTCGTTTCAGTTGATATTATATAGTAGATGAATGTGCGATCTCTGTCGAGGCATATTTTACAATTGTAGCTCAATCACCGCCATTTTAATATTGAGTCCCGTGACCGTGTTTCAGGTCGGCAGTCGATTCTTTTATGGGTAAACAATTTATGGGAAACTAGTGATGTAAATAAGGAGAAACCTGGACTTCCCCGAAGAGTAAAGAGACCGCAACACATCGACTTAATAAAGCAGTCAGTTTTGGGATCACTAGCTAGAAATAATACTGCTGTTTTTGGGGTTTCTACTCGTTCAGTAAGACTGATACTCCACTAAGAATTGAAATTTCACCCATACAAATTAGCTGTAATGTAGGAACTTAATCCATGTGATTTTCTTGTTCGAGTAAATTCACGTGAAGCGCTTTTTGAAATCCCTGATGACGTACTTATTTTCTAAAATAATGAGGATCATTTCCATCTTTAAGAATGTGACCATGAGAACAATAACGGACGCTATCTGCATGTTTATAACTCGGCCATCCTAGCTAGGAAGGCATAAATGCAGGAACCCGTGCCTCGTTTCGGTTCTTCGTTCGTGAATAGTCGGAACGGAAACGACTTACTTGCATTGTCCTAACATTACTTAAAACGCATGGCCAGAAGTTCAAAATACAAACAATAACAGCGTCAAATTTAATTCTTGCTGTAACTTTTTTTTTGTTCTATTTTCGATTATTTTTCTATGAAATTTATAAGATTAGATAAAATAAGGTGCTCAGCTTTTAAGTCGATAAATGTATCCGTTTTATCAGAAATCGCGTTTAAAAATTTAAGTTTTAGCCATTTTCTACCAAATTCTTAATCGATTTGACAAGATCGACGAAAACGAGGAAAATAAATTACCTAGCCTTTAATATTAAATGACTTTTATTTTCGTAACTCGAACTGTCAAACTTTTATTTAGCTATACATTTTCTAAACAAAATTTTGTTTTCTTCGTTTTCTCCTACATAGTCATAAATTATTCATTTTTGTTTGGGTTTAGTATTTTAAATATTCAATTTTGCTTTTCACTATTCAACATTTCCGTTATTAACATCCAAGTTCGAGCGCGAGCCATCGCACTAAATATTACTTCGATCTTTTTAAATTAGCCGAGCATTTCGTTCGCCTTCCGATTATTCACGAATGAAGAGCCGAAGCGAGGCACGGTTTCCTCCGTTTAAGCTCCACTCATACAGCGGCCAGACTACAGAAGGTCATGGCAAATGCGGGAACTAACCCCACAATGTCGCTGAAAAAGCCACACGTATCATACACGGAAGGTGGAGAGGAAGGATCGATTCTTCTTCTTAGAAACAACTTTCCAGGTAGTGAACCAGCAACAAACACTGAAATAGCAATGAATTACACTAAAAAATCCCGCAATGAAGATTGGGACATTGCTAAGAAAATATTTACCAGACAACGGTTGGAATGGGCAATAAGTACCTTTCAACCATATAAATCACCAGGAGTGGATGGAATATTTCCAGCACTTCTGCAGCAAGGGATAGAGAAGATTCTTCCTCGCCTGCTGAAGATTACAAGAAGCAGTCTAGCAGTGGGTCTAATACCTAGAAAATGGAAAAGGGCAAGGGTAACCTTCATACCAAAAATAGGGAAAAAAGATGGGACTGATCCCCGATCTTTTAGACCCATCTGTCTAACATCGTTCTTACTCAAAACGATGGAGAAAGTAGTGGATAACTACATAAGAACAGAGAATCTGGAGAATATACCACTTCATAAATGTCAGCATGCTTACAGAGCGGGACGATCAACTGAGACGGCTCTGCATCAGCTGACCGAAGTCATCCAGAGAACTCTGAACAACAAAGAAATCGCAATGTGCGCATTCCTGGATATATCTGGGGCCTTTGACAACACAACTCATGTGTCTGTCAAAGAAGCACTAACAAGGCGAGGAGTAAATGAAACCATTGTAAAATAGATGTATGAGTTGTTGACGACGAGGATAGCTGAGACACAGGTGGGGAATCAAACCACCTCAGTTAAAGCCACTCGGGGGACACCTCAAGGGAAAGTGATATCTCCCCTACTATGGAGCCTCGTAGTAGATGAATTGCTCTACAGGTTAACGGAGCTTGGCTTCGAATGTATGGGATATACTGATGACAGTTCTAATAGGCTTGTTCGAGAACACCTTGTGTGATTTATTACAAAAGGGCCACAGAATCATTGAGCAATGGTGCTTGTCAGTCGGGCTAAACATTAACCCAAACAAGACCATAGTAATTCCATTTACTGGAAAAGAGCACTCCCAGCCATGAAACCCATATCCTTAAACGGGGAAATCATAGAATGGAAATGAGAAGTTAAATTTCTAGGGATAACCCTAGACAGTAAGCTTCTGTGCAATAAGCATGTTGAAATAAGTGCTAGTAAAGCAATAAGAGCTTAGATGGTGTGCAGAAATCTAGCTGGTTAGAGGTGGAGCTGTAACCCAAAAATACTGCGATGGATGTACGCCATGATTGTGAGACCAGCAATTACGTATGAGGCAATAGGTTGGCATACAAAAGCAAGTCAGTACAGCACGAGGAAGACCCTCGACAAAGTTCAAAGGCTTGCCTGTGTGTGCATCACTGGAGCTATAAGAGCGTGTCCAACTAGGGCACTTGAGATCATTACAGATCTCACACCTCTACATCTAGTGATAGAAAGATCTGCCCAAGAGGCAATTCTAAGAATATCTAAGGAAGGTTCAGGCAATGAGAGTATTAAAAATCAGGAAGCCTGGTCCTCTCTAACAAAATACATCTCATCAGCGAATCTTCCCAGTGACGAAATGACCAAGAAAGTAAGTATCGAAAAGAATTTCACCACGATGCTAAATAAGAGGAGATACTTGGACAATACGATGCTAAATACGAGGAGAGACTGGGAAATGGAATACACCACCCAAACTCTCAAAGAAAACACCATTAGATGGTATACGGATGGTTCAAAAACCACCACTGGAACAGGCGCTGGAGTATTTGGGCCTGGCACTAGATACTCATTATCGTTAGGCTCTTTCCCGAGCGTCTTTCAGGCAGAAACACTTGCGATTGAAAGATGCGTGGAAATGAACCTAGAATGAAAGTATCAGAAATGTGACATATCGATCCATTCTGATAATCAAGCAGCTATCAAAGCATTGAGCTCCCATGTCATTGACTCAAAGTTGGCATGGGAGTGCCGAAGAAAACTTGATGAATTAGGCAAGAATAACAGGGTGTCTTTAGTCTGGGTTCCTGGCCACTCGGGAATCACAGGAAATGAGGAGGCCAATATACTTGCCAGGAAAGGAGCACAAACGCCCTTTATTGGCCCGGAGACTTTCTATGGTGTAGGGAAATGCTCCTATAAGAAAGAGTTTAGAAAGAAGGAGGAAACCGAAAGAAAAGCACTCTGGCGGTACTTTCACGGGTTGGAACATTCCAAAAAGTTCCTGCGGAACTTTGACACTGCTAGATCCAAAAAATACTTGGACCTCAGTAAAATAAAACTACATCTCCTCACGGGCTTTCTTACAGGACACTGCCGCCTTAGGAAGCACCTAATGAGAATAGGTCTAGCAGAAACTGACGAGTGTAGATTCTGTGGGGAGGAGGATGAAACTCCGGATCACCTAGTTCTGGAATGCTTCGCCATTGGAAGTCAACGCAAGAAATGCTTCGGACAAGAAACTTGTAAGAGTGAGGATATAACATCGTTGAAGCCGTTCCAAATACTAGAGATCATTAGAGCCCTGGAACTGGAAGGCGAGCTGTAGTAGTAGCGAGAACAGCTCTGATAGGGGGGGGGGCACAATAAACCTTAGGTTTCAGTGCATTGTAACCCCGTTAAAATCTAAAAAAATCTATCTCAAAATCTAGCCATAGGATAAGGTTGGGCCCATGGAGATTTTTTATCAGGACATCAAATACCAGTACATATCAAAAATTCAGACAATTTGACGGTGCCCCGTTTCCATAAGAGAAGAGCGGAGTTCTTTGGCATTTTTATTTATCAATAAATATTTGTGAAATGATTTTTTCAAGTTTTTGAGAAAAAAAAATGAAATGCACTTATTGCAATTAAAAATTTAACCCAAGCTCCTATGATTTATGCGACACTAGTGTTACAAGCGCCATACCATCGTAAAAAAGTTTACTATCTCAATTCCGGCGCTCTTTCTCTTTTTGGTTCGCGCATATCCAAAATGCCAAGCTAGGATGGTCGAGTTATGCTTTTAATGTATTTCAATTTCAAAATAAGTTAGTTGCTCTGCTCCTCTCAGTACCTTCTGTATTTTACACTAATCTGTTAAAATTTGGAAAATGTTTCTATTTTTCTACAACATTTATTAGTTTTATAAATATGTTTTAGTTAGATGAAACTGAAACTAAACTTTTACCTGTAATAGCATATATCCATGGAGGATTTTTCATGTCTGGTGATGCTGGATACGAATTACAAGCTCCTGATTATTTTCTCGAAGAAGATGTAATATTCGTTTCGATCAATTACAGAGTAGATATTTTTGGTAATATTTTATTATTTAATTTGATTTTTTTATGTAACCGAGGAATCCTTTTAGAATGGGTTACAATAAATAATAATTTTGAGTAATCATAATATACAGTGGGAGTAGGAATAACGGCACTTATGAGGCCCCCCACCACTATCCCTCTGACGCCATGACCACGCCCTCTGACTCACTACGATTTAGCGGGTGGGTGGTAGTGTCGTGCCGTAGGGTTACGTCACTACGACGTTCGATATACAGGGGTGTCGACATAAAGATCACGATGAATATACAGGGTGTCGACGATGTCAAAAAGGCACTCTGTTATTATAGGTCGGATTGAAGTCGAACAAACGGTGTTAGGTCACTACGACGTTCGATATACAGGGTGTCGACATAACAATGTTAAGAAATTAAATTTTTGAAAAAACAACTTCTGCACTGATGACAAAATGCAGGTAATCATGTGCACTAGACAAGAGTATGACGACAAATCTATTTATTATTGTTAACACCTAAATTCATCACCTTCTTCTTCAACGGCCGAACACGGGGCATGTTCTTGAAATTCTTCCTAGTCTTTAAGAATAGTTTCAATTCAAATCATCATATAGGTAAGAAAACCACATTACTTTACTTTCGGCGAAGCAGTTTCGGCGACCCCCACCCCTTCTCACACACGTTTCTGCGATAGCATAACTACAGGACGTAGCATTTTTAACGCTTAGTATTCGATTTTCACTGAAAGTGTTAACATGGCAAGCTCCAAAATATTTAGTGTTTCCCAACTTTACGGCAGGAAAGTTAAACCGACCTATGAGAGATTTGGATTGTGGCTTCTGTTGAAAAATTTGGAAGGTAACAATCTGGTTACAGATATTGGAAATATTAAATATACGGAAGGCGAACAGCCGCTGGAAGATGGACATATACCAATTACAGAACCATTTTGTGACAACATAATGCTTGTAAAGGTATGCGGCTTAGAGGACTGCGATGGAAATTCTAAACTTGTTAAAAAAGAAATATGTGGTTCTTTTAATAGTTATATACGTGGAAAGTTTGGCGAATTGGTTTCTGCAAAACACGGTGTTAAGGCTAAGCTGCTTTCCTCTTACTAAGTAACCGCTTGCCCTTGGAAACAAGAGAAGTAATCGGAGAAGATTTGGAAATTATTAAAAGGAAACATGAAGAACCTGTTTGCATTCCATACAAAGTAGAATTGGCGGACGTTAAACTCGACAGGCTACTGAAAGAAATACCTTATTTATTAGAGCAACTCAGGAAGTAAGATTAGTATCTAATGGACTTTGACATAATGCAGGATTTTGCAGGAGTCTTGAACAAAGAGAAAATGATTAATTATTTAACCAGCAACTTTAACTTTTGCATCCAAGGATAGTGCAAGAAAATGTGCAATATTATTGTAAATAATGATAAAACAGTTGGCATAGATTGCCTTACGTGGCTTACATATAACGCAAGGGTTAATATATACAACGAATTGATTTGTCAAATAACCAGTCCTGGAGTTAACAAGAGCATTGGAAACCATATTATAGATTTCGTCAAATGCCCAGACGCGAGATTAAAAGAAACGTTCTCTTCTGCATTGGCCAAGAAGCATGGTATTACCGGATTAGAAGCTACGATATATAACTACCCAATTGGAAATTGCCATGGAGAAGGCTACAGTCCTTTAGAAGATTGCATAACTCTGCTACAAGATAGTAAGTCGACACCCCTGTATATCGAACGTCGTAGTGACATCACCCTACCACACGAGACTACCACCCACCCGCCAAGTAGTAGTGAGTCAGAGGGCGGGCGTGGTCATGACGACAGAGGGAGAGTGGTGGGGGGCCTCATAAGTGCCGGTATTCCTACTAGTGGATACATAAACTATAGATACTTATTATCTAAGTTAGACTTTTTTAAAATCATTTATTTGGTATCATAAAAAGTAATTTATTGATAAGAGATCTGATAACCAAACAATGATGCTCACGTAAAAAAGTTGGTTACAAACATATAACTCATTCGCAAAAGTTTAATATTGTATTAAACTGTTTAAGGCTTTTTGTCTACCGAAGATGAGGCAGCTTACGGTAATTGGGGCCTAAAAGATCAAATTCTAGCTCTAGAGTGGATAAAAGAAAATATTGAACGTTTCGGTGGTGACAAAGCTAATATAACTCTAATGGGACAAAGCGCTGGTAGTGCCTGTGTGCATTATTTGTTACAAACTCCAACAGCAAAAGGTAAGTAATAAAAGTATAGTCTTATCTGACAATAATGAATGTCCTATATTATTCTGCCGTGTTTTTTTAAAACGCCTCAACTACTGAAGGCGCCATTTTCAGTAAAAGGCAGAAACATAAAATTTGGCTGCGCACCATAAATTTCACTTTTGAGTCGGTAAATAAACTGCAGGTTGATTTCAAAATATTTCAATGTTCTCACATTGTTGAGGAGTTAAGTCATCAGTCTATGGGATTATTTAGCAGATAAGTCAAATGGTGTATGCACCATTGTTGATAGAAAATGTCTCATTGGCTATTGAGACATTTTTGATCACCAATGCTGTTTTTAGTAAATGATTATTATTGTGGAAAATGTCTTATGGCAGCAGGTAAAAATATAAAGTTGAACTATTTTTTATAAAAAGTTGACAACTATAGAAATTGTATGGAAAAAATGGAAAATTAATAAAAGGGTATGTTTACTAAAACAACTACTCATAATCATGAAGCTGAATTTATTCAAATTTAACAAGATATAATGGGAAATACAAAGGTTTTTTCAACAAAAAACAACTGATAAGGAATTCATTATATTAATCATCAATATCAGTAAGTAGATCTAGAGCGTCATCAGATGTCGATACATTTTCCCAAAACAACTGTCGGTTTTTTGGCATTAACGGACACAGTTTCTTCAAAATGTCTTCACGTTTGCCCCTGGGAATACTCCTAGGAGCGGATCGAACGTCGGGCTTCGTTTTACACTTTAGAAATTTTGCCATTAAGAAATTAACTTCCACGTAAGAAGCATCGAACTCATTTGCATACTGGAGGTGATAGTTTCCTCATTCAAATTTTACTTTTGCAATTTCACTCAGGTAAGGCCTTGCATTGCATTTCATAATTTTAGTGAGGGACGAGTGGTCTTTCCAGTCTGCAAAATCGGTAATGCTCATTTCTAACACTTCCGGTGGCTTTTTAGAATGATATTCTGCTATACAAGATTTGAAATCATCAAAGTCGTAAATCTTACCTTTCGCTTTCATGGCCAGTTCCACTTGGTGATGAAAGCTATCGGCAGACATAAATGTATGTCCTGGCTCAAAATATGCAAGCTCGATCAAGTCTGCAGCAATTTCTGTCGAGTTGATGAGATAAATAAACATACAAAACAAACCTCAATTCTTATTTTGTCCTGAGCAATTGTCCAGCCAAATTTTCATATACTTAGCGTCTCTGTGAAAGACTAAAAATTTGTGAAAAGCACTGGCGATATCCTCTTTTTTACGGCCTGCGATTCCTTCGTGCCATATGACTGCAACTGGATTGATTTTTTGTGATTGACCAACGCCCACAAAACTCTCATTGAAGACTATTATCCTTTTTGTGAAGATTGCATCTTTAAAGGTGTCCATGCGAGGTAGCATGATTACCTTTTGTAGATCGGCTGATACACAAATAGTACTTGAATTCCAATTTTGCGACTCCCTATCTTCCCGGTACTGCTTTCTAGAATTGTCTGCCCATGTGATGTGTTTGTTCCACCTTTGACAAATATCACAGTCCACGCCTAGATTGTCTTTATTACGAGACTCATCGTGTTTATTGAAAATCTCGCAATGTCCACATTCCTCGTGCCCTAATTTTGTGAATGATATTTTTATGACGTCTGTAACAAAAGCTCTGTACGTATAATAACAACACTTTGTATCCTTATTTTTTCTTAAAAAATCAGTATGCATTAAAGTAATATTGAGGTTAGATGGCAAATAAAGACGATTGGGGGCGTGCTCTCGCCTGTACTGTGAAACACTAGGATGAAAAGATTTCACATGCTGCCCTAGCAGTATTTTATCAACTTGTCGGGTTCTGGTAGTATGTTTGCCTCGCCCGTCTTTTACTACCATCTGCTGAGTTACTGAGTTTCCCGGTATAGATGTTTTAATTATTGTGTTGTTATTTTTGTTATACCCCAGAGTAGTCAGGACAAACTTCAGTTAAGATTCCTGTTTTATGCTTCAAAAAGAATTTGTTGCTGTTATTTTTTCTTTTCATTTTCCGTAGTTGAGGTAGTTCGGCGTTTAACTAAAGTTTTTTGAGTACAGTCTCGAATGAACAAGTGTCTTTCAACATATGACATACTCCAGTATTGTTCATTTATTTCAAGTCTTCTGTCGTCATCAATATGTTGACAACATTTTTTTACAGCTACTTTCACATTGTTTCTTAATTCTGTGAGTTTCCAAATTTTTCAGTATTGACGCGTTTTTCTTCGTAGTAGTCTTATTGCGTTTTTTCTTGGATTTTAACAAGTTTACCATCTATTCAGTTGATTGAATGTTTTCATTTTCTGTTATGTTGTCCTGATCTTCCATCGTCTGCACATTATTTTCATCTGCTACATTTTGAATGCAAACGACAAATTGAACATCATTTTGATTGTTTTCTGTGGCTACTTGAGACTGTGAAGCAATTTCACTCATAATCTCTTCAGGTATTGTTATCAATGGAGTGTTACTAGGATTCGTAGTAATATGTGAGTTATCGAATGGTGCATCATTTTCTGAAATTGCTCGAATTTGTGATGCAGTTTCACTCACAATCTCTTCAGGTATTAATGGAGTGTTATTACTAATATAAAAAGGTGAATTATCGAATGTTGCATTATTTTGGGTGTTTTCTGTGATTGCTAGAGTTTGTAATGCAATTTTACTTACATTTGTAGTTGTTGTGGTTGGTGAGTTATCAAAAATGATATCGTCCATGGTTAAAATGTCCACAAAACTGGTAACGTCCTGCCTCATTAAATTCTTATTATTTATTATTGCTCTCACTAATTTGATTTTTATTCATTTCTCGTACCATTTCCAACATTTTTTGGGACCTTGTAGTACTGGAACCCGCTCGATTTTTCTTATATTGAGATATGCTGCGACAAAGGAAATGAATGTTAATAACGATTGATTATTTCGAAATTTCATAGATTGTTATCAACATTTTTGAACAAATATTGAGTAATTTAAGTAACAAGGAATGTTGATTGTCGAAACATTCCGTGTTACTTATTACAATTTTACCGCTGCCGGTCAAAATTTCTTAAAATTTGCCCAAATTGGTGTTTGTTTCACCAAATAAACAATCTACAAATAAAGCAATGATATTCAAAATATTATGTAAATGAAACTATTTACGTTTACAACTACATTCCTATATGAAACGATTTACATTCTATTGCCAAAGTAAATTAGTAAACGAATGATAGTGTTCATAATATATGAAAACAGACTTACCCTTTATATGGCTACGTATTCAAGTCAATTTCACCAAAATTTGTAGATGAGGCATTTTAAAATAACACGGCAGTATTGGTTTCAGAATAATCCACACTTTTCTTATAGATTGATAATCCGATCAAAATTGACATAAAATTAGGGGTAGACTAACAATAATTAGCATTATTTATACGAAAACCCCCCATCGATCACAAGTGTGCTGAAAAATGTATTAAAAAAAATCAGTTTTTTGCATTTTATTCGTAGAGGATGAATGATATCGTAAAAATAGGTCAATTATACCTCACCTACATCATTAGACTTACAACTGAGAACGACTCAGTGAAATAAGCTGAAAATGACGCTGATATCATCATGGTTGAACAATTTAATACAAATTCAACCATAGTTGCCGGTGAAGATGTTGATTTGTAAATACTACTAGTGATTCCTGGTCCATGGAGAATACCCACATCTAGCCCCTATCCGCTGGTTAGCCCTTTTTATCCTGGGTAGATTGTCCGCTACCTCTAGTCTACGCCCTCTCTCATCTGGGACGGAAGCCGAGCATGCGTACGGTTTGGGGAATTCATCTCCTTCCAGTACCCTGAATAGACCCCTCACAGGGCTTGATGGAAGGGACGATGTCTATTACCCATTCTGCGCTGATGCGTTCAGCGCACCTAAATACCAGGTACCCTGGTTTCTGCGTAAATATTATGGAATCGCACTTGTGGTCCCTCCAGTGGGATCTTATCGTTCAGCCTCTGGGTGTCCAATAGAAAGAATTATTATTATTATTATTACAATAGAAATAAGGGCTGAGGTAAGAACCTATGAAGCCCATGATATGAAAACATAAATAAGTGCTTAAACGTCTATAAACATAATCAATGACAAATTAACAATAATTAACAAAATCGTAGTTTTCATCAATAACCGCAACAACTATACAGCGAAAAAGGATATAAATAAAACAAATTCAGATAAATAATAAATGCAATAATGCACAGTATTAACTATTAAATAGAAGTCTATCAATTCTGTTCTTAAATGCGTTAACTGATGGTGCGTCAACAACATCATCAGGAAGATTGTTCCAGACATCAAACACTCTATTTGGTAAAAAGTGCTGTCTTACTCGGGATCTAAAGGACTCCTTCTTAAGTTTAAATGGGTGACCTCTCAGTATAAGATCAGTGTTGAATAGAAACATAGATTGAAGATCACCAAAGTTGTGCTTAATGATTTTATAACATAATATCAACAACTTGTTCACTCAACGATAAATTTGAGTTCACTAAGATGCCTAGGCCATCATGGCTGGTAACCGTATTTAGTAACTGCCCATTTAAGTTGTATGATAAATTGGGATTGGTCTTGCCAATGTGGAATACATTACATTTATTAATGTTCAGGGGAGGCAAACAGTCCAAACATCACCGCTGTATAGTGTGTAGGTCATTTTGGAGGGTGAGATGGTCTCTTAAAGGGTTAGCAAATATTTTTGTGTCATCGGCATAAAAAGAAACTGAGTTTGAGACCAATATTTGAAGAACGCTTGCGTAAACAACAAACAGCAATGGGCCAAGGACGGAACCCTGTAGAACACCACTAGAAACTGGCTTGTCATTGGAGAACTCTCGGCCGACTCTGACTTTAAAAATCCTGTCCGATAAAAAATTGGAGATCCATAAATTCAGGCTACCCCGTATGCCAAAGTGATCTCATTTATATAAAAGTATTCTTTTTGGGACTTTGTCGAAGGCCTTGGAGAAGTACAAATAAATGACGTCAATCGGATCTCTGTTGTCGAAAGCTTTGTCCAGTCATTAACACAGTGAAGAAGATTGGACATGGTAGAGCGACCTCGAACAAAACCATGTTGGTGAAGAGGTATGACATTTTGTTGAAGAAGGAACTTAGACATGGCCTCACTAATAATAGATTCCATAATGTTACAAACAATAGGTACCAGGCTCACTGGTCGGTAATTGCTTGGATCCAGTTTATTTCCCTTCTTGAATATAGGAGTGACTGACGCCGATTTCCAGGTTGGTGGAATAGAACATCGTGTGAAAGAGGAATATTACTAAGGGATTCTAAGACACGAGCACCAAATATTGGAGGCAAAGTGTCATCAATTGGTTCAGAAGTAAAAGCCTCAGAAAAACTAATGGACAACGTTTCGGAAGTTTTATAATTAGACGAAAATAATACTCCATCACTTTTCCTAAGTAAAGGGACACCAACTTTAGACGAAAGACAGGAACGCATGTGCTTAAAAAAATTTTTAGGGTTGCCACTATTAGCAATACTTTCCTCGCAACCTCTTCTGGCGGTAGACAACCGACTAATTATTGTATTAGAGAATTTTCTGTGAGTTAAGAAATCTTCATTATTGTTGGTGCGTTCAAATCTTCTCCACAAATTTCGTTTATGCTTTATCAAATCATGTATTTCACTATTGATCCATGGCTTTAATTTGTTACGGAAAATTCTTCTTTCTCTCGTATTCTCATTCAAACATTTTGTTACCGTGTCATAGAAACATTTCCATAAATGTATACAGTTATTATTATCAGGCAATATGTTATCCCAGAATCCCTGGAAATCCTTTGTCGATCACCGCTGCCTTCACAGATGATAGGGCCTCTTTAAAGATGTTTTCCTTCGAGGCCTTTCTACTCATTTGTCGGGTTTGTAGTGGGGTTGCACCAGATGTACGGGGGCGCTTTTGAACATTAACAGCCTTCTCCTTTTCTTTATTTGAAGATGATTTGCAAGTTCTCCCTTATGACTCTTGACTTAGCAGATAAATAGTCTATGCCTTCTTTAATCAGCTTTTTAAGCTTGTTTCTTGAGGCACCTCCAAAGTGGTAGGATTTTATCTCCTCGTCGGTTAGGGAGTTCTATCTCCTCTAGCGATTTGAACAGAATCGTCTTCTTCGAGCTGGTGTGCTGTTTGACCGTCGTCTCTTTTCATGAAATTAACTGTCTCGACCTTTACTTTGTGGAATCTACTCATATTAGTGTTTTAAATGAAACAATTGTCAATTTTTTAGAATTTTTAATATTTTTCTTTATATTGTGGAATTAATTAGAACGTTGAGTTTCATTTAAAACACTAGTCTCTTTTCAGGTTGGCTCTTTTGCATCCTTCCTTGTTGTAGGTTGTGGCGTTGTCGCCTCCTTCCCTTTAATGTCTTTTTGTTTTTTACGTGTCGTACTTTCCATAAAATTTCCTCGAGTAGCTAGGGAAATAACCAGTCGCCCTCGACAGAGCCCCGATTGCCGCAGGAAGGCTTGTATACGATGTTTCCCTGGTGCCTCCAGGGGACCGTTTCCGACCACTTAACCCTGTGACCATTCAGCTGTCGGCACGGTACCTTGATACATTCGCTTGGGAGGTTGGTCCACGATGACAGGCTTCGCAAAGGCTTTAAGGGAGTTTTATTTCCCCGCACCCTACTACGTATATCGCTAACCAGGGTACCTACCGAATTTAAGTCCCTTCCCCTGGCCGTTACCTACCCGCCACCAGGGACGCGCCTGATAGGTATCCCAACCCACGGGTTGCAGAGCGGATTATGGTGGTACTGGCAAGCTGGTGTTAAGGTGCTAGCGTCAGTTTGGTGATCTCTGGTCAAGATAATAAGTATAAAAAAGTGCAGATTACTTGAAACTTTTAATCTTTGTAAACATCTTCAGAACTGAATAGTTCATGGGAAAATTCATAACCAGTGCCACTTTTAAGACAATATTTTTTCATAAAAATATCGATAAGATTCAATCCTCAAATATGTGGTCTTGGATAAAGTATTTTTGTTACAGATCTTCTTCACCGAGCTATAATGCTAAGTGGTACTTCGTTGAACAGTTGGTCGTTTACTAGATCTCCCAGAACTATAGCTTTTCTTATGGGGAATATAATAAGTGTCTATACGGAAAATTCCACGGAACTTGTAAAGCAACTTAGACAAATTGAACCGCATACGTTGAGTATTCTTTCAACGCTTTTATACATATTGGTAAGAAAATAATGTTTTATACTTTTCGTATAACCCGGTATCTAAATAAAAGAAGTATTCTACTATCTCTCATAGCTTTCGGAAAAAAATCTGTAAGTGCAATAAAAGTACCAAAGGGAAGTAATAAGTTACTTACCTATATTGTAAATTCTAGATGGTATTTATTCATGACTGGAAAGAGGGATTTCTTTTTTCACCAACCAGAGAACCTCAACATGATGGAGCTGTAGTACTTGGTTACAATTACGAAAAATTAGAGAGAGGAGATTTCAACAATGTACCGATATTGATGGGATTTGTTTCACAAGAAGCGGTCACCTTTTACCCAGGTAACACATACAGTTGCACAGCAATATACTGGATGTCCCATAGTTTTGGTTTGGGATGTGCACTCAACCCCTTTGATTAAATTATGACTGAGATCAAAGCTGTGGGACACCCTTTTTATAGTCAAATGGTAACAACATACATTGATCTATTTGACAAGAATTCATATGAAAACAAGAGATTCCAAAAGACCTAGTCACATCTCTCTTAAAAAAATTTAAAAACAAATGATTAATAAAATATTTTTAAATCCAATTTTAAAGCTAAATAATTACAAAAAGAACATCGTTGGAATATTTCAAAGAAAAAGATATAAAAACTTGGACTTAGTATTAATGTATGAACAAATTGTCGAAGCCTTAAATATAAGTGTTTGCAGTCTGACTGGCTTTATAAACAGTACCTGGATGACCGAGCTTTGCTCGGTATTTTTTTTTTAAATTATATTTAAGTACGAATTACTAATAAAATGATGAAATATGAATAATATTTTTCGATCTTACCGATAGAATAATAAAAAAATATGAACTGGTTATTTAAAGAAAAAAATCATGAGTGCAATTAGTTTAATCTTATATTAGAAACAAATACTTAATTTTTTACAGTTTATCAATCAATTACGTAAGTATATATATATATATATATATATATATATATATATATATATATATATTTATTTATGTCATCACAGTTTTAATTTTGAAATCGGATTTTAATCTAATACTTCTTTCCATACTATATTGCGGGTATGTCGAGGATTTTCATTTGAAAGATTGACTTTTAACGTAGTTGGTCGCTTAACTCTAGAAAATGCCACATATAACATGCCATGCATGATGCATGAAGACCGGACTTGAAAAAGAAGAAGATGTGATATTACATCTTCTTCTTTTTTCTATAAACATATATTAAGTCAATCACAAGTTAGGTCACTTCTTGGTCTAGCCAAAAATAACTACTAAACATCAGGTAGGCATCAAATGAAATGTAGCTTCTGTCATTCTGACGATGATATTGATTTATCGAAACAATTGTCAATTTTTTAGAATTTTCAATAACTTTTATTATATTGTGGAATTAACTAGAAACCGTGAGTTTCATTTAAAACACTAATATGAGCAGATTCCACGAAGTAAGGGTCGAGACAGTTAATTTCATTACTTTTGTTTTTGGTATATAAGGTATATCCTGCCTTGAGGCGGTTAGGAGTATTACAGGGTTAATACTTTAACATGAATGATCCTATTTATTGTACACCTTTATTACCTGATATCTGGTCAATTCATAGTTTGTAGGCTGCGAATATTCTTACCTACTGTAGTGAGAATGCAGACAACAATTTCTAGTCTTTATACTTCAGCTTGCAGGTTCTGGGTTTCACTCTAGACAGTGCCATAAAGTAACTGTGAAAATGTTAGTTATATTATCTTTTAAAGGAGCTATTCTATTAATAATGAATTGTTGAAAAAGTTATTACCAATAGTAGAAGAACCAGATCCAGCAATTATATACTCAGGGAAACATTTGTTCTTCTTATGTTGTTGGTTTGAAGAATTGATTATCTTATACCACCCATCACTAAAAGATCTTTTGTGAAACCCCCATTTTACTAATTCACACATCCTCGAAATTGAGTTTCTAGAAAAATTCCAAAACTCTCCTAGGAGACATTTTCCTAAGCTGTTGACTGTAGCAGAGGATGTATTCTGAGGTTTCTTTGACTTAATACTTTTACACGAATGAGTATTTATTCCATACCTTTATTACCTCTGATATCTGGCTATGTCAAGGTTTGTAATGCCCGAGCATTCTTATCTTCTGTAGTGAGAATGCACACAAATATTTCTAATATTTTTACTTCAACTAATGTATGACAGATCCTGGCTCTCACTCTAGTCTAGACAGTCTCATAAAGTAACAGGGAGAATGGTAGTTACTGTATCTTCTAAAGGAGATATTCATTGTATTGTTGAAAAAATGGTGTCTAAAAAATTATTACGAATAGTAGAAGAACCAGATCCAGCAATTATGGATTTAGAGGCACATTTCTTCTTATATTTATGTTGTTGGATTGATAATATACTCGTTCTCCCATCAGTTTGATCTAAAATATCTTTAGTAAAACCCCCATTTTACCAACTCACGCGTCGTCGAGGTTGAGTTTCTGGAAAAACTCCGAAACTCTTGTATGAGCGATTTCCCTAAGTTGTTGAACCGAAGTGGAAATGCCCCATCCTCTCTACCGCTGGACAGTAGCAGAGGACTTGTTCTAATGTTTCACAGCCTATAAGTTTCAGATAGAAATATTTCCGCAGAAATATTCGTTTAGACAGTGGCGTAACTACGGGGGAGATGAGGGGGATAGAACCCCCTCCCTAAAAATGAAAAAAAATCTAAAACATAATCAAAGTAAACCTACTTGATTGAAAATGTACTAAAAGCTAGGAACGTTAGGCTACAATTTTATAAGAAAAATAAAGTTAAAATGTTTTAGGGGTGTAAAATTTGAAAAAATGCTCGGTATCTACATCTCGCGGTAGTTCATCCCCCCAGAACTTCATCTTAGTTACGCTACTGCGTTTTGATGAAAACTCTCTCAAAGTATAAACGTTGAATCTTTGTATTCTAAATAGATCACTGAATTGTTAGAAACTAATTTAATGTTATACCATCAATGTTTACATGTTTTATAATTTGTAGCATTCAATATAATTCGCCCATACCTTCTCCAGTATGACCTATTCAAACAAAGATTGATACCTGGTAGTATGAACGTTGATGCGTTAATAAAGAAGCAAGTGGCAGACGAAATTAAACAAAAATGTTTTGGCGATAATCTCATTGCTTACAGTACCACCGATTTGATACAGGTAATACACAAAAAACGTTTTTCGTTGTGCTTCTTTGAAAATATTACAACTTCATCAGAAGACCACCATCAAACGTCAATAATTTTAATAACAGAAATAGGGTAGTTTACAATGTTTTTTAAATTAGTTTTTATGTGTCTTATCACAAATATTGATATTTCAGTGAAAACCGAGCATTATCATAGTTTGTTCTACATTTTTACTATAAACATTTAGGGGGAGGAAATAATAAGAAACGGGAGAATTTTGACAAAAGGAACTATATACAATAATAATCACCTATGTCTAGCATTCGCATACGACTTAACTCTGCTGGCAAGTGTTAGAAAGAAATATTCAAGATCGCCAGATTTGTAGATATGATCTATGCGTGATATTTTTGTTTTTAAGTTGTTGTTGTTGTATGTCATGTTTTGACAATAAAAAATAATTTTGCAGTTTACGTTTCCGAATAGTATTTCATTAGTAAAATTAGGCTGTTCTTCCATTTAAAAACCATTAGGTTATGGGCCCAGGAGTTATTTAAGACAGACTGTGTAAAATGTGAAGTGGAAACATAAGGCTGCAGTAAAACCATACAGTAATGGAATCGTCATCTAACAATTCAAGATTTGGAATTGCCAAATTGAATAACAGTAATTATCAACCATGGAAATTCAAAATGAATATGATGTTGATTAGAGAGGGAACATGGAAGGCTGTCGACAAACTACAACCAGAGACTTCAGATAAAAATTGGTCAAGTTTGGATGAGAAAGCACAGAGTTCTATATCCTTATCAGTAGAAAATAACCAAATAATCCACATCTGTAATTGTACATCAGCTACGGATATGTGAAGTATTCTACAAAAGGTTTACGAAAGAGCGAATTTATCCAATAAGCTTGATTTACTGAGAAAATTATACCAAGCCAAACTTGAACCTGGACAAAATATGTCGGAATACATAACTTCAATCTGGACAAAATATGTCGGAATACATAAGAACAACATTAAGAGGTATCGGTGAAGAGGTAAAAGACTTTCACGTAGCAGCACTTTTATTGGGTGGTCTCCCAGAAAAATTCGAAATTTTAGTTACAGCACTAGATGCTAGACCCGACGATGAACTCACTCTAGAATATGTGAAAGGAAAATTAATGGATGAGTTCAATAGAAAGCAAGGAAACGACATTGAAAAAGGTAGAGAAACTGCATTGAAGGCATATAACAAACAGAAGAAAGAGACAGCAAGTAGATTCGATAAAGAATTTTTCATCTGTAAAAAGAAGGGTCATATTCAGAAAGACTGTGATTTCCGTAAAAAAAATATTCAAAGAAGCAATGAAAAGACTCAGAAAAATGATAAAATTGCAAAGGGTGCAGTAGAAGAGTTCTGTTTTTGTGAAGTTAACAGGAATTCGAACGAATGGTACATGTCTGCGGTTACCACTCTTTTCAGTAGCCCCTTCTTCTATTTGCGTGCAATACCCACTAATCTATTCGATGCTTATTGTTCATATGTCACGCACTATTCGTACATCTTGTTATTATATATATATATATATATATATATATATATATATATATATAAAGAAGATGATATGTTAACAACAACAACAAATATATTCATGGGTAATTCACGCAAAATAAAGGGCTACTGAAATAGAATGGTAACCGTGGACATGCATGTTTCCGGCTCATTTTGCCTCATCAGCACGGCATAACCAAATAAGGATGTGAAATTTGGGAGCAAAGATGTTAATCGAAACATGGGAAAACACAAAATAACGGATTTCAGCAGGGAAACCAAACGCTCATTTGTGTCTTCAATTGGAAGATCCCGAGTTTTCAGGACATCAACCAACATCGACACGGAGGCGCATATAGCCCCCCCGCCATGAACCTTCCGACCCATAGTAAATAACAAAGAAGATGTAGGAATATCGCGTGATATGTTAACAACAACAACAAATATATTCATGGGTAATTCACGCAAAATAAAGGGCTACTGAAATAGAATGGTAACCGTGGACATGCATGTTTCCGGCTCATTTTGCCTCATCAGCACGGCATAACCAAATAAGGATGTTAAATTTGGGAGCAAAGATGTTAATCGAAACATGGGAAAACACAAAATAACGGATTTCAGCAGGGAAACCAAACGCTCATTTGTGTCTTCAATTGGAAGATCCCGAGTTTTCAGGACATCAACCAACATCGACACGGAGGCGCATATAGCCCCCCCGCCATGAACCTTCCGACCCATAGTAAATAACAAAGAAGATGTAGGAATATCGCGTGATATGTTAACAACAACAACAAATATATTCATGGGTAATTCACGCAAAATAAAGGGCTACTGAAATAGAATGGTAACCGTGGACATGCATGTTTCCGGCTCATTTTGCCTCATCAGCACGGCATAACCAAATAAGGATGTGAAATTTGGGAGCAAAGATGTTAATCGAAACATGGGAAAACACAAAATAACGGATTTCAGCAGGGAAACCAAACGCTCATTTGTGTCTTCAATTGGAAGATCCCGAGTTTTCAGGACATCAACCAACATCGACACGGAGGCGCATATAGCCCCCCCGCCATGAACCTTCCGACCCATAGTAAATAACAAAGAAGATGTAGGAATATCGCGTGATATGTTAACAACAACAACAAATATATTCATGGGTAATTCACGCAAAATAAAGGGCTACTGAAATAGAATGGTAACCGTGGACATGCATGTTTCCGGCTCATTTTGCCTCATCAGCACGGCATAACCAAATAAGGATGTGAAATTTGGGAGCAAAGATGTTAATCGAAACATGGAAAAACACAAAATAACGGATTTCAGCAGGGAAACCAAACGCTCATTTGTGTCTTCAATTGGAAGATCCCGAGTTTTCAGGACATGCATGTCCACGGTTACCATTCTATTTCAGTAGCCCTTTATTTTGCGTGAATTACCCATGAATATATTTGTTGTTGTTGTTAACATATCACGCGATATTCCTACATCTTCTTTGTTATTTACTATGGGTCGGAAGGTTCATGGCGGGGGGGCTATATGCGCCTCCGTGTCGATGTTCGTTGATGTCCTGAAAACTCGGGATCTTCCAATTGAAGACACAAATGAGCGTTTGGTTTCCCTGCTGAAATCCGTTATTTTGTGTTTTCCCATGTTTCGATTAACATCTTTGCTCCCAAATTTCACATCCTTATTTGGTTATGCCGTGCTGATGAGGCAAAATGAGCCGGAAACATGCATGTCCACGGTTACCATTCTATTTCAGTAGCCCTTTATTTTGCGTGAATTACCCATGAATATATTTGTTGTTGTTGTTAACATATCACGCGATATTCCTACATCTTCTTTGTTATTTACTATGGGTCGGAAGGTTCATGGCGGGGGGGCTATATGCGCCTCCGTGTCGATGTTGGTTGATGTCCTGAAAACTCGGGATCTTCCAATTGAAGACACAAATGAGCGTTTGGTTTCCCTGCTGAAATCCGTTATTTTGTGTTTTCCCATGTTTCGATTAACATCTTTGCTCCCAAATTTCAGATCCTTATTTGGTTATGCCGTGCTGATGAGGCAAAATGAGCCGGAAACATGCATGTCCACGGTTACCATTCTATTTCAGTAGCCCTTTATTTTGCGTGAATTACCCATGAATATATTTGTTGTTGTTGTTAACATATCACGCGATATTCCTACATCTTCTTTGTTATTTACTATGGGTCGGAAGGTTCATGGCGGGGGGGCTATATGCGCCTCCGTGTCGATGTTGGTTGATGTCCTGAAAACTCGGGATCTTCCAATTGAAGACACAAATGAGCGTTTGGTTTCCCTGCTGAAATCCGTTATTTTGTGTTTTCCCATGTTTCGATTAACATCTTTGCTCCCAAATTTCACATCCTTATTTGGTTATGCCGTGCTGATGAGGCAAAATGAGCCGGAAACATGCATGTCCACGGTTACCATTCTATTTCAGTAGCCCTTTATTTTGCGTGAATTACCCATGAATATATTTGTTGTTATATATATATATATATATATATATTCAGCGGCCTAGGCAAGCCAGGAAATAGTTTGGTCAAGAAGATTTCGGAATACCTTGTGAAAATGCTACTGTCCTTTATGAAGACAATCAAGGTTGTATCAAGCTAGCAACCAATATTAAAAGTCTAGTTGCAGAACAAAACATATCGATGTCAGATTACATCATCTATGTGATTTAGTTGACAGTGATATAATTCAATTCATGTTTTGTGAAACTTCAAATATTATTGCTGATGCTTTCACAATGCCTCTCCCCAAAGGAAACTTTTAACGTCTCAAAACATCAATGGGACTCATCGGAGAATAATCTGTCGAGTGGGGGTGTTAGAAAGAAATATTTAAGATCGCCAGATTTGTAGATGATTTGTAGATCTCTCTGTGTGATATTTTTGGTTTTAAGTTGTTGTTGCTGACTGTCAAGTTTTGACAATAAAAATTAATTTTGCAGTTTACGTTTCCGAATAGTATTTCATTACTAAAATTAGGCTGTTCTTCCATTTAAAAACCATTATTTACAATGTTTTTTAAACTAGTTTTTATTGTGTCTTATCACAAATATTGATATTTCAGTGAAAACCGAGCATTATCATAGTTAGTTCTACATTTTTACTACAAACATTTAGGGGGAGGAAATAATAAGAAACAGTGGAATATTGACAAAAGGAACTATATACAATAATAATCACCTATGTCTAGCATTTGCATGCGACTTAACTCTGCTGGTAAGAACAAGAAAGGAGTTACAGAGAGTAACAATAAGGATAGGAAAGGAAGCTGCCAAGTTTGGACTAATAATTAACGAAAATAAAACTAAATGTGTGGTAATGGGACAAACACAATTAACAATGGTGGCAAATAGTGACAAACAATACGCCTTCAAAAGGGTAAAGCATTTTTTTATTTAGGAGTATTATTAGACGAGAAAGGCTAGAAAAAACATGAAAGCCAAGCTAGAATAGTGTAACTATATATGTTTGAGGGCGCCAGTTTGTAATACTTTATCGTTCACTTGAACAAAATCCCGGCATGAGACTTCCCAAGGGTGGTTCAACTCCAAGTTAATGACACACTTTGTATAACAGAGGATGATCAGACTGTGAGACTTCAGGGCGCCACTACCTTTTGAAACGTTACGAAATAACACGAACAAAACTAGGTGATAAAGGTAGAAACACCTTGTGAAAGAATTTACTCTAAATTAAAAATTAATATTAAAAAAGTTGAAATAAAATGTGCTCAAACTTAATCAAATCCGGACACGATACCTTGTGGTTCTCACAGCCGGGTGGATTAGAAATAAAAGAGAATGTGTATAAAATTTAATTTAATTCTGCCTTAAAATGGGATGGAAAAATACAGGAGATACTTAACTGACGGTACTCTGGTGGTTTAGATTTTCTGAAGGAATGGAAGCGGTGTTTTCTATGGGGAAGGATGTCTCGGACCAGTGGAAGATGTCTTCAACGGTCAAGGTGTCTGAGATAAATGGAAGTTGTCTTCAACGGCAAAGGTGTCTTACATAAATGGAAGCTGTCTTCAACGGTAAAGGTGTATTAGATAAATGAAAGCTGTTACGTAGCTCTGACGTAGCTCTCACGTAGATCTCACTTAGCTCTGACGTAGCTGCTGTGCTTACCTAAGAGTACACAAGAATCAGGTATATGTAGGTACTTGATCGTAATGGGGCACATTGTGTTGGTTCAGCTTTTCAGGTTTAAAAGGAAGGCAGTTTTTTGAATTTACAAAAATAAAATTTACTGAAAGCTTCCCAACATATATGTCTCCCATATTGAAACAATAAAAAACAATTTAACTAAGTTAGTAGTATACTAATGTTCTGAAAAACTTATGAGAGCCAAAAAGTTGTTATGTGAATAAATAACGTGCTTAAAAAATATATCTGAAACCTGTAGTGTCAGTATCCTTCATACTAATGAATATTCTATGGGTTTTAAAATGTGATTATAATGTTATTTATATTGAAAAAAGATATTTTGCAGCATAAAAAGCTCTCAAGTGTTTGCACAAAATTAAACAATAATTTGTATTTAGTTTAAAATTGATATGTAGGTATAAAAGAAGAATTCCGTGACCACCTGAAACTGTAATATATCTCTGAATATATGTGAAAGAACAGAAATGAAAGAAATGCAATAAAAATTATCTCAGCGATTACATCGAATGAAGCTTAGACATTAGCTTTGTTCGCGGGTCAGATTCCGAACCAGGTTAGGGACTGGCCGCATGCGCACATTCAGAAATGTCGTTCGCGGTTCACCCAGTTCTCAATTTTTAGTTCAGTTCCGTGTTCGCGGGTCACATTGATTCGGTTCATTATTGATTCCTAATCGGTTATAGCAGTTCTTGGGTTTTTGTTAGAACTAGAAGTTCGGTTCGGTTGCCCATGCGCTTTACCAAAAAGTCGGCGTCAGAGTAAACTGGCATTAGCTGTTATTTGATAGCGAGTTTGTTTTACATGGTTGTTCCAGTCAAGTTTAAATTATAAATTTGTAATTTGTAGTTAAATAAAGTAGTACAAAGCTCCCGTTTAGACGAGTAATGTGTATAGAATGCATTTACGAGTCCATTTTTAAAATTCCTCCTCTGAAGTTGATAGAAACACTAAAAATTCAGATATATTCTAAAGTATCAACAATAAAGAAAACGAAAAACTTAATAATTAATTCATGGGTTATTTTCCATGCCGTCTCACGAAAAATATCTTTTTAATCAAACGTATTTACTAAGAGTTCAATTTTATCTGTCTTTCACTTTCGTAAGAATCTAAATTTCTACCCAAAAACTAAGGGATTTATCACATTCCTTCGTTGTGATAAAAACCTATGAATGACCCAACATAGTATTGTACTTCTTTTCACAAATCTATATACAGGGTGTAGAATTGTATTATATCTTTTAATTCTACGGGTATTCGATAGGACTTTCTTTGTATGTCGATAGTAATCTGGTTCGTGAATGGAAGTAAACTGCAAGTTGAGTTTTGCGATTAAACTGTTTATTTGTGTAAATACACTTGTATATAGTTACACCAGAAGTTGAGACAATTGTGTACAAGTATGTAGTTAATAACTACCCATAATAAATGTAAAATGATAAGGTGTCCCTTTTTCGGTGACTGCCGAGGGAACCACTTTAATGTCACACATCAGCATCTGAGATTTTTACTGCCGACCCATCTCTCTATTGTTTTATGCTGGAAAATCGCCGGCAAAGAACCCGAGGCATACTTAACGAAACGCAATTGACGTCACCCTGTGGTTATGACCAATGAGAGGGTACCGGTGAGTTACGGTTCGTTAGATATGCCCCGTATTCCTTGGCGGGCAAAAACCGTTGGAGCACGTGATGCAGGGGTGGTTTAAGAATTTTATGATGGTTCATGTTTGGAACATATTAATTAAATTTGTTTCCAAACACATTGCCACTCGAAAAGGTTGAAGAGAGATTTGGGACATAAATGCAGATAACAGGGGGTATTACTAAACAAGTTAGCAAAATCACATTGAAATAGAGATGTAAATGGATTTAAATATAATAAAGGAATGATTTGTGTGCCTAAGAACAGGCAAAAAATGCTTTCCCAACTAAATTGTTACTAAATAAATTGACTAAATCTACTATATACAACAATGAACGAGCTATCTACAATAGGATGATACCCATAACTGTCAGCCACTCCACCTGTTTGTCTTGAATGGAGTGAGCTAGTCAGTCAGAGTGGTACTTTCTGCTCTGGGCAGAACAATAATCTTAGTGATAGGGCGTGTGGAAAGTCCTGATTTGGTTAAAATTTGTACGGAGCGCACTTAGTTGTCTTTTCCTGTAAATATTTTTGATACTCGAGCCAATGGCCATTGCATAGTAGGGGAATCATCGTCTTTAAGAAGTACGAGGACATTAAGTTGGATGTTGGATTGTGGATGCATCCATTTTGGCCGATTTTGTAAGCGGTTAAGATAGTCCACTGACCATCTTTTCCAGAATTGTTGTTGTGCTTGTGTACACAACTGCCACTCTTTTAGTTTGTTTACGGGTGTTCAATTTTACGTGTTCGATAGACAGTAATAATAAGAGTTGTAATTTTTGAAGTTTAGTTGTCATTAATTTTTATGAATTTTGTAAAAGGAAAACCGTTGTTAATTTTTTCAAAGTAATACAGTCCATTTTAATGTTTTTATTGTTTGTCAAGTATTTTTTAAATAATCACAATTGAATCAGCAAAGTAAAAGAATAAACATTTCTGGTCCTTCGAGCCGGATACAAGTTTTGAAATTAAAAGTTTACGACTATTTTCTTCAAGCCAACACGTAGTGATTATCGATCCAAGGCGTGAAGTATCGAGACAAGTCCACTGGTCCAATTCATGTTATTAACGAAGAGTTCCGATCTAGCGGTAACTACAAAAACAGGACCAACTATTTAGTACAATTCGGATTCAGGTCAGATTATTCCTTTTACTCTCCTTCTTTGCGAAAATTTATTATTAGCATTTTTCAATCGAGTATTTGAAGACAATTTTCAAATAAACTGAGTAATTACCGTTCAATTTGTATACATTGAGACATAGGTTTGAAATATGATTTGACGTTTTCAGTTGTTAACAAGTTTGGAGGTATAGGTATACTTCCGAAAGGTATTTGCGACCTTTGTTAATTGAATTTTTTATAACTTTTCGAGTTTTGATTACAGTACAATAAAAGTGTTAGTTAAGCAATCAGTTGAAATCATCCCAATTTCTTAGTTCTGATCGAAAGTCAAAATGACAGATACAGGGAGTGAAACAATTATAATTAACGAACTTAGGGTTCTTAAACGTAGTAGAGGTACTATGAAACAAAAATTAACGTTACTAGAAAAATACATTGACACTCTTAAGACCCCTTCAAGTGATGAATTGCCTAATATTAACGACGTAAAGCCGAGATTTGATAATCACTCAAATTTATTAAATGAATTTGAAAAAGTTCAATCAATTTTAGAGACAAAATGTAGCGAGAATGAGTTAGAAGACCATTTTTTAGAGAGAGAAGAATTTCAGAATAGGTTTTATAAAACACAATCATACTTGAAAACCGTTTTAGATAATTTGCGAGCATCAGTTTCACATGCTATTAGTGAGGTACATTCCGATTCACAGTCAAACATTTCGAATAATAATATTGACCCTCTTCATAATATGTGGTTGCCTAAAATAAAACTACCGATATTTTCAGGACAATTTCAGCAATGGATTAATTTTAAGAACAATTTCAGTTCTACAATTACTAATAATAAATCATTAAATGATAACCAAAAGTTTCAATATTTAAAAGCCTCGCTAGAAGGCTACGCGGCTAACTTTATTGAAGGCATAGAGAACACTGAGCAGCCTTTTAAAAAGTCCTGGGAGTTGTTGTGTGAGCGTTTCGACAAAAAACAGTTCTTGTTAGATAGTCATTTTAAATCACTTTTGAATGTACAGGGTGTTCAAAAAGAAACATATGCTAATTTTCGGAAAATACTAGATGAGGTATCCGAGCATTTAACTTCTTTAGATGGGATAGGACTCAGTAAAGATATTCTGTATGATTCTTTTATAATTCATGTGCTATCAAGTAAATTAGATAAAAATACATTGCGAGATTGGAAAGAGTGCAAGTTTAATGATGATTTACCATCGGTAACAGAATTTATCGATTTTTTAAAAAACAAAGCTGATGTTTTGCAGTGTCTAGATGACACACAATTTATAAGAGCAAGTGGTTCAAGCTATCAAAGCAAGCATAACACGTATAATTATAAACCAAGTGCTCAAGTAAATTTAGCTAGTAATTACACCTGTAATTTTTGTAAGAAAAACCATTCTATTTACAAATGTTTAGATTTTTTAGCGTTACCTACCGAACGTAAAATTCAAGAGGTAAAAAAATTGCGGCTTTGTGAAAACTGTTTGTTACTGGGTCACAACAAAAACAACTGCAGAAGCGGCCCATGTCCCATATGTAAAGTCCATAAGCATAATAAATTGATTCACAGAGAAATTGTGCAATCTACAAGGTCGGTTAATAGTGTCAATGATCGAAATTCATCGAATCTATTGTCAAAAGAAGATAATAATTCAGACCCTACAGTAAGTATCAACTTAGTTAATGACCGAAGTCAGGTGTTATTATCGACAGTACTATGTTATGTAAAAGACAAAAGTGAACAGTTCCATGTTTGTAGAGCTCTCTTAGACTGTGGGGCCCAAATGAATTTAATTACTGCTTCTTTTTGCGAAAAACTCAGGATTCCAGTTACTAGCAGTAACTGTTCAATTATAGGGATCACACAAAGCCAGTCAGATGTCAACAAAAAATGTACGCTTGATATTTCGTCGCGGTTTTCAGATTATAAATCAAGTATTTCTTGCTTAGTTGTTCCAACCATTACGAGTCGGATCCCGACATATTCTTTTGATATTAGTAATATGCGTATACCGAATAATATTGATTTAGCGGATCCTGAATTTAACCATTCCAAAGGCATTGATGTATTAGTAGTCGCTAATATTTTTTGGAACCTGTTGCAAGAAGAAAAAATCCAACTGGGGAAAAACCTTCCTACACTAGTGAACACCAAATTTGGATGGATAATAACGGGTACCATGCCAATAACGTTAGACAAATATATTTGCACCATAGGAAAAGTTCATGTCGCAGAAGACGACCAGCTCAAGAAGTTCTGGGAAATAGAGGAAGTCCAATGTAAAAATCAGTTCATGTCCCATGAAGACACTATTTGCGAATCTCTTTTTGAACGAGATACGTACCGAGCGGAAAATGGACAATTTGTGGTGAAATTTCCATTAAAACATTCCGTTGAGCTATTGGGTGATACAAAAGTATCCGCTATGAAGAGCTTTAAGGCACTGGAACATAAATTTTCTGATTCTAGCTTCAAACAATTATATCATGATTTCATTCACGAATACCAGGATCTAGGTCACATGAGTAAAGTATCAAACAATATTAATTCTAATCTTGGTTATTACTTACCCCATCACGGTGTGCTTAAAGCAACAAGTATCACTACTAAGCTTCGAACAGTATTCGACGGCAGTTGCCAAAGCACAACAGGTTGGTCACTTAACGACATCCAGTACGTCGGCCCTAAGGTCCAAAACGACATATTCGACATTTTGGTGCGATTTCGCATGTACGCCTTTGTTGTGTCAGCAGATATTTCAAAGATGTATAGGCAAATACTTATGCATCCAGAGCACAAGCATTTACAGCGAATCTTGTTGCGAGATAACCCAAACGATGAATTTTCTGTTTTTGAGTTAAATACGGTTACGTATGGTACAAGAGCAGCACCTTATTTAGCCATTAAATGTATTAAAATTCTAGCAACACAAAATTTGAAAGAATTTTCAGAAGCCTCTAACACTATTTTGTCCGACATGTACGTCGACGATTTGCTGACAGGATCTAACGATCTTAATGAATTACAAGATAGATGTAAGAACATTTATAATATATTGGAGTCTGCGAATTTCATTTTACGTAAGTGGACTTCCAATAACCAACAAGTGGTTTCTAACTTTGCAAAGGCAGATATCTCCAATTCAATCCTAAATATAGGTGATCAAGAGTCTAGTAAAACTTTAGGGGTTCAGTGGAATAATAGCTCGGATACATTAAAGTATACCATTAAGAATTTTTCAACTAATGTTTTTCCTACTAAACGCTCCATTTTATCCACGATTGCTCATATATATGATCCTCTGGGCCTTTTAAGCCCATCTATTATTTTAGCCAAGATACTTGTCAAAAGACTTTGGTCTCTCCACATTTCATGGGATGCTCCAGTTCCTCCAGATATATTAAAGAACTGGTCACAATTTCAAAATAGCCTTGAGAGTCTCAATCATTTATCCATTCCTCGCAATGTAGTCTCGGAAGTAATGCTAGACATTCATTGTTTCTGCGACGCATCGCAAGATGCATATGCAGCATGCATCTACCTCCGCAGTACAGATAATTCAGGTATCTATACAATTAATTTGTTATGTTCAAAATCCAAAGTTTCACCATTGAAAGCCATCACTATCCCCAAGCTAGAATTATGCGCCTGTCTTTTAGGAGCACAATTAACCAAACATGTGGTCAACTCCCTTAAGGTTGACATTCCTATTCATATGTGGTCCGATTCTCAAGTTGCTTTGAGTTGGATTCACCACGAACCCAGTGCCTTACAAGTTTTCGTTGCAAATCGCGTATCAAAGATACAATCGCTATCAAACATCACTAATTGGAAATATGTAAATGGCTCAAGTAACCCAGCTGACCTAGCTTCCAGAGGTATTCCGCCTGACAAGTTAATTTCGAGTGTGTTTTGGTGGAAAGGTCCAGCTTTTCTGCAATTACCCATTTCTGATTGGCCAAGTGAAGATTTTATTCTTAAAAAATCAGAGTTGATGGAGCTGAAAAAGAAAACCGTAGTTCTACATGCAACGCCGTCATATTCATTAGATTTACTTACTCGATTTTCTACCTTAACTAGGTTAGTACGAGTCACAGCTTATTGCTTACGGTTTTGTAATAATCTAAAAAATAAAACGCATAGGAAAACTAGTGTTCTATCTGCGTCAGAATTGGAAAATGCCAGAGCCATATTAATAAGGCAAGTTCAACAAGATTCATTCTTCGAAGAGTTGAAAATACTCAAGAAAAATAAAACACTCCCCAATAAACACAAACTGTCATCATTAGCACCCTTTGTTGATGAACAGGGAATTATAAGAGTCGGAGGAAGATTAAAAAATACATATTTACCTTTCAGTACCAAACATCCAATTTTATTGTCTTCCACTCATCATTTCACGAAGCTAGTTTTTGAACATAAACATCGACAATTGTTGCATCCAGGCCCTCAGTTATTACTGTCATCTGTTAGACAATTCTATGGGCCAATAAAAGGACGCATTTTAGCCAAACAAATTGTAAAAAATTGTATAACATGCGTTAAGTTCAACCCAGTGCCATTTACTGTCCCAATGTCCAATCTGCCAAATGAACGAATCAAGCCTCAACTACCATTCCAAGTAACGGGTATCGATTACGCTGGCCCTTTTTTCATTCTCAATAAAAAAGGTAGAGGTTCACGATTAACAAAATGTTACTTGGCAGTATTTATTTGCTTTTGCACAAAAGCAATTCATCTCTAAGTTGTTTCGGATCTCACAACCGACAATTTTCTGGCAAGTTTTAAAAGGTTCAGCTCACGAAGAGGTGTTCCATCTGTTATCTACTCTGACAATGGAAGCACATTTGTCGGAGCAAATAACAAACTAAAGGAATTAGGACATTTTTTGTCTAAGAATTGCAATCAGATTAATGACGAGTTAATAAGTCAATTTAATATTAAATGGATTTTTATTCCCCCATATACCCCGAATCATGGAGGACTGTGGAAGCAGCCGTTAAAATGGCAAAACATCACTTGAAGAGAGTTTTGATCAATAAAAATGTAACGTTCGATGAATTCAACACTCTTATAATACAAATTGAAGGGATACTCAATTCGCGACCATTATTTGATATGTCCAATGACCCAAATGATCCTTCACCTCTAACTCCCTCACATTTTTTAATTGGTCGCACTATAACGTCTGTCCCTAACTATGACCTTACAAATCTACCTGTAAACCGCCTGTCAAGGCTGCAACATATCCAACAGTTGTATCAGCAGTTCTGGCGACAATTCTCGAAACAATATATTTCCCAATTGCATCAATCATATAAGTGGAAAGATGCACCCAGTCAAATAAATCTAGACACACTGGTACTTATCAAGAATGATGCCCAACCACCTTGTATATGGCCTACCGGCAGAATAACAAGACTATTTACTGGCAGAGACGGAGTATCAAGGATAGCCGAAGTCAGTACGTCTAAAGGACCAATTGTGAGATCCGTTAGACATTTATACCCTTTACAAGTGCAAACCGACATTTGTATTTGACTTTAATTTAAACTTTGTGTGTTCGGTTCGCGCGGGTTCCGATACTATTGTATTGAAGGTGCCCTTCAAAGTGGGGGCTATGTTCAATTTTATGTGTTCGATAGACAGTAATATTAAGAGTTGTCATTTTTGAAGTTTAGTTGTCATTAATTTTTATGAATTTTGTAAAAGGAAAACCGTTGTTAATTTTTTCAAAGTAATACAGTCCATTTTAATGTTTTTATTGTTTGTCAAGTATTTTTTAAATAATCACAATTGAATCAGCAAAGTAAAACAATAAACAACGGGGCGAGAAGAGACATCTTCTTCAGGATAGGATAATAAGGGAGAGTGGATCAAGAAATGTCCTGGTGTTAATGGGTTTAGGTCATTAGGGTCATCGGATAGGGGAAACAGAGGACGCGAGTTCAGAATAGCTTCTACTTGGGTGAGTATGGTGTACTGTTGTTCAAATGTATAGGACGAAGTTCCTAATATTTTTAATAGATGTGTTTTTGTGCTCTTGATGGCTGCCTCCCATAGCCCTCCCCAATGCGGGGATCTGGGAGGAATGAATTTCCACTGTATTTTGGATTGGGTTAAGAAATCTTGTAATTGAGGATGGTGTTTGTTCAGAAAGTTATAAATGTTGTTGAGATAATTGTTTGCTCCAGTGAAGTTGGTAGCATTGTCGCTGAATATTGTTCTAGGTAATCCTCTGCGAGCAATGAACCTTTTAAGGCATGCAAGGAATGCCTCGGTTGAGAGATCTGAAACGAGCTCTAGGTGTATAGCTTTGGTTGCAAAGCAAACGAATACGGCGATGTGTGTTTTTATAAGTAGAGCTTTTCTTAGAGACGAGGATTTTGTTAAGAACGGCCCTCCAAAGTCTATTCCTGTGTTTGTGAAGGGTCTGGAAGGGGTTACTCTTTCCTTGGGTAGATCGGCCATTATTTGTTGTGAAGTAATAGCACTGAATCGAATGCAAACATTGCAACTATATATGATCTTTTTTATCATTCGTAAACCATCCAAAGGCCAGTAGTTAAGTCTTGTTAAGTGAAGTACTGCTTGTGGACCAGCGTGCCCAGAGCGTTTATGTTCGTGTTCGAGCAATAGGAAAGTGAAGGGATTTTTTGAAGGAAGAAGAATAGGATGACGTTGGTCATAAGGCAAATTTGATTGGGACAGTCGCCCACCAACTCTCATGATTTGATTGTTATCTAAGAAGGGATTGAGAGAAGCTATTTGCTTGTTACTAATTGGCACGTTAGATTTCAGTTGATGCAGTTATTGCTTAAAAAAGGCTGATTGAACATGTTTGATAAGGAAAGACGTAGATTGGTTGAGTTATGAAGGAGTGAGCGGACCACTGATCTTATTGGTTGAATGTCTGCAGTTTTGAATGAAGCGTAGAACGTATGCGAAGGATCTTTGTAATCTTGAATAGTTGGAAAATGTTGCAATGAAACTGCTCCACGTGTTAGTAATGGCTTTAGTGCTCAGCGCTACGTGTTTTTTCTCCTCGGGAGGATTGACTACCAGGGAAAAGGAGTCGTATTGGTCAATACTGGAAGATTGATCTGATAAAAAGGCGGGGCCTGATAACCATAGGGAGCGTGTTTCTAATGAGAATTTTCCTCGAGACAGCATGTCTGCGGGGTTGAGGGTGGAGGCTATATGTCTCCAGGTGACGTTGGAAGTGTTTTCTTGGATTGTCGTGACTCTATTAGTCACAAATGTAGTCCACTTGGACGGAGGTCCATGGATCCACGATAAAGTAACCTGCGAGTCTGACCAGAGTGATGTGTTTGAAATAGTAAGAGTTTGAGATAAGGCATCTGAGACTCGTTTGTATAACGAAGATAAAAGAACCATTGCGCATAACTCCAATTTCGGGATGGTTAATGGTTTCTTAATAGGGGCTACTTTAGACTTTGCCGCCAAGAGGTTAGAAGATGCTGTTTTATCAGAATAAAATGTTCGTAGGTAGATACAACACCCATATACTGAAGTGCTAGCATCACAGAAGCCGTGTAATTCATATTTCACCGCTGGTTGGCTGGTTTTGATACATCGAAGGACCGTAAAATTTGATAGTTGAGATATATTATTTTTGAATAATGACCATTCATTGAGAATGTCAGAGTCTTCTATGGATTGATCCCACGTTAGTTTTAGTGCCCATAGTTTTTGCATGATAAGTTTACCTGCTACTATAACTGGATTAACTAGTCCAAGAGGGTCATAACATTGGGCAATTAAAGGCAAAGCTTTGCGCTTCGTGAGTGGATGTGTTTCTACAGTACTTGGGGTAGATATTTGGAAGCTGTCAGATGAAGGATTCCAGTTCAGGCCTAAAACTTTGCAAGGTGTGCCATTTAAATTCATATCTTTTAGGGTAGAATCACTTTTAGAAATTGACTGTAAGAAAGTTGATGACTTAGATCGGAGTTTATGTAATTCGAAGTGGGCTTCTGATAACATTTGTACGAGAGATTCGTGTAGGGTGGATAACTCGTTTTCTGAGTCAGTGCCTGAAAGAATGTCGTCTACGTAGGTCTGTGATAGTATCGAGCTGTGTGCAAGAGGTAGATGAGGATGCTTGAGGGCTATGTTCTTTAGCACTCTACATGCTAGATAAGGAGCGCTTTTTTGGCCGAATGAAACTGTATTTAATTCGATACAGGATAAGTCTTCATCTTTGTTGTTTCTCCACAATACATTTTGTAGAAAGCGAAATTTGGGATTTAGAGATACTTGCCTGTACATTTTTGTAATATCGGCAGTAAGGGCAAATTTGAAAGTTCGAAATCGGAGCAGTATATCAAAAAGTGGAGGCTGAACTAATGGGCCTCTCAAAGAGATGTCATTCAACGATAGGGAAGAAGTTGATTTGGCAGAAAAGTCGAAAACGACTCGCATTTTTGTGCTGAGACTATGCTCACGTATTACGCTTAGGTGTGGGACAGTATTTGTTTTCTGCGAGAGAATTTTGCAGGTTAAGAGGTACTATCGTTCCGTGGCCTAGTTGAAGGTATTCGTCAAATACTGCTTTGTACTCCTGTTTGAGTTGAGGAAATTTGTCTAGTTTATGTTCCAATGAAAGAAATCGATTTTTTGTTTGAACAAATGAGTCACCCAGCTCTTTGTGAGCGTTTGCATAAATAAGAGGAAGGTCCACTTGATACCGTCCATCGGGTAAAATTCGAGTTGTATTTTTGAATATAGTTTCGGCTAATTCGTCGTCTTCAGATAATATTGGTCCTGGAGGACAGGCTTCCTGTTCCAAGAAATTTTCAAGTAAAGTTTCTAACTTGTCATTATTTTCATTGTGTGACGTAATTGAATGAAAAGAGTGAGATGCATGATGACACATTGAATGATGTTTTAAACATTGAGGTGGGACTGTCCCGGATATAATCCATCCCAATTTGGTTTGAACGAGAGTTGGAAGATTTTTGCCTAAGGAGTGTAGGCCTGGCTGTAGGAGTTCGTAGTAGATGTCTGCACCCAGAAGTAAATCGATATCTCCAGGAGCGTGGAAGTCCTCGTCGGCTAACTGTCCTTGGACGTGGGAAGGTATGTTCAAATTAGATGCTTTGACTGCTACTTGAGGTAGCTGCGAGGTTATTTGTGGCACTACTGCACAATTGACGAAAAATCCTTTAGAAGATATTCTATGAGAGAATATTTTGAGCTGTTGCATTTCATGTACTAAGTTACTGTCATTTAAGATGCCCGAGATATGTAATTTAGTTGGCTTTTTTGTGCCACCTATGGTAGTTGGCAGATAATCTGTGATAAATGAACTCTGGCTACCGGAATCTAGAAGAGCTCTGGCTGTGATTGGTCGTCCGTTTGCCGGGTAAATATGGACCTTGGCAGTGGCTAACAGGATATGAGATCCTGTAGTGCTTGTGACACACAGAACATGTAGCTTTAGATAAACACTCTTGAATAGAGTGATTGGCTCCTAAACAGTTATAACAGAGTTGAAATTGTTTGACAAAGTTGATGCGATCTGGTATAAGAAGGGATAGGAAAGATTGGCATTGGTAGATGCGATGACCATCGTTTTTGCAATGCGTACATTTCTTTATTTGAAATCCAGTGCCCATGTTTTGATTTAAATTATTATGACTGGTTTGATTTAGATGATTCGATTGATGGGAGCTTTGATTGTTCCCACTGTTGGAAGAAGAGAACCTTTGGTGCGAATTTGAATTTGAGAGCAAGGAGACTTGATTGTGAGATTGAGATTTGTAAGAAGGCCTAGCGTTTGAACCTGGGAGTTTAGAAAATTTACTGTCAGGAAGTGAATCTTGATACAAGTTTTCTAAAATAACGCAGCGTTTGCTTAAAAATTCAAACAATTCATTATTGTCTGATAGTTGATTTGGTTTAGCTTGTTCCTCAAACGCTTTCTTCGTAGCATAATCGAGTTTTTGCTCCAACAAGTAAACTATCAGAGACCCGAACAGTTCTTTTTCTGATAATCCTAGATTATTTAGAGCGTCTAGAACTACTTTTGTGTTAACTGAAAATTGTCTCAAATTCTGTGCATTACATTTCGAAATAGATGGCATTGACAATAACGTTTGATAATGGGCTAGCACTAGTTGCTTTTTATTGCTGTATCTTTTTTCTAAAATATCCAGTGCGATGCTGAAATTATCATCGGTTACTGTCAGCGCTTCAACCATTTTGAGGGGTTCCCCTCGCAAATACGATTTTAAATAATATAGTTTTTCAGAGTTAGATGTCAGTTTGGCATTATTTATGATGAGGGCTCTAAAAAGACTCATAAAGGAAGGATACTCAACACAATTACCTGAAAACGTTGGCAAATGTATATTTGGAAGTTTTATGTGTAGTTCCTGGGATGAAGCAGCATCCGGCTGAGGTTTTACATCATTGATTTTATCTACCATTTCCTGTAGGAATGCTAGAAGGTCCATACAATAGTTTTCATATTCCCCTCTGTCCTCGCTTTCAGCTGTTTCATCCAGGTCCCGAAGTTTGTCTTGATTTAGTACGTAGAAAGCGATTTGTTTTTCCATGATGTCAGTTCTAGCTTGAATTTGACGTTTGACTTTGCACCCCGTATTGGCTTGATACCAGTTTGCCACGCGAGCAATTTTTGCCTTTATGTCATTGACTTTGTTTTTTAGAGCCTCCATGATCGCTGTCTGTCAATAGAGTTCCCCAAATATAGTAGGGAGGAAACTAGCTCCTGCAGTGTTTGATTTGTAACAAATAGCTGCTTTATTACAGTATTTATATCTGAAAAAATTGGGTATCCTCTTAAGCTTCCTTTTACTAGGAAGCAAACTTACATGTAGTTGATAAGCCCCCGTACTATTGGGTAGCCAAGAATTTAGTTGAGATCTGATCAATGATAAATTTCCTTTATTGGGAAATAAATTTATACAGTTGATAAGCCCCCGTACTATTGGGTAGCCAAGAATGTAGTTGAGATTTGATCAATGATAAATTTCCTTTATTAGGAAATAAATTTAGATATAGTTGATAAGCCCCCGTACTATTGGGTAGCCAAGAATTTAGTTGAGATTTGATCAATGATAAATTTCCTTTATTAGGAAATAAATTTAGATATAGTTGATAAGCCCCCGTACTATTGGGTAGCCAAGAATTTAGTTCAGATTTGATTAATGCTATTTAAATTTCTTTTTAATGTAGCTCCCTTTTACTTCAGAGAACTATATTGACAAAACAGATTGATGTTTAGTTGATCTGCCATTAAAGTTTTTATTAAAATAATTCTAGCTGGCTCCTTCATATATATATATATATATATATATATATATATATATATATATATATATATATATATATATATATAAAACAACAATAATATAAATGCATGCAAATTAAAACACAGAGGGTGTAATTTTTATTTCTCGTTGAGTTTTGACTGTCACAAAACGTCTAGACGATATCTGAAACAGAGAATACAAGCACATATGCAAATATAGGAGCCAGCTGATATCGGTTTTAAATGTTTTTGATATATTTACATATATAGGTGATACATATAAAATAACAACTATTACCTTTTCAGTCTTTGATATTGAATAATTTGTAGCTATGCAGTTTTTTTTGCTGTTTTACATATAGTCAAATATTTTATTGTTTTGCATTTTAATGCTATTGACTTGAGTTTAATTAGGTTAGATAATTATTTTTTGTAACTGACCTGATAGTTTTGCACTGATTCACTTATTAAACACTGTGTTCGATGTTTTCTTGCTTGATTTATGGATGAGCTGGAGTTCTTGTAGATAGTTGAATTAGCTGAAGAAATTAGTTTTTTCTTATTGCACTTTATACTGGGTTACTAGTCGCATTCACTCTTTTTTGCACATTTTCAATTTACATCCGGCTCGAAGGGCAGAATTGTATTATATCTTTCAATTCTATGGGTCTTCGATAGGACTTTCTTTGTATATCGATAGTAATCTGGTTCGTGAATGGAAGTAAACTGCAAGTTGAGTTTTGCGATTAAACTGTTTATTTGTGTGAATACACTTGTATATAGTTACACCAGAAGTTGAGACAATTGTGTACAAGTATGTAGTTAATAACTACCCATAATAAATGTAAAATGATAAGGTGTCCCTTTGTAGGTGACTGCCGAGGGACCACTTTAATGTTTTCGATGCTCACACATCAACATCTGAAATTTTTACTGTCGACCCATCTCTCTATTGTTTTATGCTGGAAAATCGCCGGCAAAGAACCCGGGGCATACTTAACGAAACGCAATTGACGTCACCCTGTGGTTATGACCAATGAGAGGGTACCGGTGAGTTACGGTTCGTTAGATATGCCCCGTATTCCTTGGCGGGCAAAAACCGTTGGAGCACGTGATGCAGGGGTGGTTTAAGAATATTATGATAGTTCATGTTTGGAACATATTAATTAAATTTGTTTCCAAACATAGGGTATTTTTAATGTTGACCGTGTTACATTATCTTGTTAGTATAAGCATAAATTGAACTTAAAAAATAACTGTTTATACTTAGAACTTCTTATTTTTTAAGTTTTTTTGGTTAGATTTAATACACTATTCAACATCAGTAAGAGACAGTCGACAGTCGAAACTTTTCCTGTGGTCCTTAAATCGTTCGCGGTAAATAAACATACTGAATCGGTTCCTAATCACGCATGCGTATTACAACGATCCTGAATTGGTTCGTAATCGATTCTATTTTTGACCCGCGAACAAAGCTAATATACTAAAATATAACTTTCAACTTACCACAGCAAATTAAGAAAACTTTCAGAATAAGAGAAAACGTGTTTCCTCTTCAACGTCGGTATCGGAAAAGGGATGATTTTCAGCTTGTAGCGAACAGGGGGAAATTGACAAATGTCAATTGTCTCAACGTTCAGTTTTAAATCTATGGTTGGGAGTGGCTAATGAGACGGCAAGCGGAAATTACACGGATTATATTATATTAATCGAAACAGGTCGATGGACATGTTACAATAGCAAGGGGCAAATTATTCACCAAAATACAAGCAAAAAGGTCTTAGAATTAAGAAATTTCTTTTTTCATGGCATTTATAATGAGAGTATACATTATTTTATATTTCTCGGGAAAGACATAAGCAAGGTACTCACGCAAATACAACAGTAATTAGTAATGCTTGTTTTAGAGGAAGGGAATAAAACTTCGATTTATTCTGCGCTGTTCGGTGGTATGAGAAGGAATCCAACATCATCTTTTTCCGTTCCTACAGATCCTCGGGCGATGCGAAAGCTAGATGTATTATGTTCTCGAAGGACCACCCTAAATTGACCGATAGAGACGGTTTAAAGTCAAACGGGAGTAATTGGAAACTAATGAAAGCGAGACATAATATAAATATACCTTATATTACGATTTATTAGTCAATTGACTAGGATACAGGAAAAGGTATACAAAAACCTGAAGTGACCGGATGTTAAAATCACTTCACTTGATAAACAATTTACTGATTTCCCCCCCAAATCCATCAATAATTAAATATAAAGTTATTACAAAACGCAAAAATCGAGTAACACTGATGGAAGAACGATGTGGAATGAAATTAATTTAATTATATAAAAATATTGTTGAATGTTCAATTGCCATCAATTTTATTCGAATAAATACAACTGAAAAAAATCTAGTTTTACTTGTTTGGTTCCTTGACTCACTAAGAACACTATTTTAAATAATTATGGTGTCAGACGGTTCAGTGAAGAGTGTTTAAAATGAGCGTCGTTCGGCTAGGGCTGGCAAAACTAGCGCTTTTTCTATTCGTTTCGGGTTCGTTTGTAACAGCCGATATTGAAAATATATGAATTGTTAGATTTTTAGAAAGGGAATCACTAAATTTAAAAGGAATTTTAAACACTTATGAATCATGGATACTCAATCAAATGGAGAAACAACAGATGGAACGATAGGAAACGAAAATTCTGACAACATTATACAGTGGAGTAAACCCAGAAGAAGGGTGGAATCACATAACCAATAAAGAACTGAAAATATATATAGTAGGCCAGATATAACGTATTTTGTGAAAGCACAAATATTGAGATGGTTGGGAAACTTGGAACGTTTAGAGTAAGAAGGAATGCCAAAGGTGGTGCTATACAGAAACCCTATTGGGATAAAATGCAAAAGTAGACCTAGTCAGTGATGGAAAAACAAAGCTTTGGAATACTTAACAACCATAAAAATGTTACTAACTGGAAAGAGAAAACGAAAAATAAAAGAGTGGAGAAGAAAAGTTGAAAGAGTTTTAGAAAGAAAGGAATAAAGCACCAATATTTAGCACTAGGTAATCAAGGTCACGTGATTAATGGCTGTAATTTCATTTCCCAGAAATATGAATAAACCGTTATATATTGTTTATAACAACACTGCATCTGATGTACAGGTAATCAAGCATGGAATTCCTCAAGGTTCGGTGATGGGTCCTCTTCTGTTCATTTTATAAATAAATGATTTAGCATTATACGTTGACATGGCAGATACATTTTTTTATGCAGATGATGCCACATTTATAATTAAAGCAAGTCATACTAGTAGACTTGAAGAATTATCAAAAAAAAACAAGAAAAATATGAACAATACTTGCAAATGTATTTTGTTTGAATAAAGATAAAACTAAAATTTTAGATTTTAACAAAAGAACGAATAATGATAACGAAAATAACGTGCCTTAATTGGTTTTTATATAGACAGCAATCTTAGCTGGAAAACACAAATTACAGAAATCAATAAGAAAATGTGCAAAGGTAGCTTCGCTATGAGGAGAATCGGACGCGTGGTAAGCAATGAGTTTCTTAGAATTGCATATCTAGGACTAATACAATGTCATTTGCAATATATTACTATGGGGTTCACTATGAGCAGCAAATGTTTTTATATCCCAAAAATATAATCAGAGATGGTTTAAGCTAACTTTAGAGATAATGTAAAACCCTTGTTTGTTGACTTAGACATACTTACCGTACCATGTTTGTGTATACATGAAGCTTTCTCATATGTACACAAAAATAAAGATAAATACACTACTGGGACACTGATATACATTATTACAATACCAAAAGCAGAGGTCAATGGAGCAGATAAAATGAAATTATTAGATACTGAAAAACAAACCGAAGTATTATATGGGAAAATATATATATATATGCTTCCAAAACAATGGAAAAACCTCAGATTAACAAATAAAATAGATATGTTTGTTTCGACTTTTTCCTGCCCCAAACATTGAGTCACATTCTAAGCTCACTTGCGGGACACTTCCACTGCTTTGCCATATTTACAAATCCTCTTTAGTTGCGGGAAAAAAGAAATTAGAATTTTAATTGAAAATTTGTTAAAAAGTTATGCAAATAAAAAAAAAGTCATACTAATTTCTGCATTTGTGTCGCTGCTTTCAAAATTAATTAATAATACTTGAATTTTATTCAATAAAGGCATATTCTTATCTAAATTTTAAACAAGAATTTGTTGGATCCTTAGATATCTTTATGGTTATAACTAAAACTGGCAACATTGCTCAAAATTTCAGTACCATTTTAATGTGTCAATAGTAATCTATTTAGTAGTTTTGTCCTTGTTTAATTACCATATAAAGAGATATGCAAATATCGTCAGAGTGTGATCGACGATCATTTTAAATACGCCATAGTATTGTAGTAAATAATGTCACACGTGGTTTGTTTATACGAGCGCCATTACGACTAGAGAGTAAACATTTAGCTCCTTCGTTTTGATGTGTTTTCAAGACTTTTTAGTGTGAAAATAAACTTTTAAGTTAATTAATTTAATGTTTTTGGATTATCATGGTTCGTCTGTGCCAAGTTAGTCAGAAAAACAGCCGAAATTACCAAGGCCATGTATCTACAATACCATCCCCACTTTTTGTAATTCATTCATTATTTCACTACTGGTGTTTAGAATTGTCTGGCCAGTTTCATTAATGGCAAATTGTACGAATGTGGTTGTTCAATTTTATATAATAAATTAATAATAAATTCTTTATTGTTCACAATATAACAAAATACAACTCAGTAATACAATTAATGAGAAAAAAAAAGATGGTAAACAAAAGGTTAGGTGATAGGTCTATTGACCAATTCTTCCTCACCAACCTCAAGAAAGAAAACTAAAAAAACAACCAAACCAAAAGTTACCTAGGATTAATAATTAATAGTAAGGTTTTGAGCAATGTAAAAATTCAATAACCTGACATTAATATAATATTGTTATATTAAAATCAATTGGTGTGCTGAAACAAGCTCCTTGACTAAAATGAAATTTAACTTACTGATGTTGAAACAATTCCTTGCGCAGTTTATTCCTAAATGCTGCCAGTGACGTCGAGAACGTAGGCACATCCAGAAGAGCACCAGCTGAGGCAATTTGATAAGAGAAGGAAGGCTTAAATAGTTTTTTTTATGACGAGGGATAGTAATTTTATTCTTTGATCTTAGATTTAAATTGTGAACATCTGTCCTAAATTTTATTTTCTTACATAAATATGACGGGCTTTTGGATTTCAAAATTTTGTAAAAGAGGCAGTAGGCATGCAACTTCCGTCGATTAAATATACTAAGCCAGCCAATTTCTTTCAGCTTGTAGCTTATTCTGTTTCTTCATCTAATGCCATAAAAGTGCAAACATGAATTTTGAACTTTCTGAATGCGGTAGCAGTAAGATTTTCTGAGAAAAGGTCCATATACAGTATCGCAATGAGTAAAGTGGGATAAGACCAGTGAATCTGTTAACATTTTTTTAGTTTTGATATTGATTTCTGAGCGATGAGGATAAATTAGTTTAAGTGAAGCATACGCTTTTTTAATTTTTTCAGAAACATGTTTGTCGAAATGGAGTTTGTGGTAAAAAATTACACCTAAATTTTTACACTGATCGCTAAAACACAGCATTTCGTTACCAATAAAGATATGCAGTTGTTGCATCGCCTGTAGTCTGTGTGTTTCATGGCCAAACAATATTGCATATGATTTTTAGATATTGATTTTAAACATATGTTTTTCGGATAAAGAAACAATTTTTGATAAATCTTCATTGATTCTTCCCATTGCCAAAGTAATTTCAGATAAGGTATTGGGAATCATCGGCGTAGAAATGGTAATTGCAATAAATTAAATACTTGTGAAAATTAGAAGTGTATAAAGTGTACAGTAGAGGGCCTAAGATACTTCCCTGAGGCACGCCCTGTGTTACCGAGGGACAAGTTGATACATCTTGATCAATTTTTACGAATTGTTCTCTGTCTGAAAGAAAGGATTTCATTAATTTAATAGCTGAAACGTTAAATCCCAGGTAATGTAACATTGCAATCAAAATGTGATGGTTTAGATTGTCAAATGCACGTGAATAATCGAGCAGTATTAAAACGCAAAGCTTCTTACTATCCAGAGAGCCAACAATATCATCAGTAACAGCTGTCAGTGCCGTGGCGCAGCTGCAGCCACTTCTAAAGCCAGATTGATTTAATGGCAGTAAATTTGAAGTGTTAAGATGAGTCCAGATTTGTTTTTCTAATATTTTTTCCAATATGTTGGAAAATGTAGGAAGAATACTAATGCTTCTTAAATGACAAAATTCGGTGGGATTAAATATCTTATGTAATGGTATCACATACGCTCTTTTCCAGGTATTAGGAAAGTAGCAGTTATCTATACATTTATTAAATATATGAACAATAAAGGGACATATCGATGGGCAATAAAGTAATATAATTTGAATATTTAAGTCATCTACACCTTAAGCCTTGGATTTAATGTTTTTAATAATGTTGAGTCTCATTTTCACTGGTGTGATTAAATCTGAACTGTTTATCCACAATATCCGTGACATTAATATTGTAGTAACTCTTTGTCAGGAATACGGATGTCTTTTGTTTCATTTATTAAAAAATTGTTATATTCATTTGCTTTTTACAAGGAAGCAGGAAGAACCATATTTTTCTTTTGAGTAACCTTTATTTTATTCATCTCGTTCCACTTTTCTTTGACAGTACAATTCGAGAGTTTGAATTCCAAATATGCTTTCTTCTCTCTTTTAATGCTAGCTGAAGTAAAGTTGCGCAACTGTTTGTAATAGCCCCAATGGGAAGGATTTTTTGATTTTCTGAATCTGGTCAAAGCTTTGTTCCGTAACTTTTGCATTAACTGAATGTTTTCTCTTATCCACGGTTGCTTCGATTTGTTGAGTTTAAGAATCTGTTTTTATTGGCGCATGTTTGTTAACTAGTGATAAGATATTATGATTTAAGAAAATAATTTTATCGGCAATAAATTCTAATTGAAATAGAGACGGCCAGTTCACTGATTCTATGTCAGACTGAAACTCTATTAAATTAATTCTATCAAAATCACGAAATGTGACTGTTTTTGAGGAAAGCATACTTCCAGAAAGTTCAAATGTGCAGAAAATTAAAAAATGTCTGACCAATTGAGTATCAAACACTGCAGAATGCTTAACTTCGAAGTTGGTATAAAGATGATCAATTAAGGTCATTGAAGTTCCCGTTATATGTGTGGGATCTGATATATTTTGAATCAGATTAAATGATTCATAGATAGCAATTAAATTGCGAGCCAAGGTTGATTGTAAGTTATAAAGATCTATGTTGAAATCTCCAAGACATATAATGTCATTATATTCTGCATTTAGTGTAATTAAAGTGTTTTCGAACTGTCATTAGAGTTTGGTGGCCTATACAAAACACCAACAATATATTTTTTATTACCCATTTTAATTTCAACCCATGTTTTTTATTAAAGGCGGGTTTATACAACATTTACATAGTCACAATCATAAGAGTTAAACTAATTATTTCTTATAGGTCCGTTTATACAATTGTCACAATCATAATTTTACTGACCTTGAAGTTCCTAACTTTTAACTTTATGATTATGATGAGAATTGAAATTCGCATGCGTCGAAACCAACAGGCGATGAGCAATGTTGACAAAGAGGCGTCTTGGTTGAAGAATGGATTTTATTGGCCGTTTTTTGGGAGGTATTTCTATGCTCCATCGAACATTATTTATACCATACTTCATTCATTTGGCCCTTGGCTAATTTCATTTATATGAATTTTATGCTTATGACTGTGACTATTAAAATTGTATAAACGCCTTTTAGAATTGTGATTAAGTTTATGATTCTGACTGTGATTATGATTATCTAAATGTTGTATAAACCCGCCTTAATATGCATTGAATATTTTTAGGTTACTAGTGAGATTGTATTGTGATTTGTTAACATTTTCCATTTCTATTTTTTATTTGTCCAAACAAATTATGTCTATTGTTTTCATTGTATGTAATCTTGTAACATAAAGACCAATCAATTCTTATCTTATCAGTAAGGGCGAGATCTTGGCAGCCACTAGATTTTTTATAACTTTTTTAAATACCATCCTGTCTCAAGTAATTGGTTAAAAATATAGCATTACATTAGAAAATTCCAAAAGAAATTTTTCAAACAATGATACTTCCAAAATTTTATTGAGCATCGAATTCCCGTTCAAATGATACTAAGTTTGTCAGAATCCATACAACAGTACAAAAGTTAGACTATTTTATTGAGTCAGTTTTCCCACTTATCCCTACTAGTTATTTTACAAGATAGAGAGAAAAGTACTGGAGAAAACTTAACGTAAAACGGTCCGAAGATTACAAATATTCACATTTTGCGGCATTATCACTGTGCATTTATTATAGAAAAAGAATGATTTTGTGTTATCACTGTGCATTTATTATAGAAAAAGAATGATTTTGTGTTATTATTATCAACTACACCCTCTAGCAGTGGAGTGTTAAACTTGAAAATAATTTCCAACTGTTTCTCTTATGCAACACCCTGTACATTTCATGTTCAAAACTGCAGATCGTTTTAGTTAAGAACATAGTTTCCATACAATAATTTGAATCCATCACTATGTAATTTTATTGATAATTTTAACCACTGATATTAAAAAAATATTTTTTAGTATATAACCGAAGATCAATTTGTTCGACCAATAATGGAGTCAGCTCGAATAATGGCAAATTTTACTCGAGTGTATTTATATAGATTTTCATATATGGGCGAAGGAAATGTGACTGATGGTACTGGTATAGGTTAGTAAAAAAACACATTTATTTGAGATATCCTCTACTGTATTATTGTTTTTAGGAGTAGGTCACGGAGATGACATGTATTATTTATTTTATTATGATTATCTAAACCAATCTGCTGGAGATATTTTGACAAGACAAAAATTTGTGAAGCTTTGCTCAAATTTTGCCAAAACATCGTAAGTATAGGAAAATTCCAGATTTTAATACATGACTTGTAATTTTAAATTTTTAGATACCCCACTTCAGATGAAAATTGGCCTAAATATTCTGAAAATGGAACTTATTTAAACATAGGAGAAAACTTTACACTTCAGGAAGATTCAGATAGATACAATTTCAATTGGTGGAGATACTTATATAACACATATGGAAATCGCCCCTTTAATACCTATTAAAAAGTAGAGAATAAAGCTAACTATTAAAAAATTGTTAATAACTATATTGCTGTTGCTACAAAAATACTTTAAAATGTACAAAAAATAAAAATCCAAGCAAAATATAATTTGACAAATGGTTTTATTAATTTGTTAAAAAAGAGTACATTTTTTATTGATATCTTCTGTATTGGATTTTTCAAATGTATTAATAAAAATTCTGTTTGAAATATATTTATTACTTAATAATAACCACTCCATGAAATTGGAAATTATATTAAAAAAAAACTACCTAATCCCTTTCAGCAATAGCAGTCAGATGAAAATCAATTTCTTGTTCCGTTAATTTTCTAAACTTCGGTTCCTCCTTAGTTACAACTCCAACCTCGACTTCTGTAGGCTTAAAATCAACTGAAAGAACACTTGACAAACAACTTATAGCAAGTTGAATAACTTCATCTTTTTGCAAATCTTGCTTCTTTTTCAATTTCTTTTCCAAATAGCTATTAGCTTCAGTTTGTTTCGATCCAACACTAACAGCTCTATATCCACAGTAATAACCGGCTGGGTCCGCTTTGTAAACACAAGGGCCCATTTCTTGATCATACCCTATGAGAAGCATGGAGCAACCTGAAAATACATTATTCTATATATTTACAAAGAAATTTTAAACATTTTGAACACTCTAAAAAAAGGTAACAACATAAGAGTCATTCAGGAAGAAATAGCCAAAGCCAAATAGATTGATTCGTCGTGCACCTATGATTTGGTAAATACACACATTTCATTGCTCCATTAAAATATCAATTTGCTGCTAGTATTAAATACTTGAATATTTTGTATGTAATTGTTAAAGTGTTAGTATTGCTGTTGTGACAATAATTATATCCCGTAAATACCATGGAGGGGTCAAATTTGACCCTACACATTTTTGACAGCAGATTTTGCTACTAAGGCATAGTAGGCGGTCCGTGCGCTTCCAGGTAATCTTCGACCGACAAGCAATTTATTTCCGGAAGCAAGGTTAGTTTACGTTGAACGTTCGCAGAGATACGTGGGCGCAGGGTCAGATTTGACCCGCTTATGGTATAAGTGTCGGTAAATTGTTTTGTACGAGCGATTGAAAATGGCGGGATGCAGTAACGATAAGCGACCTTTGAAACAAAGTGAACTTGAAGATGAGGCACAAAATATAATGTCTTATGGTCTAGATAGTGCCAATGAGTATTCGGATAATGGTAGTGAACACAGTGACCACCAAACCGATACGGAAGAAGAATGCGATGATAGTGACGAAATATATGTACATACAGGAAGAGGCACTGATAGTGAAGAATCGAATGATCAAGAGGATACTTCTGGTTCCAGAAATTACTTCTATGGTAAAAACAGATTCAGGTGGGCAAAAAATCCTCCTGCATCTTCTCGTACTCGCAAGTATAATTTAATTAGCCATCTGCCTGGGATTATTGGAAAAGCGCGAGATACAATGCCTGAAAAACCAATTCAAGCTTGGGAATGTATTATTAGTGATGACATCTTGCAGGAAATACTCGAAACGACTAATGAAAGAATAACTAACATGGCCGCTAGGTATAACTTGCACAATCTGTCATGTCAATATACCAGTCATTTGGATATTGTTGAATTCAAAGCCTTCTTGGGTTTATTATATTTAGCAGGGGTTTTCAAATCGAATAATGAAGATTTGAGATCGTTATTTGCTACCAATGGTACCGGTCGTGATATATTTCGTGCGACAATGTCTTTGAACCGCTTTTATTTTTTACTTTCATGTCTTTGTTTTGAGGATTTAGAAACACGACCAGGACGTATTATAAATGGAGACAAACTAGCAGCTATTTCCAATATTTTTAAAATGTTTATCACTAACTGTCAGTCTAATTACAGCCGCGGGGAATATCTCACTACCGATAAAATGCTTATAGCGTTTAGAGGAAGGTGTAAATTCCGTATGTATCTAAAAAATAAGCCCGATAAGTACGGTATAAAAATCCAATGTTTAGTGGATGCTAAAACACACTATCTGTTAAATGCTTTTATATACACTGGCAAAGATACTCATAATATGAACCCAAGAAAGTTAGCTATCCCCACACTGGATGTTTTGAAACTTATCCCACCGATATCGGGAACAAATAGGAACCTTACAGCTGATAATTAGTTCTCGTCTATAGAACTGATAAAGGAACTAAAGAAACACAACATTACATATGTTGGAACTTTAAAAATAAATAAAAGGGAGATCCCTTTGGAGTTTCAACCTCACAAAGATAGACCAGTTAAATCTGCGATATTTGGATTTACAAACAATGAGACTCTTGTATCTTCTGTCCCAAAAAGGAATCGTGCAGTAATATTAGTATCAACCATGCAGCACTCTGATACAATGGTAAATGAAAAGCCCGAAATTATAAACTTTTATAATGAAACAAAAGGGGGAGTGGACTCATTAGACCAAAATTGTGCTTGCTATAAAACTGGCAGAAGAACTCGAAGAACAATATGGTTTCGTATTTTGGACATTGCTGGAGTAAATGCTAACGTTATATTTAATAATGTGGTTCGAAATGAAACGATGGCAAGAAGGCTCTTTTTAACCAATTTAGGGTAAGAACTTATTGAAAGGCACATGAAACGCAGAGCTCAAGAAAGTTGTTTGCCGAGAGAGCTTCGCAATATGATTTTAAAATTTTCCGGAATTCAGGAAGTATTACCAGTACCAAATCCAGAGCCACGACAAGGTAAAAAGAGAGGAAGGTGTCAGTTATGTCCCTATTCAATAAATCAGAAAAAGGAGAGTATGACCTGCGACAAATGCACAAATTTTTTTTGCAAGCATCATTGCAGTAAGAAAATGTGCGAAATTTGCATTCAGAGGTAAGGTGTAAAAAATGTTTGTTATCTTTTACATAAAAGCTTTAAAATGGTATCTTTTGTTTCAGAGGGGTTATGAGGCTTGAACTTCAACCTCCCATTCCTGCAAATGGACAATTTTTTTTGAGAAAATTTCAAAAAATTATTACTATGCTTTTTTGACTTTATGTTTAGTTTTATGTTTATTAAACGTGTAACCGCCAGACTTTTTGGGTTATTTCTTTTTTGTTATACGAAAGCAAATGTGTAAATATAAACTAGGTACAAATACATTGAAAATACACCATTTTTTATTTAAAAATAAACTAAGGGTCAAATTTGACCCATCAATGTCATAAATGTAACTGTTTTGAGGCATGGTATTTAAGGGATATACATCAGTGAACTAAAGAGTGCATTTTGAACGAACTACTGTAAGTACCCATTATCAGTTGAACTTTTTTCTTTACATTCGTCAAATTTTGTAAAGGTCGGTTATGCCTATTAACTGCGGTCACTGTTCCAAGCCTGTCTCCGATCGAGAATAAGTACTTCAGTGTGACTGCTGCAAGCGATCACTACACATGTAATGTATAGGGATATCTGCATGTGATTGCGTAACGCGTCAGAAAGTTCGAGGTTTGAGTATTCTGTGTAACTCTTGCGTGGCCAACTTGGGAAATTTTCTCGACTTAAAGAAACTCTTTGCTTATTTTAAGACTGATCTGCAGACAAAGATAGACAATCATATTGCTACTCTTACAGCCGAGTTAAATACGTTAAAAAATAAAATTGCCACTGTGGAGGCAAATAACTCCGTCGAAATCACCGACAAAATCGCGATGGAGGCTGTCGAACGCATGGTCCGTGCCAAAAATATTTTGATTAAGGGTGTACGAGAAACTGACGGGAATTCCATCGTTAAAAAAGAATGAGACCGAGCTGCAATTAAGGAAGTGCTCGACGCTGTCGGTTGTCCCACCTCTTCGGTCACATTTTATCAAATAGACAAACCAAATCAGCGCTTTCCCCGTATGCTAAAAGTAGTCATGCCAACCGAATCAGATGCCAAATACATTCTAAAAAATAAGAAAAAGGTTTTAGAGACTCGCTCAACCAGCAAATTTTCCATTATGGATAACAAAACTCCAACACAACAATTGTTTTTTACAGAATTGCGCAAAGAACTGGAGAATCGCACCAATAATGGAGAGAAGAACCTTACCATAAAATTTGTACGAGGATCACCAAAAATAGTTACATTTCGCCAATAAACGCTCTTCTCAAAATTTTGAAAACTGGTTGTTACTTTATACTAATCTTGACTCCATATGTGCCAAATTTAATGAATTTGTATGTTCGGTTCATTTAATTAAACCCTCCATAATACTTATCAGCGAAACTTGGCTTAAGCCTTCAATCTGATAAATATTCAAGAACTAGAAAACACAATAAAACGAAAAAACACCGCACCAGGCTTAGACAATATCAGATATCCGATATTATGCAACCTACCAAAAAATGCCAAATCTTTTTTATTGGAAATATATAACAACATACTACAAATGGGCAAATGCACAATACAAGATTGGAAAAACCTCATTGCAATTCCAATATTAAAACATCAAAATGATCCAAATGACCCTGGCTCCTACAGAGTCATATCATTATTAGAATGCCTATTGAAAACATTCGAAAGGATATTAAAACATTCGAAAGGATATTAAAAAACAGAATAGAATGGTGGTTAGAAGAACACAAAATATTACCAATTCATCAGTACGGATTCAGGAAAGGATATGGCACAATGGACGCAGTGAGCCAACTTATCACTGATATACAAATTAATTTTGGAGAAAATGGGTATACTGCAGCTACATTCCTAGATGTAAAAGGCGCATACGACTCAGTAGAAACTCCAATACTGAACGGAATGCTGAAACAAATCGGTATGCCTACCAAAATACGAAACATTCTGTGCAATATTATGACAGACCGAAAAATATTTATAAGACAAAAGGATGCATTATTAGGACCAAGACATACATCTAGAGGTTTACCACAGTGCTCCGTTTTAGCACCACTGTTATTCAACATATATACCATCAAAATGCATCGAGCATGCAGGAATTACACACTTCTACAATATGCTGATGACTTTGTAATATATGTCAAGGACAAAAAAAAATGAAAATTGTCTAAATACTCTAAACAAAGCCACCTCAAACATCATAAAAGCTATTGAAGATGTAGGGTTCGATCTATCAACGTCTAAATCAAATGTCACCATCTTTTCTAGGCACCGTATCCCAGAAACTCAGAACATCCAGTTGGGGGACCACATGATACCATTTAATAAAGAAATTAAGTACTTAGGAGTAACATTAGATAATAAATTAAATTGGAAACCATATATCGAAGCAATCAAAATAAAATGTAATAAAGCCATTAATTTCCTCAAAATGATCACCAAAACATGGTGGAGCGCAAGTACTGAAATATGCCTGTTATTCTATAAAGCATATATAAGGTCCATTTTAGACTAAGGTTCCGTCCTATACGGATCTGCATCAAAACAATCACTGAAACAGCTAGAAGTAATACAGAATAAAGCGTTAAGAATATGCTTAGGAGCGATGTCAACAACACCAGTGGAACCACTAAGGGTGGAAGCACTTGAACCACCATTGGAATTGAGAAGAACATTTCTCGCTGAAAAAATGGTACTTAAGTGTAAAGCAAAAAATTCTACACTGATGGCAAAAATATGTGAGTTAAATACATTGGACCTGACGAATAAATATTGGAAAAAAAAGAACTCGCCACTGATATGCACCGCATTTTGTAACACCAATAAAGAAGAAATATTAACGTATGAAAGTTGCAATTACTTTGAGAACATAGAACACTGCAAAAATAATAATTCCTGCTTACTCAGAAATACCAGAATTAAACAAAGAAAAAATTATCAGACTTACAAAAAAAGACATCAACAGTACAATAACAATATATACAGATGCATCAAAGATAACAAAAGGTACAGGCACAGCGTTCTATGTGCAAGAAACGAAAGAAGGAAAAACCTTCAAGCTAAGCAACGATTATTCTATATTTTCAGCAGAAGCTGCAGGCATAATGAAGGCGCTAGAACACACAATCCACCAAAAAAAGAAAAATGTATCTATCCTAACGGATTCGCTGTCTGTCATCCAATGTTTTAATAATAATGCAGTAGATACCATCACTCACCCGCACATTAAGAAAATCCAATCCCTATTACACCAACTTACTAAAGAGAGTGGATGTTCAAATAATATGGGTAAAAGCACATTATGGAATTTACGGCAACAAAAAAGCTGATCAGTTAGCCAAAACAAGTGCTGAAAAAGATGAATGTCAACCAAACGAAGTGGCACTACGAGATTGCTTACATAAATACAAAAGAAAATTTCAAGCAGCATGGAAAGAGAAATGGGGCCACTATGTAAAAACAAAGCCTACTAGGTACACACTACTGCATAGGGAAATACCAAAACAACAGTGGTATAAAGGAATTAATTATTCACGTAGGGGAATTAGCTATATAATTCGAATGAAATTTGGACACGCATGGTACCCAGAGCACTTGAGCAAAATAGGCGTAATCGAATCAAACTTATGCACAGCCTGCAATGTTATAGGAGACCTGGATCATATATTTTTTGAATGCTTGGAATATCGTAATGCCACGAAAGAACTTTATAATAACATAATACATGAAAAAATATTCCCTCCCATCAACATGTTACACTTACTGGCGCTGAATAACATCAAAATATTAGACTGCCTAGTAAAACTTCTAAGGATGACTAACATATCAATATAGTTAAGTTATATAGAGCTTGTGACCTTTGTTACCCTAACCCAAATGTTTATACCTTCCATCCGTGGTCTACCTTTGTATGTGTTCAAATAAAGCCCTGAACGACCCCTGGGCGAGAAAACTTGTAACCCTGTACCAATCCTTTGATCGAAAAGCGGTATTAACTTGAATCGTAGACGACGATAGTTTGATAGGTGAAATTAGGGCTCGCTTAAGTAATAGGATACATATCCACAACACGAAAATCAATAACAAATGCAGTATCGATTTTGATTGGCACTTAATTGAAATTGGATTCAAATATAAACCTCAAATACATCACTATATATATAACCTAACACAAAGTATTTGGCTGCATGGATACCTCCAAACGCCATAAAACAAAAAAAAATGTAAAACGAATCGCAGTGTGTTAAAAACCTATTTTTTGATAAATCGTAATTGTAAGCACAGGATATGTGCTGCGTTTTTCCAGAAAAACTACAATTTCTCATTTTTTAGACTAAAAAATGATCTTTCTTCTACATATACCAGACATGGCCTCTACTACTGAAAAAGGTAAGTTAGTAACTGAATATATCTTCCAGTCAACTAGTAGAAACCAATGTAATGAAAGCAAAGAGACTGATAAAATGAGATGCAAGGAAGACCCATCTTTTATTACCTGTACTTTTGACTTACAAAGTGTCCTGCAATTCCCGTATTCACGCGTGTCTTTATTTTATTATTCAAGAAAAATGTGTGTATACAATGTACGCTTACTGTTATACATGGAATGAATTACATGGCAAAAGGGGAAGTAACGAAATATCCATTTTGTATCATTTTTTAAAATATCTACAGTCTCAGAAATTTCACTTGTCTCTGACATATGTAGAAGACAAAACAGGAACTAACATTTAAAGACAATAGAGCTTAAGTTTTTAGAATCGGGCAACTCATACATGGAGTGTAATTCCATGCATTCGGCCATTGCATCAGCTATGAAGTATAAATCAGCTTTCTCAATGAAGGTTTGGATAGACACTTTTACATATGCTCGAAGTTCAAGACTACAAAAACATAAGACCAAAGAGCCTGACGCTTCATCTCCTCAAATTCAATGATTTTTATGACTTGCATGATCTGGCCTTTCTGAACAGAAAAGACTGACATAGTTAAGCTAGTAAACACTGGACACATACCAGAAGAAGTGGCTATATGGTATAGAAATTTACCCACTAATAAAACTGTTACTGCAGGTTGCTTGACAGAACCAAACTATGATGAGCAAAGCAAAGAAGATGAGAGATTAAAGGTTTGCTTTATTCTGAAAGTAAATGTTTTATTTAGGTTCAGTTATTTGTTAGTTATTTATAGTAAAAAAATAATAAACATGTAACAATTCAAAAAGCAATTTTCATTATTTTCCTACATATCTCTTATATTACGGCTGGTAAAATTCACTAAGTTCTTTTTTGTTAATAACTACTAATTTAAAAAAATACTCAGATGCAAAGTAAAATATATTTCATCATTATGTTCGATTTGGCTATGAATTGCTGTTCAAATGGATTTAAGTTTAAAAAAAGTAACAAATCTTCAATTATCTCAACTGTTTAAATATAGTACTTAGTGAGTCCTTGCTGTCACCCGACGATATCATACTATCTACTACAACATTGTTTTGCAGTGCCATAAGTAACATATCTTTTAAGAACAACACCTTCATGAAAATACCAGAATTTGTTATATCAATTAGAAGAAAAAATCAAGGAGATATTGGAACACATCTATAATCCAAGAACTAATGCAGACCAATACTTTAAATCAACACTTTCTGTATGTTATGGGGGTCTAGGAATCTAAAAATGTACTGATCTCGCAATTCCAGCATTCATCTCTTCAACGTTTAGTGTATCAAAGCTTGTCAACCTGATGTTAACTCTTTCAGAGTCAGACAAGCCTTGTCTAAGTACAATCTAAAGGATTGAAAATCTTGACTTTGTAATTCTTGTATGAATCCTGGTGGATATAAGTAAAAAAATAATGAAAATTAATTGCAAATAATGACAAATTCTTACCTAATGGTCTCATTTCAGCATTTTGGGTATACACCTGAGATATATCTGAGACTCTTCTACAAAGTGCATCTATAGGCATCTCGTACCCGTATTTATATTTGAATTCGGCAGCCTCATATCTGGCCCTTTGCACTTGAGATTTGCTGTCCGCAATCATACCAGTCATAACACATCCCGTGTGCTCTGTAAGTTGAAATAAATGAGTGATGGTACCAGGATCAATTAACTTATCAGGAATTTTTCTTTGGGTCACACATGCTGCAGCATCTACTCCTCGAACTGCTACTGAAGTTGGGCCGGCTTGGTTAATCGCTTTAAAAGCATACTCAACCTGGTAAAGGCGTCCTTCCGGCGAAAAAATTGTTATATGTCGATCAAAACCAGCACTACTTCCTCTAGACATATTTCTGAATTAGTATGGAAACTAAATAAAACTGAACACAAAATCAAATATGTAGAATGAGTTTCAACTTTTAAGAATTTTTGTTGTCACCCTGGTTGTCACAATATGTCAAAGTTCTAACAGACTGACAGGAGCTGTTGTCAGCTTTTTATTTTTATTTGAAAAAAATTATTATCCTATTTAGGGCCACTTGCACCGTACTAGTGCAAAGCTTATGTTAACAAAACCTGGTTTAACTTATTAAAACTTAGATTAACTGTTTGGCTTTCACCGTCATTTATTTAAACGAGATTAAAGTTACGCCACAGTTCTGGTAATTTTTCTATAAGTTGGTACTGTGACTATCTTCACTTGCATAATTCTTAACCTAGATTATACTTGTTCGGCCAACAAATGAGTGTTTTTTGTGGGAGTATTTAGTTTGTGCAGTAATCCGAGGATTCTAAAATCTACTGTCGATAATTTATTATAATTGTATGCCGAGCAATGACATAAATCATGACCCTGTACATGGGAAAACAGGGTTTAGTCAAAAAGACCATTTAAGATTCCGAAATGTGTTAATTACACCTAATATATATTTTTTAATTATTAACCCTACAGCGGGCGCTTCATGTCTGAGACAGATGAAATTTTTAATTTATTGATTTTTGTTTACGCGCGGTCTTACCGCCTACACCCCCCTTCTATCTTCCTAGATCATCGATCCATACACTAGTGTTTTCTCTTATCTATGCTAGTGTTAAACGTTTTGCCATACGGGTCGGTCATGGGTGAAATATTGTAAAATTCGGTCTATGAGACGACGCGCCTGCTGTTACAGTGCTGTATACGAGTTTGTTAGTGAATATTTTACAGTAGTAAGTTAAATTGCACATATTTTTTTATATTATGTTATTGTTGATAAAATAAAAATAATTAAAAGTAAATAGTAAATTAGAAACAAAACTGTATTTTTATGACTTTGAGAGACAGACTTCGCGAAATATCTGGAAACCACGACACTACACACCAAACAAGATGCTCCACCGGATGGGCAGCACAAAGAAAAGCCGAAAGACACGTTTTTGTCGTCACAAATGTTTTAAGTTTTTATGTCTAGAACACGTGGGCATTATTTATGATTGTTATGAAAATAATTAAAAAGTTATACGATTTCTATAAGTAGCCATTTTTAGTTTAAAGGTTTTCTTCAAACATGTTTTTTTATGTTAAAAATAAAACTAATAATTTTAAAACAAAATGTTATTTTATTTTACAGCCCCGAATATAAAATATAAATATAAAAATTTCAAAAATTACAATATGTTATAAAATCGGTCTGTGAGACGGACGCGCCTACTATTTTCCAAATATTTCACGCGCCCGCTCTAGGGCTAATTATTTTTAATTACCACTGTTACTTAACAATTTTTTATTATCTGGTTTGGATAAACTAGAAACAGGTTTAACAAAACGAAAAGCTTGTTATTTTGTTTAAATATTTTTGTGTATTTTTTCTCTGGACAGGTTCTCAAAAGTGACCTAAAATTAAACTCCAGACAGTTTCTTAAATATTTCTTTATTATATAGTATAGATAAACATCAGTGCGATTAATTTAGGATTAATAATAAAAATTAAACTCTCGAAATGTTTAAGGATCTCTTTGAACTAAAAATAAAAAGAATCTCACACAAAGTGGGATCCTTTATTGTGTGGGTCTAAATTCCTGAACTTGCATAAAATTTTAGGATGGTTAGGAGCTGATTAATTGGTGATACGGTACATGGTTTCTAAAAAATAAGGAAGTAGTAATCATGTACTTTTATTTTTCCCCTTTTTTCCTTATCACTAACCAAAAAAATAATATGATTCTATGATAAACTTACAAATCATGGGGATATTCTCTACTTGATCTTCTATTATTTCCAGAAGTTATAGCTGTCCCTTTTAATAATCTGTATCTTCTAAAAAAACTCAATTCATCGAAGTCATCAAAATAATTTGACCTTTCATAAATACACCTACGAAAGCCGAAATCGTTAATTTCCAAAGTATCTAAAAAATCCTCTAAGAAAATTTCTTCTTCCAATTCCAAATAATCCATATTTTTATACAAAAAAATACCACTTGTAGGCAGCTTAAGCGTAGACACACATAAAATGTAGGGTTAAGATTCAAAAAGCTGAGTCTTAAACGTTGAGTAATCCCTCGAATTTGGGAGATTTAAACAGCTAGTTAAGGCAATTAAACTCGGTTTAAGTGACGGTGCAAGATAAGCATTTACATAAAACTTGGTTTAGGTCGCAAACCATAGTTAACAACTACGGTGCAAGTGGCCCTGATCCAACAAAATCAGCGATTGAGCGATACGTTTTCAAATATTAAAAAGCAGTTAAATAAAATGAATTAGATCAGGCTTTTGAAACCCTGTTTTTTAGCTACTTTTCAGGGATAACCTAGCCGAAATATTCTAGGAGCCAAAAACATTCCAAGGGGCAGAGTTGTTGTAGATAGTTAAAACTTATGGATTATGCTATGTAGTAAGGAGCCATGAAACACTTAGAAGACGTACATAACAAGATAGAATATGACCAGAAGATCGGTACCCATTGTATGATGTATTTTTTATCATTATATAATGTATTCTCTATGTTGTTGTAAATAGGGTGTCATAAACATATAATAAAGACATTTTTAATAAATAAATAATCATATTTGTAATACTATAAATGACAGATTTAATGACATATTCGGTTGCTTTACTTCCTCTAACTCTACACTGTAATGCATTACAGTTCGACAACACACCGTTCGAAAGAGATAGAACACCTCTATTATTTGCCTGTGGATAGAACGCAGCTCTTGTCATTTATCATATTAATTTGGCTATCAATAAAAATATTTTCAGCTTTTGTGCAACATCGCAAAATCTCGTAGTATCCAAAGCACCATCTTTGTCTTACATATACCAAAGTTGAAGGATAGATCATTATTTAGGAATGAAATTGTAAGGCTGAATCTTAAAGTAATAATATACAATAGAGGGCTATTCATTCATAAACATGTTTATTTTTGAGGCCATTAATCCTAAACGCCAGTTGTAAAGCAATGAATGAATTACAAAAAGTGGGGATGACATTGTAGATACATGACTTTGGTAATTTCGGCTGTTTTTCTGACAAAATTGGCACCGACGAACCATGAAAACCCAATAACATTGAATTCATTAACTTATAAGCTTATTTTCTCACTAAAAGTCTTTGAAGAACTCATCAAAACGAAAGAACTAAATGTTTACTTTCTAGTTGTAATGGCGCTCGTATGAACAAACCACGTTTGACATTACTTACTACAATACTACGGCGAATTCGAAATTATCGTCGAGCACACTCTGACGATAGTTGCATCTCTCTTTATATGGTACTTAAACAAGGACAAAACTAGTAAATATACCCTTGACACATAAAAACAAGTACTGAAATTTTGAGCAATGTTGCCGCTTTTATTTATAACCATAAACATATCGAAGAGCCGTTTTACACTTACGAGAATTATTACGATATAACTCTGAACATTTTCGTAAGAATAATTTTTGCTGTTTTATACGACATAGAATTATTGCGAAAATGTTCAGAATAAAAATATAGAACAAGTTCCATATTTTAATGGCAATAATTTATAAAGTGCCCGAGAATCGACGCAGAAGCCATAAATAAAATCAAAATAATAATGGTGTCATGTGTCGTTATAAGCCTCAGGATCTTCAACCATTAATTCTTTATTTAGGAGAGCTAAGGTAACTTCTCTTCTTTGAAGACAATTTTTTGACCATTGGGTTCTTTGTTTTTTTGCGTTTAATTGATAAAAAAATAGTAAATAACAGCTAACTGCTGCAGCACCTAACAGCAACTCTTTTTGTCTTGCAGGTATGAGTAGGATACAAATGAGAGTTTTGTGACACTTTTCGCATACCCCCCCCTCTTTGGGTGTGTGGGGGGAATAAAAAGGGGTGAGGGGTATGCGAAAAAGTGTCACAGAACTCTCATTTCTACCCTACTCATGTAATGGTTGAGTTGTCAATTTCATTTTTTTGAACGGTTTTTATTTCGCCTACGAAGCGCTAGCGTAGCTCACAGTTATGGATGATAGAGGAAAGCAGAACCATCTCCTATGAGGGAAAAGTTGAAAACGCTAGCGTAGGCATATGGTGTGACGTAGTCCATCTAACATTGTTTATTTCTCCAACCTTTTCTAATAACTTTTAGTTCTTTTTTAAAAATTTACCCGGCGGCTACTGTGGCGCCACCCTTATACTACATATTAGCGGACATTTTTTCATACACAGAGACGGTTCTCCTTTCCGCTACCCTCTACCCTCCATAATCAGTTAGTTCCAAACACAAACAGCTGTTGGTGTGAAATTAGTCTAGTGTCCAATTTAAAAAAATATTTACATGAGCGCTTTTATTTTTTTTATATATGTCCACTTTGAGAATATCTTGATTAAATTAAAATACATAAATGTAGAAATCTTCCTTCAATTTCAATTGATATAAGACCCTTAAACCACAAAAAAAATAGAAAAATATTTATTGATAACCCTAAAATAAATTACTAATACGCAGTGGAGACGCCAAGGGTGTTCAGAGGGACCGGAGCCCCCACTGAAATTTAGCCGGCACCTTCTGAAAACTTGACGTCATACCTTACACAGACAAATAATAGAGGTATACCTTATGCCAAAAGTCGCATGAATAACCTCTACATCGTTTTAAGAATTCGTTGATTGGTCTACAATGATATTGTTGATACTATTACTAAGAATCATAATAACCGAAGAATCTTACTTCTGTAGGTTTGGGTAAAATCATTTTATTACTTGGATAATATCCATATTATTCTGTTTATTTGAATGGAACAATTCAAAAATTACAAACGTATTTTTTAGCAGCACCGACGTTAGGGGGACAGACAGGGCCCAAAAAATTTAGGAAGGAACTTGTTTTTACATTATTGTTTTAGTACCCTATTTAAATCAATGTATGTAAAAAGCATTGCATGGTAATATTAATGAAATAAAAAGAAGGTGTTAACTTTATTATTAATTATATAAAAAAATACAAAAAAACATCAACACCTAATACAAGACATATTATGACCTGCTTTTTATTTCCTTAATATTACCATGCAATGCTTTATTTACATAAATTGATTTATATAGGGTACCAAAGCAATTATGTAAAAACAAGTATCTTCCTAAAATGTTTTGGTCTTGTCTGCCCTCCTCCCCCTAAAATAAAATCCTATCTTCGCAGCTGCTAATATACGTTTATATATTATCCAAAATGTTTGTCGAAGTTTAAAACAAAAAAATCTGGCTATACGCCTATGGCGGAGATTTAACTTGTGTAACGCTATCTTCTTCTAATCTGTGTTCTCTCGTTCTAACCTCTTTGTCCTAAATGTTAAAATCAAAACAGATTTTGACGTTTATTAGTAGTTACATTTCAATACAATACACATTGATATTAATGTATTATTGTTTAGTGCGTTTTAGTAAGTTATTTAAAAAATGAGTAATGATAGAAAGATATTGAGTGTAAAATTCAATCAAGATCATGGTAACAATTTAATTTTGCAAATTCATTTAATTATTTATGTATTTTGTATTTTTTAGAATGCTTCACATGTTCTATGGAAAGTGGAGTTAGGATTTATAATGTAGAACCTTTGGTAGAAAAAGCACATTTTGGTAAGTATTTTTATTTCAAAGTTCCTCATACTCTTCCATTCAATTTTGAAATTTTTAGATATTGACACAGTGGGAAGCATTTCCCAGTGTGAAATGTTATTTCGTACAAATATCCTAGCTATGGTCGCTGGAGGATTACGTCCAAAATTTTTTGAAAATGTTCTTAGAATATATGACGATGTTAAGAAAAAATTTGTATTAGATATTTACTTTCCTTCAGCAATAAAAGCTGTACGGATGACGAATAACAAGTAAGTTATTACAATTATAATCTATTACATTTATACAATGTAAGCTTAAACCATTTTAATTTTGAGATGGATTTATAGATCCCATAATATGTATAAATTACCATAAATATACTAAAATCAATATTTTATTTGAAGTATCTAAAAAAACATTTCGTTTAAAAAAATTCTCTTCTCTGTTGAAAAACATAATTTTTACACTATAAATTTTGCAAAAAAATATAATTTCCACATTAACTTGATCCATATCTTTTTTAGAATTGTTGTTGCTTGCTTAACCCAAATACACGTGTTTTCATTTCCTACTCCAACTGAACGATTATTTACATTAGAAACAAAAGAAAACTTTAAAGGTTTGTGTGAAATTACTCCGTTAATGTCAGGAGAACAACAGATACTAGTATTTCCAGGACATAAAATAGGAAGTGTTCAGTTAGTTGTAAGTAAAAATAGAATCTGCTCTCACACAACTTCATTTATAAAGTAGTTCTTGAAAATCATCAAATGTGATGAACTTTTAGGATTTGTCTTGTACTGAAATTGGAGTATCGAGTGCTCCGGTATGGATTCAAGCACATAAAAGCGAAATTGGCTGCTTAGCTCTAAATCAACAAGGCACACTATTAGCAACAGCTTCTCAACAAGGAACTCTCATAAGAGTATGGGATACCATATCTAAACATTTATTGGTAGAACTAAGACGTGGATCTGATCCTGCTACAATTCAATGGTAAGGTCAAATTAAACTTTATATAAATTTCATTCTAAATACAACATCTATTGTTTTATTTACTAATTTCAATACTGCCGTAAGGTAAATTGCCAGTTATTGACACTATTAGAGCTAATTTTGCCATTAAAGATATATGTTTCACTTAAATAAAGCAGAAACCATATCTTATCTATTTCATGCTAATTTTGGAGGGCTTATTAATTGGAAAATTAAATAGAAACAAGCATTAAAATGCAATTTTTTGCATAAATTTTTTTTATAAGTCCATTTTTGGATCTAGTAATTGACATGCAAATAAAAGAAAATTCCAATGATTGACATGCCAGTTATTGACAGAAAAAATATACATATACTTCATGCACGCAAACTTATAATTATTGTTGTTTACATTGAAAATAACAACATAGAGAAGAAAATAGTGAAGATAATTAGTAAAATATTAATTGCTAAATAAACACGGTTCCTAGTTTCTAGTTAATACCACAATATAATAAAAATTGTTGAAAATTCTAAAAAATTGACAATTGTTTCAATAAATCAATATTGGTTTATCGAAACAATTGTCAATTTTTTAGAATTTCCAAAAATTTTTATTATATTGTGGTATTAACTAGAAAGTGTGAGTTTCATTTAAAACACTAATATGAGTAGATTCCACGAAGTAAGGGTCGAGACAGTTAATTTCGTTAACACTTATAATATCTAAATAACAGGATGGGTACTTAAATATTTAACGAAAATTAACCAAACACCTAAACTAAATCAAAATAGGATATTTTCCACCTCAGCCGGCTCAGAAAATTCGTATTCAAGTCTGTCACCAGCATAACCATTTTTGGAAAAAGCATTTTTTTAATTATCTGAGATAATTTAATGACAGAAACATCATTTTCATTTAATTTGAATAGCGTCTTTTTTCGTTGCAACAGATTATCCCTACAACCTCAGCATCTGTATTGTTAATTATTTCCTGAATCACACACATATAGTTCTTGGAACTATTATTCTCACAAGGAAATGCAACTACAACATAGTCGCCTTCTCTAACTGTCTTCTCCTGCTCATCTTCCTCATGCAAGCCTTCATTTAATTCGTTGTCTGCAAATTCATCAAGGTCTTCAATACTGCTTCCACTTGGCGCCCATTCTTCCTCATCGGATTCAGATTTACTCGATGTATTGTATTTCTTTTTCATTAAAAACTTTTGTTTCTTAACTTTTCCACTTTCATTAAAAACTTGCTTCTTGGCACCTTCGACTTTTGTGTATTTTTTTCTCTCAATATGGATCTCTTTTTTTTTCTCGTCCATCATTCGTAATTTTATTTCTTCTTTTTGTCTGTGATAATTCTGCCATGCTGCCAATGTCACCACTGATGGTATTTTTTCTTTAGCTTTTCGTTTTTTGGCACTAGCAGTGTTCTCAGGCCAAAACAACGCCCCTTTAAATGGCGATGGTACATCAAATAGCAAGTTAGATTTAGACAAAGATGGCATTGATACTGCACCAGATTATGTGCTACTAGATGTCGAAGGTACAGCGAGATCGCAAGAAACTACAGTTGAAGGATCTTCATTGCTGTTTTTCTCAATTTCCGGAATTGTTTTTTCTTGTTGTTCTTCTTGAGAATTGTCATATCTTGTTTCCTGGTTATTTGTCCAGAGTCGTTCTTGAATATTTTCCTGTGTTGCTGTTTCATTATTGTCTTGTGCTGTTTCTTCCGAGGTTTCTTCGCCATTTTCTTGGGATGCATATTGGACATTTTCTTGTCCTTGGTTTCTTCCTTCGGTTTCTTTAAAAAGATCTTGCCACAATAGAAAAAGGGATGTATCCTCAATTTTACACTGATTGCCATGATTAAAAAGTTATTCAAATTCAGTTACCTTTACCTTGCCAATTTTATTTTCAATGGTCTTTAATGTTATTAAGGCAATAATGTCATGCTGCTTTGGTCCTGATCTTTTATTAGCAGAAATTTTGTTAAATTTAACATTCTCTACATTAAAAGGACACAAACCAGAGACTCTGAATCCCTTTTTTATTGTATCGATGGTAATGCAGTCCAGGGCATTCTTCAAAACAGGAGCAATGTTCTGTTTTTGTAGTTTTCGTCCATCATTCTGAACCCTCCAATTGCGAATCTCCTTCCAAGCAGTTTTCAATGGACGAAAAACCGACACATCCATTGGTTGCAGAAGATGAGTGGAATTTGGAAAAAGGGCTATTAGAATTATGCCATTTGCAGAACAAAATTCGGACAAATGGAGTGTCATGTGTGACACATGTCCATCCATAAAAAGCAAAACTGGACGTTCTATATGTTCCCTGTCGAGCCAAGGTACAAATATATTCGTAATATAACAATAAAATGTGGAACCACACATCCATCCATTTTCAGAAGTACCAATTCCCCACTCCTTAGGAATACTTTCCGAAATGTAGCTTGGAACCCTGACATAGGAAAATACTATCATGGGGGGAGGTAGCTTTCCTGCAGCATTGGCGTTAACGAGGACTGTCACATTTGCCTTTTGGTCTCCGGACACATTGTAGACATTCTTTTCGCCTTTTCTAGTAATAACCCTGTCGCCTTTTGGATTTAAAAAAAGCACTTTCGTCAGTGTTAAATACACAATGTGGTTCTTCAGTAATGTGTAGCACGTCTTGGGTGGTCATAAATTCTTTTATTTCCGAAAACCAGTCTCTAATTTGTCTCTCAGATACAGCTTCTCTGGATATAGCTAAATTTTGAGAGATTCGAGTGCTTAGATCAGGATGCCTTTTCAAAAAACTTTTGAACCATTTATCTCCCGGTCTTCCATCCTTGAAATAATGTTTCTTAGGTTTTTTCTTGATAATGTATTCAACACTGTCGAACAACTGTACTTTTGTTATTGGCTAGTGAATTTTTGCTAACTCTAGTATCCAGTGAACAAGGATATCTTCTTCTGCTAGGCTAAGACTTCCAGCTGGTCCCATTGAACATACTCGTGGGGATTTGCCCGACACTTTGTACATTAATGTTATTCGAGGAACACCAGCTCGTTTGGCAGCTGTAGCCACAGGCGTTCCCTTCTGGACGAGATCCAACGCTTGAGCCATTTGATCTGGCGTATAATTTCTTTTTGGTGCCATGTCCAATCTGGAAGAAAATATTAAATTTTTTAATCTTCCCAGTTATTGACAACCTAGTGATTGTCCATGTGTCAATAACTGGCCTGAATCGGTTTTACGTGAAAGTTTTTGTATTCGCAACACTGTCTGTCACTGGAGAAACTGTTAAGCTACAAAACAGAATATTTCTTAAGAAGCCAGTGATCGACATGGGTGTCAATTACTAGATTCACTAGGGTTTCACATTCCAGTAATTGACACTCTTTTAATATCATTACCTCTACTGTTTGGACTTCCCTACATTATGGAATGTGCTGTTTATGCGTTTATTACATAATATAAGTGCTTTAAAATATAAATCTGATGAAACATGATAAAAAATTTGTATAATAAAAGTTTACGTACCTTAATAATTTGATTAGACACTAAGAACTTTTACGACTAAAATCCGAACTTTTCTCAAAATGGCGGCATATGAATATTTGGAAGTATGTCATACTGTTGCCAAATTGTATAAGGATAAATTACCGACAATCGCTCTATATTTAATTCAATTTGTTCTCTTATAAAAATAGATAATATAAGAAAGTGTCGATCATTGGGAAGGTGTCAATAACTGGCAAGTTACCTTACTATGGAAGAATACCGTATGTGCAGTTTGTCTTGTTTAGAGAAAATGGAATTTTATGTTTTCCTTATTTAGACCTTTGCCATTTTGTTAAGGTTGCCTGCTCTGGAGAATATAATTTTTATTATTACTAAAATATAATATACTTTTCATTAAGTGCAAGCGTATATTTGTATTTGTACTTGAAAGTTTTTTGCTAATCTATGTTCACATACAGTAATTTTGAGTAATTACTAAATATAACATGTATTTCAAATGACGGTGCACATGCAGATATTTGTACAAATTGCATGAAAAAAATAATAAGTATAAATAACATACTATACATATGTACCAAAATTTTACTTGACACTGTAAAATTTACAAAATAATCGACAAAATTAATAATTATCAAGTTAAAATGTTCTGTCTGATTTTCAAACATATTTATATAAATTAAATGATACAATTTATACATCAAATTGTTCACAAGCGGGATTAATTTTTAGTAATTACGTTTAATAATAAAAGATGATACAAACTAAAAAAATTAAGCAGCTTTTTCGATAATTGCTATCAAATTATTTTGTATTCTTGTTCGTTTGATAGAATTTCTGTTTCTATTTAAAAAAAAAACAAAAATCGGATTTTTGAAAAATATACACATACAGTCTTTTTCCATGCTATGGCAGAATAGGTATGTGTTTGTTAGAGTAGAAACTCTTTACCTGTACTTGCTCTTTATCAATAATTTTGGTTTCTTTATCATATGTCAAGTTTTTTCCTCCAAATAAACATAACCAATTTATTATATACCCATATCAATATTTTGGACTCAGACTTTTTATGAAACAAAAATATGATTAGATATATTTAAAAGACCTTTTTAAGTGAGGTATCGTTCAATACTATTCATATTCTGTGTCTGAAACTGTAATAAAAGGAATACAAAGCCTATATAAACATACATATAGTTATGTAATAGTTGAACAAGAAATATCAGAACAGTTAAAAGTTTATATATAAGTATTTTGTTTTTAAATTCACAATTTTTTTTTATTGTTTCAGTATAAACTTTAGCAGAGACTCTGAGTATCTGTGCTGTTCAAGTGACAAAGGTACTGTTCATATATTTGCTGTCAAGAATACTACTTTAAATAGAAGAATGAGGTAAGTTACATCATTTTTCACATGTTACAAAGATAAAACATCTATGCAGCTTTGTATGTATATCAGTTACTATTCACTTCACTTGTTCATGTCATGTCGATTTCATCACGTGGTTGATATTTTTCGTGGCCTTTTTGTTCATCTTCTTTGTATACATTTTGATTTATAAACAATTAGAATTTATGGTATTGTTTCCTTGATGAAATGAGAGCTGTTGCTGTGATAATATCTATCCTCTGATGGATTCTCCTTAACTTCTGCCCTCTTTATTATTTACTTATTAAATTACCATCAGTTTTTAAGTATACTTCTAAAATTTTTCCATCCACAGCCAAAGCAGCATTAAGGATTTTGTCCAATTTTTCTTCTTTTCCTTAAAATCTTCCTTATGAATAATTCAAGATTCAGATTGTAAAAGCAGAAGTAAAAAAGAAAGATTATGATGATTTGAGTAGAGGGAATTGAGGTGGCGGGAGATATTGTCGGTCTGGGTTGTTAAAATTAGTCTATGATGTTCTTTATGTCAGCTTTTTTATATTTATTCAATAAAAGTGAGCTTTAGATATAAGCTTCAATTCAGTTTGATCATATTGAACATAAAGATATTCTGTTATTGAAGTTTCAGTTAAGATATTTTTCAACTTTCCAAAATTGTCTAATTAAAATTTGATTAACTGGTTCCGATAATGTCGAATGTATGTTTTTATCTTTACAGTCTAGCTAGTGGTATTTTAGGAAAATATGGAGAATCACAATGGGCTTTGACTAATTTTACAGTTCCTCCAGAATCTGCATGTATCTGTGCATTTGGTCCTAGCAATTCTATTTTTGGTAAGTTTTAATATTATGCTTTGATAAACTACATTTTTCAAATTACTTCTAGTTAACAATAATTGTAATAAAATCTTTCATTGTTCACTATACCATTAAAACAATTTGCAATCCGAAAATGCTTCTTCTTATTAAATGATTTACAATATTGACAAAGTTATGCTGAAAGGCTGAATACATATTTGAAAAGTCACCCAGAATCAACGCAAATTATTGGAGACTGTATTGAAAAATTAACTACATATTGTAGTGCAAAGTGAATTATAAAACACAAGCAGGAGTTTTCTGCATAGTTAGGACGAAATGGATGAATAAACTTCAATCATCTATAAATGAGAGTTTTATGTTATTAGAAGTAGTCGGAAATCCCATCTTTTCGTCTTTATCCTTTTAGGTTACGAAACAGAAAAAAGTCACTAGGAATCATACCTGGTCGAACAATTCAAAGTGCAATTCGTGAATTCTAGCCATGGCAATAGCTGAATTTTGAGCAGGCGTGTTATCCTGATGGAACAGTACTTTTTTATGTGGTAATTTCTTCGCAATTTCTATCTTTAGCTTATCAAGTAATGTTGCAAGATAGTCTTCCGTTATTATTTTTCCGCCCAACCCTATCTAATATGCGAAATGTGTTTCTGTGTATTTGTGCTTTTACATTCAACAAACTTTGCTAATTTACATGTTGAATCCTGTTTTGGATTGCAATATTTTATATATGACGTATGAACCTGTTTCAAACTGTGTTTCTGTGTTTTGATTTTAAAATTTTTTTTTGTAATTTTTAAGAGTTATTTAGACTATATTTTATACAAGCTTTGTCAATAAGAAAGTATTTTTCTTCTGCAATAAAGTATATTTCTCCGTCTCTGTCTCTGTCTCTCTCCTTGTCTACCTTGTTCACAACCAACCATTTCACATTCTCGCTTTTCGTCAAGTTTTCCTGAAAACTTCGAGCATTTTTTCTGTTGTGCACATAAGTACCAAGAGCAAGAACGTGGATGCCATTCAACAAATTTACCGAAGTAAAAAAGGAATCAAAGCACAGGACATCGTTATGTTTTCAATCAATTGTTTCCGAGAGCTTCAGAAGAACTCGCTCACCAAGTGCTCTTTCAACTTCTTTCATACTGTATATGCTTGCATCATAAACATACCTAGTAGCTTAGTCACATCTAGTCTAAAGCTTTATTCCTCTTGACAGGTTTCATAGGTAGATTAGATTAGATTTTAACAGGTCTACAATGCACTGAAACCTAAGGTTTATTGTGCCCCCCCCATCAGAGCCATCCTCGCTATTACTCAGCTCGCCTTTCAGTTCCAGGGTTCTAATGAACTCTATTTCTTGGGACGGCTTCAACGTGGTTAGATCCTCACTCTTACAAGTTTCTTGTCCGAAACATTTCTTGCGTTGGCATGCAATGGCAAGGCATTCTAGAACTAGGTGATACGCAGTTTCATCCTCCCCCCACAGAATCTACACTCGTCACTTTCTGTTAGACCTATTCTCATTAGGTGCTTCCTAAGGCGACTGTCCTGTAAGAAAGCCCGTGAGGAGATGTAGCTTTATTTTACTGAGATCCAAATATTTTTTGGATCTAGCAGTGTCAAAGTTTCGCAGGAACATTTTGGAATGTTCCAGCCCTGAAAGGTACCGCCAGAGTGCTTCTCTTTCGGTTTCCTCTTTCTTCCGAAACTCTTTCTTATAGGAGCATTTTCCTACACCACAGAAAGGCTCTGGGCCAATAAAGGACGTTTGTGCTCCTTTCCTGGCAAGTGTATTGGTCTCTTCATTTCCTGTGATTCCCGAGTGGCCAGGAACCCAGACTAAAGAGACCATGTTATTCTTGCCAAATTCATCAAGTTTTCTTAGGCACTCCCATGCCAACTTTGAGTCAATGACATGGGAGCTCAATGCTTTGATATCTGATTGACTATCAAAATGGATCGATATGTCACATTTATGATAGTTTCTTTCTAGGTTCATTTCCACGCATCTTTCGATCGTAAGTTTTTCTGCCTGAAAGACGCTCGGGAAGGAGTCTAACGATAATGAATATCTGGTGCCAGCCCAAATACTCCAGTGCCTGCACCAGTGGTGGTTTTTGAACCATCTGTATACCATCTAATAGTATTTTATTTGAGAGTTTGGGTGGTGTATTCCATTTCCCAATCTCTCCTCTTATTTAGCATAGTAGTGAAATTATTTTCGATACTTACTTTCTTGATCATTTTCTCACGGGGAAGATTCGCTGATGAGTTCCCTGTTTTTTAATACTCTCATTGCCTGAACCTTCCTTAGATATTCTAAGAATTGCCTCTTGGGCAGATCTTTCTATCACCAGATGTAGAGGTGTGAGATCTCAAGTGCCCACGTTCTCATAGCTCCAGCGATGCACGATCGTTTTCAATTTATTGTTTAACAACATCGATGAATAAATTTTTGAAAATGCTCCAAACTAAGGAGCGAAACGTCAAATAAAAATATAAATTGATACTGTGTTTACGATTAACCTGATGCCCAAGAAAAATGAAAAGAATTATATATATATGTATATATATTATATATTCAATATTTTATATTATAGTTGCCCCACGTTTGGGTGTCAAATTATTATATATCTCTATCTTTAATTGTAATTTTATAGTTTTATTAGTTATATTTTAATGGATATAAGAATATAACAATATGAAATATTATTCGTCAAAGTTTTCACAATCTGTGATTGTAGCGACACTATTGCAAAACACACCTTTAGCAGTGTATGTAACCTAATTTAATTTTGACAGTGGTTGTCAAACAATGCCCGGCTAAGACAAATATTAATTTTGTATTTTGAAAGATAAATTTATTCACAATCGACTTAATCACTCTTGTCTCAGGGTGGGATAAAAATTTTTAAATGATAATAATTCAAATTTTATAATTTTCACGTCTTCTCCAAATTGAATATTACTATATATTCAGAATCTCGAATAACTGTTTATTCAATATAATAAAGGCACTTGAATTATCTTATGACATTTACGATTTTACTGTCACTGGAAATTAACCAAATGTCACTGATTAGATCAAAATTTCTATAGAATGCAAAATGTTGAATACAATGAAAATAGATACGGAATGAATACCACAGTGAGTTGGAATCAAAATTATGTATTATACGATCAGATAACAAAATTACAAAAATAATTATTGTTTCCCAAAAATACTATAAAAGAAACAAAGATAGTATTTTCTACCAACCTTAATATTAGAACAACCTATGTTAGAAATCAACTAATTAAATATTTTAATCAAAAGTTCAACTCGTCTAATTTACACTTGACGTGTATCAATGTCAAATAACGCAAATTTCCGTTCAATTTGTCTATTCAAAAAATTTCTTCACTTGACGTAAAATCTTATATGTGTAACGTTAATTTTGGTTTAGTTCAAATTATCATATAGATGCATCTATTTTTGACATATATTTAAAAAGGCCTGTTAATTCTCGAGAAATAATTTAAAAACTGGACTGGACTCACCAACTAGGAACAGGAAAACTTTCTAAATATATAATTTAGAAACTGGAACCACTTACACTTTATACGATGCCATTCTTCTACGAATTATGCACGCACTGGCTTTATGATCTGATTGTATAGTTATACAATTTCTACTATATTCTCAAAAAAATTGAGACAACTCTTATTATGATGTTGTCTCGTGGGGATTTCAAATTCAACTAACTAAACTTCTTCTAAATAAATAAATCTCTTCTCCTGTGGTTGCCAAAAATTCTTTAAAAAAAAATACTAATTTATGTTTTCCTATAACAAAGAGAGATTTGAATTCTTTTATTACAATTGTAATTCTGCTAGCAGAGACATCTGTATTTTGAAATTTCATATATATTTTCCAAATCGTAATATAATCTATCTATCATTAGATATATTCTGCATAAATGTCATAAGAAATTAAAATGTCAAATTTGATTTGTATACCGAATCTTTCAAAATTATTGATTCTACATATAATACAGTGTGTATCGAAAGTATTGCATACAAATATAAATAATTTTCCTTATTTTAATGTTTCTTTCAAATTTTAAATAAAGGAACTGTATTAATATATATATATATATATATATATATATATATATATATATATATATATATATATATATATATATATATATATATATACATATATATATATATAAAGAAGATGTAGGAATATCGTGTGATATGTTAACAACAACAACAAATATATTCATGGGTAATTCACGCAAAATAAAGGGCTACTGAAATAGAGTGGTAACCGTGGACATGCATGTTTCTGGCTCATTTTGCCTCATCAGCACGGCATAACCAAATAAGGATGTGAAATTTGGGAGCAAAGATGTTAATCGAAACATGGGAAAACACAAAATAACGGATTTCAGCAGGGAAACCAAACGCTCATTTGTGTCTTCAATTGGAAGATCCCGAGTTTTCAGGACATCAACCAACATCGACACGGAGGCGCATATAGCCCCCCCGCCATGAACCTTCCGACCCATAGTAAATAACAAAGAAGATGTAGGAATATCGCGTGATATGTTAACAACAACAACAAATATATTCATGGGTAATTCACGCAAAATAAAGGGCTACTGAAATAGAGTGGTAACCGTGGACATGCATGTTTCTGGCTCATTTTGCCTCATCAGCACGGCATAACCAAATAAGGATGTGAAATTTGGAAGCAAAGATGTTAATCGAAACATGGGAAAACACAAAATAACGGATTTCAGCAGGGAAACCAAACGCTCATTTGTGTCTTCAATTGGAAGATCCCGAGTTTTCAGGACATCAACCAACATCGACACGGAGGCGCATATAGCCCCTCCGCCATGAACCTTCCAATTGAAGACACAAATGAGCGTTTGGTTTCCCTGCTGAAATCCGTTATTTTGTGTTTTCCCATGTTTCGATTAACATCTTTGCTCCCAAATTTCACATCCTTATTTGGTTATGCCGTGCTGATGAGGCAAAATGAGCCAGAAACATGCATGTCCACGGTTACCACTCTATTACAGTAGCCCTTTATTTTGCGTGAATTACCCATGAATATATTTGTTGTTGTTGTTAACATATCACGCGATATTCCTACATCTTCTTTGTTATTTACTATGGGTCGGAAGGTTCATGGCGGGGGGCTATATGCGCCTCCGTGTCGATGTTGGTTGATGTCCTGAAAACTCGGGATCTTCCAATTGAAGACACAAATGAGCGTTTGGTTTCCCTGCTGAAATCCGTTATTTTGTATTTTCCCATGTTTCGATTAACATCTTTGCTCCCAAATTTCACATCCTTATTTGGTTATGCCGTGCTGATGAGGCAAAATGAGCCAGAAAGATGCATGTCCACGGTTACCACTCTAATTCAGTAGCCCTTTATTTTGCGTGAATTACCCATGAATATATTTGTTGTTATATATATATATATATATATATATATATATATATATATATATATAAAATGAATATAAATTCATAAAATACGAGGTGCTTTATGAAATATAAATTTCGATTGTCTACTACACCTGTTTTAGTCGAAATTTCAATAATTTCGACTTATTGGCCTGACCGTTCTTCGAAGGGAAAAACAACTACATTCCTGGCTAATACCACGCAGAATATTGAATTACATCGCAGAATATTGAATTACATCCCCTTCGAAAACCGTGACGTCGATCGGCCATTTTGCCGAAACGGACATCTGTGGTGATTCGCAACTGATAGCGGAAGAGCATAGTACACTTACGCGTTTCGACCTTCTTGGGTCTCTTCAAGAGTGCCGTAATGCCTTCCAGTTCAGAATCTCTAATCCGAACTGAAGATTACACCCTCCGACAAACTCTCTTGGTTCGTATAGTTACACAAGCGAGAAGTAGTCAGTTGGCGCCATCTTCACTTTCAGGGGATGTAATTCAATATTCTGCGTGGTATTAGCCAGGAATGTAGTTGTTTTCCCTTCGAAGAACGGTCAGGCCAATAAGTCGAAATTATTGAAATTTCGACTAAAACAGGTGTAGTAGAAAATCGAAATTTATATTTCATAAAGCACCTCGTATTTTATGAATTTATATTCATTTTTATTTAATACGACTAATACGGTCGCATTTATCTGAGGTGTTGGTTCGCAACTGAAAGTGAAGATGGCGCCAACTGACTACTTCTCGCTTGTGTAACTACACGAACTAAGAGAGTTTGTCGGAGGGTGTAATCTTCAGTTCGGATTAGAGATTCTGAACTGGAAGGCATTACGGCACTCTTGAAGAGACCCAAGAAGGTCGAAACGCGTAAGTGTACTATGCTCTTCCGCTATCAGTTGCGAATCACCACAGATGTCCGCATCGGCAAAATGGCCGATCGACGTCACGGTTTTCGAAGGGGATGTAATTCAATATTCTGCGTGGTATTAGCCAGGAATGTAGTTGTTTTTCCCTTCGAAGAACGGTCAGGCCAATAAGTCGAAATTATTGAAATTTCGACTAAAACAGGTGTAGTAGAAAATCGAAATTTATATATATATATATATATATATATATATATATATATATATATATATATATATATATATCCCTGCAGACTTGAAAGGGTTAATTAACTTAATTTTTATAAGCAGTATAAGGGGTTTCTCCTTATATAAGTTTATGTTTTAGCAATTTGTCTAGATGGAACTTTCCACAAATATAAATTCACCGATGAAGGTAATTGTAGCCGAGAAGCTTTTGATATTTTTCTAGACGTCGGTGATGATGATGAAGAAGATTTTATGTAATGTTCTAGTTTTGTAAATAGTGTATAATATTGACTATCAAAATAATATCAGTGATATTAGTTTCCAGGCTAATTAGGTGCTGTTTAAGACAACTTATTTTTGTAATATATGTAATAATTTTTGAATAAAATTTGAATTAAATTGTTTTTATAAGAGTTATCTTTTGTACTAAACTTGGAGCACAGTCCAAAAAACTTCCTATTAAAAGCAAATTCGGCAGTTTTTATAATGACTAACATTGCCTAATATGAATAATAGTGTAATAATGTATTTGGTGCCAGATCCGCTGTCACCAGTGTTATAAACGCCGCTTTTGTCATCAGTGTAATGACTCGCTAATGAAGGACCGCTGTCACCATATGTGATACTCCCCTTTTAGTCCCCAATCTAATAAACGATTGTTTTTTTACCAGTGTAATAATATCGCAAGGAATCTGTCAAATGAGCCCGGTTTCTCTCACAGGAAATTAGGGAGCGCTGTCAGCAATGCCGTTCGGCACAAGGGTGAACGGGGAATTCTCCCTAAAAGAAAACGAGGGAGGGGCTTCCGGTCTCGAGCGGTAAGGGTTTCCATGGGAATCCCCTGGGGTAAATCATCCGCCAGGACCAGGTTGGTTCGGTCAGTTACAGGCGTGGAACATCAATAGAGGCACCTATAGGATTGAATCTGGGTGCGGGAGCAAATAAAACAGATTCAACTTAACAAAATGTATGCCTCTATATTACCAACAATAACATAGACTATAACCCTTAACAAATGCTATGCTAAACAATTCTCGCCCTCTTACGTTTACCTAATGAACAAATTGAAAATGGCGGATATATTCCTAATAATAAAACAAACCCTGTACTTCCCATTGACAAATATTTAGCCGAATAATGTATTTCTATTGAAAAATCTCTAAATAATAAAGTATTTCCCATTGAAACTATTTAATTGAACCCTGTATTTCTATTGGGAAATATTTAAATGACAAGTATTTTGTATTAAAAATATTCCATTACTCAAAGGTCGAACATCAGGCCGGGTTTTAAGCTCGTTTGGTCGAAATGGAGTTCGTTTCATACTCTCTGTATACTAGGGAATGACCTAGCGCAATATTCCCTTAGCTTACACAGACTCAAAAGTTATTTGAAAAAAATCCGTGTTTGCAGTGGCGTCATCAAAAAAAAGAATTGAAAGCTACTCGTGAAACACAATTCCGCTGACTTGCGACCTTCGGCTTATTAGGTGTATCCTTGACGTAACCTGTTAGTTACCCGGGGATACGAAATTACGTATGACCACAACAACTGTTAAATGTGATAATCTAAAATTAACAATTCAATAAAAAAAACAAGAATCCTTTACCCGATAGCCTACATAAGGTTGTCACAATAATCCATAGTACAATTTTTCTTATTCTACCTAAAATTATTTCAAGAATGGAAAAACCTGTCTTTTCGATAAGAAAATTAGCGGCTCTTTCTAAAGTACCATATTCTCTTAATAAATGCACTTGAACCAAACAGTAGGGGGTGAGAGGTTATTCTACTCCCAAGGATAGGTACTCCATGTATTCTATATCGACGAATAGGACGTCACTAAACTAACTTCTTATACCACCCGCCAAAACTTGTGGTTAAGGTTCAGTGAGTACAGTACGAATATGTCCATAAAATTTCAAGTTAAGACAGCAAAAAGAAAACTAGTTTCCCGCAAACAGAAATAAAATGTTCAAAAATTTACAGAGCGTCTGTTAAAAGAAAACATTCATTCATATAAGAAATCGCACAGACCAAAATAATGGAAATATTCAATTAATTTTCTAAAAGAGTATTGTCAAAGGTCCAGTCTATGATAGAAAACATATCATAGTTACTAAAAAATTAATAGAGTTAGGGCATTAACAAAGTCACCCATCAATTTTAGACGAAATTTCATCTAATCGAACATATTTCGAGAGGATGTTAGGCCAAAAATATATTTTTGGAGAATTTCGAAAAATGCAATATTTTCCATACTATAGTACAGGTACGAGTATCAACGTCTATTCCGACTGTGAATATATGATGGGCTTATACAATGAATCCTAATAATCCAATTGCTATTATTGTGTCAATTATTCCAAGTGTTCCAAAAGCTTCTTTTTTTCTTCTTTCTTGGCTCCAATGCTCACTTGAATTACCCCATAAATCGAATAAAAAAGTTTTCCCCAACGCTTCCTCACTTGACTTACCTTATAAATCAAATGAAAAAGTTTTCTCCAACGCTCCATCACTTGACTTACCATATTTGGCGGAAAATATTTTTCCTCTCAAAAAATACTAAAATTATGAGAATTGGGGTTCTTTGGTACGACAAATCGACTGGTGTTGTCCATTTTTCGATGAGATAAATATTTCAAATATTAGTAGAGCAATAAAGTTAAAAGAAAACATGCCTTCATATAAAAAATCGTACAGATCAAAATAATGGAAATATTTATCCAATTTTCTGAGGAAGTATTGTTAAAGGTCCAATCTATGATAGAAACAATCAGGAGTGCACTACAATGATGCGATTCAGAAGTAGAGTGCGTCAAACTTCGAGTATCTAATGAAAAGGGTAAAATCAAATATCCATAGTTACTCAAAAATTAATAGAGTTACGTACTTAACAACGTCACCCATCGATTTAAGACGAAATTTCATCTAATCGAACATTTTTCGGGAGGATGATTGGCCAATATTTTTGGAGTATTGCGAAAAATGCAATATTTTCCATACAGGTACATATTGGTCGGAAAATATTTTTCCTCTCAAAAAAATACTGAATTTATGTGAATTGGGGTTCTTTGGTACGACAAATCGACTGGTGGTCCATTTTTCGATGAGATAAATGTTAACAGAGCATTAAAGAAGAAAACATGTTTTCATATAAAAAATCGTACAGACCAAAATAATTGAAATATTCATTCAATTTTTTAAGAAAGTATTATCCAAGATCCAATCTATGTTAGAAAAAATCAGGAGTGCACTGCATAGATGTGATTCAGAAGTAGAGTGCGTCAAACTTGGAGTATCCAATGATGAGGGTAAAATCAAATATCCAAAGTTACTCAAAAATTAATAGAGTTAGGGAATTAACAAAGTCACCCATCGATTTTAGACGAAATTTCATCTAATAGAACATGTTTCGAGAGAATGATAGGCCAAAAATGTATTTTTGGACTATAGCGAAAAATGCAATATTTTCCATACTATATATTTTCCATACAGGTACATATTGGTCGGAAAATATTTTTCCTCTCAGAAAATACTGGAATTATGAGAATTGGGATTCTTTGGTACGACAAATCGACTGGTGTTGTCCATTTTTCGATGAGATAAATGTTTTAAATATTAGCAGAGCATTAAAGTTAAAAGAAAACATGCCTTCATATAAAAAATCGTACAGGCCAAAATAATGGAAATATTCATTCAATTTTCTAATGCTAATGATAGGCCAAAAATATATTTTTGAAGTATTATGAAAAATGCAATATTTTCCAAGTTCAGGTACATATTGACGGAACATATTTTTCCTCTCAAAAAACATATGCGAAAAAGGGTTCTTTGGTACGACAAATCGACTGGTGTTGTCCATTTTTCGATGAGATAAATGTTTCAAATATTGGCGATTATTTAAGATAAGAAAACATGCTTTCATATAAAAAATCGTACAGACCAAAGTAATGGAAATATTCATTCAATTTTCTAAGAAAGTATTGTCAAATGTCCAATCCATGATAGAAAAAATCAGGAGTGCACTACAATGATGCGATTCAGAAGTAGAGTGCGTCAAACTTGGAGTATCCAATGATGAGGGTAAAATCAAATATCCATAGTTACTCAAAAATTAATAGAGTTAGGGCATTAACAAAGTCACCCATCGATTATTTTAGACGAAATTTCATCTTATCGAACATTTGTCGAGAGGATGTTAGGCCAAAAATGGATTTTTGGAGAATTGCGAAAATATTTTTCCTCTCAAAAAATACTGAAATTATGAGAATTGAGGTTCTTTGGTACGACAAATCGACTGGTGTTGTCCATTTTTCGATGAGATAAATATTTAAAATATTAGCAGAGCAATAAAGTTAAAAGAAAACATGCCTTCATATAAAAAATCGTACAGACCAAAATAATGGAAATACTCATTCAATTTTCTAAGAAAGTATTGTAGGAATGGGAAAATAATGAATATTTCTGGTTAAAGAAGTTACTTCAAATAAATTCCTTATTCTAAAAAACAAAAATTATTATTTTAAAATATAATGTGGATTTAGAAACACAGGTTTACTTCACGTGTCATTGTTTCAAAACTTAGTCATGGTTGTTGGTTCCTTTCAGCCTAATGCTGCCCAATTAAAAAATAATATCATAATTTAAGGATCAATTTGCAATAAATAAATTAACAACAAGGAACATTAAGATAATATATTATAAAATGATATATAACAATTTTTTCGTCAAATTTAAAGATCCATTGCAGTTCCATTAGTATTAATGCAGAAGTCACCACAACATCTGTAAAAAAACGAAAAATATATTTAAAAATTTGCAAAATGACAGATATAATATTATACATCAAAAGGAATAAATGAAAATGTTTAAAACTTCATTAATTTCATCCGGCCCTGGTAGCTAGGGAGAAAGTTGTGATTGATTTTGGCTCCGTAATCAACTTCTAATTTAAGGGGTATATTATATACGAGCATTTAAATCTATCAAGTGGTTATATAGTGTGAAGTTAAATGTTTTTAGTGCATATATACAAATTATTAAAGTAGTAAAGTAAGAACAGTCCTTTTAAATAGGTAATTTAGGTTTTAAACTGCAATAGATAATAATAATAATAATCGTCTTTATTAATATACATAAACAAAATTCTAAATTATAATATATGAGATGCAAGGCGAAGTTCAACCTTTACTGCGTAAAAAACGCTGTAAAACTTGCTCTTCCACTTAACTTTGAATACCTACTACACATACATAATATATACCGCAACATAAGTATATTACATTAGTACTTTGATGCGTAAGGCCATCAATTCCTCCCACAATTCTGAACCCAATTAATTCTGATGATCAAACAAGTATTTCCGAATAGACTCTTTGAATTTTTTAAAATGCTGATATTTGATTTCCATTGGAAGTCCGTTATAAACAAAGCCAATTTGATATCTGAAAGACCGTCCAGAAATTTCCTATTTAAAGGGAGGTATAGTAATTACCCCTTTATTTCGAATATTAATATTATGAACGTCCGTCCTGAAGGAGATTTTTCTATATAAGTATGATTGTTTCTTTGTCATCATTAGTTTATTATAAATACACGCAGAATGTAACATTCGTCTATTATCCATATTCAACCACTGTATTACTTTTAACTTGTTAGAAATAGTACGTCGTTTACGTATGCCAAATATTAACCGAGTGCAGCAGTTTTGCATTTTTTGAATTTTCTTTCTATATTGCACACTCAAGTGTGGACCATATATAATGTAAGCATAATAAAATAATGATAAAACTAATGAGTGAGTCACACAATGTCTTTTTTACTTGAAACGGTAAAAAATGTCGGACACCATAAATTGTTTTTAATGCTATGATAATGTCAGCATAATTAAATAACGATAAAACTAATGAGTCACACAATGTCTTTTTTACTTGAAACGGTAAAAAATGTCGGACACCATAAATTGTTTTTAATGCTATGTATGCTTTCTGGAGGTTACTATTAATACGCTTTTCAAATTTTAGATCGTCGTCAATTATTACTCCCAAGTTTTTAGCTTCCTTGACAATTATTAAATTCTCATTATTTATTTTCACATTAATATTACCGCGAACTTTCTGACGATTAGATTTAGACACAAATAAAAGGATTCTTGACTTATTAGAGTTAATATTGAGTGAATGGTCTTTAGCCGCAGCCACAAAGGCGTCTAGGTCATGATTAATTACAGTACAAGCATCTACCACTGAATCAGGTGAAAAATTATAATTTAGTTGCGTATCGTCAGCATATAAATGTTTACTGCAATTAGGTCGATAATTGAGATGTGTAAATTGAGAATAGAGTGGAACCCAGTATTGACCCCTGTGGTACTCCTGACAGAAGTGGCAGCAACTGTGAAATTGACCCGTCAAGAGAGACACTCTGATGTTCTCTATCTCTTAAGTAATTATTCACTAATAAACGAGCACTTCCTGAAAAACCTATATAGTGTAAAATATTATCAAGCAAACTATAATCAGTAGTATCAAATGCTTTGCTGAAATCCAGAAGGACAAGCACAGTACATTTACCATCATCTTTATTAGCTTTGACAATATCATCAACAATGTGAAGAAGAGCCGTTGTACAGCTGTGTCCCTTTCTGAAGCCAGATTGAATCGTCGGCAACAATGAAATTTTTTCCAAATATTCCCTAATTTGTGTTTCCATAGCTCTCTCGATTACTTTAGACAGAGTCGGTAATATACTTATTGGTCGAAGATCTTTAAATTCTTTAGGGTTGTTAACTTTAGGTAGCACCCGCACAACGGCACTCTTCCAAACTGAAGGAAAAACACTATCCATAAGACAGAAGTTTACAATATGTATGATGTAGGGTGCTTCATGTGGACAACAAAGTTTTATCATATTGGTAGTTAGTTGGTCCGAACCTACCGCATTCGTTCTAATTCCGCAAATTGTTTGGTATACAAAAAAGTCATTAAATTCTGTAAAGCGAAAATCCGAGGCAACTAATCTACTATTTCTATAAAAAATCAGTATCTCACTACTTGCATTAGATCTAGGAACAGAATCAATAAAATATCGATTTTTCCACATTTCTTTTTTATTACATTTATTAATATAATGTACAAAGTACGTCTTTTTTCACGAATAACTGCTTTATTAACGTAATTACGTAATTCTCTGTATGACGTAAGATGGATATTTGATTCAGTTCTTCTAAATTTCTCCAGAGCACTATCCCTCTCCCGCATCATTTGTTTGACGGAATATGTTAACCATGGAGCTTTGGGTTTGGTCATTCTGGCTGTAACTATAGGAGCATGTCTATCGAATAGTTGGTGTATACAGTTAGTAAAATATGAAACCTTTTCATCGATAGTTTCCTGATCATAGATTCTGAAAAATGATGTATTAAATAAATCAGCTTGAAATAGTTCATCATCGAAATTATTGAAGTTTCTATATGTATGCATTTTTGGATTTTTCCTATTATCTTGTACCTGTACCTTACAGTAAACGATAGCATGATCTGAAATATTATGCTGTATAACGCCCCTATCAACTACAGCCTCCTCCCGAATTATTAAATAGTCTAAGAGTGGATGAATTAGCTGTAACTCGAGTTGGAACATCTAGTAATTGAGATAAATGTAACGATTCAATTAAAGAGTAGAACCTATTTACATTATTATTATCAAGATCAAATAAGTCTAAATTAAAATCCTCCATACACACAATTTCGTCAACTGTAGGAAAAATTGATGCTAGACTATCTTCAAATTCATCTAAAAAAATACTTGTATTTTGTTCATGTGGTTTATAAATCACTCCAACAGCTAAAGTTTTCTTGTTTATGGTAACTTTTATCCAACACTGTTCCCAAATTAAATTATAAATATCAATTATTTCCCATTTAATTGAATTTCTAATATACATACTCATTATCAGTAAGAGCGTATTTTAACAATGATTCACATATCAAAAGAATATCGATACCTTCATCAGACCCAATTAACTTAACTTTATGTAGTGAGGGAATTAACCACCTCGCATTTAAACAAGCAATTTTTAAATATTTCATTCGAATCAATTTAACAAGATATCCAAAACAAAATCAAAAAGTGACAATGCTAATGTTATCTATTCAATCTAAATATAAACAAAAAGGAGCCACAGTTAGAGACGCATCAATTGCACGCGCCTGTCGAAAATAATATAAATACTTTAAGCATATTCTTGAAAAGTTAAAATAAAAATCAACCAATTAGCATTAATTAGAACAAAGTTATAAGACGGAACAAACAAAACCTAACTATTAAAAGGATATGTATATTAAGGATACAAATAAAAAAAATATACTGATATTTCGTCCAGTCCCTCTAAAGAAGTAATTTTCGAATATTGTGTTCTTTATTCAATTTTGAGTGAATTTGACCATAGTTACTCCATACTTGACCTTCTCTCCCAATTTTCGTGATAACTGCTTTTAATATTTTTTGCTGCGTAGCTGTCAAATCTTCTCTTATAATTATTTTGGTATTTTTGAGTATTTTCTTAGTGGAAAATACTAAATTACGACAATATGTATTACAAAATTTAACTAGGACAGCCTCACTGCGGCCATTATTTCTTAGTTTGAAACATCCTCCAATATCAGATTCCCGGATCGATAATTTCATTTTTTCATTAAAAATCTTTATAACGTCGGGTGTGGTATAACCCTTCACATTTTCCTTTGGTACCAGTAAAACTAAATTTCTTTGGCGAAATTGCTTATCATAACTTTCATTTTTATTTTAGAGAAAATTTATAGCCTTTTCCTGTTTATCCACCATTTGTTCCAACTGTTTTATCTTTTCCTTTAGTGGCACTAGTTTATTTTCAAGGTTTTTAGTAATAATTGTACTTACAGCGTCACTAAGCTGAGATATGAACTCTTGAGAAGTACATAATTTAGTCACGATTAATTTTATTGACTCGTGCAATTCATCTTCACCTTCCTTGGATCGCGTGCCCCAGTGGCGGCTCGTGGTTACTTTTATAGAGGGGTCATAAGTGATGTGACCAAAATCTTAAAATACATAACGACACTGACCAGTCCACCGGAGGCCTATTTGCCGTGGGCGGAAATTTTTCGAAAAACCATGCCCAATTTCTGCCCAGAAGTCGTTAAAATCGCTAAAAACGCAAAATTTGTGGAGTTCTTTTCCAAAGCCAGAGAGGCAAAAACATTTTTGGGCCACGCTTGTTTTATATAAAAATAATGCTCTCTTAAAAAACAACCACATTTTATTCTTTTCTATACATATTAAATATGACAAACTTAAATTAAATGATAATTAATCTAAATTTATTTAAAAATTAAGTGAAGCCTTCGATCTTTTGTATTTGCAAAGTGATCAATAACCCTTTCATTAAAATTACGAATACTATTCACAAATTGCTTTTCTATGCTTAACATAGCTAACGCCGACAATCTCTCCTGTCCCATAGTATTACGCAAAAATGTCTTGATTCTCTTCAATGTAGAAAAACATATTTTGCTTTCTACAGTTGTCATTGGTGATGTACATAAAATAGTCAACAATTTTACAGTTTCCGAGAGATAGTCATTAATAAACAATTGCAGCCTTGGCACAGCTCCTGAACTCTTATTAAAATCGTCGCGTTCATAAATAACTTGAAGTTCAGTTTTTAGTTTTAAGTAATTAATACTAGAAAAGTTTTCTCTTATTGACTTAAGAATACGATCTGGAAAATTAATTTTATATTGTTCGAACTGGTCGCTGTAAAATAACTGGGCAATCACTAAATGATCACTGAAACTAAAGCGGTTGTTAATCTCAGAAATTATTATGTCGCAAACCTCCAAAGCAACTTGGCGCTTTGAGTCTTCATTTTTCCTTGGTCTTTTTGCACCAAGTGTTGAAGAAGATGAAGGTGCTTCGGGAAATATTTTATTTAATAAAATATGGTCTCTGACTTTTTGAATTGACATTTTAAATGAGCCTATATTCTTTTTCACCAATATCACGTCAATACCATGTTTTTGAAGTTGATTAAAACGAACTTCACAATTAGGCATTATTAAATAGAAAAAATTTAGCCAATAAAGGAAATCCACGTTTTGCAAAAAAGTTTTTAATCCTATTGCTTGATTAATTGTATTTGAGTCTTCTTCAACCTCAATTATCTTTTCTATTGAGGCCAGAATATCAGCTTGATACAAAAATACGGTTTCCACGAAACGCGTATTAAAATACCACCTTCTCGGTGCCGCTCTAGGTAAACGTATTTTAACAAATTCATCGAGAATCGCTGTACGTTTTGGAGATCGACTAAAAATTGTGGAAAATCCCTGTAAATTGGCAAAAAAAACTTCAACATTTTTATTCTGACTTGCTCCTTTTTGCAGAATTAAATTTAATTAGTGAGCATAACAATGAATAAAATTTGCTTGAGTATATCGTTCTTTAATTTTTTTTGTGCTCCGCCTAATCGACCACCATAGTAGAAGCTTCGTCATAACTCTGTCCAATTAACTTTTCCGGTGTTTTATTAATTTCCAGTACCTCTAATTCTTTAAAAATTATCTCCGATAAATGTTCGGCTGTGGAGCCGGTAGGATTTACAAATTTTATAAACCTTTCGTGAACGACACCGGATAAAATGTACCGTATAATAAAAGTCATTTGAGTTCTGTTCGAGCTATCAGTAGTTTCATCCACCTGGACTGCGATATATTCGGCTGACTGAATCTCCAATTTAAGTTGTTCTTGTGCCACCGATAACATTGAATCAAGTAATTCATTTTGTACAAGTTTAGAAGTACCCTTAAAAACCGTGGCCTTATCCAAGTATTCTTTGAATATTGGATCCAGCTCTGAAAGAAAGCCCACGAAATATTCCCGGATTTACAGAAGATTCTGTCTCGTCGTGCCCTCGCAAAGCAAGTTCAAACGCCTCACAAAAGATCACACAGTCAATTATTTTATTTATAATATATCTGTTTTTCGACACATTTTCATTAAAAATTCTTACAGATTGTCTATAAGCATTGTCTAATTGAGAACGAATATCCACAGTACCGATTGTAGCAAAACTCATGGCACATTTTATATGGTCTGCCGATAAACTATGTTTTTTTATTTTCTCTTTTAAATGTTTTAAGTCTTGGGCACTGTTTTTACACCATAAAGAATTATTCGAAAAAAGCAGACAAACGAAACAGTAAAATGCATCACTTACTTCACATCCAATCAGACAAATCATACATAGACCTGCGAAAATTGCGATGAACTTCTTTATTCTTATCCTTGCTAGTCAGTTTAATTTTTAAATCTGGAAGAGGACGACCACCTTCCTTTAGTTTTAATAGTTTTTCAAAATTTAATTCACTTTTACTTCTCAAATTTTGAACCATTTGCACCACAGACATGATAAAAGGCGTAGAATAAAATAACACCAAATAATTTTAAAACACAAGCCCTCAAAAAAACGAATCAAAAATCAAAATAATAACAATAACAACTTATTACATCAAAACACAAATCTTATTTGACTTCAAAATGATCTCCTTTAAATCAAAATAGAGCGCAGCCTGCAACCCCTCTACTCATCTCTTTTCTAAGCATGTAATCATCGATTCATCATCGATATTAACCCGGGCTTTTGACCCAACACATGTAAACTTCGGGCGTGTTTCTTTCACGTTACAAAGATTGTCAACGTTCGTTAAATTCCGTCCCCATTTAACGCGTTGAGATCATCGATGGATCGATTGCTATTTTGAATTTCGCAGAGTTGTAGGTACTCGCTGCGAAGTAACGTTTACACGGTCGTCTTGAAAAACGTTTGAGAAGTTACTAGAAATAACAACGGAAAAAGGTAAATAGAATTCTGTATAACAAACAGTCTAATAATCACAAACACCTTTTTATAATTCGCGTATAAAAGAGACTTCGTTATAACATTGTTTACAGTGTCACAATGAAGCTCTTTGGACACTGTTATAGTAATTTTTAGTGTACAGTTGGTTATTGAATTTAGTTATATTTTTATTTGACATTTGCCTTTAACCTTGACACAGATTATAAATAAAATGGTCTAGCGTTGTTCTAGCTAGCAAATTATTATATTAAAGGTAAATTAGAATGATTTATATATTAAAAATATTAATGAATAAGGTACGCTAACGTTCATTTATCAATGATTTGTCAATTGTTTATTTTTATATTGTATAGGATCAATATATAGGTATAGAAAACGTTCGATTTCTGGGATAAATTACCAGATATCTATGTGAAGATGTATTACAGAAATAATTCTGTTCATGATATGATATAAATAGATCGCAAGAACATATACGAAGAAGCTCTTTTTTAAACAAATAATCATCCTCTTTTTGCTTAAATGAAAGTTTGTTTACAATTTACACAATTATTCGGTTATAATATGTCAGAAGTCAGAAGTACTGAATAAAACCATCTGTGATCTGACCAATTAGGAATCTACAGAATTGCCAACTTAAATTCAAACCTCTCCTCCTAGTTTAAACACAGGGATTATATGAAATTCTATTTTAATTAAATAAATGCGTATTATAAAAAACATTGTGTAAAACTTGTGCCACAATGACTTTCTGTAGTACTCGTGATTTGCACAACGAACCGCGAAGCGGTGAGTTGTGCAAACCAAATCAAAAACAGAAAAATAAAAAAAAATCCTGGTAAATTTGTGAATTTTCTTAAATAAATGTTTTAATATACAATTTAGAGAAAAATGTTAAAAAACAAAAGAAATACGATGTTTTTCTACTTTGACAGGCCGCCATTTTGTTTTAACTTGGCCGATTTGGCTGATTAACGAACTCATCCAAGATTTTGGCTTGACCGATTTTTGTAGAGAGTTTGGTTTCGATCCGTCAAAAAATACGCCCTCTATCGTGCTTACAAATTCCGTTATAACGCATACATATATGTATATATTATATATTATATATATATATATATATTATATATATATGTATATATATATATTATATATATATATATATATATATATATATATATATATATATATATATAAACAAACGCCGTGATCGTTGCTGATCAATTAGAACACAAATTGAAAAATATCTTTTTTTGGGGATTGCAGCAAAAGAGGAAAAGTACACTCTGTTCAATTCTCCAAGCTTTCGTAAATCTTTATTTACATCATCAGGGAACTACAATAAGGAAAGAAAAACATAAATTATAAAAAGTGTTCTTACAAACATTTCTACAACTTACATTGATCGAGATTACATCATAGATCTTGAATACAGGAAATGTGTAAAACAGCAAGTCATTAGAGAAATAGGTCCAGTCGGCAATACATTTGCCTACTACTGGTTCAAGTTTTGAAACATTATTAAAAAGTAAAAGTTAAAACATTAAAAAACGAGAATCCACACACCCACGCGGACTTGTGAGAATAATGGTGGAAACTGAAAATGTCAGGTTAAGTACAACATTCATCATTACTAAATGAATGAAAAGAATCGATCTTTACAATGACGCGAGACACTGAAACATTCGAATTGAAACTTTCAAAAGAATACCAGGGTGGTACCAAAATTATGGAAATGTTGTGAAATATCACTCCAAGGAAATTCTCATTAACGGGAATATTAATATGTGATTATTGATGTTATTTATTATTATTATTATTAAAATTATTATGGATCTTTTAATAAAGGGGGAACACCTACCATGATGACACAAGTAGGAAACCTAGTAAGAATTATTAATATTATCATTATTATTATTATTATTGTTATTAATATGAAGACAATTGTGCTTATCAAGCGTTAGGTGGAGGGAGTAGAGATTACTCAAATTCTGAATGTCAGTCTTCTTATTCATACAACCTTCTTCTTGGAAGATGAAAGCCATTTCCAAAAACAATCTTTTGTTCTCACGAGAAAGGATTTTAACTCCTTCAAAATCAATGACATGATCCAACGAGGAGACATGATTAGCCAGAGAACATCTTTCAGGATGTAACCTTATATCACTTTTATGGAGGGATACACGGCTGGAAATTTTCTGGGAAGTTTGACCAATATATGAGAGGCCACAACTGTTACAACACAGTTTATAAACAACATTACTACAATCCACGACAGGTATCTTGTCTTTTAAAGGACTATAAATTGACTTAACAATCAAGGAACTCCTGCAGGCAAACCTAACATTCTGTAAGTATTGTGCAAAAATCCTAGTAAGTCTGGGCGTAATTTCCCTTATATAAGGCAGAGAAACCGTTAAAACGGAAGGAATCGTTCTAGAGGCCGAGAGAGGATCCAACTCAGCTGCACCTGCTGCGTCAATTGATTGTATTGAAGTATGTGATAAAACAGAAGACGTGTTGAAGATGATCTTTCTTAGTAACTGTTTTGGATAGGAATTGTCCAGGAACAAATTGAAGAGAATATCACGATTCTTATTTCTGAACATAGGGTCAGAGCTGTCATTTGTTTAACCAAGTTAACCTTTATGCTAAATTTATGGTAAGAATTGTAGTTGAGATATCTCCCAGAGCTACTTTGTTTTCTATACCAATTAATAATAATCACATTATCAGGAGACCTAGTCCATAAAGTATCTAAAAAGGGGACAGTCATGTTAGAGTTTTCTGTTTCGAGAGTAAACTGAATATAAGGATCATAGCTATTAAAGGTGAAAAGGAGATCTTGGGTGGAGTCCACAGGGCAAGCCAGGATTATATCATCTACATATTTCTTGATGAAAGGTACATTGAAAGGAAGTACCGGATGGACCACGTCCAACAGATCATCCATTACATAGCACATTTCTCCGATATTAGCGTGATGAATGTTGTACTTAACCTGACATTTTCAGTTTCCGCCATTATTCTCACAAGTCCGCGTGGGTGTGTGGATTCTCGTTTTTTAATGTTTTAACTTTTACTTTTTAATAATGTTTTAAACTTGAACCAGTAGTAGGCAAATGTATTGCCGACTGGACCTATTTCTCTAATGACTTGCTGTTTTACACATTTCCTGTATTCAAGATCTATGATGCAATCTCGATCAATGTAAGTTGTAGAAATGTTTGTAAGAACACTTTTTATAATTTATGTTTTTCTTTCCTTATTGTAGTTCCCTGATGATGTAAATAAAGATTTACGAAAGCTTGGAGAATTGAATAGAGTGTATTTTTCCTCTTTTGCTGCAATCCCCAAAAAAAGATATTTTTCAATATGTATATATATATATATATATATATATATATATATATTGTAATATACTACTATTACTGGGTCAATTATAATGAAGTTAGGTTATAAATTGATTTCCTTCCTTTTTGTTTTTATGTCGGCTAGCTGTAAATATGATTAATCATAAGACTCGTAATTGGGTTGCGGTTCGTGCCCTTATTGAATAAATTTAGAAAACATAATAATTTTTAATAATCAAAATTTTTTTTACAATAGTTAATCCAATCAATTTTAACAATTTTCTTTTAATTTGAATACGATATATATATACAACTTTTCAAAATGAAATTTTAAATTTATAAATTTACAATCGAACACTTTTCCTGTGAATTTTATAAAAATGCCTTTAATGTTTTTATAATTTCCTTTTTTAAAAAAAAAGGTAAGCTTTCCTTTACTATTCAAATTACTGATCTAATAACTATAATTGAATTAAATGTCTATAAATACGAGCTCAAAATATGACACGCGATATCCAACTCTATATGAGATAACCAAGTTCCTTCACTTCTTTGGCAGATAAATTACCATTGCATGCCGCCTCAATAAATTTTAATTTAGTTTACCTACCGAAATTTTGTTTCCAAGGCATATGCCATGATTTTCAAATTCTAAATTTTAATTTTATTTCTTCCCAATAACTTGTATTCAGTCTCAATAAATTTTAATTCAATTCTCTTACCGAAATTCTGTTTGTAAAGTATATGTTGTAGTTTTCAAATCCTTGATTATAATTTTTATTTTTCTTGATAATTCTCTATTGTCATATCTCTTTCTATTGACATCTATCTGCCAAAATTTTTTTGAATTCCTACCGCTACTTTTCAATGCATCTCACTTTTTCTAAATCCGCCTTCAAATGGTTTTTTTATCTCTATCTCTATTGGCGCACTCGAAACGCGAACTTCACTACCCTCTTATAATTATTACATGTTAGTTATTTATAAACTCTTAAATTTTTTACTTACATCTATTATAATAATCTAATACGTAAAATCAGTTACTTCCAAAAGAATTTGTATTTATACATTCTTTCATGATTTCCTAAAATGTCATTTTTGACTTTTTAATTCCTTTGTTGGTTATCTGTCACAATGATTTTGATGTGTATTTAGGGTGTCTCAAATGATCATGTATACAGTGTATCCCAAATAAATGATTCTAATAAACCTGATTTAGAATAATAATAAGATATTTTTTTTATAAAGTTTAGTGGATTATATTTTAAATAATCAATATGTTATAATTTATATATATATATATATATATATATATATAGATTTTTTTAGGGAATTGCAGCAATAAAACGTATCCGTGTACTCTTTTATGTATTTAATCCAAGCTTTCGAGTGAATTTTCACCCATCATCAAGGAAGCTACATAAAAATATACTTTGTTAAAATGATCTAAAATGTTATACAAAACACTGTTTACTTACAAACTTACTGAGATTGAAACGTGATTAGCAGTGGTAAAAAATGGAATGGCCATCGACAGCACCAACAACTACGTCTATCATTAACTCACACTATATCACATTTCATTACAAAATAAAATTATTACACATTTTAATTTTTTTTTTAAAATTCATTTTTGTTGAAGTCTGGTTATCGACCACGTGCATGAAATCTCAATCCCACACTGACAGCAAATTTACAAGTTTATACATTATAGGTTATACAGCCAACTGGCCTATACATATTCAAACTATTAAATTTTCAGTTTTATACATTATAGGTTATACAGCCAATTGGCCTGTACCTATTCAATATACTAATATTTCTGATTTAAAATTTAACCATTGAGCCCACTCTATATAAATATGAAGAAAACTTTCAGGAGATGCACCTTTAAAATGATGGGTGAAAATTCACTCGAAAGCTTCGATTAAATACTTAAAAGAGTACACGGATACGTTTTATTGCTGCAATTCCCTAAAAAAATCTACACAGAAGTTACATTGTAACTGATCAGCAAAGACATACCTTCACATTTCATATATATATATATATATATATATATATATATATATATATATATATATATATATATTTAAGGTATACGCCCCAACAATCAGCCATAGTGACGACGAAATAGAAGAATTCTATAATGAAATAACCCAAGCGCTCAGCAACGACAATAGTCACTTCAAATACATAATGGGAGACTTTAATGCCAAAGTAGGACACAGGAAAGACCAAGAAAAAGGAATGGGGAAATATGGATTTGGAGAAAGGAATGAAAGAGGAGAGAGATTAATACAGTTCGCACACTTTCAGAACATGTATGTGGCAAACTCCTTCTTCAAGAAGAACCCTAACAGGAAATGGACGTGGGAAGGCCCCGGTGCAACTATCAGAAACGAAATAGACTTTATCCTCACCAATAAAATTAACACAGTAAAAGATCTAAGCACGCTCAACAAGTTCACTACAGGAAGCGACCATCGACTAATTAGAGCTCGACTGGTCTTAGATATAAAACTAGAAAGGTCAAGACTAATCAAAACCAACACAACGAAAAACATAAACAACGAAAGGCTGAGAGAGAACTCTCACCAATATGAAGCACTACTAGAAGAAAGACTACAAAAAGTGGAATATAACAACCCTGAACTGATGGACACAATTCGAAACTGCGCCGTAGAAGTGGGAGGTCTGCAACAACGAGGTGAACACAAAAAACTAACTCCGGAAACAAAAGCACTATTACAAAAACGAAGAGAAATTAAAAAGACAACAAACATTCAAAGAATTGAATACACCGAACTGTGCAAGACGATACGAAAGAAAATCGCAGAAGATATCAGGAATTACAACGAGAAACTGGTACAAAGAACAATAGAAAACCGTAAAAGCTACAAAAATGCAAAAAGGGCACTAATAATAGGGAAAAGACAGATAGTTGCATTAACTGATGGAAACACAAGAACCACAGACAGGAATGAAATAATAGACCTAGTAGCCAAATTCTATGGAGACCTATACAAGGCCCCTGAAAATTTGGAAGAAATAATAGAACACTCAGAAGATGCCATACCAGAAGTTTTGGTGGAGGAAGTAGAAATGGCACTGAAAAGCATGAAAAATGGCAAAGCAGCGGGAAATGACGGCATCACGACCGAAATACTCAAATATGCAGGAGCTAAAACATGGAAGTACCTTGCCAAACTATACACGAACTGTCTGATGTCCAGGAGCATACCTAAAGAGTGGAACAGCGCCCTTATAGTGTTGATCCACAAGAAAGGCAGCAAAGAAGACATTAAGAATTACAGACCAATAAGTCTACTACCAGTGACGTACAAGGTATTCACAAAGATCATTCACAACAGAATACAAAATACACTAGACTCGGCCCAACCACGAGAACAGGCTGGATTCCGCAAAGGCTTCAGTACAATAGATCACATCCATACCCTCAAAGAGGTTATCAGTCGAACCAAAGAATACAACCAACCACTAGCACTAGCCTTGATCGACTTTGAGAAAGCATTCGACTCTATATACCCCAGAGCAGTAATAAATGCCCTAACAGAACAAGGGGTCGACAAGCCATATATTGAGACCCTAGCAAATATATATAGGGAAGCCAAAGCGAGAGTTAGGATATATGAGGGCACACCAGAATTCCCCACCAGCAGAGGAGTTAGACAAGGAGACGCAATATCACCAAAGTTATTTACAGCAACACTAGAAAGCATCTTCAGAAAACTGGGCTGGAACAACACAGGTCTGAATATTGATGGAGAATACTTGAACCATCTAAGATTCGCTGATGACATCATCCTGATAGCGAGTAACCCTGGCGAAATGCAACAACAAATAAATGAATTGAATGCAGCAAGCAACGAAGTAGGCCTTAAAATAAATCTGAGTAAGACCAAGATAATGTATAACGAACTGATAAACGCACAAGAAATAGCAATTAATGACACTGCCCTGGAAATAGTAGAGGAATACATATACCTGGGTCAACTAATACACATATCAGGCTCTCTACTTCCAGAAATAAACAGAAGAATCAAATTAGCATGGAGAACATTTGGACAGAACTCTATCATCTTCAAGTCTAGAATGTCACTCCGTTTGAAAAAGAAAGCGTTTGATCAGTGCGTACTACCAGTATTAACATACGGCTATGAAACCTGGACCCTGAAAACTGATATCATTAGAAAACTCCAGGTAACGCAGAGGTCTATGGAACGATACATGGTTGGAATAACAAGGAGAGATAGAAAAAGGCTTGATTGGATCAGACAAAAGACCCAAGTGATAGATGTCATAAATAGAATCAGATCCCTAAAGTGGCAATGGGCGGGGCATCTCGCTAGAAGGACAGACGATAGATGGACCACAAAGATAACTCAATGGTATCCCCGAGGCGTGAAAAGACCAAGAAGACGCCCCAACTTAAGATGGGACTACGACATAAAGAAACTCGCAGGATCAACTTGGGGCCGCATAGCTAGCAATAGACAACAATGGGCCCACATGGAAGTGGAATATATAAATATGTAAAGGGAGGCTACACCATAACAAAATGGTTGAATAAGCTGCATATGATGATGATGATGATGATGAAATATATTTAAATCAGAAAATCAATACAGATGTTTCTGTGGTAATCATCACCTTTTGCTTATATATATATATATATATATATATATATATATATATATATATATATATATATATTATTGTGGTTTTATATTATGTGAATTTAATTATATGTTATTATATCTTTGATTTAATGAAGGTTTTTTAATTTGCCCGGTATATTTGAGAAATTATTTAGGTTCAATAATGCCACTCACTGCACTTACCTTTATATCTCTTAATTATTAATTTTTTTAATGAGCACTTAGCTTCTCAGGATCTTGGGTTCATAAGGTTAAATATTCATATGATTTTTTAATAATAAGCGCCAAATCTTAATATTGAATTTTGATAAAAAGAAATATTTGTATTCAATAAATTTTTACAAAACGGTCCTGTGTATCTTATTCGAGACCCCTCTCCAGTTACGATCAATGATGCCAACTGATAAATTAAACACTTAGAAATGCAGTCTACAGACAAATATTATTTATTCTTTCCAAATGGAAAGACTTGTTAATTTATATAAAAAAATACATTATTCTTTTTTATTATAAATGGAAAAAAATGAACTTATCTACAATGATCTTTCATACGATACACATCCACACAAATGAAATTATATTAAATACATGCAAGTATGCAACTTGTTATACGTTATATACAATGGAAAACAACTTGATATTCACAAAAAATTCTTGTTAAAAAATGGAGGAATGTCAGAAAACACACGTTGTCAGTACAGTTTCCATATCGAATGTTCAATACACACACAGTAAGTTTCATTTAAAATGAAACAGTTTTTAAATACCTTTTATCATCCTCTGTTTATCAATAGATTTGTCAATTTATTTTACTCTCTTCTTTGTAGGCTGCTTTGAAAATGTCGGGATTGATTCAAGAATCCATTCGAATCAATTTAATTTCGAAGGCTTTCCAGGCATAGATTCTCTTCAAAGATCGTGAAAATTATTATTTCCACGATACCGGATATATAGATCTTTCAGGATAGTGAAAGCCGATATTCTCTGCATAGGATATTCCATCTCTTCAGGAATGCTTTTTGGAGGATAGCATCACTTCTTTTATCTTATTTTACTTTAATTTTAACAACTCTTATTAATTATTTCTAAAGAACAATGTACTTCTTTTTGATTTTTCAATACTACTCGTTCACACTTTCTTTTTTCTCTAATCAACAACTTTTTTCTAAACAGAAAACCTCATTTTTATATTAGCCCTCTGATCATTGAAATCATATAAATATTGATAACCAATCAAAATAACTCATGGTTGTTCATTTGATAGATTTCATTATATTCTTCAAAGTATTTACTTTTTAATTATAAAACATACTTTTTTACAATTCTAAACAAACAATTCATATATATATATCTTTTGCATTTTATTAATTCTTAAAATTTTCCAGCTGTCATCGACCTTTCTTGAACTTGCTCTATCCCAGCTGACACATACTTCAACAGATGTCAAAAATTTTATGACCCTAATGTTTTCATATGGAATTTCACCTTTGGATATAATACAAGAAACATTTCTAGGGCTTCTAAATAGTTTGATGGTTTCTAATAGGAATTTAAGATAATGCATAAACATTTAACGATTTCATTTGAAGAGTGAATTCATTCATTTTATAACAGGTGATATTTTTTAAAATTTTTCTCTTAAATAGTTTGAATTCTTATTATATCAGTGTCATATATATATGTACAAGGTACATTATAAAGTTTAAATGAATTTCTTTAGTTTGATTTAGTTTAATTTTGACTCTCGAATAGTTTTTCTTCCAATACTCTTATAGTCATTAATATCTTAAGTTGTAATTGACTCGTGTTAGATATATACAATGTGTAGCATTATTTTTCCATATTATATACATATATATATATATATATATATATATATATATATATATATATATATATTATATATATATATATATATATATATATATATATATATACATATATCTGGTATATACAAACTTAAATGTCCAGAATGTAATGCTGTCTATTTGGGTCAGACCCTTAGAAATTTTGGAATCCGATACAGTGAATACTCACGAGCATACAGATTAAAACAACCAGATAAATCCCACTACGCCAGACATCTACTTGACACCAATCATTCATTGACACCTAACACAGAACTAGAAGTACTACATATTTGTGATAAGAAACAAGAACTGGATTTTCTTGAAGAATTGGAAATTAGAAGACACTTAAGAAACCCACAATATAAAGTCGTCAATGAACAGATAAATCTAGGGAGTTCTCCACTTTTAAACTGTCTTCTTAAGTGATAATTGTAAAGATCAGCAGATATAGTTTTCCTGGTTTTCTATATCATTGCACAGTTATACTGATCTTAATTGGAAAAATGATATCCAGGATATCACCATAGGGCTAATAATATATAAGCTTCAATATTTGTAATATCACATCTTCTTTTTCCTATTAACATATTGTTACGAAACAGCACACTGGTATAGTCCCTAAAACCGACCCTGTCTAAGCCAGGTATAATAGATAAAATTATGGCAGATACGCAGTTATAAAAAAACTCTTTACGATTGAGACTATCTTATCTAGAACTGGTTTTTGTGACCAGAGTTATCTAGAAAAGGCCAGAAAAATTATTTGTGTGTATAAGCTGCAGCCCGGAATTCTCTAGTACAAAAGGCACTAGTATATAAGGGGACTGATCAGGAAGAGTTAGTTAGTTTATAATTTGACATCGTGAGTTAAACAGTAAATAAGTGAATATAAAGTGTTTATATAAATTAGTTTGAGTGAATATACAGTTAATATAAATTGATAATTAAGTGATTAGTTAAGTATATATAAATTAAGTGTTAGTGTTTCAATAAATTTCTATATCATTGCACAGTTATACTGATCTTAATTGGAAAAATGATATCCAGGATATCCCCATAGGGCTAATAATATCTAAGCTTTAATATTTGTAATATCAAATCTTATTTTTTCTATTGACATATATTAAATCAATCACAAGATAGGTCACTTCTTGGACTAGTTAAAAATAATTAAACATCAGGTAGGCATCAAATGAAATGTAACTTCTGTCATTCTGACGATGATATTTTGATAATATCGAAACAATTGTCAATTTTTTAGAATATTTAACAATTTTCAATATACTGTGGAGTTAACTATTAACAGTAAGTTTCATTTAAAACACTAATATGAGTAGATTCCACAGTTAATTTCATGACTTCTGAAGTTCAGTTTTTTGTTTTATTTCAAGCACCTACCTACCCTCAATAAAATAAATAAAAAAAACATAATCCTAAATGTCTTAAGGGGTGACTTATAATATACATTATACATAGATATACTTACGATTGGTCTATATCCTCGCCTAAATATGTTTGACCCTCATCACAACATTCCTCTTCCTGATACTTTGGATAAGAAGAACATTTAGTTATTGGCAAACTATTTTTACAATCTATAGATTCAATGAGTAGTGTGATGGATCGCACATGACTGCAAAATACTGAAAAAAAAACTTCGTCTGATTTTTACCTTCCAAGAAATTATTAAACTATCAGGAGGCGAAAATAAAATTAATAGGTAAGTAAGACACTGTAAGCAGCAAGGAGGGAACGCATTAAGCGGTCGCGGTCCCGTCCCATCGCGAGCTGAGCACAGAAAATATGTCCGTATTTTGTGGAGCTGAGCTAATCGCGGACTTAGCAAAAGCAGTTGCATTTGGACTAGATTCTAGAGACACCAATTCTACTTTGGCTTTCGGGCTTCCGCATGCGCAGTGTATTGCCGCGTTAATTCGAAATAGGTATACAGGGTGACTGGTAAGTAGACGTATTATTTTGAGGAGGTGAAAGTATAGCTTCCTTGCTACCGATTGAACATGAGTTACATGATTACATCCATACCAAACTTAACTGTTTATGGTTAAAATAAATATTTGATATAATTTTGGCTGTTTTAATTGTGCAAGTGTATCAGATTATAATTTAATAAGCGACATTTAAAGGAGTTCTTATTACTTTCGTTAATTTCAAATATTTGATTCGCAAAGTAGTGAATTTCTCGAAAATTGAAATTGAAACTGAAATATCTCCAAAACCGTTAAGTTTGGTATAGTTGTAGATCATGTTTAATCGGTAGCAAGGAAGCTATACTTCCAACTCCTCAAAAGAATAAGTCCACTGCTTGCTTACTCCAAATTGCATGAAGGCATATTTGCTTAAAATAACCGATAATTATCAATGCCCGCGTTATATTCGAAGGAGATTTTCATGAACTGATTTTGCTTTACTCCGTATAGGTGAACGTTTTTTATCATTGTCACAGAAAAGCAGCTAGTATAACATTGTTAAGTTTATTTTGTTGTTAAAAACAATAAGTCAAAAAATTATCATAATTTTTTCTGCAATAGAAGAACCATGGTAACACACAATAAAAATTATGGTATTAAATTGTTAAAATATGAAGTGAATGAAATTAATCTATAGTTATACCATGAATAATGTGATAGAAAGTGGAGCGAGTTAGGTATAAAAGTAGATTATTTATTATGCCTGTTATGATGGTAAGTTTCAATACAATATAGCTGGTTTCTGCAGACATTTTAAGTTTTTTTACTTGAAATTGCTTAAATCGTAATTTTTGATTTAAGTACAAATCTCACCCTTTATATATAAAAATAGTTATGCTACAAAATAAATTAGCGCAAAAAATTCATTAAAAACTTTGTTGTAAAAAATAAATTATAAAAATCAGTGTATATATACGACATATAACTAAGCGGTATGTAGAAGATTTAATGCAATTTGATTGATCTCTTCTGAATTCGGATTTGATAAGCCCATGGTTTGTTTCTTGGCATTTTTCTTTGTTTTATAAAGACGTCTCCGCTGTGTGATATTTTTGTTGTGGTGTACTTTACAGCTTGTGACCATTGTCTGTTGCTGGTCCCGACTCTTTTGCAACCGTATTGTATGTAATGTTGGCTTAATTGAAACTACAAGTTTCTTAAATGCTGAGAGTTCCTCTTTGGTGGAAATGCTATCTACACTATGGATTAGCTCCATTTTCAACTTTTCTTTCTCACTATGCAGATTTTCTTCTGGTTTTGGCATATTTTGCGACATAGCGGCAGGATGGAATTTTTTTAATATGCATTCTTAAATTACTTTGCTTGCTAAATTTGGTTTCACAAATTTCACAAGCCACAGCCATTTTCAGCAAAAACTCCAAGATTCGATACCAAACCGAGCTGTCAAAGTGTTCGGGTGTTATAAATTAATTTCTGAATATAATAAGCATCCTCTGTAAATTATCAATAAATCACAATAATATCTTACCTAAATTAAAAATAAATAAGGTATAGTACAATAGTTCCACGAAAAGTAGCTAAATAGTGTAAATCGATAAACCACATGGCAGAACAATCGGGTGGACATGATCCACCCAACTCTCAAGGGGGACCTAACTCAAGAAGAAAATCAGTTCTACAAGACCTACAATACAGCAAATATGATACAGGCCCATTTAAGATTATGATGCAGCACTCAGAACATAACGTAGGTAACCTACACCCAGTAGAATTAGGCAAATTATTACATGAAAAACATATTGAAGGAATAAAAAACATATAAAAAAGGCAAAGAGAGAGTTGCTATCACTTTCAAAACATCAACTGAAGCTAACAATTTCAAAAGCAATGAGTCAATAGCAAAACTGGGATATAAAACTTTTATTCCGGCTACGTTAATATCCTGTAAAGGAGTCGTAAAAGGTGTAGGAGTTAACATCACTGAAGAAGGGGTCATAAAAAAATCAAATGAAGAATCTGAAAATGTATATAAAGTCTTAGAAGTTAGACGTCTGAACAGAATTGTTGAAGATAAAACTAACCATACAGTCAACTATGTGCCAACTGGCACCTATATCTTTACATTCCAGGGCAAATCATTCCCAAGATACGTTAATATATACGCTAATAAACTAGAAGTAAGAACTTATATTCGGCCCATAATTCAATGCAGAAATTGTTACAGGTTCAACCAGACTGCTAAACAATGCCATAGCAAAAGCAGATGTGCAAAATACGGACAGGATAACCATGAGGAGGAGAAATGTAATGAATTCCCTAATCTAAAAAATTGTTTTTATTGTAGAAAACCCCACCTGATAACTGAACAACTAAAAATCCCAGATGGATGTGATGAACTTCTTAGGCAAAAGAGAATCAACGAAATCATGAGCTTCGAAAATGTGTCATACTTTGATGCAAACAAAAAGGTACCAAGGAAACACAATGAAGATATAGACAACTATACAGCAAGTATAGTACCTAATTTATATAACTTCCCACCAATAGCGAGAAAAACAGTAAGTAATGAACTTATATCAATTTCTCAACGAGCAATACTAATCACCCAAATAACAGTAAAAGTTATAAAGACGTAGCGTCAGGCAGTAAAAGGAAATGTTCGAGCAGCCCTCCATATGATAAACAGACACACGATAAATATCTCCTAAACCTTCCTCTATATCCCAACTCACCAATAAAAATCAACAATAAATACAGTTCTAACCTAATCCCAGAAACAGACAAAAAAGCCACCCCTAATAGCCAGCATAACTGTTCAAATTCAAACTTAATATCGCCATTCAAAAATATAAGCCCGTCACTAAATATCGAAAAGATTGTAAATCTCACTGACTACTTTTCTCGTCCAGACACCCCAGTAGAAGAACTCATCAGTTATTCTCAAACCCTCAACTCTGCACTCCAAAAAAGAGGAGTAACCCTGAATAAAACCCCAAATTATCAAAGCCCTATACAAAGAACAGGCTCCATGTCAAATGACATGGAAACGTATTAAATTAATTGCACATCACATTCAAAATCCTACAAAGAAACATACGAGGCACAAACTCTAACTTAGAAATTTTAATACATAGGGAAAATCCTGACATTGTCATGCTGCAAGAAACATTTTTAAAACATAGTAGAACATGGAAAATTAAAAATTATAATATATTTAGAGTAGATTCAATCGAAGGTCATAATGGTTATACTAACTAAACATAATATAACAGCTTCACTGTATCATCTTAATTTAAGAAATAAACCAAATGGAATCCAAATTCAAAATATTAAAATAACTAATCACCTTATCATAAATATTTACAATCCAAATAATGTAAAACTATATAAATTATTTTTAAAGGAAATATGTCAGAATAGAGATAATATTGAAAACATAATAATAAGAGGAGATTTTATTTCAAAAAATTTAGTATGGGGTAACAATAGAAATGATCACAACGGAAAACTTCTCGTAGAAGTGTTGCTGGACGAAAACTTTATTTGCATGAACGATGGATCAGCCACAAGAATCAGCCTTCCAGGACAAGCAATAAGCATTACGGACCTAACATTCTGCACATCTCAATTAGGCTTAATGGGCGAATGGACCACTCTTCCCCTGGAAAAGGGTAATAGTGATCATTTTCCTATCATTGTAAAATTCAGGGAGACAAATATGGAAGTACACAATCCCAACAGTACATATCCTAATACACATGGTATAAAAACACAGGCATGCAATATTAAAAAAATAGATTGGAGAAAATATGAATCATTATGTCAACAGATAGCTCAACAAACTAGTGATACTTCATATGAGAATATCATTAATACAATTGATAAAGCCACGGATACTGTAACACCAAAAAAGGGTTACAAAATGAATAAACAACCTACTATATGGTGGGATGAAGAATGCTCGATTCTAGTTAAAAACCGAAGGATGGCCATCCAGAAATACTTACAAGACAGCTCTATCACTAACTATATAAATATGAACAGAAGAATAGCGTTAACAAAATAGATACTAAGAAATAAAAAAAGACTAGCTTCAGAAACTTTTGTGCAGGTCTAAATAGAGATAGCAATCTAAGTAAAACATGGAGAATAATAAAAAGATTTAATAACGTAAACACTAACCAGTGCAAGAACAACTTTATTGAGAATAACTTAGACCATTTTAGTGTTTTAAATGAAACTCACAGTTTCTAGTTAATTCCACAATATAATAAAAGTTATTGAAAATTCTAAAAAATTGACAATTGTTTCGATAAATCAATATCATCGTCATTCTGACTAACTTTTATTATATTGTGGAATTAACTAGAAACCGTGAGTTTCATTTAAAACACTAATATGAACAGATTCCACGAAGGGTCGAGACAGTTAATTTCATTAGACAATTTTGTTGACATTATGACAATCCCAGATATCAATTTCATTCCAAATATTACACTAAATTCAGATGTAAAAGAACAAATCCCCTTTTCAATTGACGAGCTAAACACAACTCTAAATGTCAGAAACAAAGTCACTGCCCCTGGTGCCGACGCAATCACCTACTCACAACTGAAATATTTACCAAAAATTATGAAAATTCAACTACTAAAACATTTCAATGGTATACTATTTGGGGACCCAATACCAAAAGATTGGGAAATACAAATAATTTGCCCTATTCTGAAACCCTACAAAGATCCCTCACAATTATTCAACTATAGATTCATAGCACTACTGTGTGATGAAAACATTTGAAAATTTGATTAAAAACAGAATTGAATTTAAAGTCGAATAAGAGGGAATTATAAGCGAAAATCAAACAGGTTTTAGAAAAGGCAGCGGAATCACAGACAATCAAATTATAGTTCAAAATAGAATAATTAATGCCTTTAAAAATAATAACACTGTAATTATAGTTTACCTAGATATTAAAGCCGCATATGAGATAATGTTAGGATACCCATTTTAACCAATAAATTATCTAAAATTAAAGTATCACAGGAAATCATAAATGTAATAAACAGGTTATTTTCAAGAAAAATTATCATTCGAGACATCTCAAAAACATACTCAAAAAAAGGAGAGCTAATTAAAAGATTGCCACAGGGGTCATCACTAAGTCCTTTGTTATACAATATTACAATATATATATATATATATATATATATATATATATATATATATATATATATATATATATATTAGAAAATTCGAGTTTTTTTCTTGGACCTTAAAGTTTATATTTTTTTCATTTATATTTCTTGGGCATTTTTGGTCCTGGATTAATTAAAACGTTAGATGGTTTTTAAATTTATATTGTATTTCATTAACGTTTCGGTCGTTTTTGACCTTCATCAGAATATAAAAACACTGTGGATTATATTCCAGCGAGTGCCACATCACATATTAAAATAAGTTAAAATAAAATGAACTTTAACGATACATTTAAAAACATTTTACAATTAACGGTGTGTGTATCTCAACCTTCATAGTAGTACCAGTACTAAATGCCCAAGAAATATAAATGAAATATATATATATATATATATACATATATACATATATATATATATATATATATATATATATATATATATATATATATATATATTGAACATAATTCAAGAACACAGAAACTAAAATAATATAACTCATATCAGCATACTACACAGAATTATATAAACCAGTATCGGTTAATGAAAATATTTCCAATATACAGAAGATTTAATGCAGTATTTAAAAAACTGTATATGTCTTACATGTACAAAATATTCTGGAGCATATATACATCATCTGTTAAGTGTTAGAGAATTATTAGCACCTATTTTGATCAGGATACATAATATCTATTACCTTATAAAAGTAAAAAAATATATATAGAAGAGATAGTTCTTCACTACTTAGATGGAAGTATAATTGAAATTCTCACTCTCACAAATATATTGAAGTTTGGAACATTTGATTCAATATCTTTAATATGATACCAAAAGAATTTATTGATGAAGTAATCTATTCATAATGGAATACAATATATGAGCAATAGTAATAAGAAATTTGAGTAAAAAGGATAAAACTTACCTTTAAACACAGTAGTTCATTTAAGAAGCATATCGACAATCCATTGTAAGTAATAAATAACAAGTTATAAATCAAAATTCCTTAATTAAAAGAAACAGGTAATCCATATTCTAAAAATATTCATTGAACATTATTAATAGTTACAATAAATAAACATGTAATAACTTAATTATTTAACATTTAGAGAGTTTTGGTTATATATATCAAATAATGTCAGAAATGTCAAAATAATTTTATCAATTGACTGGAATAAGGTTATAAATTGAAAAAGAAGCAGAACCATAGAAATCTATATTTATTGAGTCAAGAAAGATGTGAATTTTATGGTTTGTAATTATATATTAGGAATTGTAAAATGAATCTGAAATCAAGATATTTATGATTTCGGATAGCAACGAAAAATAAAAAAAGGCGGGTGGGTTGTTGATTTTTGAATAATGATGGAAGTCGGAGATTAGAAAACTTAAATGGTTGAAGAATTTAAAAAGAGAGAATTAAGTTATTGTATAAAGAAGTGAGTTATTCCATATATTAATTCGAAATAGCTAGTATAAGGATATTAAAATCATAATTTCTACGAAGATATATACAATATATAAAAAAATACATGTTATTGGAGGCTATGGTACAAATGAAAGAGTCATTTCAAATTGAATAATTAGTTGATGTGGTACGGAATCGTGATGTAAAGTACCTGAATAAGATATTAAGCATTGATTGGGAATTCGAAGCTGGAGAATAATAGAAATTACAAACACATGGTACCTGTAACAAGAAATCTAGAAAAAAAACATCTCCATCTGGACGACATATGTATGCATGACATGGTTTTTTAACAGACAGAATTTCAAGAAAGGAATATTAGTGGTTGAGAGGTTAGTGTTTCTTTTTGTTTTTGTTGGTACCAACATTCGGGTTAGAGATGTACATTTATAATAAAAGTAATCAGAATTAGTATCTGAAACTATTAAACATATTAAAAGCATTAAAAAAGAAAGGTAATAACATAGACTTGAGTACTTATCATTTATATTTAACAAATATTTTATTGTTTGACATTTCAATATTATATTAGTATTTAAGATAGTTCATCACTTACTTTAAATTTATAATACATAATTCTTGATCAATATAATATAGTTGTTGTATTAAAGGTATTCTTGAAACTATTGTTTATGTTCAGATAAATATTACTTCAACTGCTGATATGAGTGACAGTTGGAATCGATTATTCTACTGATAATTTCCATCTATTTTAATTGTGAGACAAAATCGATTGCTATATTGAAAGTTTCTATACATAGGCGCACCAATAATAAAAAAAATATAATATCAGTTATTTGAATGATTCATATATATGTAAAATATTGTAGATATAGAGTTAAAATCACTTCCAGATCCCAAAGAGTAGTAAGAGTTTCTCATGCTCTCCACATAAATATATAAATACATAAAAATTTTTCTTTACTTCATTACTGAGCTAGCTATACTAGAGTTGAATATATTAAATTGATAATATAACAATTATAGTGGTATTGTCGGCAAATTATACAACAATAACAATCCATTATAAATATGGCGCCCAACGTGGGGCAAATTAAGATTTTTTCGTGATAAGAAGGTTTTAAAAACATTACAATTAGATACAATTAAAATGGCCAAGAGAATGATGCTTAGGGACGGAAAACAAATAGGTGTGGAAGGCAGATCAGATGAGGAACAAGAAGAAAGGAGACGTGGAATGGGAGATTCAGATGTAGAGGAACAAACCTTAATAGATAAAGAAAGTGAAGAATCAAGGGAACAGCAGGATAGTAGACAAAACAGGCAGGATAGTGTAAGCAGAGGAGATCAAATAATGGAATTTTTAATTAATTTGAATGGGAAGATAGATAATATGAGGGGAGATTTGAATGGGAAGATAGATAATATGAGGGGAGATTTGAATGGGAAGATAGATAATATGAGGGGAGATTTGAATGGAAAGATGGACAAGATGAATGGGAACATGAATGATTTAAATGGAAACATGAACAGGATGGAAAAGAAAATAGAAGAGGTGAAGATGGAAGGTTTGAAGGAAATTAAGAAACTTAGGGAGGAAAATGAAGAATTTAGAAAACAGATAGATAAAATTGAAATTGATATAAAAGAAGAAAATACGAATTTGAGAGTAGAACTTCAGGAACATAGAATTAAAATAAGAGAAACAATTGAAAAACAGGTAGAAGAAGAAGTTCAGGAACTAGGAAGAAGTCTAGAAGAAAATTTATCAGGAGCAATTCAAGTAGAAGTGAAGAAACAAAATGAGAATATAATTGAAGAAATACAATCTATAAAAGTACAAGAACAAACAAATGAGGAAATAATGCAAATGTATGAACAGAATTTAAATAAGAAATTTAATGACATAAATGGAAGGATAGAAGAACAAACAGGAACGTGTAAAAAAAGGAGAGAAAATATAGAGAAATTAGTTAATTGGGTATTAAAAGAAATGAACAGACGATTACAAGAAACTAAAGAAGAAATAGATGAAACCATAAGACTAATTGAAGAACCAATAATTTACACAGAGAATGGCGAAATCAGAGTGAAACTTGAAAGAAACATAAAAATAATTGATCCAAGAATATTTATTAAGAGAATTGGAAATGAAAGAAATCGAATTGAGATTATGGTGTATATGAAAATAATAAAAAGCAACTTCGATGAGATGGAAGAATATGAGATGCAAATTTCAATGCATTTATGGGAAGAAATTGATGAGATATGGGACTTCAAAATTAAAAAAATTATGGTGGTGAACAGAAAGAAGTTACGGAAACCAGTACGGAATCAAACAATAAGAGAAGAGAATAAGACGAAGTTTAGGAAAAGAAAATAAAATTGAATTATATGACAGGATTATGGGAACGAAATCTGGAAAACGAAAAGGAATTGTACATGCGAAACAATGGATATAAAAACGATGTGTACATAAAAGGTTTATGATTAACAAGTAATATTTAAAAACATATTTAAATAGAAATTATATGAACATGGATTGATAATAGAAGAAATGATGGACATGTTGATATTAATTATGGAAATGAAAATAGAAGTTACAGAAATAAAAAACGAATATATGGAAATGGAGATAAATTTTATGACAAGTATTGTGAGAATAGAAGAAATTCTAGAAACTTTGATAGAAGATATGATAATGAAAATAGAAATGAAATTCAGCAACAAAATAGATGGACAGGATGAAATAATTACATTTATAGGAACAAACGGACGGAAGTTATATGAACTAGGCAAATATATGATACAAAAGATTGAATTAAAGGATGAAAAAGAAGTTGATATGTAAGCATAGTCGATGAAGAAGCTAGAAACAGACATAGTTATTGATGAATTGATGAAATATAAGGAAATAATTGATTTTGAATAGATAGATAGAATTAAATGGTAAAATAATTGAATTTGGGGAGGTAAATATGGAAGTATTGGTAATTGAAGAGGATAATAGGAAGTTATGGAATATAAAGAGGAATGGAATTATGGTAGAATTGGAGTTAGTGAGTGGAAATAAGGAATATGAAGAGAAAGTGAAGAGTTTGATGATGAAATATGAAGGATTGATTGAAAAAGAAATTAGACTGGCTAACCATTATGAGTGTGAGATAAAATAAATAGAAGATGTGAAAAGTAATGGTAATTGGACAGATTGTAATGAAGAATATTATGAAGTTATAAATGAATTATTAAAGACGTATAACAAAAGAATTTCGAAGGAACTAAGGGTTGCTTAACTAAAATATCGATGTAATAAAGGAGAAGAATACTGAGAAATGTTAAAGTAAAATCATATCCAGTTCCATGTAAGTTGTTTAGGCAGAGTAGAATAAAAGAGAGTTGAAATATTACAGATCATAGAAGAAATTGATCAACATGTATATAGGGAATTTTAGAATAACAAATAACAGTACGTTACGTGAAATTTCAATAGATATAGTAGATTCAAGAAGTTTTATGGGAATTAGGAATAATAGTTTAATTAGATTCAAGATAATTTTGAGATATGTTGATAATTATTTAATAGATAATATTATGAAGCTAATTTATAAATAGTTAGATTTAGTGTAGATATATGATAGGTATTAGAGATATAATAATAGATTGGGAAATTAATCGCCGTATTCAAAGAACATAATGAAAGAAGGATAATACACAAATTTAGATTTGCCTCCAGAAAAAAAAGAATTAATATTAAATTGGAAATTTAAATGTGAAGAAGATCTCAAGGTATTGAGAACTCTTAAAATTTAAATTTGAGGGGATTTGAACATAATTCAAGAACACAGAAACTAAAATAATATAACTCATATCAGCATACTACACAGAATTATATAAACCAGTATCGGTTAATGAAAATATTTCCAATATACAGAAGATTTAATGCAGTATTTAAAAAACTGTATATGTCTTACATGTACAAAATATTCTGGAGCATATATACATCATCTGTTAAGTGTTAGAGAATTATTAGCACCTATTTTGATCAGGATACATAATATCTATTACCTTATAACAGTAAAAAAATATATATAGAAGAGATAGTTCTTCACTACTTAGATGGAAGTATAATTGAAATTCTCACTCTCACAAATATATTGAAGTTTGGAACATTTGATTCAATATCTTTAATATGATACCAAAAGAATTTATTGATGAAGTAATATATTCATAATGGAATACAATATATGAGCAATAGTAATAAGAAATTTGAGTAAAAAGGATAAAACTTACCTTTAAACACAGTAGTTCATTTAAGAAGCATATCGACAATCCATTGTAAGTAATAAATAACAAGTTATAAATCAAAATTCCTTAATTAAAAGAAACAGGTAATCCATATTCTAAAAATATTCATTGAACATTATTAATAGTTACAATAAATAAACATGTAATAACTTAATTATTTAACATTTAGAGAGTTTTGGTTATATATATCAAATAATGTCAGAAATGTCAAAATAATTTTATCAATTGACTGGAATAAGGTTATAAATTGAAAAAGAAGCAGAACCATAGAAATCTATATTTATTGAGTCAAGAAAGATGTGAATTTTATGGTTTGTAATTATATATTAGGAATTGTAAAATGAATCTGAAATCAAGATATTTATGATTTCGGATAGCAACGAAAAATAAAAAAAGGCGGGTGGGTTGTTGATTTTTGAATAATGATGGAAGTCGGAGATTAGAAAACTTAAATGGTTGAAGAATTTAAAAAGAGAGAATTAAGTTATTGTATAAAGAAGTGAGTTATTCCATATATTAATTCGAAATAGCTAGTATAAGGATATTAAAATCATAATTTCTACGAAGATATATACAATATATAAAAAAATACATGTTATTGGAGGCTATGGTACAAATGAAAGAGTCATTTCAAATTGAATAATTAGTTGATGTGGTACGGAATCGTGATGTAAAGTACCTGAATAAGATATTAAGCATTGATTGGGAATTCGAAGCTGGAGAATAATAGAAATTACAAACACATGGTACCTGTAACAAGAAATCTAGAAAAAAAACATCTCCATCTGGACGACATATGTATGCATGACATGGTTTTTTAACAGACAGAATTTCAAGAAAGGAATATTAGTGGTTGAGAGGTTAGTGTTTCTTTTTGTTTTTGTTGGTACCAACATTCGGGTTAGAGATGTACATTTATAATAAAAGTAATCAGAATTAGTATCTGAAACTATTAAACATATTAAAAGCATTAAAAAAGAAAGGTAATAACATAGACTTGAGTACTTATCATTTATATTTAACAAATATTTTATTGTTTGACATTTCAATATTATATTAGTATTTAAGATAGTTCATCACTTACTTTAAATTTATAATACATAATTCTTGATCAATATAATATAGTTGTTGTATTAAAGGTATTCTTGAAACTATTGTTTATGTTCAGATAAATATTACTTCAACTGCTGATATGAGTGACAGTTGGAATCGATTATTCTACTGATAATTTCCATCTATTTTAATTGTGAGACAAAATCGATTGCTATATTGAAAGTTTCTATACATAGGCGCACCAATAATAAAAAAAATATAATATCAGTTATTTGAATGATTCATATATATGTAAAATATTGTAGATATAGAGTTAAAATCACTTCCAGATCCCAAAGAGTAGTAAGAGTTTCTCATGCTCTCCACATAAATATATAAATACATAAAAATTTTTCTTTACTTCATTACTGAGCTAGCTATACTAGAGTTGAATATATTAAATTGATAATATAACAATTATAGTGGTATTGTCGGCAAATTATACAACAATAACAATCCATTATAATATATATATATATATATATATATATATATATATATATATATATATATATATATATATATATATACAAACGACATTTTCAACTTGGTAGCTAACGGCGTTAAAATGTTGGCCTATGCAGATGACATCATTTTAATGATATGACCGATATGGGAACATCCATAAATGAAACACTCCAAAATCTTGAATGCTGGATGAAAGAACACTACCTAGAACTTTCAATTGAGAAATCACATGCTGTAGCATACAGCCAAAGAAAAATCAAACAAATATTACCAGAACTGAGATATAATAATGACACCATTCGCTATGAGAAAAAATCTAAGTGGGAGTGGTACTAGATGAGAAAATGAAACTCGTCAACCACATCGATAACATAACTGCCAAGGCACAAAAGGGTATAGACATTATGAGGTCAATATCAGGCACCTGGTGGGGAGCTGAACCGAAAGTTTTAATGATGATATATAAAGGACTAGTAAGGTCACACTTAGATTTTGGAATGATTTTAACATTCAACACCTCACAGCAAAATTTAAACGGTCTAGACAGGGTACAATATAGGGCATTGAGAATCAAACTGGGCGCAATGAAAAGTTCACCCATACCCTCACTTTTAGCAGAAGCTGGAGAACTTCCTCTCAAATGGAGAAGAATTTGGCTTGCCGAGAAATACATTCTCAAACATAGTTCATTAACTAATAGTACAGTATTTAAATCCCTACTGGACTTATATAAAAATCAGCCCCAAATAAAATATTATATCAACTTTCCAATTTTAGAAAGGCTAGATAAAGCATTAGTTGTATATCAAAAAATTAAAAAATTCGAAAACCTGCCATGCTTCCTGTCAGAATATGAATTTTATTGTATACCCATTGTATCTTTAGGGCTGAATAAACACTCTCCCAACAACCTTATCTTCCCTGCAACAATATCTGAAGAAAGAAAAAACAGTCAAATCTTCTACACAGATGGATCCAAAAACAAACTAAACAGAACAGGAATAGGAATATATAATGAGCACAAGACAAGTCAATTTAAAGTGGCATCAAGAATTGCTGACGATTACAGTATTTGTTCTGCAGAAATGCTCGCTATTGCAGTGGCTGCTGAAAGGATCCTACAAAAACAAATCCCCAAAGCGCTCATACTTTCAGATTCCCATAGCGCCATCCAGAAAATACAAAAAAGAGGACTATTGTACGCAGCAGACTCTATACAATTAAAGGCTAGACAAATAATTTGGACTGCATATAAAGAAAATATCATAATTGAACTAGGATGGATACCAAGCCACACAGGTATCAAAGGCAATGAAATTGCTGATAAACTTGCCAAAGAAAGTCTAACAAAAGACCACATCACATTTAAACTAGTAGAATATAAAGACATACTACATCAAAGGGATTGAACCCAAAAAAAGTCAAAGAAGAAGAAGAACTCCAAGATTCGATAATAACATAAATTTAACTGACTTAACTAGACTTCACCTTAACACAGAACCCCCACAGAACCATAAATTGAAAAAAAAACAAATAAATATCTAACCAAACTACGGTGTCCCAACCCAACTGTTGTCGAAAGAGCTCACTGCGCATTTGGAACTATTCGGAAGCTCGAAAGCCAAAGTAGAATTGGTGTCTCTAGAATCTAGACGCAATTGGCATTTGCACACAATCCTGCTCGCGCTCTTCATTTTAGTTAAGAAAATGAGTTCGGTAGAAGAGGTCTTTTTATTGCCTCTTCTGTTTAAAGAGGAAGAAAAGCGCCTAAGAAAAATGCGTGCGATATTTTGGATTCATCCAATTCACAGAAGCAGACAAGCAGAAGGTGAATTTCAAACTTTATTTAAACAATTATTACTGGACGAACAGCGATTTTTTCAGTATTTTCGTATGTCATCTGTTAAGTATAATGAGCTACTAGATATTATTCACGAAGACATTCAGCTGCAAACTACAAGATTCAGACGCTGCATACCACCTGTAGAAAGACTGGGGTTTGTATAAGGTAAGCGTAGAAAATATTTTTTTCTACTACCGTGCGTAAAGGACGTACTTTAGACACACTTTAGAGTGCGTAAAACTGTTCTTTACGCACTAGTGTGAAAAGAAAAACTCTTTACGCACTACTGCGTAAAGATAAAGTTCCAATTTGTATGTAGTTTTATCTAGTCTTATAAAAATATAGGTAGATATAATAAACGGATATTAAATCTGAGTTTTCTTTAAATCAGAGATTGACACATATAGAATTCAGTAAAGTACATACGTAATAATTTTTGGGTACTGGAAAATAATAGAATACTTAGGGTGCATAGGTAGGTACCTATAAGTTGGCTGTGAGTGACTGACATTTCTTTGTGCATTGAATCTGACATTTAAATTTGAAACTGAGATCTTCCGACTATACCTAGGGTAAGCAAAAGTATTTATATTTAAGTATTGAACATTTTTAGGAAAGTATGATGTTATGTTAGATTCTCTTTTTAGAAAACGGAATAGGTAGGTACATATAATTATCAAGATGGATTTCTCTGATGATCTCTCAGGAGATTATTTTGAAAATACACCATCAAACATATTACACGTAGCACAGAATGCTTCTAATGATTTATTGCCCCAAAAATCTGTGAATATTTACGAAACAACATACAATTTGTTTAAAGAATGGTATAAGAATAATAAAATAACAAAATATTCCGAAAATGTCCGAGTGCACAAATTGCACCTTTAATATTAGTATTGTTAATAATTGAAATAATCTGTTTTGTTTTGTTAAATTGTTGTAATTTTGATTAAAATGTTCAAAATATTAATCAATATATAAATATATTTTATTAAGAATCAATAAAAGCGGTTCTTCTAAAGAAAAATTAAACCTACTTTAGTGCGCCAGGAAAATTACTATTAAACTTCTGTATTTTGATAAAATTTTCGGTAGTAAAAAAAATAATGTATGCAATTCGTGTGTAAAGGCCTTTTTTCGACAATATTCACATTCGTCGAAAAAAGGCTACTTTACACACTTGTTACATAAATAACTATGTTTTTATTTAATTTCACTTAACTGAGCGACGTTTTCAGCTTCCTAATAAATTACAAAAATACTAAAATAAAAAAAAGTGTTTACATCCGTTTTATTTATATTAAGGGACTTACAACAATAAAAAAAATATTAATTCTCAAGTAGAGAACGTAAAACTTAAAACTGATTGCTTGGCTCTCCATAACCGGAAGATCTTTCTTGATAATTGAACATTTCAAGTTGACTCGATTCGAGGTTCGAACTTAGTTCAATCTCATTTATTATTTGTTATACCCTACCTTTAACAAGAGCTTGCTGGCTTGGGGTAAATGTTTTAATAATTTTACCCATACTTATAAAAACGTGTTTTACTGGATCTTCCTTTTCTGGCGGTAAGGTTTTGGTCAAGCATGTACTTACTGATGGAGATAGTAATGGAGATGGTAACGTCTCAGACTCCATCACAGTTGACATTTATTCTTCAATGTTTTCCTCCACCGCTTCTTCAGAATCTCGCGATTGTTCATCTATATTTGAAATAGTCCTGGAAATAATAAAAATGAATTAGGAAATGTTATTAACATAATCTAGTCAAATCCATGGGCAAGAAACTACCACACATGTTTTTACCCACCAGTATGTAGAAGCTAAAATTTGGTACATACTCTTCGTTGATATGTAGTCTTAAGAAACTCATTTGTTCCTCAAATCGCCATTTTTTTGTGTTGGCTGCTGTCTGACCACTGCGCGTCTCACCTCGTTTCTTTAGAGCTCTCCGATACATCGCTCCTAGTGCAGCCCATCTCTTTTTAACAAATGTGTGGCATTTGGTGTTTTTTCTCAGGTACTATAGCCATAGAGTGGGATACACAACAGTTAAAGAAATAGTAATATCCACGTGTAAAGCAATGTGCAACAAACTTCTCCCATTAATGATGTCCACACCAACCAAGGCAATATGGGAAGAAATCGAAAAACAATTTAGAACTTTTTGGAATTTTCTCAACTGCATAGGCCCACTAGACGGCAAACAAGCTCCAAAAAAAGCGGGTCTCTATGTTTCTAACTTCGAATCGTTTGTTGGACTGTATTAAAACAACTTTTGTTAATTTGAACTCCTTGTATTGTATAATTTCTTTTTATATTGTTAAAAGAACATTTGCAAATTTTTGAAAGAAAATAATTATTCAATTATGACTGACAGTGACAGTTAAACCTTTTTTATATATAACATTGAAACAAAACTTATTCTATGAGATTAAATGCACAGAAATCAACATCGACGTACTCTTCATGTATACATTATTGGTAGACTAATCAATGTGACGTTAATAAAATTACACCAATTAGAAGAAGGCGGCGTCAACACTATATACTTCAATTACAAAAAAAGTGTGTCTATTGTTTTATTGACTTTGGTTGGAGCAGATTAGATCATTGTTATGGATATAGACAGTTATGGAAAAAACAGTGATGGGGGAATTTTCTCACGGTCGGCTTTGGGAAAAGGTGTACACAACAATAATTCAGATATACCAGATGCTAAGATTTTTCCTGGTATGCAAGAACCTTTACCACATGTTATAGTTGGCGATGAAGCCTTCCCACTAAAACAATATTTGTTACGTCATTATCCTGGATCTTCCCTTATTGAAGATCAGAATAACCGAAAAAGAATTTTTAACTATAGACCCTCAACAGCACGTCGAGTTTCCGAAAATGTATTCGGAATTATAGTTCAAAAATTTGGCATCTATCAACGTTGGCTCAGATTGAAACCAGAAAATATAAAGACTGTAATACTTGCTACTTCCTGCTTGCATAACTTTTGTAAAAGTGATAATTTTCAATTATCTGCTAATACAAGTAAAACGAAAGGTTTCAGTAATATTTCAAACATCGGAGGCAACTTTGGACAGAGCGCAATGAATATTAGGGAAAAAATTTACAAACTACTTTAATTCACCTCAAGGTTCAGAACCTTGGCAAATTGATACTGTGTCTGCAGGTCGTCAAGAAAATATTTTAAATATCTTATGAAATCTTGCAAAAGTAATAAATATTAAATACACCTCACCTGTTTGTTTCATTTGAACACTGATTTCTAACCAGCAATTGCCTTTTCTTTGTTGATTGGATGCTTTTTATCAGCAGGATCATATAATTCCGAATATTTTTTAACTAATATAATCAACTTTTCATCATCCATATTGCACTACTTGAGAACTATCACACACAACAACAACAAAACGAATATAAACAGCGTCAGTGGTGACGAAAGTTGCCGATTTATTTCGATTGTAAGCGATTCATAGAAATAAAAGTATGCGATCATTAAAAACGCGTACTCTAGACGTTTACGAGCTCGTCTCGATCGTAACGCGTCTCCCGAGATTCTTTTGAAAGGATCGAAGGAGGGCCCGTCGGCGATTTTACAAAGTCTATATCGATATAGTTAAGATGGTGACTGAACTCGAGTAGCTTTTGTATGCAAATAAATAGTTACAGATTCTAGTTTATTACAGTGCTAAAATTGACCGTACTGAAACAGAATTTGTTAAGATCATTTTGTTAGCTATTACGGGAGTAGAAAGTGGGTGCCTTGAGTACCCCCCACCCAGTTATAGTACCCTCCGCCATTTTTAGTCCATTGTTAACGTGGCTACAGCGTAATAGATGGCGTATGTCATTTTTGTAGATTTCTATAGTGGTGTCGGCCATTTTTTAACCGTCGGCCATTTTTTATCCTGTAATTGTAGATTTCTATCGCTAGATTGCGTATGTCATTTTTTGTAGATTTCTATAGTGGTACCGTCCATTTTTTATCCCGTAGATTTTATTTTCGCTCTCGGATAATGTGACGTTATTTTTTGTGATGTAAGCACCGAATATATTTTTTTAATTAAATTAAAAATGTTTCGTCTCGACTGGGATTCGAACCCACCGTATCCACAGCGTCGAATTTATTAAGTCTGCGAGTATTCCTACTATACCATTTGATAATGTTGTAATCTATTGCTTTTTATAAGAATTATAAAAACATGTGCGCGCGCGTTCGTTACATTTTAATAATTATGGAAAAGGCATAGTATATTTTTATAACGCCATAATGGCATTAGATATTTATCTCTGTTATTATTGGCCATCATCAATCAATCGTCATTTGTGATAGAGCTTTTTTATATACGGAATGTACCAAAAAAGATGCAATATGGGTGTTATAAATTTGTGGAATAGGTATATATTTCCTATATACGGGGTGTAGTCATAAAATATGTTTAATGCACAGTCGTTATGGTATTATTTTGGGTAAGCGACGCAACAGTTGGATGGGCAGAGAGAAAAATAGCATTATTTTGGACATGCGCAATGGTTACAGAAGTGCTTATGATTTTTATTATCAGAAGAGTATAGACACACATTGAAGGAATTTACTAAAAAAAAGTAAAGAACGGTATAACAGTGCAATGATCAGCAGATATGGTTTCCTTGGTTTTATATATCATTGCATTTTTCTCTCTGCCCATCCAACTGTTGCGTCGCTTACCCAAAATAATACCATAACGACTGTGCATTAAACATATTTTATGACTACATCCCGTATATAGGAAATATATACCTATTCCACAAATTTATAACACCCTTATTGCATCTTTTTTGGTACATTCCGTATATAAAAAAGCTCTATCACAACGACGATTGATCTATGTTGACCAATAATAACAGAGATGAATTTCTAATATCCTTATGGCATTGTAAAAAATATACTATGCCTTTTCCATAATTATTAAAATGTGACGAACGCTCGTCTTATAGCAACTTCTTGTACACACTGTATATCGAAATAATCTATAAAGCCGTTTGTTCGATGAAAAGCGGAACATTAACAACAGAGTGCCTTTTTTGACATCCTATATATAAAAAACATCTATAACGCCGTTTGTGCCTTGAAATCTGACCAATAACAATGGAGATACATCGTAGCGTCTTATGCCTTCTTTGTACATCCTGTATATAAAAATGTTCTACCTATCACAAGGGCGTTTGTTCGATTTCAATCCGACCAATAATAACAGAGATATATGCAAGTGCCCTTAAGACATCTTTTTTTTGTACATCCTGTATACGATAACAATCATAATGGCGTTTGTTCGACTTCAATCTGACCAATAATAGTAGAGATATGCGTTAGCGTCCTAATGGCATGCACATCCTGTATACGTTAACAATCATAATGGCGTTTGTTCGACTTCAATCCGACCAATAATAGCAGAGATGCATTGTAGCGCCCTTATGGCATATTTATTACTACATCCTGTATAACGATCGAACGTGTCTGAGTCCAATGACATCCTATATATCGATCGTCGTCGTAGTGACCTAATGGCGATTTGGTACATCCTGTTTTGTTCGATGAAAATCCAAGCAGAGTGCCCTTATGGCATTGTTGACGCCCTGTATATTGATTGTAGCAACTTTGTATTACGCCACCCCGTCGACCTTCAGCTGACATTTACTCATCCTATTATCTCTTGGGGAACATCAAAAGAGATAAGAACGCTGATAATAAAAAAATCATAAGCACTTCTGTAACCATTGTGCCTGTCCAAAATAATGCTATTTTTCTCTCTGCCCATCCAACTGATGCGTCGCTGACCCAAAATGATACCATAACGACTGTGCATTAAACATATTTTATGACTACACCCTGTATATAAGAAATATATATCTTTTTCACAAATTTATAACACCCTTATTGCATCTTTTTTGGCACATTCCGTATATAAAAAAGCTCTATCACAGATGACGATTGATTGATGATGGCCAATAATAACAGAGATAAATATCTAATGCCCTTATGGCGTTATAAAAAATATACTATGCCTTTTCCATAATTATTAAAATGTAACGAACGCGTGCGCACATGTTTTTATAATTCTTATAACTACATCTCGCAATAGATTACAACATTATCAAATGGTATAGTAGGAATACTCGCAGACTTAATAAATTCGACGCCTCGGATACGGTGGGTTTTAATTTAATTAAAAAAATATATTCGGTGCTTACATCACAAAAAATTACGTCACATTATCCGAGAGCGAAAATAAAATCTACGGGATAAAAAATGGACGGTACCACTATAGAAATCTACAAAAAATGACATACGCCATCTAGCGATAGAAATCTACAACTACAGGATAAAAAATGGTGGACGGTTAAAAAATGGCCGACAACACTATAGTTATCTACAAAAATGACATACGCCATCTATTACGCTGTAGCCACGTTAACAATGGACTAAAAATGGCGGAGGGTGCTATAACTGGGGGGGGGGGTACTCAAGGCATCCACTTTCTACTTACGGGCACAAAATCTAGCCCATTGCAGTTGTCAGTAAGCAGTTTGACGGTAAAAGATTGCCCTCTCTCTGTGTCGGCACATAGTTTAATTTTAGGTTATAAAACTGTGCTTCTTTAATATCTTTTGTATAACGATTTTTAGTGCACTGAAATGGCCAAAACAGTAATAAATAGTATCGTGGGTAGTGAAATTCGTTATTTTGAATTTCAGGAAAAAAATCAAGATCATTTTGTCACTAAATTTCAGTGCACGTTAACAACAGGAGAAAATTGCACGGAAAATGCGAAACCTTCATCAAAGACTTTTCGCGTAGCACAAACACTAACTGGATTGTAAACAAAGTGTACATTAATTGTGTCCGTTATGAATTTCGCAAATTCTATGTGTGTCATCTAGCCAAGAAGAATAAACGTGTATCCAAGAAAAAAGGTTGTACAAGAAATTACGAGTGTTTGGCAAATATAAACATAAAATTCCTAAAAATTACTGAAGTCACTTTGAGAAGGTCTCACCTATTGAAAAAAGGTTTGAATGTAGTTATCAATAAAAACTATGAACATTCTCACCGAATACAGGTTGTTCAAGCATTTAGCTTATTACGATGCAATGAAGATACAACAGAAACTTTTCGCCGATATTTTTAATCTGGTATGACAGCTTTCGCAGTCAAGACTTATCATGAATTCTTTTTATCTGAAAATTGTGATGATGACATCAATCTGCTTCTAGCAAATGCGCAAGTGAATTCAACAGAAAGACAAGTGACCTACTTCTATCAACAACGGAGGTCTGAAAAATATGGAGGAAGGCATGACCAAAGTGTTATTGAAAAAATCAAGATTAAAATGGAAGACTTACAAAAACAGGATATCCTTTTATGTCTTAACGAAAATTCATTTCTTGTTGTTCTGATAACTGCCGTTATGAGAAGAGCTTTCAAAACAGGTCATGCAGATGAAATGATCTTTATTGACACCAGTGGTTCTTGTGACCAGAGTAGCACCTCAGTCACTTTTATTTTTGCAGCTACAAAAATTGGAGCATTGCCAATAGCTGTTATTCTTCATAAAAATAAATCAGAAAATTATTATTTATACGCTCTAAAAATGGCTAAGCAATACTAAGGAGCCACTTGTAATAAATCATTTGTTATTATCACCGACGATGATACTGCAGAAAGAAATGGACTCAAAGTAGTATTTCCAGAATCTCGTTTGCTATTCGGCATTTTGCATGTAACGCAAGCTTTTTGGCGCTGGCTATGGGATTCGAACAACAAGATTCAGAAAGATGACCGAAAGACCATAGTGACGTTATTTCGTCATGTTTTGTTTGCTAAAACTACTTCAGATGCAGAGAACTTCATGTTTCAATTATTCAACGACCCAACTTTGAACAACTATAAAAAATCCAAGGCATATCTAGAACGTACCTGAAGCCGTCGAGAAGAGTGGTGTTTACCTTTTCGTAGTGACGTTTTGCACAGGGGTAACAATACTAACTACTGTGAAGCTTCCATCAAGATTTTCAAGGACATTATATTGCAGCGATGCAAAGCATTCAATATATGTGCCCTTATCGACTTCATCACCGGGATTTTCGAAAACTATCACAAAAATAGACTTCTAAAATTTGCAAACGCAAAAGGATGAAATTTAACTCTAGCTTATGATACGCTTTCTCGTAAAATAAGCGATATTGAATAAATAACACATATTAGCCATCTTAATTACCGTGTTAAACACAAAAGTGACTATTTCGAAGTAAATATAGAAACTGAGTGTAATTGTTATTTTGGCCAAGGAGGACAATATTGTAAGGATTTATGCGCAGTTGAACAAAAGTACGGACTTTCTTCAAAAAATTCCTTGTTTTTGAATAAAACTGATCGGCAAGATTTTGCTAAAATTGCCTTAGGGGATACATATTTACCTGCTTTCTATGATGACATAATTGATCTCGAGGAAACCAGTGAAACGTGTTACACAGAAAATAATAACACTGTTCAGTCAGATCAACCTGAAACTGTTGACAGCTCCTTTGATTTGCCAACTACCGCAACAATCAGTCAAGACTATAACGAAGCCATTGATAGAATCCAAGCCGAATTCACACGAGTTTCAGAGATATTGGAGAAAAACCAATGCCCTTCCAATATCGCATTATTAAGAAAAATGGTGACTACATTGGAAAAAGTTCAGACGACGTCTCAAATTGTGTCTCCACAACTCGATTTAACAGGAGCCGAAAAATTCATGTACAACCAACTGCTGTATCTGGAAGAAAAGATAGGGGACTTGAGGTAATAATCGCATACAGTCTGGAAGGCCATCCAAACTCGAAGAAAAAAAAAACGAAAATCTCACAATATTAGTCTTAACATAGAAAGAAACGAATCCAGTGCAAAAAAACATTAACTCAACAGCGCGTGACAACAAAGTTTTTAGTTATATTATCATGTACTCATTTGATTTCAGTCTTATGCAAATATGTGGCCTTTTTGTTAACAATAAACAATTTTTGTTCCTACTTATTGAGTTTAATTTTTATGAAAATATGGGCGTTTAGATTTTTTTATGCAAGAATTCTATAAAAAAAAACAATTTAAACCATATTTCAGATATCCAAGAATATTCGTGGATTTACTGCGATTTATTTTATAATCTTTAGAGCTTGATATTTCAAAACCGGCTGAATTAGCTGTAGACATATTATTTAATATTTTTTAACTCAGCAAAATACGTATGCGTTTTCGAAATATTGAGTTGCATAAATAAATATCCATCCACCTAGTACCGGTGTGAAGTTAGTAACCCAAAGCTTGTAACGTTATATTTTGTTTTAATGAAATTTCATATAATTTTATTAAACGTTATATTTTTTTTTAATGAAATTTCATATAAGTTTTATATTATAATTTTTGTTACCAGCAAGCGAATCCGCCACTGGCAAAGTTTTCGAATTTTGATGTTGAGAGAATTAAAAATTCGCTAGATAATTATTTATTAACGATTCCAATCAAAATATCGGAATATTCAATCACTACTTTTCTTGCTTTATCATTAGGTATTAAATCTGATTGAAGGGAGAGGACAAATTTATTTTTCGACGTTGAACATCGGTTGTTGAGTTGTTTCTAGGACAGAAATTTTGAGTTCGTCGAGGAGGAAAGAACGGCAAGTGTGACCGACCTAGTGTGTGCCGGCTGTGTGGAGTGAAATTGTGGAAAAAGTCTTTAGTACTGCCTAGCCTAGGAACCCTAGCTCCATACATTTTAAATCACGAAATAAGGCCTATGAAGTTGATATTTTGGGTATGTGCCTTTCGTGTCTCGTTAAGCGAGGATAGGAAATTTTGAGTGAACCGCCATTATTGCAGTTTTTTTGAGAAGTTTAGCGTTCTCTTTTGAAATTTTATATTCCTTGCATTGGATATTCCCGAGGAACTGAAGTCAATTCAGAAACCGAACACTTGGTTAGTATATAATATAATACGAATTCTCTTATACCTCCTGGTCTTCTTATTTCAAATCTAGGTAATATATATTATGTTTTTATCTGGTTTAGCTTTGTACTATTCAGGTAATATGACTATGCGAAACTTTGCTATTCTTTTATATTTCTGGTAACGAATTAAGTTAAGTTAAATTTTTGTGAACATTTCCTATTATTAATCGAAGAAGTCACCTGACCTATATGTTTTAGGCATTGAAGTGATTTTTTTTTATGCGCAGGAACCTGATTTTGTTCTTTTTATATTCTTTTTTATAAAAATTATTGTTAGGTTATCAATTTGTAAATTAGGTAAATTTCCGATAGTTAGCAATAAATTTTAGTAACGGAGTCAACTCCTCTTTGTTTTTCAGTCCTTTCTTAGTAAATATTCAGGAACTGAAACTGAATTCTTTGGACAGAAGTATTTACTTGGCGCCCGCACTAACATCTTTTTTTTGTAACTGCTACTTTTAATAGTTTAATTTATTCTCGAATCCCCCCGTCTCCACTGGAGTACTAGTCTGCTGGCACGGGATACCTTCAACTGACAGTTATATTCTAGAGGCTAAAATAGTTGCATTAAATTTTATGGTTTTGGTATTTGTTAAATTAACGCGAAATTCATTCGTCTTGGAATTAGGAATTTGTAGGATCTCTTTTATATTTATATATAGATTTTATTTTAGTATATTATAAGCCAAACAATGCCGAACAATCAGTGGCGTCGTTAATATCATTTTGACTACGTAGAGAATGATGAAGTAGCTGAAAACAACAGCGCAAGTATCTTGAGGATTCACAAAATATTCAGCCGGAAGAAAAATCATTTAAAAATGGTCAAAGGGGAAGATTCATTCATTTATAGTGGATACATGAAGTTTTCTCAGACAAAAAAATTATCGCGCAATTTAAAATTTGTAGTGAAATGAAATTCCAGACGAAAGAAAGATCATGGAGTCAATCTCCAAGGGGTAGTTTTTGGTTCTATATTTTAGAAATATGTCATTTTGACGGCGCATAAGGTAACGGAGCAGCTCTAAATTTATAAACAAGTATCCTAATGATACATAAAATACTCCACTGATAGGAAAATGACTTAGATAATTTCCAAGGGGTAGTTTTTGTTATTTATTTCAGAAATATGTCATTTTGAAGGTGAAGAAAATAACGGAGCAACTTTAAATTTATGAACAGGTATACCAATGATAAATCGAGTACTCGATTGACAGGAAAATGACTTAGAAAATCTCCAAGGGGTAGTTTTTGTTATTTATTTCAGAAATATGTAATTTTGACGGTGAAGAAAATAACGGAGCAACTTTAAATTTATGAACAGGTATCCTAATATTAAATCGAATACTCGATTGACAGGAAAATGACTTAGTTAATCTTCAAGGGGTAGTTTTTGTTATTTATTTCTGGAATATATCATTTTGACGGTGTAGAAAATAACGGTACAATTTTATATTTCTAAACAAGTATCCTAATGATAAATCGAATACTCCACTGATAGGAAAATTACTTAGCAAATCTCCAAGGGGTAGTTTTTGTTATTTATTTCAGAAATATGTCATTTTGACGGCGAAGAAAATCACGGAGCAACTTTATAGAGAGATATCCTAATGATAAATTGAATACTCGACTGATAGGAAAATGACTTAGCTAATCTCCAAGGGGTAGTTTTTGTTATTTATTTCAGAAATATGTCATTTTGAAGGTGAAGAAAATAACGGAGCAATTTTAAATTTATAAACAGATATCCTAATGATAAATCGAATACTCCACTGATAGGAAAATGACTTAGCTAATCTCCAAGGGGTAGTTTTTGTTATTTATTTCAGAAATATGTAATTTTGACGGTGAAGAAAATAACGGAGCAACTTTAAATTTATGAACAGGTATCCTAATATTAAATCAAATACTCGATTGACCGGAAAATGACTTAGCTAATCTTCAAGGGGTAGTTTTTGTTATTTATTTCTGGAATATATCATTTTGACGGTGAAGAAAATAACGGAGAAATTTTATATTTCTAAACAAGTATTCTAATGATAAATGGAATACTCGACTGATAGGAAAATGACTTAGCTAATCTCCAAGGGGCAGTTTTTGTTATTTATTTCAGAAATATGTCATTTTGAAGGTGCAGAAAATAACGGAGCAATTTTGTATTTCTAAACAAGTATTCTAATGATAAATCGAATACTTCACTGATAGGAAAATGATTTAGCTAATCTCCAAGGGGTAGTTTTTGTTATTTATTTTCAGAAATATGTCATTTTGACGGTGAAGAAAATAACGGAGCAACTTTAAATTTATAGAGAGGTATCCTAATAATAAATCAAATACTCGATTGACAGGAAAATGACTTAGCTTAGCTTAGCCTAAAATATAGAACCAAAAAGAGATTGATTCCATGATCTTTCTTTCGTCTGGAATTTTCATTTAACTATAAATTTTAAATTGCGCGATAATTTTTTGTCTGTGAAAATGACATGTATCCAATATAAAAGAACCATATTTAAATGATTTTTCTTCGGGCTGAATATTTTGTGAATCCTCAAGATACTTGCGCTGTTGTTTTCAGCTACTTCATCATTCTCTACGTAGTCAAAATGATATTAACGACGCCACTGATCGTTCGGCATTGTTCGGCAATTGAGCTACCAGCTTTGGGTTACTAACTTCACACCGGTCCACCTAGTCAGATATTTTCGTTCTAGTGTTCAAATGTTCTGTTTAACAATAGATTATAAAAAACTGCAAGAAAAAACGTTATTTTGTATGAAACATTGAATAGATGAGGCTTTTACTTGATGAAGATCCATACTGAACGATGAAATAAAACAATATAGTTTGTTTAAATCTTCATATATTTGAACTAATGTTCAATTTAAACTTGTTGACGCGTTTCACTAACACAGTAGCTTTGTCAAAGCTACTGTGTTAGTGAAACGCGTCAACAAGTTTAAATTGAACATTAGTTCAAATATATGAAGATTTAAACAAACTATATTGTTTTATTTCATCGTTCTGTATGAAACATCATTCAATAACTCTAAATAAAGGATATAGAGGAGGATCAATATTATAAGTACTCAAATGACTGAAGCAATGTAGACATTTATTCATTATTTGATCTTAAATTTGTCTTACAGATTCTATACCAATATGGTTCATTTTTTAACCGTAATAGAATAGGTTATGCAGCTGATATTCTGCAAACAAAAACTATACGAGTTCAGTCGCCACCCTGACCATATCAGTATAGAAATTGTAAAACCGCAGCCCGTCGCGTATGAGCGTAGTCCTAGAATGCCGAATGCAAATGCTTGCTTGCATTATAAAACATGGGAAATATCTTCACTCAGCGGGGTCGAGACCAGTTCAGATCGCGATGGGTCGGGACCGCGACCGCCTAATGCGTTTCCTCCTTAACTGTTCATTATGCATGTGTAACAAATATATTACATTGTACTAAAGATCCCTGTGAAGTTATTAACGTAATCATAACTTGCCATTTGTTTCTATAGGGGAACAGCCAGGTTGTATTGATCCGCCGTTGACCCAAATATCTATTTTACCACATTTGATACTAATTCCAAACCCGCCGGCATTTGTGTGTATGATGTCAACAAATTCAGCATCGTCTGGTCCTATTCTCTCGGATTGATCTTTATCGGCGAATAAAGGTCCTGCCGGATCAAGCCCTGCAAAGTAGAAATTAGTCAAAATCAAAGAGGAATTTGTTGTATTTTTGTTGCGTTTTGGACAAGTAAATAATATTTAATGTCATAAATTCCCCGATGCTTGGCATAAATATTTTATGAATATACCTGAATCTTTAATAAACCATGGGTTGCAAAGTCCACAAAAATTCTCACTCACCTGTTATACGTGCTATCTTTCCAGAAGTAACATATTTACCAGTAAATCCAGCTATATGCCCTCCAAGGCTAATACCAATAAGGTGCAGTTTAGACAGTTTCAGCCCCTGAGAGACTAAAAAGTCTATGAAGCGTGCTGAAAATTGTCCAATGGGTTTGCAATTACTTGCAGCAGTACCGTAGTATGGTCCTGCTTGCGTTCTTTGATTGTTAACCAATATTACATTGCACACTTCCCTGTTGAGATAACCTAAAATATTTAGCAAATAGTGAGTAAGGTTCTAATGGATGAATTCCTGAATAATGAGCATTTTTATTAATCATATAAAAATCGCTGTCAAAGAAAATGGTAAATTTTCGGTAAATTTACAGAATTAGCACCTAAACTGGGGTCATTTAGTTCGTGGACACTACTCCATTTTAACGGTTCATCCCAACAGCTCTGATTTGTCTCGGTTTTATTGTTACAAGCTTCTATAAATGATATAAAAGATATCTCGAACTGTAAAATTCTATTTTGAATAGAATTTAGAAAACATTTGTTCTGAATGAAAGTTTAAAACTTTTGTGGTCGAAAAATATTGTAATGTTTTTCTTATTTATTTAAACGTTCTCTATATGACGGCTGGGATAAATTCATACACACGGTAGGTTCACTTACTTAATTTATTCAAACACTAAACTACTCACTAACACTTAATTTATATACACTTAACTATTCACTTACATTTAATGTATATGCTCACAACCTTAATTATAAATTTATATCAACTCTTCACTCTTCGCCATTTCGGTGTATTCTTGTTTATTTGTCGAGATCACTTTATCAACTAAACTGAACTCTCCCTGGTCGATTCTTTATATATATTAGTGCCGTTTTTACTACATAATTCTAGATTGCGGCTCACACAAAAACAATCGATTCTCGCATTTTCTAGATACGACTGGTTACAAAAACAATGTCTAGATAAGATAGTCACAATCGTAAACAGTTCTAAGAAATCCCTGCGCATCCGCCATAATTTTAACTTTCATAACATGCTTAGACAGAGTAGGATTCAGGGACTATACCAGTGTGCTGTTTCGTAACACTACCCCCTCCTTAAATGGAAGTTCCTCCTGGAACTTTTGTTGTGTAGCCGAGACTGGATGTTTGAATCGGCAACTGGCCCTATTTTTACACTTTCCGATCTTATGGAAATAGCAGGGCACCGTCTTCATCGGATACTGATAACGGGGGTTGTAGCTGCAAATTAATATCTGGACACCGGTATCTCAAAAGATAATCTCTCTACCATGTTCCTGATAACTCGCCAATCCAACTGGTTACTCGCTATCTTAGGCATAACCAGTTTCTTCACGCTGGATTCTAACACATGGTCTCGGAGGTTTCGAAGTGCTTCCCACACATCGCGGTAGGTAGATTGATCTTGAATTTCATTTTTAGTTACCACGTAGAAGACGTACCGCGAATTATGTTTTAGTTTCAGTGTCTTGCCAGGGGCTGGAATCTGGTCTTCAAGTTTCTCTAATTGCTCGAACTTCTTTCGAAAGACGAATACCAACCCTCTTGCGTTCTTGATACGGGCGGGGATGTTGTATGCCAGTGAATAATCTTCCAAGAGAGTGAACAAATCTTGTCGTTGTTCTGAAGTGACTCCATATCTAGCTTTCCCGGTACCTCCATACACGCCCATAAATTCATCGAAGGTAGGGTCAGACACCTCTCGAATATGGTTTATTCCTTTCTCTAGGTCATGGTCTCCTTCGAATGGCGCTAGTCGGTTTTGGTGGACTACTTTTGGTTTTCCGTTGGGGATCTTGCTTATGCGATATATAACATCATTGATCCTTTTCTTGATTAAGTATGGACCATCCCAGGATTTTTGTAATTTTTGAGAAAATCCTTTTCTCGTCGCCGGGTTTTGTAACCATACTTAGTCCCCTTCTTTAAAACTGCCTTCTGTGGCCTGCGTGTCGTACCGACTTTTCATTCCGTTGCTGGCAACTTGAAGATTTGTTCGAACTAATTCATGAATATCGTCCAGCCTTCTTCTCAATTGGATCACGTAGTCTTCTCCTGCTAGATTTTCTCCAGGCCGACAGCCAAATTCCAGGTCACAAGGAAGCCTCATTTCACGTCCAAACAGGATTCCAACAGAGAGCATGATGGAATGCCTGGGCATCCAGGCTTTTATCGTTGGCTTACGCGACCACGATATGCAGAGGACGCCTGGTTTAGCCCATCCAAAAACATTAGTCGACGCATTGACACCAGCTCTTGAATATGAAGTAGCAACGAAGGCTTCGGGATATAACAAAATTAGGACCATCCAAGAAGAACGTGACGAAGGCAGATTTGACCAGTTTGTCAGTTTAATAAAAAGTATGATGGACAAGAAGCCGAGAAAGATCAGATGCTGGAATTGTGGCGAGCTAGGGTATGTACGTAGTTCGTGTAAGCACCCCAGGAATCCTGCAAATCAAGAACCCCCGTCACAGGAAAACTGGAACGGGTCGGCTACGAGGGGGCAGCACCGACCCATGATCGTTCCAAAGACCCTCTCATACTGATAGCTTATCTCAGATGTCGCAACGACAGTGTATATGTAGATGGAGGTGAATGACAAGAGATATACTCTGCTGGTAGACACTGGAGCAACTAGAACCATTATACGACCAGAAATAAGAAACTCCAAGAAAAAGGTTTTACCAACGAGACTGCAACTGCGGACCGCCACAGGTGAGAGTTCCAATCTTCACGGTGAGACACAAATCCAATTGGGAATTGGCGCAGAAAAGTTCACGCATACGGTAATCGTAGCTGATATTGAAGAAGACGCGATTCTGGAAATGGACGTAATGAATGTACATGGTTTCCAATTAGACTTTAGAAACAGAACCAAGTGGGTTCCGAGGAGGTATTCCTTCATCCATATTAAAGCAGCGCGGTATTGGCAGATGTACAGGAAGATAACGTTCTACCTGCACGAAGCGAAACCATGATAGTAGCACGGCTACAGGGAATCATGGAGGAAGGTATACCGGTAATGATGGAGCCAAGGAACCACGACGAAGAGGTTGTCAAAGGAGTACTAATTGGAAAAGGATAGGTTACGTCGGCGAAAGAGATCCCAGTACGTGTAATAAACGTGAATTATTACCCAGATACCATCAAGAAGGAAACCAGGATTGGATCATGCGTACCAGTGACGTCTATAGTTCGTCAAAGAACGACCACTGACAATTCTAATGCCAGATTCGAACAGATGTTGTCAGTAGCTGGTCAATCTTTGGATCGAGCCGAAAAAAAGAGAATGAGAGAATTTTCCTTGCAGTATCGAGACCTATTCGTATCAAAAGGAGGAAAGACTGGTAGAACATCAGCCGTCAAACAAAAATCGATACTGGTAACGCTAATCCAATTAGGCAATCAGCTCGAAGACTTCCACGAGCGAAGAGAGAGGAAGCTGAAAGGATAATTCGAGAGATGGTAGAAGACAAAGTAATAGAACCATCTACTAGTCCTTGGGTGTCTCCAGTAGTGCTCGTCAAGAAAAAGGATGGAACTACGAGATTCTGCGTGGATTATTGCCAGCTCAAAAACATGACGAGGAAAGACAGCTATCCTATGCATCGAATTGACGATACGCTAGATACTTTGGCCCGTAGTGAACTGTTTTCCACCTTGAACCTGAAGTCTCGTTATTGGCAAGTGGAAATGGACCCAGAAGACAAAGAGAAGACTGCTTTCATCACTGGATCTGGATTATGGCAATTCAACGTCATGCCATTCGGGCTCTGTACTGCGCCTGCGACATTTGAAAGACTCATGAAAAATGTTTAGAGAGGGTTGTCTTGGAAGACATGCCTGGTCTATTTGGACGACATCGTAGTACTGGGGAAGACATTTGACGAACACCTGAAGAATTTGAAAGACGTATTCAAAGGACTCCAAGCTGCCCAGCTCATGTTAAACCCGAGGAAATGTCAGCTGTTCCAAAACCGAGTCAACTATTTAGGTGATATAGTGGGCAATGAAGGAGTGGCGGCGGATCCAGAGAAAATTGCTTCCATTCAGCAATGGTCGCAACCAACTGACAAACATCAAATTAGGAGCTTCCTTTGATTTTGCACGTATTATAGAAGATTTATCAGGAAGTTTGGAGATATTATCAAGCCTCTAACTCGACTTACAGAAGAAGAAAGAGCTTTCCAATGGGACGAAGACTGTAAAACGGCTTTTGAAACCTTGAAGAGGCATTTATCCTCGGCGCCGATATTAGGATATCCATTACAAGAGGGAGACTTCATTCTTGACACTGACGCAAGCAACGTAGGAATTGGAGGAGTGCTCTCACACATCCAAGGAGGACAAGAAAGAGTTCTGGGATATTTCAGTAAAGTCCTCTCCAAACTAGAACGAAACTACTGCGTCACAAGAAGGGAACTTTTGGTGGTAGTGAAGTCCGTGGAACACTTTTACCAGTATCTCTATGGTAGGAAGTTCTTAATCCGCACTGATCATGCAGCACTCAAGTGGTTGATGCAGTTCAAGAATCCCGAGGGCCAGATCGCTAGATGGATTGAACGACTTCAAGAGTACGATTTCAACATCGAACATCGAGCTGGTGTGAGTCACCGAAATGCCGACTCCCTGTCCAGACGGCCGTGCCTAACAAACTGCTCCCACTGCAGCAAGGCGGAATCTAGGGAAGCTGCAGTTTCAAGAACTACTGTAGTAAACGAAGAATGGTCACCCACCAGGATCACAGAAGATCAAGTTAATGATCCTCACCTGAAGATGATCCGGCAATGGAAGGAAGAAAATCGGCGACCTACATGGCAAGAAGTGTCAAGATTTTCACCGAAACTCCAGGCGTATTGGGCTCAGTGGAACTCACAAGGCATCCATGAAACAGTACAATGTTGGAAGCCCTTTCGAAAGGATTGCTTTAGATATAGCTGGACCATTTCCGACGACCAAAAATGGTGGCAAATACATACTGGTTGTAATGGATTATTTCACAAAGTGGGTGGAAATTTACGCTTTCCCGAACCTAGAGGCCACAACTGTCGCGGATGTATTGGTGAAAGAATTTATCAGCCGTTATGGAGTGCCCTTTGAAGTCCACAGCAACCAGGGAAGAAATTTCGAAAACCATCCATTCCAGGAGATTTGCGAGAAGCTGGGAATGAAGAAGACTAGGACAACAGCATTACATCCACAGTCAGATGGAATGGTCGAGAGAATGAACAGGACTATTGGAAAATACTTGTACAAAGTAGTTTACAGCTATCAGAGAGATTGGGACCAGTATTTTTCCCTATCCGCATTGGCTTATCCATCTGCCGTCAATGAGTCCACGGGTGAAACACCTGCGAAAATCCTGTTTGGACGTGAAATGGGGCTTCATGTGGCATGGAATTTGGTTGTCGGCCTGGAGAAGATCTAGCAGGAGAAGACTACGTGATCCAATTGAGAAGAAAGCAGGACGATATTCATGAATTAGTTCGAACAAATCTTCAAGTTGCCAGCAACGGAATGAAAAGTCGGTACGACACGCAGGCCACAGAAGGCGGTTTTAAAGAAGGGGACAAAGTATGGTTACACAACCCGACGAGGAGAAAAGGATTTTCTCCCAAATTATTAAAATCCTGGGAAGGTCCATACTAATCAAGAAAAGGATCAACGTTTTAATAAATAAGAAAAACATTACAGTACTAATGTGTAAAGTAGAAATTGAATTAAAACTTACTGGTTTTTATTTGTTGAGCAAAGTAAGAATCCGAAGATCCCATATAACCGTGAAAAAATATCTTAGTAGGATTAGTAAAATTGATATTTGAGGATTTAACAGAATCTATGTCATCGGTTAGTATCATTTGAGGCTCATCTGGATTATTTCTGAAAAAAATATAAAATTAAAATTAAGTAGTAATGGTCCTACACTATAACAATTGATGCACGTCATATACCGATAATGGCTTATAAAATTTAGATTATTCCAAAATTACTTTAAAACTAAATTAGTTAAAAGAATATTGATAAATACATTTAACATCATAATAAAATGCTGAGTAATAAGTTTGGGTACGTTTTACACCCTGCTTCAGTTAACCTAACTCTTTTGGCCAAATAATAGAATTAATTGTCCCTTTGTGATTGTAATAAAACAATTTTACACAGGTAAATTGTACTTGATTATATTCATTATTGTTACGAACTCGCACACCGAAGCAGATACTAAGTACGGTCCTGTAACCTTATGTTAAAGGAGTTAAAAAAAATGGCGAGCGCGCCGAATTCTGAGAAGGTCTATTGGGATTTATTGTGACAGTTTTTATAGACATGTTCTCGGAAGGTCTTTTAAGGATTGAGCCGGCAATCGAGAAATATCGCGAAAGGCATTTGTTTTATTTAAGCCGCAGTCCAGAATTCTCTAGTAAAAAAGGAACTAGTATATAAACAGGACCGATCAGCGGACCAGGGCAGTTGATATAGTGATCTTGACAAATAAACAGTAAATAAGTGGATATAAAAGTGTTGATATAAATTAATAATTAAGTTTGTGTGTATATAAATTAAATATTAGTGATTAGTTAAGTACATATAAATTAAGTGTTAGTGAGTTAGTGTTTAAATAAATTAGTAAGTAACCATACCGTGTGTTTAAAATTTATCCCACCCATTTATTGTTTAAATAAATAACAAAAACATTACATTATTATAAATAATGTATGACCTATTTTAGTAATAATTATGAATATGAATGTAGATGACTTAATTGATATCAACCAAGAAGTAGTCGAGGCCGAGGATCTTGGTTTTTTATGTTATTTTAATTTTAGTTTTTATTTTATTTTTAGCATAATACACAGTTTTTGAACACTTGTTTTATTTTTTTATTACAACTGACTGTTACATTTAATCTTCTTCTTTTTTATATAAACTTCAATCTCGGTCTATGATATAATAAGATCACTAATCAAATACATCTTATTTTTTTATAAAATATTCCCTACTTTCTCAACACCTTGTTCTAATATTTATAAAAATAGTTATTTACTATACAAGGGAAAAAAGTATTAGATTTTAGCTCGAGGTTATGTTGTCTCCCGATGCGAAGCGGAGGGAGACAACAAACCGAGAGCTAAAATCTAATATTTTTCCCGTGTATAATACACTATTTTTTTCTGTGACAGGAAAAACGACGATTCAATAGTGAAAGAACATATTATTACAATATATTGAAGTCAGAATGTTATCGATATGAAATTTGAATTTTTAAACTAATAAGCTGTTGTAGTTATAGCGACAATTAGACCTGCGTTGCTAAGGAAAACTTCAAAGTAATCAAATATATGTCAATTCAATTCTGTGATTTGATTCAAAAATAGCGAACTCAGTGATTGTTTAGTAGTTTTTTTGGAAAATATAAAGTTAAAAAATGTCTGATTCCGAGTTTTCTCTGACTCTTGATATAAAGGAAATGTAACTTATGTTCAATAAAATATTCTAAAATCAAATATCTTCCTTTATCTATATGAATATATATATATCCGGGAAAAAAGTACTCACTTTATTCCCGTGGGAAAAAAAGTAATTTCGTGAAAAGTTGTATTTTGTTACCTGTCAACAGAGATAAAATGTCAAATTTTTTTCCTGTCACAGAAAAAAATCATTGTTATTTTAGTTATTCAAAAAAAACATAAACTTATAAGTCTGATTTAAGAGGGGCCTCCTCGCAGGTATATAAACCTAAAAACCTACACAATACTAGTTACTTATGTAGTAACTATTTGGTTAAAAATATTTACGATAGATGTCGACAGTAGTACTGAATCGGCTTTTACTTATTTTAACATATTTTCTCTCTCTGTCTTTCCACTCTTGACGGTTCAAAGGAACGCATCTTGGATGCAGATGTTCGGATGATTTGCTTTCAAATATTTCAATTTTTTGTGTGCACAGAATCGTTATCTCCGTTTTTTAGGTTCACCTAATCTATGTTTAGGTTGTATCCACAAATCACCCACACTGGTTGTATTGAAACAAAACTTGTTGACGTAAGTATCACAGCATATAAAACAAGGCTGTGTAAGCATTTCCATTTGAGTGTAGATTTTTGAATATTTTAGCGCTTCATAAGTGTTTTTGAAAGGAATAAATTATTAAAAAGTAAGTAATCGTATCTATGCGATATCAAAAATTATAGTTATGATAATGTAATTTATCCTGCAATCCGTATTTATTATTTTAAAAGCTATGTTTGAGGTTATGTTTACTGGATTATTTGATTAATGTGAAAATATGAGATAAATAATACTGATTGTTTGTTCTATTATCATCAAAACATCTTTCAACGTTCTATTGAAACCCTGTTTTAATGATAATATGGGTTTGTTAGCGAAAAATGCTTAACTGAAGTGAAGTGACCTTTCAAGTATCTGAATGAAGAAAAATTACATAATTCATTTTGATGAAAATATAATAGTGATAATTGGAAAATATAACTATTATCACCTGATACAAGGTGCATTACATATTGCGTGAAAGGACATGTGCTATTTAATAATATGGATACCAAGTGACAGCATTGTGGGAATTGTTAGAAATCAAGAATAGAAGAAAAATATACACATTCTACCTTCCAAAATTTGTACCATTTATATTACCGTAATAAAATGCTTTCATAGTTATAAATTTTTGTAAGTTTCATGCTAAGAAAATTAAATTGCGGAAAAGTTGCAAATTTACATCATTGAAAATAGGCCATTTGGTCTGAAAACACAGAACGTCATGTCACAACTTTGCCTCAATCTAACCATATCTGTGTGTTTTAAATGAAACTCAACGTTTCTAGCTAATTCCACAATATAATGAAAAATGTTGAAAATTCTAAAAAATTGACAATTGTTTCGATAACTGAATATCATCGTCAGAATGACAGAAGTTACATTTCATTTGATGCCTACCTGATGATAAGTAGTTATTTTTGGTCTAGCCAACACGGGAAACCTCACCAGGCCCGGACACCGGAAAGATTGACAGATTGAGAGCTCTTTCTTGATTCGGTGGGTGGTGTTGCATGGCCAATCTTAGTTGGTGGAACGATTTGTCTGGTTAATTCCGATAACGAACGAGACTCTAGCCTGCTAACTAGGCGTATTTCGACATTCCAAAGGCCCGTCGGTATTGAGTTTCGGCACTTGCCGTACGCGGTTTTTACTGTCGGCGTACAAACAATTCTTCTTAGAGGGACAGGCGGCTTCTAGCCGCACGACATCGAGCAATAACAGGTCTCTGATGCCCTTAGATGTTCTGGGCCGCACGCGCGCTACACTGAAGAAATCAGCGTGTCCTCCCTGGCCGAGAGGCCCGGGTAGCATATTTCAAAACTGCACATTGATACGAAACCAGTAGCTAAATGCTGCGCTGCCATTGGCTGTATTGTGTAGTTACCGTCTTTTAAAGTCGAATTTAAAATATTCCTTGCTGTTGTTTACAACTTAGGGATGTGAATTTTCTTCATAATAGCATTTTGCAAAAAAATGTACTAATACCATGGGATCACCCTGCATAAAAATATTGTTAGAAATTTTACTTAAATGTAAAACCAAGTCGTATAGGGAATGACAGTGGAAATCCAGCAAATGACAGCGCCGCATTTAGCTACTGGTTTCGTATCAATGTGCTGTTTTGAAATATGCGCCCGGGTTACCCGCTAAACCTCCTTCGTGCTAGGGATTGGGGCTTGCAATTGTTCCCCATGAACGTGGAATTCCCAGTAAGCGCAAGTCATAAGCTCGCGTTGATTACGTCCCTGCCCTTTGTACACACCGCCCGCTGCTACTACCGATTGAATAAAAAAAATAACCCAACCAACAAAAATAAGTACTAATCATCAGGTAGGCATCAAATGAAATATAACTTCTGTCATTCTGACGATGATATTCAGTTATCGAAACAATTGTCAATTTTTTAGAATTTTCAACATTTTTCATTATATTGTGGAATTAGCTAGAAACGTTGAGTTTCATTTAAAACACTAATATGAGTAGATTTCATGAAGTAACTGTCGAGACAGTTTCAGTGTTTCTGTTGGTTGCTTTCAAATTTTATTTGACATGTAGGCTCTTTTTTCAACTACATGTGTAAATATATTCAATTTTATCTAGAAACAAATAATATAAACAAAAAGTTTCCAAATTTATAATACAAAGAAATATTTACTTGTAATACAATGCTTTACATTTAATAGAAAGTGAAAAGTAAGGTATAGTGAGGAATTTCAATTTAAAATAGCAGACGTTTAAACAAACTTACAAAGCATCTATAACACTTAATAAAAAATGTAGAGCGAAAGATCTGTAATCACAAATAATGATGTATATATTGCGGGGAGATCGATATATACAGTACAAAAGCAAACATACAATCAACATGTACATATTCGCCACCATTGCCACATCTTATTTTCCTAGCTTTTAAATTTTGTTCTCTCTACATCTATGCTATATATTGTTATAGGAAATCTGTTGTTTCACTTTTATGTTCCAGAAGATATATTACGCAGTCATCTAATACTGTAAGAATATATTACTTTTCCGCCCAACCTATCTAATATGCGAGAAAAGTATTGGTTTACCCACAAAAGATGTGGAATTTTGAAAAAAAATTTGAGTTATTTTGACGTTTTCTATGAATAACAACACGAAAAAATGGTTTTTAGAAAGAAAATCCTGTGTGTATGTCGTCGTCGTCGTTGTCGTCGGCCACTTTCCGTCACATGTCTTGTTAGCACGATACAGCCTCCGGAGTGCAACAAATCACCAATTTTATGATTGTATATTATTCAGGACATCTCACAGATGAACCATATTGATTTTCAGCTCACAATAGCCAGTACAACGGATGCTATGGTACTTGAAGTACGACATTTTTATCATTTTTTGAGAAATTTCAGTTTGTTAGAACGATACAGCCTCCGGAGTGCAAAAAGTCACCAATTTTATGATTGAATATTGTTACGAACTGGCACACCGAAGCAGATACTAAGTACGGTCCTGTAACCTTATGTTAACGGAGTTAAAAAAATGGCGAGCGCGCCGAATTCTGAGAAGGTCTATTGGGATTTGTTGTGACTGTTTTTATAGACATGTTCTCGGAAGGTCTTTTGAGGATTAAGCCGGCAATCGAGAAATATCGCGAAAGGCATTTGTTTTGTGTAAGCCGCAGTCCAGAATTCTCTAGTAAAAAAGGCACTAGTTTATAAGAAGGACCGATCAGCGGAACAGGGCAGTTGATAAAGTGATCTCGTGAAATAAATAAACGGAAATATCGATCAGTAAAGTGTTTATATAAATTATTGATTAAGTTTGTGTGCATAAAAATTAAATTTAAGTGACTAGTTGAGTATATATAAATTAAGTGTTAGTGATTAGTTAAGTGTTTAAATAAATTAGTAAGTAGCCATACCGTGTGTTTAAAATTAATCCCACCCGTTTACGTTTTAAATAAATTAGAAAAACATTACATTGGTGTCAGGTGTGGGGTAATATAAATAAGTTGCTACGTAAAAATGGCCAAGAGACTATGTGACCTCAAAGTGGCGGAACTAAGAGCAGAATTGGAAGATCGTGAGTTGGAAACGTCCGGTAAGAAAAGTGAATTAGTAGAAAGACTTAAAGTGGCACAGGAAAATGACGGCTTTGATCCAGAAACAGTTTTATTGATAGACGAGGCTTCCACCTTAATCTCGTCAATTTCTGCTAACATGGACGAGAAGATTTCTGCCATGGAAGAGAACATGGATGAAAAGATTTCTGCTATGAAGAACGATATTTCTGCCATGGAACAGAAGATTTCAACGAATGTGAAAAACGATATTTCTGCCATGGAGGAGAAGATTTCTACGAATGTGAAAAGCGATATTTCGGCTGTAAAGAACGATATTTCTGGTATGAAGATCGACATTTCTGTTAATATGGACGAGAAGATTTCTACTTTGAAGCACGATATATCTGCCGATATTTTATTACTGAAAAACGACATTGCCGCTGACGTTGAAAATGAAATTTCGTCTCTAAAATCTGAAATCGAGAATAAGATTACAACGATAAACGAGAAAATCAAGGAGTTAGAGGAAAAGATTGCCGATTCAAGAACGCGAGGTACGCCAGAGGAAGAAAAGAAGACCGAGCAAACGAAAACTTGCAAGCCAGAAACACTACCTAAGTTTGAAGACATTGGCAGTTTTACCCGAGTCAAGGTCCCAACGTTCGATGGAAAAATGTCGTGGCCCAATGTGAAATAATTTGAAGCAGCCGCTAGAGTGAATAATTGGTCCGATAGAGAGAAGGCAGTGAACTTAACTATCGCGCTTCGGGGAGATGCCTTAGATGTACTTCAGATGATACCACTTGAAGAAACGGATGACTTCGAGCAGCTTAAGAAGAGGTTGGACATGCGATATGGTCACGAACATTTGGAACAGTTGTACAGATTCCAGCTGAAGAACCGAAGGCGGAAACGTGACGAAACCCTTCAAGAGTATGAAATGGATATTGCCCGATTAGTTCGATTTGCTTATCCATCAGCACCAGAGAACATGATGGAATGTTTAGGCATACAGGCCTTTATTGACGGCTTATGTGACCACTATATGGAGAAGACGCTTCGATTAGCCCATCCTAAAACATTGGTCGATGCATTGACTGCTGCTCTTGAATATGAAGCAGCCACCATGGCTTCGGGATACAGCAAAGGTAGGACCATGCAGGAAAAAGGTGACGATGAGAGACTTGACCAGATCGTCAACCTGTTGAAAGGCATGGTAGACGTGAAGCCGAAGAAGATCAGGTGCTGTACTTGTGGCGACCTAGAACTTGAACGCAATTCGTGTAAGAGTCCTACGACTCCTGAAAACCAAGAACCTCTTAAATGCAAAGCAGCCACGAAGGGTTCGCGGTACAACAAAGGTAGGACCATGCAGGAAGAAGATGACGACAAACTGGACCAGATCGTCAACTTGTTGAAAGGTATGGCAGACAAGAAGCCGAAGAAGATCAAATGCCGGTAGTGTGGCGAGCTACAGCACGTACGCAGAAAAGCCAACTCTTTACCTAGACGGTCATGCCCTGTAGACTATCCACAATGCAACATGTCGAAATCTAAGGAAGTTGCAGTTTCAAGAACTACAGGAGGAATAGTCACCCACCAGGATCAGAGAAGATCAGGAGAATGATCCTCACCTGAAGATGAACCGGCAATGGAAGAAAGAAAATCGGCGACCTACCTGGCAAGAAGTGTCAAAATTTTCACCGAAACTCAAGGCGTATTGGGCTCAGTGGTACTCCCTTCTCCTGGAAGAAGGGCTGTTGAAACGAGTCCTTGAAAACGATGATGGTTCTGAGATGAGGAGACAGCTAGTTATCCCGAGAACAAGAGTAGCTGAGGTACTGAAGAAGTTACACGACAGTCCATCGGGAGGTCATCTGCGAGTGAAGAAAACCCTTCAGCGAGTCCGTGAAAGGTTTTATTAGATGAACAGCTCCGACGATGTGAAGGACTGGTGTAAGAAATGTACGACTTGTGCTACGAGTAATGGACCACATCGCAAGAGAAAGGCACCCATGAAACAGCATAAGCAAGATCCCCAACGGAAAGCCAAAAGTAGTGCACCAAAACCGACTAGCACCATTCGAAGGAGACCATGACCTAGAGGAAGGAGTAAACCTTATTCAAGATGTGTCTGACCCTACCTTCGATGAATTTATGGGCGCATATGGAAGTGCCGGAAAAGCTAGATATGGAGTCACTTCGGAACAACAACAAGATTTGTTCACTCTCCCGGAAGATTATTCACTGGCATACAACATCCCCGCCCGTATCAAGAACGCACGAGGGCTGGCAACCGTCTCTCGAAAGAAGTTCGGGCAATTAGAAAAACTTGAAGACCAGATTCCAGCCCCTGGCAAGACACTGAAACTGAAACATAATTCGCGGTACGTCTTCTAAGTGTTAACCAAAAATGAATTTCGAGATCGATCTACCTACCGCGATGTGTGGGAAGCACTTCGAAACCTACGAGACCATGTGTTGGAATCCAGCGTGAAGAAGCTGGCTATGCCTAAGATAGCGAGTAACCAGTTGGATTGGCGAATCATCAGGAACATGGTAGAGGTTATCTTCCAAGATACCGGTGTCCAGATATTAATTTGCAGGTTCAACCCCCGTTATCAGAATCCGATGAAGACGGTGCCCTGTTATTTCCATAAGATTGGAAAGTGTAGAAATGGAGTCAGTTGTCGATTCAAACATCCAGTCTCGGCTACACAAAAGTTCCAGGAGGAGCTTTCATTTAAGGAGGGGGTAATGTTACCAACTGGCACACCGAAGCAGATACTAAGTACGGTCCTGTAACCTTATGTTAACGGAGTTAAGAAAATGGCGAGCGCGCTGAATTCTGAGAAGGTCTATTGGGATTTATTGTGACAGTTTTTATAGACATGTTCTCGGAAGGTATTTTAAGGATTGAGTCGGCAATCGAGAAATATCGCGAAAGGCATTTGTTTTGTCTAAGCCGCAGTCCGGAATTCTCTAGTAAAAAAGGCACTAGTATATAAAAAGGACCGATCAGCGGACCGGATAGTTGATAAAGTGATCTCGTGAAATAAATAAACCGAAATATCGATCAGTAAAGTGTTTATCTAAATTATTGATTAAGTTTGTGTGCATATAAATTAAATTTAAGTAACTAGTTGAGTATATATAAATTAAGTGTTAGTGATTAGTAAAGTGTTTAAATAAATTAGTAAGTAGCCATACCGTGTGTTCACAATTAATCCCACCCGTTTATTGTATAAATAAATAACAAAACATTACAATATTATTCAGAACATCTCACAGATGAACCCTATTGATTTTCAGCTCCCTACAGCCAATACAATAGGTGCTATAGTACTTTAAGTACGAAATTTTTGTCATTTTTGGAGAAATTTCAGTTTATTAGCACGATACAGCCTCCGGTGTATATATAAGTGACCAATTTTATGATTGAATATTATTCAGGGCGTCTCAAAGATGAAGCCAGTACAACGAGTGATATGGTACTTGAGGTACCAAATTTTTGGCATTTTTGGAGAATTTTCAGATTGTTAGCACGATACAGCCTCCAGAGTGTATACAAGTGACCCATTTTATGATTGAATATTGTTCAGGGCGTCTTATAGATGAACCTTATTGATTTTTAGCTCACCAGAGTTAGTACAACGGGTGCTATGGTACCTGAAGTGCCACATTTTTGTCCTTTTTGGAAAAATTTCGGGTTTAGTACGATACAGCCTACGGAGTGTATACAAGTGGCAAATTTTATAATTGGATATTATTCAAGGTGTCTCAGAGATGTACCCTATTGATTTTCAGCTGACTATAACGAGTACAGCGGGTCCTATAAATCCAGATATACTGCATTTTTGATTACATTTAGAGAAATTTCGGTTTGTTAACACGATACATCTCCCGAAGTGTATACAAGTGACAATTTTATGATAGAATAATAATCAGTGCATGTCATAGATCCGGAAAAGTTAGTTTTAATCTTTAAAACCGTTTAATTTTTATTGTCCCATGTCGGTGGGTCGATTGGGCCACATAAATCGCTCTGTATAATTTCTAATGGTACTTCGGCTCTTGAATGGTACTCTTGTCTGTTTTTCTCTTTTACATATATCACACGATAGTTCAAATAAGTCACAATCTCTTGAACTAATATCCATTCCTGTCACTATTTCTTGTTCAATTATTTTCTTCATAGTTTTTATGTTTATATGTCCAACCTTACGATGCCAGTTTACTACTTTTTGTAGTTTTGTTTCTGTCAACAAGCTTTCTTTCATGTATTCCCTCATTTTATCTTCTTTTGTAAGTTTCATGGTGTAAATTCCTCTCTAATTTTTCATTCCTTCTACAACTTTTTTATTTTCTTTCATCATGTATACTTTATTTTTCTCAAATATCAGGGTGTAATGCTAGTTCGCCTCCCCGTGGTGCACCCTGGATAACGTTGTTATCAACGTGAACTAAATGAACTAGCACTAATTGGCGGAGAGATAATCATTTTGATCTCCTGGCTATCTGAAACACATCATCTCTGATATGTTACAAAGAAACAAAGAAAATCGATGTGCAGCTCAACAACACTATTCGAATTATAAGCGGAAACATTCGCTCAACTCCAACACACTAGCTGCCTGTTTTGAGCCACATACCACCCGTGGATATCCGGCGAAGGAATGATCTTCTTCGGGAATACAAGAAACTGATTGACAACCAACAGTTACCCATACATCGCGACATACCTGACCAGGAGAACGGCAGACATCGGTCCAGACACCGAGCAATAATAAATGATGTGTAATGCCATACGCTAAATAAATAAATCCTCCTGTAGTAATAATTTTATTCAACAAACAAAATATTACAAAGTGAAAATAAAATGAACTGTTCGGAGTATATAATAATAGGTAATTCGTGTTCGCTTTTACCCTTGACCATGCTACTATGTATAGAACGAGGTTACATCACTATCGGTGTGGCGTAAGGCGGTTCGAGTGGCGCCATCTTACCATTTATAGCGGAGTCACAGACGTTGGGCGGGGCCTCTAGATGAAGGTGGTACTGTAGATAGAGTTGCATAGCCTAGTAGGGATCGTTCTGCTACAACCTCCCTCTCTAGCTTCGAGATCGTCCCAATGAGAGGCTAGCACACCAAGCAGGACGATTAAGGTTGTTGTTTCTTGGGTCTACCTCGTAATCCTTTCTTCCTTAGGGGTAGATTGGCAGGTGATGCTACTTCCTCCGTGGTCATTGATGGAACTACCTTCCGGGGTCTTCCACGTCTTCTCATTGCTCTTACCGGCACGGGGATCACATCTTCATTCTCATCTCCTTGGTACAGAGAAATAGTGGACGAGTGATGGACGCCTAGAGGTACAGTAGAGTTCTCAAGGTCAGCAAGCTCGTAACTAGTAGGACCGTGTTTGCGAATGATAACGTAAGGTCCATCACGCCGAGGTGCTAGTTTTGACGAGTAACCTTTAGCAGCGCTACTAAGGGTGTGGGTGGTCACCCAAACTTTGTCCCCTGGACTATAACAAGGATCGTTTCGTCGATGCTGATTGATTCGCGTTTGATTCTGGTCTTGGCGCAACTCAGTAGCTTCTTTTGCCAGTTTCAGGGCTTCCGCCAGCTGGAGCAACTTCGGACTTATTTCAGCTACAAAATTTTTTGACTCTACAATAGCACTAAAGTCGTCAGCGATATCTTGTACGGTTCTCAACTCACGTTCAAATGTTAGGTAAGCAGCCGTGTGCCCGGTGCTATCACACCGGGCGCTATTCATTGCGAATCTAATTGCGGCCAAATGTTTGGACCATTCTTGATGGTTATTCCCAACAAGGATGCCAAGTTGTGTTTTTAGATCTCGGTTTTTGCGTTCCAGAGGATTTGCTTCGGGATCATAAACCGGTACAAATGCCTGCTTGATGGCTAGGCAGTAAGTGAGCTTCTGCATGACAGCCGAGATAAACTGAGTCCCATTGTCACTAATTATTTTTCGTGGCAGTCCATATCGCAGAATTACTTCATCTAATAGGGTATGGGCGCAAGTCTCTGCCGTAGCTTCGGTCAGGGTAAATAGTTCAACCCAGCGGCTGGCAACATCTTCAATGATGAAAATCCATCTCTCTCCGTCTTCGGTGGTCGGCAAGGGGCCGAAGAGATCTATGGCTAGCACCTCGAATCTCTGGTTAGTTGCGGTTGTCTGAAATAAACCAGCTGGCTTTAGATTGGAAATTTTGTAACGTTGGCACGGTACACATTTAGCTATATGATAGGCAATATCACGCCCCATTCCTATCCAGTAATACCTTCTTGAAATACGGCTGATCGTCTTGTCGACGCCATAATGTCCAGATGTTGGGGAATCATGGTAAGCGTGAAGGATATTCTTTTTTTCGTTCTCGGGTACCACCATTCGGGCATTTTCGTCATCCTGTTCTTCTACGTATCGGTAGAGTACTCCTTTATTCATAAAATAACCCCTCAGATGACGAAAGTTCAAGAGAGTCTATTATTTGTTTTAGATTGCTGTCAAGTAGCTGTTTATCTCGCACCTGCTTTTCACTATTGCGGGGCAACTCAGCTTCCACTCGGCAGATACATAGTCGAGGATCGCAGTGGTTAGCACATGGTGGTCGAGATAAGAAATCTGCTACTATATTGGTCCTACCAAGAAAATAAAGTACCTTTAAATTATAAGGTTGAAGTTGTAGTGCCCATCGTGCAAGGCGTCCCGTAGGTGTTTTCAATCCTAATAACCACTTCAACGGCTGGTGGTCAGTAATGACAATTGTTTCGGAATTTTCGATATATCCTCGAAATTTCGAGATAGCCCAAACAATTGCTAAGGCTTCTCGCTCCGTAGTCGTATAGTTCCTCTCTGCACTCGTTAATAAGCGACTCGCATACTCAATAGGGTGTTCGGTTGCTCCGTCCCCCTGGACCAAAAATGCACCGATGGCATAGCTACTAGAGTCGGATTTAATAGTGAAGGGTTCACTCTCATCTGCTTGTTTGAGGATTGGAGCAGTTATCAGACAGTTCTTTAATTTGTTATACGCATCTTGCTCGGTTGCTCCCCATTCCCACGGAGTATTCTTCCGAGTCAGATTTGTCAGGGGTTTTGCAATGCTGGCAAAATTTGCAATAAATCGGCGATAATCGACGCAGACCCTAACATCGCCATCTTTCTTTGGTACCACGACGACGACGGAAGTCCACGCTATTTCACTTTCCTCGATTATTCCATTAGCCAACATCTCGTCGAGTTTGTCGCGTAAAATGTTTTGCTTGGTGACATTAAGACGATAAGGCGCACTGGAAATTGGTCCACTAGTGCCTGTGTCTATTCGATGCTCCGCCCGCGTGGTAGGAAGGCCATGTTCCTCAAATAAATTTGGAAATTCCTGCAGTATTGCATTCAGCTGGTTTCGATTAGTCGGGCATAGCGTTGCGGCTTCGTTTGGTTGCAGGGAGACGTCGAAACTAAATAACTCAAGGATTTTTCGCTTGGTGCCTGTTTTCTTTTGTGGCGAGTAAGTGAGAAGTAGGCTGTCACGAAAAATTTCATCTATGTCTTCCGGTGCATACGCGTTACTCGTGTGCTTGATTTTTTTAACATTTGGGAATCTGGTGTCTGGAGCTTCCCATAACTCATCCCGTAAGGGTGACGTGAAAAACTCTAAGAATGGAGATGAAACATCATCATTCTCATCAACGTCCGTGATGTTAAGTTGTATTCTAGGATCTGGTACCTTAGCTGGTTCGCTTTCGATATTTAGAGATTTCTTCGGCTTCTTCGATTCTGCTGATCGATCCCGTGGTCTTTGTATTAGTCCTTGGTACTGTGGTTGAAACTCAAAACGCTCGAAAGGCCGGTCTGCGTAGTACCAGCACCGTTGTCCTAAGTCTAACACGATGCCAACTTTTTCTAGGAAATCTATACCTAATAAGGTTCTGTTGTCCACAGCGTTAGGCAGCACGACAAAGTTGATATTATGAGTTCTACCGCCTAACTCTATAGTAGTAAATGTTGTCAGTAACTCTGTTTGCTTTTGAAGTCCATCAGCGCGTGTGACTCGGGCTGTGGTTTTGGTGAAAGCACAATTCTTGTCTTTTAAAAGTTTGTAGAGGGTGACGCCAGCTACGCTTGTTTAAGCTGCAGTATATATATGTGCTTGGCCCTTAATACGACATATTCTTGCAGGAACTGTTGGGACTTCAGGTGTAGATCTTAAAAGCGTATTTATCGAATAGAAGTGGACAGCTTGGGCATCGACAACTTTGCCGACATTAGTGCAATTGGGGCAATTGCTGCGGAAGTATCCAGCTCTGCCACATCCGTAGCAGTGAAGGTGACCTTTGTCGGTTTTGGTAGCGGTTGATTGTGTAGGCTCCGTATGTGTTGCAGTGGTTTTAGGTTGGTCTTGCTTCTGCCGTTTACGACATTGTTGTATGCTGTGACCTTTAAAATTACAAAACGTGCATCTTAATTTGGTTTTCTTTACCGGTAGCGTATCGGTTGATTCATTGCGTCGTAAAGTAGACGTATCCTTGAGTTCCATTTCTAGATGCTCAACTTGTCTAGCTTTTGTCAGCAAGTCAGTAAACGTAGTGATTTCTCCTCTTGGGAGTTTTCCCCTAAGTCTAATGTGCATAAGACCGTAGATTAGATCAATCTGTGTTTCTTCGGAATGTCTTCCTTGTGGAAGTTTGGAAAGGAGTCCTCGTTTTTGACAAATAAATTCGTCAGTAGGTGTCGAGATTCCTTGAGGGGACTTGAAGATATCTAGGTAAATTTGATATGCAGGAGTTGCCGGAGAGAAAGCGGCACGGATTAATCGAATAGCATTATTCCAGTCTATTGCTTCTCCTTTTATGCCTTGCCACCAAGTAGCTGCAGTGTCAGTAAATAGTAGTGGCAGGCCTTTAATTGCGTCTTGGTCTGTGATTTGTTCCATATCCTAATAGACTGCTATGGTGTTTAGGAAATTGTCGACTGTCTCATGACAACGTGTTCCGTCGAATCGGGCTGTGCATTTGCTCAAACTCCCTTTCTTCCGATTATCTGGTTCTGTCCTTATGCCGGCTATGGCTTGTAGAAGCTGTTGAAATTGCTCCGGAGACATCGCCATGGTTGTTTGGCTTGCAGCAATGCGTTTACTTCGACGCGGAATGTTTGGGGAAATCGGACTGGATAAAGTCAACAGCGAATATTCCTGTCGTTATAACTGGAAAAAGCCGGACTGACGAAATTCCAGTTCGAAAAACCAATCTGTCAAATGTGAGAGTTTCGATGCTACAAGACAAAAAAATGTCGAAGTATTCACGAAACTCTCACTTGCATCCAGGAATCCTTAATTCGTGCTCCACGTCAGGGCGCCAGTGTAGTAATAATTTTATTCAACAAACAAAATATTACAAAGTGAAAATAAAATGAGCTGTTCGGAGTATATAATAATACGTAATCCGTGTTCGCTTTTACCCTTGACCATGCTACTATGTATAGAACGAGGTTACATCACTATCGGTGAGGCGTAAGGCGTAAGGACACCTTTTTTCTGTGTTCTATTCAGTTTTATTTTCACTACTTATGCTTGGCTTGTTTCTATAAAAACAGCAGTTTTCTGTGTGGTTAGTTTTCTTACAAATACTACATCTTTTTAAACTTGTTGTGTTTTGATGGTTTTGATTGTTATTACAATTTTCATTCTGATGTCTTCCATTTTCATGGCAATTTTCATTCCTATATTTGCAAAATCGAGTTATGTGATTGGGTTTCTGACAAATATGGCTTAATTTGTCCCTGCTAGAACACTGGAATGCAACAGATCTTTCTTTTTCTTTGCTTTTGTTTGCATTTTCTTTTGATAATAATCTTGAAATGAGATTTTCTATGGTTTTTTCAGCACGAGGAGTTGACTCCCAAGCAGTCTTAAAAAATCTAAAACTTTCAGGTGGAATGCTTTATATTTTTGAAATCAACATTTCGTCTGTAACGTCTTGCTTTAAGTCTATATGCTAAATTCTGTAGCTTACATGTGTCGATAGGTTGCTGCCCCTTTCATAGCTAAAACAAAACAATTGTCCCAGCAATCTGCACTTTTGATCTTCAATATCCTTTTGAAACAAATCTTTGAGTTTCTTACACATATCTGCAGAGGTAATACAATGCACTAAAACCTTTTTGCCAACAGTAGAGATTATTATTTTTGTATCCAACTTTTTTTATATTTTTTTAATCTCTTTCTTCAGTCAACCTATCAAACGTTTTATTATTATTCACTATATACAGTCCACTAGCTTTAAAATACACAGATGTTTGAAAATTCCACATTTCAAAAGATTCAGAGCTTATCAGTTTTTCAATATTTCCATATCGTCCCAATATCTTTCCCATTTTTATTGTTGTTTTTTAGGTTATTCCTAATTTTTCACCAGAACTTTCACTCATCAAGTGTTTCATTTTATTATTTATTTGCAATGTCCTGGGCCTATAACCTCTTGGTTTTTTATGTTATTTTAATTTTAGTTTTTATTTTATTTTAGCAGAATACACAATTTTTGAACACTTGTTTTATTTTTTTATTACAACTGACTGTGTATTTGAAAAAGTTTAATCATTTTTTGGAAGATCCCGAGTTTTCAGGAAACTATTGATCTTCCAATTGAAGGCACAAATGAGTGTTTGGTTTCCCTGCTAAAATCCGTTGTTTTGTATTCTCCCATGTTTCGATTAACATCTTTGCTCCCAAATTTCACATCCTTATTTGGTTATACCGTGCTGAAGAGGCAAATGAGCCAGACACATGCATGTCCGCGGTAACCACTCTGTTTCAGTAGCCCTTTATTTTGCGTGAATTACCTATGAATCTCTTTGTTATATATATATATATATATATATATATATATATATATATATATATACTGTATTGGTTTCTATATTTATGTATTATTTGAAACTGAAAAATCTTTAAGCATATATAACAACTCTATCAAAGGGTAGGGTTCAATTGTGACATTCAAATTTACTCTAATTATTGGATTAGGAAATTAAAATGAACAAGCTTATGATTTCAAGATTTATTTTTTAATTAGGTATAGAAGATTTTTTAACATAAAATGTGTATACATATGGTATGTATAAATAAATACAATTTTTTAGGACAATTAAAAAGTTTGATTAATTACTCAGCATGAATGCATTCCTCAATTTAGAAATAAAGGCCTAATGAAATTTTAGAGATCTCTAATAAAATATTTTAAAACGGTACCTTCTATTTTCTAAGTTTCTATTCACTTCAACCTAATCTTCACTTTCAATTTCTTTCTGTTCTAGTGTCCAAACTATTATTGACGATTCTTAAATTTAACCGCAACGTCTCAATTTCCTTCCCAGATATATATCCCTTAACTGGATGTACGATTATCTTCTATTTTCTTAGTATTATTATGAAATTGGTTTAAATGTCTTTGTTCATTAAATATAAACGTTTTATATCCTCCTTATTGTCGAAATAAATTACAATATCACTTTCCTCTTTTTTGACGTTTTTTTATATCCGCATGACTTTTTTCTCCTCGATATACAATTATCTTCAAATTCCTATTATTATTATAAAATTGGTTTTCCTTCTGCAGTACTTTAAATATAAACTTTTTGAATCGTCCTTATTGACGAGTTAAATTATACTATCACCAGCTCTTTGACGTTTTTAAATCCCACTGACGTTTTAATAATATTGCCCCACGTTTGGGTGACAAATTATTATATTTCGATGTTTTATTAATTATTTAATAGTTTAATTTATGAATTTATACGATATGAATTTTATATTTGTTGATGTCACAATTTATCAATTCATCAAAAATTGCATAAATTGATCCTGGTTATTTGTAGTTTCCCTACTCTCTTGTCTCCTATTATCTTGTTCTTCCTTATCTTCTCTTGTCATATCTCCTTCTGATTGTTCCCTTCCTTGTTCCAAGTACTGCACCTGAAAATCACCCATACTATGTCTTCTTTCATCTCTTTGTTCCTCAAATCCACTTTCAACTCCTACCTGTTTACCATCCCTTAATGTCATTCTTCTTTCCATGGTCGATACTTAATTTTTTTATATAGTCAATGAATTTGCTGCGTCAAATTATAATATTTTTCTCTATTTATGATAATAACGATAAATATATTTTTGCCCCACTTTGCAGCGTCAATTATAATATATTCTATGTTTTATATTCTTTAATAATATTGCCCCACGTTTGGGTGACAAATTATTATATTTCGATGTTTTATTAATTATTTAATAGTTTAATTTATGAATTTATACGATATGAATTTTATATTTGTTGATGTCACAATTTATGATTGTAACTACACTCTTGTGAATATGCCTTTACCACTGAATATAACCTATTGAAATTTTTGACAGCAGTTGTCAAATTAATATGCCCGGCTCAGATGAATATTAAATTTTATATTGTGAAAGATAAATCAATACACAATCGACTTACTCACTCTTATCTCAGGGAGGGATCAAAGATTTCAAATAATAATTCAAATTTATAAATTTTTAAAGAATTTTCCAAATTACGTATTACGCTATTCCAAATCTAGAGTAACTGTTTGTTCAATATATTACAAGACAATTAAATTATCTTATGACATATATGATTTTACTGTCAGGAAATTAACCAAATGTCACTTATTATATCAAAATTTCTATAGCCTGAAAATTATCGAATACAATGGGAAATGAATATGAAATGAGTACCAAAGAGTGATTGGAATTCAAATTTATATAATATATTATCAAATAACAAATTACAAAAAAATTAGAACTTTTCAAAAATATTATAAACGCAGAAACAAAGAATTTTCTATCAACCTTAAAATTAAGACAACCTATAATTATAAATCTACTCGCTAAATAATTTATCAAAGTTCAAAATGTTTGATTATATACTTGATGTATATCAATGTCAAAATACGCAAATTTCCGTTTAAATTGTCTACTCCAAAATAATCTTCGCTTGACGTTGAATTTTATTTGAGTAACGTTACTGTAATTTCAATCGAATTTATTACCATAAGATGCATCTAATTTTGAAATATTTTTAATAAAGGCCTATTAATTCTCGAAAAATAATGTATATAAACTGGACAGGACTCACCAACTAGGTACTGGTTAACTCGTTCGTATTCTAAACCGTGTTTAGAATTCAGGTACAACTTTCTAAATTAATAATTTAGAAATCGGAAAATCACCCTCACATTATCGATGCAATTCGTTGCGAATTATACACGCACTGGCTTTACAATGCAGGATTTGATGATCTGATAATATTCATATAAATTACTATGATATTTTTCAATAAATTTGAGGCAACTCTTATTTCGATGTTGCCTCGTGGGGATATCAAAATCAACTAACTCAACTTTTCATATAAATAATTCTCCTCACCTTTGGTTACCAAAAAACTCTTTTTTTTTAAAAAAACTACAAACTTACGTTTTCCTATAACAAAGAGAGATTTTCATTCTTTTAGTATAATTGCAATTTTGCTAACAGAGACATCTGTATTCTTATTTTCAAATCGTTATAAAGTATATTCTGCATTAATGTCATCCGAAATTGAAATGTCAAAATTTTTTTTTATTGAAACTTTAAAATTATTGATAATACAGTGTGTATCACTAGTATTACATCCAAATATGCACAATTTTCCTTATTTCAATATTTTCTTTAGAATTTAGATAGATGATATGTATTAATATATATATATATATATATATATATATATATATATATATATATATATATATATAGAAGATGTAGGAATATCGCGTAATATGTTAACAACAACAACAAAGAGATTCATGGGTAATTCACGCAAAAGAAAGGGCTACTGAAACAGAGTGGTAACCGCGGACATGCATGTTTCTGGCTCATTTGCGTCTTCAGCACGGTATAACCAAATAAGTATGTGAAATTTGGGAGCAAAGATGTTAATCGAAACATGGGAAAACACAAAACAACGGATTTCAGCAGGGAAACCAAACGCTCATTTGTGCCTTCAATTGGAAGATCCCGAGTTTTCAGGACAACAACCAAGATCGACACGGAGGCGCATATAGCCCCCCCGCCATGAACCTTCTGACCCATAGTAAATAACAAAGAAGATGTTGGAATATCGCGTGATATGTTAACAACAACAACAAAGAGATTCATGGGTAATTCACGCAAAAGAAAGGGCTACTGAAGCAGAGTGGTAACCGCGGACATGCATGTTTCTGGCTCATTTGCCTCTTCAGCACGGTATAACCAAATAAGGATGTGAAATTTGGGAGCAAAGATGTTAATCGAAACATGGGAAAACACAAAACAACGGATTTCACTCTGTTTCAGTAGCCCTTTCTTTTGCGTGAATTAACCATGAATCTCTTTGTTGTTGTTGTTAACATATCACGCTATATATATATATATATATATATATATATATATTTAATTTAAGTCAATTTTGATTTTATTCAATTAATGCCTCTACGTTTTTATTGTAAAATTTATAATAATAGTTAAGTTTATTTAATTAAATGTATCAACGTTGTGATGTTATTTTGAAAAACAATGTATTATTTAATTTATGATTTTTATGGTTGTTTATGGGCGCCAGAATTGGTTTCGCTTGCCGCTATTTCCAATTCACAAAAAAATATTATATGAGTCAAAAATGTTATAAATTTGTTTTACCTTTTAATCACTGCATCTCAGGGATGAGATTCGGCACTTGACGTTTGCTAGCAACAGAAATCTTATAGGTAGATACCAGAGAAAAATAAGACGAACATAGACAATTGAACGTTTTTCATTAATATGAGAAAATAATGAAAACTTTAAATAAGTTAACAAATTAATATTGCATATTTAGATTCATTAGAATGCTATTATTGCGCAAACTTCGCATAAACGTTTTTCATTAACTATATATATTATTCAACGCAACAAGTAAATTTCGCTTAATTATTCCTACTCTATGTTTTGAATGTACATCCAGAACGCTCAACCTCAACCGTAGATCGTTCTAATGCGACCATCGTATAGTGTTGTTATGTCGTGATGTATTTCAGTTTATAAAATGAAAGCCAAAGTGACGTGTCTAAGATTTATTATTACTGAAATTATTATATGAAATTTAGTAAGTAAGTATTTAATATGCATCTAGTGTTTTGTGTCCTTTATCAGTGGAGATTGAATAGTTTATACTAATATTTAACTAATGAATTGTTACCAGAAATGATTAACCTACATATAAATATATCAGTGAATGTTTTTTATAGGAGAAGTTTTAATATACACGCGGAAATAATGTTCATGGTTAGTTCTTCATAATATGGAATGTGATGCTCTTGGAGAAAAAACGATCAGCTAGGATCGAATAAAAACGAAATCCAGGATGTAGAAATGATGATATATGAATTAATACCACCAACTGAAGTATCTTAATCAATTAAAGATACCTGGATGACCATCGAAGTAATAGTAATAAGGTAATTATAGTTCTTACCAAGTCTAGACGATTTCACAAATGTTTCACTTAATTTTAATTATACGGAAGATATTTTTATTTTATTCACTTTTCAAAATTCTTTTAAACACTTTAGTTAACGTTTTTAAATGATTTGTTCAAGTTATATGGGTTTTTGTAAGAATTTGGAGAGGAAAAATTAAACACGTCCTCCCTCTAATCTATTTTCACGGCGTCTCCCCAAGCTTAAAATCAACAACATTCAGATTTTTTTTTAATTTTGTTTTTCAGAGTTCAACTGTTGATAAACAAACATTGTTTTTCCCAAATCAATACATCCATTATTGCGTTAGTGTAGATAAATTCACTATGTTTTTATGCACTTCGATTGACACTCCGAAACACTCCATACGAACTATTAACAAAACGTTGCTTTTGGCGTTGATCTTTTGACCTTGACGTTTTATACAAATAATTAAAAGTTTATACGATATACGGGGTTTCCGAAAGTGTTTACAAAAATATAAAATTGTGATAATTGAATTTTGTTTGAAAATTTATGTGATGATATATACAGTGGTCACCACAATTATGTATAATATTTCGTTCGACGTAATTTACTTGTTGTTGTTATATTTCTTTATTTTGAAATATACTTTAAAAGAAAATAGATACTAAATTAAATAGCAATCTCTTAAATTGATTTATCGATTGTATACAATAGTTAAATATTTCTTGACACGTTCAATTTATGTCTTTACGGATTATTTCCTTTTTTACTGAATATTTACTACTGAACTACTAAGATTCACACTATCTGTATGATGCTAATTGATTCAATTTATCTGGTAGATATGTTTCACTTTAATATATATATATATATATATATATATATATATATATATATATATATATATATAAATATAAAGTGGAAAGTAGTCTTTTGCTGACTAGTTAGAAACAAAATCGAAAAAAACCAATTTATTTGGGAGAAGCAGCAAAACGAACGTGTACTCTTATAACATTACATTTCCAATATTTCGACAATGAATATTGTCATCATCAGGGAGCTACAATATAATTAAATACTTAAAAGTTTTGAATAAATGAAAAGCCTAACCTTACTTACAATGTTAGCGAGATTGTATGTATTGATGGAAAATATCCAAAACTTCAAGCACATTAATCAACCATAACAGCACAAAAATATGCAAATGAATACCACAAACATACAATTAAAATCTTTGAAAACTTAAAAATGTAAATGCCGGCAAATTGAAGGTCGAGCACGTGCTTCTTAGCAACATTACATACTAATTAAATGGAAGTTAAATGCACTGTCATGTCAAAAATTCGATAATCACTACTAACTGAAAAGTTGTGAGTAACCACTCCAACAAATAAACATATTATTTGCTCATAATATTATTATTATTCAAAAATTAACATTGATCACATATAGACAAACATCAGATTATGAGGCTGATGACTAACAACCTCAATAATCCAAAAAGAGCTAATCAGTTGTTCAATAACAGCTTTCCTTAAAAAAAGATATCCAAACTAATGTGATCTGAACATAATCAAATGAACATTCCTGTACAGCTGTGTAATTCTTATCTAGCATCCGCAAATATGGATAGATTTCGCTGAGATGATTAAGATCAGTTTTTTCATTCATACAATTATTAGATTGAAATATGAATGCCATTTCCAAGAATGTACACTTAGATAACTTTCCCTCCTTAGCCAATACTCTCACTGCCTCGTAGTCCATGTTATGCCCTTCCCTGACAACATGTTCTCCCAGTGCGCACCTCTCTGGATGCAATCAACTATCACTCTTATGTGAGGAAACACGGTGCTTAAGAAGCCTACCAGTCTGGCCAATATATTCAAGATTACAGTTAGAACAAGGAATGCAGTAAACTAATTTGGAAAGATGTAAAAGTAGAGTCTTGTCTTTGACTTTAGGGAACAAAGAATTAATAGTCAGAACTGTTCTATGAGCAATCCTAACATTACCCACCTTGCTGAAGATACGAGTGAGCTTGGGAGTAACCTCAGCAATATAAGGTAACGAGACATATAAGTGATCAGCGGGAGCAACATAAACCATGTTATCAATATTATCATTATTTATACCAACATCCAAATTCTCAACATTAATGATATTATTAAAATTATTATTATTATTTAAGTTATTATTGGAAATATGATCCAAAATATTGTTTTGGACAAGATTATTGTTCTGAGAATGACAGTTGGTGTGCTATACAAAATCTTGTTCAATAAGGTAACAGGATAAGAGTTTTGACAAAAAATGTCATGGAGACATAAGAACCTAAGAATTCTCCATGACATTTTTTGTCAAAACTCTTATCCTGTGTGTGATTTCTGCCAGTAAACAGAATGTTGGGTAACAGAGGCCCCCAGCTGCTATTACCCCCACGCTGCGGGCAATGCCGGCCACTCATACTTTTTTTGAAAAATTCTGTATTTTTTCAATACTTCTTTGTATGTTTCAATTTAACATGCATTTTTTCCCAAACATTTTATGTTTCATTTACATCTACCAATTCTTGTATAAATCATAAAATCTTGTGGATATTCAATACTATCCTTAAGGGGCCGGTATTCTCCCACTCTCCCCTATACAGTGCATCAATACGGAATTCTACGAACATTAAGTATTGAACACGTTTACCTGGAAATTCATTCACTACCCAACCTTTTCTGGACCACCGCCCCCTATAGAAGAGAACCAAAATTTCAACGCCCCCCCCCCCGTCGCTGGTTAGACCAAAGTAGTTAATTTTATTTGAATATCATATGTACCGTCCTAATTGATCTGTATTCAGCTTTAATTTCAGTTAATGTCTAAATTTTATTTTAGAGGAATGATGAAGTAGAAATTTATTAAACGACTACCAAATGTACAATAAAATTGTTTATTAAACTTTTAAATATAAACACAGAATCAATAAGAAATACAATCACAATAGAAATAAGAAATGCAATACAATAAGAAAAACAAAATTAATAATAAAGAAGAAATCAATGAGACGGTTGAGGCTGGTGGAGTGTTACCAGTTTGTTAATATCGGGTTCCAATTTCCTTAACATCAATCGCAGATCGCCACGTTCAGTGCTGTGTAGTCTGTTCCTCTTCTTTGACAGCAAATCAGTTACTGCACTGAATGCACGCTCAGCCATATATGACGAAGGAAATGCAATTAACAACTTCTGTACTATTGTCCACAATCCAGGATAGAGAACTGGTATTGGTTTTTGAAGCCAGAACTCTTGATATCCACGTTTGAATTTTACTTTCAGTTCTTCGTTAGTTGTGAATTCTAATAGCTCTTCTTCCAAATTTGATGAGCCTTCAGTATCTGTGTTTGCGAAAGGATCTATAACCCAACTTGGTATTTCCATGTTTAAAATATCTTGGAAACGCTCTGTAAAATCAACATGAAGAACTTCCAAGTGGTGGCAGTAAGTAAGTAAATCTTCCGGTTTTGCAGACACTGTTGATAATGTGGGAAAATTGTTGTACTCACCTCTGCCAAGGTTTGTTTTGAATATAAGAAGTTTTCCTGCAAAAGCAGCGATGACGTTTTTAGTTTCAATTAAATTTAAATCATCACCTTGCAATTGTAGATTAACTTGATTAAATACTTTAAACAGGTCCGTCAAATAAGCGATGTCATTTTTTGACATAATCAGGTTTTAGCGCAATTGTTCGTTTTCTTCAAGAAATTCCAACACTGAGTCAAATAGATTAAAAAAACGATTCAGACAAACACCTTTAGAGAGCCAACGTACTTCTGTGTGTAGCAGCAAGCGATTGTAGTCTTCATCATTTTCATTGCAAATATTATGAAACACACGGTCATTCAATGAATTGCTCCCAATGATATTGATTGCTTTAATAACGTTATTGAGGGACGCATGCAGACGTTCATTTAATTTTTTTGCAACCAAATGCTGACGGTGAATAATACAATGTACAGCGAGTACATTTGGCACTGCTTTTCTCAAATGTGCTATAAAACACTTATGACGCCCGGTCATTGCTGGAGCACCATCAGTAGCAGCAGAAAAAATATTGCTAATAGGAATTTCTTTCTCTTGAAAACATTCTTGCATGATATTAAATATAGAATGTCCCTTTGTATCAGATTCCAAATTCTTAGCAAATAATAACTCTTGATGAATTTTTTCTTCTTTTATAAATCGTACGTATGATAATAGTAGAGCTTCGTTACTTGGTAGAGTTGATTCATCGAGTTGAATGGAAAATTTGCAAGTCTTTAGGTAATCGCATAATGATATTTCAACGTCATTTGCCATTTCATATAGTCTTCTTTGCACTGAATTATTACTGAGAGGAATTTTTTTAATGATATCGAATGGTGTCTTATGATGGAGAACAGTTTTTAAAATCTCTTCGACTGACGGCAAAATTAATTCCTCGCCAATGGTGTATGGTTTTCCTGACTTTGCGATTAACAATGAAACGTCATATGAGGCTCGTAGCCCATCATCGTCTCGTTTAGAAGACGATGCAAAAAGGTTTGATATAGTTGGCTGTTTTAAATATTATTTTTCGAGTTCTTGAAAATAGAATATATCTTTGTTCTTCTTATCAGGATGCATTTTATGTTAATGCTCTTGTAGCCTAGAAGGTTTCATAGCTTCATTTGAAAAAATTTTTCGGCAAATTAAACACATAGGTAATGATTTGTTTGTAGAAGATTCCGCAAATCCATATTTTAAATATTCAATACTGTATTGTCGGCTTTTCTTTTTTAATTTAGAAGTAGATTCAGCCATTTTCATACAAAAATTCAATTCTCAATAGATTTATAGATAGTAATGTTTATAAAATGACACACCACTAACGATTATTTACTACGGCAGAGCTTATGATTCACGACTATATATCGCGGCCAAGCACATAACACTAACTAACAAATAATTCGTAGAGCTGTTGCTTTTATACGTTTCAGTTCGTGCATGATTCAACTTGTCTGTGTGCGAACATGTCGAAACATGTTACTTTGTATGAACATCGCGCGTTCGCTTATCAACGTGCGGGGACAAGTCATATACTTCTATTCTGAACTAAAAGAAATTATTATAATTATCAGTATTATTATTAATGATAATTTAAAACAGCTTATTAACCCTTATTAAATCATTTTTATTTCACCATTCCTTTTGACTGCTTATTATTTGCTTCTGAATCCGCTACCGGCCCCCTGAAAGGCTGCAGCGCCCACAGGGGGCGGTATCGCCCCCGTTGGGAACCAATGTCTAGGTAAATAGGTTTAATAAGGGAGAATGGTTGATATCTATTTGGTCATTAAGAAGGTTACCCGAATATTTGTTTTTATTTAACACAAGAGCTTCTAAAAGATTTAATTTAAAGGATTCAAGTTCTACAAGTAAAATTTCTAAATTTTGTTTTCTAATAAATGATTTGAATAGTTGGAATCTAATTTTTTGTTGTCATAGCTACTTTGTGTTCTGAAATTCTAGTTTTATCATAGTTATCATTACCACGTTTTAATTTATAAACTCCTGATTTGTTTACTTTTGAAGATGCAGATTTGTCATTTTCAATGAGTTTGGATAAATTGTAATTAGTTTTAAAGCAAATATTCAAGTTTCTAAAAATGATTTAATTTTTAAGGATTATGTTCCAAAGCTTTTAAATTGTTTATTTTTATCAGAAGGAAATACTTGTTATAAAATATGTTTTATTATATTTTTATTTATGATATTGTCAATTAAATTTGGATCGTGATTATTATTAACTGTTAATTGTTTTATGATATTTAGTTCTTTTTTGTAATTATTAGTATTTAATGGAACCGTTAAAAGTCTGTGTATCATACTATTGAAAGCTGCTGGTTTTTGACCGAATGGGTGGATTGAACTATTATGAATTGTAATGTCTGTACGTGATGGTATATGAAATATAGAAAAATCATGAATATGAACATTAGTTCAAAGATAATGAAGTTTTAAACAAATTAAATCGTTTTATTTCAACGTGGTAATTGTTGTTTTCTTGTTTGTTATGATATATCATATTTGTGTTTCACTGTTTCTTTAGATGACCAAGCATGCTCCATTACGAAACTTAAAAAAAACAATCGAAAACTCAATTATCTATTTTGTTTTTTAATAAATTCTTTAATAAAACAATCTTTAAGCCATAACTATTAAACCAATGAAGTTATTGACATTTGGTTTCAACATATTTTATTGCGAATTTAATTTACTTTGCATATCAAATAAAATAATCGAACTTGTTCCATTTAAGATTTTGGAGCCAAATGTGAAAAACAGTTAACGAAAGTAGATAAATAAATAACTGAAGAAATGGAAAATAATAAATTACAAATCTTGGGAAATAGTGAAACCAAGAAAAAAGGAAAAGGATATAGGAAGCTAACGAAAATGAGAAAAATGGCAAAAACATAAGACCGAGGAATAAACAAGAGGAACCAAATCCCCTATCCGATACTTGAAAAGGTAAAAAGAAATGAGAAGAATATATTCTCTAAAAAGATTATACAAAACTAACAGGGACTTTAGTTTTGAAGCGGTAATGTTGGTATCAAGTTTGTGAACGAATACATCATTGATGGCGTGCATTAATTTTTATGATGTATGAATTATACCAGCAAAATAAGGATTTTCAAAATATTGTTGTGCCTATACATCGGTAGTAACGTTCCTTTATTGATTGTAAAAAAATCGTTCACTATTGTTATTCTCGTATATTTAAAAACTTATTGATAAACATACTTGGTGTAAAGTTCAAATCTAGTATCTCTCTGAGGATCTATTCCAGGACATATCCTTCGATCTATGGGATACAATTGATAACTGCCATTGTTGAATTCCATGCTAGGTGGACCTTGAACAAAAACGTATATATTTCTCACGTTAACATGAACATATAATAAAAGTAGACAATCGAAACGGATTTTTGGATATATTGTTGTTAATTTGCTAGGTACTAGATCGCATTCTCAACTTGTTGTTTTGTTTTATAGATTGTCTTAGAAACATAATTAAAGTCGTTTAACCTGGTATATGACACGTGGGGTGTAAAAAATCTCAACACTCAAAGATACATAAACAACTTTCTTAAGAGTAGTACAATGTATATGTGTGCAAGTACAAATCTTGACAAACGGCACTTAGCCATTAGATCTCGACTTGAACACACGCGTCTGAACAAAGAAATATTTTAAAGCGAACTACTTGCGAAGAAAGTTCATATTTATGACAGTTCTGTTTCTATACACAACTGAATATTATTGAAGCGTTTTTAGGAATTCACTCTGATGTCTTTCAACACAAAATATTGTAATGTTTTTCTTATTTATTTAAACAATTAACGGGCGAGATAAACTTTAGATACACGGTATGGCTACTTACTTAATTTATTTATTCATTACACTATTCACTACTTATATACACAGTATATTCACTTAAACTAATTTATATTCACTTATTCACTTGTTTATCTCACGATGCCAAATTATCAACTAAAACTAACTCTTCCTGGTCGGTCCCTTATATATTAGTGCCTTTTCACTAGATAATTCTAGATTGCGGCTTATTCAAAAACAATTGGCTTTCTGGAATTTTCTAGATAAGACTGGTCACAAAAAACAATATCTAGATAAGATAGTCGCAATAGTAAACAATCCCTGCGCGTCCGCCATAATTTTAACTTTCATACCTGGCTTAGACAGAGTCGGATTTAGGGAATATACCAGTGTGCTCTTTCGTAACATTACCCCTCCTTAAATGGCAGTTCCTCCTGGAACTTTTGTGTAGCCGAGACTGGATGTTTGAATCGGCAACTAGCCCCATTTCTACACTATCTGATCTTATGGAAATAGCAGGGCACCGTATTCATCGTATACTGATAACGGGGGTTCTAGCTGCAAATTAATATCTGGACACCGGTATCTCGAAAGATAATTTCTACCATATTCCTGATAACTCGCCAATCCAACTGGTTACTTGCTATCTTAGGCATAGCCAGTTTATTCACGCTGGATTCTAACACATGGTCTCGGAGGTTTCGAAGTGCTTCCCATACATCGCGGTAAGTAGATCGATCTTGAAATTATTCATTTTTAGTTACCACGTAGAAGACGTACCGCGAATTATGTTTCAGTTTCAGTGTCTTGCCAGGGGCTAGAATCTGGTCTTCAAGTCTTTCTAATTGCCCGAACTTCTTTCGAAATACGGTTGCCAACCCTCGTGAATTCTTGATACGGGCGGGGATGTTGTATGCCAGTGAATAATCTCCCGGGAGAGTGAACAAATCTTGCTGTTGTTCCGAAGTGACTCCATATCTAGCTTTCCCGGTACCTCCATACGCGCCCATAAATTCATCGAAGATAGGGTCAGACACATCTCGAATAAGGTTTACTCCTTCCTCTAGGTCATGGTCTCCTTCGAATGGCGCTAGTCGGTTTTGGTGAACTACTTTTGGTTTTCCGTTGGGGATCTTGCTTATGCGATATATAACATCATTGATCCTTTTCTTGATTAAGTATGGACCTTCCCAGGCTTTTTGTAATTTTGGAGAAAATCCTTTTCTCATCGTCGGGTTGTGTAACCATACTTTGTCCTCTTGGAACTTTTGTGTCGCCGAGATTGGATGTTGGAATCGGCAACTGGCCCCATTTCAACACTTTCCGATCTTATGGAAATAGCAGGGTACCGTCTTCATCGGATACTGATAACGGGGGTTGTAGCTGCAAATTAATATCTGGACACCGGTATCTCGAAAGATAATCTCTACCATGTTAGTGTTTTAAATGAAACTCACGGTTTCTAGTTAATTCCACAATATAATAAAAGTTATTGAAAATTCTAAAAAATTGACAATTGTTGTGTGTGTCAGAATGACAGAAATTACATTTAACTTCTGTCATTCTGACGATGATATTGATTTATCGAAACAATTGTCAATTTTTTAGAATTTTCAATAACTTTTATTATATTGTGGAATTAACTAGAAACCGTGAGTTTCATTTAAAACACTAATATGAGCAGATTCCACGAAGTAAGGGTCGAGACAGTTAATTTGTCTACCATGTTCCTGATAACTCGCCAATCCAACTGGTTACTCGCTATCTTAGGCATAGCCAGTTTCTTCACGCTGGATTCTAACACACGGTCTCGGAGGTAGGTAGGTAGATCGATCTTTAAATTCATCTTTAGTTACCACGTAGAAGACGTACCGCGAATTATGTTTCAGTTTCAGTGTCTTGCCAGGGGCTGGAATCTTCTTTCGAAAGACGGTTGCAAACCCTCGTGCGTTCTTAATACGGGCGGGGATGTTGTATGGCAGTGAATAATCTTCCGGGAGAGTGAACAAATCTTGTTGTTGTTCCGAATTGACTCCATATCTAGCTTTCCCGGTACCTCCATACGCGCCCATAAATTCATCGAAGATAGGGTCAGACACATCTCGAATAAGGTTTACTCCTTCCTCTAGGTCATGGTCTCCTTCGAATGGCGCTAGTCGGTTTTGGTGAACTACTCTTGGTTTTCCGTTGGGGATCTTGCTGATGCGATATATAACATCATTGATCCTTTTCTTGATTAAGTATGGACCTTCCCAGGCTTTTTGTAATTTTGGAGAAAATCCTTTTCTCCTCGTCGGGTTGTGTAACCATACTTTGTCCCCTTCTTTAAAACCGCCTTCTGTGGCCTGCGTGTCGTACCGACTTTTCATTCTGTCGCTGGCAACTTGAAGATTGGTTCGAACTAATTCATGAATATCGTCCAGCCTTCTTCTCAATTGGATCACGTAGTCTTCGCCTGCTAAATCTTCTCCAGCGCGACAGCCAAATTCCAGGTCACAAGGAAGCCTCATTACACGTCCAAACAGGATTTTCGCCGGTGTTTCACCCGTGGACTCATTGACGGCAGATCGATAAGCCAATGCGAATAGGGAAAGATACTGGTCTCAATCTCTCTGATGGCTGGATACTACTCTGAACAGGTATTTCCCAATAATCCTGTTCAGTCTCTCGACCATTCCATTTGACTGTGGATGTAATACTGTTGTCCTGGTCTTCTTCATTCCCAGCGTCTCGCAAATCTCCTGGAATAGGTGGCTTTAGAAATTTCTTCCCTGGTCACTGTGGACTTCAATGGCACTCCATATCGGCTGATAAATTCTTTCACCAATACATTCGCGACAGTTGTGGCCTCTTGGTTCGGGATAGCGTGAATTTCCACCCACTTTGTGAAATAATCCATTACAACCAGTATGTATTTGCCACCATTTTCGGTCGTCGGAAATTGACCAGCGATATCTAAAGCAATCCTTTCGAAAGGGCTTCCAACATTGTTCTGTTTCATGGGTGCCTTTCTCTTGCGATGTGGTCCATTACTCGTAGCACAAGTCGTACATTTCTTACACCAGTCCTTCACATCATCGGAGCTGTTCATCCAATAAAACCTCTCACGGATTCGCTGGAGGGTTTTCTTTACTCCCAGATGACCTCCCGATGGACTGTCGTGTAACTTCTTTAGTACTTCAGCTACTCTTGTTTTCGGGATAACTAGCTGTCTCCTCATCTCGGAACCATCATCGTATTCAAGGACTCTTTTCAACAGCCCTTCTTCCAGAACAAGGGAGTCCCACTGCACCCAATACGCCTTGAGTTTCGCTGACACTTCCTGCCAGGTAGGTTGCCGATTTTCTTCCTTCCGCTGCCGAATCTTCTTTAAGCAAGGATCATTCTCCTGATCTTCTCTGTTCCTGGTGGGTGACCATTCTTCATTGACTACTGTAGTTCTTGAAACTGCAACTTCCTCAGATTTCGACTTGTTGCATTGTGAATAGTCTACAGAGCATGAAAGTCTAGGCAAAGAGTTGGCTTTTCGGTGATTCACATCAGCTGGATGTTCACCCTTCTCTGATTTCCCCTGCGACTGGAGTTCTTGGGTTACAGGGGTCTTGGGGCGCTTAGAGGGACTGCATACGTGCTCTAGCTGGCCACACTTCCGGCATTTGATCTTCTTCGGCTTCTTGTCTGCCATTCCTTTCAACCAGTTGACGATCTGGTCAAGTTTGTCATCGTCATCTTCTTCCTGCAAGGTCCTACCTTTGTTGTACCGTGAGCTCTCCGTGGCTGCTTCGAATTTAAGAGGTTCTTGATTTGCAGGAGTCGTAGGACGCTTACACGAATTGCGTGCATGCTCCAGCTCGCCACAATTACAGCACCTGATTTTTTTTGGCTTCTTGTCTACCATACCTTTCAACAAGTTGACGATCAGGTCAAGTGTGTCATCGCCCCCTTCTTCCTGTATGGTCCTACCTTTGTTGTTTCCGGAAGCCATCTTGGCTGCTTCATATTCAAGAGCAGCAGTCAATGCATCGACCAATGTTTTAGGATGGGCTAATCGAAGCGTCTTCTCCATATCATGGTCACATAAGCCGTCAATAAAGGCTTGGAAGCCCAATAATTCCATCATGTTATCTGGTGCTGATGGATAAGCAAATCGAACTAGTCGGGCAATATTCAGTTCATACTCATGAAGGGTTTCGTCACGTTTCCGCCTTCGGTTCTTCAGCTGGAATTTGTACAAATGTTCCAAATGTTCGTGACCGTATCGCAGGTCCAACCTCTTTTTCAGCTGCTCGAAGTCATCCGTTTCTTCCAAAGGTATCGCCTGAAGTACATCTAAGGCATCTCCCCGAAGCGCGATAGTTAAGTTCACTGCCTTGTATATATCGGACCAATAATTCACTCTAGCGGCTTCTTCAAATTGTTTCGCATAATTTTTCCATCGAACGTTGGGGCTTTGACTCGGGTAAAACTGCCAATGTCTTCAAACTTAGGTAGTGTTTCTGGCTTGCAAGGTTTCGTTTGCTCGGTCTTCTTTTCTTCCTCTGGCGTGCCTCGCGTTCTTGAATTGGCAATCTTTTCCTGTAACTCCTTGATTTTCTCGTCTATCGTTGTAATTTTATTCTCGATTTTCTCGTCCATCGTTGACATCTTATTCTCGATTTCAGATTTAAGAGACGAAATTTCATTTTCAACGTCAGCGGCAATGTCGTTTTTCATTAATATCGGCAGATATATCGTTCTTCAAAGTATAAATCTTCTCGTCCATATTAACAGAAACGTCGTTCTTCATAGCAGAAATATCGGTCTCTATAGCCGAAATAATGTTTTTCACATTCGTAGAAATCTTCTCTTCCATGCCAGAAATATCGTTCTTCATAGCAGAAATCTTCTCGTCCATGTTCTCTTCCATCGCAGAAATCTCGTCCAAGTTAGCAGAAATTGACGAGATTAAGGTGGGAGCCTCGTTATTAAATAAAACTGTTTCTGGATCAAAGCCGTCATTTTCCAGTGTCATTTTAAGTCTTTCTACTAATTCACTTTTCTTACCAGACGTTTCCAACTCACGATCTTCCAATTCTGCTCTTAATTCCGCCACTTTTAGATCACATAGTCTCTTGGCCATTTTTACGTAGCAATTTATTTGTATTACCCCACACCTGACACCAATGTAATGTCTTTCTCATTTATTTAAACAATAAACGGGTGGAATAAACTTTAGACACACTGTATGACTACTTACTTAATTTATTTATTCACTAAACTATTTATATACACAGTGTATTCACTTAAACTAATTTGTATAAACACTTAACTAATTTATATTCACTTATTTACTTGTTTATCTCACAATGTCAAATTTTCAACTAAAACTAACTCTTCCTGGTCGGTCCCTTATATATTAGTGCCTTTTTCACTAGATAATTCTAAATTGCGGCTTAATGAAAAACAATTGGCTTTCTTGGATTCTCTAGATAAGACTGGTCACAAAAAACAATGTCTAGATAAGATAGTCACATTCGTAAACAATCCCTGCGCGTCAGCCATAATTTTAACTTTCATACCTGGCTTAGACAGAGTTGGATTTAGGGACTATACCAGTGTGCTGTTTCGTAACAATATTATTTTTGATAATACAGCGATCCAACGAAGATAAGAAGATTCAACTATACAAACGTGCGTTAAAATTAAGCCAGGCATTGAACATAACGGACACAATAAAAGGTAAGTCAAACAATAATACATATTTTTTAGCGCCTGTGGAGAAACAGGAAGCACCGACGATGGACGAATCCAAATGTCCCTGGAGAGGAAGAAAAAGAAAATAGAGCTGGAACAAGAGAATCTAGAGTTGAAAAACCAACTCACTGTTGCTTTAGCCACGATTGAAAGATTCGAAAGAACGCTCAACCAGCAGTCAGTCAACCTATTGGAAACAAGAAAGGACCACCATGAAATAAGAAAGGAACTCTCCGAATCAAGGAAAGAAGCGAGGCAATTTCAAGATGAAATTAGGGAGTTCCAGGTTCAATTGATGAGTCAATCAAACGAAAAAGAAATAAACAGAAGCCCGAGAGAAAGAAAAAAGGTGCCAACACCATACCGAAAGATTCAAAAATCAAAAGAGAAGTCAGCAGGACCAAGGAGTCCAAAGGAATAAACCGAAGCTATGGACACCGCCACCGAGGAAGGTTTCTCTATACCCAACAGGAAAATACAGCGACAGCAAAGAGCAGAGAGGAGAATGGAAGCAAAAGCCCCGCCTCAACCAGTAGAAAAGACAACGCAACCAGCGCAACCAAGAACTAGGAGGCCACCACCAGTCATAATCAAGACGATGAAGAAGAGAAATTAAATTTGGGAGAGTAGCCCAATCAAGAGAAAACAACATTCAATGAAAGATAAAGGATTAAGGTCACCCTAGAAAACATAAGTAGACTACAGGAGACTGACAAAGAACCTGTAAGAATTAGAAGGCCAATGTGTGAACTGGTACACCATCATCGATCCCGAATAGAACGTGGCGAATACCGTCATCAAAGGGACTCTCCTCTGGCGAGGACATAAGAGACATCGAATAATACCTCCAAGGACAGAGAATCTAGGTCAAAAATATCACGCAATTTTCTCTCCAGATTCAGAGAAAAAGAAGACTTCCAATCTTCATCGTAGGTTTCAACAAAGAGGACCTGTGAAAAATGTAGAAAGTGGAGTTCATTCTCAGCGCGAAGGTGACGCAAGAAAACCATAGAACACGCAACGGGCCAACGCAGTGTTACAACGGCCAAGGCTACCACCATGGGCAATCGACCTGCCACATGAACACAAGATGTGTCAGATGCGGAGGAATCCGCCGATCCAGGAACTGCGAAAGACCGAAGAACAGTCCTGAAATCTGCACCAACTGCGAGGGAGAACATACGGCCAACTACAGAGGGTGTCCCAAAGTATCCAAGAGAAAGACGACAACGCCTAACAGAAGCCACTACTAAAGAGCTTCAATCATTTGAAATGTGGCTGTACAGACGAATCCTCAAAACACAGTGGACAGTTTACATAACGAACAAAGAAGTGCTCAAAAGAATGAATACAGAACTGACAATTATGAACACCATCAAGAGCCGAAAACTCGAATATCTGGGACACGTCATGAGAAATCAATACCGATACTCTTTACTGAAATCCATAATACAAGGAAAAGTCAAAGGAAAAAGAGGACACGGTAGTAGAAGAATCTCATGGCTGCGGAATCCGCGAATTTGGTTGGGAAAACCTCAACTGAATTGTTTCGAGCAGCCACAAACAAAGTCATGATTGCAAATATGATTGCCAACATCCGAAAGGGATAGGTAGCTGAAGAAGAAGAACAGTCCAAAAGATATAGTTGATCCATTAGTTGTTCCAATTTCTGGAACTTTGAACACATCACGTATGACAACTGATATACAAGCGTCGACCTTTCTCAAAACATATTAAAAAAGCACAAACTAACAGTAGTCGGAACGATTTGTATGAACAAAGCATATATTCGTCCACAATACTTAGAAACTCGTAATAAAGAGCAATATTCCAGTCCGTTTAGTCTACAAAAAGGACTTGACATCCCTTTCCCATTTTTCAAAACCTCGAAAAGTTACATTACTTTTGTCGTCTTTACATCATGATGCTACGGTTCATGACTCGGAGAAAAAGCTACCGGAAGTTATCGTATTCTACAGTTTTAGCAAGTAGTTGATGAAATCTCCTCAAATTATAGTATTGCTCGCATTAGTAGACGCTGGCTTCTAACTAACTATTTTCCGTTCATTACAGAAGACAGCTTCAATCAATAGTCAGATTATTTTTAGGGAAAACAATAATGGTAACAACATTACAAGAAGACTTTTTATAAAATAATTAGGCATGCAGTTAGTAAAAAAAATATTTGCGCAGCTTTAGGCGAACCTTCTGAGCTAAAACGCTTCGGCCAAATCAACAACAAAGATGTACAAAATGCCCCAGAGCTCGAGGTAGAAAGATAAAAAATGTGTGTAAAGCTTGCAGTAATTTCATATGTCTGGAACGCATTCTTGTACTGTGCAAAATAGTGTTTTCTTTTGTGAAAACTTATTTTTGATAGAAGTGTCATTTTTTAGGTACAATTCAATATTCTCGATTAAACATGTATTAATGAAAAGAATAAAGTTATTTTTCAATAAATTTTTGTTTAATTTGAGAAAACCGACTGAAATAAAAACTAATATGAGATAAAGCTGTGTAAGTTATACAAATATATAAATACATAAATTAGCTAATAGCTTAAATTCTATTATTAGCTGTCGGTACATATGAAACAAATCCACCAGTCAGATGCCGTGTTAAACAATGGGGTAATATTATTACAATCTTATCAAAAAATTAATTTATAAAAAAGTACGTGCATTCCGTGTTCATTTAAATACTGCACCATGGCCGTCGATTGTTTTATGGGAAAACTGGTGATGTGAAAAAGAAGAATCCTGGTTCGAAAACATCGTGGGTTTTCTTCTCGGTCTTTGAGGCGGACCTTTTTTTGAGTGGAGTGTATGAGATAGTTGAGCATTAACTTAATCAAATGAATTTGAATATGGAAAAATCAAAAACGGCTCATAAATGGGTCATTATTCACTAGACGTTGATTTCTTAATAAAATATGTCCCCAGTTTATAAAAAATTGTCTAAAGCTTAATATTACCTGGTAATGAAGTCAGTGCACAAATTCCTGACATAAGAAGTTGCAAAACCATATTTTTGTTCGTCTTATTCAACCTGTAACATAAAAAATCATATTTTTCGAATTGGATAGTTTTTTTATATATAGATATTAAAATTTTATTTCACGTAAGGCTAGTACACACTAGTAGACCACGTTGCACGATTTTTCTGTAGAGCGCCTCTAGACCAGAAGACGCCATAGATTTTCGGAATTTCACCCGGCTGACGCCAAATTATTTTAAAGAAAAGCTTTTTATGGTTGGAGGAGACTGTCAAGCTTCCCTATTCCAATTTTGAAGGCAAACAATTTCAATAACTGGTGGTTCAGAATTGAGATAATTCTGAGATGAGAACTATGCGAGGAAATTTTGGAAACAGAGCTGAGTAAAACGGCAACTGAAGCAGAAAAGGACAGGTATAAGAAATACACAAAAGCTCAATCAATCATAGTGCCGGGAATGTCTGATAAACATTTGCACATTGTCAAAGACTGCAAAAGTGCAAAACAACAAGTTGAAGCTCTAAAAGCTGCATTTGCCAGGTCGAGTTCCTTTACCAAACTACTTGTGGCAGGCTCATAAATCTAAAGTTAGAATCTCGGGAAAAATTAGGAAACCATTTTGCGAAGTTTGACTCAGTCATGCGAGAGCTAATAGAACATGGAACTGTTTTAGTTGAAAGTGATAGAGTATGCCAATTGTTTTTGACATTACCACCAAAATATGCCACAATCCTAACAGCTATAGAAACAGTTGATAAGTTGACCATGGATTATGCAAAAACTAGATTACTAAATGACGAACTAAAAATACTGTCACAGAAGTGTCCAAAGTATGACAGTGAGACAAGTTTCAAGGCAACTGATAATAGAAGATGCTACAGATGTGGAGGTATAGATCATTTTATTGGGAAATGTTCTAAAAATACTAGAGGCCGAGGTAGAGGAAGTCCTTGATATCGAGGTACTAGAAGTAGAGGATACAGTCAACATAATCAGCAACGGACAAATAACGCCGATGAGAAACAAAATGAAACTGAAATACAGTTATACCACCGAATAATAATTCGGTGGTTATAAGCAGCAAATATATGTAACCACTTTGTGGACGAAGATATTGAGAAAAACATGACGAAATAATAACTGTACCGGAGTATGTAACAATCCAGATAGCAAATGGTGAAAATTTGAAAACTAATACGAAAGGGACCTTGAAGTTTGAATGCCAAGGACAAGAGGTGTCAGTTGAAGCCTTAATAGTACCTAATATGCAACATAACCTACTTTCTTCATAAAAAATAACAGAAAAGGGACGCAAGCTGATCATGGAGAAACATAAAATGAAGATAAAAGGAGGAAATGTCCTTCTGAATTGTCAGCACTCAAAAGGATCGTATATTTTAACAGCTGACAATGTAGTGAATGAGGAAATACCTGGAAATAAAGGTGAATATTGTACAATAGTAATTGATCTGTGGCAATCCCAGTAGAGAAGTTTAGACACAGTTTGACTTACCAAATTTGGACAAAGTGTGATCAAAATGTATCGAAAGCAAGGGTAACAGATTACCATTCAAGCAGTTTGAGAGGAAAACCAAAAATATTCGTGATTTAATATAATAATAGGAGATTTTGATGAGTCGAAATATTTTCAAACAATAACTGATAATCATTTTGTTGTCAAAACATTAAAAACAAAGGACGAGGCAGAATCTACTGGAGTATGTACAAGAAATTGAAAGATAAAAGAATGTCAAAGTAAAAGCTATGAGACTCGACAATGGTGGAGAAAATATTTCAAACAATTTCAAAGCATATTGTCTGAAACCTAACCTAACCTAACCTAACCTAACTTTAGAGTACACAATCCCTTACACTCCGCAAGAAAATGGCAAAACAGAGAGAATGAACAAAACCCTGCTAAATAAAATAAGAACAAAACTATTAAACTCAATAGTTCCAAAAGAATTATGGTTCGAATTATGAACTGAATCGATTAACTATCAAAAGACTACCTAAAGGTTTTATGGAAAAAGTGACATGGGTAAAATAAAAGTATTAGGAAGTCGTGCATGGTTCACAGTATTACCAAAGCCAAACAAACTAGACATATGAGCAGAAAAAGGAGTACTCGTAGGATATTGACAAAGAAAGTATACATGAGAACGAGGGAGAAAATGAAGACTCATCAAATTTTGAAAGCTCTTCACGTATGAGTGGTGAAAATGAAGACAATGTATCTTACAATCAACGAGAATCTACTGTGACAAAATCCGGTAGAACTGTGAGACTACCTCTAAATCTAGAAGATTATTAAATATACACTGCCTGCTGTTTGCTGAGCAAAGTAGACCAGAACTCAAAAACTTATAAGGAAGCAAGTACAATGTCGGATTGGCAGCAAGCAATAGATAAAAAGTTAATCTCTCGCCAAAAACTAGAAACTTGGAAATCTGCAAGACTGCCAGTGGGTCAGAGTGCTATCGATAGCAGGTGGATAATCAAAATTAAAGAAGTTGTAACAACGAAACCCCGATTGGTTGCAAAAGGTTTTCAAGTACCTTATAACACTGCAGATGAATAAAGCTACGTTCCAGTCTGTAGATTATCAACAATACGAGCCCAACAGATTAACCAACAGCATTTTTGAATGGGGCTATGGACACTAAAGTTTTCATAAAGACACCGGAAGGTTTAAAAACAGATTCAAAATATCTAAAACTTAATCGAGCACTATATGAATGGAATGTTGGAACATCAAAGTCAACCAAGTCATGAAACAACTAAATTTTAAACGCTCTTAGTACGATTATTGTTTGTACACAAAAGATTATATTTATCTGGTCTTATTTGTGGACGATGGGCGGATTACAGAACTAGTAAACCAAGTTCAAGAACTAGTAAGAGATTTGCGCAATGAATTTAACATCAAAGAGATGACAGAAGTAAAAACGTTTCTGGGTTTGTAATTCAGTAAAAACGAAAAAGGTGTAAAAATCTCACCAACGAGATTGATAACAGGGATAATCGAGGAATTTTCAAAGGCCGAAACAAAAAAAGTAGCTACACCAATGGAAGCTAATTTTTAAGGCAATGAAGAAGAATCTACAATGATAACCGAAGATTAGTATGCAGTTTAATGTACCTTTATTTAGTAAGCAGGCCAGACATTTCTTACAGTGCCGCTTACTTGAGTAGATTTTTGGACAATCAAGAAAAAATATACGGGATGCTGCTAAGCGAATCTAAATCATACCAGCGAAAATGGTCTTCAAGAAGGTGAACATGTAGGAGTTAATGGCCTTGTTGTTCAATCATCGAAGGAAAATGAATATATCTGGTATTGCTTCACAAGAACTTATCAAACTTAAAGGTATATTAAGTGAATTCAAAGTTTATGAATCAGTTGTATTGAAAATTGATAATTTATGTGCTATTTCACTAATTCTAATCTTTGAAAATTCAAATCGGTCCAAACATATCGACATAAAATATAATTTTATATAAGACTTGTGTCTGAGAAAAGAAATTATGTTGCAATATATTCCAATAAATGAACAAGTATCCGATATGGATACAAAACCGTTGAATAAAGAAAAAAATTTGATATGTAGGTTAGATGTCCTAGGAATGTTTGTTATTCAACAATTCAAATGTTTATTTTTAATTTTACATTTAAATTGAGAAGGGGTGATAGAAAATTCAGTATTCAATGTTTACTATTGATTACGCCCTTTCTGTTTACTATACCATAACTGTCTTTAGTTGTAACCAAGTGGTAGGAATCTGAAATTATTTATTTTGACGGTCATATAATGGAACGGAACTGTAAGAAATATATGACAAAATGACAAGAGTGATACAATGAATAAGAACGTGTCATGTTTCATGTATTGAATTGTACTGTTACGTTTTGTATAATAAAATAGTTTCAAAAAACGATTATACAAGTTGTCGTTATTACAAACAATATCTAAGAGAGAGATATTTTGAATTCAGTTTGACAGTTACTCTCAACATCAATCAAAATTTTAACAAATTAACTTGAAAATATTTCTGCACATTTTTTAATAACAGGTTTTATACTCGCTTTATGATGTGCATCAATTTTTATAATGTAAGGGGAGCCTATAGGAGGACAAATATTTTTAGTGGTCAAATTTTAACATTGAAAATATTTTTATTATATTAATTATCCAAAATTGTACTCACCTTCAAATCAATATTTGTTACAAAGACTATTTTTCAATTATTAGGAGATATTTCGTAGTATAATACCTCTAAAGAAATTAGTACAAAAAATTCAAATTCTCTTATTTATTACTGGGATTCATGAATATTCTGTAAGATAGGTAAATTGCTGACCTTGTTTTTCAGCTTAGCAATACATCAAATACTGTATAAATACATTATTAGCAAAATAAACATGAAGATAAAAAAATCCAGACACAGGTCGATTTTGAATTTTAATTTACTATGTTTTAGAAGTAGCTGATTGCAGTTGTTTGTTAATTAACAAATGACAATAATAATAAAGAGGAAAAAACTTTTTGATGCAACTGAAATTGCGACAAGTGCTGAGGATTTCACCAATTTTCAGAATATCGTCGAATTATTGCTCGCCAAAACTAGCCAATTTGGTACCAGAGAGAGAGAGACATAAGGTTTAATTGTTATGAAACATATTTACAGTTCTATGGACAAAGCGACATCATTTAAAAATAGATAAAAATATAAAAAATACTGCCTATACTAACAATACAAAACATAATATATAAAATACAAATTTAAATTATAACGAGGAAAACCTACAAACCCTCACAGTGCTCGTTATAGGTATGCGGGTTGTCTCACGTGGTACAACCCGTGCTCGCCAGTCGACTAGCTTCGAGTCGAAGAAGGGGTGGATTCTTCAAAAAAAATTATTGAGTATACAAAAAGGGCGCCAGAGAAGTTTTGGTAAGCACCCAAGACTTCCTAAGTTAGCCCACAACTCCTCAGTGGGTTAACAACACTCACTACACACTCCAAAGGTTAAACTGATAGGTAAATTATCATCAATAAATAAAAGTCAGCAAATACACCCTGATTGAAATTTTAATTAATCTTGGTGGACCAAAGGTCTCTTTTCAAAATATATGATACAATATCACTACCAAAAGAAAAATATTATAAGTAACGTCTGAGCTCAGCTGAAGGCTGTAATCTCAGGGTGCAGTAGAGCTGAGGGCCCCAAACTACACCGAAGTCTCAATCCAAGGATTCTAGAGAATCGAGCAAATTGTTCATGTACAATATTCCAAAAAATACAACGATAATATATATATATATATATATATATATATATATATATATATATATATATATATATATATATGTCAAAACACCAATGTATGGTTACAAGGGTTCACACTTCCGCAATTTATACCAGTATCAATATGAATGTAATAATTGCAAAAGCCAGAAATTTAAATTACAACGAGTTTAGCGTTGCTGGAGAATATACAACTCAAAATTATATACGGCGCAAAATTATATACAAGAAACCATTAGAAATAGGAAAAAAACTACTAAATACCGCTATACTAGGTACGTACCAAGTGTTCCAGCGTATCTTAATCTATGAGCAAGATTTCAAAAATATTTTAAATACAAAATTCAAGGATAAACGAGATTACAGTAATCGCCGCAAGAAAAAAAATAAATAAAACTTAATATAAAAAAAACGGTAATATGTGAAGCAATAGATGCGAATTTACTACTGAGTTTGAGAAATAAGAAAAGGAAAACTGTTAACCTTTCCTTTCCCGGCACCAGAACAGGAACTGAGATTTCTCCAGATTAATCCAGGCCTCCTGGAACTGGTCTCACCGACCCATTAAATTCCAATCAGCGTTTTAATGTCCATATACTAAAACCCCCCTTTTTATTGAATCCTACCAGCTAACGCCGTCTACGGGAATTTTTCCACGTGGTTTCATAAATCTACCAATTCTACTGGAATCCTTTGGTCATCGGCACCCCCCTGGTTCAGTATATTATTGGGTCAGACCTTCGATTTGTTAAATCGAGCGATATTTTCTTCCCCTACGTAGAATTTATCAGGCTTTCCGTGAAATAACGTTATGGCTCCCAGAGCACATGCAAATATCTCTTGTTGAAATGATGTGTATTCACCTTGACGGCAATTGGAGGACTGAAATTTTTAACTCGGTTCCGACAGCGCTGTGACTTCTCTCAGTCGACAGGTTAGCCAAATTAAATTTACGACGGCTCGGCGAATTTTTCGCGTTACAGATTCCCCCCCTTTCGTCAAAGAAAATTAACCCGGAAAGGTTAATTTTCATCGTCAGGCGGTTGCGTAGAGTATGGTTTCAAGTCCTTGCAGTGCCATACTCCTGCCGTAGCTCCATCCTTATCGTGCAACTCATACGTCCACGGAGATACCCTCTTAGCTATCGAGTAGGGCCCTATATACTTAGGCGCTAGCTTACGCGTGTAATACCTCGCAGCATCCGAAAGGACAAAATTCCTCTTCCACACTAAATCGTGCGGGAGATACTCAACATGCCTACGCCGCAGATTATGGCTGTCACAAGCCTTCTGATTGGCATCCTCTAACCGTTTCCTGATGTCAGCGAACAATTTCCTAAAACTCTCATTACGACTACTCTCGGGAGTTCTCACACTATCTCCCAGATCTAAATCTGAATTATCAACATAATCGGCACCAGACAACAGCATAGACCTACCAAAATTAGCGAAATATGGTGTTACCTTCGTGACTTCATGAGTAGATGTTCTAATCGCACATCCTATCTGAGCGAGATGCTCGTCCCAACAACGATGATTATCCGAGACATAGGAAGCCATCATAGTCTTAATCACACGGTTAACTCTTTCACACGGGTTAGCCCTTGGATGATAATTGGCATTCAGCTTGATACGACAGCTATATCGGGAAGCTAAACTTCGGAAAAGATTACTACGATATTGGGGACCATTATCACACAAAATCACCTTGGGTACCCCATATACAAGAAATACTTCATCTTCAATCTTACGAGCAACGGCCGCTGCAGACGCTGTTCTAAGTGGGTATATCAGCACATACTTGGTCAAATAATCCGTAACGACAAGGATGAAAGAATGACCTCGTTTCGACCTAGGAAGAGGCCCCATCAGATCTGTGCAAATCATTTCCCACGGCCTGCTAGGCTTTGGATGAGACGCCATCTTATCAACAGGTTTACCTTGTGACACCTTATGCGCCGCACACACCTCACAACGATTAACATACCTAGCGACGTCAACCCTCATTTTCGGTCAGTAAAAACGCTCAGCTACTCTGTGGAAGGTTTTAAAAATACCCGTATGTCCAGATGTGGGAGGGACATGGGCTTCCATGATTATACGCGACCTACCAGCCTTGGGAACTACCAGTTTCCAAGATTCACCAGGCGACAGCGGTTGTGTGTACTTATTGACAACATGTTTGAAGAGGAGATTATCCTTCACACGCCAATCCGGAAATTTAAGGGGATTACTAGCGACATTCTTCACCATCTTACAATACCACTTATCATTGGTTGTATCAAACAGAGGGGGCGGTACCTCTTCAGATGAAACCTCCACAGACACCTCATCGACCACAGGGACGGACCGAGAAAGAGCATCTGGTACTACGTGTTCACGACTTTTGCGATGTATAATTTGGAAGTTATACTGTTGCATTTTGACTGCCCATCGGGCTAGACGACCCTTCGGACTCTGCAACTTCTGTAGCCACAGTAGGCTATAGTGATCCGTAATGACGGTAAAAGAAACACCCTCTAAATAAGGCCGAAGTTGTTCAAGTGCCCAAACCACAGCGAGACATTCGCGTTCAGTGGTTGAAAAATTCCGTTCTTGGCGAGTAAGAGATCTACTTAAATAGCAAATAACCTTGTCACCATCCTCGTGAGGCTGACTCAACACAACCCCTAAACCATAACCACTACTATCGGTCTGTACAACAAAGGGTTTATTAAAATCGGGGCACGTAAGAATCGGCGCAGAAACCAAACATTCCTTAACACGACGAAACGAAGACTCACATTCAGAAGACCACACAAAAGGACGATTTTTCCTCAGAAGACCCGTAATGGGGACCATGATGGTTGAAAAATTAGGTATAAATCTCCGGTACCAGGAGAAGGTTCCAGCCACACGACGAACTTCCGTAATATTACGAGGAGTCGGTAACTCCAATATTGCCTTCACCTTATCCGGATCCACATGCAACCCAAAACGATCAACTACATACCCAAGATACTTCATTTCAGGACGGCAGAACTGACACTTATCCACGCTAACAGTAATTTTAGCATCCGCTAACCTCTTAAAAACCTCTTCGAGTACCCGTACATGTTCTTCGAAAGTTTGCGTACAAATAACCACGTCGTCAAGATAGACAAAAACATGCGGTTCAAGATCATGGCCTAAAACATTGTCGATAAGTCTCTGCCAGGTAGCTGGGGCATTAGGTAAACCAAATGGTAGTCGTTTGAACTGGAATAGACCCCTATTAGGTACCGTAAAAGCAGTGTATTGCCTTGAAGATTCGGCTACCGGAACTTGCCAATAAGCGGACTTGACATCTAAACTAGACAAATATTTAGCCTCACGCAACTTCTCTAAAGTATCCGTTACCAGGGGAAGAGGGTAACTATCTCGAACAGTGACAGCATTCAACTTCCTGTAATCAACGCAAAATCGATAGGAATCATCCTTCTTTTGACCAGCAAAATTGGAGAAGCCCACGGACTATTGCTGGGTTCTACAACACCTAACTGCAGCATCTCATCCAATTCAGCATCAATATGCCTCTGTACAATGGGATTGACCCTATAATATCGCTGCTTGATGGGGGGACTAGAAGTTACTATCACGTGTTCTACTCTATCGGTACACCCTAGACCTTTTCCCATAATTTCCATATTCCTATCAATCACCGCTTGAAGTCTCTGCTGTTCCAAAGGAGTGAGTACTGTTCTAGACGACACATGTTTCACACTATTTATCAACACAGGATCTGCCGAAAAATGCCACTCGTCATGGCGAAGATCTGGGACGACGCCCATCAAATTCCAAAAATCTACACCAAGGATCAAAATATGAGTTAATTCAGGGACAACCAGAGCCTCAATCAACCGCATACGACCCCTCAAAACCACGGGCAACACTACGGTTCCAATACTCTGTAACACATTACCATTTGCCACTGTACAATTATTCGTCCTACTTTTATCCAAAGTCAACCCTAAACAAGAAATCAACTCATATCCCTTACCTCCTAAAACAGTTCTTGAAGCGCCCGAATCCAAAAGACCTAACAAAGTTTTCCCTAGGATATCTATCTTAAGATAAGGACGTTCATCATTCGCAGCGTGATCCAGTACGTAATCTATGGCGACACGGAAATCATCGACCGGGGGGTTTTCACTGACGCACTCTACCCGATCATTCAAGCACGTCTTGGTTCGTTTACGCTGGCTAATTCTGGAAAAGCAATCAGGACAAGTCCTAACCGTGAATCCTTCTTTCTTACATCTAAAGCAAAATTTCCTAATACTACGACACGCTACGGCCCGATGACCTGGCTGCTTACAACGGAAACAAACGAGCTCATGAACTCTAGGAATTGGTGGCGAAGTAGGGAGGATTAGAGTTCCAACCTCAGACACAGGTTCCACATGCGATGACACATAAGCTAGGTCTGGCGCCATACAATTTAGTTCCCTCGATGGTACACTGTAATTCTCGATAGCCGATTTCCTAGCCTCCAATTTACGACCCAAAGTCAATAACTCACGCACGCTATTAATTTCCATAAGTCCAAGATGATGTTGGTAGTAAGGCGTAATATTCCTTAACAATATTTTAAGTTTAGTTTCCTCCGAAATGGGACAAGTCAACCTTTTAAAATAACCATACATCACAGCCAAGTAAATTCCCATACTTTCATCAGGACCCTGAGTTCTACTCTTAATTTCGTCGAACAGTTTTTCGTTGTAATCTACTGATAAATACTCTTCCCGTAATTGATCCACGAATTCATCCCAAGAATTGACTTCTTCTCTATAAGCTAAATAAAACTGATAAGCCCTACCAGAAAATAAATCGATACCACTAGCTAACAAAATTTCCTTATCTACATTACGTGAAACTCGATACTCTTCCACTTTTTCCAGAAAGCTCGATAGTGAAATACCTTTGGGATCTCCAGAAAACACTAAACCCCACTTACTAGGCAAGATCGTCTTAATACTAGACAAGTTCCTCGACGCATTACCAGGATTAGGAAGTGGTCTGATTTCATTGAGAGTCGATCTACGGATTGTTGACAAATGTGCAAAAGACGGCCCAGGTTGAGAAAGAATTTCTAACTGGGGGGGTTGAGATTGACGAGAACGCTCATGTCTAGAAGCCTTACTTCCCAATGATTCGAATAAAGAGAGAGCTTTAGCCATTAGTTCATCTACTTTCGCCCTTTGTCGAACACCAGCATCACCTGCTTCGAAATTAGTCGCACGTTCCAACCGACCTATGACATGCACCAACTGACTCTGTAATTTCTGGAAATTATCACTCATACGAGTTTCATTGAACTCTCCTACACCGGGCTCAATCTGATCTAACTTATTCTCAACTGCACTCAAGTCTTCGGCAGCTGTATACGGATACTCTGGCGGATCTATACTATCATCTTCCTTCTCTACCTGCAACGCTAAAGTTAAACTACGCCGCATCTCAGACACCGTGCCACTTGCAATACCCCGTATTGTCAACTCATACACAAGCTCATCCTGAACCAACCGATTAACTACAAACCTACGAGACATTTCTTCTTTTTAAGTTTAATCTGACAAGCAATCCAGGCAACAAACCAATTTCCAACCTAGCGGAACAATAATTCTTCACCGACACACCTGTACCTCAAATGGCCTCCCTCCAACTGAAACCTAATAAGGAATTTAAAACCCAAATCCAGATACCGAATGTCCAAAAGTCCCTATTTGTCCAAACAATATCTCCAACCCACAGAGTTTCCACGAAGTGTACTTCTCGAACCAACGCAACGTTCCTTCCTCAAAAGCGATTCCAAAATACAGGAGTCCACAAGCCCAAGGCACCACTTCCAAAACACCGATCCGCTAAGGTTCGAACCCACAATGCAGCCTACAATCGTCGAAAGTCAAATAAACTTACCATAAAGCAAAGTATTTACGAATTCAGTTACTGTTCTGATACTAAAATTTATACACAGTGTGACCCAATATGTAACTCACCTTTTAAATTTACAATATCTATAAATTACAAATATTATACAATAGATAATCAAATAAGATTTTCAAAATTACAATTTTTATTGAAACAATAATATCGATATCAGAAATCTTCTTATTCACTTGCTACCTGAAAAAGAAGAAAAAAAAAACAAAACGCATCAAACAATGAACAATCTGTCCGTTTCCTGTATTAAAACTTCAATTGAATATTTAACACTGCTTAACAAAATTAGGTGAATTGTTTACCACTTACGCCCCATAAAACAATTCCCTTCAAGACCTCAAACCCCAGATTTACTACAAACACTTAAATCTGGCACTATCAATAACTAATTAAGAGAAATTATTTCCGGGTTACGCCCACAATTGAAACAATTACCTTCAAAGTTAAGCAATCCCCAGATTTACTATAAAAAGCCCAATTAAATCTGGTGCAATAGATTACAAGAGATACAATAACTGAAGTTAAATCTACAATGACTAGGTTTCTAAGAAAAAGTTGAAAATTTATCAAAGTTTTAAAAAAAAGATAAAATCTACAATATTGAATTTTTCAAAATTCCAATAATCAATCAGTATGAAAAGAAAATAAATGTTGCCCACGAACCAATAAACTGTTGTCTGATTTCTACCATAAAATTTTCAGTTTGATATATATTATAATCTCACAGAATAAGGTAAGTTGTTTACAAATTACGTCCAATAAAACAATTCCCTTCGAATTGAACACTACCCCAGATTTACTAAAAACACTTAAATCTGGCACAATCAAAACATATTAAGGGAAATTATTTCCAGGTACGCCCCAATAAAACAATTACACTTAAATCTGGTGCTAAAAATAAACTGAGAATAAATCTGCAAATTTAACTTATCAAACGTTCAAGTTTAATCAAATGGCTACAACTGAAATTTTGATTTTTAAAGTTTAAGTTTAATCAAAGATGCTAAAAAAAATTTAATTTCAAAAGTTTAAGTTTAAATTACAGGATATGTATTGCTGACAATAAAAAATAAATACTAACGGCCCCACGTTATGGGCACCAAAAACATATAACGAGGAAAACCTACAAACCCTCACAGTGCTCGTTATAGGTATGCGGGTTGTCTCACGTGGTACAACCCGTGCTCGCCAGTCGACTAGCTTCGAGTCGAAGAAGGGGTGGATTCTTCAAAAAAAATTATTGAGTATACAAAAAGGGCGCCAGAGAAGTTTTGGCAAGCACCCAAGACTTCCTAAGTTAGCCCACAACTCCTCAGTGGGTTAACAACACTCACTACACACTCCAAAGGTTAAACTGATAGGTAAATTATCATCAATAAATAAAAGTCAGCAAATACACCCTGCTTGAAATTTTAATTAATCTTGGTGGACCAAAGGTCTCTTTTCAAAATATATGATACAATATCACTACCAAAAGAAAAATATTATAAGTAACGTCTGAGCTCAGCTGAAGGCTGTAATCTCAGGGTGCAGTAGAGCTGAGGGCCCCAAACTACACCGAAGTCTCAATCCAAGGATTCTAGAGAATCGAGCAAATTGTTCATGTACAATATTCCAAAAAATACAACGATAATATATATATATATATATATATATATATATATATATATATATATATATATGTCAAAACACCAATGTATAGTTACAAGGGTTCACACTTCCGCAATTTATACCAGTATCAATATGAATGTAATAATTGCATAAGCCAGAAATTTAAATTACAACGAGTTTAGCGTTGCTGGAGAATATACAACTCAAAATTATATACGGCGCAAAATTATATACAAGAAACCATTAGAAATAGGTAAAAAACTACTAAATACCGCTATACTAGGTACGTACCAAGTGTTCCAGCGTATCTTAATCTATGAGCAAGATTTCAAAAATACTTTAAATACAAAATTCAAGGATAAACGAGATTACAGTAATCGCCGCAAGAAAAAAAAATAAATAAAACTTAATATAAAAAAAACGGTAATATGTGAAGCAATAGATGCGAATTTACTACTGAGTTTGAGAAATAAGAAAAGGAAAACTGTTAACCTTTCTTTTCCCGGCACCAGAACAGGAACTGAGATTTCTCCAGATTAATCCAGGCCTCCTGGAACTGGTCTCACCGACCCATTAAATTCCAATCAGCGTTTTAATGTCCATATACTAAAACCCCCCTTTTTATTGAATCCTACCAGCTAACGCCGTCTACGGGAATTTTTCCACGTGGTTTCCTAAATCTACCAATTCTACTGGAATCCTTTGGTCATCGGCACCCCCCTGGTTCAGTATATTATTGGGTCAGACCTTCGATTTGTTAAATCGAGCGATATTTTCTTCCCCTACGTAGAATTTATCAGGCTTTCCGTGAAATAACGTTATGGCTCCCAGAGCACATGCAAATATCTCTTGTTGAAATGATGTGTATTCACCTTGACGGCAATTGGAGGACTGAAATTTTTAACTCGGTTCCGACAGCGCTGTGACTTCTCTCAGTCGACAGGTTAGCCAAATTAAATTTACGACGGCTCGGCGAATTTTTCGCGTTACAAAATTAATAATGATAATACAATGTTAGCATCGTACATAATACCAAATATTGAACTATGCCAATGTAACTCAAAAATCTAGGGTAGATTGCAGAATTATGCCACTGAATAATAAGGTCTCTCAAGCAGAAACGCCGTTGTCAATCTCCGGAATCTATTAAATGTATTTGCCACTTTTAATTCTAAAGTTAGCTGATTGAATAGTTTTTTGGCATTGAAGGTGAGGAAATTTTTCACCAGATCAGAGGTGGGTATTGTTAATTAAATATCGAAATTTTTTCTTCTAGTAGGGTAACTATGAATTGGTCTCTCAGTTAAATTGTGAAAGTGTTTGCGAACCAAACACATGGATTCCAAAATGAATAGAGTTAAAATTGTGTATTTTTTTAAATAGAATTCGCCATGCGTGCTACTACTTAAACCATAAATGTAACGATTAGCTCTTTTTTGTAGTTTGAAGATAGATGCGAAGAGTTGCAAGCTACAAGACCCCCAGAAAGGCAAACCATAGCGAGGGTTGTCGATCTAAAATAATTTTTTATGATTTTTAACTTGCTCGCCAGAAGATACAGATACAGGCAATATCAGAAGAATTCAGTATACAAAATGGTTGGACAAATTTGTCACAACCTAAGTACCCGGCCTTGGGACTCTGCTCAGGTAGTGAATTCGGCCTTAGTTACACTATTTTTTATTACCTCAACTGGGATAAGGTGAATCAACAAACAAAATTTCGGGACAAATGGATTTATTTGGTAGACAATAATAAATTTACATAAACCGTATACTCTCAATACAAATACGAATAAATATCAGTTATATAGTAAAAATGTCCAACTCAATATTTTATATATATATCAAAAATAAGTTAAGGACTTATCTTTGGAAAACTCGGGAAGTACAGCTCGCAGTAGTATTAGAGGGGTATTCAGCCGTGGTTGTCTGGACTGTAGAAAGATGTGGTCCGGTGAGTGGATCTTGTAGAGGTCGGTACAGGTCTGTAGAGGTCGGTACAGTAAGGTCTGTAGACGGTCCTTAATGTACAGTCTAAAGCGGTCCTTAAAGTACAGTCTGTAGACGGTCCTTAAAGACTGCAGAGCTGTAGGGAAAGAAATAAAAAACAGGAGAAACAGTAGAAAATTGAAATTGGAAAGGAGGAATAAAATGAACAAATAGGAGCTTATACTCCAATACAACAAAAATTTGAATTTAATTTTCAAAATAAAACCACAGAAAACTGTTCATTCTCATCCGTCCTGTTCCCAAAATAATCAGAAAAAGCAAATTTAAATCAGTGGAAAGTAACCATATAAAGAATCTGTTATAAATTCGCTTCATAAAATAACTTAGGGGCCACCAGATTTTTTTAAATAAAGATAATACCGGCGAAGAAAAAAAGGAAAACGCCATAACAAAAACATTGTTTTTTTTAAAAACGAAATAATTTAACTACTTAGAAAAATCGAAAAAGAATAATTTGTAAGCACACAATTACAATTTGAAAATACTTACCAGTGAAGAAAATTAAAAATCACACACAAAATGATATTTAACGGAGAATGCTGAGTAACTTTTCAGCGAAGAAATGAACAAACCGATTCTTTGAATCGTAGTTTTAAATGATAGTAGAAACGATCACCGATACGTTCCTAATATTCTAAATAAAAGGATTTGGAATTAGAGGTGGGAGTAGCCGACGAATAAGTAACGCTCCAAAATAATTAACATGTCTCAGCGACATGTTACAAAATGTTTACGTTTGGAAGGGTGGAGATTACATTGTTTTCAAATATATATTGTAAAATACTTAAGGGGTCAGTATCATCAGGTAATGCAAACAACTTTAACGCTTTAATTTCATTGAACAAATTATTGGAGTCTATATCCTTATTATCCTGATCTGTCAGTCGTTCTCGAAGAACAGAACAACGTTTTAAAAAATCGCTGTCACTTAATTTAAATATGTCGCTAAAAAATCCGGAAATATTATTAAATTCATTTAATAAGTCAAATCGGTTTTTTAGAGAGCTTAAAGTTTGATCTATAATTTTTAAGAAAAAACTAATTTTACAGGCGGTTTTAGGATAATGAGGGATCTCATCTCGGTGTTCATAGTGAAACAGTTTTGGTTTAAATTTCCTCCTGACCGTTGGTAACGGTGGTAAGCCTTCCTCAATTTCGAGAGAGAGAGTGCTACTTCTTTCGCTTGTACAAGAATTTCTTGAAATGATTGGTCAGATCTATATTGCTGGAAGTGATCAACTAAATTTAGTAGGCTTGGCATACTTTAATATTAATTGTAGCACTTTGCATTTGTTTGCTGACAATATTTATATGAAATAAAACATCATGCCATATAATAACTCCACAAATAAATTGAAAATTTTGTACAGAGGGAACTCGCTTTATGTATTGCATCAATGTGAAAGGAATTATCTTCAGCTACTTCTAGAAGACTTTCGCGAACCTTAACTAAATAAGCTTTAAGGGGCTTTATTGCATCAATTCTGCTGGGCCATCTTAGAGACTTTAAACTTAACCCGAGGAGACTTTTTCTCATAACATCCCACCTTTTTGTGGATAATGAAAAAAAATTATATAACTCTTGCACAAGATTCAAAAAGTTTATTGTAGCATCTGACATCTTAGAAGCGTCATTTACTATTACCTTCAAAGTATGAGCCACATGAGGTAGAAAAAGAGCTGCGGGATTCGCATCAAGAATGCGTTTTTGAAGCCCAACATGTTTTCCCTTCATGTTTTCCACATTATGATAACCTTGTCCCCTAATATTTTTTATATCTAAATTCAATTTTTCTCAAAATATCTGTCACAAATGAGTATATCCCTTCCCCTGTAGAGTCCAGTATTGTATTAAACGCAATGCAACTTTCCTTAACTTCAACCTCTTTTAAAGGGGTGTTAAGGACAAGATACCTCAAAACAAGACTAATTTGTCACTATGACTAGTGTTTGGTGTACAAATCGAAACATCCTGTAGAGAAACTTAATAGTACGTTCCCTACTCTGATTTCGGAACATCTTCCTTTTTTTATAACAGAAGAATTTGTGAGTAGCGCAATAAACTCTTTTAAAACAAGTTCTGCTGGTGGTTTAGACTCTTTAAGACCTTCACATCTACAAGATTTATAAGTTACAGTGCTGGCCCTTCAGGGAAAAAATCTCTTATCATCTTTGTGTAAATTATGTAATTTTAGTTTAAATGCCACAGTAAACATCAATATTCGTCCTATTTTATTCGGCGCGTCACTATTAGCTTTAACTAAAAAAGCAGGAGGTATCAGACCAATTGCTATTGGTACAGTTTATCCTCGTTTAGTAGCGAAAATAATTTGTCCAAACATCAGGGACAAATTAGGATATTTACTTCGTCCATTACAATTTGGTTTCGGGTCGAAAGGTGGTTGTGAAGCAGTTGCACATGCAGCAAGACGTTACGTATTTAATCATCCAGACGTTAATAATAAAGTTTTTCTGAAAATTGATTTTAAAAATGCTTTCAATACAATTCATCGCGATCATTTATTAAAACTTGTAGCAGATATTCTACCTGAAATTTTTCCTTTCGTCAATCAATGTTATCGATTCCCTTCATATCTTTTATTTGGCAAAAACATCATTTATTCGGAAAGAGGCGTCCAACAAGGGGACCCTTTGGCACCTCTCCTTTTTAGCATATCGATACACAAACTTATTAGCAACATTGACACAGAATTCAATGCTTGGTACCTTGATGGTGTTTCTTTAGGTGGTAATACTAATTCCGTGTTCAAGTCTCTTGTCTATATAATAAACAATTCCAAGGATATTGGTCTTGAACTCAATTTCAGCAAATGCGAGTTGTTTTTCTTAGAATCACCAAATAATCTAACCATTGATAAATTTAATTCTGTAGCACCAGGCATAAGAATTACCAACAGACAAAATTTATTTCTATTGGGTGCTCGTTTATTAAACGAATCCTTTCTATCAGCTTTCAATGAAAAACTAACCTTTTTAAAAAAAATGTCATCTCGTTTATCCTGGTTACCGACACATATTGCTTATTACCTTCTCAAGAATTGCCTATTAATTCCAAAATTAACATATATCTTAAGATGTAGTCCGACCTGGTTACATAATGATATCCTAACCAATTTTGACAATGCCATTCGTCATTCATTAGAGTCATTAATTAACATTAAATTAGAGGACCTTTCTTGGAAACAAGCTTCACTACTGTTCCATATGGTGGTTTAAGAGTTCGCTCAATCGTTTCAGTAGCTCTTCCTTCTTTTTTGTCATCATTGAATAGTTCAAAAAATTTCATTAATTACATTCTGCCTATATTTTTCCACACACAAGACCCTTTATTAATGAAGGCAGAAAATATTTGGTCATTAAAGTCTAACAAAGTTGTACCCGATGATTATAAATCCTTTCAAAAATCCTGGGATATTCCTTTATTGAACATTGAAAAAGAAAATCTGCTTCAGAAAGCTATCAATTTACCAGACAAGGCTCGATTGAATGCAGCATTTTCAAAGGAATCAGGAGCATGCTTGAACGCTTTACCGTCGGCCCCATGAGGTACGCTTTTAGATGACGAAAGTTTCCGTATTTCTATTGGTCTCCGTTTAGGTTGTCAAATTTGTGTAAAACATCGCTGTCGCTGTGGAGCTGATGTTGATGAATATGGTAGACACGGCCCAAGCTGCAAATTAAGTGCCGGCCGTATTTCACGTCATTCTGCAGTAACTGACCTAATCAAACGAGTCTTGGCATCTGCAAAGATACCCTGTTCGTTGGAACCGTTAGGTACTTGCCGCGACGACGGTAAACGTCTAGATGGTATGACCCTCATTCCATGGCATGAAAACTAATCATAAGAAACGTAATTCTACCACTTTCAAACTTTCTCACATTACAGACCCTAAACATGTGATCTTTCCTTTTTCCGAAATTCTTATTTAACATCTTCATTCTCTTCTTCAGAATGTGTGCCTTCTGATAATACATGCGTTGACAATTTAATAAATTATACCCCCAACAAGCTTTTGGGCCTCAGTGTACTAAGAAAACAGATAATCACCAGCCAGATGATGTCCCATTCATAGGAATACTGAAGAAGATGACTATGCTAGAGAATGATGCGATTCCTATACGCAATAGATTATCTCTAACCAAAACACTTTCCAAATCCGTAATATCTACATCCAATTCAGTTGCAAACATCATCAATTCAAATCCTTATCACGCCGATCAAGTGAGAAAGACAATCATAGAAACCGAGATTATTCGTACAATGATAGTAGTTGCGAAATAGCTTTTAACAATATTTCCACATTCAGATCCATAAAGGGTATTCCCCAAGATTCTTTGGGTCTCAAAGGCCTCAAAAATATTGGTAACACATGTTTCATGAATAGTATTATCCAATGTCTATCAAACACAAGGTGGCTATTAGAATATCTAAAGAAAGACGCATACATAAGAGATATTAACATAACCATATCTAGCATGAAAGGAACACTAATTAAAGCATTTGCTGAAGTTATTCAAAAGCTTTGGTCTGAAGACGGTTCAGACAGAATGGTTAATACAGTATCATTGAAAAGTAAGATTCAGCGATTTACTTCAAGGTTCATGGGATACACTCAACATGATGCACATGCGTTTCTTCGTTACCTATTAGCAGGACTTCACGAAGACGTCAACAAGGTATATGAAAAACCAAAGCCCATATTAACAGAAATTAATGACAAATTTAGTGATATCGAGAAAGCACAAGAATTTTGGGTAAGATATGCGAGAATGGAAAACTCCAAGATTATGGATAACTTTGTCGGTCAATTAAAATCAACAATCAAGTGCACACACTGTGGTCACTGCTCAGTTACCTACGATCCTTTTTGGGATTTATCCCTTCCGATACCACAAAGAACAGGTGAATTACGACTTTCATAATGTTTAGATTCGTTTACAAGAGAAGAAACACTCGACGGTGATGTGAAACCAACTTGTTCGAAATGTGAGGAACGAAGACGATGCATTAAATCATTCTCAATTCATAAATTTCCGAAAATACTGGTTATTCACCTGAAGCGCTTTTTGCAAACAAAAAGTTTTAGTGGAAAACTTAATGATTCAATAGATTTTCCAATAGAAGGGCTTGATATGAACCATTACGCGGCTGATAATGTGGCACCTTGTGTGTACAACCTCTACGCTATATCTAATCACTGTGGAACCACTTATAATGCTCACTACACAACATTTTGCCGACATCCCTATACGGGACAGTGGTACGAATATAACGATTCAAGAGTGCTATTAATATCGTGGAAATCTTTAGTCAGTGGAGAAGCATATGTTCTCTTCTAAGAACAAGATGACACAAAATCCCACCTTTAAGTTTAATAATTTTTTTTATTAGTTTTTAAATTGTATATTTTCATTGTAAATCAATGTCTTATTTGTATTTTTTTTCTGTAAAATTTATTTAGATATTCATATATACATTATATCCGTTTAAATATAAATAAAATTGATTTTGTCTAAAAAAACTAATATTATTAAAACATATTTTGAGCTGCGAACCATTTCTAAAATATTATTTCTTACATTAGACGACAATACTTCAATTATTTCATTCTGTATTTGTACGCCTAAATAATGAGTGATTTTAAGAGATTTTTTTTGGGAGTTACACACTCGGCTAACGTGCTATCTCATCACTTAATCAAAAGACCCAATAATCAACAGCTTTTAGAAATTTTCCATTATCATTTAGAAGAACTTTGAAATGCCAAGCATTGTGTAGATAAATACTTAACAATCGCAATAATTCTTTCCAACACGTCGCGCCAATATTTTTTTCCGTTTCTAAAATCCGCAGGTGAAGAGCATTAACAGTCGTAGATGTCTCCACCATTTTTTTCGAATTTACACTAGTGTTCTTAAACTGTTGTGTAAAATTGACGTTTCCTGTCTCTTCATTAGCAAAAACAAGTTAGATACTCCATTTGTATCACAAAAAGTGAAATACGATTTGCCACTTAGAAACTCACTTTTTAAAAAACACTTTTGTTTACTTCGGTATGAACTATCTTGATGGTTACCCCTGGAGCTTGTTCTTTCAAAGATAGTGGATAAACGCTTGATAACGACGAGGATCACTTAAGGACTCTTCCACTATCCTACTGACTGCGCCAAATACGACTTACCACTTAGAAACTCACTTTTTAAAAAACACTTTTATTTACTACAACTGTTACAAAACTACACAATAAACTGGTAAGAATAATATAATTAAAATCAGGCTGGTTATAATAAAAATTGATCGTTTAATTTATATAAAAAATATTGCTTCGTCGGCATCGGATGTTTCATCGAATGTTGCCTTCGATTTTAGCAAACTCAGCGTCTAGGTGTAATGGCTTCGTATACAGGAAGCTAGCTAATGGTGTTCACTGTACTTTAACTTCTCCATCACCTGGGGAAGTTTTGTAAGGGACGAACAAAACTTTGGTGTTCTCTTCGCCTTCTGTTGGTTTGGATTTTCTTTGGTCCTTTCTCTTGCATCGGTAATTCTTTAGCCTATAACAAAGATAAATTAGGAGAACTGTAACGCCTATATAGATGGGGGTCATCCAGAAATGGTTGTGGATGTGGTTCCATTTTTCGGCTTCTATTGGTTCCATTTGATTTGCTTGCTTAATGAGTTCATGGAGGTCATCTAAGGGCACTTGGTTTATATTCAGTGATTTAAATTTTGTTGGTTTTTGTATGTTGCTTGTTTTAATTTGTGGCAACGTTAATGGTTCGCCTTCAATAGTGGTTTTGGAATTAATTAACCTTTGTTCTAGTGTTCTGAACTCGCAGTTTGGTGGAAGTTCGATCAGGTATACTCCTTGCAGAACCATTGGTTTCGTTGTGGAACATCTAGTTGTTATTTTTGTGGGTCCAGTAAATATTGCTACGTAGTGGAAGTTCGATAGACTTTGGATGATTGTGTTCTGTATTTGCACTGGAATATAGTTGCAAGAGGCTTCTGTATTTTTCAGCTGAAGAATCTGGTTGATGCAGTCTTCAGTTTTCGTTGTTATTTGCAGCACTTTTTCGTTGCATAAGTATTCGGCACTGGTTTTTTTGCACGGAATTTCGGAGTATTGGAAGGTATCTTCATTAACCAAAAAGTACGGTTCTGGAGGGATAATTATGGTAGAATTTTGTGTAGGTATTGGCAATAGGTGGTAGTATGTGAAGGTCTTAGGATATAAAATGGGAAAGTGTAGGATACATACGATAGTGTGGTTCGTGTAGTAAGCATCCACACTTATTATATCGTAATAATTAAGGATGTCTTCGTCTTTTGTATATAGGAGATGGTCTTCACTGTGGTGTTCTAGCATTTTTGTCACTAGCCATTCTAATTCATCTTTTCTCAGGACACTATTGTGAAGGGTGTTTAGTCTGGAAAATGTGATTGCCACTTCTAGATCGTTCAGGAGTTGAAGAATAAATTGGAGGGATAGGTTTAATTCATCCAGTACATTTCTGGCTTGAAGAAAGTGATTGAAATCGAATACAAATTTGTTCAGATTTTTACTGATTTGATCTATTTCTTCGAAAATAGTTTCTTGGTTGTGTGTTAGAAGAGTGACAGTTTCAGTAAACTTTTCCAAAATCCTTAAATTTAAGCTCATGTGAGGATTTACGTTTTTTATAATATTCTCCTGGTTTGTTTGAAGCGTTTGTATTGCTGTATTGTAAATTTCGGCGTCATCCTGGTCTAGGTTTCCGGAGATGGACTTGATAATACTTCCTAAGCCGTTAAGAATTCCTCGTTTCCTTCTTGAGGTTGAATAAATTGATAGTATTTTCTCTTTGGCTGATTTTAGTTGAAATTGGAGGGCTTGATCGAAATTTTGTAAGCTTGTGAAATAAGGGTAGCTGAGGCCGTCTTCTATGGCTTTAGTTACTGCTTGATATTGATTATCGATAGTTTTGATTTCTTCCATTATAGGTTGTAGTTCGAAAAGGTGTATAAAGTCGTACGTGTTAGAACGTATCTTTACTTGTCCCAGGTTGAGTGGAAGCACTCCTGGATTTTCTTTAAAATCTCTCAATTTGATTTTTTCTCCCATTAGGCATGCGAATCTCTGAGGAGGATTTATAATTAGTTTTCTTTTCGGATTTGTGTTTTATGTTTTTCTTATGTACAGTAGCTGTCGGAGTGTCTATCGTTATAGCGTTATCTATTAGTACTGTCTTGGGTTGAAATCTAGGCAGTAATTTGTTTCTTTTCAAAGTTTTTCTAGTGTAGATTTTAGTAGAGGGTTTGTATGAGATAGGGGTTTGTCTCGTTTTATTTCTGTATTCTATAATGACCTTTCTATTTTCGGAAAGGCGTTCGTTGATTTCCCTATAAATTTCTTTCGTTTTCTTGCGATGTTGTTCTATGTAATCGTTTAGTAAGGTTCTTTTTATATCTATGTCGAAAGGATCTCTTGCATTTAGGTGTACGTTTAGTACTTCGATGAGGAGTGGACGGAGTTGTTGTAGCCTAGTAAAGCATATGGCATTTGTTCTTTGATGGATAACGTTGTTTTTGTGTTTTGGAGTATTCTTAAGTGTTCGATCAAAGTTGAGTGGAATCTTTCAATCATACCGTTGGACTGAGGACTGTCTGGGGTTGTGTAGTGGATGAATATTTTATGGGAATCGACAAATTCTTGCATGATTCGGTTTTTAAATCCTGTTCCGCTATTTGCAATTATCATAGAAGGTAGTCCATGGTGAGTTACAAATGTAAGGAAGGCGTTAATTACGTTTACGGCGTTTCCTCCTTCTATTGGGTAGGCCTGTCCATATTTGGAAAATGCATCTATTATGGTTAGGAACTTCTCTCCGTTGGCTTGAAATAGGTCGATATGAACGATTTCCAATGATTTGGTGGGTGTAGGTGTGACCATGAATTTTGGTTTTGGTGGGAGTCTGTCATATTTATTTTCTTGACAGATATCGCAGAAATTAACGATGTCTTCGATATCTTTCTTCAAATTAGGCCAGAAATAACGTTTTCACGATATTAATCTTCTTGCAATCTATCGGCTCGGTAATAGCGAATTCTATTGGCTCTGAGGTAAAATTTGCGATTTCCGTCCAGGCTAGTTGGTTTTGAGCGTCGGAAAGGTTTTCTTTTATCACTGCACCTTGAATTTGTTGTCTTGGTATAAAAACGGTTCCTTGATATTCTTTAACTGGTAACCTCACTTGACTTATGGAGTTTGCTTCAAGTTGAATCGAGTAGAATTGCGTTTTCTTGGTTTCATAATATTTTATAGGGATGGTTGAATGTTTCGTAGTAAGGATTGATTTAGGGAAATTTAATTGGGCATGGAAGAGTTTTATGTTATCGAGACCAATAAGGCCATCAAAGGTTTCATGGAACTTGAATAAATAAAACTTTAACTTTTCAGGAGATTTAAATTCTGGAAACGAAGGGATCGTGGCACTATGCTTTTGTGAATAATTTAGAAAAATGGAAGTGACAGTAAAAGGATCATATTTAATAAAATTTTGGAAAAAGTGGAAGCTATTTTAGGGGTTAAGGAATGATTTTGTAGAGCCTGTATCGATTAGGAGTTTTAAAGGAGGGTCAGAAATTTCGATGTACGGGAGTTCTTTTTTTTCGGAAAAGGAATGCAGCTCTATTATGTTTTTGCATCTGTCATCGGTTCTATGGGAAAATTTTCGTATTCTTCAAACGGGAGGTCTTGTACTTCGGCGAGTGATAATTCTTCTAGCGGTTGTTCTATTTCGTAAAAACCTTCTTCGTTGTCGTTTTGTTCGATGTTATACAATTCTTCGACGGTAAACTTCGGCTGAGGTTGTTGAGATTCTTGGTCTTGGATGGACGGTCTGCTCCTATTTGTGGCCGCTGTCGATATACTCATGGGGGTTGGTTTTGGTTGTTGAGATGTCCCTGGTCGGTTGGACCAGAAGTTCGGTTGATTAGGTGCCCTAAATGGTTGTCTTGTTTCGGGTCTTGGTTGATTGAACGTGGACCTTTGGAAGTTTTGGAACGGTTGTCTAGGCGGAAATTGGCTGTTAATTTGTGTCGTTGGTTGCCATCGAGGGTTGGAGAACGTCGGTTGTGGTTGGCCCATCGTTTATGGAAAAACTAGAGGTCGTTGAGAATAGGTTGATTGTTTCTGGGCCGAAAAGTTATTTGTGGATCGTCCTGGAGTTGAAGATTGAGGCAAGTTATTACCCCTTTGCAAATATCGGATGTTGTTCTCTTCTTGAATATATTGAATTGCAATTGCTAGGTTATTAGGCCGCATTGCCCTTATAGTTGAGTCATAGGTTCACGTAGGCCTGCTAGGAAAGTAGTTAATGCTTGTTGTCTAAAGAATTTCATTTTGCTTCTTTTTATTTCTGGATATTGGGTATGAACTTCGATGTAATTGGTAATACAGTTAAGGAGACCCATTGTTTTCTCATAAAACTGCATAGGTGTTTCTTGAGGTCCCTGTCGAAGGTTGACTAAATCTCTAGTGAGAGAATTTTCGTTTCTTTGGTCTCCAAAGTTTTGAATTAAGACGTCTCTCACAGCGTCCCATGTTTCACATCCATAAATAGAAATTATTTCTTTGGCTCTACCAGTTAATTTACTTACAATACCATGGAAAAGAATCTGGGTCTGGATATCCGCTGGATTATTTTGGTTATAATAATGATTTAATAATAAAGTTGAAATCTTGATAAATTCGAATAATTCGTTTGGATTTCCATCACAGTTAGGTATAATGCATACATTTTTAACGTCGAATTGAGCCATTGTAATATTATTTCTAATTTATACTGTATTATTAAGGTCTGTATCGTCAATACTTAGGTTTTTAAGATAATTCGTCAATTCTAAGTCTTCTCTACTTATATTAAAATCTATTATACTTGGTAGTGTATCGTCTATGCTAAACTCCGAATCAGAAGATTCTGGGACAGAGGAGTCTGACATAAATAAAGTGGCTTACAAGATACAGATGATGCTACGGTGCATTCCTGGAATCCTTGGTATGCTTCGGGATGAACTATATTGATGGTTACCCCTGGAGCTTGTTCTTCCGAAGATAGTGGATAAACGCTTGATAACGACGAGGATCACTTAAGGACTCTTCCACTATCCTACTGACTGCGCCAAATACGATTTGCCACTTAGAAACTCACTTTTTAAAAAACACTTCTATTTACTACTGCTGTTACAAACTACACAATAAACTGGTAAAAAAATAGTATAATTAAAATCAGACTGGTTATAATAAAAATTGATCGTTTAATTTATATAAAAAATATTGCTTAGTCGGCATCGGATGTTTCATCGAATGTTGCCTTGGATTTTAGCAAACTCAGCGTCTAGGTGTAATGGCTTCGTATACAGGAAATTAGCTTATGGAGTTCACTGTACTGTAACTAGTGTTACAAAACAACTTACAACAAAAACAAAATACAGAATCATTAGAAATATAATAAATAAGCCAAGTCCTTTCGACTTTTCCTCCATTTGCTAGACCTCTTACAGTATTTGCACGAAGACTTTCTGTTATCTTTATTACTAGGAAAGCTAAAACTGATGTTTATATCAAGGGCGGACCACGCTTAACCAATATTCTAACTATCTTATTGGTAATTGTTTCGGACACAAACCGAGGTCGGACGGAATAATATCGACACTAGCTTTATTAAAGCCTTCATCGAAAGTTTCACTTGCAGCAGGTATTTCGGAAGCTGACATTACCGAACTTCTTTCACAAGCTAAATTACCTGAAGAGGATTGTTCAAGTGGTGTAGACTAGGATAGGATGGTGGCATCGCTTCTTCGGGCCCTGTATCAGTAGAAGCTATTTTACTGCTACAATCGCCGACACTTGTTGCAGGACCTGATGTTCCCGTGATCGCCTCTGTTGACATTTTAGATGGTCCACTCACGGTTACTGATATTACGGATTTAGAATCTTGAGATTCGGTCGCATCGATAGTCTCCGTGGAAGAAGTGCTTTAACCCTCGAGGTACGGAGCGGGGTACATATGCACCCCAGCGTCAGTTATTATGGCTTAATTTTTAAAATATTGCTTTTTATGTTTCCATATTTTTTTTATTGTTAACAAAGAGCAGTAAAGCTTGATCTCTTTTCAATTTTTTCACAACTCTCAAAAAAACGTAATTAACCCTGGAGTAGTCGCGTTAGGTCTGACAGACTCCGCGTTCCGGAATTGTTCGGCTATTTACGCATTTTGCCGCCGAGGGCTTGGCGCGTCTACATAGCTTCTTGAATTACGGCGTAGTTGAATAAATTAGGTGTTTATGGGCGGTTGTGCAAGCCGTTTTCTGTCAAATGTGATCTGGAGTCTCCTAGACTCCGCGCGACCAGTTGTGTTGTATTTTTTTTCTGTGATAATTTAATCATTTTGATATTTATTGCGACCAGACTTTGAAGTCAGTTATTTATAGATAAAAATGGACTATGAAAAAGAGCAGCAAAGATTGTTGCGACTATGGGATGAAGTTGACTCTGACGAGGCGCCAATTGATGGTGAATCAGATGTAGAAGATGATGTCGTGGAATGTAGATCTGATAACAGCGATACCGTCCAAGAAGATAGCTCTTATTCCGATGACTATGATCTTACTACACCACCAGCAAAAATGCCAAGAGTTGCTTTTTATCTCGGCAAAGACAATAAAACAAAATGGGAGAAACATATTCCGAGTCAGGCAGTGAGAACTCGATCCTGGAACATAATAAGCCAACTTCCTGGTACAAGAGGTGAAGCAAAAAAAGCAGAAAATCCGATCGAGTGCTGGAATCTTTTTGTGAATGACGAAATTATCGATATTATTGTAGAATATACAAATATCTACTTAGCAATGAAAATGCAGAACTACAAAAGAGATCGAGACTGCAAAGAAACAGATAAAACTGAAATCAAAACCCTGATTGGTTTGCTTTATTTGTCAGGGTTGCTAAAAAGTTCCAAGTTAAGGGTTGATGAAATATGGGACAGAAAGGGAACCGGAGCGGATCTATTCTGGCTCACAATGACACAACACAACGGTTTCTTTTATTTTGAGGTGTTTTCGTTTCGACGACCCGGCTACGAGGGAAAAGAGGAAGAAAATAGATAAACTGGCGCCAGTCCGAGAAGTTTTCGATATGTTTGTGGGTAACTGTCAAAAGCATTATTCCATCTCACAAAATGCAACTATAGATGAAATGCTACTAGGTTTCCGTGGCAGATGCGGCTTTCCACAGTACATACCTTCAAAACCAAACAAATTTGGCCTGAAAATTTTTTCGTTGGTTGATTCGAAGATGTTTTACACGTTGAATCTAGAAGTATATGTTGGACAACAGCCTGAAGGTCCGCTTAAAACAAACAATGACGCTATGAGTATTGTTGAACGTCTTGTATCGCCTATTTCCAAAACGTCAAGAAATCTTACCACAGATAATTGGTTTACCTCGGTGCCCTTGATCGTAAAATTACTAAGCGATCATAAACTTACACTGGTCGGAACGATTCGGAAGAATAAGATGCAAATACCTAAGGAATTTACTGTAGTGAAACATCGTCCAATAAACTCAAGCATGTTCGGATTTGGAGAGCATATGACAATTGTGTCTTACGTTCCGAAAAAAGAAAAGAATCTTCTTATGATTTCCAGTTTACACAACAGTGACTTAATTGACTCTGACACTGGTGATAAAAATAAACTCGAAATTATAAAGTTTTACAATGGCACAAAAGAGGGTGTGGATTCTGTAGACCAGCTTTCTTCACTATATGACGTAGCACGAATTAGCAGGCGCTGGCCCATGGTGATTCCCTTCTCTTTATTGAGTCTCGCTGGAGTGAACAGTCAAGTTATTCATGTCTCCAATCACCCCGATCCAAGAGACGATTTGAAACGGAGAGTGTACCTGAAACAAATAACATTGTCGTTGATTAAACCACATTTGCAGAGACGTTCTTATCAGAAGAATGTACCAGAAACCGTCCGTCAAAGAAGACAAGATATAGCAGGAACCTCTACTGCATCTGAATCTAATGTAGAACAAATACCAGAAGGCACCAGAAAATACTGCGTCGGATGCAAAAACAAAAACAAGTCTCTGTTTTATTGCCAGAAATGTAAATCCTTCATTTGTCTAACACATGCAAAGATGTTGTGCTTTTCTTGTGCAGAAGCGTGAGTCTTGGAACAGATTTTTCCTCTTAAAGTAATTTGAGTTTTGTTTGATTTCAGTTAGTTGCTTTAGTTTTTGTTAGGTCGTAGACTCATTCGCTATGAGGTAGATATTTTTATATATACAAAAAGTTTTGTTTTTATTTTGTTCATTATACTTGAATAAAGTTTTGTTTACGTGTCCTGGTGTTTTTTTCAAATGATTATAAAAAAAATTAGAATTATAATTTAAAAGAGGACCTTTTCGGATATGGAGTCTGACAGACTCCGCGCGACTAGTGTTGTTAGATTATCAGGCGCGACTACTCCAGGGTTAAATATATAGTTTGTGCCTAATTATATTGTTTTATTTGAAATCTAATACCCAAATTTCGAACTACAGCTAATTAAAAGTTGAGTGCGTTCTCTTGGGCGCCTTCACCCTAATTCTTGTCCTTTTATGCGCTTCATCAATTAAAACATTTTAAACATAGCAAAAAAAACCAACCGCAAAAACTGGTAATAATTATTAAAATATGAGAAAATAATTAATATTCCTAGTAAAAGAAGTTACATAACATAAATTCCCAGCAAACATGTTACACACAGGCCTCTAGAGGCACTTTAAAAACAACCGACGGACAACATAAGTGGCCCACAATCCTGATACGTCGCCGGCCCGGCTAGCCCGTGTCGCGATGGCCACCAGTAGGCCTCTAGACTACCACCCGCTTCGTTACATAGCGGGACTTTAGCGGATTGACTAAGTTAGGGTGAACTGATATTGCATTGTATAGATTATGGCGCGATTGCGGGTATCCTACTAATCAACCGGATCTACAGGATATATATATATATATATATATATATATATATATATATACACTTATAGGTTTAACAATGAAACATGATGACTAAAACTAAGAAATATAATGAAAAATAAAAAATATTCCATATAAAATATATATATTGTAATATTTATAATATTACATAAAAGGTAAGTAAAACTTAATTTGTATTATTTAGAATTTGTTGAATTGTCTTAAATAAATGTATTTGCCCCGGCTCTAGACAGTATGACTCTTCTACAGGGAGTCGGTTCTTGAATGAATTGTATTATTAATCTATATCTCCTTTTTTTAATAACCTTTTTTTTTAATAAATTTATGTTGTTTTAAATTTTAATACTGAAGTATTGACAAATCCTTTCGTTTTACAAATAATGTATTTATTCTATCTCTTAAGAATATTAGAACTAGATATACATTTTTTTTAACACCCTTTTTCTTTAAATAAACTACAAACCCAAATTATGTTACCTATTTGAGAAACAACATGTATATAATTATTTCTTTTGTAACCAAAAATTATAATATATAAAATTTCTAAATTTATTCAAATTTTATAACCAAATTTCTTACCATCAACTTATACAGGAACTGTTTCTCTTATATATCCCAAACAAAGATCTTTGTTTTCTTTTGGATTATCCTTCCTACGTTAATATTACCTTACAAGAAAAATTATATTAAATTACAATCTACAAAAAAAACCTTCAATGTCAAACAATAAAAAAATCTTCTGCAACATACACTGCTCCTAAATCTGATAAAAAATTAACCAAACCTTTCTTTAAATTGTTCTCTTCTTTCTTCCAAAACTCCTACACGAGTTCTATATTTATATAGACTCCTACAACGTACACTATATTTTTTTAATTACCAAATTTACAACGTTATTGTTCAAAAACTCTGGGCTCAATTGTCAATAAAATATATGTCTCTGCAACTTCTTCCCACGCTTTTATCTTTTGCTTCCAAGTGACTGAATCAATTTTCTTACACTCTAGAATGTCTTTTCTTTAAAATTATCTCCACCAGAGTCTGACAATCTGACTCGAAATAAACTATTCTTTTGCTCTAATTTCCTAATATTTCTATTATTAATTTTTGAATAGAATACATACATACCCTAGTACACTATAAAATCTGTATTTTCATGTCATTAATTGGTCAATATTTCAATATTCTCCACTATGATTTTCGATAATCCTTTTTGATAAGAAAATTTCTCAACCACTGTCAAAATTATGTCACGTCTCTCCTTCATTTTCAACAAACTCCCTTAACTTAACTACCTAATATATAAAGGATTGTTTTCATACATTTTTCCATTTTAATAAACGTCATGCACTGTCAAACTCTAAGAACTTCATAAATATTTTATTGAAGCAATACTTTACATAATGTGTTGGGTAACTCAAATAATGCTAACAAGAATCAGGAATATCATTTTGTTGACAATAAAAAAATATGGAAAGTACATTGTGAAAAATCTTTCAGAAGTAATTTGGGCACGTAATAAAATTATAAATTGTTAGTCAAGAAATGACAGAGCAAATGCGACATATACAAGAAGTATGAATGAACTTGGTGATGAAAATGTAGAAAATATGTGAAATAAATGTCAAACCAGGATTTTATTCAACGGAAATTTGATTAACATTGTGTTCTCTTCTTACGACTTTCATCAGTAGCTTACGTGAGTTTCACAGATTCATGTAGAAACTAAACTATCCCATTTCTCATTACAATTAGAAATATAGATTGTTTCGTAACTACCACTGCTTATATACACAATCCTTCAGTAATATAACGAGGATTTTGTTCACTGTTTTTATTATCTGTATCTATAACTGATTTAAACATGTCTTTCCCTTATACAATTCTACAAATATTCGTTAAAATGATGGCTAATAATGCATAAGATGGGAAAATCAATTTGACGTATTTCAGTAATACTATTAATCCTTATTAAATTAAATACAACCAAATGAAACTGCTTCAATATATATATATATATATATATATATATATATATATATATAAATATAAAAAAATATGTTCACCAATAGCTTTACTGCGTCCGGACTCACTATCAACACAAAGATTATTACTTCTACGAGATATATTGTCTATTATAACCTCAGCCTCTACAGTGGAGACTATATTCTTAACAGTATTTTTCGCAAGACGCTGTTTTTGACGAGTGCTCTTTGAGATATTATGCAGGGGTTTTCTAGAGGAAACATATATTATGATGGTATATGATGCAACAAATGATGTATGTACTTACTTTTCTGTGTTTCCGGACATATCTGCTCATTTCTTTGCTACGAATAGATTGGATACAACACACAAATCTAATAAAATTGTCGCTACAGTGATTAATTATTAATTACCACACCACAACACAACTAGGTTAGGTTGATTTTCAACACGTGTTCAACACAACGGCTAGCAAATCAGCAGTAGTGCCAACTGCCAAGGTGATATTTAGTAATGCCAATGTTTTATTTTCATTACAGGTCGCATGCCGGCATGCATACTGGGTCAAAACGACATCGGCGCGACTATCGCAAATTTTCAACGGGTAATTTGTGGCTAAATTACAAACCTCCACCATAAATATGCGTATGCTCAGCCAAGGCGACAAAACTGATATCATTCCAATTATTTACCGACATCGCTATGCCGCTGCCGACATATAACCGCAGTTAACAGCTATTAAATATAAAACTTCAAAACCTCGGCGAAATATTTTATTCGGTTTTCAAAATAAATTTCCACTCACTCAGAAAATAATGGACGGTCGGAAACTTCACAACTATCAATTTTATACTTGATTATAGCGAAATTATATCTGGATTCTCCTGCCAAAAACGCTCGGTTTTTGAAATTCATAATTTAATTCCTACCTAAAAATTTTGGCGATAACGGTGGTGAGGGAATTAACTTGAATCGATTTTCTTACAACAAGAATATTTACCGCTCATTCATGTTTGCTGGGTTCCCTGTTCTAAAAAACAAAAGTCACTATTTTTGAACGTAATGTGGATTTAAAAACACAGGTTTACTTCACATGTCATTTTCTCAAAACTTAAGTCATGTTGGTGGTTCCTTTCAGCTTAATGCTTAATGTCAGAATTTAAGGATCAATTTCCAATAAATAAAGAAACAACTAGAAACATTAGGATAATATATTATAAATTGATATATAACAATTTTTTCATCCAATTTAAAGATCAATTCCAGTTGCATTAGTACCTAGTAGTAGTAGTCACCACGAGCTCTGTAAAAAAACGAAAAATGTATTAAAACATTTGCGAAATGATATAATGTAATACATCAAAAGGAATAAATAAAATGTATAAAACTGAAAAAGCTCTACGTATCATTCAATGATACATAGAGCTTTTTCAGTGCCTATGAACAAATGTAATTTTGATAGAACAATTAAACAAATAGCAGCATCCAACGGTTATCCATTACATATGATAAATAAATAAATTAATGAAAAAGAGGCATTACAACTAATATTTCTTAAAAAAACTAAAGAAATAACAAATTATAATACCGTCACATATGCAGGTAATATTTCTAATAACATTTCAAAAATATCTTTAGCAACAAATACAACAATTTCTTCTAAAACAGAAAGTAATGTGAGTACAAAATTGTTAAATGTAAAAACAAAAAGATCCCCGTTAAAGAAGTAAGGTAGTGTCACCATCTATTGACACCACCCCAGTTATCGACACATAAGCTTGTTATAAGGAATCTCTACAGTGAATACAGAATTCTACTGACTATAGTGACATCTACTAGTATTATTATTATTAGTCACAAAAAAGAATCATGTCGATAAAACAAAAACTAATAGATAACGAAATGTTTGAATATGGCCACTACGTTGTGTTCCATGGTTGGTGTTCGTGATTGAATCAAGATATGCCTTATATATTTTAAATTCAATCGCGCAATGTTGACATTTTCACCTCGTCAAAGTTTTGTACCGAGTGTGTGTAAATTATCGTAGTAGTAAGATAATCACCGCGTGCTACAGTACAAAGGTGTGTGGGTGAAGCTACTCGATACGAGTACAACGCCGGCCGGTTAATCTCCGAGAGAAATAAGTAAAAAGGTAAAATGCCATCCTTTAATTAATTATCATTAATGTATATTACAGTTCACTTCAATTAAAATTTAAAACAAAAGGGAAATTGCTATCGTCCCGAACATTGGTCCTTCTTAGCCTGAATAGTTATTTTTTTAGCCTAGAAAAAAGGCACTTTATTACTCTCATTTAAAAACAAAATTTTCATTATAAATGTACGTTTGCTTATTTTTACTCATTCCAATAATTTTTAAATCGATCTACTTTATTTCAAAAGTGAGAAACTTTGAAGATATTGTACCTGAATTTCTTGATATTTCCGAACAAAAACTGGTCGTTTGATTATTCAATATTTTTATAATTTCCAAACGGAGATTTAAACAGACGTGTTTTTCTTTGATTAATTGCTCAATAGTTTTCATTTCTTATTCTCATTCTGTTATTATTTGATGCAATTTTATACAGGGTGAGCCCATATATTCTCTGGTCAACTAGTTTGATTGATAATTCAAAAAATTGTTCGCTATACCTGTATTTTATTATCCTTTTGCCATATGCGCGTTTTTTATAGTAAATAGAGAACGCACATTTTTTCTTTTCTTATCAACTGTTCAATTTCATGGTTATTACTTATTTTTTTTTACTTTACTCTTTCTATCTTTTTCGCTATACAGGATGATTCAACAATTCTATTAAATCATTTGTTTATTTCAAATTTTACAGTCAGTAACCGGTAGTTTGTACAATATGATTTGAAATTTCATTCAATTCATTCGCAACATTTTATTGAAAATTTGCTTCCTTTGCTTAGATATTTCTGTTTATTTTATTCACAATGGATAGAGTCCAACAGTATCGTTTTCATCGTAAAGCCGCCTTAAATGATCTTCAAATATTGAGCGGTTTAGCCGATCAAAGTAAGACTGACAAGTCCGTTCGTCCTCTTTTACAAATTCGTGCAACTAAATTAGAGTCTTTTTAAATGAAACTCAAGGTCTCTAGTTAATTCCACAATATAATACAAGTTATTGAAAATTCTAAAAAATTGACAATTGTTTCGATAAATCAATATCGAAACAATTGTAAATTTTTTAGAATTTTCAATAACTTGTATTATATTGTGGAATTAACTAGAGGCCTTGAGTTTCATTTAAAAACACTAATATGAGCATATTCCACGAAGTAAGGGTCGAGACAGTCAATTTCATGAATTAGAGTCAATTCGTGATACTTTTGTAAAACATCATGATGCAGTGATTGCCAAATTGATGGCGCTTGCAGATCCACCAGACCTCGAAGCTGAAGATCAAGTTCTTGCAGCTTTTTTATCGCAGTATTTTCAAATCAAACTAATATGTTCCGAGCTTTTCGACATTTCCAGTTCCCAATCTACTGCTAATACTAGTGCTCTTTCACAAACTAATTCGAATATCCGATTACCAAAAATTGATCTTTCCAAATTCTCAGGTGATGTAAAGGAATTCGCATCGTTCTTAGATTTATTTGATTCTCTTATCCACAACAACCAATCTATGTCAGATGTAGAAAAATTTAAGTATTTAAAAGCGTCGTTAGAAGGTCCCCCTCTAGGTTTAATTCGTAATTTAAAAATTACTGCCGATAATTATGATATTGCTTACGACCTTATTACTAAGCGATATACCAATCAAAGACGTTGTGCCAAAGCCCATTGGGATGCCCTTGAACAGGCCCCAAAATTAGATATGGTTACTGCTGAAACATTGTCTAAACGTATTGATACATTTTTAGAAAATATTTCTGCTCTCCAAGTGATCGGTTTACCTACAGATGAGTGGGACTTCATTATGTTTAATATGTTATATTCTAGATTAACTCCAGAAATCGTACGTCTCTTTGAAATGGAACATAAATCAACAGAGATCAACACCTTCACAAGCTTGATTGCATTTTTAGAAACCCAGTTGAACTCCTACAGTAATTTAAATGTTTCTTCATCGAAATATTTCCGATCGAAAGATCCACCCTTATTTTCAAAAGTTTTTTGTAAAACTCGTTCTTCAACTTTGTTAGTTACTAATTTGTCTAATCAATATTGTATTTTATGCAAACAAAACCATACTATTTACAAATGTGATCAATTTTTAAGTAAAAGTCCTTCAGAAAGGCATCGTTTCTGCAAACAATCGCATCTATGCTTTAATTGTTTGAGTTCCTCTCACGATCTTCGTTCCTGTCGCTCCAAGTATACTTGTCGGACTTGCAAATCCAAGACTCATCATACTCTATTGCATTTCGATACACCAATCACAAATTCTACCAACACTTCTCCTAATTTGAACCCGAACCTTCCGTCTTCAAGTCAAGTACCACTAGTTTATTTGGACTCCAATCCCCTGTTGAAAAGGGAGTTTTGTTATCCACAGCTGTGGTTGACACCTTTAATAATAAAGGTAGTAGGCGACCGTTAAGAGCTATTTTAGATTGCGGCAACCAAACTTCTTTTATCACCCGTAAAGCATTAAACACTTTAGGTATCCGTCAGTCTCAATGTGGCCTTGAAGTTAATGGTCTCGCCTCTATGAACTCTAAGTTGCAGACTGGAAAAGTTGTCCTTTCAATTTGTCCGCATACTAAGGACTTTCCTATTTTTAATTTTGATGCTCTAGTCTTAGACAAAATTTGTGATCCTATGCCTGATTTTAAAATAGATCCTAATAAGTGGACCCACTTAACTAATATTTAGCTAGCAGATTTTAAATTTTATCGACCAGGAACGATCGACTTATTAATCGGAGCTGATTTATTTCCTAAATTTGCTCTCAGGTAAGATCTCTGGAAATTCAGGTGAACCCGACGCCATAAACACTGTATTTGGTTACGTTGTCATGGGTCCGATTCATGTCAAGAATCCTATTGTCACCTCTTTATTATGCCACACCGTTTCCAAGGTCTCATTAGATACTACTTTGAAAACTTTCTGGGAAATAGAAACGGTTCCTGAAGTCATTCCTCTTAATTCCGATGATATTTTGTGTGACGATCTTTTCAAAGATAATTTTTCTCGTAAACCGTCAGGACAATATGTTGTATCGTTACCTTTTCGGGAAATTAATCCTACGTTTCCTGGTATACGAGATCTGTTTTTATATCGTTTTCACTCCCTTGAACGCCGACTGCTCAAGCAACCCGAATTGTATGAACAATATTCTGCCTTTATGCGAGAGTATCTCGACCTAGGTCACATGGAGTTGATTTCAGCTGACAACGAAGAGAATGGTAAACATTATATTCCTCACCATTGTGTGGTCAAACCTGATAGTGTTAATTCCAAATTACGTGTAGTTTTTAATGCATCTGCCAAAGTTCCTAACGAGAAATCCCTCAATGATTGTTTGTTTGGTGGACCTAAGCTTCAACAAGACATTGTTGCTATTTTACTAAATTTTCGTCTACTCAAGTTTGTTTTGTGCGCAGACATCAAACAAATGTATCGTATGATTTTTCTTTGTCAAGAGCATAGAGATTTTCAACGTATTTTTTGGAGATTTTCTACAGATGATTGTGTTCGGGAGTATCGTCTGAATACTCTAACTTATGGTGTTACTTCTTCTCCATTTCTAGCTCTTCGTACTTTGCATCAACTTGCACTTGACGAAGGACATCGCTTTCCACAAGTTGCTAAAATTATTCATACTTGCTCTTATATTGATGATTTTTGTTTTGGCTCGAATGATTTTGTAGAAGCTCAAACGCTTATGCAAGATTTAATTTCTCTTTTGTATCTTGGCGGTTTTGAACTTCGTAAATGGTGTTCAAACGAAGCTCTCTTATTATCGAATTTACCTACTTCTTTTATTAATCCCCATAGTCTAAGTTTTGAACCAGATTTGGACAACTCTCTCAAAGCTCTTGGGTTACGCAGGTCTTCTCATTCGGACTGTTTTACATTTTGTGTTCAACCGCGAGAAGATCTTCCTTGTACCAAACGTTGTATGCTTTCGGTATTAGCTCGAATCTATGATCCTCTAGGATTTCTAGCTCCTATAACTTTCTTTACAAAATTTTTATTTCAGCGTCTGTGGTTAGCTGGAACATCTTGGGATGAATGTCTATCTTTTGATATCATTCAAATTTGGGAACAATATAAAATCGAACTTGCTGTACTGTCTCAAGTTCGCATACCTCGCCATTTATTGTTGTTCAATTTTCCTCTAGTCGAATTACATGATTTCTGTGACGCCAGTGAAAGAGGCTATGCTTGCGTCTTATATCTTCGGTGCATGAATTCCGAGAATAAAGCTTCTGTTCAATTATTGTGTGCAAAATCCAAAGTAGCATCTACGAAAAAACTGACCATTCCTCGTCTTGAGTTATGTGCCGCTGTTTTGCTTTCCAAGTTAGTTGCTTATGTTCTACATATATGTCCTAACTTTACCGAGATCCCAACTTATGCATGGTTGGATTCCCAAATTGTATTACACTGGATTAAAAGTTCTCCCCACAAATTAAAGATATTTGTGGCCAATCGTATATCTTATATTCAGTCTAAAATTTCTCCGAATCTATGGCATTACATTAATTCTAAGCAAAATGCTTCTGATATTGCGTCTCATGGTGTTCTACTATCCGAATTTTTATCTTCACCCGAGTGGATTAATGGTCCTCACTTTCTCTACGACCATCCGTTTTGTTTCTCAACCGTATCCCTGTCCTTATCTTCAAAAGATCTTGCCGAAGAAGAACGGACTGTAGCTCTTGTATCCCTGTCCTTGGAACCCTCTTTGTTGGAGTCTCTTATAAATAGACATTCCTCGTTCGCTACATTACAACGAGTTTTAGCATATGTCTCATCATCAATGCTCTCACTCCTGGTCACTTTCTAGCTCTGGAGCCCTTAAAAATTCTCTCCCTGATTTTTCAACTATTTCTCTGAATAAATTGTCTCGTTGGCAGCTTCTTCAAAGGATGCATCAAGACTTTTGGTCTCGTTGGAAACGAGAATATCTTCATACTCTCCAACAACGGTCAAAGTGGCTAACGCCCACATCACCTTCTCCTAAAATAGGGCAACTAGTCTTGATTCACGAGGATAATGTTCCCCCCGAGCGTTGGGTCATGGCTCGAATCACTGCCTTATATCCTGGTCAAGATGGTATTGTTAGAGTTGTAAGCGTTAGGGCCGCCAATGGAATTTTAAGGCGTCCCTTGGTCAAATTGTCCCCTTTACCGATAGAGGACAATTAATATACTTCCAATAAGTAGTCATTTTTTTAGTAATTAGTTATTTTCAGTATTTTGTAAATATCTAACCAGATACAACATTTTTAAGGTGTCACAATCATTAATTTCAGTTCTTTATTATTTTCTTAATTTTCTTTCTAAAATATCTACATTCATTCTTTTTTTTTTCAAAATGCACCCATGCATTTGGCGGGGAGAATGTTCGTGATTGAATCCAGATATGCCTTATATATTTTAAATTCAACCGCGCAATGTTGACATTTTCACCTCGTCAAAGTTTTGTACCGAGTGTGTGTAAATTATCGTAGTAGTAAGACAATCACCGCGTGCTACAGTACAAAGGTGTGTGGGTGCAGCTATATCGATACGAGTACAACGCCGGCCGGTTAATCTCCGAGAGAAATAAGTAAGAAGGTCAAATGTCATCCTTTAATTAATTATTATTAATGAATATTACAGTTCAGTTCAATTGAAATTTAAAACAAAAGGGAAATTGCTATCGTCCCGAACAGTTGGGTGAACTTGCTTAGAGATAAGCTCAAGAAAAATCGTATCATTTGAGTACTAGTTGAACTTCAATTACTGATGAAAATGATCTCAAATCGATTCTTTTCACAATAAATATTGAAAATTTATCATTTATGACCTGAAAACTAGAATTTTTTGTACAAAAATAATGGTATCAATAACTAGTCCAGCAGAAACACAAATTGTTCTAGATATTGACACCTATGTCAATAACTACTACAATAGTATGGTGAATAAAAATCTCATCGATATCATTGAAGTTAGATATATTTTTTCGATAATATGCAAGTAATCACAGTATGAACAATATTTTAGCCGGATCAGTTATTGACACTCATTATTCAGAACAGAACCCTTTAAATATGAAATTATTATTCAGTGTCAATATCTGGTACCCCAGTGGATCAAAGATCGATACATCTATTTGTCAATAAATGATACTAAATGGGCATCTACGAGAAAAATCCGTAACTGTGTATGGAATTTCATTGAACAGCTTATTTTTACAGTACTGAATTTGGAATAATGCATATTTTGGTATGATCCATATTCAGAATATTTTTGTTGAGCGATTCTCACGGGTGTCAATAATTGATACTTCGTAGGTCATTAACTGATGCCAGTCTTTATTTCCAGATCACAAAAACGACATGAAAAACGCCCTTCAGGCAATTCAGGAGGGTATGCCCACGAAACGGACAAGTATTTTATATAAAATCCCGAGAACTACCCTCCTATATAAACACATGCAAAACGCCGATTGAAAGAAAAATTGGCCCTGAGAGCGTTCTAACCAGAAAAGAGGTGGACATACTAGTGAAATGGATTGTCCATTCAGCTAAATGTGGTTTTCCAACAACTAAAACCCAACTCCTTGATAATCTGGAGATATTGGTGAAAAATCCATTCACAAATGGCCATCCAGGAAGGCAATGATATAAAGCCTTCCTACACAGTAAAAAATGAAGGTAAATTTACATATAGTTCACATAAGAAATAGGTGGAACTTTACTATAAATAAAATGTAAATGATTATTGTACCCTGGATTATAAGTGAAATTACATTGTATATGTACTTATCCAATATTTTTGTGGTTATACACACATTTTTCAATTTTCCTTTAAGATTACATATCATTTTTACGAAATATATGTGGACAATCTATCACTCTGAAAATATTTTATTTTATCTTGTGAATTTCAACAATTACTATGTGGATTTCAAAAATTGTTGTAAATGTACATGACGGTTAGACGAATAATTCAGAGTAACTTTACTCAAAATAAATCAAACTTTCTTTTTTCTGTAGTTTTCAAGTAAAATCAGATTAGGCCTGTAATTTTACAATGTGCATATAATTATACTTATATTTTTTAATAATCTTGTAACTTTACAGAGGATTTTTATGTAATATTTGTGCAAAATCTGAAATGATGTGAATAAATTATTTTAAAATCTAAATTTTAACAGTGAACATGCGACGGCAAAAAATATTGTAAGTATACATGAAATTTTGGCAAATAAAGAAAGAATAAATGACTTTATTGAAAATTTATTATAAACTTTTGTAATTTAAATATGTATGGATTCTAAACAATGTGAAACTATATCGATTCCCAAAAATCCATCTTTTGACAAAGAGAAAAAGTGATACGGCTGAATATGCGGTTTTTTCGAAAAAATCGATATGATTTTACATCTATTTGTTTTCATATTTGGCAAACTAAACAACTAAGTTACTGTTAACATATGCTCAAAATACATCAAGGGCCTAAAATGTTATTGTTTTCCAAATATTAACCAAAACTTTTTTGCCGGAGGTATGGCATTGCATTTCCCCCAAACAAGTTTCAAATTAAAAATGAACATCCCCTTTACATAAACTAGTGAAATTAATTATAAAAAGTTGTAAACATTTTTCCCTAAATACTGTGATTTTTACAAAATCCGTGTAATGGAATTATACCATTTAAGGAATTATACACATAGATAACCTAAAATCACATGAATTGCGTAATTATTACATTATATGTGTGACCCTATACCCCACGTGATTAGTTAAAACCAATGAGAGACGATATCTCTTACCGACAAAACAACAGCGTGTGTCTTTGTTAATTTATGTAATAGTTTGCAGACGAGTTTCACGTGAGTTTTATTATTTTGCAGGATGAATAATTTTTAGGTAAGTTCCTATTAATTCTCAAAAATGTTGTTGGAGAGATTTTAAATGTATGGCCATTTTTATGAACAAAAAAGCAATTTTATGGCATTTTCACAAACTGACCAATGTCGATATAGGTTCTCTTCCAACCATCATGATAGTGAAATTAGAGAGGCTTCAGTTGTTTGCAAAAAATCAAAAAAATATGAAAATTCCAGAATACTTAGAGAATCCAGTCCATGAATTCTTATATATATAATGGCGATACACTTCAAGGAAGATATTTCTCAACTCTATAGGGATATTAAGGTTAACGAACATTACTGTCACTATAATTATTTCGTAATATGAAAGCTGATTCCTATTTAAATAAAATAATATAACATTAGTTTAGTAATACTATAATTTTTCTTTTCAGGTAGATTCAAGAAATGATGTGAAAATTGATACTTTGTCACCTTGCATAATTAATATAGGTAAGTGAAGTAAAGCAATGTACAAATGAACAAATATTTGAAAATAAATTGTAAATTAAAGCTTCTTGAATAGCTGATATCCACCAACTATAACATTTTAGTCATTATATTTAAGTAGATGGTTAAAAAGTAACTATGGGGAAATGATTTTTTTTCAACTTTCAATATATTTTTAAATCCAAATTATTTCATTTAAAAAAACTCAATTTTTAGAACCAATATACAGTATCCGCCAAAATAAACAGTACCGAAAATAAAAATTAATTTCTGTAATGTAAGTGTTCAAAATGTACACCATTTCGACGCAAACAAGCTTCATATCGATTTTGTAAGTCAATAAACATATTTATAAAAAGTGGTGGATGTAACTGCCGAAAAATATTTTGTATTCTTTGCCGTAGTTCGGCAATATTCGCCGGCGGATTTTCCGAGTGAAATATTTTGTCCTTCATTATGCCCCGAATGTATGCGTCAGGTGGCGTCAGATCAGGTGAATGAGAAGGATATTCGAAGTCTGTTCCCCGAGAAATTTTTCTATCATCGAAATGCTGACGGAGTAAGTCTAAGGTGCGCACAGCTGTATGGCTCGTTGCACCATCTTGTTGGAACCATTGTGTGCGAAACTGTAGATTTCGTGCACGGCAAAAGTTATTTAGATCTCTCACAAAAGGTATAATAATTTTCTCTCTATAACGCTCTTGGTTGACAGTAAGTGGATTCTGATTATCATCTTCAACGAAATGACGAGATACCGCGCACCAAACGGTAACTAGAAGACTGTGGAGTGGTTTCTCTACAATGACATCAGGACGTTCAAATCCAAGGAATCTGGTTGTTTGTCGATTAATATAGCCGCTAAGATGAACGTGACTCTCGTCTGAAAACCATGTTTTTCAAAAATTCAGGATCTTCGTAAATTAAACTCAACATGCGACCACAGTAAATTTCTCTTGCACGTTTGTCCGCAGCATTTAGTCGTTGTCCAACTTGAATACGGTGTGGATAACCACCAATTGATTTGAACATGCGACGTAAAGACGTTTCACTAATGTTGAGTTTACATGCAGTTCTTACAAGACTTCTTTGAGGTGATTGCACAACTTGGTTAAAAACACGTCCTTCATTTTCGTTAGTGCATACTGTTTTTCGACGACCTGAAGAACCTTTACGTTGACACAATACACTACCAGTGCGACGAAATTTTTCAACAACAGCTAACATCACACTTTTACTAGGAGCTGCTTTATTAAATTTTTGTTGATATTTTATTGACATCTGTTCTAAGCTTGGACGATCATTACGACCTTTTCCGTATGAACGAAAATAATGCTCTACCAAAAAAACTTTTTCTTCCGTTGTTAGAACCATTTTTAAATCAAATTTAACTGCAGCGTACTATTAATATATCAACTAATGACAATTAAGTCAAATATGACAAATCCATATTACATAAACAACTCCACGGCACTCTCTGTTTCGGTACTGTTTATTTTGGCGGATACCGTACTATGGTAAAAAAATACTTAAATTCGAAATTTTTATGAATTTTTTATGGAAGAATTCCTTATAAAATGTATTCATTTTAGGAAAAGGAATTGAGTTTTTTTTTCTCCACAAAAAGTTTAGTTTATTGATTTAGATTTATTGAAATCAATTCTACAAAGAACATTTTAAAATACAAAGTATATTATTAGGTTATTTTATTCGAGATAGTGATCATACCAAGTATGGCTAAAAAAATATATCATCCTAAATTTACGTTTTCTTTTGAAACTTGTAATGACCGAATATTCTTTTCCATTTATTTTGCTCGTGTAATTAAACTGAACTCTTGACAAAAAATGTACAAGGTCTGGCGAAACTTCGCGTCATAGAATTGTATAGTAATGGTAATTTATAAACGTTTGCCATTACTTTCCATTAAACTATGGACGATACTAAAACAACTTTAAACTCACGTTGTAACTGAAGCTATGACAAATGTGCGACTAAGTTTCACTGGATCGATAAATGTGATATAATTCAACCTATACATTGGTTTTTAGAAGGAAGCTACAAAATCTTTTTCGAAAAGGTACCAGTTATAGTTGATTCAAGTTTTCCAGAAGCACTAAAGTTTTCCATCGCGCTTTATTTCATTTATAATCTAGAATATCCGAAAGAAATTTTGTGTGTTCTAGAAATGATTCAAATATATTTTTTGAAAATTCGCCCAGATGAAGGAACTAATTAAAAAAAAATCAGCAACTCAAAAAAAGGTGATTCCTTTAATTAACTTAATAACCAAATCCTCATAAGTTTTTTGTCACGATAACTAAGGAAATGTATTTTTTCAAAAAGTTTTCATATTTATTTTACGTTTTATACGTATTTATTTATTATACTTAGGTACTTGTTGCTTGGTAGAGAATTATGAACTTTCTGTTTCTCTATACAGTTTGTCCAAACTTACTAAGTTGATAATACGAGTATTAGGGAGATATTCGATCAGATATAAAAAAATATCTAATATTGAATATGATTCTACTAACATTTTTAAGAATTTCTTTTGTTCGCCAAATGCCGTGTAATTAATTGTATTCAGTCTCAAAAATGTTTTTTCAAATTTCGATTTTTATTAAAATATGCAAATATTACAATAGTAAAAGTAATAATATTAGATCATAATTTAAGTTTTTCACTGTATCTATATTAAAACTATCTAATCAATAATACATGTTTGTCACATTAGAAATTTCAACATTTCATTTGAAAACTTAATTAGGGCACACTGTATATACCTATCTTAATAATTAGATACTTAGAAGGCGCCTCTAGTTATTTGATTAATAATTTTATTTATGTATTAAACCAGATGAGTTTATTGTTTAAGTATTTAATAAATTGTGAATTTATATATTTTATTTCAATAAATTTTTTAAACGGTAGACATTGTTTCCTATTACCTAATTTAAAAGATTTACCTTTTATAAGACAATTTGCTAAACTTAAACTTTCTAATTTCAGAAGTCTAAGGAGAATGTAAGGTCGATTTATGTACCGTATTTGAATTAATAAATATTTGGAATATTTAATATTCTTGGATCAAAAGGGGGTTCGCTTTTCCTCTTGATACCACTTTCAGTAGGTTTAACTAATAAACCTGGCTAGTGGACTAGCTCAATAAAACTGAAATAGCTCTATTTAGAGAGCTCCATAGGTAATTGGATTTAAATTGTAGGTATTAAAACTATAGTACTTGTAAATAATACGAATAAGCTAACTTAACACACTAAATTTATTCAAATCTAAAACAAATGTAAAAAAATTGACAATTTCTACGTTAACTAATTAATTCGATGGATCATCTATATGATACATATATAGAAGTTGTATACTACGTTTACATTCACTTATTTTATGAAGAAATTACTGTCTTTTAAAAATTAAAACGTGAAACATTTGTTGTGTAAGACTAATTTATAAGTCTTTCATTTTAGTTTTGAATGTTTATAGTCTAAATTTGAGGTTAACTCGTATGTCATATAAATTGAAAAGAATTCACCTGTTTTATGCCATTTGGCCCGGATGCACTATACCAAGCTCCTAACTTGGTCTATTTGCACCATAAAAGATCCAATTTCCAACTGTCAAATGATTCCAATAACTAGCAGTTTACAAAATGGACGCCGTCATGCAATTCAGAACCTTATTCGCCTCTTTTTAAAAACATGCTATTTTTACCAATTTTCACCCTTTGCAGGTATCACTTGAATCATCTGGAAAACCTCAACTGCCTCAAAACCACGTAGAATCGTTTCTACAGCATTTTATATTCACTATTTAAAGCTAAACATGTGTGGCTGTGCGTTTTTCTAAAACTTAGAAGGTCTAGGCTGTTGTAAACAGCCTTGAAAACTTATACTGTTGATGTGAAAAATATCCTTGTGTCGAGTATCAATTTAGTTCTTGTTGAACTAACACTTAAATTGTAGTATGAATATGTCGCTGTGGACTAATATAACACCATGTGGCCCACTGCCTGGTATTAAAACAAAGGGCTGTGCCTTGCTTGATTTCTATACCTCACTAGAAAAAACGATGTGTCGCTACGAGAGAATCTCATATCAAGGAGAAGGCGGAAGTGACGAAAAACTGACAGCTGCCATTTTCCTTGTTTGACCAATCAAATAATAAAATGTATTGATTTGACATATCAGCCAACTACGATTAACTGTATGTTGTACGGTTGGTAGCATATGTTTGACGTTAATACATTGTAAGAAAAGACAGTGCCGTACTTAATTTTATTTGGTAAAAAATATGTTATATTTCTTCCTTTGTTTGGGTCGTTTCCCAAACAATTCTAATTTGAGTAATCACGGAATATCAAAATTGTTAATTTTTTAACTGTTGTGGATGTGTGAATTTTGACAGAAGACAGTTAGAAAATTAAAAATTATCACGTTCCAGGATTACTCAAATTAGAATATTAAATATTTGAAATATACGATACACGAATCCACCTTCACATTATTTATGTAAAACAAAATTACATTGATACTATGAAATTCACACATTTTAGGTAAATTCACATCTTCAGTGTATTACTAAAAATTCCTAGCTGTACAGTTATGGGGGAAATTTACATCAACCATGTAAAACAAAATTACGCTGATTTTGTAAATTTCACATAGGGATTTTAGGAAAATTCACATCTTTAGTGTATTACTAAAAATATCTATCTTTACTATACAGGAAATTTACATCAACCATGTAAAATGAACCACGTAATCGTCAATTTCACACACATTTAGGAAAGTTACATTTTTAATGTATCGGAATTTTTTTTTAATTTGACAAATATATATAAAATATACATTAATCATGTAAAATAAAATTACATAATTCCTGTGAATCTTGCATATAATTCCAGGAAAATCACATATTTAGTGTATTACCATAAACATGACAATTTACAATGATTAAGAAAATTTACACTTTTTCTGTAACAAAACATACAGGGATGGCGTGAAGTTCACACATACCAACGAGTGAAATTCACTTGTTTAATGTAATTATTTAATTACATGAAATATTTGCTTTTACAACAAAAATGTAAATTATGGGTAAAAAATTATTTCTATTCAGAATCGTTCCACATTTATCCTGTGAATAACCAATTACAACAAAAATGTGATATTATATTATAACAAAGTTTAAGTATATTTACTTAAAATTGGTTGGTCACCAAAAAGCATGAACCAGAGTGTAAAAAGAGTTTAACAAAGAGTCGAGTAGATGTTACAGAAGAAAAACTTCGCCACTGGTTCAAGGAAATTCGGGAATACATGGAAATAAATAATTATCTGGAGATTTTATATGATCCGCAGCGTATCTTCAACTGTGATGAGACTGGTTTTTTCTTAAGTCCGAGGGAACACAAGGCCTTGTTAAGAAAGGTCAGAAAGCGGTCTATAATTTCATCAATAATAATGAAAAAGGGTGCCTCACCACATTGGTCATGTGTAATGCTTTTGGAGTTCTCCCACCCCCGATGATAGTTTACTCCTGAAGAATCCCTCTGAAAATCCTGGGACGTAGGTTGCACTGACAGTGGATGGATGACGAGCGGAAGTATGTCACCAATATATTCAACCCTTGGTTGATAAGAAACACCATACCAAGTCCAATAATTCTGTATGTCGATGGTCACACTTCTCACATGTCACTGCATCTAAGAGAATTTTGTTCAAAAAATGAAATAATCATCATCACACTCTTTCCAAATTCCATACATTTTCTTCAACCACTTGACGTTGCGTTCTTTCATCCATTGAAGAATGAATGGAAGAAAGCAGTTTATAACTGGCGGGTAAATATAAAAATAGTATGAGACATCGCAGGGATGATTTCGCTCCAATATTGAATACAGCATTTTCCAACATGAAAAATATTGAAAATATTTGTTGAAATGATTTCAGAACTTGCGGGTTATGTCCTTTGAACCCCAAAATATCCACTATAAAAAGATATGTGGAGGGACAACTAAGGAAGTAACTGATAACTTAGATAATAATTTGGAAACCGGTTATGGTTCCAATGTGGCAGTGGTACCACATTTGGAAGAATTTTTGAAATATTTTCGAGCTGAAATTCCAGAAAAAATATTGGAATTTGAAAAGTCTGGAGAACTGTGGAGAGAAAATAGAGAAGACCAGAATATTTCTTATTTTTGGTTGAATTTGAAAAAAAAAGTTCAGGGTGAAGATTATTCCATAGATGCGACAATAAATGATGACTTACTATAGATACCTTTAAATCACAAAGAATTTGCATTGTTTGAGAATGCAGGTATTCAAAATCAAAATAATGAAGCGAATGAACCATCGCGTTCTTCTCCGATGTTTGTAACAGTACCTCATCAAAGTCGGGTTGTGAACGGAGATATTCTTGAGGGTGTTTTGGGTACAGAATTTGCCAATGAAAATGCCCTCAGTAAATTCGCCCCGGCCCCCGAGCAGATGGAGTTTGTAGACATTGAAAAGGATACGAATATAAGTTCAGATGATTCAATAAATGAGGCAGCAATTACCTTTGAAACTCAAGCTGTGATTGAAACTTCAAATAATAAACAAAATAATCTAGACAGTAGTGAAATTGTGCCTGAAAAATATGATGATCAGGCTGCGATTAGCTTCAATGATGATCGAGAAAAAGAATTCAGCAATGAACTGACTAACACGACATCAAGAAGGCAAATGGACGAGTCTGTGATTGAAAATTCTAGTGATAAGTCAAATGCTGATGCAGTGAATAATGGAGAAAAACATAATATGAAAAATTCAGATACTGATATTTCGGATGATGGAATTCAAAATGATGAATCGTCAAAAAATCAGAACGATGATGTACAGGACTGTGGAGCTAGGAAAATTATTGAAGACAGAATACCAACAATAATGGAAATTAGGCTTGAAGCAATTGTTGTACATGAGAAATCGAAGGATACCGATGGTGAAAAAATACCAACTCCGTTTCGGAAGTCATTATTTTGGCCCAACCGAACAATAACAATAAGATAAATGGAGCGAAAAGAAAATTACGTGAGAAAATTCTTACAGGTGAAGCATGGCAAACTTATTATAAAAATAAAGAAAAAAAGAAGGAAAAAGAGATACAGGAGAGAGAAGAGAGAAAAAGAAAGAGATTGGAAAAATCTCTAGTAGCTAATAAACGATCAACTCAACCAGATAAATCTCCAGATCTAAAACTAGTAGAATAAGAAGATTCTATCGATGAGTTTACTGGAAATAAAGAAAATATTGTGGCAGGTGCTTACTTTATTGTTAAATATGATGAACAATATTACAAGTCAGATATGTGAATGGATCAACTGAGTATAAAGCCAGTTCAATGGAAAAAAATGGCATCAACTGGAAATGGCCTAGCCGAGCAGATATTTTGTGGTATACCGAAGAAGAAATTCAGGAGGTAATAAAAGAACAAGTACTCAGGAACAAGCGTGGAAAATATGAAGTTAAGGAAATAAAAAAATACGGATAATATTCCCTATTTGATGTTTCTCAATTCATTATTTCAGTATTACCCTTTTTTCGTTTTCTGTTATTTTTTCACGTGCTTGTTATTTTGTTGATTCAAAATTTTCTTCAATAAAAATATTTATAGTAAAATATCGATTGAATATTATTAAAACTTTTTGAATGTACTTGAATACTTGATCAAAAATTTTATACTTGAAGGGTGATCATTGAGTAATTACTTACTCAAGGATTATGTCGTAAATGGATAATATTATTCACATGTATCAAAAGGTGATGAAGTGTTGATTTTGTCATATCAATCATTGGTTCTCTCGCACATCTGACGTATGATCATTGATTCACTCATCCAATTAATTTTCTGATGAATCCAATGGAAGATGTCAGAAGATAGATAACCAGTGTGTGAAATTATGCTTCGAAGTCCTTTAAATTAAGGAAACATGAGTTTTTATCCAATAAATAAACTCGACACGTGATATTAAGAGCCTTAAGGTGTCAATAAGATGTAGGAATATCGCGTGATATGTTAACATATCACGCGATATTCCTACATCTTCTTTGTTATTTACTATGGGTCGGAAGGTTCATGGCGGGGGGGCTATATGCGCCTCCGTGTCGATGTTGGTTGTTGTCCTGAAAACTCGGGATCTTCCAATTGAAGACACAAATGAGCGTTTGGTTTCCCTGCTGAAATCCGTTATTTTGTGTTTTCCCATGTTTCGATTAACATCTTTGCTCCCAAATTTCACATCCTTATTTGGTTATGTCGTGCTGAAGAGGCAAAATGAGCCATAAACATGCATGTCCACGGTTACCACTCTATTTCAGTAGCCCTTTATTTTGCGTGAATTACCCATATATATATATATATATATATATATATATATATATATATATATATATATATATATATATATATTGTCTATTTTGTATTCTTGGGATTGAAGACCATTTTCAAAGACATTTAACTAGTAGTTAATACATTTTTATTAAACGTTTCGGTCTTTCCATGACCTTCATCAGAAATAAAATTTTTGTTAAAACTAAAAGAAATGGTACAAGTTACAAAAAGAATTTTAATAGCCAAACAAATAAATCTTACCTTCGACAGAACGTTCATTTAATTATTCAATATATTTTATAGCTGTTTAGGACGTATCATATGACAGAATATAACTCACACACAAACAAAACGAACATTTTAAAAATATGACAGTCATTGATGAAAATTTGTATTGGAATACGAGTATTTGTTCTATACAATGAAAGCAGGCGTAACGAGGTTTTAATGTGTCGTTTTTGTGTTGACTGGTATTGCAAAGGATTTTATATTTATATAGGGTGTGGTAATAAATTTATTATATTTGGAATGTGCCACGTGTTTCTCAATATTTCTAATATTTTATAATGCTATTATAAATTTTACTGAGGTTTTTTGTGTCAGTCTTTAAATTTACGGAACTGGTTTTTCTTTGTATTTCTATCATTTCTAGAACTTCGCGTTTTTTTGTGTGGTTTTCACTTCGAAGAATTTTTGTATTCTCGAAATCAAATTCGTGTTGGTTCTGTGAAACATGGATAGTGAGTGCCGTTTTGTTTCGTTTGTCATATTTGTGACTATTTACTCTGTTTTTCAAATACTGACTTGTTTGTCCGATGTAGACCCATTCAAACCTAGTTACGCCTGCTTTCATTGTATAGAACAAATACTCGTATTCCAATACAAATTTTCATCAATGACTGTCATATTTTTAAAATGTTCGTTTTGTTTGTGTGTGAGTTATATTCTGTTATGTGATACGTCCTAAACAGCTATAAAATATATTGAATAATTAAATGAACGTTCTGTCGAAGGTAATATTTATTTGTTTTGCTATTAAAATTCTTTTTGTAACTTGTACCATTTCTTTCAGTTTTAACAAAAAATTTATTTCTGATGAAGGTCATGGAAAGACCGAAACGTTAAATAAAAATGTATTAACTACTAGTTAAATGTCTTTAAAAATTGTCTTCAATCCCAGGAATACAAAATAAACAATATATAATTAAATAAAAAAGACCAAGAACCAAAAAAAGCGAAACAATATATAAAGCATGGGTGAAAATATGCTAACATACAGGAACATCAATGATGAATACGAAAAAGAAGATATGGTATATATGAAGTTATATTCAAAAGCCTGTCGTCAACAATGTAAACAAAAAAACAGAAGAGTCTTCCTTTTAAGATGTAAAAATGATAATATAACACCAAATTTTCTTAAATTCAAAGTTAATCACATTACTTTCAATTGTAAAATTCTGAACAGAAGTTCAAAAAAGATATAACGAATTTTATTCAAAAAACTATTAACTTATTAATCACTGACACAACAAAAAATCTTATCAATAGAAAGAAGAATTTATGAATAATGAATCAAGAAAAAATGAAATTCTTTTCCGAAAAATAAAAAACAAAAACATAGATAAAATTGAAAATTTGAAGAATAGAACTCATACCAAACACAATTATAATGAATCGTGGTTAGAAAATCTCACTGATATAGATATTCCAGAATATGTTCACGAAAGTCTTAGTCTAGGGCCAAATTTTGCTGCTCCTTTGGAAAATGCGAATGATATACCTATCCCAGAAATAATAAGCAACATCGAGACTTCCCTCATAAATCTTAATTCGGAAACTAAAGATAATTTGCGGTCCCAATGTTGCAACATCATAACAAATCATAAAAATAAATTTAAGAAAAAATCTAACATTCAAAATAGACAAAATAAAAAACTTACCAACAAAATAAAAAAAAACAAAATCGTTTCTAAGGCAGAATAAAAATATCATAGTATTAAAACCTGATAAAACTAACAAAACCGTGATAATGTTTAAACACGACTACCAAGAACAAATGTATAACTTACTCAGAGATGATACTACTTACAAACAACTAAAGAACGATCCTACAAATATATACCAGAAGAAACACAATACATTAGTGACAAATTGGGAAAATAAAACATATATTTCTCCAAACACAGCAAAAAATTTGAAAATACAAAATTCGCTTCCACCTAGAATCTATGGTCTACCAAAACTGCACAAAGAAGGAATACCACTTCGACCGATTGTTTCATGTATCCAATCGCCTTTCGAAAAACTATCCAAATATCTTAAAAAAATTCTTGAAAACATTGTTTACTAGAATAAATACTACATAAAAGACTCGATGGATTTCAAAAATAAAATTAAAAACATCACCATGCCAGAAAATTATATACTAGCATCCCAACAATACTGACCAAAAACTCAGTTCAAACACTATTTTTTTACAGGTATGTTGACGACTGCATACTAGCAATTCCAAAAAATACAGAACATTTGGTCTTACAAGATTTCAACAGTTACCATGACAGACTACAGTTTACCATTGAACTAGAAAACAATAATCAAATTAGCTTTTTGGACCTTACCCTCCATCATACAACTAACACCATAAAAACGGAATGGCACACAAAAGATACCTGGTCTTCCCGATATTTAAACTTTAAATCACAACACCCTCTAACACAAAAAAAATCTGTTATTATAGGACTCGCAGATCGATCAATAAATCTGTCCGACCCCGAATTCAGAGAGAATGCAATATTAAAAGCTAAAGATGCCCTTATACTCAACAACTATCCCACTAATTCGATAAATAAGATATTTAAAAAACGTTTACATATATTTTATAACCATAATAATACAAAAACTAAAATAGACAATAAAACAAACCAATTCCTCACTTTGCCATATATATCAAATTTATCATATATATCAAATTTATCAGAAAACCTAAAAAATACATTTTCGCACCACAACATACATGTTGCTCATAAAGGGTACAACCTACTGAAAACCAATTACACCTATCTAAAAATTTCAATCTCAAAAGAAAAAAAGAGCAACAGAGTCTATGAAATAACATGTAAAAACTGTGAAGGGGTCTACATCGGACAAACAAGTCAGTATTTGAAAAACAGAGTAAATAGTCACAAATATGACAAACGGCACTCACTATCCATGTTTCAGAAAACCAACACGAATTTGATTTCGAAAATACAAAAATTCTTCGAAGTGAAAACCACACAAAACAAAGCGAGGTTCTAGAAATGATAGAAAGACTAAGAGAAACCAGTTCCGTAAATATGAAGACTGACACAAAAAACCTTAGTAAAATTTATAATAACATTATAAAATCTTAGAAATATTGAGAAATGAACGTTCTGTCGAAGGTAAGATTTATTTGTTTGGCTATTAAAGTTCTTTTTGTAACTTGTACCATTTCTTTTAGTTTTAACAAAAAATTTATTTCTGATGAAGTTCATGGAAAGACTGAAACGTTAAATAAAAATGCATTAACTACTAGTTAAATGTCTTTAAAAATGGTCTTCAATCCCAAGAATACAGAATAAACAATATATAATTAAATAAAAAATACCAAGAACCAAAAAAAGCGAAACTATATATATATATATATATATATATATATATATATATATATATATATATATATATATATATATATATATATATAGTTAAAACCAAATAAAGTTGCGTTTACGTCACCAAGGGCGTATTTCTATCGCATGTGTGGCTACATTTCTATCGAAAAGTGCATATACTTAAATTTGTTAATTAATCGGCTCTAAAGATAACCCAGTCAATAAAAAAACTTTTGTACCAAAATAATGTATAAGCAATATAGCTTTATTGGGCTTAGACGTCCCTCGATGTAAACATTTGTGTTAAAATTTTCATAAATAAGCCTCCAATTATTGACGGTAAAATAGTCACTGCCAGAAATAATGTCATGTTGCCGCGTTGTTTGTGACTTTTCTACTCGTGTATTGTCATCAATTTTTGAGGTTATAAATACGTGCTTTATAAAATTTTCTTGTGAGAAATATTTATAATCAAAACTGTTTTTGTTTTCAAAACAACACTTTTATTCTAGAATTCCTTACTTTGTGAAATCTATTCATAAATTTAATTAACAAAAAACGTAAATGAAAAAACTCCATACTATATTAAACGAAAACTATCGATAATTTTGTAGTTTTCATTTATAATATTGTGAAATTTTCTACATTTACGTTTTTTGTTGACTTCAGTTATTTTCTGTTAATTTCCATATTTCGTGAACACTCTGACAACGCTACAAATGTTCACAATGATGACGTAAACGCAACTTTATTTGGTTTTTACTATATATATGGGCTATTCACTCTTGTCAGAGGGGTGGCCGCTCTTTTAAGCTCTTAGAATTCTTTATTTGCGGGGAGTCTTGTTTTTCATGTTTTTTTCCTATAGTTTGTCGTGTCTTTTTGCGTTTTCTGTTATCTTGTTCCTTTTTTCCGGTCCTTTATATCTGTTTTCCAATCTCTTATTTCCAGTTTTTTCATATCTTCCTTAACTTGATCTTCCCATCTTGTCTTCGGTCTTCCTTTTGGCCTTGTTCCTTGTGGTATTCAATTACTTATTCTTCTTATTATTGTTGTTGGCTCCCTTCTGAGTACATGTATGTACCATTTTAATCGTTGTGCTTTAATGAACTTTACAACATCCTGTCCTTCCATTTTTTGTCTAATTTCATGGTTCGTCATAGTTCTGAAGTCGCCCTCTTCTGTTCTGACCTGTTCAAAAATGTTCCTCTTTTCGGCACTCCTTAAAGTTTCTTCGTTTTTGTTTGTCAAGGAGATTGTCTCTGCGACATATGTCATTTTTGGTCTGATAGCGGCTTTATACAGCTTCAATTTGGTGTTTTTGGTTAGATGTTTATCTTTAAGAAATTTGCTGTATTTCCAGTATGCTCTGTATCCTGATTTTACCCTTTCTGCCACCTCTATATTTCTGTCGTTCTTCTCGTTTATCGTAACGCCTAAGTATTTGAAGTTTGCTACTTGCTTAAACTTTTAATTCTGTACTGTGATTTCTTTTATACTCTCTGTTGTTTCCCTGCTGGCTAGCATATATTTAGCTTTTTCTGGGTTTATCTCCAGACCTCTGCTTTTTGCTTCTTCGATCAGGTCACCTAGCATTTTATCCAAATTACTCCTATTCCTTGCTGTAAGTACCAGATCGTCTGCATACCCTATTATTTGTGTCATGTACTGGGCTATTGTTGTGCCTATTTCTATCGCCTTAATCGCTCCATCTAATGCTATGTTGAATAATACCGATGATAATCCATCCCCCTGCCTCACACCATCTACCATATCGATTTCCTCGCTCTACCCTCACTAGTTATTACTCTGGTTTTCGAGTTGTTTATTGACATCTTTGTTAGTCGAATTAACTTATTTGGAATACCCATTTCCCTCATGTCTGCTCTCAGTTTACGCCTGCTAATACTATCGAACGCTAGCTTAAAATCTACAAACAATATATGTATATCGATTGCATATTCATAGCTTTTTTCTATCGTCTTTGTCATTACATGCACTGTATCTATAGTTCATTTACCACTTCTGAAGCCATATTGGTATTCCCCTAGTTTGTGTTCTGCGTATTTGTTTATTTCCTTTCTTAAAAGTGATGTCATGACTTTGTACACTGTGTTAAACATGGTTATTCCTCGGTAGTTATCGCATTTTGATTGGTCTCCTTTCTTGAAGATTGGTATTGTTAGATCTAAACGACATTCTGCTGGCATTTGTTCTTTCTTCCATATGTTTATGAGTAATTCATATATCTTTCTTTTTAGTTCTTCGCCATCTTTCTTTATCAGTTCGTTAACTATTCCATCTGGTTCTGCTGCCTTCTTCTGTTTCAGATTTGTTATTATTTCTTCATATTCTGCATATGCTGGGACTCTTCATCTTCTGTTCTTACCTCAAAATTTGCTGTAAACTCATCCACCTTTCGACCTTTCTTATAATATGCTTCCCATGCTCTATTGCTGATTCTGGTCGTTACTTTGCTTCTTTTACTTTGTTTCCTTATGGAATCGTATAGTTTCTTATTATCTCATTTGTCACTTTCTATTTCCATCATAAACTCCTTTATCCACTCTGCTTTTTCCTTCTGACAGCATTTGTCCGCTTCTTTCTTCTTTTTCTTATATTATATCAGTTCTGTCTCTCCTCCTGTATTTAGCCATTATTTTCGTGCTTGATCTTTTTGTTTATTTTTGCTTTCACATTCTTCATCGTACCACTTTTTACATCTTTGTTGCTTTTTTTGTCCTAGTATTTCCTCGGCTGTTTTGGTAATACTGTTTTTTATGTTCTCCCATTTTTTCTTCATATTTCCATCTGGATCTTGTGTTAGTCTATCTTTTAATACTTGTCTGTATCTTTCTTCCGTATGTCGTTTTTTTAAATTATCTATGTTCCTTTGTTTTTTCCGTTTTAACGTTCCTTAGTATCTACATTTTCATTTACACCACAACTAAGAAATTATCCGAATCCACATTAGCGCCTCTGAATGAACTATTTTCTACTGCTTTCAGCTATTTTTTTGATATGAGTTCGGGGTCTATCTGATTCCCTTCATTGGAGCCTGGTTTTGTCCACGTCACTTTATGCTCTTTTTTATGTCTGATTTTGGTACTTATTATGAAAGTGTCGGTACTTATCCCAAAATTACAGATTCTTGAACCATTGTCGTTTGTCCTGTCGTGTATCTTTTCTTTGCCTGCAATATTCCTCCTTTCCGATTTATTCATTGAAGTCTCCTATGACTAGTTTCATGTCATTTCTAGGTATATTCTCCCAAACCTTTTGCAGTTTGTCATAGAATTCTTCTTTGTCTTCACTATTTGTGTCCTCTGTTGGTGCGTAAACATTTATTACTGTTAGATTTGCTTGCTTATTTTCAATCCTAATTGTTGAGATTCGTCCATTTACTGCTTGACAGTCATTACTTTGTTTCTCAACTTTTCATTCACTATAAATGCTGTGCCATTCTACCCCTGTTTCTTTTCCCCTGCGTAATAAAGTGTGTATCTAACCTTATCTATTCTTCCATCACCCTTCCATCTTATTTCCTGCAGTGCCAATATCTCAAGCTTGTATCTTCCCATTTCTCTAGCTAACCCATTCATTTCACCAGCCTTTAACATTGTCCTTATATTTCATGCGCCGATCTTAATTGTTTCTTTATTTCCTTTTTGCTTCAGTATATTAATTGTACCTCTCTTGTTTGACTTTTTCTCTCATTTGCATGCCATTTTCGTTGCCTGGTTAGTACGCTTATTTTCCATTCCTTTGAATTTTATTCATTTTTTGAATTTAACAATTTTTCCGTTAATTTGTCTCATTTTCATTTTTCCCCATCAATAATTATTTTACTAAAACCAATCTTCACTGTTTTTCCATTATTTCTTTCAATTTGTGCTCTGTCTTGTATTGCTTTTTGTCTTTGTCTTTCTTTCTTGCTTAAGTCATGATTTATATAAATTCATCTTTTATATTTCTTACTTCTCGTTTATTGTGCATAATCTCCTCTTTATATTCTGCATTATCTAGCTCTATCAAACAAGCTTTATCACCTAACTTACGTGCTGTCTTAACTTGTATTTGGATTTTCAGTTGCTTTTCCATGAAAGTAGTGACTGTTCTTGTTAACTCCTTTGAATCCGTCATATCTATTTTTAGGCCAGTAATTACAACGCTGTTTTTCCTTCTTTCTTTTTCCATCCATTCTTGAGCAGTTTTGATATTAATTATTTCTTTCTTAATATCTTCATTCTGCTTCTGTATTGTTTCGTACATTTTTCTGAGGGTCTCGTTTTCCTGTTTTATTATTTGAATCTCTTCCCTCAATTCTTGCTGTTCCTTCCGCATTTCTTTAGTTTCGTTTTTCATCTCCCCCATTTCTGTTTTCATCTCCTGCATCAATTTTAGAATTTGATCTAACTTTTTCTCTTTCTTGTTTTTTATTGGTGGTGGTGTTCTCATTGTCTTCCTATTTTTTCCGAACGGTTCTTGATCTTCTTCTCCTTTATCGCTTCTTCATTTATATCTCTCATCCGTAGAATCGCTCTCCATTATTAATTTCTTAAGGGGTTCCTTTTTTTTCCGTGTGTACTGTAATAGAATCAGCGTCCCCCGCAAACATTATTACCAGCGCTTACTCAGTTCAGCAACTGCCACGTTCCCGGGCTGACCTTTCTTAATACTACACATCTCTAAATTCTCCTCGCTCCGGCCCTGCATTCTTTGTGATATCTGGTTATTCGATAGTCTGACTTTCGCTTTTACCTTCTTATAGATTTATCGAGGTCTATTGCCCATTGTTTATTAATGAGTTGCTTTTTTAACCGTTCTGGATTGTTAAACAGGTTTCAGATATATTTTCTTGATTTTGTACTTACGGTTAAGTAAATGTTTTGTTAATTAGTCTCTGTGATTGATAAACATTAACTTTACACTTTGGTTTATTTACAAAATGTTTGCTTCTAATATTCCTACAAAATTTCGAATTATTTCAAGAGGGCACCTTGACACTTCTTATTTTACTAGTCGCCAGGACTGTACACAGTTATACTGATCTAAAATGGGAAAAATATATCCAGAATATTCCCATAGGATTAATAATATCTAAGCTTCAATATTTGTAATATCATATCTTCTTCTTGTTTCCATTCATATATATTAACTCATTCACAAGGTATGTCACTTCTTGGTCTAATCAAAAATAATTATTAAATATCGGGTAGGCATCACATGAAATGAAATTCTGTCATTCCTAGGATGATATTTAATATCGAAATAATTGTCTATTTTTTTGAATTTTTACCATTTTTTCAATATATTATGGAATCGTTTAGAAACAGTTAGTTTCATTTAAAAAAGTCATTTGCTTTTGTTTCACGTTTCGATTTAATCTTATCACACCACCCTTTAATGGTGATGATAAGACATACAGTGATTTATATTGTACTTAAATATACTTACGATTGGTTTATATCCTCTCCCAAATATGTTGTATCCTCCTCGCTACATTTCCCTTCCTTATAATCTTGATAAGAAGAACATTTAGTTATTAAATAACTATCAGGTTTATCTAAAGCTTGTAAATATACTCTGATGGCTTGGCGATGATCGCAAAATACTGAAAAACATAAACTACGTGTGATGTTCACCTCCAAATAAATTGTTTAACTATCAGGAGGCGAATATAAAATTGACAAGTAAGTAAGACACTGTAGCATGACTTTTCATTAGGCATGTGTAACACATGGCTTACAATGTACTCAAGATCCCTGTGAAGTTATTTATGTAATCATAACTTGCCTTGTTCTGACAATCCGAATGGATCTTTTTTAAATATTTCTATAAAGGAACATTCAGGTTGTTTTGATCCGCCGTTGACCCAAATATCAACTTTTCCACATTTGCGATTAATTCCAAACCCGCCGGCATTTGTGTGTACGATGTCAACAAAGTCAGCATCGTCTGGTCCTATTCTTTCGGATTGGTCTTTATCGGTGAATAAAGGTCCTGCCGGATCAAGTCCTGCAATGTAAATGTTAGTCAGAGTCAAAGAAGAAGTTGCCTTAAATTTAAAAAACCGAATGTGCCGGCAAAAGAAAATTACTTCATACTGGATTTGTATTATGTTTTGGACATGTAAATAATATTTAAGTAATCTCATAACAAATTCCCTGTTGCTTGGCCAAGTTTTTTTATAGATATGTGTTAATATTTTTTTGACAAGCCGACAACCACGCCATTGCCCAATTGATCTGACAGCAGATGTCAAGATATGAAAAAGCCATGCCCTGCGATCTTTTATAGCCACTGCTAAACTGCATTTTAACGCCATCTATTCGCTTGGAAGGTTACTAACGAACTTTATTTTACTGATTGCTGTAATACCGTCATCTGTGAATTTAGCCAAACAACGCTGTTTGGATGTCAATTTTAAAAAATAAAGTAATTTTTGACAAATGGGTAAATTTATGTGGAAACAGAAGATTGAAGGAGAAAATGACATCTGAGAATATTTACAACAATTATAGAGTGTGTGCCTTACACTTTTTACCTAAAGATTTTGGTCCAAATAAAGTTCTGAAAAGAGGAGTTTTCCCATCAGTCAATTTACCCGGTAAATCTATAATAATTAAAGAAAAAAAAACTAACAACTAACTAGGATACTTTTATTCAATAATTGTTTTTATTTTCTAGAATCTTTAGAAAAAGTAACTGATGATGTTCTTTCCTCAATAATTGAAGCTGATCCATCAACCTCTTTAGCTGTACCACAAATTGGCACTGCATCTGTAACTGAGAGTCCTAGGACTTTAAAGTTACAGGAAGCTTTAAATGCTCAGTTTGTAAAACTGAGAGCTAAAAAAGCACAAGAATCCTGTGCTATTAATGAGGCTAGTTGTAGCTATTCAGTTGAACCCGAGCTGAAATTATCAACACATGCTGTTCAAGATTTTACGTCTGTCACACCAGCAGACTTGAATGCCACAGTTACTCCAAAAAGAAGTGAGTGAATGATTAATTGATTTATTAAATATAGGTGTTTAACAAAGAAATTTTCACAGAAATAGTAGATATTAGGTATAGGTCATTATTTTGATTTATTAAAAAACATGAAAAATTATTAGGTACTTAGAAATGCATTTATAATTTCATATTATTTAGTTACATCAAGTTTTGACTGTATACTTCTATTAGAATATTGTCTAAAATAGGGTTTAAAATTTAACATTTCAAAAAAAATGTTATCTAAATGCAATGTATATTGCATATTCATATTATTTTTTATTGCTAATGATATTATTTTTTAATTTAGAAAGATCTGATTTACTTGCTGAGGTGAATGTCTCTAGGGTTAAAGACCTATCGCCAAAATCCAGACGATTCTATCAAATAGCCACTCAATTTAAAAAAAGAGCTACCCAGTTTAGAAGAAGTCGTCAGTTGCTGTTAAAATGTATGCTGCTGAAACCTTTAAAAAATTTAAGAAGAAACAATATAGGCATAATTTAAAAAACCTTCAGTATTTGCTTGGCTTGCCATCTAGTAGTAGCTAGTAATCTGTGACTAATAATGCAGGTCTCTTCCTTCATTTTTTCCCTGTTGGTGAATAGTAACCTTCCACCACAATAGATGGCGCAGCACTCGACAAAACTTTGTGGCTTCGGACTTAGTACAGGAGATTCCATTATACCCCATATTAAAAGTATTTATCTATGGAAAAACCATCAAATCGAGAGACAAACACTTTTTCTGCAAGTTCATTGCAAATAAAGTTTTCCCAAATTACATATGCTCAATATACACTGTGTTATTTATAAAATGCGACATAGGGTTTCCTGTACAAAACTGTCAAACTCGAGCTAACTTTTTTACAAAATAGCGTTCGTGTAAAATAATAACAGATTTGAAAAGGTCGTTAAAAAATAAATTCAAATGTACTTTTAATTTTCTTAAATTTGGTCTGGTTTACTAAGAAAATGCATAATTATGTTTTTAAAAGTCGTGCGCCATTCTTTGGAATATTAAGGACCAGTGCCGATGTGGCCGAGTTGGTACTTGGTACTCAAAATTTAATGTTGAACGTAAAGGGTCGCGGTTCGCTCCCGCAGTGTGTCCGAAATGTTTTTTTCATAATTTTTGTCCAAAAAGAAATTTTAAGTAGACATTTAAAATAAGACAATTTTTTTAGGTTACTAATTTATTTATTTAATTAAATGCTCAAATTGTTTTCCTTTAGCAGCTAAGCATTGTCCCAAACGATCATAAAAGTTCCGCCGCACATTATTAATAACAGTTCTACTAATTTTCCGTCATTCATTAATAATAATATTTTTCAATTCATCTTCTGTCTCCGGTTCATATTCTGCTACCTTATTTTTTAGGAAACCCCCATGAAAAGAAATCGGGGGGTGTTAAATCTGGAGATCTAGCTGGCCAATTTATTGTACCACCTCGACCTATCCACGTATTTGGGAAAATAGTATCAAGGTATTCCCGTACTTCCTTAGTGGAATGAGCCGGGCAACCATCATGTTGATACCATACTGAAACACTTCTAGGTGCGGCATTTGCAATTTGGGGTCCTATTTCATTTTGGAGAAGATTCAAATATTCTTGACCATTGAAGTTATTACTTAGGAAGAAAGGACCAATTATTTTATCACAAAATATGCCGGCCCGTACGTTTACTTTTTTCTTGTATTGAGTATGAGACACATTTATTTTACATGGATTTACTGTATCCCAATACCTCTGATTTGTTTGTTTTAAAGAGAAAAACTTTCTCTTTAAAACAAAACTAGACTCGTCGGTAAAACAGATGTATCTTAAAAAATTCCTATTTCGATTGGCCTTGTCTATCATAATTTGGCAGAAAAATTGTCTATTAAAATAGTCTTGCTCAAAAAGTTCTTGCAAATCATGAAGTTTGTGAGCTTTGAACCCGTTTTCCCTTAGAACACTGTGTACTTTAAAAATACTCGTGCCACGTGTCTTATGGTGGTCCTAGGGTTTTCGACAAAAGCCAACAAAATGGACAGGTCAATCTTCATTAATGTTGTTCGATTTCTACGTCGGTGTTCCGGTTTTAGGCACAACGTTGCTTCAAATTGTTTAATAATTTGATGTATTCTGTGATGCGGTACATCAGTCTGACCGTTGGACATATTAAATAAAAATTGTTTAATATCGCGACTACTGTGAACGCCATAACACATACCTACAATTTGCACAGTTTCTTCACGAGTAAGCATTTTAAAACGAGAAGAAAAATAAATAATAACTAACTGATAAGAATTAAAAACTACCAAAAATATAAACAATAAAATAAATTAAATAATGGGAAATCACGAACAATTTTAAATGAAATTATGACTATTATAATACATTAAAAATTATTAAAAAATCAATCTAAACTTTAAACAACAGATGAACTTACAAAAATATCGACAAACGAAACAAGAAATTACTCACAAGTAGACTAAAATAACAAATCTAATCGCTCCAAAGTTTACAAATGATCAAGAATGAAAATGACATTATTTGGAAGGCTACCTACTAGATTTTGCTTTTCAAAATTTATACTAAATTATCTGAACTTTTCTTTAAATAAATAAATTTTTGAAACAAATAACTCTGCTTTATTTTAAAATTAATGTTTTTTAGATAAAAATTGTAAAAAAAGAACTAAAAACAAAAAACTTCGTCACAGCGTGGGATCGAACCGTCACCCTCCACATTCTACTTTCAAATTTCGCCCACCAAATACCAATTCGACCATCTCTGTGCCGGTTGTTTGTCTTTGAAAGTGATATAAAAATATCGTACGACTTTTAAAAACATAATTATGCATTTTCTTATTAAACCAGACCGAAGAATTTAAGAAAATTAAAAGTGTACTTGAATTTATTTTTAATGACCATTTCAAATCTGTTATTATTTTTCACGAAAGTTATTTGGTAAAAAAGTTGGCTCGCGTTTGACAGTTTTGTACAGGAAACCCTGTGTCGCATTTTATAAATAACACATTGTTATTCATTATACAACATAATCGTCCTTCGAGAGCTGGAGTATTGAGCAAAATTTCGTCCACGTGCCATCAAATTATAACGAGAAAACGTAAGCCTTCAGTACCCGTTATAGATGTACGGGTTGTCTCCCATAGTATAACCCGTGCTCGTCAGTCGACTAGATTCGAGTCGATGAAGGGGTGGATTCTTCAACATTTAACAGTTTACTAAAAAGGGCGCCAGAGAAGTTTTGGCAAGCACCCAAGACTTCTTAAGTTAGCCCACAACTCCTCAGTGGGTTAACAGCACCAATTATACACTCCGAAAGGTTAAACTGTGTGAAATAAAAGTCAGCAAGTATCCCCTGATTGAAGTTTAATTATCTCTTTGGATCATATGTCTCCTTTCTAAATTTTAAGGTTACAAAGTTTACAAGGAAGAAAACTATTAATACCTGAACTCAGTCTGAAGGCTGTAGATGCAGTATGCAGTTAGGATGAAGGCCGAAATCTACATAAATACTCAAATCACAAGTTAAGTTACAAGCGAAACTCTAAGTTACAATTTGAATAACTGACAAAGCAAGTTCTATAATACCTAAGTAGAGCTGAAGGCTACTAACTCAGAACAGAACAGAACAGCTGAGGGCCCCAATCTACAGAGATGTCTCAAATTACAGACCAATTACAGGAAACGAACAAATGGTTCATGTACAATTTTTCAAATACGGTGAAAATCGTATCCGTTACATGGGTTCACATTTCCACAAACTATATGTGTATATATATTTATAAATGCATATACATATAATTAAATACGCAAAGCGAGCTTAGCAATGCACAAAAAAAGTATTGAAGTTAGATACAATGCAAAATTAGTTAAATCAAAATCGTCAAAGTCAGAAAAATATCTCAATAACGCAGCACCCAGGTACGTACTGTGGTATACCTAGCGTTCAGAGGCAACAATTCGATATATTTAAATAATGATTCAAATTTTATATACGGAAAGTAAGAATGTATTCATATTAATTACCGCAAAAAAATAGATACAGCCATACAAACATTTTTTTTCCATTTCCAGCCCTCCTGGCTACTGATCCAGGTAAGTGGTCTGGCTAAACTTCACACTCCTCAATCAGCGGATAAAATCCATAAATCCAAATAAAAAGAAACCCTAAATAATGAGCACTTCTTGCATGGACGTCAACTGAGATACCCACGCGGTTACAAATTCTAACAAATTTCTGGCCATCCACTCGATTTGACACAGCAAATTGTTGAGTCGGACCTCCTGGATGCGGTATTTTTCCTCCTCTATGCAAGTATTCTTAACGTGGTCGGACGTAATGGCTACCAGAGCAGTTTTAAATCTCACTTGACTGTTTTCGCCTCGACGTCCGATGGAGAACTAAAATTTCCTCGTCGGAGTGGTCTGTTAAAACCCTCGTGGGAGTGGTCTGTTAAAACCCTCGTCGACAAAGTCGCCAACCATCTCGAGCGCTGATTCAGGCGTTTATTCATGTGGTGTTAATTCTTAACGTTAATTCTTAACATTCCAAACAACAGGGGTGAATTACGCAGGCCCGTATATTCTCAAAGATAGGAAGGGCAGGGGAAGTAAAACGTCAAAATGTTACATTGCAGTATTTTTATGCTTTTCTTCGAAATGTGCCCATCTAGAGTTGGTTTCCCACTTAACGACGGAAGCTTTCTTGGCAGTATTTCGAAGTTTTGTTTCTAGGAGAGCTGTGCCTTCACATATTTATTCTGACAACGGAGAGACGTTTGTGGGAGCTAAAAATGACTTATCGGGGTCTGAGAAAATTTCTAATAAAAAATAAACAGACTGTGATCCAGTCGTGTACAAATGAGGCATTTCATTCCGGCATAATATGGGAGGTTTGTGGAAAACAGGGGTTAAATCTTAAAGGAAACATTTGAAGAGAATTTTGGGTAATGCAATTGTTACCTATGCGGAGATGTATACCATATTAACACAGATCGAGGCAATTCTCAATTGTCGTCCTTTCTCCCTTCTTTCCTCTGACCCCAATGATCTGACAGTGAAAAAAATCAATGTAATCTATGCATCAATCTATTTCTTTTCTGAATCTTTCAACGCTCCTTCAATGGTGGTGTATAATCCTATAGGGTGGGTATGTTGAGAGCAGGAATAATTTTTGTAGTCTTGTACAGCGAAACTATTTATTTCCATTTGTAAATGAGTTGAATTGACTCCAATAAGAATTATAATAATTGAACTTACATTCGTGATCTCCACATCTACACTTATTCACCCTATAACATAACAAAAATATATTCTAACTGATAAATAAAAGGAATGTGCACTGCATGTGCTTAATGCCGGGCGGTTGAAAACTTACTGAAACGGTAACGGTCGATTACAGCCGTTGGATTTTTTGCTTAGTTTTAGGTAATGGGAGGCAGAGTGAGTAGGTTTATTCTCACAGGAATCACAAACCATCAGGATTCTGCACAATACATTTCTCTGTGTTGATACATAAGTTTCTGATTGTTTGAAAACAGCTGGACGATGTTCACACGAGCTTCATTAATGGTTGTCCAACTGTCCAACGTCCAGCTGTTTTCAAACAATTAGAAACTTATATGAGCATATTCCACGAAGTAAGGGTCGAGACAGTCAATTTAATTAGAAACTTATTTATGAACACGGAGAAATTGATTGCGCAGAATCCTGACTGTTTCTGATGGTTTGAAACTCGTGTGTGAACAAACCTATTGACGCCATCAATCAGAGAGTCAGATAAGGAAAATGTGGATGGAGACATAAGTAGCAGCGGCGTGCTTAGAATTGTGAAATTAGAACAGACCGCACTTACCCCCTCACACTTTTTATTTGTAAACCTCTGACCACCATACCAATTGCTAACATTGAGGAGGCTTCGGAGAACAGGTTGTCTACCTTTCAACGACTCCAGAAAATGCAGCAGCAATTCTGGTCTTGGTTGTTCCGAGAGTATCTCTCCCAACTGCAAGAAGAGTAAAGTGGAGATGTCAACAATCCAATGGGAAAGTTGAAGATTTACTTTTATTACGAGATGACAACGCGCAGCCTTTTCGATAGGAGCTGTGTAGAGAGGAGTAGACCTTCATCCTGGAGTAGACGGTATAGTTAGAGTAGTTTCAGTGAAAACTCCGAGAGGAAATGTTCGACGTGCGTTGTCGAAGATTTGCGTTTTACTTCTAGTGCGTGACAGTGTTGACACCAGCTAGTGTGAATGATCGATTGAAAGGGTTATCCTTTCAAGGTGGGGGCTATGTTGAGAGTTTTTTGATAAGCCGACAACCATACCATTGCCCGGTTGATCTGACAGCAGATGTCAAGAGATGAAAAAGCATCAAAGTCTACAAAATTCTTACTCACCTGTTATACGTGCCACCTTTCCAGAAGTAATATATTTACCAGTAAATCCAGCTATCTGCCCTCCAAGGCTGACACCAATAATGTGCAACGCAGACAGTTTCAGCCCTTGAGAGACTAAAAAGTCTATGAAGCGTGCTGAAAATTGTCCAATGGGTTTGCAATTACTTGCAGCAGTGATGTAGAATGGATCTGCTAGCAATACTTCATTGTTAATCAATATTATATTGTAGTCTCCCCTTTCCAGATATCCTAAAAGGTTTATCAAATATTGAGTGGGGTTCTATTGGATGAATCCCTGCATAATGAGAGTTTATATTAATCATATAATGATCTCTTTCAAAGAGATAAGCTAATTCTTGGTAAATTTCCAGAATTAGCTTCTAAACATGGGCCACTTAGTTCGTTGACGCTGCTCCATTTTAATAGTTCGTCAAAAGTGTGTTTTAAACGGTTCTGATTTGTTTTCGGTATTCTGGTTACAAACTTCTGTAAGTGACTTTTTAATATAGGTTTATGTGTAAAATGTAAAATGTAACTGCACCAGTGAATAAACATTTCAGAAATTGTTCAGGTATTTATTGTGTTCAAATAAAAAATATGTGAATTAAAGGAATCTAATATATTCCAAATGGCTCCCTATTCTTCATTTGTCAAAAATAAATGGAAAAATCAAATTGAGATTATTATTATTTTTATTTATTTAATAACTGTCGATTTGGTATGTGAGAGGGTAAGTCCTAAATTGCCACTCTAGGACTTACCCTCTCACATACCAAATCGAAAGTTATTAAATTCAGTAGGAGAGCGCAAACGTATATCCCTAGTATCACAGTCAACAACTTTCAATTACCTGTTGTAGATGAGTGTAAAATCCTGGGAATGATATTCGACTCTAAATTATCCTGGAGACAACATATACAGGAAATTAAAGAAATATTTCTTAACCGACTAAATATTATTAAAACACTCTCACATTATCCTTGGGGCGCAGATGAATCTACCTTGCTAAAAGTATATAGAACTCTCATTCGTTCCAAAATAAATTATGGAAGTTTCATTTACATGTCTGCAACAAAAACTATTTTACGTTCCCTCAACACAGTACATAATACCGCCATCCGCTTATGCCTGAGAGCGTTTCGATCAAGCCCAGCTGAAAGTCTCTATTGTGAAGCAAATGAACCCCCTCTCTGGCTCAGACGACAACACCTCCTTCTCAACTATATTGCCGCGATTTCCTCCAATCCCTCCAATGCAGTATATCCCATACTCTCATACCAACTTCATGACAACCCTCCATATACCTTTATTATACGCTCTATTCCTCAACTTATACAACCTCTAATTCAAGACGTAAACCTTTCACATACTCGAACCCGCCCACTCTCCAACACTCCTCCATGGACCAAATTTCTCCCACAATACAATCTCTCCCTCTGCAAATTTAACAAAGATGAAACCAATAGAGATGTTATTCGATCTGCTTTCCTCGAGTTGCTAAATTTTAAAGAATATAACATGGTCATATATACGGACGCATCCAAGACAGAAGTAGGAGTTGGGTGCTCCATAACCACAGTACATGGATCGATCGGAACCTACAAAATACTCTCTATTTGTAGCGTCCACACGAGTGAGCTATACGCTATCCTACAAGCCTTCAAACATGTCCAACAACTTGCAAATACACACATAGCCATATGCACAGACTCATTATCCTCCATCCATTCCATTAAGAATACATTTACTTACCACCCCCTTGTCCAAAATATACACGACATATATCAACAACTAAAAAGACAAAATACAACAATTACAATAACATGGGTCCCTTCCCATGTTGGGATTATTGGGAACGAAAAAACCGATTGCCTTGCCAAAGAAGCTGCCTCAACTGCTACTGCCACGGTGAATCTTCAGCTTTGTGATGAAAAGCTAGCCTGAAAAAAATCATTTGTTACAACTGGCAAATTCACTGGAGTCAAATTATGTGTTCACTGCGTGAAATTCAACCAATATTGAATCAGTTTACCTGTCCCGATCTATCTAGGAAAAAGATGGCTGTCATTCGAAGATTACGTATAATTCATACTAGACTTATGCATGGTTACCTAATGACATCGTCACCTCAGCCGAACTGTCAGTATTGCCACGTAAAGCTCTGCATCAAGCATATCCTCGTTGAATGTCCATACTTCGCCACAAGACGTCTACAACTGGGAATACATACAAACTACACGGAGATCCTAAATAGTGATAATCAAGTGCGAAAAGTGATCAAGTTCTTAGAGGAAGAACAACTTAATAACATAATTTAATTAAAAAAAATTCCATTTAAATAACATATCATGTAATCCCATATTCATGTTAGTTTTAAGCTATTAGTTTGGATTTACATTATGTAATGTAACTTTGTATTGTACCTCGTGCTAATGGCCATAGCTGTCTTATGCACGTTAATTTAAATAAAACAAAAACAAAAAAAAGTCAAATAAAAAACAAAATTACTAAACCATATTCTTCTTTTTATTTGACCATTCAAACACAAAAATCCCCTCCGTTATCTTTGTTAAAACGGACGGTCTCTTGTACCAAACCTTATCAGGAATCTCTGTCCATTTCCATACCTTTCCTTTTTCAGTTTCTTCCACTTCATATTCTACTTCAGCGATTATTTTGCCAAGAAAGTATTTCTTGTCGTATTTTACAATATCGAAATCATTTAGCATAGAGTGGGGTTATCTAGAAGATGAAAAGGTAGGAAGAAATAGGAAATATTTAATTGAATAAGGTACTAATAATTTTCAAGAATGAAAAGAGGTATTTGATTATTATAGTTGCTCTAGTGAAGAATTAATTATAGAACCCACACTATACAAAAATTGAACCAAGTCTTATAAAATTTTTTCTTGCCAAATGATTTTTTAGATCAGCTTAAAATTAGTTGGAAAACTACTATGAATATATAAAAATTTTATCTGAATACATTTCAGTAAATAAATTGTGAATTATTTGGAAGAATATTTCTTTGTTTGTATCAATTGAAAATAAAAAAAGTTGGGTAAATGTAATAAACGACATGGTAATTTACGTGATTTCATGAATTTTTGTGATTTAAATTTCATTCCTTTAACTAATTATTGAATCGAAACTTTATTATTTCTAGATTCACTTGAGATGTGTACAAGGCGCAAAGTTTTACTGACATCCGTAGATCGTAATTTTTGTAGTATAATTAACAGAGTTAGGTTAGAAAATTTTCTATTTCTTATTTTGTTGTGGGAATCTTGGTTCCTCTGTTCTAAGTGTCAACTTTTGGTACTATTGAAGTTTTTGGCACTAACAGTCATTGTAGCTAGTATACTGTGCGGCTTTTAAAATTTGTTGATAAACACAAAAGCGTTCATTGACTGGTGCCCGTTTATTCACTGGTGCAGTTACCCTACTTTGTGTAAAATAGAAATTGAATTAAAACTTACTGTCTTTTATTTGTAGCGAATCGTTAGAATCCGAAGATCCCGAAAAACCGTGAAAAAATATTTTAGTAGGTTTAGTGAAATTTATATTTGAGGATTTAACTGTATCTACATCATCGGTTAGTAAAATTTGAGGATCATCTGGATTATTTCTAGAAGAAATATGAAATTAAAAACTAAGTATAGGTCTTACATTATACAAATGAATGCACATCATAGAGGGAGAATGAGATCATATTTGGACAACGTTGCCGGACTTTGAAAGTAGTATGGTGATTAAATAAATGTACACAGTCCCCTCCGAAGAGTGGAACGGAGTACGCATGAGAAAACGTTTTTATTCCTCCGAGACGGGAGTGAAAGGTGGCGTTAACAGGAACGTAGTATTGGTCTGGTGTAGTTCTACCTTGCCCTATGATGACTGCGGGTATCAAACGGCTAGGTGGGTCACTTCTTGGCCTAGCCAAAAATAATTATTAAACATCAGATAGACATCACAAGAAATGTAACTTCTGTTATTCTGACGATGATAGTAGTGTCAATTTGAACTTTAACAAGTGCTGGAGTCATTTTCTTTAAAAGAAACGTACCTTTGTGATATAATTGCAGAAGAATTGGGACATAAAGTGTTACGACTACCTCCCCTATAACTGCGTGTTCAATCCCAGTGAGCTTATGTGGCACCAACTTAAATCGAGCGTGCGCGGAAAAATACTCATCCGACTGTAAGTGGTACTGTGGTAGAATTAATTAGGAACTGTCTGATTGATATTCCTACCGAGAGTTGGAAAAGTTCTGTTAGTCATGTTATAAATGTTGAAAACTCGTACCTTTCTGTAAAATCGATTGCGCCAATTATAATTAATTTAGATGAGCATAGCGACACTCAACTAAATATAGAATAGAATTGTAACATTTGAATAAATTACTTGTATATCTCCTATATTATGCAAAATATTATTTAAATTTCTTAAGTTCGATCCTGTAGAACATTTGCATCTTTTACTTGATGATTTTCTACACAATAGGATTAAACCAGGTAGTTTATTGCGGTTGATAAGCCGATACCATTTAGTGCCAAACTCATTATACATTATGTTTTGTACATTATTATAACCATTACGCTCCTTTTACTTTAAGATGTTTTCTCTTCTAGAGCCGATTAAGGTTCACTTAGTATTCCTCTTCTCTCATAGATCTCCTTGTCACTTTTCAAATTCTAAACTATTTCTCCTAGGAATAGAGTTTTTCAATCATTTAGAAATAAGATTCCTTCTTCTTGTGCTTTTTCTCATCTACACTCACAGACACTGCGTGTTGCATACCCTCTCTTATTAAATTTTTCAATTTTTAACCATTTAGGGGAATGTGGTAAGCAAATAGAAAATAACTTAGAAACAAATAGTTTATTTAACAAAGTTTGTAGGAAACATAATGAGCTATCATTCTAATATGAAAAATAAACATAAATTATTATGTATTGTCAAAAAAATCAAAATCTAGTAGTTCGTGCGAATGTCCCTTTCAAAACATAGGTTGTTTTGAAAGGAACATGTTTAGTAATGAAAGGGACATTAGTAGACTCCGGCGTTTTTTATTTCACCCCAAGTTCGAATTCGCGGAGACGCGGTTTTCAATAAAAAACTAGATATTGAACACTATTTTTAGTATATTCAACGGCATTCATTATCTAATTTTTTATTGAATAACGCGTCACCGCGAGTTTGAACTTGGGATGAAATACAAAACGTTGGAGTCTAGATATTAGTACAAGTATGCAATATATTGATAATTATTAAAGAAATTACATTTATTTTAACAAAATTTTACTCCTGTAAAATCAAAAGCGAAAGAATAAAATATTTTTATACGTTCTGATCCTGTTTGTAAACGACGTTCTGGTAAGATTAGGTCTATATCATTAATATGAACATCAGCGATGTCGTCCACTTCCGGATAAACAAAATCGTCTTGAATCATTATTTCTTTGAATTTTTGTCGAGGAAAAACAAAGACCGGAGTAACTGTATTTCCTGTAGCCGATATAGATAAAAGCATTGTAACCAACTGCCCTCGTTCGGCTGAAGTAGCTTGAGCCACCAGTTTAAGACCTTTTTCGGTAATAACTTTGGGGAGATTGGTTACTGTTAGGAGACCAGTTTCGTCAGCATTATAAATTCGATCTGGTGTAAAATTGTACCTCTTCAAAGCAGATTCAAGGTTATCATAAAATATTTTGACATTGGTGGCATTAAATGAAGTGGCTCGTGATAAACTCGTTGCTTCTGGTTGTCTCAGAGACAATTCAGGGTGACGGGCCATGAAACCACGAAGCCAATCCCGTCCTTCATGCTTTTTATCAATCCATATATCTGGCATTTTCTTTGATAACTTATTTGCGTACTGAAATGCCAATTGCCTGGTTTGAGTAGTTGTTAAACCATAAGCCATTTTTGACGCCGTTTTTGGATATTTACTAAGTAGTTGTTCTTCTGCATCAGAAAATACCCTTCTATTGCCTATATTTGGTTCGTGTTTAAACGTATCAACGGTAGGAAGTGTTCTAGCCTCTTGCACCAGTCTGGCCAAATATGACTTTCCTATGTTAAAAGCTTTTGCCCCCTATATCGTATGGACATATTTTGTTGTATTACTTCCTTTACCGCTTCCTTAATTTCGTGGGACGTTTTTATAGTTCTTTTAACTTTCTTCTTTTGTGTTTCCATGCTTTAATTCTGAACTGTAATGGAAATGAAAAAATAATTACATTCGACATATTTCATTCAGTATTTTGCATAAGCAATGAAAGGGACACTATCTTATTGAAAGGGACATTGTCCCTTTCAATACAATAGTTACTGTCCTTTTCAAGACACATTACATCCATGCTAAATTTATGCTACTATTTCCTTCTTAATCGCACATTTTGAGGTTAACTTACAATAGTTTATTTACAACACTATACACTACAACTGCACGAAGTAATGAAACAAAATATTGTTATTTACTCACCTATATGAAAAGTAGTATAATTTCACATACACCATGTTTTTCTTCCTAAACTGTAAACACCGTTTCTAACTTTTTACTAACAGATGAAAAACACGAGTTTCAAGAAGTCAGAAGTTCATACTCATACAGCCATCTGACGGCCAGTACTTCAATGCTTTAAAAGAAAGCTGTAAATAATTACACAGAGTGTCCCTTTCAAAACATGTCCCTTTCATTACTACATTCCCCTATCCCTCCCTGTGAGTTAAATTTTAGTAGGTTTGTTCCAGCACACGATGAAACTAATTCGGAATTATACTACGCATGCGCCGTGACAATTTAGTGTTCCAGCGTCGATTCTTGAGAACTAGTAGTTACGCTGAACTACTAATTCGATGTTCCAGCAATTTATAAACATATAATAGAACCGTTCTAGAACAGTTCGATCAGTTCTTGCTCTTGAGCAAGTATTTCAAATTCTCTCTTATTCCACGCAAGCGCAGCGCATGTTTTAGTTTTGTTTGGAGGTAAATATTTCAAATTAAAGTCAGTACATTTTATTATTATTACAACAAACTTTCATACGACCTTTTATAACATACCGTCGGTACAATGCCAAAACCACGAATGTGCAAATTTGATGTTTTGAGAAAAACGCGTTTTAAACATTGAAGACATTGCTAAAAATAGAGATTTTCTTGTGTGGTACTTAAACACTATTGAAAGTTTTATTTTTGTAAAACATTAAATAATGTCGGTTAAAAAGGTTTAAATCTTTGTATTATTTTCCAAAAAATTCACATTCGTGTTTTTGGTTTTGTAAAATAAGTAAAAAAATATTCGTGTAATTAAAAAAGTACACATTTTAAAGGGAAAATGTTTAATGCATTTTTTAATACCATGAAAATTATCAAAACACAAAAAAACATCATTTTAAATTCTTTGAAAAGAATTGGTAACTTAAAAAGAAATAAGACAAAGAAAAAACTTCTCAAATTATTCAAAATAGAAAAAGATAAACGTTATTACAAAACACAAAAATCTTTGGAATTAATGGTAACTTACTTAAAACTAAATACAACAATAAAAAACTTCTTTTAATAAGAAAAGGTTTTTGTAATCTTGGTCGCTGCCAGTCTCTGAGTTTTCATCTATATCCGGCTCAGGTAGGTTATCCCTAATGTTGCGGCTTGTTTTTAAAGATTTATAAAAATTATGATAAGCCCTAGGAATCGTTAGGTCATCATAAATTTTTTGTAAATCTTTTTTCTTTGCTTCACTAATAGGTAGGTCAGTTGCATAAGCTTTGTTTATTAAAGCTGTTGTGGGACGACCACGGTTTTTAGTTTTGCGGCAGTCTATTTCAGTAAAATCTTCAGAAAAAACAGTTTTGTAATAAAGTTTTGATGGCTGCTCTTTCAAATAGCGAAGCCAGCAAATTCTTCTCCAGGGAATGTTAAAACTAAGAGAATTAATGCTTGAAAAGGCTTTAAAGTCAAAAAATTCATCAAACAACATGTTTTTTACATTAAAAGGCTCAGGTGATACACGAGCATCTCTTATTAATTGTGCCCAGCCATCAGGTGTATTACACTGGTACATACTTTGCCTTCCGTTCAACTTTGGAGTGAATGGAGTCACACTCCATTTCACTGTGACCAGTTTCAAAAAAACGGTGATCAATAACCTTTAAGGACTGATGATTGATAAGGAGTTGCATACACATAGAAGCAAATATAGAATTCTTTTGCTGTCCGCCACATCCATCTGACATCATACGAACGGATTTGATTTCAGAGTGCGACATGATAAATTCATACACACAAGAGGCTATGTCATTTGCCCCTCGTTTACCCTGCGTTTCATCCCAGAGATAGCATTTAACTTTTTGATTGCCCAAATTGTACATTGTCAGATTGTAGACTGCTAGCTTTCGCAAATAGAAAATTTGACCTGCCGATCCTTTCGGAGTACTAAGAACAGCTTGCAGATCAAAATTAAAAGCTAAAACTTGAGGATCTTCTTTGGCAATAATTTTGTCTTCATCACGGGCTTCTCTTGCGGCGGTTTTTCTATCTAAATGTTTTTTAAACTCATCTTCCGTTTGCCTTTTTTCTTCCTCGGTTAAAGAGTTTTGCGCCAAGCATCTTTTGCATTGGTCTTTTTTTGGTTTGAAAAAACCTAAATTGTATTCTTGAAATACTTGCCGGTATTTTTCAAAAGTAACCGGTTTAAAATTCTTTGTAATGCAAATTTCCTTATACATTCTGTGTATTATCGATAAATTTAGAGAAGGGTCTAGATATTTTTTGATACTAGAAGCCCGGCAATAATGCGACTCTACTGATGGGAAAGAAAGGATGTGTTCTCGTATAAACGCTTCAGCATTGTCGGATAGCTTATTAGATGGAGTGTGTTTTCCGCGCCTATCTTTATCCAAAAAACCACTAGAAGAACACTTTTTTAAAGAGCTACGGACTAAGGCATCCGTTATATTCAATGTAGCAATATAAAACTCCCTGCATACATTGTGTTTTGTACCATCAACGGTAAAAAAATATTTGGACGTGAAAGTTTTTCGGGAATTTTCAATATTTCGTGTTGTGCGTTTTTTTAAATTTTGTTCTATGTGGCTTCTTATGAATTCTCACTGGTCATCAATGCATTTTAAACTACGAAAATCCATATAAATTTTCAGGCGATTCTCTTCATTAACAAGTTGAATACATTTGTGTTTTAGTTTGCCAAGGCACGGAGTTGGTAAAAGAGGACGAGCAGGCTTCTCAACTCCTCTATGTCCAGTGTAGGATTCACCCTTCACTCTTTTCATCTTCCTTATATTTATTTTCCACGACAACTTGTTGATTTTCTTTTTCTTTACAGGTTTCTTCTCTGTCGGTTTTTCTGTCCCTTGGATAATTTGGGATCCTTGATTAAGAATATGATCAGAAGAATTAGATGAGTCGCTGTCTGATCCACTTGTTGATGGTTCATAATTATCCGAGGAGGAATCGGAAAGTTCTAAATCATCTAAAAGTTCTTCTCTGGATATCGCCGGAAAAGTTGTAGGGTGCATAGAAGAGGTAGATGGCTGTGGTATGTTCTCAACAAATTTTTGTTGCAACTCTGCAATAGTAGAATGCCCATTACTTGTGTCATCTACAAAAAAAAATTTGATGAGAAACTGTGAAGTACTTAAAACCAATACACGGATTAGATTAGTTATTTTTTTAATATACAATTAAATTTAGTTACAAACACACATCTGCACTGTAAAGTACAATCATTTACACTCTTTTGATAACACATTTGCGCATACTCGCGCGGACCCACCCATGCTTGCAGACAAACCCATTATTTTTATTATTATTACTATTGTTCTTGTTATTAATATTATTACTATACTTGTTAATAAGTCTTATTTTGCTTACCTTTTGAATCCAATTTCCTACTCAGCTCCAATATTTTTTGCGTACGAGAACTCTTCTTATACAAATAAACAATTTCACCAATCTTATAAATTTTTTATGCCGAAAACACGAATGTGGCACATTCACTATTTTGGATTTCACAAACTCACTTAACCTGCAATGCCAAAAACACTAATGTGGTACATTCGTGCCTTAGGTATTGAAACAACTGCTAAACTCCCACTTTCGCAAATTAAACATCGGGCGTAGAGTCCTTTCAAGGTTAAGACGTCTGCTAAAGCACATAGGCGAAAAATGCAAAATTTGCACATTCGTGGTTTTGGCATTGTACCGACGATATGTTCTGTGATTATATGTAAATATAAGGTAAGAGAGTAAGTTTTTTAACTTTTGTATATTTGCTTCAAATATAATCAATTATAAAACGTTAGAATTGTTGAATATTGTGCACATTCTGTTGAGTTGTGAAATTTACCTTTTAATTTTTTTAGCATGTCGTATATTTCAATTACAAGCTCAAGCTCTAGTGAAATGTTATCAGACGAGGATGAGCAGCTTTTGAATGTATTGATTAATATTAATATGCAAAGGAATAAGCGGCCAAAAAATGAAGGTTACGTCGAAGAAACTGTTCCCCAATACTCAGATGAAGTATTCAAATAACACTTTAGAGTGTCTCTTTAACTTTTCAATAATTTGGTGGAGAAATATAAGAACAGTGAATACTTTGATGCTGATGCGAACGGTGGAAATGGAAAGCTAACATCTGAGCAACATGTGTTGGTATTTTTGTGGTTTGCTGGTCATCAAACAGCATCTTTTCGAGACGTTGCTTATCGTTTTAATATTACAATCAGTTCTCTGTTTCGTTTAACCACACGAATGATTAGTTTTCTGAGTAACATGTCAGGCGATGTCATAAAGTGGCCAAATAACCAAAAAATGGCGGAAATACAACAACATTTTACTGAAAAAAGTTACAACCGGTTTAATTCTTATATGACATGTCACCAACATTCAGTAACCAAATTTTCCTAACTATGAAAATTGCGTTCCAGCACCAACAAATTCCTAACTAGTTCGACTTATTATTTGAATTGTCATGCGCTGTAAATCAGTTCAAATTATGTGTTAGAACTATCTTACAACTCATTGCTGGAACAAACCTAGTATTAACTCACTTAAATTATGTACTTATATTTCAGTGATTGGTATTCCCACTCATACATTTAATATATCACAATCAACAATTTTACTTCATCAAATTTTACCGTATCATCCTTTTCTCCTAATTTGCACTTTAGTAATACTTGTTCAATGGTTTGGGTTCCTTGCCTAATGGATTTTTAATCGAGAATCTGTAATTTTTTTCTTTACGTTAATTCCCATATTTTTTATAGCCTGAAGTTGGCCTTTAAATATGGCCGAAACTTGTAGTTGTTGACAATAAAAATTCTCTGACATATTGACTTTGAGTTTTATTCAAATCTCCAAAATAATGATGAAATTGTAATACCAAACAAGACATTGACTTTAAAAGATACAATGAAATATTTCACGAACATTTGTTCCAATCTATTGTAAATTATACAAAATGAACGGGGATTGTAGTAATGAAGCGGTAATGTTGATATAAGTTTGTAAACAAATACGTGCATTAATTTTTATAATGTATGACTAATACCTTCAAAAGAGGATTTTTAAAATATTGTTGTGCCAATACATCGGTAGTAACATTCCTTTATTGATTGTAAAAAAATCGTTCGCTATTGTTATTTCAAAACTTATTGATAAAAATACCTGGTGTAAAGTTCAAATACAGTGTCTCTCTGAGGATCTATATTGGGACATATCCTTCGATTTATGGGATACAATTGATACGTGCTATCTTGGATATCAATGGTAGGTGGACCTTGAACAAAAAAAATATGTATTTCTCATCCCAGACAACATGAGATATTCATAGAATAATCTTCAAATACACTAAAAAGTATGATAATATTCCGAATAATCTAAGAATACTCTTATAATATTAATATTATTTTTGAATATTCTTCTTACGGGAGAAGCCTGATGCATATTCTTAAAATATTCATTTTAGAATATTATCAAACTGAATATTCTTAAAATATTCATTTCAGAATATTACCAAATTAAATATTCCTAGCATATTCTTATAATCATATGTACTTATAATTAAAGAAAATTAATATTTTTTTCACGCAGGACGAAAGTTATAGTTCATACATTTATCCGGATATAAAACCCTAACATAGGTGTAAATAGTGAAAATAACCTTCATACAAATAATAATAATAAGTATAATATAACAAATAATAAAATATTAACCATGTATTGAACACATTAAAGATCAGATAAAATTATAAGATAAGAAAATGATATAAAAATATGCTCGATATGAACACTACATAATCCGTTCATACGGTGTGGATATAATGCTATTCGTCATATCGTCATGTGATAAAAAGAGAACAAAGATATAAATCATAATTATAAACAGTCAGCGTAAAGCCAAATCAAGACAGGTACCCAATCGCGATAACAAAAAGCCGCCAGCCAATTAAAATGCAACTCGCGTCATCTATTTGTTTCCAAATGAGGATATCCCAAGCATTTGTTTCAGCTAGCTGTGCCTACCATATTTCTATGGATAAAACGCAAAGGTCATATTATATTGAATGGTTAACCAACAGAAATAGTTATTCAGTCTGATAAATATTAAATTTAAGTAGACATTACAATCAGCTGTTATTGATATTTATTTTTTGTCACCTGGCCGCAGGATTAATTAATACTTTCTGGCAGGATTAATTAATACCTTCTTGGAATTTGTGTAAGGGAATTTTATCTTGGTGTTAAGATAACGGAAACAAACAAACAAATTAAAATATTTATATCTGTTGGTAAAACTTAGTCAACATTCATTTAAACAAGTAAATTATCTTATTAACTTGAGGCTGGTAAAAACTTACATGAGAAGAACATACAATAAGTAATCACCATATGCTTTGTATTTAGGCAACAGTACACAATACCAGTGTCAATGTAATGTATTCTGCATAGTAGCAAATTTAAGCAAATATATTTTATACTTATATTTGTAAAATTTCAACAAATGATTATTACAATTACTTTTATAATTGAAGATAGCACACCATTACAGCAACCGGGACATTCATCTCAGGTCGCCACAATACATTCTAGTGACTGTGACGATAAAATGCAAGTTTATGAATCCACATGCTGCCAGCTTTTAATATCGTCTTACCCGAACGAATTGATATATGTGATTGAAAAACGTCAACAATAAGGACGTTTTTCAATTACATCTCAGTTATGTAGCCTTATCCGGACAGTTTTACCCATTTGGATAAAACGATTGCTTGCTCGCAGTGTGTGGGCCCTATAAATATTTATAAATTTTAAAAGTTTAACCCTATATTTTTTATAGAAACAAGTATTTGGTCAATTTTGTTTTCTCCTTATTTTTCATTCTTCATAAAAAGACGTATCTATTAATATTTCATTTTACGAAAATTATGTTTAACAAAAGTAGATCCCAGCTTTATATATTTTGTGAAGCACTGTCGTTTTGGCAGAAAAACGATAAAACGCAAGTTTATAGGCTCCACATGCTGCCAACTTTTAACACCGCCTTACCTGAACAGGTAAAACTGTGGTAAATTGATATATCTGACTGATTGAAAAATTTTTCAACAGAAGAGACGTTTTTCAGTTACACCTCAGTTATGTATATTATTCAGACATTTTTATCCATTCGGGTAAAATGAATGCTAAAAGCTCGCAGTGTGTAGGCCTTATGAGCGTTCAACAAAATTAGCGCTCAAGTTGGCCGTGAATGGAATTTGATGTCATGAACGTATTTCTATGATAATATAAACTTTAATAGCAAGAATAAACACCTGTGAAAATTGTGGGCGGAACTAACAATTAAAAGCAACAAGCACAGATAATCGATCTCGCAGGCCTTTAAAATCCAAAGCCAACTTGCGTGAAAATTTTTTGATCACTCGATATTATAGTTAAATATTTATAAATTTTAAAAGTTTATAGAGAGTTATGAAGTTAATATATGTCTAATAAAAATTTGGACAATTTGATATGGACTTTTGTTTTATTATGCGTATGTAGTTAAAATATATTTTTTTCTTAGGTCTAACCAGAATTAAGCACTATTGTTATTGGCCTCATGTTCTAAATCAAATTTGTGCCTATGCCACATTTTTCACTTTAGAAGCCACCATCCAGTGAATGGGCGTGTTGGGAATTCCATCAGGCTAGGAAAATTTATTGATTTACAGGAATTAGAAAAAAGTCCCCACATTAAATGTATTGTTCTGAACATTCTGAGAATATTCCTGCAATATTCTGAATATACAAAGAATATCCCTTGAATATACAATTTGAAATAATTCTACAAAATTCCAAATGAATCTACCACGAATATTCATAGTATATATTGAATATTATGGAAACATTCATTGAAGAACATTCTTAGATAATGCTTTTCTGAATATTCTCAGAATAATCCTAGCTTATTTATAATAAGAAAAAGAATATTCATTTGGGATATTCCCATTTTCACTTTCTAGGAATATTCAAAAAAGCATAAAGATATTCTTTGTATTTTTAGAGAATATTCCAATATGCGAAAATGAATATTCCAGGGATATTTATAGAATATATAATGTTATCTGGGATACGAACCTGAAGATATATTAAAAGTAGACAATCTAAACGGATTACTGGATATATTGTTGTTAATTTGCTAGACATTAGATCGCATTTTCTTCTCTTGTTTTTTATTGCTTTACAAACTGTCTTAGAAACATAATGAAAGTCGTACTAAGCCGTTTAAAGAATGGAGTAATATTATGACAACTTCATTGTAGTGTGGTCAAGTGGAAGGCTTTTGACCTTTAGACACGTTTATTAAATGTTTAGAATACAGATTTCAATACAAATGATTGTGAACTATGTTGACGTTAGAAAGTCATGTCTAAAACTAAATAATATATGTTCAATTGTTTTATAGAGCTCTATGCTGCACTTATTGAATTAATTACTTTATAAAAGTATTACGTGCATTCCGTGTTAATTTTAATACTGTGCCCCTTGTGCCGTCGATTGTTTTATGTTTTCCAGAAAACTTATGTGGAAAAGAATAAACCTGGACTATTCGAGCGATCTGTTCGAAAACGTATCGCTGCTCGTTCTTTGAGACTGGCCTCAAGGAAATATTGATATTTCACCCGTACAAATTAGCTATACCGTAATTTGGGGCTAAATTGATAGTTTATTCTTCTATTTGGCGAGTCCAATATTGAATGGAAGATATTTTTTCCAATAGAATATATAAGGCTTCTCATGGTAATTTTGCGAGGATTCTGAGTACCACAATTCCAAAATTATCTCGGGTATCCTTAAAATAAGGCTGATCAATTTCACACTTTGTATGGGACGAATTTGATCACCTGTTTTATATTGCACCTACGTACTATTCAAGCCATACACACTAAACAATTTGACCCCCCGCTAAATATTTTTCATAGTTCAAAAGTTATCCGCCCTAAAAGATTTCGGGGTCAAATTGATCGTATGGGCGAAATTGATCGTTTGAGTGAAATTGACCGTATGAGTGAAATTGATCAATGCAAGTACATTCACAGAAATATCTAGTAATTGCTGTTGAAATTTTTTATTAAATAAGAAATGGACACGTTTCTTACAAAAAAAACTAAATAGGCAAATTCCTCTCCAGACCAAGCCAATATTATTTTCAAGTTGATGTTTAAAACAAAACTAAGGTATAATAACTGAACTTAAACAATCAAATGAAAACCTGAATTCATTTTCTAAAAAAAGAAGTGAAAAATAAACTAACTATTAGAAACTACATTTCTTTTATATCAATGACTTTTTGAATATATATATATATATATATATATATATATATATATATATATATATATATATATATATATATATATTGAGCCATCCTCGTATATTGTTAATATAATGTTAGATGATCCTCATATAAACATTTATGACATTTTGAAATAACAGGAAAAGAAAGGTTAATTTATTTTGACATAAACGTCAATATTATTGGATCAACAGAGTATATTTAAAAATTATTGTATCGTTACGAATAATATAGTAAAGAAAAGAAAATTAAACAATTTGTTCAGGTAGATAAGTTAATTTAAGTCGGTACACAACGTTACTTATAAAAAAATGTGATTGGTGATAAGTGCGCGACATGTAGAAGAAATCGTAATCGAAAGTGACCAATGACAATCAAGATACGAAATTTGCGGAAATATGAATGATTCATCAAAAAGTTTATATAAAAATAACTAGTAGGAACGGAAAAAAAAGAAAAATAATTAGTTGTTGATTTTGGAAAATGAAATGAGAGTAGAAACAATTTGAAAACATTGAGGAATTTTAAAGAAAAACTGTTTAGATTATATTGCGAAGAAACGATTTATTTGATTTTCAATCAAGGAAAAAACACAAATAAAAATATTATAAAAGAATTTGAAGAGATTTGAAATGTATGGAATTGTCTTATCAAGAAGAAAATTGTTGATTTTGAAATAAGAAGAGAGAGACATATAAAGGTTGTAAGAAAAAGTAAAATTCCCGAAAAGTATAAGTAAATGTACCGAAAATTATATTTACAAAAATGACAAAACTTACGTTGTATACATGTCAGTGACATCATTGGGTGACAAATATTCACCAAGAAAGACACTCATAAGAGAGGAAAGTCCAGATATATATTCTGAGGAATAACATATAAAACTAAGTTAACATTTCCATTAACACATAATATCCTTGGCATCCAGTAATTTCGTCAAGAAGAAGCTTGGAACATAGATTTGTCGTATATCTAAAAAGGTGATTAAATTTATCATTGAGCCGCCATTACAACAGAGACAATTGTAAGTAATCAATTTTCAATTAGTTCTAGGTTGTATATAGTTTTATTATTACTGATATTTTGCAAAAAGGAAAGCTTACCTTTATTCCAATAACGATACAATAATGCATTTTAACTCCAAGATCGAAATAATATTTCATTTGTATAAAATAAACATACAATGTAATCATTCTGTTTTGAATGTTTTTTACTGTTCATTCCCGACAAGCTCGAAGCGTTAACGAGGAGAAACGAACATCGTTTGAGTTTGCGCACTGTTGTATTATATATGGGATATAGAGTATAAATGTTATCTAGTTGTTTGGTTCATGATAATATTAACTGAAATATTATAAAATTTTATTTGATGCATGGTTGTAGAGATATTAAATGAAGAACTGTTTTGAATGTATTTTGCTAAATAAAATAATTGAATATAATTTATTTCGATAGAACCCGACCCAAATGAGATTATGAATTTACGACTATACGTGGTGATATAAAATTTCATTTATACATATAATAATTACACTCACGTATACGTAGTAATATATATATATATATATATATATATATATATATATACATATATATATATATATATATATATATATATATATATATATATATATTGAGATGTATATTTTAATGTCAATCACTTAATAAAACTTTATTCTTCTGAAATTTGATTTATATTTGCCACGGCTTGAGATTCTATCACAGGCGAGTTCATTCGGGTGCCATTTTATTATTATTTTAAATTTTATGAGTGAAATTCTTATATAACTCAAAATAGAATAACTAATCCTTTAATATTCTAATAACAAATTCAGAATTATAAAGTTCTTCCCAATTTATTAAAATTATGGTGCAAATGATATTTTGAAAAAAAAATAGAAAATGTGTAGTATCAGTTGCAAATAATTGCTGGTTCAATTTTAAAGATAATTATTTAAATATAACTAATAAAATGGCACCCGAATGAACTCACCTGTGATAGGATCTCAGGCCGTGGCAAATATAAATTAAATTTCAGAAGAATAAAGTTTTATCAAGTGATTGACATTAAAATATACATCTCAATTGACTCCCCACGTTGGGCGCCACTTGAGATGTATATTTTAATGTCAATCACTTAATAAACTTTATTCCTCTGTAATATAATTTATATTTTTTTTATTTGCCACGTCCTGAGATCTTATCACAGGTGAGTTCTTTCGGGTGCCAATTTTATTATTACTTTTAAATTTGGTGAATGAAATTATTCTTCAAATCAGAATAAATGACAAATCCCTTAATATTTAAATAACAATTTCCAAAATTTATTGTACTCAAAAAAAATTTGTAAATGTCGAATGTTAATTGCAAATAATTGCTAGTACAATCTCCAGGATTATTATTTCTATACAACTTACAACTAACTATACACCTTATAACTAAATCTTAACTACAGTCCCGAAATTGAATGGAAAATATAAAAAAATACAAGTATTGAAAAGGTTTTGGAGTTTACACGCACTAATTGGATTTTAATTTAGTTCCTCAATGATAAAAAAATTTACGTTCAAATTAGCATGCTATTTGTTTAATTTTCAATTGAATTTGTTTTCTTTTAAACTTTTTTATATCGATATAATATTTGAAATTTTGTTACCAATCAATCTTCTCCTCGGTGTACTTAGCTGACTCTAAAAAGCCTCGTCTCGTTTTAAACTGGATTCAAATTAGCTGCCTCCGGGATACAAGATTTCTCACACGAGTAACGCTTTATAAAATTTATTGATACAGGCAAGTTCTATCGTCGTTTTATCTCTACTTTTGAATAATTATCAATAATACTAATTTCAAATTACAATTCGCTATCTTTCCAAAAGAATCTGACACTGACATTTTATAATCATTTTCTTTCTTATAACGTTACGATTATATCCAATCAGATGAACCATTGTAATACGCTCTGGAGGTAAATAAGCTTTAATATAATTGTCACCTTTAAAATATTCCAGTTGTCAAAAATTTATTTGATTAGTTCTTGTCTTGTCACTTATCCAACCATTTCATCTTTCATAACGTCTTATTTTATTCAATTATTCATTGATATTTAATAGTTATTTTATTTATTGCAAAATATGATTTGTTAAACATTTTATTATTATTTTATTTCAATGTGACATCGTTTCAAATTCCTTTTATTGACTGGATAAATGACAATTTTGGGATTCACCTCTGATAGGATACGTTCACAGTTACGTGGAACTGTTATAACTAAATACAGACATTGGTAAGATCTACTACTTCAAGATTTGTTTATTAAATGATCCAGTGAATATAGTTACCCAGAATAAACCTTTCTAATATACCGAATGTCCCCTAAATTGCCAAAAAAAACCGTTTATATGAATGTTTATGTTTTTAATACTAATTTGTGATTACAAACTTCATCAGTATAAAACTAAAAAATATGGAGAACACTCCATTACAAACACGTATGAGTTAACTATTATTACACTCACCAAAATCAGCATTAAAGCTCTAAAAATCTAGCGACCACATTACTAAAAGAAGTGTATGTAGACATAACCTCACATTTGAAAGTATTAAAAACTGAATTCAAAAAACTAATATGAAAATATGTAAATGGACATGTTTAAAATCCAAAATACAAGTAACCAGTTGGGAATATTATTAAAAATCTACCTCATCATAGAGGATGGATGAAGATTTACATTTCACTATTTCTCTGTGACTACAATCAGACAGGGAACTGGAGAAAGCAGAACGACAAATGTCAAAAAATGACTGATGTCACTTTTGTAATTGGAGTAGTTCTGGTGTAATTCTGCCAACTCTTAGTCTTTCCTCTACACTATATACATTCTCATTGAAATCAATGGTTAAGTATTTCTGGCCACTTATTTTGCTTAGTAAGTTGCTGCTCTAGTAAGTATGTATACATTAAACTTAAGCCATCTACGTCTTTCTTGTGGTTGAGAGTATTTTTGCATTCACTAATGCAACACATCTCCAATATCTTTCGCTGAAATAGATTATTTTCTGAGTCAAGAATAACAGCATTTTCGTACTGCACCCTGTGATCACTCTGTTCAACGTTTATACTAAGACTAGTAGCCTGTGGTTTGTTTTTACAATCGCTTTTATGTACAGCTAGTCTTTTTAACAGTTTTTGGCCAGTGTGCCCTATGTATATCAACCCACATTCACAAGGGATGCCATATACTACGCCAGACTTTTGTTATGTTGGTGTTTTATCTTTTAAGTTAGAGTAGAATAGATTCAGTTTCTTACAATTGTAGTTCGCCACTACTATGTTATAATTGGAAAACAAACGTATCAAAGAAGGAGACAAATTATGTATGTATTGTGATTTAGCAGGTGCAACTTTGGACGTTTGTTCTTTTAGGTAATTTACTAAAACACTGTGAACGCCATTTTCATCGACGTTGTCACTTCTGGGAATTCTTTGTAAAACTCTCTCCGGATCAAACGGTACAACTACAGTTGCTCTGAAAGACGAAATTAAATCCCGCTAATTGCATTGCTTTTTATCCATTTCCGTCAAAGAAGTTGGGAGTAATTGTGGAAAATCTTTCTTATCAACTGTCTTGAAAGTAATATGTGTCTGTTTCCATTTTGACAAAGTTGACCTCCAGGAAATTTTAAATGCTCTGGAAAAACCCACATCTAAAGGTTGAGTCAGATGTGTCGAGTTTTTGAGGAGACATACAAAAGCAATGTTATTTTCCTCGCATAAACGGAGAACATCGTTAGTGAAATGTGATGACAAATTAACACCCAACAAAACTTTGCGACCCTCTAATTCTTTAGTGTACGGAAAGAAGCATGAAGCAAACCAGTCCGTAAACGTCTGGGCATCCATCCAACAATGGTTTGTACGATTGTACCTCGATCCTGATCCAAAACATCTTCCGCTGCAATATGGATAATGCTTGGGACCATTTTCAGTCCAGTGGACCCACATTTTTTCGAATTTGTAGATTATAAATGGAGGCAGCAATACGCCTGATGCCGAACCACACATCATAATGGATGTAGCACTTTTTGTAAAATTGTAAACCCTCTCAGGATTCTTGGTTCCCGCCGGAATAACATTTTCTCATTCCCTGGATTATATTGGAGGTTTGTTTCATCATAATTAAAAATACTGGATGGAGGAACATCTTGCAATGTCTCGCGTAAATTGTTGAAATAATCCGTTATAGTTTGTCTTGAAATAGAAGCAGGAGAGCGTTTTATATTGACAGCTACTTTCTTAACAATTGCATCGTTATGTCGATGAAGCAAAGAGTAAACCCAGTCATTTCCTGGTAGGTTGTTTTGGAACACGACGACGTTGCGACCTTGACTATCTAAATAAAACATGTCTACAGGAAAACCCCATTCTCCACAAACACTTGCTGCAGAAAGAAAAATGTTTTCTTCGCTATTTGTAAAACAGGTTTCCCCGCCATTTTTTCTTATATATCGGTTATGTAATTTATTATTTAGTGTTCCATAAGGTATTCTGTATTCTCGAGCAGCCTGTTGTAGACTCTAACCATCTTCAGTTACCTTTGCTAGGGTATGTTCAACGGTCTCTGCACTGTAGTCTTTGTATCTTCTAGCACCCTGATTTCTTTCATATACTCGTACCATTTTCGAACGATCTGAAACAAGACAAGACATAATTCCACCCCATTTGAGTAATTATTATAGTTGGTGCCGACCAATCGCACATGACGTTTAAGGAGAAATAAACAAACAGAAGTATAAGGACAAAATAACCCAAATTGTAAACGTGTAGTACTTACCAGTAAAAATTTGCAACAGTCTTTGTTAAGGAATCACTTGTATTTTCAATTTTGCCGCTAAACGCATCATTGGCGCATGATTGATAAACCGTCGACGTGCCCAGAAAGTAGTACCTTGTCGACATTCGCACGGTATACATGATTTTATAAAACCACCGGTAAATTGTTTGGACGAGATTCGGTCAAAAGAAGTGTACCAAAAACGACATCCTCAACCCTCCCAGGCGCCTGGATACGACGGCAAGACAGCTTCATCAGGTAGGAGCCTTATATATATATATTGTTTTTATTTATGCGTTGATGATGTGCTATTTTTTTTGTTAATTAACTCTTCGAAATACAGTCCATTAGTCCCTTTTCGTATTTCCAACCCTTAACATTGGTCCTTCTCACGCGGATTAATATACCTCATTTATACCCTTTTACTTTTTCAAGTTAAGTTCATTTTTTCGGTACATTTTAAATTCGTTTACCGGTTTCTCATTCATTTTTTATGCAGATAAACTCTGTTTTGGTTTATTCCACTAGATGTTATTATAATTATCATTTCACCGTCAAATATCAACAGTTAAAATCAAATTTAAACGTAAATTTTGCATTCTTCTTTGCTAGAGAATTTTATTGCTTTGTTCGAAAATATTTATTAAAATATTATTTCCAGTTCTTAATTACCTTTTCAATTTAACTTTTTCTTGGCATACAAGAACCACATTGACCTTGAGCAGGTGCTTCGATATTTGTTTGTTTATAATTTTCAAAACAATTATTTATATTTGTAATGGCTCCACCATCAGATAAATTAACAAAAGCGAATTTAAATCGCACGCTTGCTCACAGAAGATTACAAGAGACTCATCAAGCAGGTCTTGATGCGTTAAACGATGAATCCTTGAAATCCATTTTCTTAGCTAGAGCAGAGGATCTTGATGTTATTTATAATGACTTCCAAACAGCCCATAATACTGTCATTTTTCTAGTTAGTGATGATGAGTTCGTAACTTACGATACAATGCGTAGTTCGGCAGATAAAGCATTTTATGGGGCTAAATCTATCAAGCACGATTTTTTAATCTCGGATTCCGTCAATAATTCGGTGACCAATTTAAATAGAACTTCTTCACATCAACGATTTGTAGCAAAGCTTCCAAAAATTAATTTACCGACATTCGACGGAGATTTTAAAAACTGGTCTTCTTTTTATGATCTGTTCAATTCGCTTATTCACAACAATACTGATTTGTCCGACGCTGAAAAATTTCAATATTTGCTTTCGTCACTAGACAAAGAACCCTTATCTTCAATTAAGGGTATTCCCCTTACTGATGCAAATTACCTTATAGCATATGAAATGCTGGAGAAACGATACCAAAACAAACGGATTCTGGCTACTCACTACTATAATGAACTTTCGAATGCAGCTTCAATTCAAATGTCTACTTCTAAGGAGCTAAGGAAACTTCTAAATACCTTTTCTAAAAATGTAGCATCTTTTCGAGCTCTCAAATTTCCAGTTGATCAGTGGGATTTTTTGTTGTTCAATATGCTTATGAATAAACTTGATACTAAAACTAGAACTGATTTTGAACTTGAAAATAGCTTAAATTCAGAATTGCCTACTTACAGACAATTAATAACATTCTTAGAAAGGAATTGTATAGCTTTGGAATCGGTTCAATTTTCTATTATTATCCCATCTACCCATGTAGATAAATCCAAAAACAAGTTTTCAAACTCAAAAAATTGTAATAAACCTTCAACATCTACATTTGTTGCAAATACACAACAAAACAGTAGTAACTTGAAGTGTATCTTATGCTCCTCTTCTCACCCACTGTATAAATGTCAATCATTTTTGGCCAAGATGCCACAAGAAAGATTTTCTTTTGCTAAGCAGCACCAGTTATGTGTTAACTGTTTAGTATCTCCCCATTCTATGAAAATGTGTTCATCCACACAAAAGTGTAAAATTTGTCGATTTCCTCATCATACTGTGTTACATTTTCCAAAAAATTCTCCTAATTCTAATCACATAAATAACTCGATTTCCGCTTCTGACAATCTCACGAATACTTCTAGTGACAATTCTAGCTCTTCAATTACAAATGGCCATTGTATTACAAATACTTTAACGTTACCACAATCTACAGTTTTATTATCTACTTGTGAAGTGCATATTAAGGACATTCGAGGTAATTTTCAAAAAATCCGAGTTTTACTGGACACAGGCTCCATGGCTAACTTTATATCCGAAAAATGTATTAGAAAACTTGGACTTTCTCGCAAACACTGCTCTATTCCCATTGAAGGCCTCAATGGAATGACTACCTTTACAAATCGAGGCACAGCACATTGTATCATTAAACCATGTAGCGCAGAAAATCCTGTTTTTTCCTTCGAAGCTATTATTATTCCTCAAGTTTGTTCTGATCAGCCGAAAGTCTTTATTAATCCTGCAGAATTAACATATATTCAAAATTTAAACTTGGCGGACAGTAAATTTCATGTTCCCGGACCCTTGGATATGATTCTTGGAGCTGAATTAATACCTTTAATTTTGAAATCAGGTCGTATATTTGGAAATCCGGATCAACCTGTCGCTTTAGAAACTGTCTTTGGTTATATTCTTCAAGGACGAACAAACTGCTCCTATGCCTCAAACAATTATTCTTTAAGTTGCCATGCATCTTTGGATGTAAATCTTGATATCCAATTGCAAAGGTTTTGGGAGGTCGAACAGGTTGTCAAAGCTATTTTCCCAGCATCCCCCGAAGATAAGAAATGCGAAGAAATTTATAAGACTTCCACTTTTCTAGAACCTTCTGGACGATTTTCGGTACCTCTGCCATTTCGTCAATCTTTCCCCAATTTTATTGATACTTATACACAAGCTCATCGGAGATTCTCAATGCTAGAAAATAGATTTTTAAAATCGTCTGAATTACACATCAAATACTGTGAATTCATGCAAGATTATCTTACCAGTGGACATATGATTCCGGTCCCATTGGACGATTATAAATCTTCATCTGCTTATTATATACCCCATCACGCCGTCTTTAAAGAACAACTTTCAGGTTCTCAAATAATTTCCAAAATTAGAGTTGTGTTCGATGCGAGTTTGCGTGATGTACAGGGTGTCTCACTTAATGACACTCTTTTAGTTGGCCCAAAACTTCAACGTGATATTTCTACAATACTTTCAAGATTTCGATTTTTCTCTCATGTTTTTGTCTGCGATATAAAGCAAATGTACAGACAAATTAACGTACAATCTCAATTCTGGAATTATCAAAGAATTATTTGGCGCTTCAAGCCCACTGAGCCTCTTCAGGAATTTTTTTTGCGAACCGTAGTCTACGGAATTTCGAGTTCTCCGTTCTTAGCTCTACGAACTTTGAAAGAATTGGCCACACAAGAGCAATCTTCTTTTCCTCGAGCATCTAAAATGATTCATCATCAATTCTACATAGATGATGGCTTGCTTGGAAGCAATGATCTAAGTTCAGCCATTTCACTTCAATCTGAATTAATTCAGCTCATGCAACGAGGTTGTTTTCAATTGAGCAAATGGGCAAGTAATCATCCTGCTCTTTTAGCTCAAGTAAGTCATTCCGATCGCCAAGAATCGTGCAACTTTGATAAAGATGAACCATCCTTTATTAAAGTGTTAGGGCTCAAATGGGATCCTAATATAGATTGTTTCTCTTACACTTATATTCCATTTGAACGGCCTTGTACAAAACGAAACATCCTGTCTGAAATAAGTCGAGTTTTTGACCCCCTTGGATTTATTTCCCCATGTCTTCTACTTGCAAAACGTATTTTACAACAATTGTGGGAATCCAAGACTTCCTGGGATGATACCCCTTCAAAGAATATCTTGGATGTCTGGTCAAGGTTTAAGATAGAAATGCCGAATTTAGCTAATATTAAAATTCCGCGCCATGTAGGTTCCAGTTCTATTTCCCGGATTGAGCTACATGGGTTTTGTGACGCCTCACAAGTTGGCTATGCTAGTGTTGTCTACTTCCGAATTCTCGAATCTTCTGGACTTGTGAGAACGTTCTTAATTTGTGCGAAATGTCGAGTGTCTCCATTAAAAACACAATCTATAGCAAGACTTGAACTTATGGGTTCCGTTTTATTGGCCGATCTAATGCACTTTGTTAAAGAAAGCTATAGTGACCTAGTCGTTTTTGATGCTATTTATGCTTGGACAGATTCTATGGTAGCTCTTGCTTGGTTATCTTCATCTCCACATAGATGGAAAACATTTGTAGCTAATAGAGTCAGTCATGTTCAAGATCTCATTCCCCCCTCTCTTTGGTATTATGTTCCATCTTCCCAGAATCCAGCTGACTGTGCTAGTCGAGGTCAAACCCCAGCACAGCTCTTAGAAACTCCTATTTGGTGGTCAGGTCCTGAATTTTTAGCTCAGTCTAGTAATACATGGCCTACGCAGACTAATAACAAATTAAATTTATTTGAAATCTCTCAGGAAGAACAAAGGGTTATACTATCTGCCTGCACTTCTTCTGACAATTTCATCTTCACCCTTTTAAATAAATTTTCCTCTTTATCCAAGATTAAGCGAATAGTAGCGTATTCTCTCTTTTTTATTAATAGCTTAAGGTTACAATCTCAGTCTCAAATAAGCGTGGATGTAGATAATGCCTTCAAAATCATTATAAAATGTGTTCAGCGACATACATTTTCTGACATTTTTCTCAAAATTAAACACAATCAACTATTACCTAAGCCTTTTAGAAAACTCGCCCCTTTCATTGACTCCTTTGGGTTGCTTAGAGTTGGTGGTCGAATCAGAAATTCGGAGTTTTCGTTTGATGTTAAACATCCTATTTTGCTACCCAAATCACACCGACTAACCCACTTGATAATCGAAGCAGTTCATCAGGAACACTTTCATCCAGGTTTAAAAACATTACACTATTTATTATTACAACAATTTTGGATTTTATCTCCACGTAGTGCAATTTATAAATGTCTTTCAAGTTGCATTCGTTGTTTTCGTTGCAAACCAAGATCTTACAACCCATACATGGCTGATTTGCCCTCTATAAGAGTTTCTCAAGTCAAGGCTTTTTCATCAGTTTGTATTGATTTTGCTGGTCCATTTTCACTTTCGATGAGTAAACATAGAGGTGCAAAAACCTACAAAGGTTATGTTTGTGTTTTTGTTTGCACATCCACAAAGGCTATTCATTTAGAAGCTACTTCAGATTTGAGTTCTGAAACTTTCTTAGCCGCCTTTAGACGCTTTATCGCTCGGCGTGGAAGATGTCTCACCATTACCAGCGACCAAGGCACAAATTTTAAGGGTGCTAATAACGAACTCCTTGACATGGCTAAAACTATCGCGCAGAAATTGGCCATTTCTTGGAATTTCAACCCCCCCGGTAGTCCACATTTTAATGGCCTCGCCGAGGCGGGAGTAAAATCGTTTAAAACTCATTTTTATAGAGTCTTAGGTACTCAGATACTATCCTTTGAAGAATTCTACACCCTGTTGTCGCAGATCGAAGCACTTTTGAATTCACGCCCGTTGTGTGAAATTAGTAGCGATCCAAATGATTTACAACCTCTTACGCCGGGGCACTTTCTAATTCTTGAACCCCTCACTAGTCCTATTCCCGAGGTGGATCTAACGCATTTATCTTTAAACAGATTGAATCGATGGCAATTGCTGCAACGTATGCGGAGTGACTTTTGGAAGCGTTGGTCGCAAGAATATATTCATTCTCTCCAAGAGAGATTTAAATGGACCCAACCTTCACATCCTATTGTTAAAGGTGGTTTAGTTTTAATTAAAGACGAACAAACGCCTCCACTGAATTGGGAACTTGCCAGAGTTATCGATGTGCACCCTGGTCGGGACAATGTGGGTCGTGTGGTTACATTGAAAACCAACCACGGCGTTATGCAACGCCCTGTGGTAAAAATTTGTCCCTTACCGATTAATTAATTTACTCTCACTATAATTAACTAAAGTAGTTAAGTCGTTTTTTTTTTTGATTTAAGCGCGGGAATATTCTATTTATTTTTTTCTCTCACTTTATATATATATTTTTTTTTATCTTTATATTCCATTTGGTTAAAAAACATTCGTTTTGGTGGGGTGAATGTTAAGGAATCACTTGTATATTCAATTTTGCCGCTAAACGCATCATTGGCGCATGATTGATAAACCGTCGACGTGCCCAGAAAGTAGTACCTTGTCGACATTCGCACGGTATACATGATTTTATAAAACCACCGGTAAATTGTTTGGACGAGATTCGGTCAAAAGAAGTGTACCAAAAACGACATCCTCAACCCTCCCAGGCGCCTGGATACGACGGCAAGACAGCTTCATCAGGTAGGAGCCTTATATATATATATTGTTTTTATTTATGCGTTGATGATGTGCTATTTTTTTTGTTAATTAACTCTTCGAAATACAGTCCATTAGTCCCTTTTCGTATTTCCAACCCTTAACAGTCTTGGAAACCTTAATATTATTTGATGAGTTTTAACCGCTTTTTTTAGCAAAAACAGTGCAAAAATGGCACACGCGATCACACACATATCATCTTCAAAGCTTCACTGAACAATATTGGGGCACGCGACTGATGACTGTTAACTGAATTTGGCGCTAATATCGGAAATATCACCAAAGGATTTACTTATCAATTTCGCCCCCGGTTTTCAATTTCTCTCCGAACTACGGTAGTATAAAAGATACTTTAATCTACGTGATTTTGTTGCATCACAAAATTCACGTGAACTACTTCTGATGACTATCTTATTTTCTTTAGTGATGAGGCTCACTTCCACTTTTCAGAATGTGATTCCACCTTAAGAACAACATCCGTCAAGTTATAGCCAAGATACCTGTCGATATGAGGGAAACAGATACGAAACTTCAGCAGTGTTTGCCTGATAGCGTATTTAGGACTTTACATGTCGTATTTGATACTGCTCATAGAATAAAATGTACATCTTCATTACTTCTCTAACGGTAGTTTTTTGCAAATTCTGGATAAGCTAGATGATCTTTTCTTGAGCGGAGTGTATGAAATAGTTGAGCACTCATTTCATCAAATTAATTTGAATAAGGAATAATCAAAAATGGCTTATAAATGGGTCATTATGCACTAGAAGAAGTTGATTTCTTAGTAAAATCTATCCCGAGTTTATAAAATATTATCTAGAGCATAATATTACCTGGTAATGAAGTGAGGGCACAAATTCCTGACAAAAGATATTGAAATACCATATTTTTGTTAGTTTTTTTCGACCTGTAACATAAAAAATCATATTTTTACACCTACATAACTTATATTATATCGATATTAACAATATCCAATTTTATTTCAAGGTAGGAGAAGCGATAATACGAACTTTTTCTGATCTTATCAGTAAAAATATACAGACAACCTGAGACACTCTCACAGACCAAAATCGCAGAACTAGTGGGGATGGGGACGTTTCGCTCCCAAGTAAAATAGTATAATTCATTTTATGTTGTTGCGAATTTGAAATACCTTGTTTATTATCTTCGACCGTTGTTAACTTTACCCAGTGGGGAACAATTTATGGGCCGTAAATAGCATAGTTGTAAATCAAGACCAAGTAAACAGTCCGACCCTACGCAGGGACGTCTTTGAAAATTTGAGCAAAGTAGAAAACAATTGCTTCTTGACAAGGATTTTATGGATTTACAAACAAAAACGACTCATATAATTATTACATTACACAACTATATTAGGATAAAAGAAAAATTATTTCATTATTATAATATAATGTAATATTTTTTTATAATAATACATTTATTCATTTAGTGAAACATACATAGAAAAATATTAGATTTACGCTGGACATGCCAACAAAACATAAGTACATATTATACATAAATATATATCTACGTATACACAAAAAAAGACACAGTATACGAGAACAATCAGTAAAGTAAAAAGTCATCTACATCATAAATAACCTTCTAAATCAGAAACTGGTTAACTGACTTCTTGAAAATTTTAAAGAAAACATTGAAATAAGGAGAAATCTGCATATTCGTATGTAATACTTGTGATACACACTGTATAATCAATAATTTGAAAGATTCAATATACAAATAAAATTTGACATTTCAATTTCGGATGACATTAATGCAGAATATACTTAATGATAGATATATTTTATAAAGATTTGAAAACAAAAATACAGACGTCTCTGCTAGCAAAATTGCAATGATAATAAAAGAATGAAAATCTCTCTTTGTTATAGGAAAACATAAATTTGTATTTTTTGAAAAAAATAGAGTTTTTGGTAACAAAAGGAGAAGATATTTATTTATGTAGAAAGTTTAGGCAGTTGAATTTGATATCCCCATGAGACAACATCGAAATAAGAGTTGTCTCAAATTTATTTAAGAATATAATAGTAATTTATATGAATTTTATCAGATCATCAAATCTTGCATTGTAAAGCCAGTGCGTGTATAATTCACAAAAGAATTACATCGTTAAAGTGCAAGTGGTTTTCCGGTTTCTAAATTATAAATTTAGAAAGTGTTGCTGAATTCTAAATACGTTTTAGAATACGAACGAGTTAACCAGTACCTAGTTGGTGAGTCCTGTCCAGTTTATTTACATTATTTCTCGAGAATTAATAGGCCTTACTTAAATATATTTCAAAAATAGATGCATCTTATGATAATTATTTTGATCTAAATCACAGTAACGTTACACATATAAAATTCAACGTCAAGTGAAGAAAATTTTTGGAATAGACAATTTGCACGGAAATTAGCGTATTTGACATTGATATACATCAAGTATAAAATCAGACATTTTGAACTTTTGATAAAAATATTTAGCTAGTAGATTTCTAATATAGGTTGTTTTAATATTAGGGTTGATAGAAAATTCTATCTTTGTTTTTTCGTTTTTATGATATTTTTGAAAAGTTATAATTTTTTGTAATTTGTTATCTGATCATATATTATATAAATTTGAATTCCAACTCACTTTGGTACTCACTTCATATCTATTCTCATTGTATTTGATAATTTTCATGCTATAGAAAAATTGATATAATAAGTGACATTCGGTTAATTTCCAGTGACAGTAAAATCATATGTGTCATAAAATAATTTATGTGTCTTGTACTATATTGAACAAACAGTTACTCTAGATTTGGAATAGCGTAATACGTAATTTGGAGAATTTATTGAAATTTATAAATTTGAATTATTATTTAAAATCTTTGATCCCTCCCTGAGATAAGAGTGAGTAAGTCGATTGTGTATTGATTTATCTTTCAAAGTACAAAATTTTATATTCATCTGAGCCGGGCATATTAATTTGACAACTGCTGTCAAAATTCAAATAGGTTATATTCAGTGATAAAGGTGTGTTCACAATAGTGTAGCTACAATCACAAATTGTGAAAACATCAACAATTAATAATATTTATATCGTTAAATTCATATATAAACTATTAAATTATAAATTACAGGATTCGTGATATTATAATATATATACTCGAATATATATATATATATATATATATATATATATATATATATATATATATATATATATATATATATATACTTCGGAGGTGACGACGGTGCGCTGCGCGTGATTTATCGGTAGCGGCCTCTTGCTCTACCTCTTAACGCCTCGGAACGTCACTTCTGACACCTTGGAATCCTTACACTTTCTCGGGCGCCAGATTTTTAACGTGGTTGTCTCCACGGCCCCACTCGTCTCAGATGGAGGTACGGTAAATTCCAGGGGTCCAGCTGGTTATTGCTAAATAAAACAAATGTTTTCGCTAGTCTTAAAATAAAAGTTATGCTCCTGGTCCACTCTACGGGAAGCTAAAATTCTTGCAGCCAAATAACTACTCTACTATGGGTAGGTGCTAATCTATAGTCGGTTAATAAAACACCAAGGTTCGGTTAGGTTATATTTTAATTCTATATTATTTTTTTATATAGTCAACTAAGCCGTTATATACAATAAAGGTAACTAAGAAAAAGAAATTAATACAGGTAATGGGAGGTAATATCCTAGTCTCCTCGAAACAGATATATCAACAGATTATATATTCAATTTATAGGCGGTTAGTAGCGACGAAGCAGGCAGGACATAAGCGAGAGTGTTTCGTAAATATAAAATAGTGTATGCAAGAAAGAAACGGTATAATCAACGATAAAATCTTCCGAATTCGGTGGTCTTTTCGTGCAATAGGTTTCACCAAAGCTTTTATAAAATAAACGGGTTGCGTGTCAATTTAAGATACATAAGTAAAACGGTTAATTATTCTTGGTATACTCGGTAGGTGTAGTAAGCCTTTTTGAATAACGGGAGGTGAGTTACAAAATGGTTAGGGTTGTTGATTTAAAATATTAGGAAGCCCTAGCGGATATGTATGCCTGGCACTACCTGATATTTCAATCGAAACCTCTTCACGGAAAAATGAAAAGAATAACTAGAAAAGACCGGGGGTGTGATTTATTAAATTATTGGGGTTGTTGATTTGAAATATTAGGAAGCCCTAGCGGATATGTATGCCTGGCGCTACCTGATATTTCAATCGAAACCTCTGCACGGAAAAATGAAAGAGAATAACTAGAAACGACCGGGGGTGTGATTTATTAAATTATTGGGGTTGTTGATTTGAAATATTAGAAAGCCCTAGCGGATATGTATGCCTGGCGCTACCTGATATTTCAATCGAAACCTCTGCACGGAAAAATGAAAGAGAATAACTAGAAACGACCGGGGTTGTGACTTATTAAATTATTGGGGTTGTTGATTTAAAATATTAGGAAGCCCTAGCGGATATGTATGCCTGGCGCTACCTGATATTTCAATCGAAACCTCTCCACGGAAAAATTGGAAGAGAATAACTAGAAACGACCGGGGGTGTGAATTACTAAATTATTGGAGTTGTCGATTTAAAATATTAGAAAGCTCTAGCGGATATGTATGCCTGGCGTTCCCTGATATTTCAATCTAAACCTCTTCACGGAAAATTGAAAGAAAATAACCAGAAAAAGACCGGGGTTGCAAATTAGCAAATTATTGGGGTTGTCGATTTAAAAAATTAGAAAGCCCTAGCGGATATGTATGCCTGGCGCTCCCTGATATTTCAATCTAAACCTCTTCACGGAAAATTGAAAGAAAATAACCAGAAAAAGACCGGACTCCGATAATGCCAAGATGTTTTAACTTATTGTTAAAACACGAAAAATAAACACAATGAATACACTAGATTTGTGATTGAAAAGACCACTTAATTTCGATTCGTTATAATTAAAAACTTCTTACCTTCAACAATAACCAAATTCTTGTGGTATTTATACATCAAAAGAAAACTCATAAGAAATTATTAAATTTTTAAAATATGAAAAATAAACACAATGAATACACTAGATTTGCGATTGAAAAGACCACTTAATTTCGAATCGTTATAATTAAAAACTTCTTACCTTCAACAATAACCAAATTCTCGTGGTATTTATACACCAAAAGAAAACTACAAAGAAATTATTAAATTTTTAAAAGAAACAAGAAAAGAAGAAACCCAAAAATACGGTTCGGCGGATCGGTATTTACGGTTACTGTCGTCTAGGAATCTACACAACTGACTACCTACACCCGACTCGACTCTCGACTCTTCGCATTTGCCTTACACATTTCCACCTCCTTGATTATTTCGACCTGCGAGCTACTCACTGCTTATCGTATGGTGGTGGCGAAACCAATATCTGAAATTTCGGTGGTCTCAGCCGGAATAAACATTTTACATGCAATAAATAATTTCCCCACGGGAACTAGACAGTAAAATAGAAATATTATTGGAACTTAAAATAATTATGTCTCTTATGTACAAAGCTATTTCTACCCAGAAACTAGAGAGTAAATAATAATGTCCTTTTGACACTTAAAATAGTTATAAATTTTATAGCTTAAATGTTTTGAACATATACTCGGCGACATAAACTACAAAGTAATTTTTATACAGACGCCAAAGTACATAACGGGCGATATATAATATAAAATAAATATATACTCGGTGACATAAACTACAAAGTGATTCTTTTATGGAGGCCAAAATACATAACGGATGATATAATAAATATATACTCGGCGACATAAACTATAAAGTAACTTTTATACAGAGGCCAAAATACATAACGGGCGATATATAATATAAAATAAATATCTACTCGGTGACATAAACTACAAAGTGATTCTTTTATGGAGGCCAAAATACATAACGGATGATATAATAAATATATACTCGGCGACATAAACTATAAAGTAACTTTTATACAGAGGCCAAAATACATAACGGGCGATATATAATATAAAATAAATATCTACTCGGTGACATAAACTACAAAGTGATTCTTTTATAGAAGCCAATATACATAACGGATGATATAATATAAAATAAATATACTCAGTGACAAAAATACAAAAATGAAAATACACTCGGTGACACAACGTAACTTTCAGTAACGAGAACCTCGTTGCAATATATATATATATATATATATATATAATTTGAAGAAATATATTTGCCAATAAGAAACCAGAGTAATCTCTTTTAGATATTTATTCCCGAGCTTTCGAATAACTTTTTTTCATTTTCAAGGGCTAAAATTGATTGGTCAATGTTATCATTATTAACAATAAAATAAAATGATAAATACTCACATAAAATCTATCGAGAATTTTGGAAAAGGTGTACATTTTTATAATAAATTCCTTTCAACATAAATCAACGGAAAACTCAAAAAAACAATAAGCTAATAAACAAACTATTTGATCTTAAACTACTATAATTTTGATTTATTTATCATAAAATTAAAGATTGTTATGCATGTTGTGTTCTTTTTTCAAAATCTAAAAGATAGGCATAGATAACACTAAGGTTATTTAAGTCTGTTTTTTTATTTATGCAATAATTTTGTTCTGCAATATATGTGGTTTCCAAAAAAGAAGTTTTCTATAATTACCTTTTATTGCCAAAACTTTGGCAGATTGATAATCGATAATCCATAGAATGGCCTTCATAAAACACGGGTTCTGCTAAAGCACATATATCAGGATATAATCTACTGTCACTTTTATGAGAGGCGATTCGATTGGTTTGCTGTGACCAATGCATTTCTTATTACAGATATTGCAAGGAATCTCATAAACTATATTAGTTAATTTGTTAGTAGGAGTCTTGTCTTTGATCTTACTGAAAATTGAATTTATTGTAACACATTGTTTATTTGCAATTTTTATATTATGTGGTTTAAATACTCCGGAAATTGAATTTATTGTAACACATTCTTTATTTGCAATTTTTATATTATGTGGTTTAAATACTCCGGAAATTTTAGGTGTGATAGATTTTATATATGGTATAGAAATTTAAGATGTATTATTAGTAGTTATAATGTCACTGTTTTCTTCGTTTCGTATTATGTCAACAGTAATGACAATATGAATGATAGATGTGCTTTAGCATAACACGTGGTTTATGAAGGCCATTCTATGGATTATCGATTATCAATCTGCCAAAGTTTTGGCAATAGAAGGTAATTATAGAAAACGTCTTTGTTTGGAAACAACATATATTGCAAATCAAAGTTATTGCATAAATAAAGAAAAAAACTTAAATAACCTTAGTGTTATCTATGCCTATCTTTTAGATTTTGAAAAACGAACACAACATTCATAACAATCTTTAATTTTATGATAAATAAATCAAAATTATAGTAGTTTAAGATCAAATAGTTTGTTTATTGTTTTTTGATTTTTTCGTTGATTTATGTTTAAAAGCATTTATTATAAAAATGTACAACTTTTCCTAAATTCTCGATAGATTTTATGTAAGTATTTATCATTTTATTATATTGTTAATAATGATAACATTGACCAATCAATTTTAGCCATTGATAATGAATAAAAGTTATTCGAAAGCTCGGGAATAAATATCTAAAAGAGATTACTCTGGTGTCTTATTGCCACATCCCCACCAAAATGTTACAATAATAACAAATATTTGCGTTATAAATCATCGTTACTATCAACAAACAGATCACTATCATCGCTGTCTTCGTCCAAATTAATTATAAATTGTTGTACATTCGGAGACGCATATGAATCTTTTACTTCAACTACGTGTGTGATACAATTTTTCCATAAAATACTGTCTATATTTCCACCCACTTAATGAAATTAACTGTCTCGACCCTTACTTCGTGGAATCTACTAATATTAGTGTTTTAAATGAAACTCACTGTTTCTAGATAATTCCACAATATAATGAAAATTGTTGAAAATTCTAAAAAATTGACAATTGTTTCGATAACTGACGATGATATTCAGTTTAGTTGATGTTGATATAAATTAAAATCCCAATGGCACAGGACCAATTGGACAGGCTCATTTCATGCATAAAACCCAAAATAAAAAATTAGATACAAAAGTAATAGAATGTTTTGAGATGTACAAAAAACCAAACAAGCATTTTGGCATCAAATCAAAAACAAAAACAAAATTCTGGTAAATTTGTGAATTTTCTTAAATAAATGTTTTAATGTACGATTTAGAGAAAACTGTTTACTACAATAGTTGTAGAACGTGTTAACATCTATCAAAAAGCTCAATAACTTTTTTGCATCAAATGAAAACGAAACACCAAAACGAAAAACTGCATTGAAATTTTTCCGAAATCACGTCATGCTACTCTCTACAATAGCCCTATTTCATTCTGAAATAAGCCTAATAATTAAGGTTGTGTGTATATAAATTAAATGTTAGTGAGTAGTTTAGTGTTTAAATAAATTCGTAAGTAGCCATACCATGTGTTTAAAGTTTATCCTACCCGTTTACTGTTTAAATAAATAAAAAAAAACAATACATTATATTAATTTTCAAAATTGTACTCACCTTCAAACCAATATTTGTTATAAAGACTATTTTTCGATTATTAGGAGATATTTCGTAGTATAACACCTCTAAAGAAATTAGTACAAACAATTCGAATTGTCCTATTTATTCCTAGGATTCATGAATATTTTGAAAGATAGGTAAATTTCTGACCTTATTTTTCAGCTTAACAATACATAAAATAATGAATAAATTCATTATTAGCGAAATGAATAGTAAGATAAAGAAAATCCTGACACAGGTCGATTCTGAATTTTAATTTACTATGTTTTAGAATTAGCTGATTCCAAACGTGCATCACACGTTGTTTCAAATTGGTACACAGTGGGAAAAAACGCAAAAGTTGTTTGTTATCTAACAAATGACAATCATAATAAAGAGGAAAAACTTTTTGGTGCAACTGAAATTGCGAGAAGTACTGAGGATTTCACCAACTTTCAGAATGTCATCGATTTGTTGCTCGCCTAAAATAGCCAATTTGGCACCAGCCATACGATGGTCAAAACGTTTTGCCAACGATTAAAGCAAGTGAGGACAAGTTCAAGTTGAGAAAGTTCCATGTGCACTGCTGGAAACTCATGTTACCACCGCTACAGAAAAAAGTCTAGTTTCAAAATGCAGCCTACAGCATCAAGCAGAAGAAAAGTCGGCATAACAGGGGGAAGCAAAAGAATACTCTTAGGCTGATCAGCAAGTGGAAAACCTGCCAATGAAATACTTAAAAAAGTAACAAAATATCTCACAAAATATAAAAAGTATTCAACCAAATTCAATTAAACATGGATCATCGCGCTATAGTATATTATTCAACGAGTGAGAAAGTTGGCTATTTCCATGAGAATAAAATTTGCGAGAGGCTAATGGAGTAATTTATTCGAGTAGAAATGGCCATTTCTCACAAGTTCAACATTATACTTTTTCTAATCAAATTAAAGAATTAACTAATAATTGTAAGATTATTTATATAGCTTTCTTATTATCAATATATACATTAACCGTACCGTATTTCTTTCTAGACTTTTGTGGCACGAGATTAATTGTTCAAGAGGTTAAGTGCTGTAAATTTAGTAGCCTCTTATACAGTTAGCGACGTACAATTCTCTATTTCATCCACAATTTATGACAATTTTTCTTGATATTTTGTAGAGGTGGAACAAATACAGATTCGATGACAAATGTGAATTAATTTTTGAGAAAATAATGAACCGTCCTATAATTGTCATAGTAACGATAAATACTACCCATGGAGAAACGTAAAATCTCGTCGTCACATTGGTCAATAACCCTTGGAGAAAGTTTGAATTTTCTCAGATTAAATTTCTTAAAGAAGTACACCAGATCATCCATTTCTTCTGACCAAAGTGTCCCTGCAGAGGAACTATATCGTATGTCAGGGCCCAATGACTCTAATAATGTCACCCTATAAAACAAAACGAACCCCAAAACAAAACAAAAATTCGAATCTCTCTCTCTCTCTCTCTATGACGAAAGTAAGTAATCAACGAAATTTTAAAATATTGCACAGGTTGCATTAATCATGAATTTAATGGGAACCTGCCGCACGAACGAGTTACATTCCATGAAAATTGAAGATATAGAAGATTATACCGGGGTTCTTACAATCAATATACCTCCCACTAAACAAGGAACATAACAAGTCTTTTTTGTGATGTTCTTTTTAGAGACTTTTCGTGATGTTTATTTAAAACGTTAATAAGATATCTCCTAGATGTCTTAATTTTATTACCAACTCTATTGACATCCATGTCATGTAAATAAAACATATTTTTTATGTACACAATAATACTTGAATTCGCAGTTACATACACATCCTATGAACTTTTTTTAGCAACTTCCTATAGGAAACATTCATACGATGTTAATTTGTATACTTCTCACTAATGTCACATACAGAACGTTACTGTAATATTACAAATTAACATGTTTCTAAGATGATCACATGTGTTGCAGTTACTTTACATCTTTCGAAATAATTTTTAGTAACTTCCTACGATTACGTCTGCACGATGTTAGTTCATAAACCTCTCAGTAATATCTCATATTAAACATCACAGTAACATAAAAAAAAGAAGAAAACAGAAGAGGAACTGACGAACGAAACAAACAGTAGTTATATGTGGAAACAAATGACAAGCATGAAATGGCGGGTGGTTTTCAGTTTTGTGTTATATTTTATTTGCAGTAAGCACATTTTTTGCAAGAAAAAGTACTTGAATAAAGTGGTCTTCGTTTTCGTTAGTTCCTACTTAGTTATAATTCTTGTTATAATGGACGGACAACAGTTTTTATCGGTAAGTACCTATTCCAACATCGTAATTATTAAAATTTAATACTCATTCAATACTTTAATCGGCTATTGTACATTGAAATTCCAGGTGGCGGAATTGTACACTCACATTATATAATAGAGTTTACAAAATAAGGGCTTTTTCAACTTTCAAAATATTTTAGTTTTAAGTATATTTTAAAAACGATTCACAATATTTCAAATCCTAGATATGCATTATACCCTACAAAAACCTTAATATTGCAATAGGGTAGATATTATTATTAATAATAAAACATGATCATATGTTGGCAGATATTTGAATCTAGAAGAAAATATTTTCAATGTTCAAGATGTTTCAGAAGCTACTTACATAAATAAAATAAAAAACAAATAGATGGCAATTATGTAAAGGGGAGTAACTATTTCAGATAGTCTGATACAGATATTGTATTGAACAGTACAAAAAATATTGAATCAAGTATCTCTAGTTCTAGTTTTTGTAGTAGTAGTCATGGCCATTTTAGTTTTGCAGGTTTAGAAAATTTTAACATTAATACTAGTAATTCTTGTAAACAATTAGAGTCTGTTTAAGACTTTAAATTTCTGTTAAAAAGCTCATTTCCATTTGAAAATACACTAAATACAATAAATAAGCTGTAGCTGTCCCTTACAATGGTCTATATTAATCTAGTTGAAGAATATGTAACTTATGACACTGAATGCTCCAGTCAACAAACAGAATTCAATTATTTATTATTGTAGAAACACAGCTATTGAATACGATTAATTATAAAATCATTTAACTTGATAATGTATTCATATTTCTTCTTCATAAGTAGCTTTTTTTGTATACAGTGTATTAATAATGCTTAATTTTCATTGAGTTACAATTCCACTATGTTAATATATAATATGTTCCGGGATGAAAATAACAAGATGAGAATAGTGTATTATTTTAGACAGAAAAGAAATATGAATTTTCATGGCACACCTGAATTTACCTGCCAAATGGAGTGAGGCATGTAATAGAAGGTAAATCATGAAAAGTCATTTCTCGAAATAAAATATGTTATTATTCCTTTGAAGAACCCCGCATGTATCTTATGGAAAATGGGTCCCAGTCAATTGGATGAAAATCAAGTTTGATGTAGTTTATGATGATCGATCAAAGGTCTCCATGGGCACAATTTGATCTAAAGTAATTGTTTTATTAGCTGCTGTTCAGAACACATAGATAAGGATTTAGAAGTGTACCTTATGGAATGGTTGAGGCACTCGAAACAGCGACTCTTGCCTGAGAAAAAGTAACCGTAAGTAAACGATAGAATTTTCTTTAATCAGATTGGATTTCTGTTCATTTAACGACATGTTTAATAAAATCTTTATGGTATAAAATTTTTGTTAGTTTTAATATTATTAAAAAACTATTTTAAAAAATTTTCTGTAAACTAGCTGTAATGTATGTGTATCCGTTAAACTTTATTAATTCAGTTTCAAAGTATCTTACGTTATGACAACTACATATTAATGTACCCTTTTTATTTCTTGCTTTCACTGAATGTGTTCAATAGTTACCACTTTCCACACTTATTATGTAATATGCTTACACAATTTTATTTTTTCAGGTTGGATTCCTGGACAAGATTTTTTTTTCCTAATTTTGTATTTGTTTTTTTCAAATTTACTGTACTGTTCATTAATAGTGAATAAACGTTTTAAATCCTTTATTGCTTTTCTTGCTATTTTATTTTAAATGTACAGGGTGAACAACTAAGAACGACTGTAGGCCACATCTCAGAAAATAATCATGGTACAACTTTCAAAAAAATTACATTTAGGTAAGTGATCCTGAAAAATTGCTGAAAAATATTTTGCAGTCTCTAAAATATCCGCTGGGGGTGGAATGAACACTCGAAAACATAATACTCCAAAAAAACATACTAAAGGTGTCCTAAAAATACAATTTTTGAAATCTTCATGAGATTATGAAAAAAATTAATTAAGGAGATTTTTTGCCATTATTCTTCAAATAATGGGTGCGGAAGGTTCAAACTTATGAACAAATGTATAACTTTTTCGTTTTTTAACCGATATTAATGATTTTAGCTGCATTTAAAAGAGTTTTTCTATTTAATAAGATTGATAACAAAATTAGATAATTTAGTATCCACTCGGAAATTTCAAATGAACATTCAAGCATTTTTCAAATTTTTATATCTGATATATTATATCTTGGAATAGACTCCTATTTTTTAAAACCTTTTCGTCAGAATATAAAAAATGCCTCATTACATTTGAAATTTCCGAGTAAAATGGGAAAATTGTCGACTTTTTCACATAGCGTTGACAAAATTGTACAATTTTGTTATTTTTGTTAAGCATATCTTATTAAAGAGAAAAAACGCTTTTAAATGACGCCAAAAACATTGATATCGATTAAAAAATAAAAAAGGAGATGATTGTCCATTACAAATATTGTATAATAGTTCGTCTTTTAAACTGTCGGAAAAAGGATAGGATAGTTGACATGAAAAACGCGTTTTTCATCGTATTGTACCATATAAAATTTACCGCAGGATAAAGCATTGAAACAGCTTAATTTTAGGTGGTATAAAATAACCACCCCCAAAAGGGGTAAAAATTGGGTTTTGATGCGTGATTTATGACCCTATGTACCCCCGTATTCTGACGGCATAGATGTATTACAGTTTTTTAAGAAAAGGCAAAGTTAAATGAAGTAACGCCGTCAAGTATTCGATTAACTAGGGAGAGGGGTAAAATCGCCAATTTAAAAAAAAATTCAATTTTCAGTTTACCAATCAGTTCAATTATATTTAAGTAATGTGGCTAAATATAATGCATACACCAGGCTATAAATGATGATACAGTGACTATAATAGCAACAACAGTAGTTTTTCGTTTTAATGATTTTTTTTTCATTTTCATTATCCTATTTAGCATTTAGCATCATAGAACCTAACGACGTATCAATACAAAGCATGGAATTGAAAAAAATCTTTAAACTGTCTATAACTGGTATTAAAATCACATTTTAACAGATGCGAAGGCCCCGCCAATATTTAAACAAAATTCAATGCTTAATTTCATATCGCGAATAAACTCGGTTCCGTCCGTCGTTTGACCTCGTGTCTTCAGCGAATGCAGGGAAGAGGTCGAAGAGAGAGTATGTCTGACTTCCAAAAAGAATACACGTTCTCCGTAAAAGTTTGGTATTTATTGTGCTTTTAATTAATTTGATGCTAAAAACCAAACTAATTACTTAGTGAATAGAGCAGTTGTAAACATGGGGTAAGATCGAATTTAAATCAACTTCCTAATATAATAATCCTAATTATAAAAACTTGGAATGCTACCGGAAAATTTTGAATAATTTAAAGGTGGGTACAGACATAGAACAAAACTTCGTATCGTAACTCCGTCGCGCAACAATTGTTTGTTCGCATCGAAGATACGGCGTGTCAACAAATATAGCGTATCAATACATCGTCGCGTCTCTTATAAACGGGACATTTTGCCGTTCCGTCTTTACTAAAACAGAACAATTAAATTAGTATTTTTCTTGTATGCAATGGAGGTTGTTGCAGCAGCTTATATATACATGCATTACTTAGTTAAAAAAAAATAAAAAAAGACGCTGGTGGCAGACCCGGTTGTATACTAATAGAAGTGTGTACAGCGGAAATAATTTACTGTTGGATTTAAAATTTCAGGCAACTAGTGACCTTTATAAAAATTTTACTAGAATGTCTCCAACAGACTACGATTAATTGATTAGTTTATTTGGACCCAAAATAGCACGAAAATATACTAGATGGAGAACGGCAATTTCTGTTCAAGAAAGGTTGGCAGTAACAATTCGGTTTCTGGCGACTGGTGACTCTTTCACCAGTCTACAATACCTTCTTAAAATTTCTAAACAATCGATAAGTGCTATAGTTCCTGAAGTGTGCGAAGCCATTATAGAAGGATTAAAAGAAAATATACAGGTAAGAAACTGTTTTATTAAAGAAGTATAATAAACACACATTAAACAAAACAAATGTTTATCTTAAATTCTCTAATTCAATATCGGGCATATCCAATAGTTGGTGTGGTAAAGAATTGATTGGAGTACTGCGACTTGAATTATCGGAAATTCTAGAATTAGCATAATATATGCTGGAGATGGTACCTGTGAATGCTGTTGAGTAAAATTGGAAGCTTGGCTATCCTGATACTGTTCAAATTGAGAATGTTGTGGCACAGAATTTGCAAAGAATGACTGAAGAGTATGAGTACGGTATGATTTCGAATGATAAAAATTGGTTGAACTTTGTTCGAGATGGGTCTTGTCTGCTTTAAACAAAATTAACATAATATCTTGTTGTACGGTACTTTGTAATTCAAGAGAATATTTGGCCAGTTTTTTAGCCACAAGATTTCCAAATATTTGACATTCGTTTTGCTCCTGTGGGTTTCTAGCGTTTGCTGATGCTTCTGGCAGTATTTTAAAAACTTTATCTAATTTTTCAGAATCTGCATTCCTCTTATGGCGTTTCCTACTAGGTGTCGCTTCATCGTTTTCTTTTCGGTACTAGGTGTTGCTTTTCTTTCCGGTACATTTCCTATACTTTCCCGATTCTCTTGTACAGCAGAATTTTTATCGTTATCTGCTAATGTTCCTTCATCACCCGATATTTCCTTTTCATCATTTTCTTCTTCTTCGTGTACAATCTAAAATTGAAAATAATTTAAAATAAGTATTTAATAAACAAACTTATTAAGAAAATAAAAATATGTCCTATTTTTGGCGCACTGTATAATTTGTTTTAACGAATTTTTTTTAATTTTTACAGATACCTTCAACACCAAAAAGATGGTTAGAAGTGGCAAAACAGTTTGAGGGCACCTGGAACTATCCACATTATCTGGGTGCTTTAGATGGGAAGCATGTTGTTCTACAAGCTCCAATTAACACCGGAATCGAGTTCTTTAATTACAAATCAACATTTAGTGTTGTTCTTTTTGCCCTAGTGGAAGCTAATTATAACTTTTTGCATGTTGATGCTGGAGGCCAAGGAAGAATTTCAGATGGTGGTATCTTTAAAAACTGCTCGCTTTACAAAAAATTAGAGCGAAATGACTTAAATTTACCTGAACCAGAAGCTTTACATGGCAGGCAACAGAGAATTTCCTATTTTTTTATTGAAGACGAGGCATTTGCCTTAACTGAGTCGTTAATAAAACCGTTTTCGAGAATACATCCTAAAGGATCATTGCAAAGAGTGTTTAACTACAGATTATCTCGCGCACGAAGAACTGTAGAAAATGTATTTGGCATCGCCTCAGCCGTTTTTAGAGTACATCGAAAACCGATGTTACTCGAACCCAGAAAAGCTGAATTAGTTATAATGGCAGTAGCTCATCTACATAATTTTCTAAGAGAATGTTCCACATCTTGTGCTATGTATACGCCACATGAAACCTTCGATACAGAAATTAATGGAAAGCTTGTAGAAGGAAAATATAAAACTATAACTAATGAACTGATGTCTTCTTTATTTCCAATTAGAAATATTCCCAGAAGACCAACCGAAAATGCAACACGAATTAGAGACGAATTGTCATCGTACTTTCAAAACGAAAATCGACTTTTGTGGCAAGATAATTATACGTAATTCGTAATTCGTTTTATTTGAATGTTTGCTATTTATTTTGTTTGTGTCAGTTTTTATTTATTTTTTAATTTTATTTCTTAACAAATGAATACATATGGTTTTGATTTTTGAACACATTTAGTTACTTTTGTGTGAAATCACAGCAATAGTTAATGTAAAAATGAAATGTAACACTTCATATAAAACACAGAAGTTGTAACCAAAGACGTTTTATTGGTACCGGCATTGAAAGCAAACCATTTGTACATTAGCAAAATTATGCACAGGGTGCACATCGTTAATTTTAACGAATATGGTTGTGAAATAAGAGACAACAATGGAAAGTTAGTAGCAGCAGGTACAGAAGTAAATGGTATTTATAAATTGGATCACTCAACGGAGACAGCATTGTATGCATCAAAAACTGAGTTATGGCACCAAAGATTAGGACATGGTATGTCAAAGTTGAAAATGGTTAGACTACAGGCGTGGATTTTGATCAGCACGACGATAAGACTTGTGTCACGTGTCTCAAGGGCAAACAAAGTAAGCAACCGTTCAAGGAAAGTAAAACAAGATTGTCACAGATCTTAGAACTCGTCCATTCCGGCCTGTGTGGACGAATAGAAACAAATTCAATTGGCGGATCAAGATATATGTTTACACTATACAAAAAAGGTTTTTGTTTATTTTTTAGAAAGCCAAGTCCCTGCAATGTTAGCGGAATTCAAATCGAGGGTGGAAAATCAGACGGGCTACAAAATTAAAAAACTACGCACTGACAATGGCCGAGAATATGTCAACAAGCAGATGATATTTTGTGCCTCTCTGAAACCTGGTGTAATAATAATAATATTGATTTAGTGAGATTTAATGATTATATGTTGGCTACTCATTTCAATCGTATCTACAGAATTCATGGTGGGGTTTTGATATTTGGAAAAAAGATGATTAAATTTAAAAATCTAGACTTTGTGAATAATTTACCAATTGATATTGACTTTGAAGTATGTAGTACTTACGGTGCTTTGTGTTTCCCGAACCTTGTTTTTGTCCCAAAGGAATAGCAAACTTTTAAAAGCAAACCAACTACTTTCATAGATATCTGAAAGCCTCCTAATAAATAAAAATGAAATTTGTAATTGAAAAGTAAATAAACAAAATAGAAAAGAAATCAATTTTCAATTATTCAAACTTACCTTTACCCGTACCGTGGCTCTTTTTAATTTTTGCTTTCTCTCGCCTGACAGAAGAATATTAATTTTTTTTTGCATTCATCTACTCTTGTCCGAAACTCTACAGCAAGTTCTTCCCAAGCATCATGCTTCTTTATTTTATTATAGTATTTGGGATATTTTGCATCCCACAAAATTTCTTTATTACGATAACTATTTATGAAATCCAGGCTAGATTCTTCTGTCCACTCCATGTTTTCAACTGAATAAACAAAACGAAAAAAAAATCGCAACTGTGTACCGCAGACCTGTCCAGACATGCTAACAAGTGGTGCAACATCAGTGCGTATCATTTCTTTGATGCGGCGTCAAAAAACCGACAACCGATGGAACGCCGAGATGTTACTATGATCTGGTGTTACGGTGTTACGCAGTGCCGTCCACACTTGTTACGCGACGGCGTTACGATACAAAGTTTTGTTATATATATGTACGCACCTTAAGCAATTCACCTGCTGTACCGCGGTGTTGCCAAATTATAACCTGTGCGCGAGATAATCGTATACTTAACTCTAAAAGTTTTAATTGTTTATTAATTTATTTAATTATGTATATGTATTTCCACATCTACCTTCAAGTGTCGCTTTCATAATTTTTGCTTTATATGGAAACTGAGCTGCGTGGTTTCTATTATTTAGAGAAATAAAGTGCTCTGTGATAAACATTACGAGCTGTAGTTTTATTTCAGTTCCTTTGTCCGTGTTCTACACGGTGGTCTTTCGATTATTAAATTTCAAATTTCGATAAATACTACGAATATACTTGTTCCAGCAAATGCTTGTATTTTACACTGTTAACTCGAAGGACCTTATTTTTTTTCACTGTATTATTTGTAGGAGTACGATGGATTGATAAATTAAACGATTACGTCACTTTTATTTAAATATATTGCAGTAAATTATAACTTGTTCATTACTTGAACAATTAGGAAGTTCACTGATTTGTAAACATTTTTCACTTTTTCTATTTATCACATGATCTGGTACATTAACTGAATGATGGTTAATGAAATGTAAAATGATTTACCGGTAGCAAACGCCGGTGTTTTTTTATAAAGATAGTACCATTATGTACGAAGGTTGACTGATGAAGTGTATGAAGGATGACAGGGAAGTAAGTGAAAATAGGGTATTATTCATATTCATAGGTCGGTTAAAGTGGGTGAGAAGAAGGATAATCATCTGAGGATTTGACCAATGGGATAAGAGAGTTTGAAATTTAACGGTCAGATACAGCGAGTGGAGAGTACACGTTTGGGGTGATTTTTTGTTGCATGAAAAAGGTTTGTTTGTTACAGATAACGAAGTTTGGAAGATAACTTTTGTGGAGCTATAAGGTGTCGGTTGCTTTGAAATATTAACTGGAAAATCATAAGACAATACTTATCTGTTTTTCTTATGTGAGATTAACGTTAAAATGGATTTTTGTCGATGTGAAGAAATATTAAATGTTTGAGAAAAATGATATATTTCTTTATATGATCTGGGCAGGATATATGAAATGTGTTATACAGGGGTAGTTGAAATAAAGATTACAGGAAGAATTTGGTTGTTAAATCAAATTCGTACAACTACTGCTCCAACTGTATCCTGGTTTATTCAACTGGTACACCTATAACAATTTTTCTTGTTTTGGCTATTTATGGCATTTTCTGCTTAGTCTAGCGGCTACGATTAACGAAAGTGAATAGATACAATTTTAAAATAACACACAATTGGGGTTTTGTCCACGCTGTACCAATTGAATCAACATGTGACACATTTTTGGAATCAGTTCAGCAAGGGAAATCCGCAATTTAAAAAAAGGAGGAGCTTCTTTGAAAAAACGATTACTGACGTCACAACTCAAAGGTGATTCACCCTGTATTTTAGAGTATTCCTTTAAAAATAGGAAATTCAACTAAAAAGTAGGCCTGTTTGATTTTTTATTTCAGTGTTTATTTAGCTAATATTGAGTTCATGCAATTCTTTAAGGACGTATTTTATATTTCAGCATAATAATAATGAATTTTATTATTATTAACAGTTTTTTTGAACAGTACATTTAATTTTAGTTCCGGTGAAAAATTAGTAAAAATATTTAAACGTAAATTATAAATGCAAATTATATTTTATTCAAATATTGCTAATTGGTATGATGAATGTTTTAAATATGTACAAAATTGTTATGATAACATTCAGAATTTTAAATGTAATTTTTTGATGATTTCGCCATGGCTAAAGTTTGTATATTATCCAAAAACATTCAACTAAATAAAGTTGAATGTTTTTGATATTATCTCATGGATTTTTGTACTGCAACAGTGTGCGCCTGGTCAGGATGGGAATCTTGCAATCGGCCAGTCCAAAAATATCGCATATCCAGGGCTAACCTCGAGAACGTCACAATGGTTGTAATTTTGTGAATTGGTGGGGGTAAGAGGCGCTCGTAGTGCGATGCTCCATAGAACGTTTTTTGTGGTTGTTAACTATAACCATACTTTTTTAATTAGGTTCAAAAGACCGTAACATTTTTTGATACGCAATATCGTAATGGTTTAACTTTAAGTTTTTCTGTTTTAAATGGACAGAATAGGGATACAAAACTAGCCTAGGTCTAACATTTATGAATCCTGCGCCAAGAGAACCATTTTTAAAATTTTTTACCTACGACCACCCCTGTAAGTAGTCAAAAACACACAGTCGGCAATCAATGTAAGACGTCTATTACGCACGGTAAAACAAAACGCACGGCTGTAAAGTAAATCGCACGGCTTCCATAGCAACCACTTAGCAACTGTCAATAGACGTAGATAACATTTATTAAATATGAGATTGCATTTTTTTTATTCAATTAACGTGCTCGGCAACTATGGCCACTTGCACAGGTGCGATTACAAAAAACAGTAGTTATTACAGATAGTTAAAAAACATAGTTTAAAGTTTATGATATAGTGATATATCTTTTAAGAATTTCAGTGTAGACTCGATTTGGTTTGGGTCCCCTAGGATGTCTTGCAGCTGGGATTTAAGATTATGTTGTCGTCTTCTTGTGCTAAATTGGTGACAATCAACCAGAATGTGTTTAACAGTAAGTGGGCACTGGCAGCTTTGGCAGGAAGGTCTGATGCTTGAGGTCATTAAGTAGCTGTGTGTAAGTTTGGTGTGACCTATTCGAAGTCTACGTAGTATTGATAATTCTTGTCTAGAGAGTCCAGTGGGGTCATTATTCAGAGGTGTGTTGAGAACAGGCTGGATAGATAGTAGGGAAGTCTTGGTGGAGTTCCAGTGAGTTTGCCATATATCTCTGACGATTCTTTTTGCTTCTGCTTTAACATCCTTGCAAGTTTGGATATGAGAAGTTATTGTGGCTGTAGAACATCAAAGAAATTATCACTGATAATGATGTATTGACCGATGACCTAAAAATTGCAAACGCCTTCAATAAACATTATGCGGAAGTGGGGAAAAACTGGCTTCATTAATTCAAAAACCTATTACTGATCCAATGCCAATAAAATATCTGCCACACTCAATGTTTCTTAAACCTGTAGATGAGGATGAAATATGCCAGATCATAAATTCATTGAAACCAAATAAGTCGCCAGCTGAAACTCTCAAAGGAATTCAAATAGAAATCGCCAAACCCATGGCATACCTCATTAACAAAATAATGAAATCTGTTGTATGTCCCTCTATACTCAAAGTAACCGTTATAAAACCACTTCATAAAAAAGGAAGAAAATGTGTGATTGAAAATTATAGACCAGTTTCACTTATATCCAACATCGCGAAATTTTTTGAAAAAGCTCTCAAGAATAGACTCAATGATTATATAAAGAAAAACAACTTGCTATCAGAAAAACAGTTTGGGTTCAGAGAAGGCAAATCTAACCAAGATGCTATAATAAGCTTAACATCCCAAATTTACAGAGCGATAGATAACGGAAAACCTAGTCTGTGTGTATTTTTAGACCTATCTAAGGCTTTCGATACTGTAAGCCATACACAGCTTCTCGAAACCTTGGAAGATATTGGAGTTCGGGGAACAACTTATAATCTTCTGGAAAGCTATATGTACCAGAGAAAACAATTTGTACAAATTGAAAATAAATTTAGTTCAGAAGAGTTAGTTCAGTTTGGTGTGCCACAAGGCACTGTCCTTGGGTCACTATTATTCTCAATATATCTTAACAACTTACTCACCTTGAATAGTACAGGAACTATAATAAGCTTCGCAGATGATACACAAATTATCAATTGGTTTAATCATCAACTATTGACAATAAACTATGAAAAAACTAAGTTTATGACTTTCACGGCTTACAGGAATCATTTACCACATTTCAACACTCTCGATATACGGAACGGCGAGTTGATTGTTGATGTTTCCCGAACAGATACCATTAAATATTTGGGTGTACCGATAGATAGTCATATGAGATGGGACGTTCACACTGAGAATGTGACAAAAACCTTAAGAAGTATGCTGTTCAAATTCAAATATTTGAGCAAATTACTTGACACTTATCACTTTAGGATCATTTACTTTGCTCTGGTGGAATCCCGTATTCAATATGCTGTACTGAGCTGGGGAGGGGTTTCTGCTACTTACTTGAAAAAGTTGGAAACGGTGCAGAAACGAATTCTGAGAATTATGTATCGAAAAGAACCAACCTTCTCAAGCAATTTGCTTTTTTTACAAGCAAGAATCTTCGATGTAAGACAAATATTTCTTAATAATATTCTTACTCATATACACAAAAACAAAAAACTATTAAATAATATCGACCATGAACATTTTACTAGGAAAAAAAAGAATATCACGTTAAAACATCTCTGAGTAGTACAAAAATTGGACAACGAAATATATTTTATCTCATTCCAAAAATTTTTAATTTTCTACCCCCTGAACAAAAAATCAATATAATGAATATAAATTCTCGTCACATGCTGAAGAAAATAAAAGAAAATATGTTCTCAACTTAAATCGAGATCTGGTTCGATCTCTTTTTGACTGACAGCCTTTTTAAATCTTCATGTTACTATTAATTGTGTTATATGATTCAATGTCGTTTGTCAATTGGAATACTCTACAAAGTGTTTGTTTTCTATATTTTATTGTTAATGTTTTCTATTTTTAATGTTAATGTTTTCTATTTTTATTGTTAGTTTTCTCGAATTTATGAACGAAATATGTTGAATGCCTAAGATGGAAATCAACAACGTGAAAGTAAACCTGTTTTACATTCTGAATATCTGATGTGCTTGGGAAATATTGTAAATATTTTGTATTTTATTGTGAATGTTTTATATTTTTTATTGTTAATTTTCTCTTATTTATATATGAAATGTGTTGAATGTCCAAATGTTAGAAATCAATATATTAATCTATCTATGCAGAAAGACTATTGGAAATTTAAATGTGTAAAACCCACGCGCAACTTTAGTTTTAGTGGGAATTCCATGTTTATTTACATGTAAACAACAATTTTTATGTAAACCATGTAATAACATTTTGATAAATAAACTTATTATTATTATTATCTCGGTGTGGGACGTCCATACTTGTTATAGTATCGCTCTGATCTGGTCTTACGACGTAGGTAACTGTTGTAGGAGCTACTCGCCGTGGTGTTGGAGTACTGGTTTGACGCCAATGTCGTTACAATTCTACTTGCAGAATTTATTGAAATATTTATAGTATTGCAGCGCAATGCAGGTGGTCCTTCGTTTTTCCTCTAAGCTGCTAAGAACTATTATGTGATGAGCATTTTTACATTCTTTGGCTTCTGATACCTGTGACCTGATATTTTATTTTCTATTCTGCCCACACAGAAATGATCGAGTCACTCATTGTAAATGAAGGGTACAAGGGCAAAAAGATGATTGTCACAAAAACACGTTTCCGAGGAAAACGGTTTTGAAAGTTTGAAGACTTTGATATCATACATCTTTAAACATAAAGGTGTCAAATATTTTTTAAACTTCATATAGTTATATCGTCTTACGTATGTAAATTTACTATAGCGATATAATGACCACAGGCGTAGAAAAAAAATTATTAGGTGACACATTAAAAAAAACGTCAAAATATATATTTTTATGATAGTTGAAAATAAACATAATTTCAATGATACTTTTTATTGTGAACGAACATTATTTTATCTAAAAAAGAAAAGTGTTATTCAGCATTGAGGATATGGTGTACATTTTCGAAATAGCTACTTGCTCCAGGATTTTGACAAAACTTCAATTCTTGGAGGTTCAGGTACTTTTTGAATGGTAATGTAATGTACTTTCGACTTGGTAACACGAATTGACCAGCAGGCAATAAATCAAGATTCCTCTGTTTTCGCTTCGGTGGTATCACCACAGAAGTAGTACAGTGTCCATTGTAAGTTTCACGATACTCTATCATTCTGGGCATTCCTTCAAGAATTGTCAGTTCCTTTATAGGTCTGCTCTCGAGTGGGCACTTTTTGAAAAAATACCCCGAAAGATGATCCGTCCAGGGAAGAAATATATCCTGATTCTCACAATCTACTAATTTGAATGGCTTAGGCTTTGTCCTGGCGTTCAAGATCTGTTCATTCCATTCTGCTGGAAGCTCTAAGGTGGCTGTATGGTTTATTAATCCCATATTTCGATCACACTCTACATAACTATGTCCTCTCACGGGAAAAGTCACCTTCATTTTTTTCAGTCGCTTTGTTTTATGTACGATGAAATGCAAAAAAACAGAATAAAGTTTAATTCTCATTTTGGCCGCCACACGAATCACAAAAAATCTCTAATTCTTCTACTCTCAAATCCAAATAATTAAAAATGGAGTGGAACAGCATAGATGCTACTTCATCAGCTGCTTTTTTTGCTGCGGTTTCTGTATAAGTATAAAAAAATGATTCACCTGTAGATAGCACATGGATATTGAGGGAGTAAAATGAAAGTTGACGTTTATAGTAGATATCATTGGTACTTATATTAGGAATTGGTGAATTTTTCTGGAAATCCATGGTTATTGCCTCTGTTTTATTATTTCTATGTGCATTGAGGCGTGCCATCTTCTTTCTTTTATAGAAGGTATCAGCCTTCAGAAGGTGAAGTTTGTGTTCTGTTTCCAAGACTGATAAGTTCGCTATTAGTTCGGGATCTTGTACCATACTTAACTTTTTCGCCTTATACTCATCGCAAATGCTGCAAGTGTCTGTTCGTGGATATCCAAAACTGATGTTGAACTTTGTCACAAAAATGGTTCTGTAGGTTTCATAGGAAACTTTCATCCCAGGATATTTTTCCAGATACATTTTATGCATCTTTTTCACATTCAACTCTTCAGGTAAAGAGATCCTTTCAGAATCGTGGAGGCTGTAATGCGATCTTCTACCCTGGAATGACTTGATATGTTCATAAACCGCGTTTGAAGTTGCTTCTTTAAGTTTGTTTTTATGGTTAGTATGGCGACCTCGCCTATCATGTTGCACATATCCAGAAGTGATCAGCTGCTTTTGGATACCTTGAAGACGTTTCGCAGATATGCCGTGTAATGAAAGCATTGCTTTATAACATATCGGTATTTCTACAGAATTATCATCACGCTGAATGCGAACTTTGTACTTATATATGAATGAGTGGTAATCGGCGTTTTCATCGTTGATTTTCCTTTTCCGATGTCTCTTCACCGGGTGAAATGAAATCAGACCCCCCAAATAGAGATTCTGTTCGTCATGTGATTTGAATCCATTAAAATGTGTAATAATCAGTTTTCGATCTCCTTCTGTGATATGTTCGAAACATTTGAGCTTGGTGCAATCACAAGGTACACTTGTTTCATGACTCTGTAGTCACAGTTTTTGTGCAACATCTCTCATACGTCCATGGGAGGCCCTCTTTTTAGAGTTCAATGAAATATTTTCATTCGTTTCGTCAGTCATTGGATAGTACCTGGAACATACTTTATTGAATTCAAATTACCAAAACCAAAGTGTCGAATTCACTCACTTTCTCACTATAGCATGCGTATAGGGAATCTATCAGATTATGCTTTTCTGATGATATTATCACTGCACACTTGTGTTCTTCTAGACAGCTAAAATCAAACTGAATTAATCATGCAAAACAGCACTGAGAAAATACGCTCCAGTGGACATTCATCTTTTTTCGCCAAAACGCAGGGACATTCATCTTTTTTCTCCTGTACTGGTCATTTTAAATTCACTGTTACATGCGTTTCATTGTTTTTACCTGGTTCGAATCACATATTGAATTCTAACGTATTTGTTCTCCAGTTTGGCACCATAATCACAAAATGGCCGTTTTTGGACATTCATCTTTTTGCCCCTGTACCCTTCAAATGTTAACGTTTCACGTTAAATTTATTTAAATTATTTTCTATAAATTACTATTTTTATTTATTTTTGTTCATGGCCAAAATATGTAGATTTATAAATATGCGTGCACTGTCAATTTTTGCTAATGACTTCGAAACTGATATTCGGTAAGGTCGAACTCGAGGTGCAAAACTGTGAAATTTTACTCGTAATTTTGTGCTGTTTCAAATCTTGGACCTCATATTTTTTATATTAAAATTATTATTTATGAATGTAACGTTGTTTAAAAGTCAAAGGTTAAACCCTTATATCTATATAACCAGTATGTTCTTAACATATCTTGTTGACAAATAAAACATTTTAGAAAAAATTGCATTTTCTTACATTCAGCTGTTTAGAAGTTATAAGCAGGTTAATTAGGTGAAAATATAAGTGTACACCCGATGTATTTATCAAATGTATACAAATGTTATTTCATACGAAAATACTCGAGGTATAACTTAAAAAAAGAAGTGAAACCCCTATGGATTATGAATGCTTTATTATTTTATTACTCTCTCGTACATTAAAATGGACTATAGTATTGTATTTCCGTAATTATTAAGTATATTGTTGAGCTTTTTAGATAATTAATTATTAGGAGTATTAACATAAGAAACTACAGGACTAAACGATCTCAGACAAAGGATGTGAAACGACACTGTCGTCTAAAATATAAGTTAACACCCTCTATATATAATTAAAAACAAAACACTGAGGAATGCGGATACAGAACACTACCCAAACCAAATTATCACAGTAGACGAAGTTGGGCACCCAGTACCTAGAGGGCAATACTTTCGCCGTTTCGCTAACAGCTCGGCCGATATTTTTCAAATCGGTACGCTCATGGCCAAAATATATAGATTTGTAAATATGCTTAATTTTTGCTAATGTCTTCGAAACTGATATTCGGTACGGTCGAACTCGAGGTGCAAAACTGTGAAATTTTACTCGTAATTTTGTGCTGTTTCAAACCTTAGACCTCATATAACTACTAGCAAACTAAAGTTCATATAACCGGGAAGAAAACGAACTTAGAAGTGATAGTAATAGCAGGAAATCGATCAAACCTATCAAAGTAAGAAGTGTTAGCCTAATTGACGGTTTTCATTAATTGCTTTTGGTTTCACTTGAAAAATAACCAATTTTCTTCCCAAATTATACAGTATATAAAGTGTGCGACAGTTCACCTTCTGATACTGATTTGGATTTGTAAGAAGTAGCTCAACTCATACGGGTAAGTTTTTATATCAAAATTATTATTTTTGAACGAAACGTTGTTTATAAGTCAAATAACCAGTATGACACAATGTTCTTAACATACCTTGTGGACAAATAAAACATTTTAGAAAAGTAATGAAGCTCTCTAATTGTCTATTTGTACCGATGAAGCTAGCTAACATGTCGTCCACATATCGGTGCCAGTACATAATTTTTTTACTAACTGGGCGTTAATGAATTATTTTTTCTATATAATCCATAAAAATTTCTGCTAGTAGGGGGCTGAGGGGGTAACCCATAATCAGACCGTTTTTACTGCTATAAATCTCTCCATTGAAATGAAAATAATTATGAGTCAATCACACTTTTAATAAAGTAATGATATCAGAGTGAATTATATGATTAACATTATTGTATGTGGGCAAGATATCAACAAGAGTTATAGTTTCTTTAGGAGATATACTAGGGAATAAAATAGCACTTAATCATAATTACGATCCAATTTTAATTGACAATATCATAAAAAGATAAAAAAACAGACTTTAGAACAAGTATTCCCTTCTGATAATAATAATAATAATAATAATTTTAATAATAATAATAATAAACAATTTAAAAGCTTAACATACTTTGGAACACCATCCTTGAAAATTAAATCATTTTTAGAAGCTTTAGACATGAATATTTCCTTTAAAACTGATTACAATTTATCCAAACTCATTAAAAATAATAAATCTAAATCTTTAAGATTGAACAGATCAGGAGTTTATAAATTATGATGTGGTAATAACAACTGTGATAAAATTTATATCGGTAGACCTTTTAGAAATTTTAAAACTAGAATTCCGGAACACAAACGTAGCTATGAAACAAAAAATTAGATTCTAGCTATTCAAATCATTTATTTGAAATCCTTTAGTATAAATTTATTAGAGGCCCTTGAGATTAACAAAAATAAATATTCAGGTAGTCTTCTTAACGACCAAATAGATATCAATCACTCTGCTTTATTAGACCTTTTTACCTAGAAGATAGCTTAGGAATGTTTGTAGTGAATGATTTTCCAGGTAATTTCTTCCAATACCTTTGTTAACATTAGTAAATAGAATTCTGTAGTTATGCACTGTATATATTAAAAAAAAGTATATTACACCTTCATTCGTTTTGAGAAAGCTACTGTGTTAGTGAAATGCGTCAACCAGTTTAAATTGAACATTAGTTCAAATAAATGAAGTTTTAAACAAATTATATTGTTTTATTTCATCGTTCAGTATGGATCTTCATCAAGTAAAAGCCTCATCGATTCAATAGCTGTTTTGATTGGTTGATAATGATAGGTGTGGAATTTTCTGTTAAATTAATGTGAGTTTTACAATTTGTTATCTTTTAGCGTTTTTTTCTTTCCTAGATTTGTCTTTTTTTATTCATCTTCGAGGGATAGCAAAATAGACAAGATCGTACATATAAGTGCCAACACTTATTTTCTGCCTTCCAATTTGTTTATTATTTTTTCATTTGTACCAGCTCAAACAGCTGTAATTTTTTATAGTTTTAAAATAACACTACTAACCATTAATTCACAACATTTTGTTACTGATTTGTAATCCTTGAACATATAATTCTATAAGTTAGATTTTGTAATAATAGATTTTGAATTTCATTTAAAACACCACATTTTTCCTCACTACAAATTACAGCTAATCAGAATAATTATCATAATAGCTACTGCCCAGAATATTGGTAGGTATTTTCAAGTTTTTAAAGAGAACTTTATTGTGCCCAGGTTAGTTTTTATTTCTGATATAAAATTAGATTTTTGTTGCATATGTTGTATCTCCGGTTAGGCTTTTCCCTACAATTTATTCTAAGTTCCAATAAATTATGAGAAACAAATGGCGAGTATGTCGAAAATGGTAATATTTTTGCCAAAGGAAAATGGATTTAAAACTATTCCAAATTACCCTACATGCTCACTATTGTCATTTGTTCCACTCTGTAGTAAAGACTGTCTTCTCTTTTTTCATGAAGCCCTTAAAATAAATAAAATATAATATCAGGATCAATTTTGAATAAATAAAGAAACAACAAACAATATATTAACATGTATTACAAAATAAAAAACAACAGTATTTTCATGAAATTCAAATATATACTGCAGTTACACCTGTAGTAATGTAGTAGTTACCACGAGATCTGTAAAAAAGGTAAAATATATTAAAAAATTTGAGAAATGATATTATACGTCAAAAGGAATAAATAAAAATGATTAAAACTCTATTAATTTCATTCGTGGATAAATTACCATTCAAAAGCCATTAAGTAAGCTTTTTACCTATTACTTTTTGTTAACAATTCAGAGGTCACTACCAAAAGAGACAAAACCCATAGTTAGAACTTCAACAGTTCAACTTTGAACTATTTTAACGTTACTCTTTTGTCGTTAATACTACGAAATCAGTTCACAGCGATTTTCATTTTTTTTTATTTTACCAAAGACCCTAATTCCGCCCTCTGTCATTCAACGATTGTTAGTTTTAATTGATATTTTTTACTTCAATTTTTCAATCTTATTATCGAAACCATTTTAAAACTAAAAAAGCTGATTATCGAACAAATACAATCATAAGAACAAAGCTTGAAATCCTTAGAAAAACATCTCCAGTAGAATCACAGAGATATCAAAGATACATACAAATGTGTGAAATGAAAACATTGTGAAAATAGAAGAAAAATATCATGTCATAGAGAAGAAAGCCAAAGCATAAGAGACAAACAAGAATGGAATCAACACATAAAGAAGTTGACGGATCCACATGTAAAAATTGCTCTAAACAAGTCACCAGCAGGCCGAAGAAGTATAGAAGCCCAAGAAAGAGATGGAACAATGACTCATAAGTGATATGATTGTGTTATTTTATCTTTTGTGTTTATTGAATGACAAAAAGTCAGCTGCAGCGCTTCTGATGTATTGGCATATTTTCACTACAACCCAGATTCGCCCTTAGTACTTGTAACCGACGCATCCCCAGTCGGTCTTGGAGCTATAATTTCTCATCGTTACAGTGATGGAAGTGAAAGACCAATTAGTTTTGCCTCACGCAGATTAACAAAATGTGAGCTGAACTACAGTCAAATTGACAAGGAAGCGACGGGAATCTATTGGGGACTAAAAAAATATTTCCCCTACTGCTATAGTCGTAAATTTACCTTGATTACGGACCATAAACCGTTAGTGTCTATATTTAACCCTACAAAGACACTTCCATCGATATCTGCTACCAGAGTATTCAACTACGCACACTTTCTGTCTGGTTTTGATTATAACACCGAATACAGAAGAACCTCTGATCATGCTAACATTGATTTTTTATCTCGTTTTCCTACAGAACACACTTCTCGTAACCTGATGGATAGCTACAGCTTGTTTCAACTTAATCAGGTTGATTCACTGCAAGTTGATAGTAAAGTGATTTGTAGAACTGCTCAGGACAAGAATATACAACAAGTTTTACATGTACTCAAAAAGGGAGAATCAATAGAACAGTTTGGTTTTCACGACAACGAACTTACCCTGCAAGATGGATGTATTTTTAAAGGCAGTAGGGTAGTAATACCAGAAGATCTTCATCAGACTGTGCTTAAGGAATTACATGTCGGACATCTAGGCATAGAGAAAATGAAAGCACTAGCTAGAAGCTATTGTACATGGAAAAATATTGATTGAGATATTGAACATATGGTGAAAACATGCAAACAATGTCGACTAAAACAAAATCAACTCAGCAAAGAAGAAAATCATCCGTGGTTAACTCCTCGATGTCTGTGGGAGAGAATCCATATTGACTTTGCAGGACCAATGCAAGGACAATGGTACTTTATTGTTGTTGACGCATTTACGAAGTGAGTTGAAGTAATTCCCACCAAAGCACTTGTTCAGATTGATGCGTGAGAGAACTCAGAAAAATGTTTGCTGCATTTGGCCTTCCATTGGTTTTAGTTTAAGACAATGGAAGCCAATTTACATCGGGCACGTTTCGACAGTTTTTATGTGCAAATGGTGTAGCACGGAAAACTACAGCATCATACCACCCGTCATCGAACGGACAAGCGGAACGATTCGTTCAGACAGTGAAAAAGTCACTTACAGCAATGAGAGAGGAGGGAGGAAAGCTAAACATCAAACTTTTTAGGCTCCTCATGCAGTGGCGACAAATCCCAAATACCTTCGGATCAAATACATACCACTTAATGTATGGAAGGAAGATTCGAACTCACTTCAGCTTAATGCATCCCAAAATCGATAAAGAAACAACTACTACAAAGGAAGCAAAAAGGCACTTTGATGTCGGAGACATAGTTCAAGCACGGAAGTACACAAATCTAAAACATAAATGGGACTTTGGGATTATTGTAGAGAAAGAGAGTACTTTAATTTACAACATTAGAATGGACGATGGCAGTATTTGGCGAAGACATATTGACCAGCTCCTGAAATTTGATGTGTTCCAGTCCTAACAAATTAGAGGGGAGAGTTGATATGATTGTGTTATTTTATCATTTGTGTTTATTGAATGACAAAAAGTCAGCTGACAGCGCTTCTGATTTATTAGCATATTTTTGACATATAAATAAATGGTATCAGTTATATTTGCTCGTACTTATTCTAATTAAATAGTAGTTCTACAACACAATAATAAGGCACATTAAGTTAACGCGAAGCAGGTAATAATGCCGAATATAGAGATGAGAAAGAAAAATAATAATCTAGGGGAATGGAAGAATCTGGTCCAGAAAATGTTACAAAAAAACAAAAAGGAGTGAGTGGATGTTATGTATAGTTGCAGAACAAAGGCAATGCCTATCTAGCTCAGTCTAAAATGACCTGTTGAGCTCTGATGATGGAATGTCCCGATATATATATTTCTGTATCACTTTTTGATTTCCTTGTTAGATGAGTGGATGATTATAAATACTGTTACAGTTAAAAATTAATACACGTGCTTATTTCTTGGTTATACTAATGCGAATAATCTATTGAAAATATCGAAATGTCAAATAAGAAAACTTAAGTCTAGTTCACAGCATAGATTGAAAAACTACGTTAAAAATTCTTATATCGAATACAAATTACATTGAACGTCGTATACATTAACATTCATTTCTTCACGCCACCCTTTTAGGGCGATGATAACGTAAGGAGTGACTTATAATTAATATACTTACGATTGGTCTATGTCCTCGCCCAAATATGTTTTATCCTCCTCGCTACATTTCCCTTCCTTATAATCTTCGTAAGAAGAACATTTAGTTATTAAATAGCTACGAGGGTCACGTACACTTTGAACATATACTCTGTAGGCTTGGTAATGGTCACAACTTACTAAAAAACATAAATTACATGTGATTTTCGTCTCCCAATTAATTAAATCCTAAACTATCGGGAGCCGAATGTAAAATTGACAAGTAAGTAAGTCATTGTGGGCACCATTACTCTTCATTATGCATGTATAACAAATGGTTACACTGTACTTTAAATCCCTGTTAAGTTATTCACGTGATCGTGACTTGCCTTGTTCTGCTATTGAGCCTGGATTTCTCTTGGCGGTTTCCTCAAAGGAACAGCCAGGTTGTTTTGATCCGCCATTGAACCAAATATCAACTTTACCACATGAGCGATTAATTCCAAACAAGCCGGCATTTGTGTGTAGGATATCAACAAATTCAGCATCGTCTGGTCCTATTCTCTCGGATTGATCTTTATCGGCGAATAAAGGTCCTGCTGGATCAAGTCCTGCAATGGAAATGTTAGTTGAAGTAGACGAAATAAGAATCAAGTTCATTTGAATTTTCGTTAAATTCAGAACACCGAATGTGACATCAAAGGGAAGCTACTTCCTACTTCATATTTAGCTGTATGAACCTGGAACCCGACCCAATGGCACAGGATCAATTGGACAGGCTTATTTCAGTAACATTTTTGCATCAAATCCAAAATTAAATAACATTTTGGACAGTTTAGAAAGAAAAATGTTTAAAGTAATATTTCAAAAAATGTTTTATTTTGGTATAGATATGTAGATGACATATTAACTTGTTTTATAGGTAGTGAACGACAATTAGATATATTTTTCAACCACATTAATAATTTACACCCAAAAATTGAATTTACATTAGAAGTTTAAGAAAATAGCTCAATCAATTTTTTTGATTTGAAAATTCAAATAGTTGATAATGTACTTGATTATTCAATTTACCGAAAACCAACACACACTGATGTGACTATTCCATATAGTTCCAATCACCTCATGTCACATAAACTAGCGGCATATAATTCAATGATACATAGAGCAATTTCAGTTCCTATGAACAAATGTAATTTTGATAGAGAGATTAATACAATTAAACAAATAGCAACATCCAACGGTTATCCATTACATATGATGGATGAACTAATTAATAAAAAAGAGGAAAAAGTGGCATTACAACTAATATTTCCTAAACAAACTAAAGAAATACAAACTTATAAAACCATCACATATGCAGGAAATATATCTAATAATATTTCAAAGATAATATTTTTAACAACGAATACAACAATTTCTTTTAAAATAGAAAGTAACATAAGTACAAAATTGTTAAACGTAAAAACAAAAATATCACCATTGAAGAAATCAGATATATATGAACTTAAATGTCCAGAATGTAATGCTGTCTATTTGGGTCAGACCCTTGGAAATTTTGAAATCCGATACAGTGAACGCTTACGAGCGTACAGATTAAAACAACCAGATAAATCCCACTACGCAAAACCGCAAAACATCTACTTTACACCAATCATTCATTGACACCTAACACAGAACTGGAAGCACTACATATATGTGATAAGAAATAAGAACTGGATTTCCTTGAAGAATTGGAAATTAGAAGACACTTAAGAAACCCACAATATGAAGTCGTCTTCTTAACTGATAATTGTAAAGATCATCAGATATAGTTTTCCTGGTTTTCTATATAATTGCACAGTTATACTGATCCTAATTGGGAAAAATGATATCCAGGATATACCCATAGGGCTAATAATATCTAAACTTTTTCTATCTTCTATCAACATATATTAAGTCAATCACAAGTTAGGTCTCTTCTTGATCTAGCCAATAATAACTATTAAACATCAGGTAGGCATCAAATGAAATGTAACTTCTGTCATTCTGACGATGATATTTAATATCGATACAATTGTCAATTTTTTAGAATTTTAAACATTTTGTCAATATATTGTGGAATTATCTAGAAACAGTAAGTTTAATTTAAAACACTAAAAAAATTCTGGTAAATTTGTGAATTTTCCCTAATACATGTTTTAATGTCCGTTTTAGAGAAAAACGTTGATTGTCAGTAACTTTTTTGCGTCAAACGAAAAACAAAGGAATTACGATTTTTTTTGACAGGCCGCCATTTTGTTTCTGCCGGGCCGATTTTGCTCATTAACGAACTCGCCCAAGATTTTGACCCAACCGATTTTTGTAGCGAGTTTGTTTTCGTTCGGTCAGAAAATACGCCCTCTATCGACTAACATTCTTATTACAAAATTTAAAACTGTAGTACAATCACAGAACTAAAAACACAGAGAAGTGAAATTGTGTTTCAGTTGTTGCTTTACACTAGGAGGCTGCCATATTGGTAAAATAAGCATGGTGCGCACATGCGCAGTTCAAGTGTTCAGGGACGTCTTCACATTATTTAAGGTACACTTCAATGGAGACCTAATTATTTGAAACGAAATAAACCTATAAGACTCTAAACGATCACGACAAAAGTGTGACAAAAACTTATTATTTTTATACATATTTTTTCATGTTATAAATTATTTATTTATTGAAATCTAAACGAGTTTCAAGTTTTATGACAGATCTTAATAGTTATGAAAATTTCATTAAAATTATATTCTTAGTATTTTGAACAGACCTCAGATAAATTAATCCATCACAATTCATGTGATGGATGTTGAAGTTAGGAAGAGTTCAATTTGTTTCTTTATTGCGTGATGTATATTTTTACCTTCCTTCGGTTCTTACCAACTGGGCACGTTACTTTGGACACCCTCGATGCAAAATCATGTGGTTTGGTCCACGGCCCCTTGACTCTTAGCGCCAAGAGTCCCAGATAGCCTCAGATGGAGGCTACGGAAAATTCCAGGGGTCTCGTTGAATTAAACTCTTCTATAAAACTATAAATCCTCAGGCGGCTATACTATGAGTTAATAAGAAAACACCAATTATGTCGGTTTGTATAAAACCAAATATATTCACCATATACAGTGCCAAAATACATAATTATATATACAAAATAATAACTTTGAGAAAATTAAATTATTTTCAGCGGTACCTACCAAATAGAATAAATATATACAATGTACAAGCGTAACCAAAACAATCTATAAACAATATGCACCATGCAAGTTTACATTTGTGTTATATAGGTGACTATTCAAAAATATATAACATAACTTCCAACCTGATACACTTTTTCTTGGGGATATCCATGAGATTTGGTACTTCGTTCTTTCTTTTTAAAAGAAAATACTTAGGTAACGCCCCTTTCACCAGTAGAGCCCGACCTGCAGGAATTTCAGAATCCTTAATATCCGATGGATAAAAATGTCTAGAACAAAGAACACTTCTGGCGTTTGCACAGGCATCACAAATCTCCATAGCTGCTAACCAGTCTTCGAGTCTCGATCCGAATCTAAAATCGAAAAATATAATATTCGCATAGGTCATTTCAACTCCCCTTTTCATGTTTAACATTCATAATAATTAGAAGACTGTTCTGATTATTTCAACATCACTTACCGAAAATAATGAATTCCAGGAATATTACCTCTGCTTTCGCAAGACCAAATAAAACATTTATTCACTTTATAAGACATACTTAAAAGGGAATTAAAATATTTTCTTTTCTATAACTAAATTAAAGGAAACTCAAGTGAAAATACGCAACTGTTAAACAATGGTCAACACTGCGCATGTGGGTACCATGCTTATTTTGGCAAAATGGCAGCCTCCTTATGGTAACGTTTTCCTAAGCACGGAAGTATTAGTATTTCACTTCTCCTCTATGTTTTAGTTCTGTGAGTACAATACACTGCAAACGATTTGGGATGTATTAAAGTAGTTTTAGTTTTTATCAGATAATGTGTTAATGGTTTTCCCCGTATGGGGGCGGGCTAGAATATCTCCCAACTTATATCCTGCGTGTCACTCTACTGCTAACGTTTATCCTAAACAGTTAAATTTTGCAAATTGTGAATGTGAATGAAGTTGAAGTGTTTGTCAAAGAAATAATCTCATTGATTTCATCACCCTACCGTCTCTCTCAATAACGGGGACAATCCCGAACGCTGCAGAATATACCCGTAGGCTCAAAGAGAAAATACCAAGTCTCAACCATCACCAAAAAAACAATCACAACAAAAAAAAGTGACTGGGATACCGAACAACGCGGTGAACCATGGAAATCATCCGATACATCAAATGAAAACACATCTAAATACCTAAATGAAATTTATAACATAAAATATAAAAATTAAAAATCTTCAAGCTGTGTACACGTCTCAATATAAGTTGAATAAAACTTTTGTTGGATTTCGTGAAAATTTTCTCTTAAATCGTAGCGAAGCGCTTTCGACTGTCAAGTCATCATCAGTGCTTACCTACAAGCAAGTACACCAATAAATTTAATGAAAAAGAAAAATTGGACTAAAGAATTGAAGTTACTCACTCGTTAGGTAATACTAGGATGAATCCACAAAATTGTCCATATAACGAAAACCAGTTGAACATATTAAAATACAACTAATTAATTTAGACTCTTTAAGACCTTCACATCTATAAGATTTAATAAGTTACATATTTGTGTAAATTATGTAATTTTATTTTAAATGACACAGTAAACATCAATATTCGTCCTATTTTATTCGGCGTGTCACTATTAGCTTTAACTAAAAAAGCAGGAGGTATCAGACCAATTGCAATTGGTACAGTTTATCGTCGTTTAGTAGCGAAAATAATTTGTTCAAACATCAGAGACAAATTACAATATTTACTTCGACCATTACAATTTGGTTTCGGGTCGAAAGGTGGTTGTGAAGCAGTTGCACATGCAGCAAGACGTTACGTCTCTAATCATCCAGACGTTAATAATAAAGTTTTTCTGAAAATTGATTTTAAAAATGCTTTCAATACAATTCATCGCGATCATTTATTAAAACTTGTAGTATATATTCTACCTGAAATTTTTCCTTTCATCAATCAATGTTATCGATTCCCTTCATATCTTTCATTTGGCGAAAACATCATTTATTCGAAAATAGGCGTCCAACAAGGGGACCCTTTGGCACCTCTCCTTTTTTGCATATCGATACACAAACTTATTAGCAACATTGACACAGACTTCAATGCTTGGTACCTTGATGGTGGTTCTTTAGGTGGTAATACTAATTCCGTGTTCAAGTCTCTTGTCTATATAATAAACAATTCCAAGGATATTGGTCCTGAACTCAATTTCAGCAAATGCGAGTTATTTTTCTTAGAATCACCAAATAATCTAACCATTGATAAATTTAATTCTGTAGCACCAGGCATTACCAACAGACAAAATTTATTTCTATTAGGTGCTCCTTTATTAAACGAATCCTTTCTATCAGCTTTCAATGAAAAACTAACCTTTTTCAAAAAAGTGTCATCTCGTTTATCCTGGTTACCGACACACATTGCTTATTACCTTCTCAAGAATTGCCTATCAATTCCAAAATTAACATATATCTTAAGATGTAGTCCGACCTGGTTACATAATGATATCTTAATCAATTTTGACAATGCCATTCGTCATTCATTAGAGTCATTAATTATCATTAAATTAGAGGACCTTTATTGGAAACAAGCTTCACTACCTGTTTCATATGGTGGTTTAGGAATTCGCTCAATCGTTTCAGTAGCTCTTCCTTCTTTTTTGTCATCATTAAATAGTTCAAAAAATTTCATTAATTACATTCTGCCTATAATTTTCCACACACAAGACCCTTTATTAATGGAGGCAGAAAATATTTGGTCATTAAAATCTAACAAAGTTGTACTCGATGATTATAAATCCTTTCAAAAATCCTGGGTTATTCCTTTATTGAACATTGAAAATGAAAAGCTTCAGAAAGCTATCAATTTACCAGACAAGGCTCGTTTGAATGCAGCATTTTCAAAGGAATCAGGAGCATGGTTGAACGCTTTACCGTCGGCCCCATTAGGTACGCTTCTAGATGACGAAAGTTTCCGTATTTCTATTGGTCTCCGTTTAGGTTGTCAAATTTGTGTAAAACATCGCTGTCGCTGCGGAGCTGATGTTGATGAATATGGTAGACACGGCCTAAGCTGCAAATTAAGTGCCGGCCGTTTTTTACGTCATTCTGCAGTAAATGACCTAATCAAACGAGGCTTGGCATCTGCAAAGATACCCTGTTCGTTGGAACCGTTAGGTACTTGCCGCGACGACGGTAAACGTCCAGATGGTATGACCCTCATTCCATGGCAACGCGGCAGACCAGTTATATTGGATTTCACTTGCACTGACACTTGGGCTCCGTCCCATGTCCGATCCACATCTACTTGCGCAGGCGCTGCAGCTTTACAAAGCGAAACTTTTAAAATCAATAAAAACAAAAATTTGGAGAACATTTACATTTTTATTCCTGTAGCAGTTGAAACCTCTGGTGTATTCGGTCATAAAGCTTTAAAATTCATTAAAGAAATCGGTAAAAAAATATCAGTAGAAACCAATGATTCTAGAGCAACTTTGTTCTTTATACAACAAATAAGTCTTGCAATTCAAAGAGGAAACGCTTCATCTTTTCTCGGTACGTTTCCCCGTTCTAAGCCTCTAGAAGAACTTTTTATGAAACCTAATCATAAGAAACGTGATTCTTCTACCACTTTCAAACTTTCTCACATTACAGACCCTAAAACATGTGATCTTTCCTTTTTCCGAAATTCTTATTTAACATCTTCATTCTCTTCTTCAGAATGTGTGCCTTCTGATAATACATGCGTTGACAATTTAATAAATTATGCCCCCAACAAGCTTTTGGGCCTCAGTGTACTAAAAAATACAGATAACCACCAGCCAGATGATGTCCCATTCATAGGAATACTGAAGAATATGACTATGCTAGAGAATGATGCGATTCCTATACGCAATAGATTATCTCTAACCAAAACACTTTTCAAATCCGTATTATCTATATCCAATTCAGTAGCAAACATCATCAACTAAAATTCCTTATCACGTCGATCAAGTGAGAAAGACAATCATAGAATCCGAGATTATTCGTACAATGATAGTAGTTGCGAGAGAGCTTTTAACAATATTGCCACATTCAGATCCATAAAGGGTATTCCCCAAGATTCTTTGGGTCTCAAAGGCCTCAAAAATATTGGTAACACATGTTTCATGAATAGTATTATCCAATGCCTATCAAACACAAGGTGGCTATTAGAATATCTAAAGAAAGACGCATACATAAGAGATATTAACATAAACATATCTAGCGTGAAAGGAACACTAATTAAAGCATTTGCTGAAGTTATTCAAGAGCTTTGGTCTGAAGACGGTTCAGACAGAGTGGTTAATACATTATCATTGAAAAGTTAGATTCAGCGATTTACTTCAAGGTTCATGGGATACACTCAACATGATGCACAGGAGTTTCTTCGTTACCTATTAGCAGGACTTCACGAAGATGTCCACAAGGTATATAATGAAAAACCAAAGCCCATGTTAACAGAAACTGATGACAAATTCAGTGATATCCAAGATTATGGATAACTTTGTCGGTCAATTAAAATCAACAATCAAGTGCACACACTGTGGTCACTGTTCAGTTACCTACGATCCTTTTTGGGATTTATCCCTTCTGATACCACAAAGAACAGGTCAATTACGACTTTCACAATGTTTAGATTCGTTTACAAGAGAAGAAACACTCGACGGTGATGAGAAACCAACTTGTTCGAAATGTAAGAAACGAAGACGATGCATTAAATCATTCTCAATTTATAAATTTCCGAAAATACTGGTTATTCACCTGAAGCGCTTTTCGCAAACAGAAAGTTTTAGTGGAAAACTTAATGATTCAATAGATTTTCCAATAGAAGGGCTTGATATGAACCATTACGCGGCTGATAATGTGGCACCTTGTATGTACAACCTCTATGCTATATCTAATCACTGTGGAACCACTTATAATGGTCACTACACAGCATTTTGCCGACATCCCTACACGGGACAGTGGCACGAATATAACGATTCAAGAGTGCTATTAATATCGTGGAAATCTTTAGTCAGTGGAGAAGCATACGTTCTCTTCTATGAACAAGATGACACAAAATCCCACCTTTTAAGTTTAATAATTTTTTTTATTAGTTTTTAAATTGTATATTTTCATTGTGAATCAATGTCTTATTTGTTTTATTTTCTGCAAAATTTATTTATATATTCATATATAGATTGTATCCGTTTAAATATAAATAAAATAAAAATATAATTTAAAAAACTAATTAATTGAAAAATGCATATCTAAAATCCATCCCTATAAGGGATTAATAAAGATTAAAAATTACAAATCCAACATGATGTGGTGAAGTCGGCAGGCTAACAAATCAACTTGTGCGCACAGAATGCTAAGGAGCGAAGTCCCGTTGACATGCAACCATTGATTCCACAGAATACGAAAAGAAGCAGAAACAGATTAAGAGGACAATCTAATGAGAACCCAGTCTTAACCTGAGTCAAGTAACCGTGCTAAAGAGTAACAAAATTCCTTCTTTTTTATTTATTATGAGGCACATATAAGACAAAAAGAGAATCCCAACTCAGTTACATTATTAACAACAGTCTAATGAGAATCAATAACAGTAAAGAGCTGAGAGATTTATCGAATTAGTGAATTAAGCAGATTTTATGCTAATATACAAATAAACCTCAAAAGATCTGTCAACCGAAGCGAAATGCAACGACACGACCGATCGCAATAGATATCTGTTAATTTAGTTTGTTGATGGAAATTGAACGATCGAAATTATTTGTCTATGAATTCAAACATGAAAAAGTATAAAGACAGGAAAGACTCACAAACCACGCAACAAGCATCAAGTCGAGAGGACAGTCTAATGAGAACTAACTCCTAACCCGAATCAAGCAACCGCACATCCCTCTTTCTTATTTATCATGAGGCACATATAAGAAACAGAGAGAAGCCCAACTCAATTCCATCATTAAAGCAGTTGAAGGTGATCCAATAATAATAAAGAGCTAAGAGATTTATTGAATTAGTGAATGAAACAGACTTTATGCCAGTATACAGATAAACCTCAAAAGATCTGCCAACAAAAGCGGAATGCTTCGAAATAATCGATCGCAAAAGAAATCTATGAAATTTAATTTGTTGATGAAAAGTGAACGATCAAAATTATATGTCTATGAATTCAGACAAGTTAAAGTTATTCAATGAAGACAGGAAAGACTTACCAACTACATACAAACCACGTAAGAAGAATCACATCGAGAGGACAGTCTAATGAGAACCAACTCTTAAGAACCCATTTCAAGCAAATGTGATGAAGAAGCATAGCAAGACCCCTGAAATGTTGACTAAAGAGGAACCAACTCTTAAGAACCCATTTCAAGCAAATGTGATAAAGAAGCATAGCAAGACCCCTGAAATGTTGACTAAAGAGGAAACCCCAACTCGCTAATTATTAAGACTGGTCTAATGAGAACCGAACTCAATAAAAGAATGAGATAATCAACAAATTAGTAAGTTTAACCTTAACAGCTCAAACTCACAGAAATAGAGAGTAATTAACTAACCAGAACAAACAATCGAATGCAAGTCCATAAACTCAATTTGTCAATGAGACTAAAGGATTCAGTGTTTTGTCTATGAAAATTAACGTCAAGAGGTTATTAAGTTGTGTGATAAAATACTAACATGACCGAATCCAATGAAAGAAAAGAATGATGGTGAAGTTATATCAATCTATAAGGGTCAATCAATACCAAACTCAAAGAACACAACAGGAAGAAGTTATAGAACCTAACAACTTGTCAACCTTAATATAAGACCCAAATCAAGGTGATGGTCTAATGAGAACCTACCTTCCAACCGTATTTAAATTAATATGACCAAGGAGGGGGAAAAGGGGGGCGAATCAGTTTATATCAAATCTAATGTAGGAAACCAACAAGAATCCCAACCAACAATTGTAATCAAAACAGTCTAATGGGAAACTGACTCAAAACTTCAAGTTGAGATACTCGAAGAGGAATCTATTAAGAATGGGAGCAGGACTCAACCTCCGACAAAACCAAGGGAATGATAGAGTGATAAACAGTGATCCTGAAATGAAAAACACATACAGTGAAAAGGAAACAAAAATTAATTAAAACGAAGCCTCAAAAGCTTCCCATGTCTAGTAAATTTATATCAATAAAGATTACTGAAAGTGTTAAAACAAAGAAGAGAAAAGGAAAGAAAGAAATCAAATGTTAAATAAAATAAAACAAGCAAAGAAGATTCAAGAAACGATTATAATTCCTGAAACCGGATTAATAATCAAAATTGTAGCCTCCTGCGGAGAGGGATATAAGATCTATTCAAATTAACTTGAGTGTTCAGACAGAGGCTATTAACTGACAATTCATTGTTTATGTGTATGTGCTTAAGAAAATCCAATCTGTTATCATTTCTAATATAATAATATAAAACACAAGAATTGAAAAATAAACACAAAAATTATTTACAATTAGTGTACATACACGATATGTTGGCAAAAGACAATAATATTAAAACTCCACCTAGTTCATCAATAACACCGGATTTCATGAAAATCCCAAAAAAGTGCTTTGATGACATTGATATAAATACACTACCACAAGCTAATGAAATATAAAACCAACATAATAAAAAAGTGCCTAGAGTTGGAAAAAAAGTGTATAGAAGACAGCGAGAGAGAGTGTATAGGAAGCACAAATAATTTTTTTTAAAATACACCAAAAAAGTGTATAGAAAACTCAAGTAGCATAATAGACGAAAACTCAAGAGGGTTCCAGGTTCCTACAGCTTTTACATTTGTGTTATATTTTGAACAAGTTGTAACGTGAATTTCGTTCACCACTCGTAATATTTCTCGTCGATGAAAGAGTAACGTAAATTTTGTTTACCGCTCGTAACATCGAATAACACTTCTTGTCGATGGTTGTCGAATTTTAAGTTTTCGGATGAGTTCGTTTCCATTAGGATATTTAAGCCAATACGCGCTGAGGTTCATTAACGAAATATACTTATTGTTGAGTTCTGTCATCCTACCGTATCGAAGTGATTTCATATGAATGGTAAGTACTTTCGCTTAAAAGTTCTAATATTCTTCGCTAATTCTTTCTTACATTGTACTTAATAGTTTCAAATTAATTTTTCTTTAAAACATTCAGTACCAGAGATAGATTATGTCGATTTCGTTTTTGTTATATATATTTTGTTCTGGCTCTTTATACCTTTTTTTATAACAATGGAATTTTACGATGAAGAAGTGTTAAATTAAAACTAAATGAAATAGTAACTTTTCTTATGATTCTTATTGTGCTTTTATTTCTAAAATCTCTATTAAAATATTGATACAGGAAACATGAACCACGTGTTCTGGTTCTTTATATTTTTTTATACCATTGGATTTCTACGTTGAAAAGCCATTAAAATAAAATTAAATGAATTAATAACTTTTCTTATGATTTTTATTGTGCTTTTTATTTCTAAAATAAATAAATTTTCTTAAAATATTGTAAAATACAGAATATATGAACCACGTTGTTTGATATCATTTCATAATTTTGTACTTATGTTACTTGTACCTACTGTAATTTCAATCTCCAGATATCCTGCATTTTAATGAAATTAACGGTCTTGACCCTTACTTCGTGGAATCTACTGTCATTCTGACGATGATATGCAGTTATCTAAACAATTGTCAATTTTTTAGAATTCTTAATATTTTTCATTATATTGTGGAATTAGCTAGAAACGTTGAGTTTCATTTAAAACACTAATATCCTGCATTTTACTGAATTCAAGAACTATATCTGATTCAAGTGTCTTTTGTAGCAGCTTGACAGAGGCTTTATTCTGTTAGGAAGTTATATAAAGCTTCCTTGGATTTATTCCAAAATTATATCGATATCGAATTCTTTTTTTCTTCCCTCTTTCTATCTTATCTGAAACTTGCTTATATCAGTAATGTTTATTTTATTGTTAAGAGGTTTAATATTTTATAAGCTATTGAATTGTATTATTTTATGCATCAGGTAAAGATTTATTTATTTTTGAATCAGTAAATAACTACTTACCATTCATATGAATGCACTTCGATACGGTAGGATGACAGAACTCAACAATAAGTATATTTCGTTAATGAATTAAGGGCTGAACCTAAGCGCGCATTGGCTTAAGTATCCTAATGAAAACGAATTCATCCGAAAAATTCGACAAACATCGACAAGAAGTATTATTCGATGTTACGAGGGGTAAACGAAATTTACGTTACTCTTTCATCGACGAGAAATATCACGAGTGGTGAACGAAATTCACGTTACAGAGTGAATAATATTTAATTATGTGATAACCAATATGCCTACATTCAATTACTATCATTTTAATTTCATTATTTTCTAGAATCTTATTCAAATTTTAATAAGCCAGTGGCCTCAAAGTCAACAAAATACTCACTCACCTGTTATGCGTGCTACCTTTCCAGAAGTAATATATTTACCAATCAATCCAGCTATCTGACCTCCAAGGCTCATACCAATAATGTGCAACGCAGATAGTTTCAGCCCTTGAGCGACTAAAAAGTCTATGAAGTTTGCCGAAAATTGTGCTATGGGTTTGCAATTACTGGCAGCAGTTACGTAGTCAGGTCCTGCTAGCAATCTTTTATTGTTAACCAATATTACATTATAGTCTCCTCTTCCGAGATAACCTAAAATATTGAATGCGGTAATGTGAGAAAGAAAACTCTGTTTAGTTAATTCTGAGCTTTCGGTAATTTACTTTTACCATGAATGCAAGATTCACCCCCTCTGCATTCTTCTATTCCATCTTAAACAATAACTAATACATCAGAGGCCATTTTCATAATGGGTACATGATCTGATCTCAATCCACTTAGTTTTCGGTTGGCATCATTGTTCTGTCAACTAATCTGTCCGTTTTAGAGGGAAAACGATATCATTTCCTGGCCGGCTTTCAACAAAAAAGCAATCCTGTTCGTTAGGTCTGCAAAATGGTGTTAGATGTTGGCTTCTTTAGTCATTTTAATGGGATTGTTTGATGTGAACCATCGTGGGTTTAACTAATACATATTTTAATTATCCGTAGTTTAATTCTATATAACATAATGGAATCTAACCTCAACTCGGAGGTAAGTGCACACCTGTTGTGAATCCTTTCCCTTTTGTATCTTTTTTCTTAACTACAGTATCTAACTGCTGCTTTTTCATTTTAGTCTCCCTGATAATGAGGACAATCATCATCGAAAACTTGGAAATTTTCCGTCAAGAGTACACTTTATTCCGCTTTTCTTGCTGCAATTCCCCAATATTCACCCTTTTTATTACTAACAGTCAGCAAAGACTATCCTCCTTATATTTATTTGAAATGGGGATAGTCAAAACTATAAACACGAGTACAATATGCAAAACAATTGCCGGACCAATTTTAAGTACTAACGAATTGTATGGGAATGGAAATTATTGAGATTTTTTTGAAATTTGTGATATTCATATATAAAAAAAGTATAGTTTCTGTTGTATTGAAAATCTTTCAATGAAAAAAGTAGAAATTTGAAACCTATACAGTGATTTCTAAAGACCTTGTTGGAAATAGTATATTGTACAACGAGCATAAAAGACATTTTTATAATTAGCGTATAAAAGAGACTTCATTTTAACATTGTTTATAGTGTCACAATGAAGCTCTTTGAACACTGTTATAGTAATTTATAGTGTACAGTTGGTTATTGAATTTAGTTATATTTTTATTTGACATTTGACTTTAACCTTGACACAAATAAATAAAATGGTCTAGCGTTGTTCTAGCTAGCAAATTATTATATTAAAGATAAATTAGAATGATTTATATATTAAAAATATCAATGAATAAAGTACGCTAACGTTTATTTATCAATGATTTGTCAATTGTTTATTTTTATATTCTATAGGATCAATATGTTTGAGGAGTTAACCTCGAGAAAAAATCCGGAAATCCTAAGGTGTAAACTATCGTGCCCAGGGGATGGATGGCTCTTCCGTGAAGGAGTCTCGAACGATGTCCTCCGATCACATGGTCTAAATCGGTTGTAGCACATAACTTACTGTAGTAAGGGAGCACTGCTACGGTGGACTGTTTTTTTCTGCCCGACTCGTGGGAATTCTATGGAAATTGAAGAGAAAGAATATGATGGCGTAGGCCAGGAAAATTTAGGAAATAAAGAATCTGCCTTGAATGAAGATAACAACTTCCCAAGTAGACATTAACCGATGAGGTACCCCCGAGAGCAAGGACACAATCAATGTCACACTTGGAACAGAAGAGCAAGCGTAAAAGAATGGACGGTACAGAAAACTCCAAGGAGGCTCCCCTTAAAAATGAGTCCAAGAGCAGTAGCCGATTCAAAGAGATCATGGAAAAAATGAGCTCACAAATCAAGCACTTTGAGAAAGTGCTCAGTGAGATTTATAAGCCAAAGAAGGAATTAACCGATATTTCAGGACAACTAGTCTTCCTGCTAGAGAAGCTTCAGACTGCAGAGATGAAGAGTTGGCTAGAAAAGTCAGTATATGAGAAAAAACAAAAAGAGGGGGAAGAAAATGAAATTACTAGACTCCGCAATCAAATGAGAAGCATGGAAACATTGCACAGAAAAGAATTGGAAAGAGCTCCTAGTTACCAAGTACAATGTGAGAACTGCAGAGAAGAACAAAGGAAATTGACCAGAAGAGAAGGCTTGACCCTAGATGATAGTTATAAAAGCTTCAAGAAGATAACGGATGAGGACTGGCAAGACGAGATCCTTTCAAAAATTCAAGAGCGCTGTGGAGACATTTGGGAAACTCCAAGTGAGCATGTACTTATTCTCCCTAGTGATAAAAATATTAACAACCCGCAGAAGACCATTGGAAGTGTGATAGACAGACTTGGAGGGAAGGAAGGTCTTAAAAACCAGAAGAAGAAGGAGGGAGAGGTCGCAATGATGGTGCACTCATTGGCCTTCCCCGATGATGAAGGTAACCTCAAGCACAAGTCGATAATGATACTTTATCCAATATTCTTGAAAGAAGGAGCTAACGAAGGGACTGAGGACGAGAGCATCCTGCGTTCACTCACTGCCATCAAATATTTGATGACGATCCATGGAAAAAGGAATCTGGCAATACGTTAACGTTTATTTATCAATGATTTGTCAATTGTTCATTTTTATATTCTATAGGATCAATATCTAGGTATACAAAAAATTCGATTTTGGGATAAATTACCAGATATCTATGTGAAAATGTATTACAGAAATAATGATGTTCATGATATAATATAAATAGATCGCAAGAGCATATACGAAGAAGCTCTTTTTTAAACAAATAATTATCCTCTTCTTGCTTGAATGAAAGTTTGTTTACAATTTACACAATTATTCGGTTATAATATGTCAGAAGTCAGAAGTACCATAAGGTGCCAGATTATAGGCTTGCTATACATTATTCTTATTGTTACGAAACAGCACACTGGTATAGTCCCTAAATCCGACTCTGTCTAAGCCAGGTATGAAAGTTAAAATTATGGCGGACGCGCAGGGTTTCTTAGAATTGTTTACGAATTGTGACTATCTTATCTTATCATTGTTTTTGTGACCAGTCTTATCTAGAAAATGCCAGAAAGCCAATTGTTTTTGTGTAAGCCGCAGTCCGGAATTTTCTAGTAAAAAAAGGCGTTAATATATAAGGGACCGATCAGGAAGAGTTAGTTAGTTGATAATTTGACATCGTGAGATTAACAAGTGAATATATATATATATATATATATATATATATATATATTATAATTAGTTTAAGTGAATATACTGTGTATATAATTCGTGAATAGTGTAGTGAATAAATAAATTAAGTAAGTAGCCATACCGTGTGTTTAGAATTTATCCCACCCGTTTGCTGTTTTAAATAAATTAGAAAAACATAACATTATCATAACCTGTAAATAGGTATTGTACAATCTATTGAATAAAGATAATCCTAATCTAAAAAAAACTCCTTACAAGCTTGAGTGAGTGATTATTTGACGTAATTGAATGTGTAAAATAGAAAGTGAATTAAAACTTACTGTTTTTCATTTGTACTGCATCGTCAGATTTTGAAGTTTTCAAAAAACCGTGAAAATATATTTTTGTAGGTGTAGTAAAATCTATATTTGAAGATTTAACAGAATCTACATCATTGGTTAGTAAAATTTGAGGAACCTCACGATTATATCTAGAAGAAATAATAAATTAAAAACGAAGTAGTATGGGTGTTAAGATAAAAACATAGTGAAGAATAGCATCAAGCCTCTGGCATTAAAAACAAATACACGTACTTAACGTAAGCCATTTATAGTAAAGGATCTAACTGTCCCAGTTGCCCCCTTTTTTCTTTCCTCTCGCGCGTAATCCCTAGTGTTTTCTTGAATTTCTCTCTCCACTTTTGTTTGTTCGGACTCAACATAAATCTGTTTTCCTTTCAATCTTCTCTTTTCCTCCAGGATTTTGAGTTTGTCCTCCCATTTACCCATTTCTATTATGCATCTTGTTTGCCCAATTCTATAAACCTTTTTAATTTTGGCTTTTATACCTAATTCACTATCCAAAAACTCTTCAACTGTTCTTTACTGCCAGTTTCAACTTTGACTTTGATATTACTAAATTATTACGAATTTCATGTTTTTCTAGTCGTTCCCGGTTTTCTTCATTCTATTCAATTTTTTCTCCTTTTCTCTTTTCCGCTCATTCTTGAATAATTCGATTTCGTCCTTAATTAGATTCATTTTTCCAGTGGTATTCTTAATGTCCAGTTTCACTTCTTTTATATCCTTTGATATCATTTTTTATTTGTGATTCTATTTGTGCCATATCCTACTTTATTTCACGTTTTAGCTGTTCAAGTATGGTTTGAATTTCGTGCATATCCCAACTATTAGCGTTTAGTTATTCACTTCATGGTTCTTTTTTCTTTTTATTCGGTGTCCTCTGAGTTACTTTGCTTCTTTTAAATGCCTCTTGATCTTCTTCAAATGAATTATCGTGTTCAGTTGTATCTCTCTTATTACTCATACAGATAATATGCTGGTATATTTATATAATTTCTTAAAATTATTGCAGATTAACTTTAAAAATATCCAAATATCGCAAGATTTGAGTACAGACCAGTCCTTAATTATTTTGATGGAGGTCTTCAATTATCTCTTATCAGCAGGCAACTTGATTTCTCGTTCTACCAGTTCTTAATATACGTATGTACCAAATTTATAATGTGTATTTGAGGTTAATTTATTTGAATTAGTTCTTTTTCTTTTTTAAAAACAAGGAAAAACTTACAAGTTTTCTTGATGCACTGTATAATAATCCACTATTCTTTCCATAATGAATCATTTACGGAATTTTCACCGACTTTTCTCGAAATATTTTAGTCGGACTAACAATTTTATATCGACAAACAATTTCGATCCAGGACCGAACTGCTAATAATATTGTAAAACCTGTTTGTATTTTACATAATAGACTAATTGACTAAGAAGATGAAATAGCAGGTATACCAATGTCGATTAATGCAAATATCTCGGAAACATATATTCGGCGAGGCAGAGAACATAATGAGACGTAAGCGTCGATTAAAACACGATATACTCTTAAAACTTATTTTCCTTTCTTCTTCTTCAAGTGCCGTCTTCGTTCCGAAGGTTGGCAATCATCAAGGCTATTCGTATTTTGGATACCGCTGCTCTAAAAAGGTCACTATTGGTGGCCTTGAACCATTCGCGAAGATTTTTTAACCAGGAATGTCTTCTCCTTTCTATTGATCTTCTTCCACTTATTTTTCCTTTACACTCAGTTAATTACTTTTTTGAATGAAACTATTACTTTTCCGTCCAACCTATCTAATATGCGAGAAAAGTATTGGTTTACCCCAAAAAAAGTTGGAAGTTTGAAATTTTTTTTGAGCTATTTTTACGTTCTCCATCAACAACACGAAAAAACTGTTTTTAGATAAAAATCCTGTGTGTATGTCGTCGTCGTCGTCGTTGTCGTCGGCCACTTTTCCGTACATTCTTGTTAGCACGACACAGCCTCCGGAAGGCAATAAGTCACCAATTTTATGATGGAATATTGTTAAGGACATATCGCAGATGAACCCTATTGATTTTCAGCTCACCAGAGCCAGTACAACGGGTGCTATGGTACTTCAAGTACGACATTTTGTCATTTTTTGAGAAATTTCAGTTTGTTAGCACGATACAGCCTCCTGAGCTCAACAAGTCACCAATTTTATGATTGAATATTATTCAGGACATCTCACTGATGAACCCTATCGATTTTCAGCTCACCAGAGCCAATATAACAGGTGCTACAGTACTTTAAGTACGATATTTTTATCATTTTTGGAGAAGTTTCAGTTTGTTAGCCCGATACAGCATCCGGAGTATATATGACCAATTTTATGATTAGATATTATTCAGAGCGTCTCAAAGATGAGCCCTATTGATATTCATCTCACTTAAGCCAGTTGAACGGGTTCTATGGTACTTGAAGTACAAATTTTTTGTCATTTTTGGAGAATTTTCATTTTGTTAGCACGATACAGCCTCCAGATGTACCCTATCGATTTTCAGTTGACTAGAGCGAGTACAGCGGGTCCTATAAATCCAGATATACGAAATTTTTGGTTATTTTTGGAGAAATTTTGGTTTGTTAGGACGATACATCCCCCGAAGTGTATACAAGTGACCAATTTTATAATAGAATATTGTTCAGACCCGCAGATGCGGAAAAATTAGTTTTAATCTTTAAAACAGTTTATTTCTAAATAATTCCAAAATTCTAATAAATTACAATTGTTTCGCTATTACTATCATCGTCAGGTAGACAGAAATTACATTTGATATGATGCCTACCTTATGTTTAATAATTATTTTTGTTTGGACCAAGAAGTGACCTTCCTCGTGATTGACTTAATATTTGTGAATAAAAAAGAAGAAGATATGATATCACAAATATTAAAGCTTATTAGCTATTAGATATTTCCGACACCTCACTGCAACTGAGGATTTATAATTCTTAGAATTGCTTTTATAGATGTCCCACTAAGTGCCCTCTGAGGCCTGGCTTGAGTCGATGCTTGAGGCGAGGCTTGATGGGATAATTCATTATGTTTTTACCCTAACACTTCAATAATTGATGCACGTCATAGTTCGAGTATGAGGACACATTTCAACAACGCTGCTATACTTTAAATATAGTACGGACATTGAGGAAATGTAAAACAATAACGTTATGTTGATATTTAATGTCATAAAGTATTGAGTCGTTAATTCTAGTTTTACTTTATAAATACAATAATTATAATTGAAGAGGAGCACACGAGAATAACGATCAGAGTCACAAAAACCATAAATTTAAATTTATTATTTATAGTTTACCTGTAAATAACTCTAGGAGCATGGTTTTACATCCATGCCTAATTTTGTGTACCAGAATGATGTAAAACAATATTCATTTTGATATATTTTGTAGATATTCCTTAAATACATAATAGCAGACACAAAATTAATTTTTAATGTAATGAAAATTTTGTTTATTTTATATATACAGTATTTTAACTCAATATTAAAAAAACAATAATTAGGTAACTATAGCATTACTCAAAGTGTTTAAACATTTCTCCTTCTTCTTAGTCCGCCGTCTCCCTTAAGGTTGACGATTCAAATAGCTATAATGGTGCGTGAAACCGCACCCCATATCAGAATTTAAGGAAGCGCAAATAACCTACTACAAACTTCATTGACTTTCACTAACTTTATTAATGTAAAAATACATTTTCCAAGAATATAACATTTTAGTAAACTTCTTTTGTGTGATATTCGCCAAAACAGGGAGAAACACACAGACCCACGTTGCATTCGCTGCACATATATCTGAAATCTCGTCTCTTCTTTTTGTCGCGAATTTTGGATTGTGAGCAAACAATGCATCTTCGTACTTTGCTATTTGGTACGGTAGTCGAAAAATGCCGTGCAGTAAGGCGATGTAGATTTGATGCAGTAAACTTGGTTTGTGAACGTCTTGGTACATTATATCTGTAACAAAGGGTTTTTCGTTCATATGGAATATGCAGATTTTGATTGCAGAACATTTTAATAATTAAGAGGGTAGAAGGGATGTGTCAAAAATTGACTATATCATGTTGTTAGTGTAAATGGCTATAATTACCTACCTCTCAAGCAACTGTCGCGTAAGGCTCAATTGAAAATCGGCTAGTGCCAACTTCTCTTGATGTTGAGTTAGGAATAGTGCATGACTATTCAAAACACATAAATCAAGAATGTGGAAGAACAGTTTCTTGTACCACTTCAAGGTTTTTCTAACACATTCTGTAGAACTGAGCATCATATCGGTCCTGTCAACTGCCATATTTTGGTTGTAGTGGACTACACATTCGGGCTTTTTCACAAATTCCCCTGTTTTCCGGTTTTTCTTATCTAACTGTATCATTTGGTCATTGTGAAAAGTTGTCAGCATGTTGACTTCCCGACGATCTTTCCATCTGACTGCCAGAATGTTGTCACTGGCCATCGGCGTTGTCTCTCCCATTTTCAAATTACCTGATAAATTTGGCATATTCTTTCTATTTTCCCTAACTGTACCGCATGAGTTTGTTTTATGCTGAAATAAGTAGGTAGAAAGTGCTGGCGAGGTATACCAATTATCTGTGAAAAGAGAGTGCCCTTTATCCAAATACGGTTGCAATAGTGTTGTGACAACTGACCCCGACACTCTCAGGTCCTGATACAGCTCTATTTTTGTTTGCTTTCCTGTATATACTATAAACTCTAGAATATACCCTGTCTCACAATCGCACAAGAGAAATAGTTTGATGCCAAAACGATGGCGTTTTGTTTTTATGAATTGTTTGAAGAGCAGCCTCCCTTTGAAAAGTACTAAGCTCTCGTCAATCACCAAGTTCTTGAACGGCGAAAATGTATGAGCAAATGCGGTTTTAATTTTTTCAAAAACTCCTCGTAGTTTATGAAAAGAGTCACCTCGAATTTGTTCAGCATTATCTGCGAAATGTAACATACGCAATATCGTTTGAAAGCGATTCCTTGACATCACTTTCCCGAATATAGGAGTGTAAAGTAATTCATCTGTTGACCAATTTTCCACAAGTTTATTATATATATATATATATATATATATATATATATATATATATATATATATATATATATATTTATTTAAACGTGTCTGTTCTGAGGCATATTTATTGGTCTCGCTTATAATCATTTCCACTACTTAGTCGTTCATAAATAAAAGGAAATAATCCATTTCTTTTGAAGGCTTTTCTATGTTCTCTACACGTGCTCCAGAGTTTGAGTCATCAAAGTTATGTATTACAGGGGTAAATTGGCGCTTCCTCCACTCTATAGAAAAATTCTCATTCAAAGCATTTTTTGGCTTTTTCGCCGCTTCACTTTCGTTTTTGCTCACCTCCTCATTTATATCATTTTCTGTCTCGCTAAGACACTCGTTTTAGGGGCACAAAAAACCGTCATTCTCGTGATCTTCACTACCTGCCCCACTATCTGTCGACTCAGGCTGATACTCACTTCCACTGTCAACGTAAGGATCTTCATCGGAATCGAAACATCCCAAAATGTTATTTAGATCGGACCCGGATCACTTGATGCCATTTTACTTGCGTATCTCACGTCGTACTAGTTGTTCGTAACGGAAATAACTGCGTAGTGCGACAGAATGGCGTTCTTTCTGCTAAGCGACTGAACGGCGCTCTGCCAGGTTTCACCTGCCGTCTAGAGGTCACGCGATATTTCGGAATTTTACGGTATTTTTCGTTGATATATATGCGGCAGTGGTTCGAATGTCACTTATTTATAAACGTATTAATATGACACTGGGCCTATAAACACGATTAGACTGTCGTATAAATGAGACGGTGGGTCGGAAAGCATGCAAAAAAATAAATAAGTGTCATATATATGAGGCGGAAGCTTCGGAGACATTTCAACGGTGAACGTATATATACGGCAGTGGGGCTGAGAGACAAAGTATGTTTCGCCGTATTTATACGTCACTGGTAAAGAAAGGGTTAACAGAACTATTAAATATTAAACATAACTTTCCTACCTCGTATCATCACAAATATATAGGATGATGCTGTGAACAAATTCACAGAACATTTAACGAGTATGTCAGGAATTTTATAAATGAAACAAGGGATGATTTGTGCGCATATGCGACGATGTTCGTTTATTGTTACAATACAACACCGAACACATACCACACACCATTTGAGTTATTGTGTGGGAGAAAATCGAACATACCAGAACATTTGAATACGAGAATAGAGTGACGGTATGACGAAACATGGACCGTGATATTATACAAGACAGTGGCGACAATTGGATATGATCCACTAATCGGCTAATTTTAGTTTGTTTACATTTGCCCAAATGTTACTAAATCTCTCATTCTGAAATAGTTTTACCACTTTTAAAATTGTGTTGAATCTGCAATTTTCAAGATAAGTCCTTTTATAACAAACATTTAGCCTGTGATTGGCTTCAAAAATCGGACCACCTATTGTCGCCATTGTCTTGTATAAAGTCATTGTAAGTTTCGACTAAATTTGGACTCTGATCATAATTTCTGTGTACTATTCATGTGAATGGATATATTGAAATAAAAAAATCTTACACTAATGATATTTTCGTTTATTTAAAAATACCTGGTGTAAAGTTCAAATATAGTATCTTTTTGAGGATCTATATTGGGAAATATCCTTCGATTTATGGGATACAATTGAAACGTGTCATTTTGAATTTCAATGCTAGGTGGACCTTGAACAAAAAAAAATATTTTCCAGATGAACTTGAAGATATATAGTAAAAGTAGACAATCAAAACGGATTTTTGAATATATTTTTGTTAATTTGCCCAATCCCAAAAACAAACAATCACCAAATCCCGCTAACTACCGTCCTATCACGTGTTTACCTACACTATATAAAATTATTAAAGCCATCATAACATCAAAAATAGAAAAACATCTTCCACAGCACAATATAATTACAGAGGAACAAAAGGGTTATCGTAGGAAGAACCAACGATGCAAAGAACAAATAACTATAGATAGCTTTATCATGAAACAAATAGAAAAAGAATAAACAAACCTGGTTACTTTCTACATACACTATAGAAAATCATTCGACTCTATACCCCACACATGGCTGATTGAAACACTAAAAATTTATAAAATAGACAAGAATATAGTCTAATTCCTACTTACAACCATGAAAACATGGAGAACAATAATACATTTAATCAGCAAACAACAAAGAATAAAAACAAATGAGATATCAATGAACACAGGAATCTTCCATGGATTCCTGAGTTCCCTTTGGTTCTGCTTGTGCCTTAATCCACTTTCAAAAATTTTAAGCAGTACATCGTATGGATTCAAGATCAAACATCAACATAATACAGAACACACAATAAATCACTTACTCTATATGTATAATATCAAAATATTCGCCGTCAACAGAATACAGATGTAAGCACTTCGAAAAATAATAGAGGAATTCACAAAGGATACTGGGATGGAATTTGGAATCAACAAATGCAAAATGTTGCACATCGAAAGAGAGAAATTCAGAATGGAAGAAAATACCGAAACACTCAACTACGAAACCCTCGAGAACATAGAAACTGGAGACACATACAAATACCTGGGGTTTGATCAAAATACAACAATCAACCACAGAAGCATAAAAAACATTTTAAACAGCGGTATAAACACAGAATCAAACTGATACTAAAAACGCAACGCAACGCAAAGCAATAAACACCTTCGCCATACCAATTCTTACATACTCATTTGGAGTGATAAAATGGCCGAACACATATCTAGATAAACTCAACAGACTTACAAGAACTATGCTCACTGAACACCGGTATATGCCCTCAAACTCGTGCATTGAAAGAACGACAATAGCACGATCAGATGGGGGAAGAGGTTTAATGGGCATAAAAACCTTACACCATAACAAAACCACCATATTACATCAAGCAATAGTTAAAGCGAACAAACAATACACTCCACTTAATCTCAGTCATGAAAACATATCATACAACATACAAATGCCAACCACACAAGAAAAAATTGAGACATGGAAACAGAAAACCATACACGGCAAACATATAAAATGCATGCAGCAAGTCAGCAACCAACCATAGATAAACAACTACCTTGTAAATGGCTGCAGGCTGGAGAACTCTTCCCTTAAACTGAAGGATTTATAACAGCAATACAAGATGGAGTAATAGCAACAGAAAATTCATCATTAAAGAAAACATAGAATCAGACTTGTGTAGAAGGTGCCACCAAAGTAAAGAAACAATGGAACACATAACAGGAGGGTGCAGAATACTGGTTGGCATAGACTACATGGATCGTCACAACACAGCAGCAAAAATCGTACATCAGGAGCTGGTAATAAAATATAAGTTTATATAAACACAAACACCATACTACAAATACACCCCGCTCAACATTTTAGAAAATAAAGATTACAAAATTTACTGGAATAGAACCATACTCACAGACACAACAGTATCACACAATAGACCAGATATACCACTTGTCAATAAGAAGAATCGAAAAACATATCTAATAGGCATTGCCGTACCAAACGATACAAACGTCACACAGAAGGAACAAGAAAAAATCACGAAATACACCCCACTGGCAATAGAACTAAAAGAATTATGGCAACAAGAGCAAGTTTCAATAGTACCAATAATAATATCGGCGACAGGAATAACAACAAAAAAGTTTCAAAAATACATCACTACTTCAAATATCGAACCACATATCCATGAAAATATACAGAAAGCAATTTTACTAAAAACAGTAGCAATAGTTCGGAAATTCCTCAACCAATAAAGTCGACCAACACACCAAAAGCATGAAAATGTTTTGATATGGCTTGCAGTCCTATCACTGCCGTCATATCCGAAACTAAACGTAACCCGCTTCCTCAAGAGGGGGAGAGAGACCAGAATAATAATAATAATAATAGAGGCGGACAACGGTTTAACCGGCCAACTGGGCTCTGGTACAGCTCCATAAGCTAGCAGCCCATGAAGTGTGAAGTCATGCTCCCAAAAATATAAGGAGCAAACAATGCGGCGCAGGAGAGCGAGCTGCTCCTGTTCGGAACCGTCGTGATCCTCAGCTCGCAACGAATGACGACCCGGCAACAAATAACCAGCCAGTACCCGCTGAAAATGTTTAGCAGGACATCCGCCCTGAGGTTGTTTCGAAATCATAACTCTTATATTGGTAGAAAGGAGCTCTCTTCAAAAAGACTAAGTTTGCACAGATAGGTTAAGTAGAACTGGAATTACCGGCGTTTTTTCATGAAAAAGTTCCCGCTTCCCCCCACCTCTTATTTGAAGAGATATACTAAAATCAAATATACGCTGAATTTCTTGAAGAATACGATAATCATAGTTTAAATGCATCTTAATTAGGCAAAATTTGTAAATTATTCATTTTATAATTTTTGGTATTTAATTACGCCCTCTGGCGATGGATCTAAAACTCTAAATAATCTCCAGGTTTTTCTCGAGGTCACTTTTGTTATAAATTTTTTTTCCCGAAGATGTACTATAAACGGTTCCCGAGATATGCCCGAGAGCCATTCTTATTGGGACACCCGGTACATTTGCATAAATCTCTAAAAGTAGTTTTTTGTGAATTCAAGTTAAAATTGATAACATTTTTTGAGTAGAGTGTGTGAGATAGTTGAACATTCACTTAATCAGATAAATTTGGACTGGAGGGACTTTCTTAATAAAATATTTCCCCAGCTTATAATATATTAATTAGAGCTTAATATTACCTGGTAATGAAGTCAGAGCCCAAAGTCCTGACATAAGAAGTTGAAATACCATATTTTTGTTCGCCTTTTTATCTTACAGTCTAATTTATTTTTCAGTTGTGCATTTTTTGGTGTACTCACTTGTTGAAAATAAAACTGTAAAAAATGTCTTGTCAAAAATGTTTGTTTGACTGCTGTAATGGTACTTTTATGTTGAAATTGTTATAAAATAGGTTCCATTAAGAAACGAAATAGTTTTATTTTGGATATTATATCAATTATCTGAAACTATACTCACCACCAAACCAATATTTGTTACGAAAACTATTATTCAAGTATTTGGAAATATTTTAAAACCTCTAAATAAATTAGTAAAAAAATCGAATTATCTGATAGGTAAATTGCTAACCTTGTATTCTAGCTTTACAATACAATTAATATGTCCATAAAATAACGTGTATATCCATTATTCGCTAAATATACAACAAGATAAAAAAATTTCAATACAGGTCGATTTTTTATTTTAATTTATTAGAACAGTGTTTCTCCACAATCATCACAGAATTTGTTAATTCTGAAATAAAATTTGATTGCAGAATGCTGGAATTATCTCTCTTGAGTTTGAAGAAATATTATTCAACACCTCTGCCTCCATGCAATTTAAATGTATTTGCATTCTATCTTTTGTGATAAAATAATATTCTCACACTGGTTAGCAATAATAACATTAGCCATGACGCAGTTGATTGTCATTGTAGTGCCAAAATTTGAGTGTCAAAATTATTGCTGTCACGTTTCCATTCGAAAATATAAAAATTATCATGAATTCCTCCTATAATGCACCAATTTTTCATTTGGAGAACTATACAAATATAACAATTAATACAAAGTAGAATGTTTTTTGAAATATTGAGTAATATAATTGTGATTGAGCTCTGTAATAACAAAATAGAGGGACGGTACTGGCGACTAGTAAAATAAGAAGTGTCAAGGTGCGCTCTTGAAATAATTCGAAATTTTGTAAGAATATTAGACGCAAAATTTTTGTAAATAAACCAAAGTGTAAAGTTAATGTGTATCAATCACAGAGATTAATTAACAAAACATTTACTTAACCGTAAGTACAAAATCTTGAAAATATATCTGAAACCTGTTTAAATATCCAGAACGGTTAAAAAAAAGCAACTCATTAATAAACAATAGAACTCGATAACCAAGATAAAATCTATAAGAAGGTAAAAGCGATAGTCGGACTATCGAATAACCAGATATCAAAAAGAAGGCAGGGCCGGAGCGAGGAGAATTTAGAGGTGTGTAGTATTTGGAAAGGTCAGCTTGGAAACGTGTCAGTTGCTGAACTGAGTAAGCGCTGATAATAACGTTTGCGGGACGCTGATTCTATTACAGCACACACGGAAAAAAAGGAACCCCTCAAGAAATTAATAATGGAGAGCGATTCTACGGATGAGTGATATAAAAGAAAGATACAGGAGAAGAAGATCAAGAACCGCCCGGGAAAAATAGGAAGACAATGAGAACACCACCACCAATAAAAAACAAGAAAGAATATAAGTTAGATCAAATTCTAAAATTGATGCAGGAGATGAAAACAGAAATGAGGGAGATGAAAAACGAAACTAAAGAAATGCGGAAGGAGCAGCAAGAATTGGGGAAGAAATTCAAATAATAAAACAGCAAAACGAGACACTCAGAAAAATGTACAAAACAATGCAGAAAGAGAATGAAGATATTAAGAAAGAAATAAGAAATATCAAAACTGCTCAAGAATGGATAGAGAAAGAAAGAAGGAAAAACAACGTTGTAATTACTGGCCTAAAAATAGATATGACGGATTCAAAGGAGTTAACAAGAGCAGTTCACTATTTTCATGGAAAAGCAACTGAAAATCTAAATACAAGTTAAGACAGCACGTAAGTTAGGTGATAAAGCTTGTTTGATAGAACTAGATAATGCAGAAGATAAAGAGAAGATTATGCAGAATAAACAAAAACTAAGAAATATAAAAGATGATAGAATTTATATAAATCATGACTTAGGCAAGAAATAAAGACAAAAAGCAATACGAGGCAGAGCACAAAGTGAAAGAAATAATGGAGAAACAGTGAAGATTGGTTTTGGTAAAATAATTATTGACGGGAAAAAATGTAAATAGGACAAATTAACGGAAAAATTGGTGAATTCAAAAAAACGAATAAAATTCAAAGGAATGGAAAATAAGCACTCTGACCAGGCAACGAAAATGGCGACGCAATGGAAAGAGGAGAAGTCAAACAAGAGAGGTACAATAAATATACTGAAGCAAAAAGGGAATAAAGAAACGGTTAAGATCGGCACATGGAATATAAGGACAATGTTAAAGGTTGGTAAAATGAATGAGTTAGGTAGAGAAATGGGAAGATACAAGCTAGGGATATCAGCACTGTAGGAAATAAGATGTAAGGGTGATGGAAGGATAGATAAGAAAAGATACACACTTTATTACGTGGGGGAAAAGAACAGGGGAAAAATGACACAGCATTTATGGTGAATAAGAAGTTAAGAAACAAAGTAATGCCCTTTCAAGCAGTAAATGGAAGAATCTCAACAATTAGGATTGAAAATAAGCGAGCAAATCTAACAGTAATAAATGTTTACGCACCAACAGAGGACACAAATAGTGAAGACAAAGAAGAATTCTATGACAAACTTCAAGAGGTTTGTGAGAATATATCTAGAAATGACATGAAACTACTCATAGGAGACTTCAATGCACAAATCGAAAAAGAGGAATATAAAGAAAATGTTGCAAGCAAATAAACGATACACGACAGGACAAACGACAATGGTTCAAGACTCTGTAATTTTGGGATAAGTACCGACACTTTCATAATAAGTACCAAATTCAGACATAGAAAAGAGCATATAGTGACATGGACAAAACCAGGCTCCAATGTAGGAAATCAGATAGACCCCGCACTCATATCAAGAAAATGGCTGAAAACAGTAGAAGATACTCGTTCATTCAGAGGCGCTAATGTGGATTCGGATCATTTCTTAGTTGTGGTGAAAATAAAAATGAAGGTACTAAGGAACGTTAAAACGAAAAAACGTAAAAAACAATGGAACATAGATAATTTAAAAGAAGAACATACGGAAGAAAGATACAGACAAGTATTATAAGATGGACTAACACAAGATCCAGATGGAAATATAGAGAAAAAATGGGAGAACATAAAAAACAGTATTACCAAAACAGCCGAGGAAATACTAGGACAAAAAAGCAACAAAGATGTAAAGAATGCTACGATGAAGAATGTGAAAGCAAAAAGAAACAAAAAGATCAAGCACGAAAACAATGGCTAAATACAGGAGGAGAGACAGAACTGAAAGAATATAAGAAAAAGAAGAAAGAAGTGGACGAATGCTGTCAGAAGAAAAAAGCAGAGTGGATAAAGGAGTTAATGATGGAAATAGAAAGTGACAACCGAGATAATAAAAAACTATATGATTACATAAAAAAACAAAGTAAAAGAAGCAAAGTAACGACCAGAATCAGCAATAGAGAATGGGAAGCATATTACACGAAAAATCGAAAGGAGGATGTGTTTACAGCAAATTTTGAGGTAACAGCAGAAGAGGAGGAGGAGTACCTCCCAACATATGCACAATATGAAGAAATAATAACAAATCTCAAACAGAAGAAGGCAGCAGGACCAGATGGAATGGTTAACGAACTGATAAAGAAAGGTGGCGAAGAAGTAAAAAGAAAGATATATGAATTACGCATAAACATATGGAAAAAAGATCAAATGCCAGCAGAATGGCGTTTAGGTCTAACAATACCAATCTTCAAAAAAGGAGAGCAATCAAAATGCGATAACTACCGAGGAATAACCTTGCTTAACACAGTATAAAAAGTCGTGACATCACTTTTAAGAAAGGAAATAAACAAATAGGCAGAACAGAAACTATGGGAATACCAATATAGCTTCAGAAGTGGTAAATCAACTGTAGATGCAGTGCATGTAATGACACAGACGATAGAAAAAAGCTATGAATATGGAATCGATTTACATATATTGTTTGTAGATTTTAAGCAAGTATTCGATAGTATTAGCAGGCGTAAACTGATAGCAGACATAAGGAAAATGGTTATTCCAAATAAAAAAATTTGACTGCCAAAGATGTCAATAAACAACTCGAAAACCAGAGTACTAACAAGTGAGGGCTATAGTGAAGAAATCGATATGGTAGATGGTGTGAGACAGGGAGATGCATTATCAACGGCATCATTCAATATAGCATTCGATGAAGCGATTAAGGCGATAGAAACAGGCACAACAATAGCCCAGAACATGACACAAATAATAGGGTATGCAGACGATCTGGTACTTATAGCAAGGTATAGGAGTAATTTGGATAAAATGCTAGGTGACCTGATCGAAGAAACAAAAAGCAGAGGTCTGGAGATAAACCCAGAAAAAACTAAATATATTCTATCCAGCAAGGAAACAACAGAGAGTATAAAACAAATCACAGTACAGAACTACAACTTTAAAAAAGTAGCAAACTTCAAATACTTAGGCATTACGATAAACGAGAAGAACGACAGAAATATAGAGGTGGCAGAAAGGGTAAAAGCAGAAAACAGACCAACAATGACTTATGCCGCAGTGACAATCTCCTTGACAAATAAAAACGAAGAAACTTTAAGGAGTGCCGAAAAGAAAATATTGAGGAAATTTTTTGGACCAGTCAGAACAGAAGAAGGCGACTTCAGAACTACGATGAACCATGAAATTAGACAAAAAATGGAAGGACAGGATGTTGTAAAGTTCATAAAAGCCCAACGATTAAAATGGTACGGACATGTACTCAGAAGGGAGCCGACAACAATAGTAAGAAGAATAAATAATTGGATACCACAAGTAGCAAGGCCAAATGGAAGACCGAAGACATGATGGGAAGATCAAGTTAAGGAAGATATGAAAAAACTGGATATAAGAGATTGGAAAACAGATATAAAGGACCGGAAAAAATGGAACAAGATAACAGAAAAAGCAAAAAACAAAAAGACACGACAGGAAAAAAACAAGAAAAACGCGGAGTGACTGCCCGCAAATAAAGAAGTCTAAGAGCTCAAAAGAGCGGCCACCAGTCTGACAAGAGTGAAGTGCCCATATATATATATATATATATATATATATTATGTATTTTGTTGTTATACATAATAATTACTGGTTTTTGAGAACTATAATTTTTTTTAAGTCATACGTTGATTGAGACAAATATTTTTGATTTAAATGAAAGAGTCGTTTAAATTAATTATATGCGCTCCAGCTGATTGATTTAGAGGTACAAAAGAGCTTTCCAGCATAGACAAATCGAAAAGTTGCTCTCTATGGTTCTCAGGGTCATTAGCGGCTATGCGTCTGCATTGATAACCTTAGTAAATACTTACTTACCAAGACGCGTTGAAAGCATATATAACTATTTAAGATTGTAATGCACTCTCGATAAATAAACACATTCATTCAAAAAATATACTTTAATGAGAAAGAAAAATGAAATAAACGTTCGTATGTAATGTGCAAATAGTACTACAAAATGTCTATGAAAGTTACTTAGAATATACACAAATAATTGAAGAATGATGTAATTATGTATGGTCAATCTAAGGTTAATATAACTTTACACTCGTAGATGTAATTAAATGTTTTAACTGTCTCAATATTCTCAAACTAACGCTTTATCGTTTCAATTTATCTATGGTTTCGAAGTCAAGTTGAAATAAATATGAGTTGAGATCTATGACACAGGTGATAACAAACTTCAAAGGTTTGGTTAAGTTACTTCTTTGGCAAAATTAGGTAATTACAATACAAAACAAAGAATATTAATAAATGCCAAGATGAATGAAAAAGAAAATCATTAAAGGTAAGTTCTAGTTGTTAGTGAACTAAGAAGTCATGCGTTTATAGTTATAAACAGATCAAAACATTGAACGTATATCTCGATTTCAGGTTATCAAAATTAAAACTTACAAGTTTCTCGTATACAAATAGAAAATTGAGCTATTTGTACTTATTGTTCGGACTGTACTGTGCTCCAGAGATGACAAAATAGTGAACATAATCTCCAATTTCCATTAATAAAAAGAATTAGAGAACTTATTGATGAGGCACCAAATAATCTCAAATTTCTGCTATGAGAATTAAACTTCCAGGTAAGTACAATTTATTTTAGCATTTACTAAGTTTCTTCGAGTCTTCTTCCTTTATTTTATCTGACATCAACTTTCTGTCAGAGTTGTTTGAATTACAATTTTCTAGTAGCTTTGTTTTTTAGAAACAAATGAACGTCAGATAAAATTCTTGCGAGGCTTACGCTACAAACGCCAAAGAGAGACTAAACCTGACAATTATGTCAAATTTGGGCTTAAATTAGTTATTTTCACCTCAAATATTTTCCATAAAATATATGAAATTTACTAAAATTGTCTAAAACATAATTATATACACTGGAAAACATTGTCTAGAAACAAATTAAACTATTAAATCTAATCATTTCTCTTGAAATTGTGTTTTATTACATTTATAGTCTGTTTAACGTTGTTCGTATGAGCATGTCTTTATTCTTAACTTGTGTCTTGGTCTGGCACTTTCAACACTCCAATCTAGCGACAGATTACTTACCACACTTCCTAATATCTATTAAACTAACTAAAAACGAATGGCCTTATCTAAGATAAGAATACTGAGACAATTTAAATGTTTTTTAAATTCCATCTGAAATGCTTAATATTCACCTCTCACAATTAATATGGGGCACCATGAGCTGTCCCATGTTATGAGATTGTTAGTTTGATGTCCCTAGTAAATTTTTCCATAGTGAATAGTTACCTAGAATTGTTAGTTTGAAAATTTCATGCAAAGTTTGCTATTTATGTCACATGTTGTGTTACATAAACAATATTAGAGTGTAGTTTAAAGTAGCCCTAGATATTCTACAAATTCTTATACTTGTAACTGGGTATTGAACTTAAGTTCTCATGTCATAGTGATGATTCAACTATCTTTTAAAAGTACAGGGTGATCGTTATATCGTTTACCTTCTTTTTACTACATTTAAAATTAACATCTCAAATTCTTGTGCAGTTGAGTGTTTGTAATTTACCTATGGGTATTATAGTTAAAAAAAATTAACATCTATTTCATTATGAACACATATGGAGTAATTATATACATCATTGATGCCCTCCGAAGTGGATTTGACATCTAGGTTATTTTTATTTCAGTAAAACATAATATTGCATATTGAATTTTATTCAATCTTGTTGTAGGATAATATATATATATATATATATATATATATTAATACAGTTCCTCTATTTAAAATGTAAAAGAAACATTGAAATAAGGAAAACTATTTTTATTATAATCAATAATTTTGAAAGATTCGGTATAAAAATCAAATGTGACATTTTAATTTTCGGATGACGTTTATGTAGAATATATTTAATGATAGACAGAATTATATTATATTTTGGAGAATATATTTGAAATTTTAAAATACAGATGTCTCTGTTATCAGAATTACAATGATAATAAAAGAATTCAAATCTCTCTTTGTTATAGGGAAACATAAATTAGTATTTTTTTTAAAAAAAGGAATTTTTCGTAACCAAAGGAAAGGAGATTTATTTATTTGAAGAAAGTTTAGTAAGTTGTGTTTGAAATCCCGAAGAGGCAACATCGTCATTAGAGTTGTCTCAATTTTTGGTAGATAGTAGAAGTTGTATATTTCTACAACCAGATTCAAAAGCCATTTCATTATAAAGCCAGTGCGTGCATAATTCGAATAAGAATTGCATCGTGTGTAGTGAATGTGTTCCAGATTTCTAAATAAAATTTAGAAAGTTTCCTGAATTCTAAGATCCATTAGAATTGTACGAGTTGTCCAGTTATTAGTTGGTGAGTCCGATCCAGTTTCTTTACAATAATTTCTCGAGAAATAATAAGGCCTATTTTTAAATTAAATTTGACATATATGCATATATCAGATTTTTGATTGCAAAAAAAATTAATGAATCATATAAGAAAATTCACATAAGAGAAGGAAAGTTTTGAACTAGAAAAATTTGAGTGAAGCTTGTTTTTGACATTTATCGATATCAAGATTTAGATCGACAATTGGAACTTTTATTAAACGTTTTTCATTAGGTTACTTCGTAGCATATAGGTTGTAGTAATTTTAAGTTTCGTAGAAATTACGACTGTTGTTTCGTTGTGATAATTTTGGGAATATTAATTTGTTAATTTGTATTTGAATCTAGTAGTATAATATGGAATTTTGCATTCCTACTCACTATAGTCTTTTTATAACATTATTTCAGAAAATTAAACATTTTTTATTAAATAAAACTGTCGATCAAATCAGTGACAGTTGGTAATTTTCAGTGACAGAAATATTGGAAACGTCATCAGAGATTTAAAGTGCCTTTTATAATATTAAACATACAGTTACTATAGGTTCTGACCAATAGTGAAACAGATAATTTGGAGATACGTAAAAAATTTAAATAAATTTTGAATAATTATTTTTTAACAGTTTGATCCCACCCTGAGAGAAGAGTAATAGGTCGATTACACATATAAATTCATTTTTAGAAATACTAAATTAATATTTATTAGAGCCGGGCATATTTTTGACAACTACTGTCAAAGTAGAAATTTCTTACATAAAGTTATTAAGTTGTATGTACAAGAATTTATAGGAAGGTTTACATTAAAATTCATCATAGAGAATTGGAAATATTATAATCAAATCAAACTCGTGGGGATAGAAGCCAAAAAAACTTTACAGGTTAGAGATAAAGTGAATCAAATAGTACATTACCTAAGCTTTCGAAGAGCATTGTCTTCATTTTCAAAGGCTATAATAAACCAGAAAGAAAAAATCGGTTAACTTAATAAAGAAAATAATTTTTGAAATCATTACGACTTACTTGTAGTGTTGATTTAAAATTAAACTCACATTTCACAAATTGCAGGAAAACCTTCATCCACTAAAGACTAAAATGTCGACTAAATATAATTTCTCTCCTACATATAGTAATGAGAGCCAGGATTTTTTTTTGTTTTTTAAAACCAAAAGACGTACAACAAGAAACGAACTGATTTTGTGGAATATATATTTCAACATGAAATCGACTGCTGTCGAAAGGTAGAGATACGGGGGACAATTGCAAGGTTGAAGTAAAAACATTTAATAAAAATCTAAATTTCTCAGCAATACTGTTGTGTTTTTTTGGTTGCTTTGGTGAAAACTTCAAAGAAAAACAATAATAGATTAATGTCCACACCTAGGATCACGTAAAGATTGAAAAATTACACCTTTAAATTTAACCATACTAATGTCTGACAGCTGCCACCTGTCTTTTGCAAAATGTAAAAAATTGGGATGATGAAATAAGTCAACAGTCAGTGAACACACAAACCTCTCACATTCGGTATTCCCAAACTGTCAACCCATTCCAGCATTACTATTATTAAATAAAAAAGCCAAACAAAACCCATCCGCAAATACTAACGATCTCCACTTTCGTCTGATGTTAATTTCCATGAAAATCAATATTAATAATTTAAAATTCTCATAACAATAATAATGTCAGTTAGGAAAAGTGATGTAAGATCTATAACTTTTAACACATGGAAAGGACCTAACCTCTCACGTTAAGGCCCGACTGTTTGGAAATCATTTGCATTCGCAACTGAGCTGTGATAGCCATAATGTATACAAAAATTATTTTGTTTTTAAATGAAATATTAAATAATGTTTGTATTGTCAACGCTCGACTGACCATTAACTCAAAACACTAATTTGGGAATCAATCTCCTCGCTACCGGAGTGGACATTATTAAAGTGCAACAAATATGTATAAATCTTACTGACTCAATGTCAGACCTTCTATTCATTGGTTCCTCAATGTTATTAATATGATACATTTCTGAAAACTTTCTTTTGTTATAGTTTCTTTCTACATCAAGAATCTTCACTTTATCAAAATCTATATGGTGGAACTCATCTATAACATGTTCTGATAATGCACATTTCCGCTTTTTTAACCTAGCATCGCTTTTATGTTGAATACAACGTTATTTCAAATTCTGAGATGTCATTCCTACATACTTTTTGTTACAATTTTTACAAGAGATACTATATATTACGTTAGTTTTCATCATGGAATCCTCCGGTTGTTTTAACTTAGTAAAAAGAGACTGTAGAGGTTTGGCTGTTCTTTGAGCAATTTTGACATTGGTCCCCTTGAATTCTTTGATGATTTTTTCTGACAGATCTTTAATATAAGGAAATGAACCAAAAGTAACCTGCTGTGAATTATTGAAATTAGCATCCTGTTCATTTTCATTACTATTCATATGACCGACCGTATGCTCGCCAGGAGTGTTGTAAATCAACCTCTTGAGAAGTTTGATAGGATAACTATTTTTTTGAAGCGTATCAATCAATATTTTAAGGTTTTTATTAAGTAATGTTGGATGTGATATTTTTTTAATTCTGTTCTTCATCCCTAACACTAAATTAACCTTCATTTTGTAGGGGTGATTGGACTTAAAGTTGAGGTATCTACCCGAACTGGTAGGTTTCACGTACCAGTCAAGTATCACTATGCCTCCATTGGTCCTTATTAACTTTGTGTCCAAAAATGGTACACAGCTGTTAATTTCAACTGTGAATTGGATGTATTGATTGTAACCATCAAAAATGTTAAGAATGGTTTCGATACCATCTTCAGGAACAGCTGTGATGATATCATCTACATATTTTTTAAAAAAGGGATATCAAAAGGTAAATTACCAACAATTTCAGCGATCAAATCGTCCATGACATATTGCGCAAAAATGGGTGATACAGAACTACCCATTGGTGTACCAAAAACTTGTTTATAATATTCATCATTAAAAACAAAAACAGAAGTGTTATACACAAAGTCTACTAATTCCAAAAATTGGTCAATATTTAATCTACAAGAATCCTGAATGGAGTTCCAATGTTTGGTAATACTATTTTTTACTAAATTGATCGGTATATTAGTGAAAAGTGACACAACAACTAAACTAATGATTACATAATTGGTAGGTAACTGATAATTTTGAATAAACGTTGCAAATTCAAAAGAGTTTTTGACAAAAAACCTGTAATCACTATTATAAGATATTGTAAGTTTATCAGTTATGAATTGTGCAATTTTCTCATTAGGTGATACTATAGATGAGATAATTGGGCGTAAACTTGATGTTTCTTTGTGAATCTTTGGTAATCCATAAAACTTTGGAATAACTGAAGAGCTCATTTTTAATCGTTTTCTATCTTCGTCATCGAAAAATTCCGAAAATTTCCTACCAATGTTTGCGATTTTTGTAATATTGTTGAATTAGGATTGTTATTAATTTTTTTATAGTAAGTATCATTGTTTAACAGTGTATTCGCAAGTTCAACATACTGATCTTTGTATAAAATTACTGTAACATTGCCTTTATCAGCTTTAGTGACAATCAATTCTGGATGATTTTTCAGAAATCTTCGACACTTTTCGTACAACGAATTTAAATATGACGTGTTCTTTTTGTTCTGATGTAAGAAATTAGTTATGTTATTAGTTATTTTTGCCCTGATTATGTCTTTTCGTAAATTATCATTAATTCCATTTAAAAGATTCTCAACGTCTGCTAAAATGTTCTTAATTTCTATTTGAGTAATATCAGGAGGTATACCAAATTTATGACCCAATGAAAGAAAAGGAAATTTTCGGAATTTGTCGATGACGAAGGTAGAAAACGATTAAAAATGAGCTCTTCAGTTATTCCAAAGTTTTATGGATTACCAAAGATTCACAAAGAAACATTAAGTTTACGCCCAATTATCTCATCTATAGAATCACCTAATGAGAAAATTGCACAATTCATAACTGATAAACTTACAATATCTTATAATGGTGATAACAGGTTTTTTGTCAAAGACTCTTTTGAATTTGCAACGTTTATTCAAAATTATCAGTTACCTACCAATTATGTAATCATTAGTTTAGATGTTGTGTCACTTTTCACTAATATACCGATCAATTTAGTAAAAAATAGTATTACCAAACACTGGAACTCCATTCAGGATTCTTGTAGATTAAATATTGACCAATTTTTGGAATTAGTAGACTTTGTGTATAACACTTCTGTTTTTGTTTTTAATGATGAATATTATAAACAAGTTTTTGGTACACCAATGGGTAGTTCTGTATCACCCATTTTTGCGCAATATGTCATGGACGATTTGATCGCTGAGATTGTTGGGAATTTACCTTTTGATATCCCTTTTTTAAAAAAATATTTAGATGATATCATCACAGCTGTTCCTGAAGATGGTATCGAAATCATTCTTAACATTTTTGATGGTTACAATCAATACATCCAATTCACAGTTAAAATTAACAGCTGTGTACCATTTTTGGACACAAAGTTAATAAGGACCAATGAAGGCATAGTGATACTTGACTGGTATGTGAAACCTACCAGTTCGGGTAGATACCTCAACTTTAAGTCCAATCACCCCTACAAAATGAAGGTTAATTTAGTGTTAGGGATGAAGAACAGAATTAAAAAAATATCACATCCAACATTACTTAATAAAAACCTTAAAATATTGATTGATACGCTTCAAAAAAATAGTTATCCTATCAAACTTCTCAAGAGGTTGATTTACAACACTCCTGGCGAGCATACGGTCGGTCATATTAATAGTAATGAAAATGAACAGGATGCTAATTTCAATAATTCACAGCAGGTTACTTTTGGTTCATTTCCTTATATTAAAGATCTGTCAGAAAAAATCATCAAATAATTCAAGGGGACCAATGTCAAAATTGCTCAAAGAACAGCCAAACCTCTACAGTCTCTTTTTACTAAGTTAAAACAACCGGAGGATTCCATGATGAAAGCTAACGTAATATATAGTATTGTAACAAAAAGTATGTAGGAATGACATCTCAGAATTTGAAATCACGTTGTGCTCAACATAAAAGCGATGCTAGGTTGAAAAAGCGGAAATGTGCATTATCAGAACATGTTATAGATGAGTTCCACCATATAGATTTTGATAAAGTGAAGATTCTTGATGTAGAAAGAAACTATAACAAAAGAAAGTTTTTAGAAATGTATCATATTAATAACATTGAGGAACCAATGAATAGAAGGTCTGACATTGAGTCACTTAGTAAGATTTATTCATATTTGTTGCACTTTAATAATGTCCACTCCGGTAGCGAGGAGATTGATTCCCAAATTAGTGTTTTGAGTTATTGGTTGGCTGAGGTGACAGGTCAGTCGAGCGTTGACCATACAAACATTATTTAATATTTCATTTAAAAACAAAAGAATTTTTGTATACATTATGGCTATCACAGCTCAGTCGCGAATGCAAATGATTTCCAAACAGTCGGGCCTTAACGTGAGAGGTTAGGTCCTTTCCATGTGTTAAAAGTTATAGATCTTACATCACTTTTCCTAACTGACATTATTATTGTTATGATAATTTTAAATTATTAATATTGATTTTCATGGAAATTAACATCAGACGAAAGTGGAGATCGTTAGTATTTGCGTGTGGGTTTTGTTTGGCTTTTTTATTTAATAATAGTAATGCTGGAATGGGTTGACAGTTTGGGAATACCGAATGTGAGAGGTTTGTGTGTTCACTGACTGTTGACTTATTTCGTCATCCCAATTTTTTACATTTTGCAAAAGACAGGTGGCAGCTGTCAGACAATAGTATGGTTAAATTTAAAGGTGTAATTTTTCAATCATGACGTGATCCTAGGTGTGGACATTAATCTATTATTGTTTTTCTTTGAAGTTTTCACCAAAGCAACCAAAAAAACAAAACAGTATTGCTGAGAAATTTAGATTTTTATTAAATGTTTTTACTTCAACCTTGCAATTGCTTCCCGTATCTCTACCTTTCGACAGCAGTCGATTTCATGTTGAAATATATATTCAACAAAATCAGTTCGTTTCTCGTTGTACGTCTTTTGGTTTTAAAAAACAAAAAAAAATCCTGGCTCTCATTACTATATGTAGGAGAGAAATTATATTTAGTCGACATTTTAGTCTTTAGTGGATGAAGGTTTTCCTGCAATTTGTGAAATGTGAGTTTAATTTTAAATCAACACTACAAGTAAGTCGTAATGATTTCAAAAATTATTTTCTTTATTAAGTTAACCGATTTTTTCTTTCTGGTTTATTATAGCCTTTGAAAATGAAGACAATGCTCTTCTAAAGCTTAGGTAATGTACTATTTGATTCACTTTATCTCTAACCTGTAAAGTTTTTTTGGCTGCTATCCCCACGAGTTTGAGGGTTTTTTAACAAATACCACTCTTTGAAGTTTTATTATATATATATATATATATATATATATATATATATATATATATATATATATATATCTATATATAAATTATCTTTTGTTCATATTCTTTTAAAAATGTATATTTAAAATATTTGATCGAGGAGAAAGTGTAGTCCGCAACTCGGTTAGAATAAAAATCCGAGAAGCTCGTGGTTCCTCACTCTCGCCTTCGGCTTCCACTTGCATCGAATTTTCATTCTAACCTTGTTACAGAATATACCGTAATCCGAGGTGAAAAGAAACTCCAATGTAAATAGAAACAAAAACGAGAAACGTAAAAATCTTCTTTCTGAACAACTTAATTTTAAATTTAGCCGGTTGCCGCCCGGCCAACATCTTGTACTAATACCCAGTAACGTAATATTAGACACTACGACAATCTGTGAGTTGACCTTTTTATTAGTCAGGAGGTGGTTAGGGTTCAAGTACCCTAATGGTTGCCGCTCAGTCATTAATTAGGCTTATTGTGCACCCCCATTCGCAGATATTAAGCAGAGTCCCATCCTAATTTCTTGGCGAACAGTGAGATTCGTCGGACTATACTTGTATCTAGGAAGATATCTAAACAGGAGGTTCTCCTTCTGCACAAAGCAGGCCTATCGAAGATAACGTACTTTGCGGTTTCTTCTACCTCCATCTACCCCATCCTGCAATGGGGGTTTGTTACGTCAATTCACATCTTCGCCAGTTAGAAATCCTACCACTTTCCGCAGTCCCACTTATATTACATTATTCTCTACGGAAACTGAAACGTCTCCTGAGGTAGCCAGTATTCCATAAGTTTCGAACAACGTATGCCCTAGCCGTAATCAAAGGTGGTATTATGTAATAGTCAACAACCTTCCTGCAGGCTTCACAACAAATCACATTGTACATCATGTTAATGAAAAGCTGGGTTTTATAGAGTTCATTCGTTGCTTTCCCTTAATCAGTGAAAGCAATGAATCAAAAACATCAATATTTGAAATTGGTTTTTTAACAAAGATTTCTGCTAGAAAATTGTTTAACAATGATGTATGGCCACCTGGAGTTTCATTAAAATGGTCTGTTGAATCTTCATTGACCCAAGGAGCCTCGTATTCTTCGGCGATTGATTCTCTTCAGCCTGTGAAAGTTAATCAAGTAAGTAAAAGTTCTGACCTTACTCGTCCCGTAGTAGTAGCCATCACATCTGACAAACATGCTATAGCCGTATGTAAATCAAACAGCTTTTCGTGTGATAAATCATTTCAGTTTACAAAAGATTCACACAATGACACTAACTTTTCGCTGGACCCGATGACTTCACCTACGGTCAGATTAACACAGGAGTCATCTACTGGAGATAATCGTTATATTATGTCTATATTAAGAGAACCGGTTATTTTATTATCTCTCAAGTTATTCCGCGCCTATCTACATGGCCAACCCTCGTCTGTATGTTTTGAAGGTTATTCTTTCACAAGTGTATAGGCGTTTTTAGCATCCGTGGGTCTGCCCGTTGATTTCATAGCTTTAAGGGCAATTTATTATAACTTTCATGACTTTTATGTCACAAGCTCAGTTGAAGTGGATGAAGATCTATCCACCTACAGAACTTACATCACCTCGGAACGGAGAATTCACCAACAAAAAATTAGAGAGTGTAATAGCCGTTACTTTACTGCCGATTACTGTAAGAAATTTTTTTAGTTAATAGAGAGGAACTAGAATCTTCACTTAGTTTTAAGGACAGCAAATTAAGAATGGTTCTCATTAATATTCAGTCAATACGCAATAAAACGGACGAGTTATATTTGTTTTTGGAGGAATTAAGGTTCTCGCAGATAGTTGCTATTACTGAAAACTGACTACAAACAAATGAATCTGTTTTTATTGAAAAATGTCGAGTTATTAGCAGATATGACAGGGGTAATTCAGCTCACGGTGGAACCCTAATTTTATGTTCTGGCGAGGACTTCTCCTGGCTGTATTAATAGTAGTTTGTACAAAAAGTGCGCAAAGCGTTACTTTTCCCACGAGCGCAGAAGTTTGTGCCAATCCGCAAATCCAGCGAGTGAGAAAAGTGCTTTGCGTACACAATATTTTTTCTACAACTACGTTTATTAATTAAAGAAAAAAGTAACTTATATATGTATTTTATTTAACTTAAACAGAACGGTTCATAGTTCCTAAAATAATGGGTAATAAATGAATTTGTTTATAATCTAAAATCAATAAACTGAAATACATAATTTAAAAAATAGTTTACTTACAGAATTTTTAGTTTAAATTTAAAATTTGAACACCCAGAAATCCACTATAAAGTATTGTCAAAAAAATTTGACATTGACATTTCCGTGGGCAAAGTGACATTTCCGTGCGGAAAAGTACCATAACGTGTACTTTTCCCACCACACTCTACATTATTACTTTTCTAACGGATATCAAACTAATTAAGAAAATGCTTGCTTTCACATAAAAATTTGTGTAGAAAAGCGTGTTTTGCATAGTAGTTGTAGAAAAAATATGATTTTCTACAAGTAGAAAATACTTTTGAATTTTCCATAATTTACAACAAAAATATCGATTTATACATAATTTATATTTACAGACCACCTCAATCAAATGTTCATTCTTTTTTGAGAACCTTCTAAATTTACTTGACGCTCTGCCTGTTAAGAGCAAGAAAGTTTGATGCGGTGATTTTAATGTTGACTTTACTAATGATTGTGCCACTCGAAGGTCTTTGGTAAATATTTTTTGAGTCATTTCATCTAAATACGTACGTGGATTCACCAACTCGAATTACTAAAACAACTTCTTCAATTTTAGATTACATAGATTCCGACTTTCTACCCATGATGTGTAAATTTATAGTGCCTTTAGTATATCTGAGCAATTATTAAACCGTAGAAACATAAGATTTAGATACACACAAAATTGGGACAAAACGTTAATAGAATTTGTTACATCCAGTCTTGTTCCTTATCTCTTAGTCTTAAATAAGTTTCATCTATTCCTCGGTAATTTGTTTTTCCTTCGTAATTGTTTTGTATGATAGTGATTTTTTCTTGATCTGTTACATCTATTAACTTTGTGATACAACGTTTCAATTGAATTGAGTATTATCTGACAAATTTTTCTAATATTGTCGAAAATGGTTCAAACGTGATATTAAATACTCGGTGAAATAAATTCTTTAATAAAATTAATAATGTCTGGTTCCAGGTTATTTTTTCATATTTGCACAATATTCTAACTTTAGATTTAGCTGTAGCATGTAGAACGGAACTAATTATAATTTGATTTTGTCCAATATTAACAGCACATTTTGCGATAGAGATACCTATTACCGGATTTTCTTCAGTAATAGAATGAATTATAAGAAACTCGTTTTCGTCTACGTTCATTCTTTCGTCGATGGGTTCATTTTGACGGTTAAGTGTTATCTGCTGTAATGCAGAGTCAGGATTGTTGTCACTGAGTTCGTTCTCGTCAAATTTTCATTGTCTAGGTCAGTGTCGGGATTTACTATCAAGGATATAGTTTCTAGGTCAGGGTTTTCGTCTTGAGTTACTTCTATAATCGGAATTTTTAGTTGATTTTCAATTGTAAATGGTGAATTAATACTTCGTAGTGATTGATACGGAATTGCTTCATTGGCTAAAATTTGTAAGGCGGCTCAAAATTTCGTCAACATCTTTCCAAAAATTTTGTTCATTAAGAATTTCATTTGTTTCTTTAGTATTTATTCCTATTCTAAATAATGCATCCGCATTAGTATTAAGGCTTCCACGTTTATATACAATTGTATAATCAAATTCATCTAATTTAGTTCGCCATCTAATGAGTTTAGAGACAAAAGCCATTGAAGTGGTTTGTGGTCACAAGCAATGGTAAAGTTTTTGCCATATAAATAACGTCGGAAATATTTGGTGCCCCACTCAATGGCAAAAAGTTCGTTTTCTGTGGTATCATAATTGCGTTCGGAATCGTTAAGGGTTCGTGATGCGTAAGCACTGGGAAAGTGTTACAATACTGGCGTCTGTGGTAAAACTGAAAGGTTTCGTAAAGTCGGAATACTGCAGAATTTGGTCATTGGTCAGAATGTTTTTGCATGTTTCGAAGCATGATAAGAATTCGTCATTGTGTTCGATTGTCGCGTCCTTTTTTAAGTATTTTGTCAGTGGTTTCGTCAAGTGGGCAAAGTTTTTTATAAAACGTCTATAATATCCCATCTGTCCCCAAAATCCTTTGATTTGTTTAGAAGTTTTGGGTATAGGGAAATTTTTTATGGCTTTTATTTTATCTGGGTTGCACTTCACTCCAGAAGGGGTGACTACATGTCCGAGACAAGCGACTTCTTCTATCAGGAATTCCAATTTATCTAATTGAATCTTGAAATTAGATTCCCTAAGCCGATCAAATACACATTTTAGTTCCTCTATATGATCCTGAAACGATTTGGAAAAAACGATTATATCGTCAAGGTATACAAGGCATTTTTCATTTTGTACGCCTCGTAGTATATTGTCTATTGGCCGCTGGAAGGTAGCTGAGGCATTTTTCAAACCGAATGGCATCCGGAGAAACTCACAGTGTCGGATTCGGTGCTGAAAGCAGTTTTCTCTTTCTAACTGATGAAAACCTGAAGCTAGATCCAAAGATGTAAAATATTGGCATCTACCTAACTTGTGTAATAAGTCCGTTATACTTGGAAGTGGGTATTTGTCATTAATGGTTTTTTCGTTAAGACGTTTATAGTCTATTACTACACGAAATTTGGCTTTCCCGTTTTTTATGTACTTTCCAAATTGGCGCATTTCTACCACTTAAGCTTGGTCGGATAATTTTATGTTCAAGAAATTTCTGAATTTGTTTGTCTACTTCCTTTTTGTACACAAAAGGATATCGATACCCAAACAGCACTGTACGTATTAAATACGTACATTATGATTTCTAAACGGTACGTACACGTGCTTGCTACTTTTGTTTTGTCTATACCCAGGATTAATTGGTAAGCTATTGTCTAATTTCTATAACATCAACTTTTAATTTTATTTAGTAGGTATCTAGTATTTATTTAATTTATATTCTTCAAAGTAACAGTTAAACTTGTATAAAGCAATATTAGGTACTTTTCATAGTAGTTTTATTATAGTTTGTAGGGTTGGGACCTTTTGTGAGCAGTATTTTTTCACAACCTGTTTATTTGCAGTTTATTAACATAAGTATACCCAGCTATCATTTATTATTACAATAATCTACTAGTAAAGACGTCTTATAAAGGTAGTAAACAAAAAAGCAACACTATATTCATTTTGGATTAGATAAATGTTTGCAAAAGGTACTTTCACAATATCCTAAATTAAGAGACGATAGTGTTATTGAAATTTTAATTAAAATTGATGGACTTCCACTAACAAAAAGCTCTACAAGTCAGTTCTATCCAGTTTTATGAAGTATATATCAAAACCGGGGATTTGTTGAGATTGTGGGTGTATATTATGGCTGTGCTAAACCCAATGAACCTAAATTGTTTTTGTCACATTTTGTTGAAGATGCCACTTATATTATAAATAATCGGATTCAGAGCAAAGACTCCAAAACAACACCATACAAGTACTTACTTCAAGTCTAGAAAGCATTCCAGGTGTAGATATGGTCAAATCTTTTCGTCTTGATTATATGCATCTTGGTTGTTTAGGGGTTGTAAAAAAGTTACTAGTATGTTTGTGGTTAACTTCAGCCTTCTGCAGAAATTCCATATAGTAAAATAGAAACATTTTCAAAATGTTTAATTGAACAGTCTCGTAACATTCCAACAGAATTTAATCCAAAACCCCGTAGTGTCAGTGAAAGTAAAAGGTGGGAAGCAACATAATTCAGGCAATTTCTGCTCTATACAGGCCCAGTTGTTTTAGTTAATATGTTATCGAAGGAAAAATATGAATGAACATGTCATTGTTTTATACTATGCAATAACTATATTATTGTACCCACAGTTTTTAAAATACAATTATTATGCTAAAAAACTCTAAACATATTTTGTATAGAAGTTGCTTAGAAAACAAGACAACCCTCTACAACAATGATTAATAGAAAAACAGAACTAGATAATGCTAAACAAAGTGAACATTTATATTCTCAAAATTTTCCGATACTCCACAAACCTCACTACAACGGAGCTGTGCTAAAAAATCATCAGTAACAGATCAATTTAAACAAGTGAATTTCAAGAACTTTGATTTAAAGCCTTAAGAACCTGATAATTGTTGTTGTTTATCCGGTTGAGAAATAATAGCAATCAGTAATTTTATAGTAGAAGATAATGGGCAAATCTTAATTTTAGGATAGAATATAGAGAAAAAGAAATTTTATACCTTAGGCCATGCGAGTCATCAATATTAAATATAGTTTTAGTTGGAAAAATGACTAGTGAATTAAAAGCTAGGAAAATATAAAAAATTTCATTTAAATGTGTAAAACTAACATTCACTAACAAATTTGTTTATCTTCCGTTGTTACGTAGTATTTGAGATAACTTGTTTGTATTTATTATACATGATCTAACAATATATTAGAAATAGCTGTGTGCTGAATATATCGGACATCTTGCTTTGAGAGATGTTCAATATATTTACCCATTTTTTAGTGATAGACTTTTTGAAACAAGTTTTTAAGTCGCTGTAAATATATTGAAAATTAACTACTCTATTAAAAAAATCATATATTTTTTTTGGATTCAACTTTTCAGAAAAAATGGAAAATATTAATATTCGTGAGTTTTCTGAAAAGACTTGGATAAAAATGCAGTTTATCAATGACGCGTCGGTAGCACTGATGCCCATCCACAAGATAGATTAATGTAGACAATTGTTTGTGGCCACCAGAGAAATTTATCGCTGCTATAAGGTCACATCAATTAAATTCGTGTTGGCCTTCACATAAGGTTAAGTTGTTTAGGGATGGGACTTACGGTAATATCTACAAATTCTGTATAAATTGCAAACTAAATATTAATATATTAATTTCTAGATTTATATCAAACAGCTCGTCTTAAGTGCAGAAAGGCAGAGGTGGATATCTCAATACCATATATGTGAACGAATCACATCCAAAAATAAGGGAATTTAAAAAGAGGTTCCGTTCTTCTTCAAAGTCCGACAGTGAGGTTAAAGAACTTGTAAGGCAAAAGAAGGGGCCTAGACTGCTATCAACACTAAAAGCAACTCGCACAACCATAATAGGTAATTGGTATCATAAAAATAATGATTTGGACCTTCCCCAGAATTATTTCTTTGTTTTGTGAGTTTTTTAAATAAAACTATTATTTAATGTCCACCATTGTAAAATAGTACCTTCGTGTAAAAAATTGTAGACCATAGAATAAAAGTAGTTTTCTTTAAAAATTGTGGGACTCGATCACTGTGTTAATTTTTTAGATACTGCACAGCCTGAAATGAGCCACGTGGAACAAAGCCGAGGGGCAGTTTTGGGTACTAAAGAATGTGAGCCTTCAGCTAGGTCCAGGTGTCAAATTTACTTGTTTTTTTTTTGTTGAAACTTATAAATTTGTAATTTGAAGTTATTGGAAAAGAGACTCAAGGTTCAACAATAAACCACGGACATGGGATATTTGCGATTTTTAATTCTAAAATTAAACATAAAAAACCTTTTTAAGTGTGAAAAAAGCGTATTAACCCTCTGAGGAGTTGGGTGTGAGTTTAAAGGAGTCTTGGCGGCTTGCCTAAATTTCTCTGGTGCTTAATTTTGATTTCTAAATAAATATTGAAATATCCACTCCTTCTTCGACTTGAAACTAGTCGATGGCGAGCACAGATTGTTCTACAGGGCCATCTGACATCTAAACGAGCACAGTAGGTAGGTATTGTGAATAGGAGTAGTCTCAATATAAATAAATAATAAATACCTGCTTTTTCTAATGTGTACTTTAATTTATAAGACCATACAGCTGAACCCACAATTAAGTGATAAGGAACTTTATTCGAGCAACGTTATTAACATTGTGACAGGGAAACTCAGATTACCTTCAAAATTTTAATAACAAAGCTCTTGAAACTAAATTGTGAGCTTTCAGCTCTGTAGTCTGTTTACAAAATACGTACTATCGGTACATACCATGTACGTATCAAGTACGTACAAACGATACGTACCAAGTACGTACAAATGGTACGTATCAAGCACGTACAAAATGGTACGTACTAAGTACGTACAAAATGATACGTAGCAAGTACGTACAAATGGTACATACCAAGTACGTACAAGCAGTACGTATTTGGTACGTACATTTTATTGGAAAATTTAATACGTTACGTACATAAAAGTACGTACATAATACGTACCTTTCGTCTCATGAGTACGTATTAAATACGTATTATGTACGCACTCGTGCTGTTTGGGTAGGTTTCATCGTAAGCAGGAATCTCGACAGGGGTTCGTATTTCATGTTTAATTTTGTTCGTAAAAGTAAATGATGCGTTTTCATTATAAAATATGTCAAAATATTTGGCACAAAGTTTAAGTATTTTGGATTTTCCTCATCATTTAGGTGATCTGTTCTAATATTATTTAAATCTAAAGTTTGTGTAGAATTCTCTTCTAGATTATTCAATTCGAGATTCTTAAAACCACTGTTATCAAATTTTTCTACAGGAAGTGGTTCTGAAAAACTCAATTTTATTGGATTCGTTGTGATATTTAAAATGGTAGTAATTTGTTCTCCGTTTCTTGCAATTGTTAGCTACTCTGGTATTTCACAACCGTGTTATTTTTTGTTTGGAATGATGATTTCACCCTTTTTTATACTTGTTTATACAACCTTTTCAGTTGTAGGTTCCATAGTAATAGAGTTTGCGTTTTTCTGAGTTTTATGAAAATTTAATTTAATTTTACTAGAAAAGTCTATGTTGGCTTTCAATAATTTCAAGTTATCTAAGCCAATAAGTTCTTGGAATACACTATGGAATTTTAAAAAAATTGAAAATTTTTGAATAATGTATTAGATTCTTGAAAAACTGATTTCACTATAAATGGGTCATGAGTTACGTTATCTGAAAAATATTGAAATGCAATTTCGGGATCTATGAAAAATTTTGATGATCCAGAATCTATTAAAAGTTTGATATTCGCCAAACGTCAAGTGATGCATCCAAGTATAATTAAAATATCTGATTTACTTAAACAATTAAAGAATTTGGAAAAAATATTTACTTAAAACGAATTGCCCTTAGAAATTGAATTCGATAAAAAAATTTTCTATGAGAAATTGATTAAAATTAAGTGCTACTCATAGAATAATTAAATTAAATATATTTTAAATATTCCTATAGCATATCCCAACATTTTTATTATTATCATTTATTTTCGGCTCCTATACTGGAAGGGGATCAGTTTAAGGTGATAATACATCAGAATAAATTTTTAATTACGAGTGGTGTCAACTTCGCATATTTAAGCAAACCAAGCAAAGAGATTCTCCCTCAGCAATATGTCTGCTCGAGAATAGACTTGCAGGAAATTCAAGCAGAAAGGCCTTGTGAAATAAGCTTGCTAGAAATGAAACGCACTTCCACCTGCGAGAAAACCAAATTTCTGAAACAACTAAACAATTTCCACTGGTTGTACATCATTCCATCCCAAGATACGGCAAATTTCAAATGTCCAAATCAAGAGGAAATCAAGTATCTTACAGCTCTTAGAAATTACTTTGGGATACCAAGTAGTGGCACATCATACAGTCATAAATAACCAGCAACTCTATAGTTTAGCCAGCCGATACTACTATTAAATTTAGGCAATAGTAACTTTCGCACAACCACATCAAACCTGGACTTTTATTTGGGGGAAACAGAACTAGACGATCTTCAACCGCTAAAAAGTAAATTTGTAGAAAATCAACCTTAATTAATATTCGGAAAAGTCTCAAAAACCCCCAGCTTATGCACTTTATTAATTTATTTATTGGTAATGTTTATTTTTGTATTCTGTATTTATAAAAAATGGGCATCGAAGTACTGCAAAGCTGCAAAGAATCCGTCCCAGGTGGCCACTCAACGGTTCTACTTCCTGGCTAGCTGCGTAAGTTGAATTTACGAGGGAAGGAATTATATCAACTATTCCCATGGAAACCGATGAGTCACTGTTTCACGGTGTAAGACGAAGACCCCGTAATCAGCATATATATATATTGTATATATATAAAATTACTTGTTGTAAATAAAAGTCAGTCAGTTACTAGATTTCACATTGTTTTATCATAGTTTGTAGTACTATCAGTTTGTAAAATAAACGTTTTCAAAAACAGTATTTCGAGTTAATAATTTGAAAGTCACATATCATTTGTATAAATGTATAGTTTATCACGTTTCTATTGTACCTTTCACAGCGGCGTGCAGTGGCGTTAGGAGTAGGGTAGGCAGTTGGTATGAAACAAATAATTATGTTCCGCTGGCAAAAAGTTTTGGAGGTGCGTTCGCCATTTTATTGAAAAAACTCAACACAACAAATGTAACAACAAAAACGACTAATTACTATTAGAACTAAACACAAACAGAAACCAAAAATATCTATTATTTATAAATGACTTCATTACGGTGGTGTTTGATCAAAAATGAATTTATCACATCATCATAAAACGTAAGGCTACATTTTAAATCTAGCAATAGTTATTTTTACAGGGACATTGTTGACAAACTGCTAAGTCTCTCTAGTCCTTGAGTATTGCGCAGGTATGTGTGGATGCGTTTTAGTCCAGAGAATAAACGCTTTGCAGATGCTGAACTAGCGGGTATTGTCACAATTAATTTTAACTAAAAAATTAACTGTCTCGACCCTTACTTCGTGGAATAGGCTCATATTAGTGTTTTTAAACGAAACTCACGGTCTCTAGTTAATTCCACAATATAATAAAAGTTATTGAAAATTCTAAAAAATTGACAATTGTTTCGATAAATCAATATCATCATCAGAATGACAGAAGCTACATTTCATTTTATGCCTACCTGATGTTTAGTAGTTATTTTTGGCTAGACCAAGAAGTAACCTAACTTGTGATTGGCTTAATATATGTTTATAGAAAAAAGAAGATGTGATATTACAAATATTGAAGCTTAGATATTATTAGCCCTATGGTGATATCCTGGATATCATTTTTCCAATTAAGATCAGTATAACTGTGCAATGATATAGAAAACCAGAAAAACTATATCTGCTGATCTTTACAATTATCACTTAAGAAGACAGTTTATTAGTGGAGAACTCCCTAGATTTAACTGTTCATTGACAACTTCATATTGTGGGTTTCTTCAATGTCTTCTAATTTCCAGTTCTTCAAGGAAATCCAGTTCTTGTTTCTTTTCACAAATATGCAGCACCTCTAGTTCTGTGCTAGGTGTCAATGAATGATTGGTGTCAAGTAGATGTTTTACGTAGTGGGATTTATCTGGTTGTTTTAATCTGTATGCTCGTAAGTGTTCACTGTATCGTATTTCAAAATTCCTGACCCAAATAGACAGCATTACATTCTGGACATTTGAGTTTATATATACCTGACTTCTTTAATAGTGGTATTTTGGTTTTTACATTTAACAATTTTGTACTAACGTTACTTTATCTTTTAAAAGAAATTGTTGTATACGTTGCTGAAGATATTATCTTTGAAATATTATTAGAAATATTTCCTGCATATGTGATGGTTTTATAAGTTTTAATTTCATCAGCTTGTTTAGGATATATTAGTTGTAATGCCACTTTTTCTTCTTTTTTACTAATTAGCTTATTTATCATATCTAATGGATAACCGTTAGATGTTGCTATTTGGCTAATTGTATTAATCTCTCTATCAAAATTACATTTGTTCATAGGAACTGAAAAAGCTCTATGTATCATTGAATTATATGCTGCTAGTCTGTGTGACATAGGGTGGTTAGAATTGAATGGAATTGTCACATCAGCCTGTGTTGGTTTTCGGTAAATTGAATAATCAAGTACATTATTAATTCTTTGAATTTTCAAATCAAGAAAATTGATTGAGCTATTCTCTTCAATTTCTAATGTAAATTTAATTTTCGGGTGTAGATTATTGATGTGGTTGAAAAATACATCTAATTGTCATTCACTACCCATAAAACAAGCTAACATGTCGTCTACATATCTACACCAAAATAAAATATTTTTCGAAATATTACTTTCAAAGATCTTTCTTTCTAAATTGTCCATACAAATGTTTGCTAAAATAGGTGATATAATGCTTCCCATTGGTAAACCTTCATTTTGAATATATATCTTATTGTCAAAAGTGAAATAATTCTGATTAATGCATACATCAAATAAATTAAGTATATCTGATATTATTCCTGGAATAATATTTTTATCTTCTAGTAATTTTCTTACAAGTATTAGACATTCTTTGGGAGGAATTTTAGTAAACATGTTAGTTACATCGAACGATATGAGTTTATAGTTATCTTGTATTTTTCAACCACATCAATAATTTACACCCGAAAATTAAATTTGCATTAGAAATTGAAGAAAATAGCTCAATCAATTTTCTTGATTTAAAAATTCAAAGAGACATTCTTTAGGAGGATTTTTAGTAAACATATTAGTTACATCGAACGAAATGGATTGCTTTGAACTTTTTGAATTTCTAATTGAGTACTGAGATTCATATCCGTAAGTATTGAGTATATTGTTGAGCTTCTTTGCCAATATATTATTAGGAGCATTAACATAAGAGACTAGAGGTCTAATTGGTTTCGTTATTTTATGTAATTTAACTGTTCCATATAATTGTGGACAATGAGGATTCTTATGTATGATAGACCTCTTTTCGTAATCATTTAAAAGATAATTTGAATTATTAACAATATCCCTTACATTATTAGAAAACTTTTCTGTTGGGTCTGCTTTAAGAACTTTTACATCGCTGGATTCTATAAAGTTATATACTTTGGAATTGTAATTTTCAGTCGTCAAAATGACAGTTGTGTTCCCCTTATCAGATTTTGTAACTGTTATTATCCTCTATCTTCTTTTTTATTGCATTTAAAACTGTAATGTCATTTTTTGTTTGACGTTTAACTTTTGAAGGTTCAATATTTTTGATTAAATTGGCAATTTTTAATTTCTCATAAAGAAAATTATTTGAATTAGATTTTGAAGCTATTTCTGACTCTGTAGCTATAATTTGTTTAATATTATTCGTAAATTTTGGTGGTATGCTGTACAACAATTTCTTTTAAAACAGAAAGTAACGTTAGTACAAAATTGTTAAATGTAAAAACAAAAATACCATTATTAAAGAAGTCAGGTATATATAAACTCAAATGTCCAGAATGTAATGCTGTCTATTTGGGTCAGACCCTTAGGAATTTTGAAATACGATACAGTGAGCACTTACAAGCATACAGATTAAAACAACCAGATAAATCTCACTACGCAAAACATCTACTTGACACCAATCATTCATTGACACCTAACACAGAACTAGAAGTGCTGCATATTTGTGAAAAGAAACAAGAACTGGATTTCCTTGATGAACTGGAAATTGGAAGACATTTAAGAAACCCACAATATGAAGTTGTCAATGAACAGTTAAATCTAGGGAGTTCTCCACTAATAAACTGTCTTCTTAAGTGATAATTGTTAAGATTAGCAGATATAGTTTTCCTGGTTTTCTATATCATTGCACAGTTATACTGATCTTAATTTGAAAAATAATATCCAGGATATCACCATAGGGCTAATAATATCTAAGCTTCAATATTTGTAATATCACATCTTCTTTTTTCTATAAACATATATTAAACCAATCACAAGTTAGGTTACTTCTTGGTCTAGCCAAAAATAACTACTAAACATCAGGTAGGCATAAAATGAAATGTAACTTCTGTCATTCTGACGATGATATTGATTTATCGAAACAATTGTCAATTTTTTAGTTTTTTCAATAACTTTTATTATATTGTGGAATTAACTAGAGACGGTGAGTTTCATTTAAAAACACTAACAATTAATTTTGCTAACTCAATTATTTGAGGAAACACTTCGCACATTTTTTTGTCATGACAACATTGTATAATTCGTAGACATTCATGCCTTTGAATTCTGGTGATGAACACAAACAATTTAGCTCATTTGTCGATCTCTCAAAATCAAACTTTGATTCATATCTTATTTTTAATTCATTGAATATTCCTTCTGGAAATTTACTTTTAAACATTTCAAAACAGTCTGGATCAAGAAAGCGAAAAAAATTTAGTTGTCTAATTTTTCCTTACCGATCACTAATGTCACTTTTAATGTTATCTACTATTTCTCGAATAATTCTTCTGTAAAGCGTCTTAATTTTTTTAACACAATAACCAATATCGGAGAGTTTTGACTGTATTATACTGTTACGAACTCGCACACCGAAGCAGATACTAAGTACGGTCCTGTAACCTTATGTTAACGGAGTTAAAAAAATGGCGAGCGCGCCGAATTCTGGGAAGGTCTATTGGAATTTATTGTGAAATTTTTTATAGACATGTTCTCGGAAGGTCTTTTAAGGATTCAGCCGGCAATCGAGAAATATCGCGAAAGGCATTTGTTTTGTGTAAGCCGCAGTCCAGAATTCTCTAGTAAAAAAGGCACTAGTATATAAAAAGGACCGATCAGCGGAATTGATAAAGTGATCTTGACAAATAAACAGTAAATAAGTGAATATGAAAGTGTTGATATAAATTAATAATTAGGTTTGTGTGCATATAAATTAAATTTAAGTGATTAGTTAAGTACATATAAATTGAGTGTTAGTGAGTTAGTGTTTAAATAAATTAGTAAGTAGCCATACCATGTGTTTAAAATTTATCCCACCCATTTATTGTTTAAATAAATAACAAAAACATTACATTGGTGTCAGGTGTGGGGTAATATAAATAAATTGCTACGAAAAAATGGCCAAGAGACTATGTGACCTCAAAGGGGCGGAACTAAGAGCAGAATTGGAAGATCGTGAGTTGGAAACGTCCGGTAAGGAAAGCGACTTAAAGTGGCACTGGAAAATGACGGTTTTGATCCAGAAACAGTTTTATTTAATGACGAGGCTTCCACCTTAATCTCGTCAATTTCTGCCATGGAAGAGAAGATTTCAACGAATGTGAAAAACGATATTTCTGCCATGGAAGAGAAGATCTCAACTAATGTGAAAAATTATATTTCTCCCATGGAAGAGAAGATCTCAACTAATGTGAAAAACGATATTTCTGCAATAAAGAACGATTTTTCTGATATGAAGAACGATATTTCTGTTAACATGGACAAACTTTCTGCCGATATCTTATTAATGAAAAATGACATTACTGCTGACGTGGAAAATAAAATTTCGTCTCTTAAATCGGGTATGGAGAATAAAATGACAATGATGGACGAAAAAATCAAGGAGTTAGAGAGTAAGATAACAGATTTGAGAACACAAGACACGCCAGCAGAACAAAAGAATATCGAGATATGCAAGCCAGCAACACAACCTAAGACAGAAGATATGAGCAGCTTTGCCCGAGTGAAGACTCCAACGTTCGACGGAAAGACATCGTGGACCAATTATGTGAAATAATTTGAAGCGGCCGCTAGAGTAAATAATTGGTCCGATAGAGAGAATGCAGTAAACTTAACCATCGCGCTTCGGGGAGATGCCTTAGATGTACTTCAGACGATACCACTTGAAGAAACGGATGACTTCGAGCAGCTTAAGAAGAGGTTGGACATGCGATATGGTCACGAACATTTGGAACAGTTGTACATATTCCAGCTGAAGAACCGAAGGCGGAAATGTGACGAAACCCTTCAAGAGTATGAAATGGATATTGTCCGACTAGTTCGATTTGCTTATCCATCAGAGATCATGATGAATGTTTAGGCATCCAGGCCTTTATTGACGGCTTGTGTGACCACGATATGGAGAAGACGCTTCGATTAGCCCATCCTAAAATATTGGTCGATGCATTGACTGCTGCTCTTGAATATTAAGCAGCCACGATGGCTTCAGGATACAACAAAGATAGGACCATACAGGAAGAAGGTGACGATGACAGACTTGACCAGATCGTCAACTTATTGAAAGGTGTGGTAGACAAGAAGCCGAAGAAAATCAGGTGCTGTAATTGTGGCGAGCTAGAGCATGAACGCAGTTCGTGTAAGCGTCCTACGACTCCTGTAAACCAAGAACCTCTTAAATGCAAAGCAGCCAAGAAAAGCTGGCGGTACAACGAAGGTAGGACCATGTAGGAAGAAGATGACGATGACAAACTTGATCAGATCATCAACTTGTTGAAAGGTATGGCAGACAAGAGGCCGAAGAAGATGAAATGCCGGAAGTGTGGCGAGCTAGAGCACCTACGCAGTCCGTCTAAGCGCCCACAGACTCCTGTAACCCAAGAACTCCAGACACAGGGGAAAGCAGACAGGGGTGAACATCTAGCTGATGTGAATCACCGAAAAGCCAACTCCTTGCCTAGACGGCCATGCCCTGTAGCCTACTCACAATGCAACAAGTCGAAATCTAAGGAAGTTTCAGTTTCAAGAATTACAGTAATCAATGAAGAATGGTCACCCACCAGGATCAGAGAAGATCAGGAGAATGATCCTTACTTAAAGATGATCCGGAAATGGAAGAAAGAAAATCGGCGACCTACCTGGCAAGAAGTGTCAAGATTTTCACCGGAACTCAAGGCGTATTGGGCTCAGTGGAACTCCCTTGTCCTGGAAGAAGGGCTGTTGGAAAGAGTCCTTGAAAACGATGATGGTTCTGAGATGAGGAGACAGCTAGTTATCTCGAGAACAAGAGTAGCTGAGGTACTGAAGAAGTTACACGACGGTCCATCGGAAGGTCATCTGGGAGTGAAGAAAACCCTCCAGCGAGCCCGTGAAAGGTTTTATTGGATGAACAGCTGCGACGATGTGAAGGACTGGTGTAAGAAGTGTGCGACTTGTGCTACGAGTAATGGACCACATCGCAAGAGAAAGGCACCCATGGAACAGTACAATGTAGGAAGCCCTTTCGAAAGGATTGCTTTAGATATCGCTGGGCCATTTCCAACGACAGAAAATGGTGGCAAGTACATAATGGTTGTAATGGATTATTTCACAAAGTGGGTGGAAATTTACGCTATCCCGAACCAAGAGGCCACAACTGTCGCAGATGTATTGGTGAAAGAATTTATCAGCCGATATGGAGTGCCCTTGGAAGTCCACAGCGACCAGGGAAGAAATTTCGAAAGTCATCTATTCCAGGCTATTTGCGAGAAGCTGGGAATGAAGAAGACCAGGACAACAGCATTACATCCACAGTCAGATGGAATGGTCGAGAGAATGAACAGGACTATTGGAAAATACCTGTCCAAAATAGTATCCAGCCATCAGAGAGATTGGGACCAGTAGCTTTCCCTATTCGCATTGGCCTGTCGATCTGCTGTCAGTGAGTCCACGGGTGAAACACCTGCGAAAATCCTGTTTGGACGTGAAATGAGGCTTCCTTGTGACCTGGAATTTGGCTGTCGCCCTGGAGAAGATCTAGCAGAAGACTACGTGATCCATTTGAGAAGAAGGCTGGACGATATTCATGAATTAGTCCGAACAAATCTTCAAGTTTCCAGCGACAGAATGAAAAGTCGGTACGACACGCAGGTCCATACTTAATCAAGAAAATGATCAATGATGTTATATATCGCATAAGCAAGATCCCCAACGGAAAACCAAAAGTAGTTCACCAAAACCGACTAGCCCCATTCGAAGGAGACCATGACCTAGAGGAAGGAGTAAACCTTATTCAAGATGTGTCTGACCCTACCTTCGATGAATTTATGGGGGAGGTACCGGGAAAGCTAGATATGGAGTCACTTCAGAACAACGACAAGATTTGTTCACTATCCCGGAAGAATATTCACTGGCACACAACATGCCCGCCCGTCTCAAGAACGCACGAGGGTTGGCATCCGTGTTTCGAAAGAAGTTCGGGCAATTAGAGAAACTTGAAGACCAGATTCCAGCCCCTGGTAAGACACTGAAACATAATTCGCGGTACGTATTCTACGTTGTAACTAAAAATGAATTTCAAGATCGATCTACCTACCGCGATCTGTGGGAAGCACTTCGAAACCTACGAGGACCATGTGTTAGAATCCAGCTTGAAGAAACTGGCTATGCCTAAGATAGCAAGTAACATGTTGGATTGGCGAGTCATCAGGAACATGGTAGAGGTTATCTGCCAAGATACCGGTGCCCAGATATTAGTTTGCAGCTACAACCCCCGTTATCAGTATCCGATGAAGACGGTGCCCTGTTATTTCCATAAGATTGGAAAGTGTAGAAATGGAGTTAGTTGCCGATTCAAACATCCAGTCTCGGAGGGGGTGATGTTACGAACTCGTACACCGAAGCAGATACTAAGTGCGGTCCTGTAACCTTATGTTAACGGAGTTTAAAAAATGCCGAGCGCGCCGAATTCTGAGAATCTCTATTGGGATTTATTGTGACAATTTTTATAGACATGTTCTCGGAAAGTCTTTTAAGGATTGAGCCGGCAATCGAGAAATATCGCGAAAGGCATTTGTTTTGTGTAAGCCGCAGTCCAGAATTCTCTAGTAAAAAAAGGCACTAGTATATAAAAAGGACCGATCAGCGGACCAGGGGAGTTGATAAAGTGATCTTGATAAATAAACAGTAAATAAGTGAATATAAAAGTGTTGATATAAATTAATAATTAAGTTTTTGTGCATATAAATTAAATTTAAGTGATTAGTTAAGTACATATAAATTAAGTGTAAGTGAGTTAGTGTTTAAATAAATTAGTAAGTAGCCAAACCGTGTGTTTAAAATGTATCCCACCCGTTTATTGTTTAAATAAATAACAAAAACATTACAATACTATATAGTACATCCGTCTGGCTAAATATTTTATTGAAAATGTCCAATAAATAAATAAATTCAAATTCTTCCAATGTAAATAAATACATTCTAGCTGCCGAAAGAGTTTCTCCATCCTAATTTGCTTGATTCTCAAGCATGTCATTAAACATGGTTTTAAAATTAGAAAGTTCAATAAAAATTACATTTACCGTTCTGGAGTTATAGGTCCATCTAGTCTGAACTACACGTGATAACTAGTGCAAAATAGGTTATAGAATTCAGAACGCTTCATACTGGTATGGAGAAATGCGCCCAATTTTTTAATTGTTCCAAAAAAGTGTTTGGTTTCCGCGATTCTTTCACTGGACTCACACAAAACTAAGTTTAAATATGAGCATTACACCATACATATAGCGCTTTCCGGACAAATTTCCCGCACTTTTTGTTGAACCCCATTTTTATTAGATGATAAAACAGCTGCTCCATCGTTAGTTTGAGCTACTACTTTGGAAGTACATTCATATTCACTTAAAATGTCTGTAATTATTTTGGTTAGCGCGTCTGCAGTTCGATTTGAACTTACGTCTATAAAACCCATAAAACAATCAACTATTTCATTCGATTCTGTAAAATATCTAAAAATCACACAGAGTTGCTCTTTACCGCTTATATCTAGTGTCTCGTCAATCATAACCGCCACGAAATCCGTTTTCTGCAACTCTTTCCATATTTGTACTCTAAGTACAAAATCGATTGCAGATATCAAATCATTTTGTATTTGATTGTAAAATCCAGAAAAAACATTTCTTCTTTCACATATATATTTTTAATGACCGTAACTACTCAATTTCTTTTATTTTCATTTTCATTTCTTGATATTAATTATAACAAAAGCTGGTTACATAACTTAACACAAATAAAAATTCCAACCCACATTAAATATGTTTTGAGTTGGGGACCTAAGTCTAGTATTTGTACCAATTTCTTCCCGATAGATGAAATTATTGCAAATACCCATAGAAAACGGAATAAACTTTTTAGAAAACAACGAGAAAAATATACTTAGAAACAAAATTTGTAACATATTAACGAATTATAAACACAAATATAATAAAGTAAGAAAAACTACTAAAAACAGAATCAATTATTACATTAAACAAACTGAATATTTCCTAAAATCCAATTCAAACTTACTGATTCTAAATGCGGATAAATCTAATAAGACAGTTTTAATGTTGAAAGAGGAATATATTATGAAAGTGGCTAATCTTTTAAGCGACAATTTAACATAAAAAAAAATTGGTAATGACCCAACAAATGCTATTCAAGTTAAAATCAATAATTTGGCTAATAAATGGTTTAAAAGTAACTTAATAGATTTCAGGACCAAATCGGAAATCATTTGTCATAATGGTCTTCCACCTTTCATATATGGGTTACCCAAATTACATAAACAAGGTATCCCACTGTTAGTAACATTAATTCTCCTACATATAAATTATGAAAATTTTTATCTAATACACTATCATCTGTAATTGGACTAACAGAATATCATATAAAAGATTCGTGGGAATTTTGCAATTTTATTAAAAAGCAAATCATTCCTCCAAATCACCGGATAATTTCACTAGATGTTGTATCTTTATACACAAACATTCCTACGGATCTTGCAATCAAACGTATTAAAAATAAATGGAATATAATCAAGAACTTCACACCATTAGACTTAGATGCATTTTGCGAGGCGGTTGATTTGTGTTTGAATTCCACCTATTTTCAATTTGGTGACTGTTTCTATAAACAAATTTTTGGAACAGCAATGGGATTTCCAATTTCTGCTCTGATTGCAAACTTAGTACTTGAATATTTAGAATCTAATGTCTTAGCAGAGTTACCAGAAAAACCAATTTTTTTCAAAATATACGTCGACGACTGTATCCTTTGTGTACCAATTGACCAGACTCAAAATATTCTAAAACTTTTCAACAACTTCAATAAAAAATTACAATTCACCATAGAAATGGACAAAAATCGTTCTATTAATTTTTTAGATATGAATATAGAATATGACAACAACGGTCGAATATCTACAAATTGGTTCACAAAAAAGGTATGGTCTCAACGATATTTAAACTATAATTCATACGCTCCCATAAAATACAAGAAGAGTGTTGTGACTGGCCTCACTGATAGAGCGGTACAATTATCACATTCAAAACACAGGCCTAATAATATTAAAAAAATCAAAAATACCTTAGATTTAAATCATTATCCTAAACATTTTTATGAGCCCATTATTAAACAGAGAATTGACAACTATTACAACAAATTAAAATTTAATAGCCAAAGTAATCCATCAAAATATATTTCACTCCCGTACATTCCCGATATTAATAAACCATTACAAAAATGCCTAACACCATTTAATATTAAAATTGCTGATAAACCAAATAACATTACAGGAAATAAGCTTTTTCCTAGACTCAAACCAGATAATAAGAACACAATAAACTCAATATATAAAATAATTTGCTCTGACTGCAACGGTACTTATATAGGTCAAACTAGCCAATATTTACATAAGAGAATTCAACAACACCAGCAATCAGTTCGAAATAACAATGAATGTACTGTACTATCAAAACATTCACTTGGTGAAAATCACTCTTTTAATTTCAACAACGTAGAAATAATAACTACAGAAAAAAATAGTAGTAAAATATTGATAAAAGAAATGATAAATATTAAGAAGAATACTGACTCAGTCAATTTCAGAACTGACATCGACAACTTAAGTTGTATATATACGAACTTAATATAAACGAATATCTACACCTTACCTAGTTATTAAAAATTAAAAAATAGATTTCTAATTATAATTTTATTTTAATTAGGACACTCTGTAAATACATTCTAATAAGAACACAATAAACTCAATATATAAAATAATTTGCTCTGACTGCAACGGTACTTATATAGGTCAAACTAGCCAATATTTACATAAGAAAATTCAACAACATCAGCAATCAGTTCGAAATAACAATGAATGTACTGTACTATCAAAACATTCACTTGGTGAAAATCACTCTTTTAATTTCAACAACGTAGAAATAATAACTACAGAAAAAAATAGTAGTAAAATATTGATAAAAGAAATGATAAATATTAAGAAGAATACTGACTCAGTCAATTTCAGAACTGACATCGACAACTTAAGTTGTATATATACGAACTTAATATAAACGAATATCTACACCTTACCTAGTTATTAAAAATTAAAAAATAGATTTCTAATTATAATTTTATTTTAATTAGGACACTCTGTAAATACATTCTAATCATTTTTAACATAGTTCATTGTTTGTATTATTTGTTTTTGTGTACATTAATTGTCTTTTTTTAATTTAAGAAATACTACTGTACAGTAGTAGACAAGCCTCTACTGAGGCATAATCAAAAAGTAAGTTTTAAAGAAACAACTTTTAATTATACGTATTTTGATAAATGTATTGTGTTTTCAAAACATTTTTAGAAAGGTTTGAAAATGGTTTAAATAAAATAGACCGAAACGTAACCACTATAAGCAAGTGATTTTATTTCTGACCGAAACCCATGAAAATATAAGAAATTTCTTCTTTCATTTTCATTTGATTCGTTTGGATGATTTTGAAGCATCTCATCATAACTAGCCAAAAGTTGTACGCTCTCGATAAAGTTGCCATTTTCGTCACATTCACACTGCATTTTTACAATTCAATTTATCTTTAAACTAAATTTCTCCACAATAACACTATTTAACTTGGTCAAATTATTGAATTAAAACCAAACTATTGAAAAGTTATTGAAAATAATTAGTATACCCTGTATACTATACCGTCAATAATATTGACACTTACTAGTTGAGCGAAAGAGATCACTGATCAGGTCGCCTAGTATCTACGAAATAATTCTCGAGTATCGCCGAGTCGCTCCATCCTTTTTCAGCGCTCAGAACCACACGTATACACACATGATGTTGACGACCGTAGGTGCAGACTTTAAATTTTTATTTGTTTCCATATAATCGCTACATATCCACCTTATAACGCGATATTATGGGACACCTACATGGGAAATATGAATGTTCGAAAAAACAAGATTGCATTAATATATTATATAAATGTATATAAGTAGCTATTATAAGATTTAGTGAAAGAAGTAGTAAAAATAAATGATGGTATAATATAAATTAATTTTAAAATTTGCTAGGGTAGGCAATGCCTTTTTGCCTGCATTGTTTGCACGCCACTGACCTTTCAGTAGTCTGGATTGTGAACTTATAAGCCTAAAATATTTGAAATACCTATACTTTGTACATTTACGACATTTGTCGTCTAAGTATTGTTAATATGTAACTATTGTATATACCGGCTTGCAAATAACCAACCGGGGAATATATTACTAACAATTAATATTTAGTAATCTCTCCATTATGCTCTATGACTTCTCTTAATCTCCTGGTCATCGATCTATATGTGGAGCAATACTCTTCAGTTAATTCCTCCCAGGCATTATTTATAACTTCCAACAAACCTTCAACGTTTCTTGATCTTACGTTTGCCTTTCGAATTTCTCTTACTAACATTGCCAAAACATTTTCTACTGGATTCAACTCTGGGATTTTACTACACCAGTTAAGAACATTCGGTGGCTACACCAGAGTTATGCACTGCACAGTTATCTTGTTGGAAGATAAAATCATTGTTAGGGAAAATAATCTCAACAGAAGGAAGCATAACATTTTCTAAAATTCTGATAGATGTTTCACTGTTAAAAAATCTTTCGCCAATATACCATAGAACTCCAGGTCCCTGCGTAGATATCCACATCCACATATTTACACAAAAACGATCACTTTTAATTGTGAAATTGACATAATTCTCGTTAAACCGTGTATTCGGTGGGCGGTAGACACGAATATTGCCGCTATTTGACAATTGGAAAACCATTTCATCCTTTAAAATAACGCGATTCCAAAATTGTTCGTCATAAGCATTATGCTCTAAAGCAAACCCCATTCTTGCTTCTTTGTGACTATTGTTGGAAAAATTTGAGAATCTGTAAGTAGCACGAATTTCCAAAAAAAATTATACAGTGTAAAACAGTAATTAACTAACCTACAAAACCAAAAATTTCTCCGCGGAAACACATATTAACAGTAAAAATTCAATATGAAAAGTGTGAAAATTCCAATATTTACGTCAATTTTTTTGACAACGTTGCCAAGGTTGACAATAGAAAAATTAAAAAAGAAGAATATATCAACTACTGCTTCTTATTTTAAAGGTCTGCGCTGACAAAATTATTCAGCTCAAACCTGTTAACTAATCTAGGTATAAATGAGTAAATGATCTAACCTTTATGGCTTAAACAGTAAACATATGTTTTAAACATCGCTCCCCGACACCTAACACATATCAATGAATAACCTATACACGTATGTGGTATACCTATTTAAGCCCGTATTACTGAATGATGTGCCGGGTCAACGTTTCGCAATTCGTGCGCGCGAGAATTGCGAAACATCGACCCGGTGCTTTTTTTTGCAAACTATTGATCTGTTCATAATTTTTTTTTTTTCGACTTGTGCATATATTCCTAATAACGTATGTGGTATACTTATTTAAGCCCGTATCACAGAGTAATGTGGATTGAAATCGCGAGCGAAGCGAGCGCGCCGGGTCGACGTTTCGCAATTCGCGCGCGCGAATTGCGAAACGTTGACCCGGAGCGCTTTTTTTGCAAACTAACTTCATGGAATTCCGAAATAACCATAGATAAAAAAATATCGATGTAACTGCATACAAACGAAATCGAGACTTACATTTTTCGTAAAGCATAACAAAATCATTTTGAAAAAAACTAGTGTTTATCGTAATGATTCAGTCTACAATTATCACATATCTATTACGAACAAATTAAATATTATACTTCAAGAATATATATGTACATATACAACAAGAAAATATGAAAAATATCCATTCGAAAAAGGACAAATTCGAAAATGAAAATCTTTCCACTGCGCTTGTTAAGTGTTTCCGCAGTAAAATTTGTGGTGCTATGTGTTTGTTAGTAAGTGCCTTACATAATTAAAAAATGATTTTCGAAATCGGTGTCAGGTAGATTTTTTCAAATTTTACCCTATTGTTTAATAATAGTTCCCTTGCTGCTGCGTGTCATTTCAATGTGTGCTACTCTACGACAAGATGCTGGAACATTTGTTACTGGAACAGCTTGAACTACTATTTCAAATGGATATGCTCTTAAATGGTTAATCAAAGCAGAATCCTGTTCAGCAGTTGACTTTCTCGGACGCCCTGAGCCTGGAGATCTATCAATTCTTCCCTTATATCGCCATCTTCTTACAATACTTGAAACCGAGCTCTTGCTTACATTGTAAAATGCCGCAGTTTGCCTCACTGACAACCCATTTTTGCAATTATTCCTCCTTTCGTCACTGAATTTATATGCGCAATCATTACTTTCGAATTTGGAATTTTATGACAAATGTCAAATATTCAATATTGACATATGACATATTCATAAGACAAACTCAAGCAGCTAGAATTAGACAAAAAACCGCTATAAGAGTTGTCCCATATTTTATTGGCCGCAACTGTACCTCGCCCCTTTGACTTTACGGCAAATATTTATTGATGAATCAGTACTATTATATAAACTTACTCAATTTCGTCGACCTGGATACTCGTTTTACCTACTCGTTCAGGATGCCTAAAATAAACGGAGTGTATTCGGTACCGGATCCCGTATTTAACACACAGCGTGATCTCGGTGAGGTGGGAATTCGTCGTCTCGGGCTCAACACGCTCCGGAATTTCAGCTAGACGGGAAGGCTTATGTCCTTCGCTCAACGCGCTCCAGGACTTGCTTATGACGGTTGGCTTCCGTTCTAGGCTCAGGACGCTCTAGAGTTTCGGCCGAAAGACGGGGTTTGCTAGTGTTAAGCCTTGGGTTCAACACACTCCAAGGGGTCGACGACAATCCGGGTGTTAATTATGATTCCAGGCTCAACACGCTCCAAGATATAGTAAATTAACTTGGTTATTCACCGATGAAGCTTTCCTATCACTTCTAGGCGTAAGGACTGAGCTTGTAGGTTTATTGAAATGTATCATCGGTGTTGATAATATCGGTCGAGCTGTTAGCGAAATGGCGAAAGTGTTGCCCAATTTCGTCTACTGTGATAATTTGGTTTGATAGTGATCTGTATCCCAGTTTCCAATGTTTTCTTTAATTATGTATGAAGTGTGTTTACTTATATTATAGACGACAGTGTCGTTACACCAGCCCCCCCTAGGTCGTGAAAAAATTTGGAACAAAATTTTGGTCCCATGCTAGTGGGATGAGAAACTAACGTGGATTGGTGAATATCCTCGGATGTACAGATGGTTATTAATACTTTCTCCGTTTGCTAGCCGGTATAGATACCTCCTTCTCTTGGTTTTCGGTCCATTTCTTATTTGTTCCGGCACGAAGTATATTAATGGTATTTTCACTGGTAGTGATTGGTTTTTCATTTTTATTAGTTGATTCCACTCCGGCTCTACCGAGTTCCCAGGGATTGGAGGTCGGGCTAACTCTCCTTCTTCAAATTGCCACATGTTATCGTCGTAAAGATCCAGCACGTCTTCCATCTTCGCGGTTTGGTTTAGATTGGTTTTGTTCTGTGTATGTCTGGCTATTTAATAAATAAATATCAGGATCAGAGAAGATCAGGAGAATGATCCTTGCCTAAAGAAGATTCGGCAGTGAAAGGAAGAAAATCGGCGACCTACCTGGCAAGAAGTGTCAAGATTTTCAGCGAAACTCAAGGCGTATTGGGCTCAGTGGAACTCCCTTGTACTACGAGTAATGGACCGCATCGCAAGAGAAAGGCACCCATGAAACAGTACAATGTTGGAAGCCCTTTCGAAAGGATTGCTTTAGATATCGCTGGACCATTTCCGACGACCGAAAATGGTGGCAAATGCATACTGGTTGTTATGGATTATTTCACAAAGTGGGTCAAAATCTATGCTATCCCAAACCAAGAGGCCACAACTGTTGAGGATGTATTGGTGAAATGATTTATCAGCCGATATAGAGTGCCCTTGGAAGTTCACAGCGACCAGGGAAGAAATTTCGAGAGTCATATCTATTCCAGGAGATTTGCGAGAAGCTGGTAATGAAGAAGACCAGGACAACAGCATTACATCCACAGTCAGATGGAATGGTCGAGAGAATGAACAGGACAATTGGAAAATACCTGTCCAAAGTAATATCCAGCCATCAGAGATTGGGACCCGTATCTTTCCCTATTCGCATTGGCTTATCGATCTGCCGTCAATGAGTCCACGGGTGAAACACCTGCGAAAATCCTGTATGGACGTGAAATGAGGCTTCCTTGTGACCTGGAATTTGGCTGTCGGCATGGAGAAGATCTAGCAGGAGAAGACTACGTGATCCAATTAAGAAGAAGGCTGGACGATATTCATGAATTAGTTCGAACAAATCTTCAAGTTGCCAGTGACAAAATGAAGAGTCGGTACGACACGCAGGCCACAGAAGGCGGTTTTAAAAAGTGGACAAAGTATGGTTACACAACCCGACGAGGAGAAAAGGATTTTCTCCAAAATTACAAAAATCCTGGGAAGGTCCATACTTAATCAAGAAAAGGATCAATGATGTTATATATCGCATAAGCAAGATCCCCAACGGAAAACCAAAAGTAGTTCACCAAAATCGACTAGCGCCATTCGAAGGAGACCATGACCTAGAGAAATGAGTAAACCATATTCGAGATATGTCTGACCCTAACTTCGATGAATTTATGGGCGCGTATGGAGGTACCACGAAAGCTAGATATGGAGTCACTTCAAAACAACGACAAGATTTGTTCACTCTCCCGGAAGATTATTCACTGGCATACAACATCTCCGCCCGTCTCAAGGACGCACGAAGGTGGGCATCCGTCTTTCGAAAGAAGTTCGGACAATTAGACAGATTCTAGCCAGTGGCAAGACACTGAAACTTAAACATAATTCGCGATACGTCTTCTACGTGCTAACTAAAAATGAATTTCAAGATCGATGTACCTACCGCGATGTGTGGGAAGCACTTCGAAACCTACGAGACCATGTGTTGAAATTCAGCGTGAAGACACTGGCTATGCCAAGAAAGAGAGTTGGATTGGCGAATCATCATGAACATGGTAAAGATTATCTTTCAAGAAACCGGCGTCCAGATATTAATTTGCAGCTACAACCCTCGTTATCAGTATCCGATAAAGACGGTGCCCTGCTATTTCCATAAGATCGGAAAGTGTAGAAATGGGGCCAGTTGCCGATTCAAACATCCAGTCTCAACTACACAAAAGTTCCAGGAGGAACTTCCATCTAAGGAGGGGGTAATGTTACGAAACAGCACTCTGGTATAGTCCCTAAATCCGACTCTGTCTAAGCCAGGCAGGAAAGTTAAAATTATGGCGGACGCGCAGGGATTTCCTAGAATTGTTTACGATTGTGACTATCTTATCTAGACATTGTTTTTGTGACCAGTCTTATCTAGAAATTGCCAGAAAGCCAATTGTTTTTGTGCAAGCCGCAATCTAGAATTATCTAGTGAAAAAGGCACTAATCTATAAGGGACCGACCAAGAAGAGTTTAGTTCAGTTTAAGAAGTGATCTCGACAAATAAACAAGAATACAACGAAATAGCGAACAGTAAAGTGTTGATATAAATTAATAATTAAGTTTGTGTGCATATTAATTAAATTTAAGTGAATAGTTAAGTGTTAGTGAGTAGTTTAGTGTTTAAATAAATTCGTAAGTAGCCATACCCGGCCATACCGTGTGTTTAAAGTTTATCCCACCCGTTTACTGTTTAAATAAATTAGAAAAACATTACAATATCTTCTCCTTTTTTCTATTAATATATATTAAGTCAATCACAAGGTACGTTACTTCTTGTTCTATCCACAAATAATTATTAAACATCAGGTAGGCACCATATGAAATGTAACTTCTGTCATTTTAACAATTGTCAATTTTTTTAGAATTTCTATAATTTTTTAAATATATTGTGGAATTATCCAGAAACAGTTAGTTTCGTTTAAAAAGTAATAAGAGTAAACTCCACAAAGTAAGGGTTGAAACAGTAAATATCTGTGTGTTTCTAGATTTTTATGATACTTTCTGTAGATTTACTTGTTACATATGAATGCTCAACATTTGAATAATAAAGTAGTTGCAATAAATTTATTATTAGATGTAGAAAGGTTTGGCATTCTTTGTATATCCGAGCACTATCACTTACAGAACTATCAGCAATTAATATAAATGATTTTTCATTCTTTCCGTCTTACTGTTGCTCTAAAGGTGTTGCGATATTTGACGAATATTTCTAAAATGGTTATACTTTTCATTCATACTTTAAAATGTTCCAAATTACCTTACATGTCCACCATTTTGGTTCGTTCAATTCACTACTGACTGACTTCTTCCTTTTTTCTCATGAAATCCTCAAAATAGATAAAAAAATAATATCAAGATTAATTTGTAATAAATAAAGGAACATCAAACGATAAATTCACATATATTATAAAATAATGTATAACATTCTTTTCGTAAAATTTAAATATTTACAGCAGTTACACCAGTAGTACTGTAGAAGTTACCACGAGATCTGTAAAAAACGTAAAATGTATTAAAAAATGGAGAAATTACAGATATAGTATTATATACATCAAAAGGAGTCAATAAAATTGTTTGAAACTCCATTAATTTCATTCGTGGACAAATTACTAGCCAAAAGTCATAAAACTTTTACCTATCACTTTTTTCTAACAATTTACAGCAACAACTTTCAGAAGAAGCAAAACTCCTAGATAGAACTTCAACATTTGAACTATTTTGATGTTACTCTTTTGCCTTTAAAACTTCAAAATCAGTTCACAGCGATTTTAAATATTCAAAACTTCAACCTCGCCCTCTGTCTTTAATTTTAATATAAATGTTTAACTTCAATCTGACTAATGACTAATGGTATAGGGAAGAAAGCCAAATAATAAGACGCAAATGAGATGTGGAAAATATTGGTGTATGGGTAAATAGTATGCCGGATCAACATGTGAAAATTGTTCTAGACTCTAGACAAATCGTTAGCAGACCGAAGAAGTGAAGAGTACAAGAAAGGGAAGGAACGATGACTCCTAAGGGGCACATTATATTAATGAAAGCAGGTATCAATGCCTAATATAAAGAAGAAAAAGGTTTTTCTGCCAGACTATTTACGAATTCTTCCTTCCCTATTTGAGCATTGTAACCTCCAAGTAACCTCACATATTTCCTTTAGTTTATTATAAAACTTTTGTTTTTCTTTTTTGCCAGCTTCTTCATTTATGAGGGTATATATATATATATATATATATATATATATATATATATATATATATATATATATATATATATACTAGTGAAACATTTGCCATATCTCATTTTATTCTAATATAAGATATTCTTCCTCCGAGTCTTCTTAATTCTATCAATCCTTCTTTGTAGAAAAATGAATATTCTCTTTTGTCGATCCTACCTTCTTCTTTTCACCTTATTTGTTGTAGCGTCAGGATGTTTATTTTGGATTTCTTCATTTATTTTGCTATAAGTTCAATTGCTCCTGGTTTAAGCATCGTTTTCATATTCCATGTTTCTATTTTGAAGTCCTTTTCCATATTTTCCTTTTTGTACTTTTTTTTATTTGTTTGTTTTCGCTTTTCGTTTTTTTTTATTTATTGAAATGGAGAAAAATGAATATTTATGCAATTTGCTTCAACAACGGAGGTAATTAGCAAATTTGCATAACTTGGTATAATAATTACAATTTAACTAGGGTATATATGGTTACAGAATTTGAAGAAGATTAAAATTTCAAAGGTAAACAATTATGTTTCTGACATTACAGGAGTCTCCAAGCAGTTTTAGAAGATTATCGCTATTTAAAACACTCAATAAGAATATGGTTCACAGTTTTTGCCATACATTCTTGGTTGATTTTTTATACATAGCTTTTATATCACTGTGACAATAAGTTGTTTGTCAACTATTATGCGGTCAAATTCAGCCTTTTATCGAAAATCATTCACAAATATTTTATGTCTGATTGCATTTAAAGAGGAGTGTTGTAAAGTGTTAAAGAGATGGCACTAGACTTCATTTTCCTGGAAAAACTATCTACTTTGACTTTTGTGGGAAAAACGTCCAGCCGGTTTGATTCATCCTTATCTATACTTTGTTGATAGATTCATCCATAATTTTTTCTATGGTTAGTATGCTTCTTACAGTTGTAAATAAAATACGATCATCTGCAAACGTCTTGCATGTACTGGTAACGAAACCTTTTAAAAAAATTTCACAATTGCTGCAAGGAATAGTATGATGTAAATTACGGATCCCTGAGGAATTACGTTGTTTTGACAATAGCTCTTGCTTTCACTCTAAAAGTTCTGTCCGAAGAAAATTTTTGGATGAATTTTAAAATTATTTCATCAAGTCCCCAGGAGAGTAGTTTTTTCAAGATTTTGTATTTCCAAACAGTATCATAAGCGTTATCTATATCAAATACAGCGGCTAATGTCACTTGTCCATTTACAAAACTGTCATGTACAAGGTGGGCAAACAAGCGAGGTAAGCGGCTATATCTCAGAAACTAATGATCGTAGAGAGTTACGGTAAAAAAATTTATAGGTAAAGTCGGCGAGGGAAAATGCTAGAAATTATTTTCAAATTTCCAAGATGGCTGCCAGTGGGCATTTCCACCATCTTGAATTACATAAAGTTACGTTTCTCGCGATTTTCCCCAATGAATGTAACAAAAAAATATTTGCGTTTTAATCTTAACTTAAAGTCGAAAATTTTTGTGGAAACAATTTTTCTGTATATTTCGAAATAAAGTGGTGATGGGCATTTGAATATTTGAATGTTGTTTTAAATACCTTCGAAACGGCTTAATGGATTCGGATAATTTTTTTTTTATTAAAATTAACTCTCGGCATCTAGCGGCCACTGACACGGGATCTGTCATACATTTAGTTACAAATAAAAATCAAATTAAATTAAACAATTGGCAGTCTTTGAGGAACTGAATCACAGCACTAAACTGGTTAGATTGTCCGAGAATGTTTTTGAGACTTCCACTGAGCTTGTGTTTGCGACGAGTTGGGCTGTAGTGTTTGCAATCTGTAAATATATGCTCTATTGTAAGTCTTACATTATCACAGGATTCACAGATAGGGGGATTCTCTGTAGACATCAGGTAACCATGGGTTAGCCGTGAGTGACCTATTCTGTCATCTTATAACACTTTTGTCTTTTCTTGTCATGGGAGGCATCTTCTGCGCGATAACTGTTTGTTGTATTGTACGGAGTTTTATGTTACATGTATTCCAAAGTGTTTGCCATGTTTGAGTCATAATATGTCGAGCTGCTGATTTTAAATCTTGATGAAGTTGAATTTTCTCTACTGGCAAGTCGGCTGAACAAGTTTGTTTCGCTGCTTGGTCTGCACGTTCGTTGCCTGTGATTCCTACATGAGAAGGGATCCAGATGATATTCACAACGATACCTCTAGCGTGATGGTCGTGGCAGGTGTCGAGGATATCATGGACTAAGGGATGTTGTGAACGGTTGTGCTTGATGGAGTATAATGATGAAAGGGAGTCTGTACATATGGCAAGTTTGCTGTTATCCTGTGTTGGAGTCCTCAAGGCTTGTAGTATTCCATATAGTTCGGCTGTATGTATACTACATACGTCAGAAAGTTTGTATGTTGCTATTGTTGTATCTACTGTAGTAACAGCACATCCGGTACCATTGACTTCTTTGAAGGTATCAGTGTAAAGGATTTTGTCGAACTGCTGGTTATTTATCAGCTCACTGAATATTTGTCTAAGGACTATGTTAGGCGTTTTGTACTTGTTGTAGTTGCTTAGGCTTGTATTCAGTAGTGGCGGTTTTTTGGTCCATGGAGGAATTTTCGAAAGTTTTATGGGAGTTGTATCTATAAGATTAATGTTTCTAGAAATAGGGTATAGCATTTGTGGAGATGAGAGCGATTTTTGGGTTTGTTTTCAGGAGCTGGTTTTATATAATCAATTAACTTAAACACTGGGTTTTGTGGGTAGGCGGATATTCTGGTAAAATAGGATAATAGTTGGTATTCTCGTCGTATGAAAAGAGGTGGTTCAGAAGATTCAATGTAGATGCTTTCGGTAGGACTGGATCTAGAAGCGTCTAGACATATTCGTAATGCTGAGGTTTGGGTAGTGTCAAGTGATTTGAGATACGGTTTGCAGGCGCTCATGTAGAGGATACTTCCATAATCTAGTTTGGAGCGGACCAGTGATCTGTAAATCCTTATTAGTATTTCCTCTTCTGCTTCCCATTGGTGATGTGCTAATGATTTTAAGATGTTAATCCTATTTAGACAATTGGCTTTAGTTTCTTGGATATGTTGCATCCATGTGATCTTTTTGTCAAACGTTACTCCTAGGAATTTATGTTGATCAACCACTTGTAGCAAGTCTCCATTGAATTTTAGTTGTGGAGAAAGAGGATTTAGTCTTTTGCTGAACTGGATTACTTTGGATTTGTTTGTTGAAAAGTGAGAACCAGATTTGAGAAACCAATTGTGGATGTTATCTAGAGCCTTCTGAAGTAAAGTACAAGTACTAGTAGTGACTTTACCTTGGCAGTAGAGAATGAGGTCGTCGGCATATAGTACATATTTGACAGGTGGATTTATAGGAGAGAAGATATCGTTGATACTCATTAGAAATAGACTGGAGCTAAGAACTGAGCCTTGTGGCACTCCATTTTCTGGCGCGTACGAAGTAGACTTTTGCCCATTTGTAAAAACTTTGAACGATCTGTCGGTTAAGAAGTTTTGTATTAAAGTCTGTGAATTTCTTAAAAATGGAAGTTTTACGGATTGTGTCGAAGGCGCTGTCAATATCTAGACTCACGGCGATTATATCTTTTTTGCTTTCAATGGCTTGTGAGATGTCTGTGTGTAGAGTAACCAGATTATCCAATGTGCATCTGTTTGATCTAAAACCTGCCTGCGCTGTAGATAATAGGTTGTGCGATTCTAGGTACCAGTGTAGGCGTCTGTTAACCAATTTCTCGAGAATTTTACACAATGTACAGGTAAGAGAGATTGGCCTAAATGAGCTTGGAAAATTAGTATTGGAGTCGTGCTTTTTGATTGGTATAATAATTGATTCTTTCCATTGAGCCGGAAATTGTTGACTGCACCATATTTTGTTCTAAAGTTCGAGCAATTTGGTTTTTGTTGCTGGATGTAGGTGTTTTAGAAAGATCATAGGGATATCGTCCGGTCCTGCAGCTGTGTTCTTCAGTGAAGGTAGGACTGAATTTAATTCAGAAAGGGTGAAAAAAAAATTGAGTGGGTGACAGTTGTAAGAGATTTGTTCAAGATGTGAGTTATTTGGTGAGTTTGGAGGTTCGGTGTTGGATTTGGTTTTATTTAGAAAGTGTTGGGCAAGGATATTAGCAATTTGTTGGTCATTGGTAATGACTTCACCCTCATGGGTTAAGCCAGGTATTTTAAAACTAGTGTTTTTTCCTTTCATCTGTCTTATCTTGGTCCAGATTTGAGATGAAGAGGTTTCAGAGGTTATAGTGCTTGTGTATTTATTCCACGACTCTCGTTTACTTTGTTTAAGAACCCTTTTGGATTTCGCTCTCATTCTTTTGAGGATTATCAAGTCTGAATCATTTCTGGTTCTTCGGTATTTATTAAGCGCCTTTTTGCACTCCTTTACTGCATTGTTACAGGATTCATTCACCCAGGGAACGGTTCGTTTTGGAGGGAGTACTTTCCTATACATTTATTGGCTGCAGAAATTATGGAGTTAGTCAATTGGTCAACAGATTCGTCTACATCATTAGAATAATTGATATTGTCTGTATTTTCCTTCAGCGTTTGGCTGTAAAGTTCCCAGTCTGCTTTTGCGATTTTCCACTTTCCTTTAATGTTAACTTGCTTTGGTTCGTTGTCTGAAATTAGGATTGGGAAATGATTGCTATCGTAGAGGCTATCAAGGGTTTACCACGTTAGTTAGGGTACTGTTCCTGGATCTGACATACTGAGGTCTATTGAGGAGAAGGATCCGGATTGTACATGAAAATATGTGCAGCTGCCAGTATTTAGTAGATTAATGTTACTATTATCAATTACGGTTTCAATCATTTTGCCACGGGCAAACGTACGTTCTGAACCCCACATTGTGTTGTGAGCATTAAAGACGCCTACTAAGATAAATGGTATAGGTAATTGACTTATGAAATCCATTATATCTGTGTCTCTTACAGTGTAGTTTGGAGGGACATATACACTACAAATAGCAATTTTATTAGGGCACCATGCGCTGATGGCAACTGCTTCTAAGTTTGTATTTAAATTTAATTTTTGGTGAAATATATCATTAGAGACAAAGACTGAGGATCCACCACTAGCACGTAAATGAGTTCTTATAAAATGATAACCAACGTAACTTTTTAAGTGAGGGTTGTGAGACTTGGTGAAATTCGTTTTTTGTAAACAAAGGAAATTTGGCGAGTAATCAGTTAAAAGCTGTTGTAATCGTTCCAAACGAGGGTAAAAACCGCCGCAGTTCCACTGTATTAAGGAGAGGGGTATGATAATAAGAAATTTAGTATGACGATTTATGCGACTGCTGTGAGCCTTCGGAACTATATTCTTCATCACTTGGTAGTAGATATACTAAGCCGGTTCTGGGACGGAAGTCGGCCATGTTGGATTCCGTTGACTGTGCGCGCGCACCGGAAGTGGCATCCATCTTGTGTCAATGGCGGACGTGTTGGTGTGACGTGTGTCGTATCCATCTTGTGTCAATGGCGGGTCGTTGGCGAGTATTTCGAATGTCGCGACTGTGACGGCATCCATCTTCTGTGACGTCAATCATGGTCCATCCACATGTGTGACGTAGCACCCAATTTGGTGGGTTGTGTCGTTGGCGGGTGATTCGAATGTCGCGACAGCATCTTCTGTGACGTCAGTAAAATCCCTACGGCATCCATCTTCTGTGACGTCAATCGTGGTCCACCACAACACTTCCAATTTATAAAATTGAAAAAATGGTCGACCGTGAGATTCGAACTCACGACACACACAGCGACTTTCTCGTTCCTAACACAGTCCCTAACCGTTGCGCTATCGAGGTTATATGTATAAATTTCTTATTTGGGTTTTACCTTCATCCGTTGGGTGTCAGTGACCCCAGATACTTTTGGCGCTCTTGTTAAAAAAGATAGTTGAGTGGGACGTCTAAATTTCATATGGTGTGTATGTAAAAAAAAATCCGCTTGAAAAAAAAAAATCATGCAATTTATAAAATTGAAAAAAAAAATGGTTGTCTGTGAAATTCGAACTAAGAACACACAGCATCTTCTCGTTCCTAACACAGTCCGTAACCGTTGCGCTATCATGGTTTATTTATAAATGTCTTATTTGGGTTTTAACACTTTGCGTTGGGTGTCAGTGACCCCACGTAATTTTGAAAGTTGCACTTTACATTTTAATATTCCAAGATTGATGCCTTCACAGCATACGAGTGAAATCAAAAGTGTCTATGATTCTTTGTCATAAAATGTATACAGGGGTTGTTTCACGTTTCTTGTTAAAAAAGATATTTAGTTTGTTGAGTGGGACGTCTAAATGGTGTGTGTAAAAAAAAAATCCACTTTAAAAAAATCATTTATTATTGATATAATAATTACAAAGGTAACGCAATATTTAAAAACCATTGTCGGAGATATTGTACATTTCTGGAGGATCCTCCAGTGGCGTGACAGGAATCACGTTCAAAGTTTCCAGTTGCCAATGATGTACCATCAAACTTGCAGACGTCAATAATGATGGGAAAGACACTAAAAATGTGACATTTCTTTTGTAGAAATTCAGCCTTTTGCTGTCCGCGTACGTAAATGAAGTCTGCAGCATACAACAGCTTAGTTTCCAATATTACATTTATTTCGCTATACTCGATGTCACCTGAAGAGTATCGAATGCCATGCACATTTTTTTCCAGGTATTTCACAGTTTTCTTATCACGCTGACTTAATGTATCAAACGATTGAGGTGGCAAAAACATGTAGTGACTCTGCTTAAAACCAATCTCGATGGTGAGTTCTTTGGGAACAAAGCATCCATCAACGACGAATCCTTGGATGTCCACGAATGCAACTCTCATGATGATGATTGCTAGAATACTAACGTGCAGCAGCAGTAGCACATTCTAGTTTAAATTCTTAACAATTTCGGTGAGGGGGAAATACTCCATTACGCAATCGTGTATTATGATGCAATATACTTTGGTATTTTCGGGGAAACCAATGTTTGCTTCAATGTCAAGTTTTACATCAACTGTAGATGCCTTCATGCTTTCTTCTTGTTTCGAGCAATCGATAACAAACAATGCACGCCTCTTGAATGAGGAATAATCCAACAGAGGACGCTTCTGTGTCGAATTCATATAGCTAGGATAAAATTCAGTATAGTTGAAATATGCCTCATTGTAATCATTCTTGGTAAAATCCAACTGCATTCTTTCATTGGGATAATACTCTCCATTTAGCGATAACCTGATACTTTGAATGTCTGCATTGTCAAATAAAGTTGGATCAGTTGTGTTGTTGTCACGTTTGTTGGTTTGAAAGAAAACAATAACATAACGAGGTCGTTCCACTGAAGTTGTAGTTTTAACAGCCCAAACTTCACGTCTAGCATTTCTGGTGATGGATGGCAGTTCATGTATCTCCCACTTTCTAAATGGAATAACTATAGGCTGATCCTTTTGAATGGTCCTCATCAGTTCCAACTTAATATCATCATTAGGGTAGATATGCTTGATTTTCAATTCGATGTTGGTAATGTTTATGCTAACAGTTGTAGTGGAAGTCACACCGGCAACATTTTTTTCTGTGATATATACACAATCATTATCGTTTCGAGCTCGAACCAAACGTATTGTTTGCCGTCCACATGTAATCATGGGATAGTCATTGAAAATGTTGAAAATGTGCTTGAGAGGAATTTGTAGGTTGAATGATTTATCTGGAGCATTAAGGATGGGATCTTTGGGATAATTCCAGCCTGCTATAGCCATATGATTGGAATCTTCTTGATTGTAGCACGTCATGGCACGTACAGCACTCACGATTCCAGGATCTCGAACCGTTTCCATTTCTCTTGCGCTTTCACTGTATGTGCACGAATCGAAAAGGAAAGCACCAAAATTATTTGCCAGCTTTACATCACCGGCTCCATGTATATTGAGCGAACCTTTAATGCACAACAATGTTTCGTTCATTGCAAAAAACGAGTCGACTTGATTGATGCTAAATTCCGTAATGTCACTGCAACTGAACGATTTGATGAACGGAGCATATGTTCTGTATTCAGCTTTGCGAATCGATTCATCGAATCTCGGCTTGCGATAGATATCAAACATTGGTGGCATATCGTTCATACGAGAACGTTTTCCATACGTGGTGGTGGTCATCGTTTATCTTTCAATGAAAACCCTAATGTTTGTAAAAGCAATTTGTTTGCAAATGTAAGATGCTGCTGCTTCGAAGGACGTCGCCTAACTAATGGTATTGAATGTGCAGCGGTACGTCTTTTATTATTAATTATCAATCCCATCGGTTGCTTCTCGCTCTAAGCTCCAACACCAAGGTGCTCTTTTCACCACGAAAGTTGATTGGATGTCCGTCTTGATCCAAAGCCTGCACAGTAATGTTGGTAATTTCACGTTGTGGTATAACAGGTAAATAAAGTAAATTATGTGGAGTTTCGTCAATGGCGTACCCAGGATCTACTTTTATAACCAATTCGTAAATAGTATGAGCAGGTCTGTCTGCATCGAAGGCTCCAGTGGTAATGTTACATTCGAAGCGTATGCTAGATATTTTTATAATTTTGACGGGTAGATCTGAAAAGTACCATTTTTTGGCTTCGAGTATCTGTCTAGAAAAGCCTAATATGTCACCAAGACAGTTGGGAGTATCCTGCTCGCCGAACGGAATTCTATATTTACTGTAAATCATACATTGTAACGTATTATTATTGGGTTTTAACGCAAATACAGTTTCAAATGGATTGCTGGTGCCACCACCACCACCACCTAACTTGTCTAGTATGAACGCTTCAATATCAGCGATTTCGTAACATCCCGTTGGTATATCAAAACTCTGCATCATGTTGTTGTCATCGTAGTAGTGAAATTTGCGATTTTCAATGTTTGGTATACTATGGTATGAGTGGAAGGAACGTAGTGCTAACTCATAGTCTTTCTCAGGATAGAGTACAATAGGCGTAGGAGGTTGGAATGTAAATACGTGATTTGTGCTATTTACTCTCAACAACTGCGACATGATGACTGATGCATGTCAAGGGATGAAGGTACTTTAAATAATACACAGAACTATGTTCAAGATTTATTTAATACACTTTGACATAGAAAACAAGATGCCTGAGAACTTGCAGGACCATCCCAATGCGTTGTCCAATCGGGACGGTTGTAGTGAACGAAGCACGGCAGACGAATTTGTAGCTCAAAATTTGTTTTGTAGTCATTAGGTAGTTTATGCCATATATCCAACAATTCAGACGGGCTGACAAACCCAATCAGATATTGAATGGGGACTTTTTTCAGCGCATCAACAGTAAAACTTCGTGGCTTTTGCATTAATAATGTTTTAATGTCATCCCACTCCTCTCCCATTGTTCCAAGGATGTTGAAGTAGAAATTTCAAACACAAATGTCCACAATTGATTTGATCGTAGTTTTGATACTGATTATTGTTATAAAAAATATTTTTTCCTCCTCCTCCTAGATACTTTACAAGTTCTTTGGGCGGTTTCAAATTACCAAATGAATCGAAATACTCGATGACATTGTTTTTCTTTATATATGCTACCCAATGTGTTCCACTGTTTTTGGATGAGTCCAAGTTAACCACTGCACACTCTTGTTGTCGTCGAGGACCGGATTTAGGTAGAGTGTCACGCATGAAAACACCACGAAAGTGTGAGATTTTATATAATTTTGCATAACGCGCAATATCGGTGTCGTACAGTGGACGATTGGGTAGCTTTATCGCGAGTTTTTTTTAAATACAATCCAAATCCTCTGCCACTAGGATACTTTTTCAGATATAAACCATTTCCGACATGTTCCATAACCTTATTATGGCGGTGGTCTTCTTCCAATTTTTTTCGAGCATTATTTGCATCAATGACAGTCTTTGCAATCCCAGCAGCTCCACCCGATAGTGCTCCGAGTGCTGAGAGACCGGCAAACAGAGGTATAAGTGGTAGAAAACCTCCAGATTTTACTGGTATCACTCGAGGAACAACAATTTTCTTCGATCCACCAAATTGTTTAATAAGTGATTTGGCTGCTCGTAAGGCAAACAAGGCGCTTTCTTTTAGAGATGCTCCTCTCTTCATTGATTTTCCCACCTTTAGCACTACGTCTCGATTAAAGGAACGTCGTTGTTTCTTTGGACGACTTCCCATTCCCAACTTTCGTTTCACTTTCATGGTACCAGTAACAAGTAATGCAGCAGCTTTTTCACCAAAAGATCCCTCTTTTGATTTTACTCGAGCCCAAGCCTTATCTTCCAACTCCTTATCTGCTTTGTGACGTTCTTCAAGAGATTTATTTTGCGAATAAGCTATATCGTGTTGTTTGCAGGCGTCGTCTAAAGGATTAATGCCTGCGTCACCACGTGCAAGTCGCTTTTGTAGTTTTGTTCCAGCTATAAATGTACGTAATATATGTTTAACGAAAAAAAAAGACAAGTTATATTCACTTACGACCACAATAATTGTAGGTAGGCAAGTGAAGTTCGAATGGCAGTTTATTTATTAGAGAATTCAAAAGACCTTCTCCCTCAAACACCAACATTAAGACTGATGTATGATAATGCTGCGATATCCATATTTATAGAATAACACTCTAATAAAATTCTTCACAAGATGAAGATCGTTCAACAAGAGCAGACGCTACCCATTGAAAACTTGGACTTTACCTCTAATCCATCATCTGTTGGTAAACATGGTAAACTACTACCAAATTCTTTTCGTGCAATCATCTGTGGTCCTAGTGGGTGTGGAAAGACAAATGTTATGTTGTCGCTCCTATTCGATCCAAATGGTGCTAAATTCAAAAATGTTTACGTTTATTCCAAGTCGTTATTTCAACCAAAATATAAATTGTTGCAAGAAGTCTTAGGAGAAGTTAAAGGTGTTGGTTATTTTCCATTTAAAGACAATGAGGAAATTATTAGTCCAGATAAAGCGCAGTCAAACTCGATATTCATATTTGATGATGTTGCCTGCGATGGACAACAGAAAATTCGTGAATATTATTCAATGTGTAGGCACAAGCTCATTGACGCGGCCTACTTATGTCAAACATATTCGAAAATACCAAAACAGCTCATACGTGACAATTGTAATATGATTGTGTTATTCAAGCAGGATGAAATTAATCTAAAACATATATTTGAGGAACATGTGTCACCAGACATGACATTTGAAGAATTTAAAAAGATTTGCTCAGAATGCTGGTCGACTACTAACAACTATGGAACATTGGTGATTGTAAAAGATTTTGCTTTAAATAATGGTAGGTACCGTAAAGGATTCGATAAATTCATAAAGCACTAGACATTATCCTCAGTCATCGTCACCATGTCCAACGATAAGGTTGCTATTGCCATGCGTAAGAAAAAAATCAGTGAATTGGCGAGATCTATTCGCAAGAAATATTTAGCGTTAAAATTAGGAAAATCAGAACATGATACATCTCTAAATAAGCTATTTAAACCGATATCTGTACCGCTAAAAGAAATGGTCAAATCCTCAAAATCATTACAACAAGCCATAGTTTCAAAATTCATCCCTCCAAAAGAGGAAACAACGACAAAAAAAGAAAAAAATGCTGATGTATCATTTCTCGATACAAAACCCATAGCCGAGACGGATGAATCAGGAAATATACGTTATGATGATGAAGAAGGAGAAGACGATTATTATTATGATGATTATGATATAGGCACACATCCCAACGTTTCGCGTGATGTCATAGAAGATTATTTAGATCAATATCCAATAATTAGTCAACCATATCTTGAAGATTACTTTCGCAAAGATGATGAAATTGATAGAAGTTATGGTCCATTATATAATGATGAAATTGGTTGGATGTTGGGCAGACGTAGAATTGCATTCGATAAAAGAAACGGTAATATAAACATATTACGAGAGAAGGATGAGGGGGGTGGAGAAGGAAATATACCGGGGACTTCGGGATTGTATCAGCTTGTGTTTTACAATCATCCCAATGAATACTCTGATGATGATTTGAATAATTACAAAGCTCTGCTAACAATAACAAAAGCTCATCTCAATGCAGCAGATCGTCTGAAAAGTACTGCTACCGAAAAGTATCGCAACATAATTAGACCGTTGTTTAAAACTGACTCATCAAATATTAGTAGTAGTACTATAACCAAACCTCCATCAGCTCGAATATTAAAGAAACAACGACAACAACAACAACAACAACAATCCATTCAAACCGCTCCATATACTAATGTAGGAAAAGGTCTTGTTGTCGGCGGCGGCGGTGGTGGTGGCCCTCTTTTGTCATACAACGAAAAACCGATGGAATACATTTATTGGGACGATCCCAATGAGCTGTGTGACCGTTTAAGATTACTGATTGCATCCAAGGAAGCTGGCAACACCTCATTCTCACACAACAACGAGATAATTGCAATAATCAATGAGTTGAAAGAGGCCAATATAATTGAATAACAAACGGAAAACATAATCATTTCAATCATGTCTGTCGATAAGTTTGGACATCGCCGCAATCATGCTAATGAGCGGGTTAAGCCGTATATGCCGAAAGTATCGTATCCACATACTCTAGACGGTAATATTGATGCAGAAAACGTAAAAATTTGTAATGTAAAGATGCCGACTGCAAATAGCGATGTTGCTAACAAACTATATGTTGATGAACAATTACATGTGTACCATAATGAGCTCGAAACACTTCAAAAAACAATAATCCCCTCATTACAAACGCAATTGGTATCTCATCAAAATAAAATCAACGAAATTGCTGCATTTATTTCGAGAAATCCTCCCGTCAGAGCTCGAGATATGGCAACTAAAATATACGTCGACGAGGTAGTTGCTATGGGCAAGGAATTTTTGAGAAATGATTTGGAGAGTTTTAAACAAGAAATACAGGATAAATTGTCGAAAAGTAATACTCTAATCAGTGATAAGATCGATATGTATAATACATACATAGAACGTTCGTTTCAAGTTTTGGACAGGGACTTGAAGAAGAAGCATGAAATTGAACAAAAGAAGAAAATAGATGAGAAGAGTAATGGATCATCAGTTTAGAAAGTGCATGCGCTTACGAAACATGTCATCCAAAGTCCAGCTTGTTAACGAACTCCATAAACCTATACGTAAAAATTATCCACGCAGACGTACAATTGTCAAAGGCATAGATGATTTATGGCAAATGGATTTAGCTGAAATGCGACCTTACGCTAATCAAAATAAAAATCACAAAATGATACTAGTCGTCATCGATTGCTTTTCAAAGTTTTTATGGACACGTCCATTAAAGACAAAAACCGGTGAAGAGTTAACTCGTGCATTCTCAGACATTCTCACCAACACAAAACGAGTTCCTAAAAATCTCCAATCAGACCAAGGAACGGAATTTTACAACAGCAAGTTTCAACAACTAATGAAAAAACATGGGATTAATCATTATAGTGTATTTAGCACGAAAAAAGCTTCTATGGCAGAAAGAGTTATTAGAACATTGAAATTAAAGCTTTACAAACATTTCAGTTTAAATGGTACCTATAGATGGATTGACATTCTCCCTAAAATTACACGAGATTACAATAACACAAAACATTCAACAACCAAATATAAACCTTCCAATGTCAATAAATCCAACGAAAAAGATATTTTAAACAAAACCTATACACATCTAAAGATTGCCGGACTTCGTAAATTTAAAGTTGGTGATATTGTTCGTATAAGCAAGTCGAAACATGTCTTTGAAAAGGGATACACACCCAATTGGACGACTGAACTATTCAAAATCATTAAAGTTAAAATAACCAATCCCACCACATATTTGCTCGAAGACTTGCAAGGTATCCCAATCAGTGGAGGGTTTTACGAAGAAGAGCTACAGAAAACGTCAAATCCACACATTTACTTGGTGGAGAAAGTACTTAAAAGAAAAGGCAACAAGATGTTTGTTACATGGTTAGGTTTAGATAGAAAACACAACACCTGGATACAAAGCACAGATGTAGTCACGTAATTACATCGCTTCACTACTCATGAATATATTGTTTTGTAGTAGTAGGAGATGTGAATGAGTATAAATAGAGGAGAGAGTTGTAGGTTAGATTCTCAGTCGTCAATATGAGTTCTCAAGACAGCGGCTATTTTAGTGCTACACAAAGTCATGTTAATTATGACACACAATTAGATCATATTTTACAAGTGTATGAAATGGCAGCCAAACAGGAAAACCACTACTTATTGTACACAGAGTATTGTACAGATGGAGATTTTCGAATTGGTTGTGGTTTGAGCCCCGCAAGAACGTTCAGTACTGCGATCACTCTATCATACACCGATAAACATAAGAAAATCAACTTCAGCTCATACGAATGGTTCACATTTATCGACATTTTAAATAATAATTCATTTATAAGTGCATCATTTCACGAAGAAGAAAAAAAAGAAGAAGCTGTGTTATCTTGTGGAGACTACTGCACCATTCGACAAATGGTATTTGATCGTGTTAAATGGTTGGAGGTGACCAAACATGATATCAGTGTACCTTTAAGAAAAGAAGATGTTTATCAAATACTACAAGCGGATCGTTGCCTCATCTCCCCACGTCTCACTCATTTAGAATCCATAAATTTTGGTGAATACTATGAAAATTTGGTGGAAAACATTAGAAATTTCAGTCAAACTAATGAAAATTTGACTAAATTTGAACTGATTCAAGTAATGTGTGACATCAACAATAGCGAATTAGCCATTGCACTAAGAGAATATATGTTTTTTTGTAAAGTTAACATTGTCAGTGATTTAGAGAAGTATTAAAACTAATTAATTAAAATTATTGTGTTTTATTTCATGTTCCCATCGTATGTGAGTTGATAAATGAAACGAAAATTGTCAATGATTTTGTTTCATGTTTCCAAGTTGATAGAAGGAGATCACTAATTATTTTTTATGTATTGCTTTTGAAAATTACAATACTTTTTATATTGATGAAATATATTTGAGAATAATATTTCATATATATATGTGTGTGGGTCTTAGAATAAATAAAACATTTACATTTTAAATCAATATTTAACTTTAATGGATAGACATAATTATAACGGTATAGAGAAATTAGATTTTTCGTGGGAACACCGTTTATTAAATTGCTTTTTTCAGTGCGTAGGTTAAGAATAAATAAACCATTTCAAATCAACATTTAGATAGACGTAATTATAATGGTACAGAGTAGTTCGTTTTCTCGTGGGAACATCGTTTATTAAATTGCTTTTTTTTTAGTTTGTATGTTTGAGAATAAATAAAACATTTCAAATCAACATTTTAATAGATAGACGTAATTATAATGGTACAGAGTAGTTCGTTTTTTCGTGGGAACACCGTTTATTGCTTTTTTTCAATATTAGGAGAAGCTATTAAATTTTAATTTGTGTGGGTATCGTTGAGAGAACCACCTTGCAAATAGTGGGGGATATCGTTCCATATAAATTTGATATTTCACATCATACAAATCAGTTATCATTGAACAGTGATAGAATATTAAAATTAATCTGTGTGTTGTGTGAAGGCTACTCAGAAAAAAGTAAGTTTTTCATTTATTTCTTCAAATAACAAATCGTTCACTTTTGTTTTTTATGATATAAAGTTCCACTAAAAAGGTAGAGTTTATTAACACATATTTATTCTTTTGTAGATGGATCTACCTTCATTAAATTCAGTGTCGTTAATTACAGAGAAGAAGCCTATTATTAAACTTCAACATTTGACGCTTGGGGAAGCATACCCTATCTTAGGCGCAAAATTAGTTTCAAGCAAATTTGGTGGTGAAGTCATTTTGATAGAATTCGCAGACAATATCACATTCCTGCCCAAGAGAGTGACGGAACAGTACCGATGTCAACTTGATTATTTCAAAGCTCAAAAGCATTCTCTCATATTTAGAGGATTAATTGAAGTGGGCAGACCAAATCGTGCAATATCGTTTGAAATTGTTGAAAATTAGTTTTCGCTTGGTGAGTTTTTATTTATTATATATGTATATTATATATTTAAAGTGAAAAAATGGTGAATTTAATGAACAAAGCTGATCAAACGTTAACTTTCCTAAAAGAACATTATTCTAAACCGCTAGCTAATTCAATAATTAAATTAATAGACCGTCATGTTAGGAGATGTGTCTTGACTTTGGTTAAGTTCAAATTTTCCATTGGTGAGAAGAGAAAAATTCAATCAAAAATTGGGGAACTTAAGCGATTACGTCATCAAATTAATTCAATTACAAAAAAAAATATGGGTTATGGGTTGAGAAAACGAAGTGTAAAATGGTTAGATGTTGGGGTTATTTTTAATTGTAGAATTAGGACAGGGCTTATTGTAAATTTGAAACATAAAGTAATCGATGAATTTTTCAAAGATGCTTTTAATTTATTCAACGTTAAAATTTCACAAATATTGAAGGATCTAAAAATAATAAAAGTTAATACTACTCTCATTGGTGATTATATAAAGCAATCGAATGATCGGGAGGTGGTAAATCAAAAACATTTTAGTACACCCAATGCAATCATTGATGAGGGAACTGATTTAATAGAATGGTTTAAAAATAATGTCGTAGATCGTATTTTGAATAAAATGTCAGAGTTTCAAGAGAAACAGAGCGGTTGGGCATTAAGCAAAATCATTTCACTAGAGATAGCAATTAACAAATACGAAATGGGTAATGGTTCATCTTTCATTCGATTGCCTGAGCAGATACAGAAAAAACATGCATGCATCAACATCCAGAACAATGATGAAGCGTGTTTTTTCTGGAGCGTTGTTGCAGGTTTACACGCTCCCACAGGGCAGGTGAGCCGAACATCATCATATCCACACTATTCCACCGTTTTGAAAACTCGAGGCTTAGATATGCCAATGAAACTGCCTCAAATTAAGAAGTTTGAAACACTAAATGAAATTTCCATAAACGTTTATATGTTAGAGTACAATGAAACAGTGAACAAAACATTTTACACAGTATTGCCGGCAAGATTGACTAGGAAAAAATTAGACCGTCACGTCAACTTATTACTCATTCAAGATAAATACTTTCCGAAATTAAACGAATATGAAACAACGCCATCTCATAATGATTACAGTACTATTGTTGAGGTAAAATATCATTATTGTTGGGTTAAAGATTTATCGCGTTTAATTAGTTCACAGTTAAATAGAAACGATCATAAAAAATATGTTTGTGATAGATGTCTCAATTACTTTTCATTGCGTGAGAGACTGGATGATCATTCCGAACTTTGTGAGAATTTAAACAATGAAAAGATTTCATTTCCCAAATATGATTTTGTTGAGTTTAAGAATTATACATACAAGCAAAAATGTCCTTTTATTATTTATGCTGATTTTGAATCTCAATTGACACAATGTAATGAAATCATTTCTAAAACAACAAACAAATATCAACATCATAAAACTTACAGTGCAGGCTACTATATAAAATGTTCTTTTGACGATTCTCTATCGTTTTACAAAAGTTACAGAGGTGTGGATTGTATGGATTGGTTCGCTAACGAAATGACTGATATAGCTAAATTTGTAGATTCAAAAATTAAAATAATTGTACCAATGGTAGTCAAACCAAGAACTACTAATGATGCAACTGTTTGTCATATATGTGAAAAAAAGTTTAATAAAAAAGATATAGTTGTACGTGATCACAATCATTTTACGGGGGAGTTTCGAGGATTTGCGCACCAATCCTGCAATTTAAATTTTAGAAAACTGTTTGTTGTGCCGATTGTATTTCACAATTTGTCTGGTTATGATAGCCATTTTATCATAAGAGATATTGCCAAACGTGGTAGAGTCAGCCTTTTACCAATCAATAAGGAAAAATACATTTCATTCACACAATACGATTCGGAAACAAACATAAAATTCAGATTTATTGATTCGTTTCGTTTTTTGGGATCTAGTTTGGATGCTGTCGTTAAAACTTTGGACACCAATTATTTGAAAATTTTGAAAAAAGAAAACCATAATTTAACCAATATCCAATTTACATTATTGACACGTAAAGGTATCTTTCCTTATGACTATATTAATAACTTGGAAAAATTGAATGATGATAAATTACCACCGATTGAATGTTTTTATAATAAATTAAATGAAGCGAACGTAACTGATGATGATTATGCTCACGCTAAAAATGTTTGGCGGTCTTTCAATGTAAAAACACTTGGAGAATATAGCGATATATACATGCGCACCGATATTCTTCTTCTAGCAGATGTGTTTGAAAATTTTAGAGAGACAGCTTTAGCAACGTATGGTCTAGATCCTGGATGGTTCTACAGTATACCAGGATATGCGTGGAATGTGATGCTAAAGTTTACAAAATGTAAACTGCAAATTTTAAAAAATATTGATATGATAATGTTTATTGAAAAGGCTATTAGAGGAGGAATATCACAGTGTTGCAATAGGTACAGTGAAGCAAATAATAAATATATGTCTGAATATGATGTTGAGAAACCATCAATGTATATTCTCTATACAGATGTAAATAATTTGTATGGAAAAGCGATGTGTGAACATTTGCCCTTTGATGGCTTCGAGTGGATCGAAAATGATATGGAGAAATTTAACGACATCAATTTCATAAAATCCATCCCAGATGATAACCCCGAAGGCTATATTCTTCAAGTGGATTTGTTATATCCAGACAAGTTGCATAATCTACATAAAGACTTTCCTATGTGTCCCGAACACCACAAACCACCCGATTCAAAATTAACAAAATTAATGACTACCCTACACGATAAAAAAAGTTACACTTTACATTATAGAAATTTAAAGCAAGCCCTAGAACATGGACTAGTATTGGAAAAAGTTCACAAAGTTTTGAAATTCCAACAATCTGCATGGCTTCAACCCTACATCGAATTAAACAATCGATTGAGGACTTTAGCCACCAGCGACTTTGAGAAAGATTTGAGAAAACTAATGAATAATGCTGTGTTTGGGAAATGTATGGAATCCATCCGTAAACATAGAATTTGTAAATTGGTATCTACATATGAGGGTCGTTATGGTGCTAAAAATCTTATTGCTAGTCCGCGTTATCACAATAGAACAGTTTTCGATGATGGTGATCCACCTTTGATGGCAATCGAATTGAAAAAGTCTGAACTAATTTTCAATAAACCGATATACGTGGGTATGGTTATTCTTGACATCTCGAAAACTGTAATGTATGACTTCCATTACAATTTTATGCTTCCCACAATGGGAGTAGACAATTGTAAGTTGATGTACACCGACACTGATAGTTTTGTTTATCAACTTACTTGTGAAGATGCATACGAACAGTTAATTGACGCAAACATTGACAAATTTGATACATCAGATTATCCCATTAACAATATCTACAACATACCCCGAGTTAATAAAAAAATACTAGGTTTGATGAAAGATGAAGCTAATGGACAAATAATCACCCATTTTGTTGGTTTAAGGTCCAAAATGTATAGTTACAAAGTTCAGGGGGGCAAAGTTGTCAAAAAATCAAAGGGGATTAAAAAATGTGTTGTGAAAAATAAAATAATTTTCGATGATTATGTGGATTGTTTGAAAAATTGGAAACAGATGACAATTACTCAAAATACGATACGTTCCTTCGCTCATAATGTGTATAGCATTGAACAAACAAAAATCGCTTTGAGTCCTCACGATGATAAAAGGAAATTACTTCCCGATTCATTTGATACGCTTCCATGGGGACATTACAGTATTTTGGAATAATGTTTTTTGTTTTTAGATAAAAAATGTCTCCTACTCCCGAAACTGAAGATCGTGCCAAACGGCGTGTAAAATTTCTTAAGAAATCACGTAAATTAATCAGAGATTTTCGAAGTGCTGTTGCAATGATTAAAGTACCTCGATCACTATCTAAAAATGATTGTCGAAGAGTACTAAAACTCATATATACTGATTTTCCAATAGAAATTTTAAATGGATTAATTCTTCATTTCAATTTACCTACAGAACCTGAAGATTCTGACTATGATTCAGATGAAACTATTTTTGCTGACTTTTGAATACAACTTTGTAAAACCATTTTTCACTTTTCACATATATTTAAATATATAATAATATGAACTCAAATATAGTTTTATACTTTTATATTAAACTATTACATATTAAGTTATAGCATGTATTACTACTTTGTGAATTATGGCATTTGTTTGTAGTATTATTAATCTTTCATATTAATTTATAACATATATTACTATACTTTCATATTAAAATGTAACATATTGTTTTTTCCAATATAATTTTAGGATATTGCCTAAATATTTTTGTTAAATGAAACAATGTTTTTTTTTATGAGTAAAACATCAGGTTAATTTCCAAATAAAATCTTCTTCAATGTTCAATGATAGCTCAATTATATCAAGAATAAATAATTTTTCAAGTAAATGGATTAAGTTATAGCATATATTACTACTTTGTGAATTATGACATTCGTTTGTAGTATTATTACTCTTTCATATTAATTTATAACATATATTACTATACTTTCATATTAAAATGTAAAATATTGTTTTTTCCAATATAATTTTAGACTATTGCATAAATATTTCTGTTAATTGAAACAATGTTTTTTTTTTATGAGTAAAACATCAGGTTAATTTCCAAATGAAATCTTCTTCAATGTTCAATGATAACTCAATTATATCAAGAATAAATAATTTTTCAAGTAAATGGATTTTTTTTTATTACCTAGTATCTACTCATCAGCTGAAAAATTACAGCATGGCATTCGATACTCTTTTATGTGGCATCAAGTATTACAGAATAAAAATGATTGGAAACTATGCTGCAAACACACAGCAATAAGCTGAATTTCTACTAAAGAAATGCCTCGTGTGTTTCCCTTTAGTCTACTAGTTTGATGACACACACACACACACACACATCATGGGTAACTGGAAACTTTGAACCTACTACACCACTGGAGGACCCTACAGAAATATACAACGTCTCCAACAATGGTTTTTTAAATACTACATTACCTTTGTAATTATTATATCAATAATAAATTATTTTTTTAAAGTGGATTTTTTTTTTATTAAAACACCCAATCTACTCATCAGCGGATATATTACATGAAGATTTAAATTTACGTTTAACAATTTTTGGTAAAATTTTAAATAATAAAACGAATATGAATGCTAATAATATACATAGAGTCATTGAAAATATATTATTAAGTTCATTTTTCATACTATGGAACATGCTGCTAGTGTTGGTTATATTGATCATGGTGAAAGCTTTGTAGGTTGAATTCTGTTTAATGGATATGTTGTTGTTTGCGGACATCTAAAGATATAATCTACAGCACTTGAAATCTCCTGTCGTCGAGCTCCGTTTTGTAATTCGTCTGGCACCCAATTTATTGTAAGCTTCTCCCACTTCTTTTGATCTGAGTCGGTAGTATCAGCAGCAGAAAGGCACAGGTTTGCAATTTGCTTCATAACCCTTCGTTTTTCTTCATAAAATATTACATCCTTATTCAATCGATCTATTTTTATAATAAACTCCTCAAATAGACGTCTATACTCAACTAATGACATACTACAACTGATTCGTTTACAGATATATTAGTGTCCTATATTTTGTGTATCTCCACACACACACACACACACACACAATAATGTCTCAACCTCCTAGTCGGACGGAACGGTTTTTTCTCATAAAGACCTGTGAAGAAATTTGTTATAAAACCCCTCACACCTCCCCATTAATCCATTAAATACTGTCTTTGTAATTATTATTTTTCTCACCCCCTGCGATAGCGCAACGGTTAGGGACTGTGTTAGGAACGAGAAAGTCGCTGTGTGTGTCGTGAGTTCGAATCTCACGGTCGACCATTTTTTCAATTTTATAAATTGGAAGTGTTGTGGTGGACCACGATTGACGTCACAGAAGATGGATGCCGTAGGGATTTTACTGACGTCACAGAAGATGCCGTCGCGACATTCGAATCACCCGCCAACGACACAACCCACCAAATTGGAAGTGCTACGTCACACATGTGGACCATGATTGACGTCACAGAAGATGGATGCCGTCACAGTCGCGACATTCGAAATACTCGCCAACGACCCGCCATTGACACAAGATGGATACGACACACGTAACACGTCCGCCATTGACACAAGATGGATGCCACTTCCGGTGCGCGCGCACAGTCAACGAAATCCAACATGGCCGACTTCCGTCCCAGAACCGGCTTAGTATATCTACTCTTGGTTCATTAGACATATCCAAACTCTCAGTTTCTTCAGTGTCAGATTTAAGCTTTTTTTAACGTGTTCGTTATACGGGTAATTCTGTTCTTTATGGACCTATTTGTGAGATCCGGGTAAATTAGGTAAAGGTTTGAGACTAGACCGATGATGTTCTCTCTGTATTTTAGGGTTTCCGAGTATGGATCAGAGTTACCAAAAGTATTTTCTAAGAAGTCATATAGGTTTTCTATGGGAAGTATGAAGGCATATGGCGTTTTCTGGTAGGTTTTTGCTATACAATCTTTTATGGACGTAGAAAGGTTTGATTCCGTAGATACACTCACTTTGCGCTTCTTCTTTACTGCTTTATGAACTGCTGTGGAGAATGGAGGGGGAGGCATATCGTCCGTGTTAACTTCTGCTTCTGCAGGTACACTTGAGTTTTCGCTGTGTGATGAAAGCTGGGAATATCCGCGTTTTTGGACTGGAGGCAGAGCGGCAGCAGGCTGGTTTTCTTGTGGGGTTATCGGGTCTTCGTTTGAACTTACTTCGTTGGTCTCTATTGGGTTAACAGAGTCTGTTTTTGAGGATACTTGTTCAGTTTGTGTAGTCAGAGTGGATTGGTACATTATATTGTTGGTTGGGGGATTTGGGCAATTTGTAGCGATGTGTCCGGGTTACTTGCAAATGAAGCACTCCATTTTGTCCGTAGATAGGAAGATTCTGTTTTTGTTGCCATCTAAAGGGATGATTAATGAGGTCTGCAATTCGAAGTCGTCTGATGAGGAAAGAACGTAGACTTGTCGTCTAAAACTTAATATATGAGAATATTCGTCGCCTGGGATACCAGCTCGCAGAAACGAGACAGGGAAGGTTAATTGTAAACCAAGGCTTTTTATTGCATTTTCAGCAAGAGCATGGGGTATGTAAGGAGATATGTTCGAGATGATTATCCTTTTTGTCGGAGATACGAGTCTGCGGATGTTTATGACATTATTGTTGATGGTTATGGATGGATGGGATTTTAACAGATCGTCAACAAGATTAGAATTGGTTAGATATATGCAAATTCTGTTATTCGAGATCCTCGAAGCAAAATAAATATGTTTGGGGCCTACAATATCGCCTATTGCCTTAACATAGTCAAATAATTTTAGGTTGTCTTTGGCGTGCATCACTATGGCTTGATCCTTTTTTGGGAAAGATGGTTTAGGTGCTGACTTAACGGCTAATACATAACTGTTGCTAGTCGTTGGGTTGTTGATATTTTAATTGTGCGACACTTTGGTTTCTGTGGGTTGAGGAAAAACTGTTTGATTTATTCTTGCCCTTGTACTCAAAAGCAAATTGTTAGGATGGCTTAGTTAATTACAACTTTATGGTTTTATTTTAGTGTTCAGCAATATATCCATAATGAAATGTTGTCTACGCCTCTGGTAATGAGGAGCAGGCAAAAACTGAATTTATCGAAACTCGGTTGATGAGTTGGCTATTATCAGTTAATTTAACGAAAAGAAACGAAAAAATGTAAACAATCAATCAGCGCAATGACAAAAACTTGATTGAAGATACTTAAAAATGTTCAATACATACGTCGGTTTTTGTAACACTGATTAACTATAAGTTTAACTTGGTAGATCACTCAGTACTAGAAATAACTGAAGAGCAAAAATTCAAACGATGTTGACTCGTTTAAGCACACGCATCGACTCCTAAGGATAAATTTGGTATCATTGAAAAAAGCATTTCTTGGACTTTTAGGTTCCTTGTAATCATGACAGTTGTGACCTATACGGCCGCCGATAGAGGGCGTTATTCGATATTATAATCAAAATATTGAATTTTCTCAAAAAAATTAAATGCGATGATATGACTTTTTCTAGACTAGAAAATAGACAAATGACCAACCCATAAGTTTGAGTAAACCGCATCTTAATATCTCCTTCTTAATGCAAATTATTGAAAAAAAAATACTAAACCAGAAAAATTCATATATCCCCATTTAAAAATGCAGCGGTTGCTTTCGATAAGAAGGCAAGTAGTAGGCCATGGACACGACAATCGCCTAATAAAAATATTGCGTAACGTTAAACTTTTGTCCCACGCAGTCGAATATTGTTGATTGCGTATAATTTGAGCACTTTTTAATCAAAATGCCCCTCATAAATAATGAAGCTGTTGACATGATTGCGATTTATTTCGAGTATTTTCAAAATGCAGCTATAGCTGCAAGACAGTACGCGGCACGGTATCCAGATCGCCCTTATTACGGGAGAAGAATATTTCCGCGCTTGGTACAGCGATTAGGCGATACCGGAAAATTTCGTCGTCCTAAACGTCGCAGGCGTCGCAATGGAAGGACCGAAGAAAACATTATCAATGTTTTGACTTACATAGAATTTGATAGACATGTAGGAACTACAACATTGTCTCTAGACTTGGGAATAGCACGAACAACTGTTAGAAATATTTTGAAAGATTATAGGTAAATAATTTTATCTTATTCCAAGTATCTTAGTACATACTCTAAAATACACAATTCAGTGTTATTCTGATTATACCGGGTGTCTCACCTCACTTTTCGGGGTTTTGATCGCTTATCACTCAAACAGTTTTAGGAATAGAAACATGCGGTTTTCGCCAGTTTCATTGAAATTTATAAAAGTTTTTTTCTCACTAATGGGATATTTTATCGTAATGCCGGTTTAACCGGAAATTAACACGGCGATTTTTAGGGATCAGGCAACTTTGTTATTTTAAATAGAACACCCTGTATATTTTTAGTCTAGCACAAAACTCAATCTTCAAGCTTCCTAAACATATATGGTTTGTGCTACTTTTTCTAGAAATTATGAAAATTTAAGTTAAACAACGTTAAGCATTTTCAAAGGCAATTTTTTAAAAAATTCAACAAAGTTAACAATTTTAGACGTGAAGACATTTAACAAAAAATATTATTGCAACAAATTTTCAAAATGATGTCCTCGGACGTTTACACACATTAGCCATCTTTTAATTAAGTTTCGAAAACTAGCTATCAACATCTCTCTAGAAATAGTTTCAATCACATTTATTATGTTTATCTTTATAGGGGGTGGGTCGTAACATCGATCTTTGATGTAACCCCAAAAGAAAAAATCCGGTACCGTTAAATCAGGTGATCGCGGTGGCCACCTCACTGGACCTCTTCTTCCAATCCACTTTTCACCAAATGTTTCATTTAAAAGTTCTCTAGTGATCATTGCATAGTGTGGACTTGCACCATCCTGCTGAAAGTAACATGTTTGTAATACATTATCCTGCTGAAGTTGCGGAAAAAAGTACAGTTGTAGCATATCTACATAATTTACTGCGGTAACGATACACCATACAGTTACTTTGGGTGAATCTCTTACATATTGAGTAGTTCTGTGAGGGTTCTCTGAACACCAAATGCGATAGTTGTGTCTATTTACTTGACCATTTAGGTGCAAAGTAGCCTCGTCAGACATATTAAGAAGATTTCTGTAATTAATTCTTGTAAATAATCTTAAACCTTGGCAGCAAAAATTAACGTGCACGGCATGGTGAATCTCTTTTAATTCTTGCACCAAATGAAATTTGTAAGCCTTTAATTTTAATTGTTTTTCTAAAATCCTATGAATTGTGCTCCTAGAAACGCCCGTAGTGCTAACCATTTTTCTAACTCATGTTGTGGAATTTACTTCTACAGCTTCTTGAACTTGAATAACTTTATTTAATAAATTGTCTTGGTTACGCTTTCTTTTTTGATGAACAAGTGTGCCTGTGTCCCATAATTGACGGTACCAACTTCTAATTGCATTATCACTGGGTATTTGTTTATTAAACATTCTTCGAAATCTTCTTTGTGTCACCACAATTGACTTCGTTTCTGCAAACATTATTACACACTTTCCTTTTTCAGATAAAGTGAACATTTTTCAAAGAGAAATAAGGAAACTAATTGTGGTAAACTGACAGTTCGCGTGAAATAATTATTTGCTGTCACTAAGCAAAGCCTACTTAAAAATATATAAATCTATTTCCAAATGCCCCGCTAGTCATCGAAACTTAATTGAAAGATGGCAAATGTGTATAAACGTCCAAGGACACAATTTTGAAATGTGTTATAATATTATTTTTTGTTAAATGTCTTTACGTTCAAAATTGTTAATTTTATCGATATTTATAATAAGTTGCCTCAGAAAATGCTTAAAGTTGTTAAACGCAAATTTTAGGCCATAATTTCCAGAAAAAGCTGCACAAACTATATATGTTTAGAAAGCTTAAATATTGAGCTGTGTGTTAGAATAAAAATATAGAGGGTGTTCTATTTAAAATAACAAAGTTGCCCTATCCCTAAAAACCGCTGTGTTAATTTCCGGTCAAACCGGCATTACGATAAAATATCACATTGTTGAGAAAAAAACTTTTATAAATTTCAATAGAACTGGCGAAAACCGCATGTTTCTATTCCTAAAACTATTTGAGCAATAAGCGATCAAAACCCCGAAAAGTTACCCGGTATTATTATAACGCATATGTTGTTCTACTTTTAGATTACATCCTTACCACATAGTCTTGCACCAGGTGCAAGTCAGGGAGATGGGAGGATATGACTGTGGTTCATATTTAGTTTTTAAGGCTATTATGATAGGGATCACAATTGCCTCCCTCCAGACTAGGAAAAAGACCATTAATAAAAACTTTGTTAAAAATTTCAAGCAAAATAACCTGTAAATTTTTTCAGAAAAAATCCAGGGTTGTGATCAGGGCCAGGGGATATATTTTTAATCTCCGCTATGGGTGTATTCCAGCTCTTCTAAGGGTTATTAATTGAATCATCAGATTCATCATTAATTTCAAGATGTCTTCTACCGATTTTATTGTTCTAAATTCGTCAGAGTAAATTGAATATTTGGTCTTTTTCTTATAGTATAGTGCCATCGTATTTGGGATCTCATGGGGTGAGAAAGAAAAATAAGAGTTTTTATTTGTTTGATTGTATTTGGTTCTGTATCCATATCTCTTGCTGCGTATACATCCTTATTTACAATTAGCTTATTATATTTAATTACAGCTTTATAACCTGCCTCTTTCAGAAGCGGGTACAACTTTTTCCTCCCCACTACAATTTCCTTAGGATAGTCCTCGTCGATACAAATCTTATAATTTATAATGTACATAAACATACTTACGATTGGTCTATGTCCTCGCCCAAATATGTTTTATCCTCCTCGCTACATTTCCCTTCCTTATAATCTTCATAAGAAGAGCATTTAGTTATTAAATAACTACGTGGATCACATGAAGCTTGAACAAATACTCTGTAGGCTTGGTAATGGCTACAACATACTAAAAAACATAAATTACATGTCATTTTCACCTCCTAATTAATTACATACTAAACTATCGGGAGGAGAGTGTCAACTTAAAAATGGCGCAAGCAGAATTTTGATAGTCCTTTTGGCTTTTGATATACAGGGTGGAATTGAAAAGCATCACTTTTCAGGCCCTAGTTATCTCTAAACTTATCGGTGAAGTTAAAACTTGTTCTAAAACAATTTTTTAGTTAGTTTGTTCTATATATTGTTACGAAACAGCACACTGGTATAGTCCCTGAATCCGACTCTGTCTAAGCCATGTGTGAAAGTTAAAATTATGACGGATGCGCAGGGGTTTCTTAGAACTGTTTACGATTGTGACTATCTTATCTAGACATTGTTTTTGTGACCAATCTTATCTAGAAAACGCCAGAGAGTCAATTGTTTTTGTGTAAGCTGCACTCTAGAATTGTCTACTGAAAAAGGCACTAATATATAAAGGACCGACCAGTGAGAGAGTTCAGTTGATAAAGTGATCTCGTGAAATAAACAAGAATACACCGAAATAGCGAACAGTGAAGTGTTGATATAAGTTAATAAATAAGTTCGTATGCATATAAATTAAATGTAAGTGAATAGTTAAGTGTATATAAATTAAGTGTTAGTGAGTAGTTTAGTGTTTAAATAAATTCGTAAGTAGCCATACCGTGTGTTTAAAGTTTATCCCACCCGTTTACTGTTTAATTAAATAAGAAAATCATTACATTGGTGTCAGAAGTGGGATAATATGAATAAAAATAGTTACGCTAAAATGGCTAAGAGACTAAGTGGCCTAACAGTGACGGAATTAAAGGCAGAATTGGAAAACCGCGAGCTGGAAACGTCCGGTAAGGAGAGCGAATTAATAGAAAGACTCAAAATGGCACTGGAAAGTGGAGGCTTGGAGGCAGAAACATTCTTATTCAAAGACGAGGCTTCCACCTTAATCTCGTCAATTTCTGATATGAAGAATGATTTTTCTGCAATGAAGAACGATATTTCTGCCACGGAAGAGAAGATTTCAACTAATGTGAAAAACGATATTTTCTCAATAAACAACGATTTTTCTGATATGAAGAACGATATTTCTGCTATGAAGAATGATATTTCTGCAGATATCTTATCATTGAAAAATGACATTGCTGCTGAAGTCGAGAATAAAATTTCGTCTCTAAAATCGGATTTTGAGAATAAGATGACAACGATGAACAATAAAATAAAATCAAACATGGTAAATAAGATGACAACGATGGAAAATCAGATGGACGAGAAAATCAAGGATTTGAAGACAAAGATTGCCGATTTAAGAACACAAGACACTTCAGCAGAAGGAAAGAAGATCGAGATCTGCAAGCCAGAAACATAACCCAAGACAGATGATATTGCCAGTTTTATCCGAGTCAAGGCCCCAACGTTCGATGGAAAGATGTCGTGCAGCAATTACGTAAAACAGTTTGAAGCAGCCGCTTAAGTGAGTAATTGGTCCGACAAGGAGAAAGCAGTGAACTTAACTATCGCGATTCGGGAAGATGCCTTAGATGTACTTCAGACGATACCTCTGGAAGAAACGGATGATTTCAAGCAGCTGAAGAAGAGATTGCACATGCGATATGGTCAGGAACATCTAGAACATGTGTACCAATCCCAACTGAAGAACCGAAGGCAAAAACGTGACGAAGCACTTCAAGAATATGAAGTGGATATTGCCCGACTCGTTCGATTTGCTTATCCGTCAGCAGCAGAGCACATGATGGAATGTCTGGGCATACAGGCCTTTATTGATGGCTTTCGTGACCCCGATATGCAGAGGACGCTTCGTTTAGGCCATCCCAAAACATTAGTTGACGCATTGACAGCTGCTCTTGAATATGAAGCATCATCGAAGGCTTCGGGATTTAACAAAATTAGGACCATCCAAGAAGATGATGACGAAGACAGATTTGATCAGTTCGTCAGTTTAATAAAAAGTATGATGGACAAGAAGCCGAGAAAGATCATATGCTGGAATTGTGGCGAGCTAGGGCATGTACGTAGTTCGTGTAAACGCCTCCGGACTCCTGCAAACCAAGAACTACAGTCACAGGAAAACTAGAACGGGTCGGCTACAATTTTCCCGTGAAGAGGTTTCGATTGAAATCTCAGGGAGCGCCAGGCATACATATCCGCTAGGGCTTTCTAATATTTTAAATTAACAACCCTAATAATTAGTAATTTGCAGCCTCGGTCTTTTTCTTGTTCGGTTCTTCCGATTTGTCCCGTGAGGGGTTTCGATTGAAATATCAGGGAGCGCCAGGCATACATATCTGCTAGGGCTTTCTAATATATTAGATCAACAACCCTAACTATTTGTAACTTACACCGCCGTCATGTAAAAGCTTATTATACCTACCGGGTATACTAAGAATAAGTAGCCGCTTTTTTCTAAAGTGACACTCAACCCGTTTCATTCATAATTTTTTTATTAAATCTGTTGAACGAAAGGACCACCGAATTCGGAAGATTTTACGTGTGCTTTTACCGCTTCTTTCTTATATACACTATTTTTATGCGTACGACCCGCTCTCGCTTATGTCCTGCCTGCTTCGTCGCTATTAATCGCATATAAATTGTACATATAATCTGATTTTATATCTGATTTTTTTTGAGACTAGGGTATGGACACCCGTTACCAGTATTAGTTTTTTTTAGCTTTTTTCATTGTATGTAACGGCTTAGTTGACTATATAAAAAAATAGAATTACAATATAACCTAACCGAACCTTTGTGTTTTATTGACCTACTAAAGATTTGCACCTACCCATAGTAGAGTAGTTATTTGACTGCATGAATTTTAGCTTCCCGTAGTGTGGACCAGGAGCATAACTCTTATTTCAGGACTAGCGAGAACGTTTGTTTTATTTAGCAATAACCACGCGGATTATGACGACAGTAGACCCCGGAATTTACCGTGCCTCCATCTGAGGCTACCTGGAACTCTCGACGAGCGAAGTCGAGGGGCCGTGGAAACAACCACGTTAAAAATCTGGCGCCCGAGAAAAGTGTAAGGTTTCAAAGGTGTCAGAAGTGACGTACCGAGGCCGTAAGAGGTAGGACAGCAGGCTGTTACCTATACTACCTCCGAGGGCGAGCAGGCACTTTTCAGGAATTACGTAGTTGCAAAAACGTTCATTTGGCTCACCATCACGAACATACCTGAATATAACTACCATTTGAGATCGCCATATATGGAGAATTATTAATTTCCTCAATTATTTGTTCATGACAGACTTCAAGCATACACTGTAATAGATCATTCTGTATTTATTTGGAAGTACCTTTAAATACCGAAGAATTTTTCAGGTACTCAGAGTTGCATCTAATTCAACCGAAAAATTAATAAGCTCGGGAAATATTCTCGGATTCTCGGAAGTATCGCTTTCATTATGTCCCCGAAGAGCCAATTCAGAAGCTCCACACAATTTAACACAATTAATCATTTTTTTATTATGTTTCTATATATTTAACCAATAAGCCGAATCTAATTGAGCCATAACATTAGATGACCCTAGTAACCCAAATTCCATACAATTATGAAGATGGCTTTTAGAATTTTAGTGTCATTTTATTTTCAAATGCTCTAGATCCGTGACTCATATTTCCGACCAAGCTTTATCGCCAGCAAAAAGTAAACAGGAGAAACAATATAAAGCATTTTTTTGTTACATCCACAAATCCATTCGTTTTTTTAATAAATATCTTTAATAAATTTACGTATATAACTTTTCCTCTACTTACACGAGCTTTTTCATTAGTGATATCTGGTAATGTCCTAACTTTTGCTTTTAATTCTATTTTTTCTTCATATGAATATTTAAAAAATCTTTTCACATTAATTCAATTGAAGACCTCCCCCATAATTCACAGTTCATAGAATAATTGTCAACAATACACAGAAGCGCCCGCACTATAATAACGTTACGACTACGACCCTACGACGTCCAATCCAATCTTACTATATGCCACGAAGCGCTGAAGTAACTGCAGTGACCTATCCTGTTAAAATAGCGGCTTAGTTTCAGACCGTTAGTCGGAGAGCTGATGACGAATTTTCCGAAGGTTCTTTAGGCAAGCTGAAATTGCGAAAAATTACAATCTCGTCAATTGGCGAATCCAGTCCTGGCGGTCATTTGGCGGAATTAGCGGTTATTTCGCTACTGGGCAGCATACAACAATTGCAAAAAAAAATGAAAAAATATATTTTTGGCAACTTGAATTTTCTGTAATCTTTTAATTTATTATTTCTAGAATTCAAAAAAAATCCCAGACGTTTTTGTCGGTTATTAAGGATTGCCAGACGACTTTCAAATTACCAAAAAATATTCTTTAGGCAATCTGAAATTTATTCCACGTATTTATTAAGTAATTTCAATAAAACCTGCAAATTGCCTGACGATTTTGCGGGTTATAAACAATTACCAGACGTTAATAAAGTTTGTAAATAAGCGCATTAGGCGCAATAAAAAGCCTTACGCGCATCCGTAAGTGCGACAAGGATAGCTATCGAGGCATACTGGCAGCTGCCGGGGCCGAGCTCCTCACGCTGTGATTAGCTATTGAGAAACCTCGTGTTTCCAGCTTACATTCGGCACTGCGTTCATTGGTTCATAACAGATTATTGTCAGTTGAAGCATTCGGAGCCTCTTAAAAAATTATCTAGTGTTTTTGTATCTTTTTTAAAGATTTTATTAAAATATTTCTTTTTTAAAATTTAGCATGTATGTATGTGCATATATGATCATGTAAATATTTGTGTATATAGTTTGAACTGTTTTATATCAGTGTTGTAATTATTTGAAATAAAAATTCAAATGTTAAGGTTATGGATAGACAAATCACGTTGAATAAAACAAATTTAAAATGTTTTATTTGTAATAAACGTATTGATAAGATCATTCTTTTTAGTGAAGAAGCATTGCCAAAATGTAAAAACATTTTAAAAATTTGCCAAGACCATAATTTACGGTATAGTGATGTGGATTTGCCGGAAAATGTGACCCAAACAGACGGTTATCATTCGATGTTATCGGCGTTTTTCATCTTTGATGAAGTACCACTTTGAAAAAAATGTTACTCAACCATCTACATCTTCAACAGGTATTCTAAACAAATTTTTGATTTATTTTTCGGAGTTAAGTAACAATAATACTGAAATTAAATGACATCTAATAATTTTAATAATTATAATTTTTTCCGTATATTAAAATTAGGCATATTACTTTTCCGCCCAACCTATCTAATATGCGAGAAAAGTATTGGTTTACCCCAAAAAAAGATGGAAATTTGAAATTTTTTGTTGAGTTATTTTTACGATTTCCATCAACAACAACCCAAAAAAACGGTTTTTAGAAAAAAAATCCTGTGTGTATATCGTCGTCGTTGTCGTCGGCCACTTTTCGTTACATGTCTTGTTAGCACGATACAGCCTCCGGAATGCAACAAGTCACCAATTTTATGATTGAATATTGTTAAGGACATGTTACAGATTAACCCTATTGATTTTCAGCTCACCAGAGCAAGCACAACGGGTGCTATGGTACTAGAAGTAGCACATTTTAGTCATTTTTTGAGAAACTTCAGTTTGTTAGCACGATACAGCCTCCGGAATTCAACAAGTCACCAATTTTATGATTGAATATTATTCAGGATATCTCACAGATGAACCCTATTGATTTTCAGCTCACCAGAGCCAGCACAACGGGTGCTATGGTACTCGAAGTACGACATTTTAGTCATTTTTTGAGAAATTTCAGTTTGTTAGCACGATACAGCCTCCGAAGTTTAACAAGTCACCAATTTTATGATTGAATATAATTCAAGATATCTCACAGATGAACCCTATTGATGTCCAGCTCACCAGAGCCAGTACAACAAGTGTTATAGTACTTTAAGTACGATATTTTTGTCATTTTTTGAGAAATTTCAGTTTGTTAGTACGATACAGCCTCCGGAGTTCAACAAATCACCAATTTTATGATCGAATATTATTCAGGATATCTCAGAGATGAACCCTATTGATTTTCAGCTCACCAAAGCAAGCACAACGGGTGCTATGGTACTAGAAGTAGGACATTTTAGTCATTTTTTGAGAAACTTCAGTTTGTTAGCACGATACAGCCTCCGGAGTTCAACAAGTCACCAATTTTATGATTGAATATTATTTAGGATATCTCACAGATGAACCCTATTGATTTTCAGCTCACCAGAGCAAGCACAACGGGTGCTATGGTACTAGAAGTAGGACATTTTAGTCATTTTTTGAGAAACTTCAGTTTGTTAGCACGATACAGCCTCCGGAGTTCAACAAGTCACCAATTTTATGATTGAATATTATTCAGGATATCACACAAATGAATCCTATTGATTTTCAGCTCACCAGAGCCAGCACAACGGGTGATATGGTACTAGAACTACGACATTTTAGTCATTTTTTGAGAAATTTCAGTTTGTTAGCACGATACAGCCTCCGGAGTTCAACAAGTCACCAATTTTATGAATGAATATAATTCAGGATATCTCACAGATGAACCCTACTCATGTTCAGCTCACCAGAGCCAGTACAACAGGTGTTATAGTACTTTAAGTACGATATTTTTGTCATTTTTGGAGAAATTTCAGTTTGTTAGTACGATACAGCCTCCGGAGTTCAACAAGTCACTAATTTTATGATTGAATATTATTAAGGACATGTTACAGATGAACCCTATTGATTTTCAGCTCACCGGAGCAAGCACAACGGGTGCTATGGTACTAGAAGTAGGAAATTTTAGTCACATTTTGAGAAACTTCAGTTTGTTAGCACGATACAGCCTCCGGAGTTCAACAAGTCACCAATTTTATGATTGAATATTATTAAAGATATCTCACAGATGAATCTTATTGATTAAGAGCTCACCAGAGCCAGCACAACGGGTACTATGGTACTAGAAGTACGACATTACAGTCATTTTTTGAGAAATTTCAGTTTGTTAACACGATACAGCCCCCGGAGTTTAACAAGTCACCAATTTTATGATTGAATATAATACAGGATATCTCACATATGAACTCTATTGATGTTCAGCGCACCAGAGCCACTACAACAGGTGTTATAGTACTTTAAGTACGATATTTTTGTCATTTTTGGTGAAATTTCAGTTTGTTAGTACGATACAGCCCCCGGAGTTCAAGTCACCAATTTCATGATTGAATATTATTAAAGATATCTCACAGATGAACCTTATTGATTAAGAGCTCACCAGAGCCAGCACAACGGGTACTATGGTACTAGAAGTACGACATTACAGTCATTTTTTGAGAAATTTCAGTTTGTTAGCACGATACAGCCCCCGGAGTTTAACAAGTCACCAATTTTATGATTGAATATAATTCAGGATATCTCACAGATGAACCCTATTGATTTTCAGCTCACCAGAGCAAGCACAACGGGTGCTATGGTACTAGAAGTAGGACATTTTGGTCATTTTTGGAGAATTTTCAGTTTGTTTTCAATATACAGTGTATACAAGTGATCAATTTAATGATTTAATATTGTTCGAGGTGTCTCACAGATGTATCCTATTGACTTTCAGCTGACTAGAGTGAGTACAGCGGGTCCTATAAATCCGGATATACTACATTTTTGGTTATTTTTGGTCAAATTTCGGTTTGTTAGCACGATACATCCCCCGAAGTGTAAACAAGTGACAATTTTATGATAGAAGTACTACGTCAAGAGTGGTCCAGGGGCAGAGCGGGTGTTTGAACGAGCACGTTTGAATGGCCAAGCTATATAAAATGTCAACGATCGCGCAAAATAGGTTCGTTATTCCACTGATGGACTTCACTTACGCTTTGGTTACAGCTGACAATGCGAATGCCGTACAATATTTATTATAAATTTTGTATCTGATAAAAGGAAATATTTTACTTGATTTGAAAATTTTTTGGGAGATTTGCAGCACTGCCATTAGGTCTACTAAATTTGAAGGTTTATAAAAACTCTTAACCTCTGTTTGGTACCAAATCTAATTGTATATCAGTTTCAAAATACAATGTTGTCACTGTATACGTTTGTTGTTACTCAGCTAAACCAACCAGGGTCTTAAGCGAGCTCTGATTGAGGGAAACAATCATTCCACCAGTACCCGAATAGCGACACGAAGCGCGAGGAAGCTGGCCGAATGCATTAGGATTCCACCATTACCTCAAATAGGGACCGATAAAGATGACGTTTATGCCATCTGCCGTGAAAAAACACAAACAATGTGATGTAAACACTATTAGTAGTTTTGTATAATCAGCGTTTTTAAATGTTCATTTTTTAAAACTGATATTAAATGTTTGTGATGTCGTCATCAAAAGTATCTTTCTGTATTCATGGCTTTTTAAAATATGCTGTATAAAATGCTACGAAGTTGAAATTTTATAGTTTCCCCGAAAGTCCATTGAACACTGCATCGATAACCTTAAAACGTCAAAAATGGATAAATGCAGTAAAAACCCATATGTAATTAAAATGTTCTAATTAAAACATTTTGTTAACTATTATTTTGTGTATAATCAGTATGATACTACAATTGGCAGCAATTAGAAAAGTTCTAAACTTTCTTTTTACATAAATAAAAGATTATTATCGAGAGAATAAAATGTTGTTCTCTGTACGATTTCATTGATTATATAAAATAAAAAACTAGTTATGTGTTTGCTGACTTTAATATTATATAATAAGTTCAAATAAATAAATACTATTAAGGGGAAGAAAGTAAACATGTGTACAAAACGAATCACTTCAAGTTTTTTAATTACCTTTCAGAAAACATCGGAAAGATTTGGAACCAAATAAAAATACTAGAATTTGCAGTGCTCATTTTGTCAATAATTAGAAATCAGATAATCCCCTGCACCCATCTTACATACCAACAATTTTTCCTGGCAAAGAAAATAAAAAGATCTATTCATCTTTTGCATTTTGTAGGTTGTTTATTATACTGTTTACATCACAATGTTTTTCTTATTTATAAACAGGGCGCTCTACTTTCGGCACAAGTGCTGCCTCTGTAGTTCCGTCTCGATCCCTATAACGAACGACTCAGTGTCAGCGCCAAGCCCGTCGAAATAAGCTGGTAACGCACAACGCAAATGAATAGTATAGTGTGATAGCTTTAATTAGTGTATAAATCTAAGTGAAAACAGAAATCTGCATAAAACGCTCTTTATTTTGTAGCAAAATTTTAACTGGCCTTCAAAATTTGCTGCCCTGGGCCCGGGCCCATACCTAAATCCGGCCCTGACTGTACTAAACACCCTTGTTAAGTTATTTACGTGATCATTACGTGCATTGTTCTACTATTGAGCCTGGATTTCTCTTGGCGACTTCTATAAAGGAACAGCCAGGTTGTTTTGATCCGCCATTGACCCAAATATCAACTTTACCACATTGGCGATTAATTCCAAACCAGCCGGCACTTGTGTGTACGATATCAACAAATTCAGCATCGTCTGGTCCTATTCTTTCGGATTGGTCTTTATCGACGAAAAAAGGTCCTGCTGGATCAAGTCCTGCAATATAGAAGGAAGTTGAAGTAGTCGAAATAAGAAACAAGTTCATTTGAATTTGCCTTAAATTCAGAAAACTGAATGGGGCATCAAAAGGAAGAAACTCCATACTTTATATTTGTGTTATGGATGTTTGCCCTAAGATTTTTCTTAAATATGCCTTATAATTTTTTCTAGAATCAGTTTGAAACTTTAATAAATCATTGTCTGCAAAGTCCACAAAATTCTTACTCACCTGTTATACGTGCAACCTTTCCAGAAGTAACATATTTACCAGTCAATCCAGCGATCTGTCCTCCGAGGCTAAAACCAATAATGTGCAACGCAGAAAGTTTCAGTCCTTGAGAGACTAAAAAGTCTATGAAGCGTGCCGAAAATTGTCCAATTGGCTTGCAATTACTTGCAGCAGTGACGAAGTAAGGTGCTGCTAACAATCTTTTATTATTGACCAATATTATATTGTAGTCTCCTCTTTTGAGATAACCTAAAATGTTCATCAAATATTGAGTGAGGTTCTAAACGAATCTTTGAAAAACGACCGCTTTTATTAATCATATAAAAATCTCTCTAAAACAGATTGGTCAATTCTCGGTAAATTCACAGAATTAGCCACTAAACTTTAGTTTGAGTCATACAGTTTGCGAACAGTGCTCAATTTTAAGTTTGAGTGCGTGATTCTTTGATAAAATAATAGTATGTGTAAAATAGAGAGTGAATTAAAACTTACAGTTTTTTATTTGTACCGCATCGTCAGATTCCGATGATTCGAGAAAACCGTGGAAAAATATTTTAGTAGGTTTAGTAAAATTGATATTTGAAGATTTAACAGAATCTACATCATCGGTTAGTAAAGTTTGAGGATCATTGGGATTATCCCTAAAATAAATAAGAAATTAAAAACGAAGTAATATACACTTTACATTACAAAAATTTATGTATGAGTATATCATAGAGCGAATATGAGGTCACAAGCTATCTGGTGACCTTGAAATATTTTCTGGATGCATCATCATATAAAAAGAATTAAATATAGAAAGTATAGTCGTAATGGAGATTATTCAATATCAAACAGCCATTAGAATGTATCTCTATTGGTCAAATATATCGTTGATTATACGGGGATGACGTAATTATATAGTGGCAAAAATTAAGGTGTTGAAGAATGTATTTATTCACCACGAGATCTCTCGAAAGATAATTAGTGACAATGGACCCCTTTTCAACACTATACAATTATATCGAACTTCTCTAGTCAACTAGGCATTCAATTAGTAACTTCAAGTCCTCAGTATCCGATTTCAAGTGGATTAGTAGAACGCTCAGTCCAAACTATTAAAGGACTAATCAAAAACTGAAACTACAGGATTAGAATTACAATGTGCGATCTTAGAATACAACACTACCCCAAAAAATGGATTAGCAACACCATCAGAATTGGTCGTCAGTTAAATTCCATTCTACTAATACCAAAAGATGTCCTAATACCAAAATTCGACACCGAACATGCCATCGAAGATTTAACTCATAGACGGGACAATATTAAACACCAACGTTAAAATAGAATAGCCCAATTTTATTCTGGAATAAGCCTAAAAATCATACACAAATGATATTTTTGTTTATTTAAAATTACCTGGTGTAAAGGTTAAATATAGTATCTCTTTGAGGATCTATATTGGGACATATCCTTCGATTTATGGGATACAATTGAATCGTGCCATTTTGAAATTCAATGCTAGGTGGACCTTGAACAAAAAAATATATATTTTCCTATTGAACCTGAAGATATAGTAAAAGTAGAGAAGCAAAACGGATTTTTTGGATATATCGTTGTTAATTTGCTAGGCACCAGATCCCAGATCGGAGTCTCATTTTTTTTACAAATTTCAAATTGCCTTAGAAACAATTAAGTTGTTCTTATTAAGCCGTCTAAAGAATGAAGTATTATCACATTATTGGGATATGCTGTTATTAATGCAAAAACATTCAACTAAATAGTTGAATTTTTTTGGATTAATGTGAACTTGTCTATAAGGTTCAGTTTCATCGTTTGATGTGTGATTAGATTCGATTAGATGCTTGATTGCCATTTGCTTTATTTGTTTCCGGTGTTTTGAATATTGTTTTTCGTATTTTATATTGGATTTACGTGTTAGGTTCAATTTAAGAAACGATTTTTATATTTGTTACGTGACGTTGATCGGCCATTTTGCCGATGCGGACATCTGTGGTGATTCGCAACTGATAGCGAAAGGGCATCATAGTACACTGACGCGTTTCGACCTTCTTGGGTTTACTTTTTCTTGGTTTTCGAATTCGAATTCAATATTCTGCGTGGTATAAGCCAGGAATGTAGTTGTTTTTCCCTTCGAAGTACGGTCAGGCCAATACGTCGAAATTATTGAAATTTCGACTAAAAGCAGGCGTAGTAGAAAATCGAAATTTATGTTTCATGTAGACACCTCGAATTTTATGAAATTATATTCATTTTATTTCATACGACTAATACGGTCGAATTTATCTGAGGTGTTGGTTCGCAACTGAAAGTGAAGATGGCGTCAGCTGACTACTTCTCGCTTGTGTAACTACACGAGCCAAGTAGAGGTTGTCGGAGAACGGAATCTTCAGGTCGGATTAGAGACTCTGAACTGGAAAGCATTTCGGCACTCTTGAAGAGACCCAAGAAGGTCGAAACGCGTCAGTGTGCTATGCCCTTCCGCTATCAGTTGCGAATCACCACAGATGTCCGTATCGGCAAAATGGCCGATCGACGTCACGTTTTTCGAAGAGGATGTAATTCAATATTCTGCGTGGTATTAGCCAGGAATGTGGTTGTTTTTCCCTTCGAATAACGGTCCGGCCAATAAGTCGAAATTATTGAAATTTCGAATAAAAGCAGGTGTAGTAGAAAATCGAAATTTATGTTTCATGTAGACACCTCGTATTTTATGAAATTATATTCATTTTATTTCATACGACTAATGCGGTCGAATTTATCTGAGGTGTTGGTTCGCAACTGAAAGTGAAGATGGCACCAGCTGACTACTTCTCGCTTGTGAAACTACATGAGCCAAGTAGAGGTTGTCGGAGGACGGAATCTTTAGTTCGGATTGGACACTCTGAACTGGAAAGCAATGCGGCACTCTCGAAGAGACCCAAGAAGGTCGAAACGCGTCAGTGTAATATGCCTTTCCGCTATCAGTTGCGAATCACCACAGATATCCGTATCGCCAAAATGGCCGATCGACGTCACGGTTTTCGAAGGGGATGTAATTTAATATTCTACGTGGTATTAGCCAGGAATGTAGTTGTTTTTCTTTTCGAATAACGGTCAGGCCAATACGTCGAAATTATTGAAATTTCGAATAAAAGCAGGTGTAGTAGAAAATCGAAATTTATGTTTCATGTAGACACCTCGTATTTTATGAAATTATATTCATTTTATTTCCTACGACTAATGCGGTCGAATTTATCTGAGGTGTTGCTTCGCAACTGAAAGTGAAGATGGCGCCAGCTGACTACTTCTCGCTTGTGAAACTACATGAGCCAAGTAGAGGTTGTTGGATGACGGAATCTTCAGTTCGGATTAGACACTCTGAACTGGAAAGCATTACGGCACACCTGAAGAGACCCAAGAAGGTCGAAACGCGTCAGTGTACTATGCCATTCCGCTATCAGTTGCGAATCACCACAGATATCCATATCGGTAAAATGGCCGATCGACGTCACGGTTTTCGAAGGGGATGTAATTCAATATTCTACGTGGTATTAGCCAGGAATTTAGTTGTTTTTCCCTTCGAATAACGGTCAGGCCAATACGTCGAAATTATTGAAATTTCGAATAAAAGCAGGTGTAGTAGAAAATCGAAATTTATGTTTCATGTAGACACCTCGTGTTTTATGAAATTATATTCATTCTATTTCATACGACTAATGCGGTCGAATTTATCCGAGGTGTTGGTTCGCAACTGAGAGTGAAGATGGCGCCAGCTGACTACTTCTCGCTTGTGAAACTACATGAGCCAAGTAGAGGTTGTCGGAGGACGGAATCTTTAGTTCGGATTGGACACTCTGAACTGGAAAGCAATACGACACTCTCGAAGAGACCCAAGAAGGTCGAAACGCGTCAGTGTAATATGCCTTTCCGCTATCAGTTGCGAATCACCACAGATAACCGTATCGCCAAAATGGCCGATCGACGTCACGGTTTTCGAAGGGGATGTAATTTAATATTCTACGTGGTATTAGCCAGGAATGTAGTTGTTTTTCCCTTCGAATAACGGTCAGGCCAATACGTCGAAATTATTGAAATTTCGAATAAAAGCAGGTGTAGTAGAAAATCGAAATTTATGTTTCATGTAGACACCTCGTGTTTTATGAAATTATATTCATTTTATTTCATACGACTAATGTGGTCGAATTTATCTGAGGTGATGCTTCGTAACTGAAAGTGAAGATGACGCCAGCTGACTACTTCTCGCTTGTGAAACTACATGAGCCAAGTAGAGGTTGTTGGAGGACGGAATCTTCAGTTCGGATTAGACACTCTGAACTGGAAAGCATTACGGCACTCCTGAAGAGACCCAAGAAGGTCGAAACGCGTCAGTGTACAATGCTCTTCCGCTATCAGTTGCGAATCACCACAGATATCCGTATCGGCAAAATGGCCGATCGACGTCACGGTTTTCGAAGGGGATGTAATTCAATATTCAGCGTGGTATTAGCCAGGAATGTAGTTATTTTTCCCTTCGAAGAACAGTCAGGCCAATACGTCGAAATTATTGAAATTTCGACTAAAAGCAGGTGTAGTAGAAAATCGAAATTTATGTTTCATATAGACACCTCGTATTTTATGAAATTATATTCATTTTATTTCATACGACTGATACGGTCGAATTTTTCTGAGGTGTTGGTTCGCAACTGAAAGTGAAGATGGCACCAGCTGACTACTTCTCGCTTGTGTAACTACACGAGCCAAGAAGAGGTTGTCGGAGGACGGAATCTTCAGTTCGGATTAGAGACTCTGAACTGGAAAGCATTACGGCACTCTTGAAGAGACCCAAGAAGGTCGAAACGCGTCAGTGTACTATGCCCTTCCGCTATCAGTTGCGAATCACCACAGATGTCCGTATCGGCAAAATGGCCGATCGACGTCACGGTTTTCGAAGGGGATGTAATTCAATATTCTGCGCGGTATTAGCCAGTTATGTAGTTGTTTGGTTTACCCTCTTTTGAATTCATAACTACATTTATTTTATTTATCACTTTTAATGTCAATTATGTATTGTCATTTGTCACTGTTATACAAATTATGTATTTTAAATTTATATTAAAACTTGCGTTGGGAATTTGAAATTTCTCGACGTTTCGGCTTCCACTTTGAAGGCATTATCAAGAGGGAGGGGAGGTTATTCGTTCATTAATCTAGGAAGTGATCCGATTCCGTAGTCTTAATCTGCCTGCTCTAAGCAACGGATCACCCCCTTCGGCTAATTCCAAGGCCTCAATCTGCCTTCTTCTTGGAATTTCAGCGAAAAAGGACATAACAGTAAAATAAAATAAAAATAATAATAAAATCCCACGGCATACGAACAATCTTCAAACCCCAACAAAAAATCTCCCACCTAATCAGATCCGTCAACGATAAAATTCCCAATGAACAGCATGTAGTATATGAAATCCCTTGCTTAGATTGCCCTCGCACCTACATAGGTCAGACCAGCCGACGTATCTTGGTTAGAGCAAAAGAACACTCATTGTCTGTCAGAAATTCCGATCCTTCTTCCACCTTGGCCCAACATCGTGTCCAAACAAGGCACACAATCAATTTCGATAAAACCATAACTATAGCACCAACTCGGTCCTTTGAGTCCCGGATAATTCGAGAAGCTATCGAAAAGAAAAACGTCCAAACTGTTTAAATACCAGGGACGACAGCCAGAGATTGCCATCAACCTGGAAACATCTTCTCCACCCGCCCCATTCCGATACCACCTCACCCCCTTCCACCATCGCCTGCGCCAAGAATAACAATTACCCTCCTAAAACATCGCAGGATATCGAACGTCCCATATCAATTACTAATCCCGCCAGCAGCACTCGCACCGCGCGTGCCTAAAAGACCATACCCACCAATAGGTCCCCCATAAATACACGGTCCAGACAACTTATCGGTCAGTCGGCTTCAAGCCAGTAGTGAGTGCTAGTGTTCTACGATGATCTAACTGGTAACCAATTCGTATTATTATTTTTATTTTATTTTATTGTTATGTCCTTTTTCGCTGAAATTCCAAGGAGTAGGCAGATTTAGGCCTTGGAATTAGCCGAAGGGGGTGATTCGTTGCGTAGAGTAGGTAGATTGAGACTACGGAATCGGATCACTTCCTAGATTAATGAACGAATAACCTACCTCTTGATAATGGCTTCAAAGAGGGAGCCGAAACGTCGAGAAATTTCAAATTTCCAACGCGGTTCAACCCGTGAACCTAGTTACTTTGTTCATAATTCTAACCGCGGATACCTTTCCGAATATATATATATATATATATATATATATATATATATATATGTATATATATATATATATATATGTATATATATATATATATATATATATATATACATATATATATATATGAATACAGATACTCTATCTAAATTCTAAAAAAACATTAAAATAGGGAAAAATACGTATATTTGTATGTAATACTTGTGATACACACTGTATAATCAACAATTTGAAAGATTCAATATACAAATAAAATTTGACATTTCAATTTCGGATGACATTAATGCAGAATATACTTAATGATAGATGGATTTTATAACGATTTGAAAACAGATGTCTCTGCTAGCAAAATTGCAATTATAATAAAGGGATGAAAATCTCTATTTGTTATAGGAAAACATAAATTTGTATTTTAAAAAAAAAAGATTTTTTGGTAACCAAAGGAGAAGAGATTTATTTATGTAGAAAGTTTAAGGAGTTGAATTTGAGATCCCCACGAGACAACATCAAATAAGAGTTGTCTCAAATTTATTTAAGAATATAATAGTAATTATATGAATATATTATCAGATCATAAAAACCTTGCATTGTAAAGCCAGTGCGTGTATAATTCACAAAAGAATTACATCGTTAAAGTGCAAGTGGTTTTCCGGTTTCTAAATTATAAAATTTAGAAAGTGTTGCTGAATTCTAAATACGTTTTAGAATACGAACGAGTTAACCAGTACCTAGTTGGTGAGTCCTGTCCAGTTTATTTACATTATTTCTCGAGAATTAATAGGCCTTCATTAAATATATTTCAAAAATAGATGCATCTTATGATAATAAATTCGATCTAAATCACAGTAACGTTACTCATATAAAATTCAACGTCAAGTGAAGAAAATTTTGGAATAGACAATTTGCACGGAAATTTGCGTATTTGACATTGATATACATCAAGTATAAAATCAGACATTTTGAACTTTAGATAAAAATATTTAGCTAGTAGATTTCTAATATAGGTTGTTTTAGTATTAAGGTTGATAGAAAATTCTATCTTTGTTTTTCGTTTATAATATTTTTGAAAAGTTAAAATTTTTTTTGTAATTTGTTATCTGATCATATATTATATAAATTTGATTCCAACTCACTTTGGTACTCATTTCATATCTATTCTCATTGTATTTGATAATTTTCGTGCTATAGAAAATTTGATATAATTAGTGACATTTGGTTAATTTCCAGTGACAGTAAAATCATATATGTCATAAGATAATTTAATTGTCTTGTAGTATATTGAACAAACAGTTACTCTAGATTTGGAATAGCGTAATACGTAATTTGGAGAATTCTTTGAAACTTATAAATTTGAATTATTATTTAAAATCTTTGATCCCTCCCTGAGATAAGAGTGAGTAAGTCGATTGTGTATTGATTTATCTTTCAAAGTACAAAATTTAATATTCATCTGAGCCGGGCATATTAATTTGACAACTGTTTTCAAAATTCAAATAGATTATATTCAGTGGTAAAGGTGTGTTCACAATAGTGTAGTTACAATCAAAAATTGTGAAAACGTCAACAAATAGTATTCATATCGTTTAATTCATATATAAACTATTAAATCACTATTAAAAGAAAGTTTGAATGAGATTAAAAGAGTTAGGGAAGAGAACGAGCAATCTAGGAAGCAGATTGAAAAGGTGAAAGAAGATATGAAGGGCCAGAATGAAAATTTACGCATGGAAATTCAAGAAAATTGTATTAAAATCAGGGAAGATATAAACAAGCAGGTCGTAGAAGAAGTTCAAGAACTAGGAAGATGCCTAGAAGAAAATTTATCTGGAGTAATTCAAGTAGAAATCAAGAAACAAAAGGAGAATATAATTGAAGAGATACAGGTTATTAAAGTTCAAGGACAAACAAATGAAGAAGTAATGCAAATGTATGAACAAAATTTGAATAAGAAATTTAAAGACTTAAATGGAAGGATAGAAGAACAAACAGGAACGTGTGTAAAAAGGAGTGAGCATATAGATAAATTATTTAACAAGGAATTGGAGGAAATGAATAGAAAATTACAAGAAACTGTAAATGAAATAAAAGATAATATAATGAATATATAGTAATGGTTCAAGAACATTCTTCCAATATATATATATATATATATATATATATATATATAATAAACAACGAATAGATCAGTGGGTATTGCACGCAAATAGAAGAAGGGGCTACTGAAAAGAGTGGTAACCGCAGACATGCATGTTTCTGGCTCATTAGCTGTCATCGGTACGGTACAACCAAGAAAAGATGTGAAACATGGGAGCAAAGGTGTTGAATGAAACATGAGAAAATATAACAGAATTCAGCAGGATAGTCAAACACAACATTTGTGTCAGTAATATTAGAAGATCTCGAATATTCGAGACAACAACCAACATAGACACGGAGGTGCATATAACACTGACACAAATGTTGTGTTTGACTATCCTGCTGAATTCTGTTATATTTTCTCATGTTTCATTCAACACCTTTGCTCCCATGTTTCACATCTTTTCTTGGTTGTACCGTACCGATGACAGCTAATGAGCCAGAAACATGCATGTCTGCGGTTACCACTCTTTTTAGTAGCCCCTTCTTCTATTTGCGTGCAATACCCACTGATCTATTCGTTGTTTATTGTTCATATGTCACGCACTATTCGTACATCTTATATATATATATATATATAAATATATAAATTATTTGATTTTCTTTAACCTTTATATATAAATTTTTTTTCCATTTTTCGTGGGCATCAGATTAACCTGATGCCCACGAAAAATGGAAAAAAAATTTATAAATATATATATATATACAATTATTTTATATTATTTATTTATTTATAATTTATAAGTAATTCAACTTACCTTCGGTAGCTCTATCTACAAGTCGAGGCATGAAAAACTCTCTTTCTCTTCGGGTTCAGGCGCTGAATATATGTGAGAAATTAGCTGATACCTTTCTGTATGTATTTAATAAATGAATGATTTGAAATAATATTTGTATATTTTTAATTGGTTTCAATTTTTTATTTATTCTAAATATTTATCAAATTACATTACGCCGCTGGCGTTTACGATATTCTTGAAAGGGAAAACATATGAGCTTGAGCACACTACAGCTGCGCAGATTAATATTTCGTTGTAACAATAACATCAACGAACCCGTTAGACGTTTTCTATATGTATGAACAAAATAAGATTGTACACGATTTTTACATTGTTTAATAAAAATTATATTGATATGAAGAGATAGGATAAATTACATATATGAATTTACAAATAGTACTTGAAATTTTTTTCTTAATTACTTTTATACTAACGGATCCTGGTAATCATTTAAACAGGCAAGTACTAGTTCTTAATAATTAATTTAATTATAATTAGCGCTAGTTCAGTTTGAAATTTTAGTCTTCAAAATTATTATGATCATTATATTTGTTTCAATTGGGAAAAATGATCATTTTAGTATTAAAGTTTTGCTTCGGGACCCAAGAAAGAATTTCACTGACCTTATTCTTTGAAATTTTCGAAATTCAAAATGTCCGCACCTTCGTGTCCCCTAGGTACTGCTAAGGACCACCAATTATCTACCAAGTTGATCCTGCGAGATTCTTTATATCGTAGTCCCATCTTGAGTTCAGGTGTCTTCTTGGTCTTTTCACGCCTCGGGGATACCATTGAGTTATCTTTGTGGTCCATCTCTCGTCTGTTCTTCTAGCGAGATGCCCCGCCCATTGCCACTTTAGGGATCTGATTCTATTAATGACATCTATCACTTGGGTTTTCTGTCTGATCCACTCAACCATTTTTCTATCTCTCCTTGTTATTCCAAGCATGCATCGTTCCATAGACCTCTGTGTTACCTGGAGTTTTCTAATGATATCAGTTTTCAGGATTCAGGTTTCACATCCTTATGTTAGTACTGGTAGTACGCACTCATCAAACGCTTTCTTTTTCAAACGGAATGACATTCTAGACTTGAAGATGATAGAGTTCTGTCTAAATGTTCTTCATGCTAATTTGGTCCTTCTATTTATTTCTGGAAGTAGACAGCCTGATATGTGTATTAGTTGACCCAGGTAAATGTATTCCTCAACTATTTCCAGGGCAGTGTCATTAATTATTATTTCTTGTGCGTTTATTAGTTCGGTATACATTACCTTGGTCTTACTCAGAGTTATTTTAAGGCTTACTTCGTTGCTTGCTGTATTTAATTCATTTATCTGTTGTTGCATTTCGCCAGAGTTACTCGCTATCAGGATGATGTCATCAGCGAATCTTAGATGGTTCAAGTATTCTCCATCTATATTCAGACCTGTGTTGTTCCAGTCTAATTTTCTGAAGATGCTTTCTAGTGTTGCCGTAAATAACTTTGGTGATACTGCGTCTCCTTGTCCAACTCCTCTGCTGGTGGGGAATTCTGGAGTGCCCTCATATTATATCCTGACTCTCGCTTTGGCTTCCCTATATATATTTGCTAGGGTCTCAATATATGGCTTGTCGACCCCTTGTTCTGTTAGGGCATTTATTACTGCTCTTTGATATATAGAGTCGAATGCTTTCTCAAAGTCAATGAAGGCTAGTGCTAGTGGTTGGTCGTATTCTTTGGTTTGACTGATAACCTCTTTGAGGGTATGGATGTGGTCTATTGTACTGAAGCCTTTGCGGAATCCAGCCTTTTCTCGTGGTTGGGCCGAGTCTAGTGTGTTTTGTATTCTGTTGTGAATGATCTTTGTGAATACCTTGTACGTTACTGGTAGTAGACTTATTGGTCTGTAGTTCTTAATGTGTTCTTTGCTGCCTTTCTTGTGGATCAACACTATAAGGGCGCTGTTCCACTCTTTAGGTATGCTCCTGGACATTAGACAGCTCGTGTATAGATTGGCAAGGTACTTCCATGTTTTAGCTCCTGCATATTTGAGTATTTCGGTCGTGATGCCGTCATTTCCCGCTGCTTTGCCATTTCTCATGCTTTTCAGTGCCATTTCTACTTCTTCCACCAATACTTCTGGTATGGGCTCTTCTGAGTGTTCTATTATTTCTTCCAAATTTTCAGAGGCTTTGTATATGTCTCCATAGAATTTGGTTACTAAGTCTATTATTTTATTCCTGTCTGTGGTTCTTGTGTTTCCATCAGTTGCAATTATATGTCTTCTCCCTATTATTAGTGCTCTGTTTGTAACTTTTACGGTTTTCTATTGTTGTTTGTACCAGATTCTCGTTATAATTCTTGATATCTTCTGCGATTTTCATTCGTATCGTCCTGCACAGTTCGGTGTATTCAATTCGTTGAATATTTGTTCTCTTTTTTATTTCTCTTCGTTTTTTGCTTCTGTTTTCGGAATAATTTTTCGTGTTCACTTCGTTGTTGCAGACCTCCCACTTCTACGGTGCAGTTTCGAATTGTGTCCATCAGTTCAGGGTTATTATATTCCACTTTTTGTAGTCTTTTATCGAGTTGTGCTTCATATTGGTGAGAGTTCTCTTTCAGTCTTTCGTTGTTTATGTTTTTCTGTTGTGGTGGTTTTGATTAGTCTTGATCTTTCTAGTTTTATATCTAAGACTAGTCGAGTTCTAATTAGTCGATGGTCGCTTCCTGTTGTGAACTTGTTGAGTATGCTTAGAACTTTTACTGTGTTAATTTTTTTGGTGAGGATAAAGTCTATTTCGTTTTTGATAGTTGCACTGGGGACTTCATACGTCCATTTCCTATTAGGGTTCTTCTTGAAGAAGGAGTTTGCCACATACATGTTCTGAAAGTGTGCGAACTGTATTAATCTCTCTCCTCTTTAATTCCTTTCTCCAAATCCATATTTCCCCATTTCTTTTTCTTGGTCTTTCCTATGTCCTACTTTGGCATTAAAGTATCCCATTATGTATTTGAGGTGACTATGGTCGTTGCTGAGCGCTTGGGTTATTTCATTATAGACTTCTTCTATTTCGTCGTTGTTTGGGCGTAAACCTGAATAATCTGGATAGTATATATTTTTAAGAGTCTTAGTGTTATGCTGGCTACTCTGTCTGAGGTGCTTGTTATCCCTATGATTCTATTTTTCCAGGTTTTCCTAATTATGAATCCTACTCCGCTTGCTCTTTCTGTTGGTGTCCCTTGGTGGTATAGAAGATTCCCTGATTCAAGTTCTATAAGTTCTTCATTTTTTCGTCTTACTTCGCTAATGCCCATGATGTCCCACTTTATTTTTGCTGCCTCTGTTTCTAGTTCTATAATCCTAGCTTGATTAGACAGTGTACGGCAGTTATAAGTTGCTAGGTGTAATGTAGTTAATGGGTAGTGGTTTAGACTCCGCAGATTCTTAGCACCCTCTGCCCTCGTGGCTGGTTCCCAGGATCTAACCCTCCTAGGGCCCTTCGGGCTTACGGAGAATGCGGGCCATAACTTGTCCTTGTCTGTCATGCTGGGGTTGTGAGGCGTACCTTACCACGCTGCCTCAATGCGGGTTGGCAAGGGGCGAGGGATGTCGTCCGCCTGTTTTCGCCATTTACTGACGGACCCTGTACCCCCAGATTTTTAAGTGGAACTTCTTATTTATGAAAAAGCCCTTACTAGAGTGGGATTCGAACCTCCGTCCTTCAGGTTGAGAAAACCCAAGTTCCGGCGCTCTAACGCACTCCGCCATCGGTATGCGTTATATATATATACGTATATATAATTATTTATAAAAGAAAATATAACGCACTAAACCACAGTATAACATTACATCAACAATTTTATCACGTCTACAGTAGTTTTCACTTGACAATTAGGTATCGCTGTTTGTGGACTTACTGATCGTTCTTTGATGCGGCTCCTCAAAGAAATATTGAAATTTCATCAATACAAAAAAGATGTAGTGTAGCAGCTTAATCTACGACAATTTTCGTGTGAAGCACTTCTTGATGACTTTCTTATATTTGTTGGCGACGAAGCTCGTTCTCAATTTTTGGAATGTGATCTCATCTTAAGAACAACATCCATCAAGCTATAGCCAACATACCCTTAGATATGCTGAAAAGAGTTGTAGGTACGAAATTTCAGCAGTGTTTGCCTGATATATTTAAACATTACATGTTGCTCATACAATAGAATGTACATCTGCATAAATATCTAACAGTAGTTTTTTACGAATTTTAGTTTAGATAGATGACCTTTTTTGAGTAGAGTGTATGAGATAGTTCACTTGACTAGATGAATTTGAATACGTAATAATCAAAAATGGCTCAGCAATGAGTCATTATTAACTAGAAGAAGTGTGAATTGGTTACTAAAATTTATCCCCAGCTTATAATATATTATCTAGTGCTTAATATTACCTGGTAATGAAGTCAGAGCACAAATTCCTGACAAAAGAAGTTGAAATACCATATTTTTGTTCGTCTTTTCCAACCTGTAACAGGAAAAATCATATTTTTTCATGTAAATACTTTTTATTATCAGGACCGCGACAACCTCGTGTGCAAAGGTGCAGAGCACACGGACGGCAAGCCTAAAAAGGCGGCGGAAAAGGCCGCCACTTGATACCACAATTTTGCAGCAATAAGAAATAATTCATATTTGTATATTAGATGTTATCAGGTTTGGTCTATATTAAATGTTCATTTGTTGCAGCAAGACAAGAAATGACGAATTTCTTAAAAGACAAAGTTTGATTAAGTTCTAGGTTTTGAGCATTAGTATTTTGGTTATTTATAGTAGTTGAACCCAGGCACTTTGTATAATCGACAGCATCAGGATTGATAGGGTATAATCCACATCGTCTACATCCGTTTTTAAGAGTTTCCGTTTTTACACTGTCGACTAGTTTTTTCAGAGGGAAGCGATATATTTGCTTTATTTACCGTTACTCCAGGATTTTCTAAATAGAACTGTCTCACAGTTTTACGCCAACTTGCTTTGATTGGACAGAATGCTGCAACATCTGCGGGTTGCAAGATGCGAGTAGCGTTTGGATATAAAGCAATAAGCTCTATTTATAATTTGTTACACAACAAGCTCAAATCATATGTAATGTGGGATTTGTGCCCATCCACAAATAAAATTACAGGCAAAGTTATTTTATTTATAACTAAATATGGATGAAACACGTTAGCCACATACTCATAGAAAACCTCTGCAGTCATCCAACCATTATCACTTCTCGCAATACCCCATTCCAGCGGTACACATTGAGCAATCTTCTCTGGAATCAATTTTCTTTCGATGATCCCTTTTCAACTGTATATACATTTTTCGTTCCCTTTTCTGCAAGTACCCGACCTGTAGATGGACAAAGCTGGAACCCTGTCTCATCACCATTAGAAACTCAAGATGGATCTTGCAAAACGTCAATTAAATTTTTATTCTTAAAATAATCATCAATATCACCGAACCATTTACGTATATCGGCTTCACGCGCTTGCTGGAGATACTGCTTCACTTTGTCTGTGTGTCACTCGGGGATTTCGTCGAAGAAAAACTTTTATCCAACCATGTCCGGGACGGTTATTTTTAAATGGATTTTTTCTATGATTGGTCTTTAAAAATTTTTCTACACTTGAAACCAAATCCTGTATTTTTCTAGGAAAACTTTTTTTGTCCAGTTCAGAAATCCATTGAACTAGTTTATTTTCCACGTGCTTAGTTAAAACTGGCGCAGGCCCAAAAGTTTCCTTAACATCAGGATGTTTTATTTTAAAATGAATGGTAGACTTTGGAATACCATACTTCATAGCTATCTTCCTAACAGATACTTTTTTTTCTTGCAGTTCCTGGAGAGTTTTATCAATTTGGGTAGAATCGTAATTGGGCTGCTTCGGCATTGTCAATTAAATAGATTAATAATTAAGTAAACACTTATTCCAAAATAAACGCTTGGACAATAACTGTCTGAAGCGTAAAAATTGAAAAATCAGTAATTGGACATGTTGTCCCATAATTGAAAATCTTACCTTTAACGTATACAGTTATTGGACATCAAATATCTTGTATCTACAGGTAAAATTTAAGGTTAAACACGTGTAAATGTGCCTATTTACAGTTAAAACTAGCCAACAAAGCAATATTTAAATCCAAATACACACGATATTTCACGTAATTTATTGTAATATTTTACTTATTTATTTAACCGTAAATGGGTGGGATACACTTCAAACACACGGTATGGCTACTTACGAATTTATTTAAATACTAAACTACTCACTTAATTTATATACAATTAAATATTCACTTAAATTCAATTTATATACAGACAACCTTGATTATTAATTTATATCAACACTTTACTGTTCGCTATTTCGGTGTATTCTTGTTTATTTTTTGAGATCACTCTATTAACTACACTACCTCTCCCTGGTCGGTCCTTTAAATATTAGTGCCTATTTTACTATATAATTCTAGATTGCGGCTTACACAAAAACAATTTCTATATAAGACTGGTCACAAAAACAATGTCTAGATAAGATAGTCACAATCGTAAACCGTTATAAGAAAACCCTGCGCATACGCCATAATTTTCATACATGGCTTAGACAGAGTCGGATTCAGGGTCTACACCAGTGTGCTGTTTCGTAACATTACCCCCTCCTTAAATGGCAGTTCCTCCTGGAACTTTTGTGTAGCCGAGACTGGATATTTGAATCGGCAACTGGCTCCATTTCTACACTTTCCGATCTTATGGGAATAGCAGGGCACCATCTTCATCGGATACTGATAACGGGGGTTGTAGCTGCAAATTAATATCTGGACACCAGTATCTTGGAAGATAACCTCTACCATATTCCTGATGACTCGCCAATCTAACTGGTTACTCGCTATCTTAGGCATACCCAGTTTCTTCACGCTGGATTCTAGCACATGGTCTCGGAGGTTTCGAAGTGGTTCCCTCACATCCCGGTGGGTAGATCGATCTTGAAATTCATTTTTAGTTACCACGTAGAAAACGTACCGCGAATTATGTTTCAGTTTCAGTGTCTTTTCAGGGGCTGGAATCTGGTCTTTAAGTTTTTCTAATTGCCCGAACTTATTTCGAAGCACGGATGCCAACCCGCGTGCGTTCTTGATACGGGCGGGGATGTTGTTTGCCAGTGAATAATCTTCCAGGAGAGTGAACAAATCTTGTCGTTGTTCTGAAGTGACTCCACATCTAGCTTTCCCGGTACCTCCATACGCGCCCATAAATTCATCGAAGGTAGGGTCAGATACATCTCGAATATGGTTTACTCCTTTCTCTAGGTCATGGTCTCCTTCGAATGGCGCTAGTCTGTTTAAGTGAACTACTTCTGGTTTTCCGTTGGAGATTTTGCTTATGCGATATATTTTGGTAATTTTGGAGAAAATCCTTTTCTCATCGTCGGATTGTGTAACCATATTTTGTCCCCTTCTTTAAAATCGTCTACTGTGGCCTGCGTATCGTACCGACTTTTCATTCTATCGCTGGCAACTTGAAGCTTTGTTCGAACTAATTCATGAATATCGTCCAGTCTTCTTCTCAATTGGATCACGTAGTCTTCTCCTGCTATATTTTCTCCAGGCCGACAGCCAAATTCCAAGGCACAAGGAAGCCTCATTTCACGTCCAAACAGGATTTTCGCAGGTGTTTCACCCGTGGACTCATTGACGGCAGATCGATAGGCCAATTCGAATAGGGAAAGATAGTGGTCCCAATCTCTCTGATGGCTGGAAACTACTTTGGACAGGTATTTTCCAATAGTCCTGTTCATTCTCTCGACCGTTCCATCTGACTGTGGATGTAATGCTGTTGTCCTGGTCTTCTTCATTCCCAGCTTGTCACAAATCTCCTGGAATAGATGGCTTCCGAAATTTCTTCCCTGGTCACTGTGGACTTCGAAGGACACTCCATATCAGCTGATAAATTCTTTCACCAATACATCCGCGACAGTTGTGGCCTCTTGATTTGGGTTCGCGTAAATTTCCACCCACTTTGTGAAATAACCCATTACAACCAGGATGTATTTACCACTATTTTCTGTCGTCGGGAATGGTCCAGCGATGTCTAAAGCAATCGATTCGAAGGGGCTTCCATCATTATACTGTTTCATAGGTGCCTTCCTCTTGCGATGTGATCTATTACTCGTAGCACAAGTCGTACATTTCTTACACCAGTCCTTCAGATCGTCGGAGTTGCTTATCCAATAAAACCTTTCACGGACTCGCTGAAGGGTTTTCACTCCCAGATGACCTACCGATGGACTGTCGTGTAACTTTTCCAGTACATCAGCTACTCTCGTTCTAGGGATAACTAGCTGTCTCTTCATCTCGGAACCATAATCATTTTCAAGGACTCTTTTCAACAGGCCTTCTTCCCGGACAAGGGAGTCCCACTGAGCCCAATATGCCTTGAGTGTCGGTGAAAAACTTGACACGTCTTGCTATGTAGGTCGCCGATTTTCTTCCTTCCAATAATATAATAATAATAATTTACTCAATTATTTTCAAAAATACATACACTATGATAACAATAAATCACAAAAGAAGAGAAAAAATCGTATAATATGTAGCGTAGTATATAAATGTACAGCTAATCATGAATAAATTAACCCGAAGGGTTCCGAGAGGTGTAATTATAACACCTGTTTCGGCATGTTACTAAAACATATCAATAAAACTTTGCTTATTATAAGACTAAACTAAAATTAAAATTAGTATAACACAAAAAAAATAATTCTATTACTATGGACCAGTAGACAAATATTAAACCTTTCAAATGATATCCGACTGTGTTTTTGGTTTAAGGTTCCTACAAACTATAAAAATGTATTTTTGGGCATCGCTAGTACTTACCTACTGGTAAGGACAGTACTATAGAAGTCTCTTGCCCTTTCTAAAAGAAAAAATGCATTGCAATTCCATAGGAACGCAATTGTATATCCTTGGTGCTAAAAACATATATGATCTCTGACATGAAGAACTAGTCATTCTAGGAGCAGTAAAATGATGTCTCCGTCTAGTTTCGTATCCATGCTCAGGTAAATCAAATTTATTTTTTGTGGTGTGAAATTTTGTGCTTACGCATAAGAAATATAGTTGATGCAGATCTAATATCTTGGCTTCTTTGTATTAAAGGTCTGATGAATAGGTGTAATGTTTATGTAGCATTATCTTAAGAAATCTCTTTTGAAGAACTTCTAAGGGATGCATGTGAGTTTTTAAGGCACTACCCCAAACAAGTATGCCATACCGAAGTATAAAGTCTTGAGATACATAAACGGTATACATTTTTTTAAATACTTAAATCTATAAAGAATAAATTGTAATTTTCTTACAATGTATTTAATGTGGTAGTCCCATTTTAAGTTTTAATCTATAATTACTCCCAAGTATTTAATGTTTGTTACAGGATTTATGATGACGTTTTGGTTTTCTTGCTGTATTACCAGAGGTTCAAAATGGTCACTGGTAGAGTAATTCTTAAGAAATGGTAAGTAGACGGTTTTTTTGAAGTTAATTGTTAGTATTTTTTTATTAAACTACTTCATTACTATTTTTAAGTGATTTTCCACTTTCTTTTTTAGGTCGAACCAGTTGTCTTCATCGTAAATGATAACTGTATCATCAGCAAAACCAATCATATGTCCTGTACTATCTATTAAAAACAATTCGTTTATATATAAATTGAACAATATAGGGCCCAGAATTGTTCCTTGCGGTACACCATATGTAATATTGCACTGATCACTTGTCACTCCACCAATCCGTACAAGCTGTTGTCTATCTGAAAGGTAACTAGTAAATAATTTCAGACAGTTGTCTCGTATACCAATATATTCATTGCCGGATCATCTTCAGGTGAGGATCATTCTCCTGATCTCTGATCCTGGTGGGTGACCATTCTTCATTGACTACTGTAATTATTGAAACTGCAACATCCTTAGATTTCGACTTATTGCATTGTGAGTAGTCTACAAGGCATGAACGTCTAGGCAAAGATGTGTGGGAAGCACTTCGAAACCTCCGAGACCATGTGCTAGGATCCAGCGTGAAGAAACTGGCTATTCCTAAGATAGCGAGTAACCAGTTGGATTGGCGAGTTATCAGGAACATGGTAGATATTATATTTCGAGATATCGTTGTCCAGATATTAATTTGCAGCTACAACCCCCGTTATCAGTATCCGATGAAGACAGTGCCCTGCTATTTCCATAAGATCGGAAAGTGTAGAAATGGGGCCAGTTGCCGATTCAAACATCCAGTCTCGGCTACACAAAAGTTCCAGGAGGAACTGATATTTAAGGGGGGGGGGGTAATGTTACGAAACACCACACTGGTATAGCCCCTGAATCCGACTCTGCCTAAGCCATGTATGAAAGTTGAAATTATGGCGGATCCGCAGGGATTTCTTAGAACTGTTTACGATTGTGACTATCCAGGCATTGTTTTTGTGACCAGTCTTATCTAGAAAATGCCAGAGAGCCAATTGTTTTTGTGTAAGCCGCAATCTGGAGTTATCTAGTAAAAAAGGCACTAATATTCAAAGGACCGACCAGAGAGAGTTAGTTTAGTTAATAAAGTGATCTCGACAAATAAACAAGAATACACCGAAAAAGCGAACAGTAAAGTGTTGATATAAATTAATAATTAAGGTTGTGCGTATATAAATTAAATTTAAGTGAATAGTTAAATGTATATAAATTAAGTGTTAGTGAGTTATTCAGTGTTTAAATAAATTCGTAAGTAGCCATACCGTGTGTTTAAAGTTTACCCCACCCGTTTACTGTTTAAATAAATATGAAAAACATTACAATATTGTAGAATAGATACTACATACCTGTGTTGACCGAGAACTCATCTTGAGAATTTGAGCAGCTAGGTTTATTTCTAACGATGAAGAAATTATCCAATTTGAGAATTTTCTCTAGCCGTTTTTCAGACTTCTCTTGAGTTTGTTTCTGAGCTTTACGCCTCTGTTCCCCACTAGGTTTTATATAACACATTTCGAGTGTAATTTAAATTTTACAAGAGTTTTATCACAAATCACAATAGCAACAGTTCAGACGAGTGGATTGGGAAAACTGGTTCTAGAATTCGGTCCTTTTATATAGTAAATTGTAAGTGCAATAATTATTTTTGAGCCCTACCGATTTTCTAATGGTGCCGTCGATAATGCTGACAACGTTCAGAGTCGAAAAAAAGTCGGCTTTGCCTTTGAAGCCAGTAAAAGTCAACGAGTGGCCCAGTGCGAGATTTTCCGACACGGCTTCCGGCAAAAGCCCAAAAAAAGACAGAGGACGCCGCGCCGCATTCGGCACTTCTTGGTATATAAACATGAAACGTCATTTCCCTATTCTAATTTAAGCCTTTTACCACTTTAACGAATATGATTTTAATAATCGTGAGATTTTTTCGCCCCTGGGCAGTTGCCCATCTTGCCCTGTGATTAATCCGGCGTTGAACATGAAATGTAACTTCTGTCATTCTGACTATTATATTTAATATCGAAACAATTGTCAAGTTTTTAGAATATTTTTAAAAAATATTAAAAAAATGTTTGTCGAATATGTAAATCTGGTTAAAATTGTTAGAAAATACAGTCCATTAAGAAACGAAAGAGTTTTATTTGAGAAACTAGATACGAAAGGGATAATCAGATTCTTAGAACGAATCCGTACCCATTAGAGGTCAAATATTTTAAGTGGTAAAATTTTAACATTTTAAATATTATGTATTAATTATCAGAAACTGTACTCACCACCAAACCAATATTTTTTACAAAGACTATTTTTCAAATATTAGGAGATATTTCGTAGTATGACACCTCTATAGAAATCAGAAAAAAATACGAATTGTCTTATTTATTAGTGGAATTCATGAATATTATTTAAGATATGTAAATTTCAAACGTTTTATTCAGACTTACAATAACCTTCATAAAGTTATGAATAAATTCATTATAACTTAAATAAACAGCAAGATTAAAAGCCTCACTCAAGTGAATATTCGAATTTTGTATTTAATTGTCACTGTTTTCGAACAGTGTTCCTAAACCTTTTTCAGTTCAGAAACCCCCAGAAATAAAGCATAATTTCAAGGACCCCCTTAACCTATTAAGTACCAACTTTTAAAACTCTTTTAGTTCTAGTACTAAAACCACAAAAAAAATACAGCTCCGTCCTATTAATAGGACGCTGGTACTTTAAGGTATTGTGTGTATATGGTCTTAATACTATTTTATAATAATAAAACGATACCTCAATTTTAAAATTTATTCAAATAGAAATAGTACATTTTATAAAAAGTAGATATTGGTTAGAGTCCGTTTTACGAAAGTTGAAGCCACTTGCAGTTGCAGATGTATGCGCTAACTTGTTGTCAAAACCACCGCCATATTGTGAAATTGAAAAATCAGTAGCGTAACGATTTCACATATTGTGGGTTAACACAAAATTAGAATATTAATAAGTTATTCCAAACAGGATTTATTTTTTATTACATGGACTGAGAATTGATATTACTGGGTGTCTCAATATATTCTGACTGTTTTTAAGAGCTTCGAAACAGTTCTGGATAATATGATGCGGTTTTCACAGTTAGGTTTAAAATTATCGTAAGTTTTGTTGTAACACATTTATATAAATGATTGACCCGCTAGAAAAGTGGCGTATTTTCAGAATACAGTAGATGTAATTTTTTAAATGGGACACTCTGTATATTCAGCAATTTCTCAAGACGCATATTTTTATTTCATAACGGTACCTTAAAGTTCAAAATCGGTGCACAGAAAGCGAAGTTAGATCACTTTAACTGGGATACTGTAATGATTCAGATATCTTATTAATTAATCAAGGAGGCGTTAATATGTCACATCACAAAAATATTGCGATCAAAAAGGAGAACTGTACTCGTAAATGGAAATTTAGAAGAAATGTTATCTGTTTATGAGCTTGTACAGAGAAATCCACAAATTTCAATTAGAAAAATAACATCAAATTTGGAAATGGACAAAACTAAAGTTTTTAGAATTCTAAAAGTTCTCAAATTTAAACCTTACAAAATTCAAGTTCTACAAAAAATTAACGATCGGGACCATGCTAAAAGAGTGTTTATGTGTGAAACATTAACAGATTAGTACAGAACATATCCAAAATTTAGAATTATCATGTCTGATGAGGCTGCGTTCCATATAAATGGACGAGTTAATAAACAACTGTAGAATTTGGAGATTAGAAATTACAAGAGAATTTCATCAACATGAAAGAGATTCTCCTAAAGTTTGGTGTGTGTGTCTCGTGAAAAAATTATATGGGCCTTTCTTTTTTGCAGAAAATACAGTTCGTGGTAATAATTATACCGATATGTTGGAAAACTTTTTCTATCCCCATTTTAGAACAAGATGGTATTTTAAACCAAAATGTTTACTTTCAACAAGACGGGGCTCTACCCCATTATTCCAACATAGCAAGAAAATCTGTTAACCAACAATTTGGAAATAATTGGATTGGTAGGAGTTGTCCAATAGAATGGGCTCCAAATTCTCCAGACCTGACTGTTCCAGATTTTTTTGTATGGGGATATGTGAAAGATAGAGTCTACAACCCGATGCCTGCTACTGTTGAGGAATTATAAAACAACATACGGCAGGTAATGGAAAATATTCCTCTTGAAATGCTGACAGCAGCATTTGATAACTTAATCGTTCGATTCCACAAATGTATAGACCAAGAAGGAAGACACATCAAACATTTGTTTTGGAGTGTCCTTAAACATGTTCTTATTTGTTTTTTACTGTTCACTTTTAGTTACTAGCTAATAAAGTTTTTGTTTATGACAACTTTATATCTGAATCACTACAGTATCCCAGTTAAAGTTTTCTAACTTCGCTTCCTGTACACCGATTTTAAACTTTGAGGTACCGTTATAAAGTAAAAATATCCGTCTTTTAAGATATTGCTAAATATACAGGGTGTCCCTTTTAAAAATAATTTATATATTATATAAACACTTCACTACTTTGTATTCACTTATTTACTGTTTATCTCACGATATCAAATTATAAACTAAACTAACTCTTCCTGGTCGGTCCTTTATATATTAGTGCCTATTTTACTATATAATTTTAGATTGCGGCTTACACAAAAACAATTGGCACTCTGGAATTTTCTAGATTAAACTGGTCACAAAAACAATGTCTAGATAAGGCAGTCACAATCTTAAACAGTTATAAGAAATCCCTGCGCATCCGCCATAATTTTAACTTTCAAACATGGCTTAGACAGAGTCGGATTCAGGGACTATACCAGTGTGCTGTTTCGTAACATTACCCCCTCCTCAAATGGAAGTTCCTCCTGGAACTTTTGTGTAGCCGAGACTGGATGTTTGAATCGGCAACTGGCCCCATTTCTACACATTCCGATCTTATGGAAATAACAGGACACTGTCTTAATCGGATACTGATAACGGTGGTTGTAGCTGCAAATTAATATCTGGACACCGGTATCTTGGACGATAACATCTGCCATGTTCCTGATGACTCGCCAGTCGAACTGGTTACTCGTTATTTCAGGCATAGCCAGTTTCTTCACGCTGGATTCTAACACATGGTTTCGGAGGTTTCCCACACATCGCGGTAGATAGATCGATCTTGAAATTCATTTTTAGTTACCACGTAGAAGACGTACCGTGAATTATGTTTCAGTTTCAGTGTCTTGCCATGGGCTGGTATCTGGTATTCAAGTTTTTCTAATTGCCCGAACTTCTCTCGAAAGACGGATGCCAACCCTCGTGCGTTCTTGATACGGTCAGGGATGTTGTATGCCAGTGAATAATCTTCCGGAAGAGTGAACAAATCTTGTCGTTGTTCTGGAGTGACTCCATATCTAGCTTTCCCGTTACCTCCATGTGCGCCCATAAATTCATCGAAGGTAGGGTCAGACACATCTCGAATATGATTTACTCCTTTCTCTAGGTCATGGTCTCCTTCGAATGGCGCTAGTCGGTTTTGGTGAACTACTTTTGGTTTTCCGTTGGGGATCTTGCTTATGCGATATATAACATCATTGATCTTTTTCTTGATTAAGTATGGACCTTCACAGGTTTTTTGTAATTTTGGAGAAAACCCTTTTCTCCTCGTTGGGTTGTGTAACCATACTTTGTCTCCTTCTTTAAAACCGCCTACTGTGGCCTGCGTGTCGTACCGACTTTTCAAACTGTCGCTGGCAACTTGAAGATTTGTTCCAACTAATTTATGAATATCGTCCAGCCTTCTTCTCAATTGGATCACGTAGTCTCCTCCTGCTAGATCTTTTCCAGACCGATAGCCAAATTTCAGGTCACAAGGAAGCCTCATTTCACGTCCAAACAGGATTTTCGCAGGTGTTTCATCCGTGGACTCATTGACGGCAGATCGATAAGCCAGTGCGAATAGGGAAAGATACTGGTCCCAATCTCTCTGATGGAAACCACTTTGGACAGGTATTTTGCAATAGTCCTTTTCATTCCCTCGACCATTCCATCTGACTGTGGAATTTAATGCTGTTGTCCTGGTCTTCTTCTTTCCCAGCTTGTCGCGAACCTCCTGGTATAGATGGCTTTCAAAATTTCTTCCCCTGGTCACTGTGGACTTCGAAGGGCACTTCATATCGGCTCATAAATTCTTTCACCAATACACCCGCGACGGTTGTGGCCTCTTGGTTCGGGATAGTGCAATTTTCACCCACTTCATGAAATAATCCAACAATATAGGTGCCTTTCTCTTGCGATGAGGTCCATTATTCGTAGCACAAGTCATACATTTCTTACACCAATCCTTCACATCATCGGAGCTGTTCATCCAATAACACCTTTCACGGACTCGCTGAAGGGTTTTCTTCACTCCCAGATAGCCTCCCAATGGACTGTCGTGTAACTTCTTCAGTATCTCAGCTACTCTCGTTCAAACTGTTTCACATAATTGGTCCACGACATTTTTCCATTAAACGTTGGGGCCTTGACTCGAGTAAAACTACCAATGTCTTCTAACTTAGGGTGTGTTTCTGGCTTGCAAGGTTTTGTTTGCTTGCTTTTCTTCCGCTGGCGTGTCTTGAGTTCTTATATCTGTCATCTTTCTTTCTAACTCCTTGATTTTCTCGTCCATCGTTGACATATTTTTCTCGATTTCAGGTTTTAAAGACGAAATTTGGTTTTCAACGTCCGCGGCAATATCGTTTTTCATTAATAAGATATCGGCAGATATATCGTTCTTCATAGCAGAAATATCGATCATTATAGCAGAAATATCGCTATTCACATTCATTGAAATCTTCTCTTCCATAGCAGAAATCTTCTCGTCCATGTTAGCAGAAATTTACGAGATCAAGGTGGAAGCCTCGTCATTAAATACAACTGTTTCTGGATCAATGCCGTCATATTCCAGTGCCACTTTAAGTCTTTCTGCTAATTCACTTTTCTTACCGGACGTTTCCAACTCGCGTTTCTCCAATTCTGCCTCTAACTCAGTAACTTTTAAGTCACATAGTCTATTGGCCATTTTTACGTGGGAATTTATTTATATTACCCCACACCTGACACCAATGTAATGTATTTCTTATTTATTCAAACGTTTTTATTACGGGTGGGATAAATTCATACACACGGTAGGTTCACTTACTCAATTTATTTATTCACTACTTTATATTCACTTATTTACTGTTCATCTCACGATGTCAAATTATAAACTAAACTAATTCTCCCTGGTCGGTCCTTTATATATTATTGCCTTTTTTACTAGATAATTCTATATTGCGGCTTACACAAAAATAATTGGCTCTCTGGCATTTTGTAGATAAGACTGGTCACAAAAACAATGTCTACATGAGATAGTCACAATCGTAAACAGTTCTAAGAAATCCCTGCGCGTCCGCCATTATTTTAACTTTCATACATGGCTTAGGCAGAGTCGGATTCAGGGATTATACCAGTGTGCTGTTTCGTAACAATATACTATTATAAGTAACTCTAAGATCCTTGACTTCATCCTTCATGGAACAGGAAGGATGGAAATTATAAATAATGATCATAATAATTTATTACTCATGATATGACAGTTTCTTTGAAGATTGTTGATATATTTAAAGTTTTATCGTTATTTAATGCTTATAGGTTATGGTTAGGGAAAACAAAACAGTACCAAAAGTTCAATGAAGTGTAGTATAGTATTTAAATTAAAAACAAAGTAATTTGCAAACTTACCTCGAGTCGTAGGTACATCGCTAAAGGCATGAAAGAAGGTGAAAAAAAACAAAATAGGAAGTGATAAAATTAAATTGACTGTCTCGACCCTTACTTCGTGGAATATGCTCATATTAGTGTTTTTAAATGAAACTCAAGGTCTCTAGTTAATTCCACAATATAATACAAGTTATTGAAAATTCTAAAAAATTGACAATTGTTTCGATAAATTTAGGAAATAAAAATTACCATAAAGCACACACAAATTTTAATTATAAACAAAATACCCCTACACAAAGATTTAAATACACATTCTATTTTTCATGCCTGTTTCTCTGTTTTTATTATTTTACAAACTTCCTCTTTTTCTGGAATTTGCATAGCATATATTTTTGTTTTTTCAAACGTCTTATTAAATTTTGCCAATGGTTCGTAGTTTAAATTATTGATGAAATTATTAATTTTTGAAATGAAATACTGTTGAACTGAAATATTTTTAAAAAATATTGATGAAATTACAATTACACCTTTCTTATTTCTTCTAAGCTAAGTGAAGCTTGTGCGCTGAACCTTTCTTCAATATAATGGGTTACTTCTTTTTGATAATTCTATTAAGTTATAGTCTCAGCTATATAAAAATCATCTTACATTGTAGTGCTGGCAGTATCTGAAACAAACTCGCTCTTCTGCATTATCCTGTTATTATACCTGTTGTTAATTTATTATACTATTTTGAGTTCTTCCTTCATTGTTACTTTTCCGCCCAACCTATCTATATGCGAGAAAAGTATTGGTTTACCCACAGAAAAGTTGAAATTTTGAAAAAAAATGTTTGAGTTATTTTCAACTAGAATTTAATCATGAACGACTAATTGTAGGCAGCAAAAAAATATTTAAAAGTACACCTGGCTTGAAAGAATAAGTATTCTATGAGAATCACCAACATTTTACCATGATTGATTTACAATCATACAAACAGATGTTGGAATTAACAAATGTTCATCGTGATGGAAGAGTACATCTAAGACATCAGGTTTGCCCAACTAAATTTATTAATATAATTAAGCCGCTCTACAAAAAGCGTAAATAATCTAGAAATTCAAGTGATATTACGAAACAGTTCAATGATCCCCGTAATCTGTGCGTTAAAGATAAGTTGAGAAATAACACAAAACAACTCAATCAACCAATTAGAATTCCGCAGCCTGTAAGAGGCTTTCACACGTCAAAAAGGTACGATATGCTTTCTAAATGATCAGATCCAAACATATTGGTAGACAGATTAAAACAACTCAATTCGAATGATGATTAATTTCATAAAATAATTGCAAACTTAGACTAGCAAACATTATCGAATAGACGAATATTTATGTCTAAAAGTTTCGGAGCAAGGATATCTAATTGTGATTTGAGATGACCTCATATGCTAGCTCAGTTAATTATTATTATTTGGGAGCATGAGACTCGTTCTACCGTTTGAGTTCAGGCTTAGATTGAGATATCCTGTTTAATTAAATAAAATGAAACACATTGATTCTAAATAACTTAATTCTTTAAGAAAAATTTTATTTCAATATGTATAATGCCTATGGCATTATTAAACCACAGTCATAAATTATACCATCTAACATTCTATGCGCATGCTCAAATGAAAACGAAATGATGCGAATGGAAAACCGTACGTTTCTGTTAGACGCTTACCAATTGTATGAATATTATATCCATCATAGAATCGTTTTCTTTATAAAAATGGTGATGGAAAGTATGATAAAAGAATTTATGTGTGAAATTATACATACAGATTATTGAATGATCAGAAGAAACTATATACCAACTACATATACCTTTGGAAATATTTATATCTCTACATAAAATGCAAATTTTATATACTATTATTCATCAAGTAAGTACCACCATTATTTTATTACAAAATTAAGAATGTTCATGTGGTTTTTCTAATAATCTCAAATTTATATCTAATGAATAACTACATAAAAGTCTTTTTCTTTTAGTTTAATCGATCATATAGGCGCAAGAATTATTTACAAATGGAAATAGTCACTGAATTTAAATTAGTTTGTTATTATTGGCCAATAATATAACAAAACACTGACCTGAAGTCTGGAGTCTGGATTTTACCACATCTGGTAACAGGAATACGCCGACTGGAACCACATTGCATAATTTCTGGAAGAATCTTGGGTATTCTCAGGAAAAACTGGATATCCACATACGTAAGTGTTTGTGGTTTAATATAGATGGTGAATTTTTAACTTTAATACATATTTGTTGCAATTTAGCTTAGAATTTGTTGCAAAACTTACATCTTCATCTGATCTCCTACGACGCCAAGCTCAATCTACCCACGTTTCCCCTCGATCGTCAATTTTTTCATAAATAAACTATTTGTTTCTCAGATCACTGTTCCAAACAAAGTTTTGTTTCCTTATAATTTAACAACATTGTCCTGTCATATTACAACCAATGCTTTTCTTTCTTGAGCTATAGAGTTCTATTCACTTTTATTGCACTTTATGAAAGTTTTGAAAAACATATGATTGTGAATTTCACTTAAATAAGTCTGTTTTTTCTTTATTATATACTAATTTCTATAAAATAAGTCTTTTTAACAATTGGTGAAATTCATGGTTAATACTTTTATATTACAATGTAATATATATATATATATATATATATATATATATATATATATATTATTATAGAGTGAAACACCCTGTATATTAAATAATAAAAATTAAAGATTGTGCATTGTAATTTAGAAGAATTTTTTTTAAGTCTGATTTTTTTTTTATCATTTGAATGGAGACAATCTGTATGATACACTATTTGATAGAGAAGGCATACACAAGACAGACCCTATAATCGTAGGGAAAATTGTGAATAGGTGCGAGAAACAAATTATGTGAAATAAAATAACACAATTTTTATTCAAAAGATTAAGTATCAGAACTTTGTTTATGATAAAAAAACTAATGTTTCTTTATTCTGTGAAATAAGGATAATCTTATGAATTTGTCAGAAGAAACCAAACAATATTTGTTGAAAGAAATATTAACATAAGAAAGGGTAACTGTTTAGACATAACTAGATAGGAAGCTGTATAATAATATGAATTTCAGAAAGCATGACATATACAAAACGAATATTCATTTTGCACATATATTTGAAGTTAACAGCTGTCATCTAAAAATATTAAGAATTTTCATTCTACATACACACTTAGAGATTAACAAATGTCAGTTAAAATTTTTATGAAATATTGTTGGGAGAAAACAATATATGAGGTTTAAGCAATTGAAAAATTTAGAATAGAATGTCCTGATATGATGGAGGGACGATTCACTGTTTGAAGTGAAGGTTTTCAATGATGAAATTGATAGTCAATTTTGATTGGTAAATAAACGTTTAAAAGAATCACATCAGCGACAATTACGTTGCTAATGATAAAAAAAATTGAATGAAAAAAGTTGTTGATTATGTAGACTATTCACTAAGAAGTCTTTTTTTTGGGTAGCAAAAATTTGGAAGAAGAAAAATTATTTTGGTAAAGAAAATTATTTTAAATATTTGAGAAATATCAGTTTTGGCTATGGAATTCAAGAAACAAATACATTATACTTACGAGATATACGTTAATGTAAGTAATTAAGTAAATATTAATAACTACAAAATATAAAAAGGAATTGTTATATATTATGTGGTACTAACCGTGACTTTTCTTTTATAAATGGTCAATTGTTGTATTGTGGAAGCAATGTCTCGACAATACCTTTCAGAAAACACTGAATCATGGAATTCATCCAAAGTGTTTTGATGTTGGAAGAAATACAGCGTCAATTCCTGATTTGGTGGAAATGGACAGGAAGAACGGATTTATTCCAAGAGAGAGAGAGAACCTAAAATAGATTAAAGGAACTGATCATTGAGGTGAATAAACAAAAACAGTATAGTGAACAAGGTATTTAAATTCAATTTATTAATACATAAAAAGTTAAACGAACTTACCGATTTGTGTAAAGAACTGAACTTTAATGTTACATGGACGCTAAAAAGTTTATAGTTCGCCATCTCCTATAATTCATTTGTATACCAAGTTGCATAATTGTAATTCACCCTTAGAATTAATATCTCACCAGAGTGTGTGTCTGTTGTATGAATGAATCATTATTTTAGATAGTTGAATTTCTTCAAGAACACTTGTAAAAGAGTAATGTATTTATTTTCATCACATTAAACAACGTTTTGTTTCTTTTGAAGAACGATTTAAAACTGTACGTTGAGATTTTCATTTCATCTGGTGATTTCCGCTCCATCTATTTTCTATAGGTAGAAGTTTGAACTGACATCTATGAATGGTGCAGAGATTTGATTCCAAGCAGGGCAGGACCATATTCAGTTCATAATTATTAAGTAAATAATATATTTTGATCAACAAATTTGTTTTAAAATATAAAGAATTTATTGATTTTGGCGCTAATATTAAAAAATGAAACCGTTTAATTTTTATATACTTGAACTCTACCCTGAGATAAGAAATTTCTCATGCAAGTAGCATAAATTGTTTATCACCTATTTAAAATTATCTATATACCGGGCTAATAATAAAAAGTTTAAAGTAAATCTAAACTAAATAAAATATTAAGTATATTTTTTATTACAAAGGATAAGTCTATCCAGTTTAAAAAAAATGGCCCTCAATGTAGGGCTAAAATCTATCCAGTAAAATATATATATATATATATATATATATATATATATATATCTTAGTTTCTTTATTTGAATTGTCCAAATTTTATAGTTTCAAATATTGATATATACCTATCACCATCTTATGATCCATTTCCTTTTTTTGGTATTTCATAAATTTGATACCAAATTTTGACATATCATTAGAGTTATGTCATCTTATATTTATATTTCAATTTGACTTATTCTTTATAACAAATATGAATATTATTATTACTATTCAACTGATAGTTGTATTAAACTTTATAACAAAAGCTTGTTTATTTTCAGATAAACAGCTGATTGCTTAGTGACAAACAAATATCCATATTGGGCAGATTTAATGTTTTCTTCAATACTTGTTAGGCGTTTTCATACTTTAAGAAAATTATTAACGTAATTTCTCTAAATTTATTGTTACTCTTTTTATTATATTAAGCAAATGATTTTATAATATGACTTTATATGAATTTTAATTCTGATTGTGGTTTTTTAATGTGTTCTTTTATTAATGTAGTTTCAATTTATTTTAAATACTAAATTAAACATTCTCAATCAGCTGATGTGCTTTAAGATATGTGGTTCAATATATATATATATATATATATATATATATATATATATATATATATATATATATATATATATTTATATATACATATATATATATATATATATATATATATATATATATATATATATATATATAGATTGTCAAAAATATCAAGTGACATTAAAAAATATAATGGTAAACTGACAGATATATAATAATTTTCAACGTGACAGTTCAATTTAAAAAACGTTTGTAACATAATTTTTTGTGAAGATTACTATCAAATAAAACTTATTTACGAAACAGATCGGTGCTTTATATTCAACGAACTAATATTTTCTTTATGGTGCCGAAACCAGGGAAGTTTTATTGTCTAGTAATTTTTATCGGATCGAACTAAAACGATTATAATGGATTTAGTACTTCGAAAAACGTTACGCGCAGCATTAACGAAGCTAGTGAATTACGCGAACGACATTATTAATAACGAAACTGCAAATACTAGTGCCGTGCCCGCGTTAATAGCTCGCATTAAAGCACAGAAGGACAGTTCAAATAGTGTTAATGAACGACTGTATCCCACGTTTAGAGATGAACATGCTGAAGCTGAGTGCGCGAAGATTGTGGAATACGATGATCTCGCTGTTGCAACAGTTGCGAGATTGGAACAACGTCTGAAACTGCAACAATCTTTACCGCCACAAAACGATCAGAGAAGCTTGGAGCAACAGTCATCTAACGGTAACGTTCATAGTCAGGAAAACATGTCGGTAAGATTACCAAAACTAAATTTCATTAAATTTAACGGAGATATTGAGGCTTGGCCGGCATTTTGGGAACAATTCCGTTTGGTCGTTCACCAGAATGGTTCTTTAAACAATGCTGCAAAATTTTCTTATCTTAAGTCTTATTTGTCTGATAAAGCCGCTGTAACCATTAACGGATTGACTAGTCAGTCATCGTACAAAGACGCGATAGAACTTTTAAAAGAAGAATATGCTAATTCTGAACGTATAGTGGACAAATATATACAAAAACTTTTAACAATAGTTCCAGTAAAAAGTGAAAGAGACATTTCCGCGCTTCGTAAACTGTATAATGCTGCGTCAACGATTACCCGTTCACTGTCAACACTAGGTTTGTCACCTCAACAATACGGACTAATGGTTAAATCTATCATTTTTAAGGCTCTACCATATAATTTGCGCGTTTTGTTCAACAAACAAAAAATTACAAGTGAAACGGTTAGTAGTAACTCTCTTTCGCAATCGGAAAATTCAGACAATACCGTAGATTATAATAAGCAAATTAGCAGTTTATTGCAATTTATTAAACTAGAATTGGATTCAATCGAACAAGCTCACTGTGAAAAGGTAACGGACTATAAAAATTGCAAAGATAATAATAGCAAACGAACATTGTCAACTCAAAATAATAGTGCATCAGAAAACGATCAATTTACGGCCGCGAGTTTATTAACTGTAAATAATGAAAACTGCTTGTTTTGCAAATCAAAAACGCACAAAACAAAAGATTGCAAAGCGTCTGTAAATATCTCGCGAAAAAAGGACATTTTAAAAGAAAACAATTGTTGTTTTCGCTGTACCAGACCTAGGCATTCTTCAAAATTTTGCAAATCGCGCCTTTCTTGTGCAAAGTGCAACCGTCGTCACGCGACCTCAATGTGCGATCCTTCATTTGCCAGTAACAATATTCGAAACGGAAATAGCAGCTATTCTCAGTCTAGTCTCACCGAAAATCAAAATAATCACATTGTTGACAGTACCCCTAATAATGTGACAAATCGAGATAACTTCACTGCATTAATAGCTAACGGGGCAAATAATAACGTTTATTTAATGACAGCCAAATGTTTAATAAGTAATGATACCGCTAATGACATGATGATTCGGTTAGTTATAGATGGAGGTAGCCAATCAACTTTCATAAAACAATGTGTATCGCGTTCACTGGGTTTGCCTGTAGTCGGTACTCACAAAATTTCCATGAATAGTTTTGGAAATACTCGTAGCGCACCGACAACTTTGTGCAATCGGGTACAAGTAGGTCTCAAGAATCAGTTTAACGGAAAACTAATCGAAATTACAGCTGTAGAGGTTCCAGAAATATGTTTTGACGCTTTAAAACCACCTTCTACTAACGATCCAATAATTAGAGATTTTGTTTCTAAATACCAGTTAGCTGATGTTAACGTTACAAATAATCAGTTATTTAACGGTATAACTTTACTGGTTGGAGCTGATCATTATTGGAAAATTGTTACAGGTGATACAAAACGCATATCCAATGATTTAACTGCCGTAAATACAAAATTAGGGTGGACAATACATGGAGTTTCAAGTATTGTAGAAAACTGTGAATTTTTTGTAAATGTTAATTGGGTATCAGCATTAAATGTACAGGCAGACTTTGAACAGGACAATGTAGATATTAAGAAATTTTGGACATTAGAGACATTAGGTATTAGTGAAAACGAACATTTAAAAAATAATTATACGGAAGCTTTTATTAAGGAAAAAAATTCATTTTAAAAACGGACGATATGAAGTTTCGCTGCCGTGGAAAGCAAACTCTAGTATAGACTCTAATTATATTGGTAGTATAGCACGTATGAATAGTTTAGTATCTAAGTTGCGCCGAACCGGTAAGCTCGCTGAGTATGACATTGCTGTGCGTGAATACTTAATAACCGGATGTGCAGAAATAATTTCGCCTGATAAAAACGAACAAAACCGCATTTATTACATGCCGCATTGTCCGGTTTATCGCGAGGACAAGGAAACCACAAAGTTGCGGGTAGTATTTGATGCATCTGCGCATGCGCCAGGTTTTGAATCGCTGAATGAACTATTATACTCCGGTGACAATTTGGTGCCTGATTTGTTAAAGATATTGTTAAATTTTCGAATAGGCTCTATCGGTTTCATCGCCGACATCGAAAAGGCCTTTTTGCAAATATCACTGAAGAAAAGGATCGCGATTCCCATCGCTTTTTATGGTTCAAAAACCCACTTAACGAAAACAATAACACACATTCGTCGCAACTCGCTACATATCGCATGAAACGTGTAACGTTTGGTGTTACATCGAGCCAATTTTTGCTGTCAGCTACTCTGCGCAAACATTTTCTAGCACAGCCAAAAAAGCTTACGAATACCTCCAATATTCTATTGGAATCATTTTATGTAGATGACCTGATAACTACTGCTAGTTCCTTCGAAGAAGCCAACGAAATTTATGAACAATCCATTAATATACTTCAAGAGGCTAACATGAATTTAAGAAAATGGTTTTCTAACGATAGAGAAGTTATGAACACGGTCATAAAAAATCCTAAAAAGGACGAAACAAAAAAGGTATTGGGTATTTTATGGCACACAGCTACTGATGAACTTGCAGTTGACTTAAAATCCGTAGCTAATAACAATAAAGCGGTAACAACAAAACGAACAATACTTCAAAATATTTCAAGGATTTATGACCCATTAGGTATATTAGGTCCATTTACAATAAGAATAAAAATTTTGTTGCAATATATTTGGAAACAAAAATTAGATTGGGACACTATTTTACCCGAAAAGTATCTGACAATCTGGTTTATATGGTGTTCGGAACTACCTACTATGGATGAACTACAAATCCCCAGAAGTATAACTTCAAATAAATCCAACGAAATCGAACTTCACGTATTTGCTGATGCTAGTATCCAAGCTTACGGTACAGTGGCATACGCGAAATGTTTAGAAACTAACGAAATAAATTTTCTATTGTCAAAAAATCGTGTAGCGCCTCTTAACCAAAAGGGTAACAAAGAATTAACCTTACCCAAGTTAGAGCTTACTGCAGCATTATGTGCCGCTAGATTACAGGCATATATTTTAGAAAATTCCAAATTGAAAATCAAAAGAGTTATTTTATGGTCCGATTCTAAAATAGCCTTGTATTGGATCCGTGGCAAATCACAGAAATGGAAACCGTACGTGAACAACCAAGTGAAAGAAATACAAAAGCTAAGCAAGGGTGTTTGGAGACACTGCCCTGGAAAGGAGAATCCCTCGGATTTGCTAACGAGGGGAGTCTCAGCGAAGTTTTTGGTGGAATCTAGTTTGTGGCAGTACGGGCCCTCCTAGCTTAAAGAAGACTCAACAAATTGGCCAAATGATGAAAGCTGCGACGAAACAACGTTAGAGGTCACCAATTTGTTTATAACTAAAGTCAAGATACCAGAACCAAATGGCAAACCAATATTTCCATATCTACACTTAATTGTGTATTACATACACTTGAGTCAATTAAGAAATATTATTCTATTATCTTGATTTCTTTAACTTTTGACGAACCCTGTATGTGATAAAACATTTTGAACGATTATTAGAAAAATAATGACATGAATGATATTCTATATAAATTGACATGTTTATCGATTTAGGTTAAATGTAAAAAAAAGGGGTGACATTAGTGTAATCGCGGTAAGTTTTTTTACCGCAGTGAATGAGTGAAAAGAACACGACACAGATAGGTAGATTTCTTAAAAGAAATGATGGTTTCAAAAGAGAATAAAAAAACTTGAATGTTGTTGATAGATGAAAAGTGAGGGAATTTTTGTAGAGAAAGAAAAATTTTTGAAAATAAATTTTTGTGGTGTATGAAATCGACGACAAGGAAATTGATTTGAAAGTGAAACACTGGAATCAAAGAAAAAAGATTATCAGTTTGTGAGAGCTGAATTTAATAGATTATTGCGACAGATTATTGATATCAGGTATAACACAAAAAAACGTCAAATTATAAAAGCACGAGAATAAAATCGCTCGACAACATCTACTAGAGTCTGGTAAGATTATTTAATTTACCTTTGTTCGATCCGGAATAATTACACTCTTGTTGGGAGTAGAGATCATATGTATGAAATAATTCGAATACATTTAATTTTCCACATCATATTAAGAGACTTACCTATTTCGATTATTACGAATCTTTTATTCTATTTGTGAGCTAGAACAAACCAACACAAGACAATCATTAATTTTTTTATATTTAAAATTCGTGCATATGTAAAAATGTTCAATTTAGTTGAAGTTGTTAGATTGAATACGTTATTAGGTTTTTGATTTTGAATGTTTACATAGTTCTTTAGATATAATCGATCTCCACTGATTGACAATTTCATTAATATTTATAAACAAATAATTACTTACCAATTCATTATATAAAAAACCAATAATACATCATCAATTTTAAGATGTCACTTTTAAATTCATCCATCTTGAAATACTGTTAGAATACGTTGAACTTGTCTTTAGTTGAGATTACAGTTGGGATCTATTGCAACACCGGTGATATCACAGTTACATGGCATTAATAGTTATTTTCCAATTTATTATAATGAAAACTTGTCAAGCATTTTGGTTATGAGAATTATATTTTTTTTTGAATGCCACGAAGAGAATTATATAGTTAATTTTAAACTTCAATTTCGTTGGTTATAGAGGAGAAGAAATTAATAATTCTAAAGAATTTTTTAAATTAATTAAATAATTGCATTCAACCTCATTGTTTTTCTTCAAGTATCCTCAATCCTATTGGCTCACCGTTACTGTGGAACGCTTGTGTCGAACACACCCTGAGACCTAACGTGACAGTAATACTATTGACATGACATTAAATTGAACCCGTATTGGATATAAAGTCATATTGTCTATAATAAGCGAAGCATACGAGTTCTGGCGCCCATTACAAAAAAAGGAAAATATATTAAAAACAACAACAAATTAGACATAATCAAACAACTATTCATTGAATTGAAATAATAATAATAGAAGACCAATACATTTCACATAATAATATATTACTAAAATTATAAATTTCATAACAATTTATTACGTCACACTATATCCACTATATCATAACAATGCCGTCACAACATTTCAGTCATAGTGACGTCACGGATCTATTATGTTACGACTATCTCTCTCATACACACTATTACCTCACGACTATCTCTCCCTATCTATGTTATTGAAGCCCCCTTGTTACACTACTCATCTCTAATAAAATACATATCATCAGCGAATATTCCAAGTGACGAAATGGTCAAGAATGTAAGTATCAAAAGGAATTTCACTACGATGCTAAGTAAGAGGGAGGATTGGGAAAAGGGAATGCTCCACCACACTCTCAATGGAAATACCATCAGATGGTACACAGATGGTTCAAAAACCACCACAGGAGCTGGAGTATCCGGACCTGGCACCAGATACCACTTATCGTTAAAATTTAAGGATCAATTTGCAATAAGTGTAAAAACAACAAGCAACATGAACATAATATATTCTAAAATGATAATATAACATTTTTTTCGTTAAGTTCAAAGATTTTCACCAGTATTAATGTAGTAGTTACCACGAGATCTGTGAAAAACGTAAAATGTATTAGATAATTTGCGAAATGACAGATTTGTTAGCGATTAACAATCGAGATAATTTCACGAGCGAGCGAAGCGAGCTCGTAAATGTTCCAGATTGTTAATAGCCTTTTTAATTCACGATTTCGTTACAAAACTTTTCTGTCGACCCTACTTTTGATTTTAAAATTGACATAGAATTTTAAGCAATTAAACAATAAAATCAATAATGACATATAATGGCAGATAGTAGTAACACAGCTACTTGATTTCAATGTTTTAGTACGTAAGCCTGTTTCGGTGCATTTGCTTTTGTTTCTCTTTTTGGTGATGGCGATGATAAGATATAGAGCGATTTATAATGTACATAAATATACTTACGATTGGTCTATGTCTTCGCCCAAATATGTTTTATCCTCCTCGCTACATTTCCCTTTCTTATAATCTTGATAAGAAGAACATTTAGTGATTATATAACGACGTGGATAATATATAGCTGCAATATATATTCTGTAGCCTTGGTAATGGTTGCAAAATACTGAAAATATAAATTACAATACAATTCACCTCCCAATAAATTACTTATCAATCAGGAAATCAAGTAAGCAGCATAACTTTCCATTATGCATATGTAACAAATAGATTAGACTGTACTTAACAACCCTGTGAAGTTATTCACGCGATCATAACTTGCCTTGTTCTGCTAATGAACCTGGATTTCTCTTGGCGATTTTTATAATGGTACAGCCAGGTTGTTTTGATCCGCTGTTGACCCAAATATCAACTTTACCACATGTGCGATTATATCCAAATACGCCGGCGTTTGTGTGTATGATGTCAACAAATTCAGCATCGTCTGGTCCTATTCTTTCGGATTGATCTTTATTGGTGAATAAAGGTCCTGCCGGATCGAGTCCTGCAATGTAGAAATTAGTCAAAGTAGACAAAATACCAAATGTGCCATAAAAACAAAATCACTTCACACTTTATTTGTATTATTTAGAACAAGTAAATAATATTTAACAATGTCACAACAAATTCCCCTGTGATTGACGTTTTTTATAAATATACCTAAAAGTGAAACATTTAATTTTTACCGTTTTCATTTTAATAGTTTTTTCCAGAATAATTTTCAAACTATAATAAACCTTTGCCTGCAAAGTCCACAACATTCCTACTTACCTGTTATACGCGCCGCCTTTCCAGAAGTAATATATTTACCAGTCAATCCAGCTATCTGCCCTCCAAGGCTCATACCAATAATGTGCAACGCAGATAGTTTCAGCCCTTGAGAGACTAAAAAGTCTATGAAGCGTGCTGAAAATTGTCCTATGGGTTTGCAATTAGTTGCAGCAGTGACGTAGTCTGGTCCTGCTAGCAATCTTTTATTGTTAACCAATATTATATTGTAGTCTCCCCTTTCGAGATAACCTAAAATATTTATGAAATGATGAGTGAGCTTCTAATATCTGGATAATGAGCGTTTTTATTAATTGTATAAAAATCCCCTTTTAAGAGGATGGTAAATTCTCGGTAAATTCACAGAATTAGTCGGTAAACTATTTTAGGCCATTCAGTGTGCTGACAGCCACATTTTAACAGTTCATTCCAAGTGTCGTTCTGATTTGTCTTCCTCTCAAAAGCTGTTATTTAACATGCAATGTATGTAAGTATGTATGTATATTTTTTATAGAGTTAGGAAGATTCTTTTACTACGTATCGTAAGGACTTGGTATTCTGTCTGGTATGTCGGACTCGGAAGCCTTTCCAATACTGACTGAAAACCTCCTTTGTCTCCAGCCTTTGCTTCCCCGCTGTACCACCGTTAAGTATTACTTAACGGGGGGGAGAATCTAGCTATTGCTCTTCCTTCTATAAGTCGAATTCATACTGATTCTAAACGACGAAGTTCTTGGAGTACCTCTGTTGCAAATCGACTTGTTGCCTCACAAGCCTCCTCTGATGATAGCATAGCTTTAACTAGGAACCCTGGCCGGAAATTCGAATAAATGGTAGCTTCCCAAGCGCTGCGTATTGTATTGAAACAGAAACAGAGACATAATACGTGCTCCGCGTCCTCCCTAACTCCAGGACAGGATGAGCATTCTGGAGAGTCCTCGTCTAAATCGGTGAAAACATGCTCTAAAGCATCGATGTCCCCAGATCATTTGTGTCAGGTAGTAATTGACCTCGCCATGATCTCGGTTTAACTAAATATCAAATAGTGGTATAAGGTGGTACGTCCACCTTTTTTTCTCACGAATCCCACAGAATCTGTTATCGCCGTATACTATTCCGCCGTTCTGCAGATAGGAAATCCATGCGTGACCACAGATGTAACTACTGATGACAGTAATAGTACGGGAGCCAGTGACCGTTTTAGATGACCAAAACCACAATAGCTGAAAACTTGTCCTAAGCTTTATTTGGTATCACTATTAAACTAATGGACCTCCAGCTCGCTTTTCACGTTAAGAAGTGAAAACTGCGCACTGAGTAAACTGATGCCGTAAATGCTGAAATTTGGTAAATTTATAGTTAAGTTGATAATTTAAACCAAAAAAACATGCAGCTTCATATTTAGTGGCGGAAAAGGGTCCAGCCGATGCAGTCAAAGACGCTGCGCATCGGCATGCGCTCGGGCGCGTTGTATCTTTGAATGCATCAGCTGGACACTTTCCCCCCACTAAATAGAAAGTTGGATATTTTTTCTTTTTTTTTCACTTCTTTTTCACTTCTTTACGTGAAAAGCTGGGGCATAATCCCCCACTCTACATTCGGCTGGATACGTTTTTTCTTTATTTTATAACATAATGTAAATAACAAAGTTTCAGCTTTTGAGCTATTAGTTTTTTTTAATTATTATTTTACATGTGTGGGAGGCTGCCGCAGCTACACTTCCGGAACTGCGCAAGCTGAAGGTCAATTCACTTACTAGTGATATGAAATAAGGCTTGGAAAAAATTTCAGCCTTGGTGAAATGACCACCCTCAAAAGATCGCTGGCTCCCGGACTATAATGCTCTCCTCTTCTGCTTCGGTCCTCATAGGTTGGGCATCAACCGTGACAGGCGCGCTCTGACTACTGACGCTTTGGCACCCACGTATTCTGCTTTCTTTTTAAAGTTAAACCTGGCATCAATCATTACTCCCATATACCGAACGAACGGTTGCGATATGATATCGTATTCTCCAACACTCAGCCTGATACTCGTAGTTTCCATCTGTTTTCTACTAGTGATAAGCGCTGCCTCGGTTTTATGTTCTGCCCACTTTAGGCCAACGATTTTAGGCCAGTGTCCGATTTTCTCGAAAGTTGTAGAAAGTTGTATCATTGACAAAATTTATCTCTTCTAGATGCTTGGCGACTATCACTGTGGCAATATCGTCAGCGTATGCCACGAGTTCATCCTATCTTGGCAATGCTAGTTTTAGTAGCCCGTCGTACATAATATTCCACCTAATACCGAGCCTTGAAGTACTCTCCATTGACTCTGTGTTCATTCGGACCGCTCTTTGTATCCTATTTTAGAATCATATTAATGAAGTAACTTCTTACCATCCTTCGTTGATATCGTGGTACGATAATTTCAATGAGAGCTTTCATAATACAGTCCCACCTAGAGGAATTGAATGTGTTCTGGTTATCCAGTGTATAAAAAGATTATCCATTTCTTATGCTTCCCCCCAAGTTGATGTTCATTGTGGACTCTTTCCTCTGGGAATTGAGGCTGAGTACGTTGGACTCTTCCTTTAAGGAATTGAGGGTGACAGTATTGTACTCTTCCTTCTGGGAATTGAGGCTAATAATGTTTAATAATAATAATAATAATGTCTTTATTATTTCCAAATAACATTTTTAAATAAAAAATAAACGGTTTTAAAGATTAAAACTAACTTTTCCGCATCTGTGGCCCTGGACAATATTCTATCATAAAATTGTTACTTGTATACACTTCGGGGGATGTAACGTGCTAACAAACCGAAATTTCTCCAAACAAAAAGGAAAATTTAGTATATCTGGATCTATAGGACCCGCTGTACTCGCTCTAGTCAACTGAAAATCAATAGAGTACATATGTGAGACACCTTGAACAATATTCAATCATAAAATTGATCAATCGTATACTCTCTGGAGGCTGTACCCAGCTAACAAACTGAAAATTCTCCAAAAATGGCAAAAATTTGGTTCTTCAAGTACCATAGCACCTGTTGTTTTGGCTCTGATGAGCTGAATATCAATAGGGTTTATCTTTGAGACATTCTTAATAATATCCAATCATATAATTGGTCACTTGTATATACTCCGGAGGCTGTATCCAGCTAAAAAACTGAAAATTCTCCAAAAATTACAAAAATATCGTACCTAAAATACTGTAGCCCCTGTTGTTTTGGCTCTGGTGAGCTGAATATCAATAGGGTTCTTCTTTGAGATATTCTTAATAATATCCAATCATAAAACTGGTCACTTGTATATACTCTGGAGGCTGTATCCAGCTAAAAAATTGAAAATTCTCCAAAAATTACAAAAATATCGTACCTAAAATACTGTAGCCCCTGTTGTTTTGGCTCTGGTGAGCTGAAAATCAATAGGGTCCATCAGTGAGATGTCCTGAATAATATTCAATAATATTCAATCATAAAATTCGTGACTCCTTGATTTTCTCGTCCATCGTTGTCATCTTATTCTCAATCTTCTCGCCATTGTTGTAATCTTATTCTCAATCTTCTCGTCCATCGTTGTAATCTCATTCTCGATTTTCTCGTCCATCGTTGACATTTTGTTCTCGATTTTCTCGTCCATCGTTAACATCTTTCAAATTTTAGAGACGAAATTTCATTTTCAACGTCCGCGGCAATTTCGTTTTTCATTAATAAGATATCGGCAGATATATCGCTCTTGAAAGCAGAAATATTGTCGTTAATATTAGCAGAAATGTCGTTCTTCATAGCAGAAATATTGTTTTTCACATTCGTTGAAAGTTTCTCTTCCATAGCAGAAATATCGTTCTTCGTAGATGAAATATCGTTTTTTCACATTTGTTGAACGTTTCTCTTCCATGGCAGAAATATCGTTCTTCATAGATGAAATATCGTTTTTCACATTCGTTGAAAGTTTCTCTTCCATGGCAGAAATTTTCTCGTCCATGCCAGAAATCTTCTCGTCCATATTAGCAGCAATATTAGCAGAAATTGACGAGATTAAGGTGGAAGCCTCGTCATTAAATAAAACTGTTTCTGGATCAAAGCCGTCATTTTCCAGTGCCACTTTAAGTCTTTCTACTAATTCACTTTTTTTACCGGACACTTCCAACTCACGATCTTCCAATTCTGCTCTTAACTCAGTCACTTTCAAATCACATAGACCATTTTTACGTAGCAATTTATTTATATTATCCCATACCTGACACCAATGTAATGTTTTTCTTATTTATTTAAACCTTTTTATTTCGGGTGGGATACATTTATACACACACGTTATGTCTACCAACTTAATTTGTTTATTCACTACACTATTCACTAATTTATATTATATACAGAGTATATGCACTTATACTAATTTATATTCACTTATTTACTGTCTATCTCACGATGTCAAATTAATAACTAAATTAACTCTCCCTGGTCGGTTCTTTATATATTAGTGCCTTTTTTACTAGATAATTCTAGATTGTGGCTTACACAAAAAACAATTGGCTCTGGCATTTTCTAGATAAGACTGGTCACAAAAACAATATCTAGATAAAATAGTCATAATCATAAACAGTTCGAAGAAATCCCTGCGCACCCGCCATAATTTTAACTTTCATACATGGATTAGACAGAGTCGGATTCAGGGACTATACCAGTGTGCTGTTTCGTAACAATACTTTCGAATTGTTGATTTAGCTTTCGATTTATCATCAAAACCATTTAGAGCAATACATTCGAGTTTACTTTTCTCTTTGGAATATTGAGAAATTACTACGGTAAAAAATTCACTCTAAATCATGGAACAGACTTACGAGATGGGTAGCCACCAACTTGTAATCGAATTCCTCAGCCCATCAGCTAGTAGTTTACGTTTGCACCAAAGTTTCAAGGTAGGTTCGCTGAAGTTTTACAACTAATCCTGTTTCAAAGGACCAAATGTTAAGATTGTAATTTCCTGTCTCGCGATTAATATTTTCGTAATTTGGTTTATATGGTTTTATTTAACATTTTGTTGACATACATGAAAATAGACATCTCTATTAAAAAAAACTTGATTTCATGACAATAGAATGCGACTAAGATCACGATACAGAATATTTCAGTCAAAAGTCCTTAACAGTATGTGTAAAATAGAAATTGAATTAAAACTTACTGTTTTTAATTTGTACTGCATCGTCAGATTCTGAAGTTTCCAAAAAACCATGAAAAAATATTATAGTAGGTCTAGTAAAATTGATATTTGAAGATTTAATAGAATTTACATCATCGGTTAGTAATATTTGAGAATCATTTGGATTATGACTGGAAGAAATTTGAAATTAATAACGATATATTATAGGTGTTACAGTATAAAAATTGATGCACGTCATACCGGACTTTAAAAATAGTATGAAAATTAAGAATGTAAATCATTCCGTCTATGTTGAGAGTTAATATCATAAAAATATGTTTCTACAAGTAGTTAAATATTATATTTAATGCTATATATAATTTGATTAGATCGTCAATTGATTCTGGAAGTCAAAAGAGTAGAGATAACAAGATGGCGATTTGAAGTTTGATCGACTTAATGTACTGTTAAAAGACACCATTGCAAGAAACAGTTTTTAAATTGTAATAAACATTTTAAAAAGCATACAGTCCATACTATTTACAAAGCCCAAACAAAACAACAAGAATATCATTATTTAGTTATTAAATATCTACATCCCGTTTTATTATGATGTTCATAATACAATAGGTTTCATAATGATACATGTTTTCAACCAATCAAAATCAACTATTTTCATAATGCAACGGGTGATTTTCATTACGATACACCCTGTCATCCAATCAAAATCAAGTAAATAACACGAATTGCAATTGACCAATAAGATCATGCGAATTGCGTATTGTCAAACGAACGCAACTAGGAACTAATTCTGAATTCAGTACTTACATATAGTTTTAGTATTTCATTTAAATGTCAAATCATAATTTTGAAGTTAATGAAATGGCTAGTACTAGCGACAGTGAAATATAAATTATATTCCTAATATTTATACGGATATTATTTATATTTTATTAAGCTTTAGCTTGTAGAATAATTATTGTATGCAACTTGTACATAATGGTTATAATGAACTTATATGAATTACCTTCATACTCGTGGATTATAATCATCATTATGTACTCGAAGCATAATGTAGGTACTATTATATATAATAATTGGAAATATCTTTACTGTTGAATCTTGAGCTCACAATATTAAGATTTAACCTTGTAACATATGTTCTCCCCCGGCTTGGGACTCTTCCTCGGGTTGTGGTATTCGACTCCAGTTAATGTATCCTTATAGCAATCACTGGGATGGGGTGAACAATCGATATTAACTTGGACGCCACCAGCTTTTTAAGCGATACTTAAATTAAACAAAAAAACTAAAAAGGTTAAAAGCTGGAAAACCATATATCTACTTTAACTTAACAAAACGAAATACTAAAAATATTTTAACGCGGTGGTCCAAGTTAATATAAATTGCTGAAAATCAAATATCAAATGTTCAGCAAATTATATTTATTAATAACTCAATAGATAATTCACATTAACTGCATATCCAAAATACAAAACGAATACGAACGTCGTTATAAAATAAAAATCTCAAATTCTAGATTTACATAAATTGAGTATAAGACAAAGGACTTATCTTGGTGAGGTTCTGGAATTATTCAGCTCTCAGTTAGGTCCTAGTCGATGGTGATGGGGTGCTGAATCCATCCCGGCCGGTTTCCTGTTGTCTCTAGCGTTGTTGTCTATTCATAGGGCCTACCCAGGGGCTGCAGAGCTGAGGAAAGAAAAAAGAGTAAAAATCAAGGAAAAATTCTGGGAAGGAAGGAATAAATAGAACAGATAGGAAGCTTATGATTCAACACATAAAAAACTGAATATAGTTTTTAAAATAAAACTAACAGAAGTCTGTTCTATCATATTCGCGTTGTTCCCTAAATAAACAGAAAATGCGGAATTATAAAGCTAAAAAAGAATGAAAAGAAATTATTAAAAATTCGCTTCAAAAAGAATATTAAATTGTTTTTTTTTACAATAAAAAAGAATTAAACATACAAAATTCATCAAACGCCAGCCCATATTATAATTTTAAATCAAACAGTATAAACATCGGGAAAAATATTTCAAAAATCTAACTCACCAGCAAATAAGTGAAACCACAACGATGTAGGTACTAACTCATTAATTTTACTGATAGGAAGAGACTTTTCCAATGTACGATATCGTTTAAATACACGAAATTTGGAAGAGAAACCAGTTTTTTAATTTCGAAGCATTAGTACGACGAAATTAAAATACCATAGTCCGATAGAAATCGTAACAGGCGATCGGCTTGTTACAACCTAAACTACAGTAGAAACGGTGAAGCTTTTCCATCACGTGACTGTCACGTCAGCAACAATATTCATATGATTTAAATCAAAACTTCTGTCAACTCAATAGAAATAATCGTTATGACTAATATTCCAAAGGTCGGTTTCTTACGAATTGATAATTAAACAGGGAATTTAACTTTTTTAATTGTATTTATTTAATTCATATAGTTAACATCGACACCCCTGTATAATAATTATTACGCATTCCATATATATCTTACAAATAAATATAGCAGTCTTCATATCTATTCATTATTCCATTCTCTACGCAAATATCAATTTTAACCTCTCTTTATTAAAAAATTTTCTCCTAACTTCCCAGTCGAGAATAAATAAAAACGTATCTCTTCTTCTGTATTAAAATAACCGTTATACGCAACAAATCGTGTGATTCTGCACGTACACATTTTCGAAAAATCACCACTCCACGTCTTCTTCCTACCGAAACTCTCGAGTCTTCTACCAGCCTATAAATAACCTTCCAACCTACGAATCTCTCGCTTTCATGACACAAAGTCCCCAAAAATTATATCTTCGCTTTCCAACAACACCATCACCCAGCCCGCTTCTATTAACAATCCGCAACGCAACGTGGTTCGTCTTATTCATTTTCGACCTTTTCCAGACACTATTAAAATCCCCGATCCCTCATCTCAAAACCACGTTCGCTTAAAAATCACCCAATTTTGACGCTGATTGTTTTCACTTCTCCCTCCGGTTGATTTCTGGCAAACACACACAACCCACCCACAAAAACAAACACAACTTCAATTTTCTATACACCTTTTTTCTCAAACTTCCTAGACACTTTTTCTAAAACTGAATTTTCAGCCCTACCCAAATCTCAAGCCAAGTCAATACGCGCACACAAACCACCCACAAAAACACCCCCAACCAGCCCTGAAGAGGAAACGAATCCTATAACAGGGCCTACCCCCCAAACAAAAATATATCCAAATAAAAACACTACAAGTCCAAACTTCAAAAATCCACGAACATCTCTCTCTCTCTCTCTCTCTCTCTCTCTCTCACGAATCTCTCTCTTCATCGTCAGACAGTGAAACGAGCATGTGATATTAAATTCACTCCTTTACCGACAAGTACCCGGCATTTCAATATGTTATGAAATCTCGAAAGTTTACAATTTGATAATAAAATATGAAAGATTTTGTTGGAATAAACACATTTTATCCATTTTTAGATTCACCTGTTTCCGGAATAGACCAACGACAGACATTATTAAAAGTGTGAACGAAGTACTATCATTGAATTGTGAGGGTGATTTCACTTTAATTGAAAATAAAAAAAAGAATTGCTTGCCGAACTGAGTGTAATAAAATTTGATAATTCTATTCCTAAAGGTGTTAATCTTGATGATTGGATGGCTTGGCTCATTTCCTCAGACAACTACAAAATATACACTAGCTTTTTCACGTTTTTAAAAATGTTTGCTGTCCTACCAGTTACTAGTTGCTCTTGTGAACGTTCGTTCTCAAAAATGGTTCAAGTTAAATCAAAGGTGAGGAGTACCATGTCACAACAGAGACTCGATCCACTTCTCATTTTATTCATTGAACAAGTGAAAACGGCGAATGTGAATTATGATAATGTAATAGATGAGTTTAAAGTGTTATCCGAAGCAACACGTCGAATGCGTTTGTAGATTAGTTGATAGGATATTATCATTATCTATCTTTTCCTCTGGATTCCATGTATTGTTACGAATGTTACGTTTTGTTTCTCTAGTTTATTTTTTGGTTCAATATACTTTGTTCTATTACTTATAATTGCGAAATTACTGAATCTTTTAATTAGAAATGGGGCAATGACGTTTTTTTATTTCGCCGATAGCCTGCAATGGACTTTTGCGTTATAGAAAAAGCAGCGTTATTGCTTAATTATCATTTTTAATAGGCATACTCTAATGAATCAATGGCCACCCCCCTAATAAAAAAGTCTGCGCACGCCTATGGATTGCAAATTCAATAATTTGAAAAAATTAGTTATCTCACCATATGCATAGAGTACGATGGCCAGGTATGTGGTCAAATATAGCACAATTCGCTTGCAAAATGTGTCAAAATCTCTAGAATAGTTCATAGTTATTGGAACTGAGCATATCTTACATTCAGCATCTTGCTGAACCAATTTTTCCCTGTTTTTTTTGCAGGAAAAATTATAACACTCCAAAAAAATTGACGCCCTCTTTTTCCTTTTTCTCTCCACTCTCTTTTTTTTCTTAGTTTCCTTTTAGTAACCAGTCCGGATGTCACAATATTATACTTACTTTTAATTTATCTACCAATATTATTTTTCAAAATGACACCATACATATACATAATTCACCAGGTAAGTATTCTCAAATTATTTTTGACAATTTTTTTGACATTTGGTGACATTAACATAAATATTTTTATTTCAAACTCTATTATTTAATAAAATACAATTCAACAAAATCAGAGTATCAACAAAAAGCATTTTAAACATTATTAAAATTTTATTTCAAAATATTTTAACTCCCAAATAGTGACATGCAAACATTATTTATTGTAAATCGACCTATGAAATATTGAATGTCAACATTTATTTTCTTACAAAACGTACATACAGGGTGAATCAAAATTGCTCATCTTTGATTCCGTTATGTAGATTTGTTTCAAATTATTTAAATTGTTTTTAATTCATGACATTTAGAATTTCTATTAACGTATGTGGTCCAGTATTCCCCAAAATCTATAATAATATATAGTTTGATAATAAACATAAATAAACAATCAGCATAGTATTTATTGTTTTTTTTTAATAGAAAATAAGAAATAAATAAATACTTACCTTAGAGGTTATGAATTTATAATGTCTGTAAATCAGTTAAAATTGTCCTGATAAAGTAGAAATTGTACACTAAATATAAAAAAAAAACACTTTTCAACTAAGCTAAGTATCTAACAATTTATTTTAAAATAATCACTCAAAAACAGTAAAAACAACTTTAGCTCCTATTCCACACGTGCAAAGGATGTCCGGTCACAGAAATTCGAAAAAACAAATTGAAAACATGACATTATTTGAAAGAGGAACTCTTGTACTATGATTTGGGCTATTAACGCCATAGACAACTTCCTACCACCTTTTTTAATTTTCCCCGGAATTTTTTTAAGACGCATATGTTGAATGGAGGACCATCAGTTGTGTGTAGAATTCCACAGTAAAAATATTTCCAATTATTAATGTCGCCCTGTAGATGTTTATATCCGAGATCTGGATATAATAAAATGAAAAAAAATCGTTCACTAATGTCATTATTGTTTATTTAAAAACTTATAGATAAAAATACCTGGTGTAAAGTTTAAATATAGTATCTCTTAGAGGATCTATATTGGGACATATCCTCCGATTTATGGAATACAATTGATACGTGCCGTTTTGAAATTCAATGCTAGGTGGACCTTGAAAAAAAAATCTGTATTTTCCTGGTGAACGTACAAATTGTCTAGAACCATAATGAAAGTCTTCTCACTAAAAATCATCTAAAAAAATGAAGTAATATTATCACAATAATAAAAAAATTCGCTTATTAAAAAAAGTACAATATTTGCAGCAAACAATAGACAAAATATACCTATCACAACGTCCAGACAAATACATACCGTCCCCTTAGAGCTGAACTATTCTAAGTCAAAAAATGTAAATTTTCGGTTTATCCGTTATATGTATACTTAAGGGGCCACTTTATTTGCTGCAGAAATATACTATCTCCACGCCCACGATAACGCCCGAACATTTACGATTTAAAAACAAACCTATGTGTTCGATCGATTTGATTTTAGCGCAGAACTATTCCAAGTGCCGTGCAGAGTAGAAGTATTGACATTCGCCGGTAAATGGTGGACATCGACTGGTTCTGTTTTGTAAACTATTGATTTAGTATTGGCGCTAGTGGACTTCTGATTTGAAATTTGAGGTGAAACATTATTGTTTTTGTACGCATTAAGACTATTTTAGTGACAAAAAATGATTCCTTCGAGAGGACAAAGGATGGTTAATATGATTAGCACGAACGTAGAAGGTAAGATTTGTTTTTAATTTTACAATTTTTAAGTAAAACGTCCAACATGATTATCGCTTAAAGTTGTTAGTAAAACTGAATAAATAGCACAATTCAATGGTATACTTTTATATAAGTAAATTCCGTTTATTTACATTTTAGTTAGAAAACCAAGAATCCCTTTAGAGAAACTTAATGCCCCGGTTAATGCGCATCAAGATGATGGAAAACTCAATAATCCGGTTATGATTGAAGATGCCTATTACTTAATGGATTGTGCAGACTTGACACCTCCCTTATTTTTACTACCAAATGAGACATCTACAACATGGATGCCGCCATACCTACTGTTTCGGAGAATGAAAAATGTTTTCGTTACATTATGAAAGGTTACAAATTATATGTAAAAAAAGTATGATGCAAGCAAATCGCCCAAAACTGGTATTCTTACCTGAAGGTCTCGGATGATCCTCTGCGCGGTTGCAACCCTTCTTGGAAGCGATAATGTGGACTGTAGCAGGGGTTCAATGGGTTTTATTAAATTTCCTGGCACTAGCGCGTTTAATATTAATTACTACGAACTGTTCACTTCGACAACTGTTCTGCTTCTTTTTTTCTGCTTGGAGAACTGGGCTTTTAAATTGAGCATAATGTGTGTATACCGTATGTCCGCTAGGTGAGAAATACCACCAACGATTTGCTTGAGATTTTAACATTCACATTTTATTATTAAATAACCTTACATATTAAATATAGATCATAACCAATTAAAATAGAATTAATGAATACTTAACACCTACGTTTTCAAATGAGATGGCAGACATCGGAAAGGAAAATATTAAGCAACCTAGTAGATCAAACTTATTGTTAACTGAATCCAAATTCCAGGTAAGCCAATAGCGAAAATTACGACTTGGGTAATGTTGTTTTTCTAGTTCCAGATTCCTACTACTGGTAAGTCAAACAATATTTTGTTTCAGGATATTTTGGAATTGCCCAGAATAAAGAAAGGCCCCTTAGGAAGTCCTATTCCTGGTACATCTAATGACACTTTAGTGGCAGACTTGAATATTTTATCATCAGAATCAGATCCATTTGGAGGGGATGACGAAGATGCGGATCCCGACTATGATGTTGCCTTAACTCCAAGTAGAACACGAAACTTATCAGATACTCTGACCGACAACTCAACTTCGTCTATGGATCCAGAAAAGAAAAAAACGCGGAAACGTCTACGGAATCCAGAAAACTGGCAAAGAAATAAGATTAAAGCTCTGAGAAATAGTGGAGAGGCATATACAGATTGGAAAGGGGCAAAGTCCGGAAAAGAAAATTAGAGCAAGTTGCCAAAACTGTAGAAGCAAGTGTGCCGAAAAAATAAATGAACAACAAAAAAATATAATTTTTAGGTCATTTTGGGACCTAAAAAATATAAATCGTCAAAGAGATTACATATCAAAATATATTGAATGCAGCAGAAAGGTAAGAACTCGAAAACGTAAGATTAGGATGGATAATGAACAGCAAAATGAACATGATGATAGTAATAGTAGAAACACTTCTACATTCACTTATTTTTTACAAAGCGAAACATCAAAATGCCAAGTTTGTAAGGGTTTCTTTTTAAATACTTTAGGTATTAGTGCACAAACAGTTTTTAACAAAACTAATTCTGCTGGTAATGTCGTAGAAGACCAAAGGGGCAAAGCTTGTAAAAACTCCATGTTGGATGAGTCTGTTAGAAAAATCTGTCCGTGACCATATTAATATGTTCGAAATTGTTGATAGTCACTATTGTAGAGCGAAAACTGTACGTAAGTACTTGCCACCTACACTTAACATTTCCAAAATGTTTATGATGTATGAAATATATTGCATAGAAAATAATATTGCAAGAAAAGCTACGGAAAGTATGTATCGATACATTTTTACGACTGAATTTAATATATCATTTATTTACCCAAGATGTGACGTTTGTCACAGTTACGAAAACAGTTTGCCCGAAAAAAAGATTGAAATGGAGGAAGAATATAAGAAGTACATAGAAAATAAAAATTTAGCCAGGAATCTTAAAAGTACTGATAAAGAAGAAGCTAAGGAAGAGGCTACATTTTGCGCCGCAGTATTCGACTTGCAACAAATTTTGCCTGTACCAAAAACAGAAGTCGGTGTTGCATACTACAAATTAAAATTGTCTACATTCAATTTTACAATTTTTAACTTGGCATCAAACGAAGTAGTTTGCTATATGTGGTACGAGTGTATAGCAAAACGAGGTTCTTCTGAAGTCGGTAGTTGTCTTCTTAATTTTATTGAGCAGCACATTAAAAAGGGAATTAAGGAATTTTCATTCTTTTTCGATAACTGTCCTGGACAGAATAGGAACAAATTTTTCACTTTATAATTACCTAACTCAAAAATATTCAATAACAATTCAGCACACTTTTCTAGAGCGTGGTCACACACAAAGCGAAGGTGACTCAACCCACAGCGTCATTGAGAAGGCTGCACGACACGTTCCTGTATACACTCCCGACCAATGGTACACTCTTGTTAGGTCATAAAAAAAAGAACCGATATGTTGTTAAAAGGGAACGAGAAAATATATTTGATCTCAAATTGTTACAACAACAAAACTCAATGAACTGGGATAAAAACGAAGTAAACGACAAAGTTGTTTGGAGCCAATTAAAAATTGTAAAAACCGATTCGGAACAGCCTAACATTATTTTGTATAAAAGTGGCTACAAATATAACAAAAGGCAGAAAAACAATGCAATTTAATATCAAATAAATTCATCTACGACAGCTTTATACACATTTTATACCATTACCTAAGAAAAAATATGAACATTTGCAGTTTCTTTGCAGCAAAAACGCTATTTTACCTGCGTACCATACTTTTTTTCTAAATTTACCTTTTGGTGAAAATATCCGATAGCAAAATGCTTCTGATGGAGAAGATAGTTTTTATTTCCTGATATTTGGTTGCTATATCTACTTATTTTTATATTTATATTTTTTTCAGTTAAAATTTTTTTGAATTCAAGTTATTTTTACATTAAATTTATGAAAAACGCTTTGTTTTTGTAATTCAAGTTACTTTTCATTACTCTGTATATTTTCTGGGACTTTTTTAGCATTGGCCAACAATGGGTATTTTTATCTTAAAATTAGTTCAAATGTTTATTTAATGGGAGTTTAAACATTTTATGTATTGTTTTTTCCTGATTAGTTATAACCAGTATTTCAAATAATAAAATAGTATTAAGAAATAGAAGATTTAATTTAATTACCTGAAGCAGAAGGAGTCTATGTTACTAATAAAATAAATACTAAAATTCTACCTTTGGACATGGTATATGTGACGAGCATCCAGGTATTATATGTCCCCTTTTTTGAATAACTTGATATTTGTCAAATACTAATAGACTAAAGTAAAAGTAGACAAAAAATATAATATATTTTACAATTTTTGCAAGGGAAAATAACATGGGCATTTTTAAAATTTAAAAAAAAAACTGCTGTAAAATTTGCGTTCTGCTCTAAGGGGACGATACATTCAGTGGCGTACCGAGGAGAGGGGGCGGTAGGAGCGGTCCGCCGTAGGCCTCGCACCATCATAGGCCCCCAAATGGCCAAAAAATACAAATATATTTAAAAAACAAAAAATTATTAATTTATCAGGCCCCATGACGGTGAAGGCTTACATATGTCAGACTACTATTTTTTTAATCGCGATTATTTTTTATTTTGCACGGTTATTTACAAACTGATCTCAGGTTAACAGAAGCATTGTTTTGTCTGCACAGGTGCACGGCATGATAGTGAGCGTCCACTCTCAGTCCCCAACACCAATAACAAAAACTTTCGGCCCTCAACCACGCCTTAGGGGTTAGTTAGTTAGTACTTGGTCAAGTGTATGTCACGACTTCACTTAGTCATCGCATTTATGGTAAGGTTTGTTGTGATTGGACTCCATCGCATTTATCGATTGTTTCATGTTTAAATATTGCATGGTAAGTGTCAGTCTATTTCTATTGCGATAAACAGTTTTTGACAAAGCCTATTGCTATGTATTGTAGCTTATTGGTTGTATTAAGTCTTATCGAAATTTAATTTCGTGATCAGGAATATTGTAACATCCTAGATTACTTTTTCAAATAACGAAGTTCTAAAAAATAACTAAAATAACTTGATTCTGAAAAAAGTTATAAAAAATAATACAACAAAAACTACAAATTTAACCTGTTACAAGCCCAGCTTTATCTCTCATTCTTAGGATTGCCTTTTTGGTATTTTAAAAATATAGGCTAAAATATTATTATTATTTTGAGAGCCAAGCAAATTGACGATAAAATGAAACGAAGTTATCCCAGAAGATGGAAAAAGAAGAAAAAACAAAAAGCTAAAGAACAAGAAATTCAACGTTTGTCAGGTTCAATTTTGAAATTTACTCAAAGGGTGTCATTTCATGCAAACAATGAAGCAGAGCTGGATGTGTCGAAATCTTTAGAAAGTCCAAGTACAAGCTATGACCAATGAGTTAAACACAAAGACAATTAAGAACAAGAAGAGAAAGGAGAAGAACAAAAAGAAGGAGGACTAGAAAAAGGAATTGAACAAGAAAATGAGGAAGGGGGGAATGGGGAAAGACAATGAAAAAGACACAGAGTCGGATCCACCTGAAGAATAAGAGAATTTATCATTAAATTTGGATGTTGGAAATTGGCCTATTCCAGTGCCAGATGTTCTTAGGACCGAGATAATAAGACGCGGAAATGAGATTTACCAACACTTTGAGGGACCATTTGGAGTTGTGCAAAAGTCTGGGGAAAATCACAGTTGAACGCTAATTGGTTTTACTCCCTAGTGGAGAAAAGACATTAAGAAAATTGATGGTTTGTTCCCCTGAAAAGAAATCATTGTTTCGCTTCTGATGCAAACTTTTCGATAACAACGATATACACGCTACGAGATCCAGTTTCATCACAGGATTCAACAGTTGGTGAAAATTAAATCCTACTGTGCCTGGTCATGAAAGCCCTGAATTCCATGTTAACAAATTCGAAAAATGGAAAACTCTTGAAGTAAGACTTTTTCAAAACAAAACTATCGATGCTGCTCACCAAGATGTTATGGAATCAGAGAGAGGAAGAAATGGAAAGACATTTTACATAGGCTCTTAGATATAACACTTTTTTTGCCTATACAGAATTTGCCGTTTAGAGGTTATAGAGGAGACAATCGACTCTGAAAACCAAGGCAATTTCTTAGAACTGGTAGATGTTCTGTCACATTATGACCCTGTTTTAAATGAGCACAGCATACGGCTTCAGCAATCATTGCAAGCAGGAATTATTCCAGTATCTTACTTATCGCCTGCAGTACAAAATGAGTTCATTTCTCTCTTGGGTAACGCCGTAAAAAAAATAATTTCTGAAATCAAGAAAGCAAAGTACTATGGAATACTATTTGATAGTATGCCTTACATATCCCACACTGAACAGATGAGTCAAGTAATAAGATATGTGAAATTTGACAACAGGAAAGTAGAGGTCAAAAATCATTTCTAGGTTTCATTCCACTTAGTGGGAAAAAGGTACACGACATTACAGAGGATATACTCCAATCACTTGAAAAGAACAGCTTGGATATATTACTTTGTAGAAGCCAAGATTACGATAATGCTACAACAATGTCAGGTGTTCATACAGGAGTACAAACAAGGATTAAAGAACAAAATCCGAAAGCCATTTTCGTACCTTGTGCAAACCATTCTCTCAATCTATGTGGTGTTCATGCTTTTGGTAATGTTCCCGCTTATGAACGCTGGAAAGCCTGTACAATATATTTTCTTGTTCAACACACAGATGACAGGTACTCAAAGAAACTGTTGGAGTGACCGTTAAAAGATTTAGTGATACTAGATGGAGTGCTCATCATGATGCAGTAAATCCAATCTTTAAAAACTTCGAAAAGTTGGTCGATGCTGTGGACAAATTGGGTGATGCTTCTGAATATCTAGATACAAGGGGAGCAGCGGAGTTGACGATGAAAAACATTTGCAACTTCAATTTCCTTTGCTTCTTGCACCTATGGTACCACATTTTACAAGAAGTCACACCGTCCAAAAATATCTCCAAATCCAAGATATTAGTTTAGAAAAGTATGTTCTGAAGCTGAAAACATTTTTAGAAGAGAGTCAGGAAGAACTGGCGAATAAAGTCTTAGAATATGTGACCAACACCTGTGCTGAAATGGACAATGACGTCGAAAGCAGAAATCGCAAGGGAGTCAAAAATATGATGCCAGAAGAAACAGCTAAGGATGCAGGTTTGACTTCACAGTAAGAATGAAACGTTCTACGTTAGTGTAATGACAACTTTCATGTAGAACTGGAAAAAAGACAAACATCGATGAATAATGTATATGAACTGTTTGCTGTTTTGCTGTTGTACACTCAGAAAACCTTGACCAAATGATGAAACGATAATAACTCATATACATCAGTTCACAGCTACATTCAATGATTTAGAGGAAGATGGAATGTTGCCAGAAGTAAAGAGGCTCAGAAGGCATTCTGGTATAAAAATTGATGATGCAACCTCATGGACATCACTACAAATGCTGAAGTTTATTATTGAAATGGACTTTCGCGAATCGTTGCCAATCATAACAGAGACACTCAAACTGTTTCTTACTATTTGTGTGTCCGTGGCATCTCGTGAAATTGATTAAAAACTATCTTCGTTCTACAATGAGCCAGTCTCGTTTAACAAGCTTGGCTGTACTATCAATTGAAAATGACATTGCAAAATGTGTTTCTTGATTTTACTTTTCATTTAAATCTGTATGTCTTGTTTTCTCTCAATATTGTACAACATACATAGTATTATGTAATTTTAGAATATACTATAACGATACATTTAAAACACACTACATATACGTGGATGTTCACAGGAGTACTATATAGGGCCCCTTCATCTATAGTTGCCCCAGGCCCCCGACTATGTCAGTACGCCACTGGATACATTTCCTCTATTTCTTAAAAACTCACACTATTAGTACACGGAAGTTAAACACAAAATTATCGAATAGAAAAAAAATTATGAAGTTTTCATTTTACGTGGATCTGTTCATGTATAGGAATTGTTCGCAACGTCCCTCGCTAAAATCCGTGTCGGTTTTTCTCAATTTTCTCGAAAACCGTTGTTTAATTCTAAAAAATGCTTATTATCAAAATTAATGCAAATTGAATTTCAAATAAAAACTATTCCTCACGGAATTCCCGTAAATTGCGATCAAAGTTACGGGTAGCTTTTAGTATGCTATTCAAAATACATAATTAATTAAGAAATCGTACGAAATCAAAATGTATTAGGCTGGTAGTGCCTTGTAAGAAGGTTGGAATACCGTACCACTATTATTTTTATGGATAGAAAAAATAACAACTTTATTATTATAAATATAGCTGAAATGCTAGTAGTACAAAGAGTCTTGAAAGACAAAAACAACTTCTGAAACGAACCTCGGCTAGAATTGCATTCAATGAATATACACTAATACCCGATCAACAGAAGACGTTATCAAGTAATTTAGTTAACACGGATCGATTAATTCCTCAACTTGTCGATAGATTTAATGCTGATAATATTATTACCTTTACTGCTTTAGACGATGCTGATTTACTGATCGTCACTACCGCTATCGATCCATAACACTGTGGTTGTAATTGGTGGGCCAGGGTAGGGCGCGCCAGGTGTCTTTGGGGTGTGCGCCGGTACCATATTTGAATTCAACGACCCGAAAAACCCCCAGTAACGACTTTTAGTTGGTCTTTTTCAATTGTGTATGGAAAACCCTCGGGGAAGACGTTCAGAGCCAGGGTAGGGCCCACCAGGTGTCCGTGGGGGGTTCTCCGATGGTATATTCGAATTCAGCGACCCAAAAAAACCCGGGTGCCCAGTTTCTCTCGTCTCTCGCATAAAGTTCGGAATAGTTCTCGGAGATGACGTTCGTCGGCGTTCCCGAGCTCCAGGTGTTCGGGAGGTCAATTTGAACATCATAGTCGTGACCAACGACCTCGAAAACCCCCGGGTACATGACTTGAGCCAATTCTGATTCAGTTTTTTAATTTTGAATGAATTTACATCATGTGTATTATAATTTTACACCCTTCCAATAGGGTATTTTAATGTTTTTATTCCAATGACTTAATCATAACAATGATTCTACCTTGAGCATTGTTCTTAATCAACTTGATGGCTTTGACACCTACTTTTTTAAATGACGACAGCTTTTATAATGGCTTAGCCGAAAGCGCTTAGCTGGAAAGTAATAAACTAATACACACTGAGTATTCGTCGTTTTCATTCACTCAATTTACATCTAGTGTGTACACCATATCCACAGTCATTTCTAATTCTGACTCTTATTTACGTTAATAAATTTTCCAAAAGGCCTCTCAAAAAATGCATTTTTTGCTGCAGCAATGCAACTTCCGCTTTGTAATAGGTACAAAGTAGGTACGAATGATATACATAATTTTTGCAAGCGAATGCAAAAAACCGCCAGGTGAATGTCCCTATTATCGGCCATGTCCCAATCATCGGCCATTTTGCCTAATATTTCCGTTATAATAAGAAATTCAGTCTAATTTCACACAAACAAATATAATTTGCCATTGAATTCGACATTCCGTTATCAATTGCACTACGCATGCTTGTCATTCATTTCTTGAACTCGATGCAATACGAAAAGAACTCGTTTTATCACAGTATTTCATATTATGTTATTTGGAATCATCATTATCCAGTTGAAAAATTATACTAAGAGTGCTTTTTTTATGGAATATTGGGTGGCCGATATTAGGGACACGAAATTGTAATCTGTCCCAGTTATCGTCATACCGGTCGGTGATTAGAACAATGTATCATTAATGGACATCTTGTTAGAACTTCATTATCATAAACAATTTAATTATAGAATTTAAGCCAATACGTTCGTTTATTTGTCTTTTTTCGTGTGATCAGTTATCGACCTACCAATTTTCAAATAATAAGTTCAATAAGCTGATATCAAATCACCGGACGATAAAACGGACAAATCTATGCCGATAATTGGGACATCGTTGATTTCACCAATTTTTTTTAATATTAATAGGTGCTTTGGTGAAAAATATGCACAATATGGTGCGAAGATAGATGAGTTTTATGTAATATTCCGCATGAAGATTATTTGGTACCCTTCCATTTCAGGTTCAATATGTGTCAAAACGGTTGAAATATTCAGAAAAAAATTTGCTGGATGCTATGGAGGCAACAAAAAGTGGAATGTCCATTCGAAAAGCAAGTATTACATTCAATGTTCCCAGAAGTACTCTGATGGATAAGTTAGGAGGTAGAGTTCCCATTGAAAGACGAATAGGACCGAGTACTATTTTGAGCTCTGAGGAAGACTGCTACATGGTCAAGTGGGCAGTGCAGGATTAAGCAATCGCGGGGCCCGTAGCAAATTCTTTCAAAGATCACTTGATCTGCTATGGGTTCTTAAGTTTAAAGTGGTAATAAAACAATTCAATACTCAATACGTTTATTTGCTATCTATAAATTACAATTTTGTGGTTAATTAATAGTGTAGTAAATTACTATAGGCGCTGTTAGGTTCTGACAAGTACAAAAAGCCTGAGATGAGATTTTCGGGCAAATTAGAATACTTTTGATAGGAAACTAACAATCGAAAACTGATGATACTCTACACAAATTATTTTTTTCAATACATATTTCAAAGTTTATATTTAATACAAAGTATATTATATTTTTAGGAATAGCTAATGTTATATTTTATCAATAGTGTATTTTAAATAATGTTTATATTTTATATTTATTTATCTGTTTCCTTGTTATTTTTTAAACTTTTACAAAGTAACTTTTCTAGATTTCATGTGGGCAAATTTAGAAATAATACTATTCGTATCAATTTCTCTAAGCGAATCATATTCTTTATTCATCAAAGCGAGATAATTCAGACGTTCTTGACTCATAGTGCTCCTCAACTCATTTTTTATGCGCTTTAATGTCAAAAATGAACGTTCGCCACTGCAGTTAGTGATCATGAGAGATAAATAAATGCGCAAAGCAATTTCTAAATTGGGGAAACATGATTCTAATGAATTTTCCATTAGGAATTCATAATATTGAATTTCCAGAGCTGGCAATCGCACGATCCACATCCGTTTTGAACAGCTCGGCAAACTGCACAATAATTTTCAAAATAACTGACTATAATTGGTGTTTTTTTTTTAAATCTCTACTGCTGTAATAGATTTTAACTGTTGAAATATTTCAAAAACACTAGTAAGTTTTTGATATGTTTTCATGCATTTGTCTAAAGCAAATAGTGTGTTATCAATAATGACAACAAACACCTAATTTCAAACTGTTTACCGGGTGTTTATTTCTCAACAAATTTGTCAAGTGTACTAAAACCGCTAAAATCGTCGTACTTTGTGTTCCGCTTGCGTCGTCTTGAAGTCTGTTGCTGATATTCATGACAGCCTGTCAGCTCTTTGGTGTGTGCTTCAATATTTGAAAATGTAGATCGCATTGTTCGGACATATCCATGTAATGATTCATAAAGGATATATACCGTATTAAGGTCTATTTTAGACGATTGCAGCAACGGACTAGTTGCTTGCACGCGTTCTAGGATTCCATTCCATGTAATTGTCATTATTCGCGTTTCCAACTTATTCATCTTTGAAACAAGTCCATAAGCTTGATTACGACACTCTGCCTTGTGATCTATATTATGGGAAATGACATCCAAAGCGCCTTCGTAGCATCAGCTCTAGCAGACCACCTAGTATCCGACAGCCTTTTCAAAATCGGAATTTTCGACGTAAGAGCTTCCGTAAGAAGACTCCAGCGATGTGTAGAAGCGGAATACAAAATATAAAGATTTTCAATAAAATAGAAAAAAATTTATGCTTCTGTACAACAGTCTGCAGCGCACTTAGCAACTAAATTTAATGAATGTGCAAGACGGGGAATACATTCTGCATACTTATTTAATTCGAGCTTGCAGGCCGCTGTATTTTCCGCTCATGTTGCTGGCATTATCATAGTTTTGACCACGACAATCTTTGATATCAATTCCATTCTTGCCTTCCATATCTAATAACTTAACGAATCTCTCAACTGGCCCAGATGGTAAAACATAGCGCACTATCAGTCAGTTGGTCTACGTGCGATATATCTGGAGTAGAATCTAATGACACTGAATAGTACTTGGATCTCTGAATTTCGCAAATAATTTGATCTAGCATGCTTGATGCAATTAATTTGATAAATTCTTCGTATGTTCTTTTAGCTAAATATGAGGTGTGCCCTTTTCCTTTATGAGCATAAGTTTGAATATGTTGGGCCATAAAACGTCAAATTCAGAGAGTAATTCTAATAAGCCTAATAAATTTCCATTATGAGTTGAACCAACAATTTCATTACTATCCCGAAACGCAAGAACTGGTTCTCCCAAAAACATTATGACTGCAATGATTAGTTTTAAGAGCATCTGCCAATAATTTTGTTCAGTATCAATTTGTCTCACAAGTTGAGCATTTCTATTATTGATAATTGGGCAAAATAATCTTTCTATATTTTTCCAAAATTTTTATTACTATTTTTGTATATTTTTGGTATATGGTTACTAAATTATACTAAAAATAATTCAAATTATTAATCTTACAAATAAATAGATAATTTTAACAATTTAAATCGAGCCATTTCAATTCTGCTACACATCCACAATAAGTGTCGGGTAAGAGTGCTTGCATACGTCAGACTTTATGTAGACCTGATTATCAGGCCGACTGAAATGCTACACGTTTATACAAGCAACTTTTTGTAGAACTTGTGCGTTTACTGTATGAACTTCGGTGTTTTATTTACGCAAAGGAAATAGTCGGGTATCGAGTGTCTGACGTGAATTGTCTTAGTAGGAAAAGTTGTAACGTCTTACGTTTTTGTGACATCAAAAAAATTCAACATACTACATCTTAATAAGTTTCACTCAAAAAATTACGCTCAGGCAGAGATGAGTGGGACGATTGGGTTTTAATATGCGGGGCCCCCTTTTGCGCGGGGCCCGTAGCAATTGCTACTCTTGCTACGTGGTTAATCCGGCACTACAAGTGGGTAATGAGCTGTTCAAAAGCAGGATTTCCAGTTACGAAAACACACTTGACTGATAGTGTTCAGCTTCTGATGAGAGAACTGAAGAGAGATAATCCATTTCGTGATGATAGACCTTCACGACATTGGCATTAGGAATTCATGAAGAGACGCCCAGAAATTGTTCATCGAGTTTCCCAAAATTTATCAGGTCGACGATCTAATGTAAGTGAGGTGAAAATCAGACAATGGTTCAAGGAAGTTTCCGATTATTTGGGAGAAAATAAGACCAGCATCGATGATCCTAGGAGAATTTATAATTGTGATGAAACGGCGATGTACCTGTGTCCAAAGGGAGAAAAAGTTTTTACCGAAAGAGGTGAAAAAATAGTTTATAATGTAGCCTTCAATGATGAGAAGGAGTGCCTAACGATACTGGTTATGTGCAATGCTGCAGGTGAACTACCACCTCCCTTAGTAATGTTTTCCTATAAAAGAATCCCAAACAATATAACGCAATAATTTCCCAAAACTTGGGCAAGTCAGAAAATGGTTGGATGACCGGAGAGTCATTTTTCGAGTATATAGCCAATTTTTTTTCCCCTGGTTGACGAAAAACAAAATAGAACTGCCAATTATTTTATATGTAGATGGTCATAAATCTCACCTCACTATGTAGCTAAGTAATTTCTGTTTGGAAAATGGAATCATTTTAACAAGCCTTCATCCTAATTCCACCCACATTCTTCAGCCTCTGGATGTTGCTTTCTCTCATCCTTTAAAAATGGAGTGGAGAAAACAAATCACTAGATGGCGCATGGAATATCTAGGAGCCAAATTGTCCAAAGAAGATTTTGCACCATTGCTCAAAAAAACCTTTGACAATATGATTGACAGATTACCCAGCATAATCAAAAATAGTTTTCTTGCTTGTGGGCTGCACCCTTTCAACCCATACAATATAAAGTTCGAAAAGTTCTTTGAACCGACTGTAATCCGCAAAGAGCAAAATGCAGAACAAATCAAATTTTTTTGAATTTCTTTAAAAGAGAAAACGTAGTTAAAATTGACACTTTTAAATCATCTGGAAATATATGGCAAGGCGATATTGAAGATAAAATTCTATATTACTTCTGACAGTCACTTAAGAAACGTATTCAAGATGACGATTGTAACATTGCTGAAGAGATACCCGATCAGTCTCCTCCACCATCAACCCAGCCAATATTAACTACAGCTGCCGAGAAACAAGAAGCGAATGGCCAGCTCCATAAAAGCACGATTTTCGAAAGCCCCAATATTCTAAATAATTGGGAAAACATTTCTATCACAGGGGTCACTATGATAAACGATGAAAATATCCATATTGATATAAATACTTCTCCAAATAGTGAGAAAATTGTGGAACGATCCGACTTCGTGGAGACGCTCCCAAAATTAAATGGAAGTACACATTTCCATGATACAATCGATATGCATGTGGCGAAGGAATTTCCCACTATACTCATTCATACAGACATCCAAACAGGTAGAGATACTCCCTCAAATAGTGATGCAATTGTTGACCGACCCATTGTGATAGAGTACCTTTCGAATGAAACTACATATTTCCCTGATAAAATGGATGAACATGTGGCAAAGAAATTTCCAGACGATGTCAGTGTAGAAAACGATACTACATATGTGAACTTTGAACTTCAGTAATTTAAGCGGTATCAGTGTAGCAGCTGAAGATTTGAACCTAGACGTTCTTCTCAAAAATCCCATATTATTTGCTGAGAACGACCAATCACCTCAGCCTGCATTTACCGGAAAAAAATGTTTTGAACTATCCAATTCTGGAAGCCCAAAAATATCTACAATAGTCCGGGATCCCAATATTGTCCCCACAAATTCAACGAAATACCTCTGTAAAAAAGTCAACAACAGAACTCTTCCCCAATCAGAATCCATTATATCGCCAATTATTGAGTTACAAAATGATTCCGATCATGAAAACATTCTAACGCCATTCAAAAAAGTACTTTTTTGGAAACCAAAAATTGGCGAAAAGGAGAAAGTGAAGCGGAAGCTGAAGGAAAAAATTCCTGCAGTTGCTTCTTCTGAGAAATAGAAAGAATTTAATAATAGAAGAGAAGCGAAGAAAGAAAAAGATGAAGAAGAAAAAGAAAACGAAAAAAACAAAGATTGGAAAAAAATAGAGAGAAGAATTAAAACTCAAAAAACAGTCTGAAAAAAAGAATAATGGAAAAACTAAAGCCATTGCAATTGCAAATAACAGAGAGAAAAACATTTCTTTTTCTTCCGATACTGAAATCGAAAATGTTATAGCAAAACCTGATAATTTGGAGTTCGATATCGGAGACTACGTGATTGTCATGTACGATGATTCCCGTTTTCCTGGCAATTAAAGAAAATGAGGACGAATTTGTTGTTAAAACGATGACCGAAAGCGGCCCTAACTAGAGATGGCCAAATAGGGACGATATCCTTTATTATCGAAGTGATGAAATATTCGTTACTACTATTGTGTGCCAAAGAGTTTTCATAGATTGTGTTTCATTATTAAAGAATTTATTGAAAAGCGTCTTTTATTTTCGATGTCATGAAAAAAGCGGACGATAGTTGGGACGTAATTATGCCGGTGACTAAGACATAATGTTTTAGGAGTGGTCGATAATAGGGACAAATGTGTTTTTTCATATTAATTTTTGAATATTTCAGTTTCTTCCAATTATAAAATTGATTTCTTATAACTTACCTTTCAATAAATAGTTGATTAATTTCACAAATATCATCATGTGAGAAAAGACCAAGAAACAACATTTGCACAGCTTTTTGAAGTTGACGAATGTTCTTAAGCGGCCGATAATTGGGACACTTACCTTAATGCTTCATTGCATCGACTAAAAGCGAAATTAGTTCTTCCTCTTCATTCAGAGTTGATTCAAATACAGTATTCGTTATCACAAATGGATTACGAACCCAATCAATGTTTTTATGTCTAAATTTGGGAAATAATGAATAAAATTGTCCTATAATGTTATCAATAACAAATGTATGAATAGTTTTATCAATCTCCAAAGTGCCATTTATTCTTCCATAAAATTATTTGCTATTGGAATCCCGCCAGTTTATCTATTTTGTAAATTATTATTGTAACTTATTCCTGTAATCATTATTATAAACTATCACATTGATGATGAATAAATTTCAAATCATTGATTCAATATTACTGACAGCAATATTTTTAGTGTGAGGTGTCCTTTAATGCAGTCTCTTTTGCGATCACCTAAATGCTCTGCTCGAAAACATATCGCTGCTCGTTGTGCAAATTCTGGTTAAGATAGATGATTTTTTTAATAGAGTGTACGAGTAGTTGAACATTCACTTAATTAGATGAAAAATGGCTCATTATCTACTAGAAGAAGTGATTTTTTTACTTATACTTATAATATATTATCTAGAGCTTAATATTACCTGGTACTAGAGTCAGAGCACAAATTCCTGACACGAGAAATTGAAGTACCATATTTTTTTCTCCTTTTTCAACCTGTAACATAAAAAATAAAAATTTATATAGAAATTTATAAGATAAAATTTTATTTAATATATATATATATATATATATATATATATATATATATATATATATATAAATAGAAAGCAAAAAGATGCTTCTGTTGTTTATCGACTTTTAAAATCATTTTAGAAATTGATTTGTCTTATCACCCTGTAATTTGTTTTAGTGTGTTTCTTATCAGTTTCTTGTAAACATTTTTATATCTATACCTTATTGGTTTTTTAAAATTATTTTAATTAGTCTTGTCCTAAACCTTTTAATGTCTAGACGTCACTAAATTCCAGACTCTAAAATCTGTAAGTTAACCATTTGTTATTGTGTGCAATTGTTTATTAAATAAATTTTGTAGTAACTCCTGATGAAGCTACCAAACAGTGGCGAAATATTGAGCACAGGATAATAGTTTCATTTCATTTCACTGACCGCATACCCGATAATTCCCCCTCTATATATATATTGCCGTTACCCCAATATTCGTGGTTTTATATATATATATATATATATATATATATATATATATATATATATATATAAATATAAATATATATTCAAAATAGATGCATATTTACACCAGAAATGTCAGTGATAGTAGGAATAACAAAACAAGGGACGACACGAATAGACAAACGCCCACAATTTTCATGGTCAGGAATGGACAAACTTAGAGGCAAATGTTATAGATGTGGTTCATCTTCACACAGGGCTAATCAATGTCGATTTATAGATACAGAATGTCGAAAGCGTCGAAAAGTTGGACACATTGCAAGTGTATGTTTACAGAAAAAATCTCAACTATTGGTACCTAAAAATGTAAAACAACATCAAATTGAAAATAGATCTGAAAATAGTGAAAACGAATATGAAATCAACGTTCTTAGTGACAAGTGCAATGACAAATTTATGGTTGAGATTAGCTTAGAAGGAAAGCCTGTACTCATGGAATTAGATAAGGGAGCAGCCCTTAGTACAATGTCTTACAGTGAGTTTAAAAAACTGAATATACCTCTGAAAATATTTTCAACAAATATTGAACTTCGCACTTATACTGGCGAAGTTATCAAACCAAGAGCGATCACATTTGCTAAATGCATGTACAAGACACAGACATTTGTGGGAAAACTGTATCTTATTGACAAACATTTTAAGTGAATTTAGTGATATCTTTGATAAAAAAATCGGTGATATACCTGAGTATTTGGGACAGTTTAGGCTTATCGATGACGCTACACCAATTTTTATTAAGCCAATACAGGTACCATTTTCCCTCAAAACTAAAGTAGAAAACGAACTTAAAAGACTTGAAGAATGTGGCATAATAACAAAAGTTAAACACTCTGACTGGGGTACCCCTATTGTGCCCGTTGTCAAGCCAAATGGCCAAGTGCACATTTGTGCTGACTATAAAGTTACAGTGAAGAAAGTCATAAAGGACGGAAACTATCCGATACCTAGAATAGAAGAGATTTACTCACAAATGAATGGAGTAAAATTATTTTGCACCTTGGATATTAGCAACGCGTACCTTCACATGAAAATAAATGAAGAAAGTGCATTCATGCACACATTAAGTACATACGAAGGAATGTACAAAGTGAACCGTCTTATGTTTGGGGTAAAAGTAGCACCTTCTTTTTGGCAACAGTTTATGGACAAGACCTTACAAGGAATAGAGGGAATACAATGCTTCTTTGACGACATCATATTACAGGGTAAAACGTAGACGAATTAATGACAAAACTACGTATCATCCTACAACGCTTAATAAACGCCAACTTAAGACAGAACCGGGATAAATACCAATTCTTTCAAACCAGTATACAGTATCTTGGATACGTTATTGACGCTCAGGGCCTCCACAAAACAAAAGATAAAGTATCATCCATCATGAACAGTAAGAAACCAGAGAATATTAATGAACTTCGGAAATTTCTTGGTCTAGCAAACTATTATAATAAATTCATAAAAAACTTAGCCACGATCCTTCACCCACTCAACAATCTACTTCAAAAGGACAAACCATGGACATCCAAATGTGAAGAAAGTTTCCAAACGGTAAAATCAGAGATAGCAAGTGATAATGTTCTCGTTCACCACAACCCAGATTTGCCCTTAGTACTTGCAACCGACGCATCCCCAGTAGGTCTTGGAGCCATAATTTTTCATCGTTACAGTGAAGGAAGTGGAAGACCAATTAGTTTTGCCTCACGCAGTTTAACAGAATGTGAGCTGAACTACAGTCAAATTGACAAGGAAGTGACGGGCATATATTGGGGACTAAAAAAAATTTTCCCCTACTACTATGTTCGTAAATTTACCTTTATTACAGACCATAAACCGTTAGTGTCCATATTTAACCCTACAAAGACACTTCCATCGATATCTGCTACCAGACTATTCAACTACGCACACTTTCTGTCTGGTTTTGATTATAACATCGAATACAGGAGAACATCTGATCATGCGAACGTTGATTTTTTATCTCGTTTTCCTACAGAACACACTTCTCGTAATCTGGTGGATAGCTGCAGCTTATTTCAACTTAGTCAGCATGATTCACTGCAAGTTGATAGTAAAGTGATTTGTAGAACAACTGCTCAGGACAAGAATATACAATCACATGCATTCAAAAAGGGAGAATCAATAGAACAGTTTGGTTTTCACGACAACGAACTTACCCTGCAAGATAGATGTATTTTTAAAGGCAGTAGGGTAGTCATTCCATACATAGGCATAGAGAAAATTGAAGCACTAGCTAGAAGTAATTGTACATGGAAAAATATCGATCGAGATATTGAATATATGGTGAAAACATGTAAACAATGTCGACTAAAACAAAATCAACCCAGCAAAGAAGAAAATAATCCGTGGTTAACTCCTCGATGTCCGTGGGAGAGAATCCATATTGACTTTGCAGGACCAATGCAAGGACAATGGTACTTCATTGTTGTCGACGCATTTACAAAGTGGGTTGAAGTAATTCCCACCAAAAACACTTCAGAATGGTGCGTGAGAGAACTCAGAAAAATGTTTGCTGCATTTGGCCTTCCATTGGTTTTAGTTTAAGACAATGGAAGCCAATTTACATCGGGCACGTTTCGACAGTTTTTATGTGCAAATGGTGTAGCACGGAAAACTACAGCATCATACCACCCGTCATCGAACGGACAAGCGGAACGATTCGTTCAGACAGTGAAAAAGTCACTTACAGCAATGAGAGAGAAGGGAGGAAAGCTAGACATCAAACTTTTTAGGCTCCTCATGCAGTTGCGACAAATCCCAAATACCTTCGGATCAAATGCATACCACTTAATGTACGGAAGGAAGATTCGAACTCACTTGAGCGTAATGCATCCCAAAATCGATCAAAAAACAACTACTACAAAGGAGGTAAAAAGGCACTTTGATGTCGGGGACAGAGTTCAAGCACGGAATTACACAAATCCAAAACATAAATGGGACTTTGGGAACATTGTAGAGAAAGAGAGTACTTTAATTTACAAGATTAGAATGGACGATGGCAGTATTTGGCGAAGATATATTGACCAGCTTCTGAAATGTGAAGTGTTCCAGTCCTAACAAATTAGAGGGGAAAGTTGATATGATTGTGTTATTTCATCTTTTGTGTTTATTGAATGACAAAAAGTCAGCTGACATCGCTTCTGATTTATTGACATATTTTTGACAGAAAAATATATGGTGTCAGTTATATTTGCTCGTACTTATTTTAATTAAATAGTAGTTTTACAACACAATAGCTACATCATTTTTAAACATTTTCAATTACTCTAAAAACCATATCTACAAAAATATTTTTGATGAAATTTCTATACACCCCACACTGTTTATAATAACTTACCCTTTTTAAAGTATATAATATAACGCAATATTAAGAACTGGTTGATTTTTAATATTTAATGTATCTTCATTTGAACCCTTTTAACTATGATTAGGCGTATTAGATTTCTTGGTAATGAATATCATTACTTGTTAACGAACAAAAAATGTGAAAACGCGATAAAAAATTTATTATCTAAATTTATACGTTATACTTAACAATTATAATTATTATGACTAATGATTATTCGTTTCCATTTCTGCCACTCTTTCTGAATGTTTTTTTATTTTATTTGCCATGCCCTCAGGTCATAAAGAAAAACCGAATACTTATCATCTAGTACAAAAAATAAATGAAAGAAGATTACAACAGAGATGGCCAGCATACTCGAAATAAGAAAATGTATTATGCATTCTCAATGGAGAAAGCATTTACGTATTAGATTTCTTGGTAATGAATATCATTACTTGTTAACGAACAAAAAATGTGAAAACGCGATAAAAAATTTATTATCTAAATTTATACGTTATACTTAACAATTATAATTATTATGACTAATGATTATTCGTTTCCATTTCTGCCACTCTTTCTGAATGTTTTTTTATTTTATTTGCCATGCCCTCAGGTCATAAAGAAAAACCGAATACTTATCATCTAGTACAAAAAATAAATGAAAGAAGATTACAACAGAGATGGCCAGCATACTCGAAATAAGAAAATGTATTATGCATTCTCAATGGAGAAAGCATTTACAGGACAATACCGAGACTAACTTATCTGCTAGTCAAAATTTAACTTATATAGGTCATACAGCCACTATGCTACAAAATATAGAGATAAAAACAAAATTAAAGTATACAGAAAATAAACGGTTTTAAAGATTAAAAATAACTTTTTTGACGACGCCATCTGAAAGTTGCTCGTTCTGTATACATTTACATACCGAAAGTTGCGTTATGAGTGTTCGATGTAGTGAAAGTGACAGTTCCGTGCTGCAAAACACTTTCGGGACGCACATTACTTTTTGCAAATAATTAATAAATTAATATTGACATAGCAATTATCATTAAGTACATTGTATTGTTCAATAAATAAAATGTTTATAATTCTTTATCATTTATTTTCTTTCCTCAGTGTAATTGAAAAAGTTTTGGATCTTATGCGTAGTCTAAAAAATGTTGTGTGCGCCGCGGCTGAAATAGTTATTTGTAAAACAAGTGTCACAATGACTCGTTTTGTAGTACGAGTGAAGATTGCACAACGAACCGCGAAGCGGTGAGTTGTGCTAATCACGAGTACTACAGACAGTCATTGTGGCACAAATTTTACACAATATTTTTCATAATTCGCATTTATTTAATTATTTAAATAAAATAGAATTTCTTATAATCCCTGTTTTTAAACTAGGAGGAGTGGTTTGAATTTAAGTTGGCAATTCTGTAGATTCCTAATTGGTCAGATCACAGGTGGTTTTATTCAGCACTTCTGACTTTTGACATATTATAACCGAATAATTGTGTAAATTGTAAACAAACTTTCATTTAAGCAAAAAGAGGATGATTATTTGTTTAAAAAAGAGCTTCTTCGTATATGCTCTTGCGATATATTTATATTTTATCATGAACAGAATTATTTCTGTAATACATCTTCACTTAGATATCTGGTAATTTATCCTAAAAATCAAACGTTTTGTATACCTATATATTGATCCTATACAATATAAAAATAAACAATTGACAAATCATTGATAAATAAACGTTAGTGTACTTTATTCATTAATTTTTTTATATATAAATAATTCTAATTTATCTTTAATATAATAATTTGCTAGATAGAACAACGTTAGACCATTTTATTTATAATTTGTGTCAAGGTTAAAGTCAAATGCCAAATAAAAATATAACTAAATTCCATAACCAACTGTACACTAAAAATTACTATAACAGTGTTCAAAGAGCTTCATTGTGACACTGTAAACAATGTTATAATGAAATCTCTTTTATACGCGAATTATAAAAAACTACTTTGTTGGACTCGTCTGTTGCTCGCCTCGCTTCGCTCGTCTCGCAATTGTCAGACTCATCCAACAAAGTAGCACTTTCAGTCCTTGGCACACAAATAACGATTCCGCATCTGTGAGATGCCCTGCACAATAATCTATCATAAAATTGTCAATTGTATACACTTCGGGGGATGTATCGTGCTAACAAACCGAAACTTCTCCAAAACTAACCAAAAACTTAGTATATCTGGATTTATAGGCTCCATGGCACTCACTTTAGTCAGCTGAAAATCAATAGAGTACATCTGTAAGACACCTTGTTAATTTCATATTGAAAAATATTCAATTATAAAATTGGTCACTTGTATACACTCCGGAGGCTGTATCGTGCTAACAACCCGAAATTTCTCCAAAAATGTGGCAATTCAGGTACCATAGTACCCGTTGTACTAGCTCTAGTGAGCTACAAATCAATAATGTTCATCTATAAGACGCCTTGAACCATATTCGACTACAAAATTGGTCACTTGTGTACACTCTGGAAGCTGTATCGTGCTAACATGCTGAAAATTCTCCAAAAGTGAGAAAAAGTTGGTACTTCAAGTACCATAGCACCCGTTGCACTGGCTTTAGTGAGCTGAATATCAATAGGGTTCGTCTTTGAGACGCTCTGAATAATATCCAATCATAAAACTGGTCACTTGTATGTACTCCAGAGGCATTATCGTGCTAACAAACTGAAATTTCTCCAAAAATGTCGTACTTAAAGTACTATAGCACCTGTTGTTCTGGCTCTGATGAGCTGAAAACCATAGGGTTCATCTGTGAGTGGTCCTAAACAATATTCAATCATAAAATTGGTGACTTGTTGTACTTCGAAGGTTGTATCGTGCTAACAAACTTAAATTTCTCAAAAAATGACAAAAATGTCGTACCTAAAGTGCCATAGCGCCTGTTGTACTGGCTCTGGTGAGCTGAAAATCAATAGGGTTCATATGTGAGATGTCCTGAACAATATTCAATCATAAAACTGCTAACGAGACATGTTACGAAAAATGGCCGACGACAACGACGACACTCGCACAGGATTTTTTTTCTTAAATCCGTTTTTTTGTGTTGTTAATGATGAAAAACGTAAAAGTAACTCAAAATTCCAACTTTTTTCAGGTAAACCAATACTTTTCTGGCATATTAGATAGGTTTGGCGGAAAAGTAAATATGGGACATAAAAATCTAGAGCAGATAAAAATTCAAAACTAATACAGAGATAGTATAGAAGAACAATAAATGAATGAGATATTTGCGGAATTCAAGCAGGATGGAAAAGGATTGAAAGATGTATGACTACAGCTGCGAACAAAAAATAGGAATAATGGTAAACAAAAAACATTAGAAAAATAATAAGAACAATATTAGGAGCCAAAAAATTAGGTGAGAAATTGGAAGAAAAGCAAATATTGAACTATATCAAGAGGGCAAAGATTATAATGGTTGGGGCACATATGGAGAGCAAGTAAGAGAACAGTAATGTACTCAGTGGTAGAGTGGTAGCACGAGGTAGTATTGAAACTAGACTATTGAAATTAAACACTGGGAAGAGAAGACACAGGAAAACAAGCAATGGCTACAAATAGTAGATATCAAAAAAATAAAGTAATGTAAGAGGATGTTTGTTATACGATGCAATTTGGTGCTGCCCGCGCTAGCCTTAAATCAAGCTTGTTTGAGCAATTAACAGCCAGTATTAACCAATACTATTTTTATTAATAATATTATGATCATTAGTATATTTTATTAATTCGTTTAATTAACTCTGTCAATTCGAACAAAATAAAGCAGTCATGAAGTAACTTGAGTCGTTTGAAAACCTTTCGTTTAGGTAAAATTCTCAAATTTTTATAACAAGATTTTATCAACGTATACATAAATATCCATTTTATAACAATTTATGCCAAATAAAATCAAACTTTATAAGCGTTGTATTTGTTAATAACTTTTAAAAGCTTTACACGTAACTCAAATCAGGCGGAATGAAGAAAAAAACACATTTTAACAAAATACATAATTTAGGATGAGTGGATCAATTTTAATATATCAATGCCTCAGATATTTATTGTATTTATTAACTAAAACTATAATTATCGTCAAACTATTTTTATGATATTACATAAATATCATTATTTTACATTTCCCTGAACTACATATTATTTTCAAAGTTTGGCAACCTCATAACTGCCTCGATGACGTGTACCAATTTTTATAGGAGCGCATGTCTGCAGCCCTCTAATCCGATCTTGCCAGTTCATATTTTCGTAATATCTAACCTGGCTTTTTCTTGACGATTTGTGTATTGCTGTCTTTCCTTTTGATTTTTTTAAACATTATAAAAGTGTATTAAAATAACAATTCAGTGAGTCATCTGACGGGGGAATAAACAAAACAATATAACCTTATTTTGTGTTTTATTAAATTAATGTATCATTGAAAGTAGTTGGACGAAAAAATATTCTAGATTCTAACAGAACCTAGTTTCCGACCTACAAACCAATTGAATATACTACAAACTAATTCTAATTCAGCACTATGATCTGAAATATGATTTTCCAATTTTTTTTTAAATTCTATACAATAAAATAAAGCATATCACGACTTTTGGAACAATAAGTTGTAAAATACAAATCTAGACTAAGTATATACAATTTACAAAAACAATTTCATGAGGTCTTTTATTATAAATTCAATCTAGCCCAAAGTATATGCGTGATCATGTTCGCTATTGTTTGAGGTAAATAAAGACTCTGATAAAACTTCTTTTCTCTTTAGAATTTGGTTTAAAAATTGTTTTATTGGCATCTTTCCTTTTCCTTTCAGTTGAAAAGAACTTTTGTTTATCGTTTTTCTGATTAGCAGGAAAGATATAATTGCTTGTGAATCAAGCATCTTTTGATTGGGATGTTCGAATATCTATTGTATCACACATATTATTTAAGACTTTAAAGATTTTTAAAATAAAGTTGTAATCTTCTGACAAAAAACTTTTAGAATTCATATTAGAAATCAACTGAAGAGCAGCATTTGTCACTAATTCTTTTATTATTTCTAGTTCTGATTTTGAATCCAAAATAAATTGGGACATACAAGTTGGAAAGGTGTTTATGTTTTGATGAACTGTGTTAACTTTACTATTTTCACCATCTGATTCTAATATCTCAGTTTTCACTTCAAACTAATTAAAAAATTTTAATATAACGTAATGAATATGTTTACATTTCATATTTTTTAGTTGATAATCCAAGCATGTGTATTCAAATGCATTCCAATCAGTGGCGTAACTAAGGGCCCACAGAGTCCGCTGTTGCGGGGGGGCCCGTAGTTTTGGGGGCACCGGGGACACCAAGCGCCAGCGCAACGAAAAAGTGTTAAACTAAAAAATCATTATTTTACAGACCAAACCCTCAATATTTCAAATTTAATTTACTTTCAATTAGGTACTATATTTGCAAAGGCGCGGTAAATGGTAGTATGGCAGCACCCACTTCCACTACGAGATATAATTATTATCAGTTACGCATCGCTCATCTATCTGCTAATGCTAATAAAAACTGACCTCTTTTAGGTTTTTTTGAAAAAAATTTCAGTTTATTTCATACTTCAGAGATACATTACAAACATGTGGCTAGCAAATTTATTTTCATCTTTATAGTTGTAAAAAATGGTTTCTCGTTTCTCGTCCCTTATTGTGTAGGCAGAGCGCTTCAGCATAGCCTACTGTGGCTTCAGTTTTTGTTGATCAGTCATCAGTGTAGTTCCTGGTTTATAAAATAAGCTGTATTGTTAATTTGTCTTAGTTATTTTTATATAGTTTATATCTTTTGTGAAAAAAAACATTACGTAAAAAGAAATATAAATTTGTTAATATTGTACATACTGGAATACAAACTAAGTAACTAAGTAAGTATATTGTTTTTTCTTTCTTAGTTTTGCTTGCAAACGAAACATACTTTATATTCAGTGTATTAAGTGTGTGATTATAATAATTAAAATAGTAGGTAAGATAGAATTAAAACTAAAATTATTTATAGGTAAAAATGCAAGCAGGCCAAGAAAAAAAAAGATACGAAAGTGGTGCATATAAACGAAGAAAACAAGAAAATTAGAAACAAAGAAGAGATGAACAATTAACAAAAATACCAAAATTAACTAGTTTTTTTTACAAACGAAAGATACAAGTTTAAAGGCATCAACGTCAACGTCAGAAGAGTCAATAAATGAAGAAAATATTACCATTAAAGAAATTACTGAGACTGATAAATCGGCAATTGAATTCGCTTATGATGATGATGATGGCATTTGTGAGGAGCATCAGTCAAGTATTAATAAAACGAGTGACATATAACCGACTGATTATGATATGGCCTCAGAAACCTGTATCATCGATAGTGAAATTTTAAACAAAATAATTAAAAACACAACTGCTAGTTCTAATTCTAACAAGTTGTATCCCTCCGACAAAGCCAACTTTCCCGACAGACCCACTGCAGAACAAAAAAGGTTAATATTAAGTATGGAACCTTGTCAACCAAAAGGTCCGTTTCCAAGGGATTTAAAAAATCGTTGTTTCTCAGAAAACTATTATAAAAGTACCTCAAAGGCAGGTATTGAAGTTCAAAATATTTGGCTTTCTTACTCGCCTAAGTTAAACTTGGTATATTGTCAGCCTATTTTGTGAACGGTGGCAAGTATCGGACGGATCAGGCTGGATATCTGGTATCAACGACTGGTAAGGGAAAAATAGGAAAAAGAGGATCACGCAAAAGCTTGCTTAGTAAATGAACACTGGAAAAGAGGCTTTACGTTAGATAGCGAGTTAGAAAAGCAGACTAAAAACGCCTGTAGTTTTTGGGCCCAGGTCATAGAAAGGCTAATAAAAATTATACTTAAAATTGCTAAAAATTCTGATTCAATCCGAGGTCACAGAGAATCCTTCAATAATGTATATAATGGAAATTTCATTTCCGATGTATGTTTGTTAGCTGATTATGAAACGAGTTGTTAACTTACCAAAGGGAACTATCAAATACCTAAGTCCGCAAATCCAAAATGAACTGATTCAACTTTTGGGCAAAAACCTTGAACACACCCTAATTAATTCAATATTACGCAGTCCATTTTTTTCCATCATTGTCAATACCACTCAAGATATGAGTAAGGTAGATCAGCTTAGCATAGTTATTAGATATGTAAAAATTGATCAAAACTAACAAATACCGATATTTAATATCGTAGAATCTTTTTTGGGCTTTTATAAAGTAACAGGCCAATTGGCCGGTGATATGTCTTCTCAAATTTTAGATATAATTTCAAACTTAGGCTTAGACATTAAGAAATGTAGGATGCAAGGGTACGATGGAGCTAGAGCACAATGAGTGGTGCTTATTTTGGAGTTCAAACTAGGATAAAACAAGTTGAAAAGACAGCTACATTTGTTCATTGCGCTGCACATAACCTTAACCTCGTTCTCAACGATGCACTGAATGGTGTCCAAGTAGTATCAAATTTCTTTACAGTTTTGCAAGAGCTTTATAGTTTTTTTGGTTTCAGTATTAATAGATGGGATATTTTATCAAGCATCACTGGAGAATCAGAGGTAACACTAAAAAAATTAAATCCAACTCGTTGGTCTGGACGATTATTATCTTGTAAAGCTGTTAAATTGCGCTTCTTAGATTTCATAAAGGCCTTAACAAAAATAAATTTTGAAAGTAAAAAAGCCGACGAACGTAATCAAGCTTTATCTCTTAAGAAAAAAATAGAAACCTTTAATTTCGTTATCACGCTCATTATTGTTACAAAGTTATTAACTATAACTTATTTGGCCTCTACTAAATTACAAAAAATCGATCAAGATCTATCTAATGCTACCAATTTATGTCTAACTAATGTAACAGATCTCAGAGAGAAATTTTCGGACATAATCACAGATGCAAAATTAACTTGTCAGAAATGGGGTATTGAGATACACATATTTTCTAATAAAAGGGCTAGAACAGTTAAAAAACATTATGACGAATTATCAGTAGATCATCGATTTAATAATCCTGGGGATATGTACAGAGTAAACATTTTTTTATAGGGTTGTGGATATTGTTACTCAGCAATTAAAAACTAGGTTTGAAGGAATGTTTCAAGTAAGCGATAAGTTTATGTTTCTTGAACCCCAGCGCTTATCGCAACTAAATGACTTAGAAATCATAGAACATGCTAATAAATTAAAAGAAAACTATGAGAAAGATATTAGTGAAGGATTTGCTTTACAATTAGTTCTTTTAAAAAACACTTTTAAATCCGAATTAGATTCAATTTTTACGATAAGAGAGTTACTCAATTTAATCTTAATTAAACATGTGGAACTTAGTTCTAGTTTTACTGAAGTAATCTCCGTATTAGTCTTATTTTTGACGTTGCCTGTTACGGTAGCCAGTGCAGAACGTTCGTTTTCAAAGCTCAAACTTAAACTAATCTTACATTACAGCCTTTTAATTGAAATTGCTAGCAATTTAATTGCTGGCCTTTCTTGAGTAATAATTGCGCATTCGTTTCGGCCCATTTTTACTGCAACTTTCAGGCTTGAAAAATATAGAAATGTTTCTAATTTTCAAGGTTATTTACGCGCAACTTTACATATTTTTAGTGATTTTAGATTTTCACAACATAATTATTGTGTTGATAATTCTGTATAATGAGCGAATATCAGTTTTCTTTATTCAATGCTCAATTTTTTCTAATAACGTATCGAATGTTGGCTCGTCCATTCTCAGGTAGTTTTTAAAGATTTTCAAGTCATTACAATATTTGAATTCGTTTGTAATTTTCAAGTTTCCCAATGTTTTATTTAACCATGGTTTGTTCCAACAAGATCTATTCCTTCTGTTTTCAATGCGCCTTTTAATATAAGTAGCATGAACAGCATTTGTAGTGATTGCCAGAAGTAAAATTTTTGTTTCTTCTCTATTAATTTTCAAAGTGAATTTCCACCTCTTTTTGTAGGTTTTTAATTTGTTTTTAAATTCCAATCTCAAAATTAATATGATAATAATGTCAAAAGAAAATCTTGGAAATTTGCAACAAATAGGCTCAAATGTAAGAAGACGATTTTTTAATTTTGCACGCAATTTATATTGCCTGCAACAAAGTTGCGGCAAAAAGGCGTAATTTAAGATTAGTATTATAAAGAACTTTATGCGTTCCACCATGTCATAAGTTAGACGAAAGGCATTGGGGTTACTTTCCATAGAAACTATGAAAGCTAGTAAAATGAACGTATCTGAATTAGTTCAGGCATTTGCCAACCACAAGACCCGTAAACTAGAATTCTAGGTATTGATCTTTTCTTTATTTGAGACAGATTTTTTTTCTTTTTTAAATATTTTCTTGTTCAGTTATGGAAAGAATTTGATTTGAAATACCTACCCTTTGTCATTGCTTTGTTTCTCTTTAAAATTGTGTTATCATGACAATACAATGGTAAAAAGAGACAAAAGTACCTAATAACTAATAAAGGTTTTGCATAGGTATACTATTTCTATGCATAATATGATGTTTTGTTTGTTTATCTCAATATATAAATATGTACTCGTATTATATGTTAGATTTTTCTACATTTGTTTGGTATTTCCAACACATGAATATACCTCGTTTTGTGATATTTTTTATTTTTATTTTGGAATGTACACATTTATTTTCCTATATATGCCTTATTGTTTCATTTTCTAAACTATATACTTATGTATGTCTTTTGGGTTATTATTTTTAGAAAACGCTGGTTCATGACTACCCCTTACCCTTTACTTGTAAATACATATACTTATTTGTTCATTTATATGATGTGCTCCGGTAATATCCTTGCGGGGGGGGAGGGGGCGGATTTGAAGTTACACTACTGATGCCAATATATGTTGCAAAAACAACATTTTAGTTCACAACATACAACCATGTCATTTCTCTTGTTGACTATTTCAGACTACTCACCTGACGCTGTCTTTGAAATAAAGCAATTATCTTCCACGATAATTTCAAAATGACTGCATAATGCATTACGATGTCTTTTTCTAATACTTTCAAAGTGTCTTGAATGTTTTCCTTTAATTAATTTTATTAACCGATTCGCAGACTTATCTCGAATATATTTTGGTAGGCAATGTAGAGTCCTATCTAGCCTTTTAACTTTTTTGCCATCCAAAAACGAATATTTTATAACTTTATGCATGCTTTCTAAAAACATGTTTGTATTGATTCCCCTACTTTTGCGGTAACAATAAGCCCATTGCTTACTGTTATGAAAATAATTATTTCTTCGATACTTGTACATGTCATGTGCCATCTCATCTGCATATAGGATATTTAAAAATTCACTGAATTCTTTTTCAAATTCGTTTTCATCTAACAAGGATTGTAAATATTTCAATGATTTGTAAACCCAACTTCTCTTTTCCACATCACTGATTTTGGCTAAATTGTGCTGCCATGCTTTATCAACATGCCAGGCACAAAAGTAGTGATTGATGGAAAAGCAGTCCATAACAGATACCCAATATACAGTTGCCATGTCCGGCATAAATATTTTAGTATTAATTACCTCCATATTTACAGCCTCTCTAACAACCTTGAAAAAAACCTCAATCACAAACTGATATTTTCTGTTTGAGAACATAAAGGCAACTGGAAAGCCCTTACGAAATTCATCCAAAAAAAGAATGGTTGTCATCTCAAAATCATAACTCTTAAGACCGTGGGTTCCATCTATACAAACTGTATCTCCTACAAACTGTTTAAAAAGTTCTTTTTGTATTGGATACATTATAATAAGACACATATCTATTTTCTGAAAACTGTGAACATTGTCAAGCTGACCTTGTTTTTTGTAAAAAAGAACTGGATTATCTACCCCTAACATTTTGCATTCCTGAATATACAATTCTATACTTGTAACATCATCTTTGTGCCTCTGTCCATAGTTTAACGATATGTTAAAGGATGCTATTATGTTTCCTATATCCTTCATAGTGACTAAATCATTTTTTCTTAGAGGATCTTTTATTTTTTCTCTGATGGTTGTCAAAATACTCAAAAAACGACATGATAATTTGTAACATGTCACTGTGACATGTTTCTATTTTCATCAATTATTTTGGAGCGTTACTTATTCGTCGGCTACTCCCACCTCTAATTCCAAAATCCTAATATTTCGAATATTAGGAACGTATCGTTGACAGTTTTTACTATTATTAAATGTCTATTTAAACTACGATTCAAGGAATCGGCTTGTTATTTTCTTGGCTGAAAACTTATTCAGTATTCTCCTTTTTAAATATCATTTTGTGTGTGATTTGTAATTTTCTTTGCTGCTCTGCAGCCTGTACCTTAAGGACCGCTTTAGTCTGCACCTACTTTAAGGACCGTTTACCATAAGGACCTCTACACCCCGGATACAAGATCCACTCATGGGACTACATCATCCCAGTCCATATAACAACGGCTCAAGAATCATCGATTACTGCTGCGAGCTGTACGTCCCGAGTCTTCCCAAGATAAGTCCTTAACTTATTTTTGGTATACATAAAATATTGAGTTGGACATTTTTACTATATAACTGATATTCATTCGTATTTGTATCGAGAATAAACGGTTTTTGTTGATTCACCTTATCCCAATTGAGGTAATAAAAAATAGTGTAACTAAGGCCGAATTCACTACCTGAGGAGAGTCCCAAGGCCGGGTAATTAGGTTGTGACAAATTAAAAAAAAAGAAAATATGAAATAATGTTAAAGGGAGACTAATGCACTGTCCAAACCTAGAGGTGGCTCACTCCAGGAAATAACTGTACAAATTACAGAACTTCTCAAGGAAGTCCCGGAAATCAATCGAGAAATCACCCCTCTGGGAATCTCATAAATCGCTCGGTGATTTAGGCGATTTTGGAAATACTGGGAAGAAAATATACATTTTTTTCAAGAGTGACCCATCCGTCGGTCCAAACAGTACAGTTAAATATATATTTTTGAGGAATTGTGGAATATTCAATTACCTACTATCTAATGTAATTCAATTACCTACTATCTAATGTAATTCAATTACCTGCTATCTAATGTAATTTTGGCTAGTTACTGTTGTGGAGTAGCGCCCATTCTCATCTTAGAAGCAATTTCTTTTTGCTACGCCCTATCTTTAAAGTACCTTGTATTTCATCGGTTTGCAGCGCTTAAAGTGGTTGTTTATGGTTAGAGTGAAAAAAAGTAAAAAAGCGTTAAAAAAAGTGCCATAACGTTAACTTTATTTCACGCTTCTCATAAGCTAACACAATGAATCTTGGCTGGGTATCGAGGATGGACTTTCATGAAAATTGGAATACGTATAACTAACACAATGAATCTTGGCTGGGCATCGAGGATGGACTTTCATGGAACTTGGAATACGTATAATTGTAATTTACCGAAGGAGCTTAATTAAAATATTCCAAATTTCTATTCGAATTTTATTTTTTTGTATAGGGCTGTAGAAAAAATAATATATGCAACATGTGCATAAAGTGTCTTTTTTTCACTCATGGAATTGCCGCACTCACCTGACGGCTCGTGCGGTCAACTTTTTCCATTCGTGAAAAAAAATTCCACTTTATGCACTTTTGCATAAATTACTATTCTGCAATTGTCTGATAAATTGAGATGCTTTAACTCAGGTTTGTGTCCATAATGCTCTTTAAAATAGTCTACTTTAAACTCTCCGTTTTTCTTTGTTAATATTATTTGACTAGTACATCCCTGTCCCAGTTTAGCTGATCCCTGAACCTTTAGACTACGCTTTCGAATATCCTCACTTATAATTCTTCGTTTCCCTGAAAATTTTGTTCATTATGTTTTAACAAAATAGTATGTTAAGTACCAAGTGTCAAAAAGGTTACTTTAGTCACGAGATTTACAAGGCACGAGTGGAGCGAAGCGGAACGAGTTCCTTGTGAAACGAGTGACTAAAGACGTTTTTATCACGAGGTGCTTACTATACTTTTTCTTCGCCCACGGGAAGGAAAACATTATATTATATTTGAATTATATTCATTACATGACGGACGATGACTGACAGCTGACTGATAAATCAAATGACGCAGAATAAGAAAATTATCAAGGAGCATGAAATTTAACATACAAAAGATACACTTGATTTGACGTTTAAAAAACAAAAGATAAACGAGATGTGACTTTTCGCATTTTGAACACTAGTGTTTAAAGAGTCGTTTTGTGCATGTCGAACCCGTGTTCAAAGTGCGGTTTTAGTAGCGGAAGTAGAAAAATGTTTTTAATGCATGCATTCTAGAAGGTACATAGGTACTTAAATGACTCCATTACCTGATCGGCTACAATTAAAATAAATTATTTCTTTATCATCCAATTTTCTTTTGCTGCCTCTATGCTTGGAACATTTTAAATTATTTCTAATTTCAATTTGTTCTAACCAATCTTCGAACTCTACAAATACGGTATCCGCCAAAATAAACAGTACCGAAACAGAGAGTGCTGTGGAGTTGTTTATGTAATATGGATTTGTCATATTTGACTTAATTGTCATTAGTTGATATATTAATAGTACGCTGCAGTTAAATTTGATTTAAAAATGGTTCTAACAACGGTTGAAAAAGTTTTTTTGGTAGAGCATTATTTTCGTTCATACGGAAAAGGTCGTAATATCAACAAAAATTTAATAAAGCAGCTCCTAGTAAAAGTGTGATGTTAGCTGCTGTTGAAAATTTCGTCGCCCTGGTAGTGTATTGTGTCAACGTAAAGGTTCTTCAGGTCGTCGAAAAACAGTATGCACTAACGAAAATGAAGGACGTGTTTTTAACCAAGTTGTGCAATCACCTCAAAGAAGTCTTGTAAGAACTGCATGTGAACTCAACATTAGTGAAACGTCTTTACGTCGCATGTTCAAATCAATTGGTGGTTATCCATACAGTAATCAAGTTGGACAACGACTAAATGCTGCGGACAAACGTGCAAGAGAAATTTACTGTGGTCGCATGTTGAGTTTAATTTACGAAGATCCCGAATTTTTGAAAAACATATGGTTTTCAGATGAGAGTCACGTTCATCTTAGCGGCTATATCAATCGACAAACAACCAGATTCCTTGGATTTGAACGTCCTGATGTCATTGTAGAGAAACCACTCCACAGTCTTCGAGTTACCGTTTGGTGCGCGGTATCTGGTCATGGAATGATTGGTCCTTATTTCGTTGAAGATGATAATCAAAATCCACTTACTGTCAACCAAGAGCGTTATAGAGAGAAAATTATTATACCTTTTGTGAGAGATCTAAATAACTTTTGCCGTGCACGAAATCTACAGTTTCGCACACAATGGTTCCAACAAGATGGTGCAACGAGCCATACAGCTGTGCGCACCTTAGACTTACTCCGTAAGAACTTCGATAATAGAATAATTTCTCGGGGAACAGACTTCGAATATCCTTCTCATTCACCTAATCTGACGCCACCTGACACATACATTTGGGGCATAATAGAGGACAAAATATTTCACTCGGAAAATCCGCCGGCGAATATTGCCGAAGTACGGGAAAGAATACAAAATATTTTTTGGCAGTTACATGAACCACTTCTTATAAATATGTTTATTGACTTACAAAATCGATATGAAGCTTGTTAGCGTCGAAATGGTGAACATTTTGAACACTTACATTACAGAAATTGAAAATTAATTTTTATTTTTATTTTCGGTACTGTTTATTTTGGCGGATACTGTAAAACCCAATCACCAACAAATTATTGTAATGTTTTTTGTTATTTATTTAAACAGTAAACGGGTGGGATAAATTTTAAACACACGGTAGGTTCACTTACTTAATTTATTTAAACACTAAACTAATCACACTTAATTTATATATACTCAGTATATTCACTTAAAATAATTTATATAAACACTTAACTTATTTATATTTACTTATTCACTTGTTTATCTCACGATGTCAAATTATCAACTGACTCTTCCTGATCGGTCCCTTATATGTTAAAGCCTTTTTTTTACTAGAAAATTCCGGACTGCGGCTTACACACACATGGCACACACATGGCATTTTCTGGATAAGTCTGGTCACAAAAACAATGTTTAAATAAGATAGTCGTAAACAGTTATAAAAAAAACTTGCGTATCCGCCATAATTTTAATTTTCATACCTGGCTTAGACAGAGTCGGATTTAGGGTCTATACCAGTGTGCTGTTTCGTAACATTATTTACTCCTCATTACTATACATAATATGATAATATACAAAAGTTCAAGATAATCTACTCACCATTAATGTTAACAAAAGTTAATGTATCATTTGGTTGTTTCGAAATTATGAAAAATTTTCAAATGGTTTCTAAGATCTTTATTAAATTTAAAGGACCTATCGCACCCTTCTAAACACTTAAATGGAAAAGCTTTATGAGAATAGTTTATAGTCGTGTCCATGTCCACTTTTTCTTTTATATCAAAGTGAACTTCTTGTACATGCCTGTTGAGATTAGACTGAGTTGAGAATAACTTCTCACACTTAAAACAAAACACCGGCATTGCTATCATTGATAACTCACTCAATTTTTATTTTAATACACTTTCATAATGATCAAAAAAATCATAAGAAAAGGCAGCAATACGTCAAGAAATAGTCAGGTTAGATATTACGAATTACGAAAATATGAACTGGCAACATCGGATTAGAGAGCTGCAGACAGGCGCTCCTATTTTTATAGTGTAGGACCTATAGGAGGTCAAATCTTTTAAGGGGTGAAATTTTAACATTCAAATTATCTATATTATATTAATTTTCAGAAACTTCACTTACCGACCAAACAAATATATGTTAAAAAGACGATTTCTTCAATTATGAGGTATTTCGTAGTATGACTAAATAGTAAATAAATTTGTATGATAACAAGAATTTCAAATTGTCTTATTTATTACTAGCATTCATGAATATTTTGTAAGATAGTCAAATTGCTTTGTTTTTCAGCTTTACAATATATTTCAGTATGATTATAATAAATTTTGTTATTATTATTAACATTTTTTTGAATAAATAAAGTTAAAATTACTGGAGCCGTTGGTGATATTCATTCTAAAAACACTATTTACTAGTAGCACACCAACACTCATGTACAACTCTCAACCAATCTACCAAGTTGTTTCTTAAAAAAAATTCGCTGTCACCAGTGTAGTACTGCTCTTTTTATTTCGTGTCCGCTGTCACCAAATGAAATAATACTAGAAGACGTACTGGCCCTTCTCCTTCTATCTGTATAGTTTGCCAACAGAAAAAAAATTACAAAACCGAGCGTGGAAAAGTTTGATTTAGGCGAGGATATCCTGGTTTTAAAACGGGTAATTCCTTTGCCAGGACAGGGTTGATTTTTTGTCCAGCCTCGTATCAAATGAACTGCTCACTCCAAAGGAGTAGTCGAGGTAGGCAACTGAATAAATCTCGGTACCAACTAATTATAAAAAAATATATTTATATTTCACTATATATATATATATATATATATATATATATATATATATATATATATATATGACAAGAGAAAAACGCTATACACCTATATCAATAAACTTACAATATTTTTTTGGACCCTATGATTCCATCTCCTCCTAGTTGTGCTGAAACGTATAACGTCTACGACTTGGGTGACATACCTCACTTCAAGAAAACGTGTTTATCTACAGAAATACTAGCCTACCGGTGCTAAATTATTTTATTGCCGAAGGTCATTGTACTCTATTTAAATAAAAATGAGAAAAAAAAATTCTGCTGATTTTATAATCTTCGCGATAAGTTGTTCTATACGTACTAACAAATTTCGTATTGCAATTTTGCTTTAGCGCAAAAAAAAATAATTTCTTTCTATTTTTTAGCGAGGATTAAATGATACGGCCGTGACTACAAGAAAATTACTTACTGTGGTGAAAATTAATCAATAACCGGGATACGGAGACAGAATCATGCGTTCCCTGTGATCTCTATAAATTATAACTGGCCTCGCTTCAAATTTTACCTACCACATGTCTATGGGGTGGGCGAGAGCTGTGTGACAAAAAAATATCTGAATCCCATTAAATTACAAATACCAAATGTTTCTGCTAATCGTTGGTAAAATCTTACTATAATATCACCCAAAATAAATATATATCTATAAAACGGATCGGTATATATATATATATATATATATATATATATATATATATGTATATATATATGTATATATATATATATATATATATATATATATATATATATTGATATGGAAAAGAAGATGCTACACATTGTATATATATATATATATATATATATAATTATATATAGTTTATTTTGTATTCTTGGGATTGAAGACCATTTTTAAAGACATTTAACTAGTAGTTAATACATTTTTATTTAACGTTTCGGTCTTTCCATGACCTTCATCAGAAATAAAAATTTATGTTAAAACTAAAAGAAATGGTACAAGTTACAAAAAGAATTTTAAGAGAATAACAAAAAAATCTTACCTTCGACAGAACGTTTATTTGATTATTCATACACTTTATAGATGTTTAGGACGTATCACATAACAGAACATAACTCACACCCAAACAAAACGAACATTTTAAAAAACATGACATTCATTGATGAATATATGAGTATTTGTTCTATACAATGAAAGCAGGTGTAACGGGATTTTAATGTGTCGTTTTTGTGTTGACTGGTACTGGAATGGACTTCACATTTATATAGGGAGTGGTAATAAATGCATTATACCTGGAATGTGCCACGTGCTTCTCCATATTTCTAAGTTTTTATAATATTATTATAAATTTTACCAAGATTTTTTGTGTCAGTCTTAAAATTTACGGAACTGGTTTTTTTTTGTATTTCTATCATTTCTAGAACTTTGCGATTTTTTGTGTGCTTTTCACTTCGAAGAATTTTGGTATTTTCGAAATCAAATTCGTGTTGGTTTTCTGAAACATGGATAATGAGTGCCGTTTTGTTTCGTTTGTCATATTTGTGACTATTTATTCTGTTTTTCAAATACTGACTTGTTTGTCCGATGTAGACCCCTTCACAGTTTTTACATGGTATTTCATAAACTATGTTGCTCTTTTTTTCTCTTGAGATTGAACTTTTTAGATAGGTGTAATTGGTTTTTAGTAGGTTGTACCCTTTATGAGCATTATGTATGTTGTGGTGCGAAAATGTCTTTTTTACGTTTTCTTATAAATTTGGTATGTATGGCAAAGTGAGGAATTGGTTTGTTTTATTGTCTATTTCAGTTTTGTGTTATGATAGCTTATTTTTATATATATATATATATATATATATATATATTCCATACGAATTTGGTTACCACTTAAACGCTAATGAATAGCAGATCCATGAAAGAAAAACTATTCAAGAGATGAAACTAAAATAAATCGAACCAAAGAAATACATAGAAAATTTATAATGGACCTTGTACATACATACATAATAGAAGAAATAACATAAATTCCAACTATTTAAAAGAAAACTTTAAAACATCACCTGTTATAAATTGTAAGATTCCATTTTTCAAATGGGACAGTCAAAAAGTTATGAATTGTCTTAAATAATCTATTAGATACCGTAAAAAAACTATTCAAAAACACTAGGAAATTCTTTTATAATATATCAAGGGATAAAAGTCAAAATAATAAAACATGAGGGTTATAATGTCTGACATTTGTTAAATCAATTGTCATATTGAATGGAGCAAGGTAAAGGAAATTGAAGTTTGCTTATGTCAAAATATTACTTTATTAAGGATCATATTGGTCACCAAATTTGAGAGAAAAATTTCGTTCTTGATGTATGGCAAATTTTTCATTTTGATTTCAAATTTTGAACAACCTATATCTCAGCAACTAGGCCCCGTAAGGGTTCGTATTCCTATATCAAAATGAATCATTTATTAAGATCTCTCTGTGATAGAGCGTTGTCGGTCGAATATAGAAACACCCTGTATACTCGTTGTTTTTTCGTTTCAAAACTGACAATCCTTATTTTTTGACATTTCTAATTAACCCTCAACTTGGACATTAGTAAGTAAGCTATAGTTTATTTACAATAAAAAGACGATGACGTTGCAAAACAAAATATTGTGATGTTGCAAAGCTATAGTGTTTTCCTTTACTTAACGAAAACTAGAAAAGTCAATCTGATGTTGGATTGACAGTTCTTCTTTTTCATTGTTCCGTGCCTCGTAGGGCGTAAGTCAAAACTATTTAATTAAAATTAAAAGGCTTGTAGGATAGACTTAATTAATTTAATATAAATATTGATTCATGAAAAATAATGAATAAGATACAAGAAACAATAACCAATCATTCTATATTCAAATTAACATTTAATTGTTTCACATATAAGAGGGTTAAATGACGAAATGTAGGTCCTTATACCTTATTCTATGCTCTACAGAACCATCTTCAAGAGCACTGCAAGGGTTTACGCTAAAAGAAATCAATACAAGCCATCTTCATGCAAATTTAAATATTGTTTCTTTATACAATATCTATTAAATTTATTATAATAAAAATATAATGGAAAAGAAAAATATAGATACACGAAATAAATTTTGTTACAAGATATAAAAATAAAAAATCTCCCATTTTATCAGTATTATTTATGTAGAGATACTGTGGTCGTTGTTTTAATTTGTATATTATAAAATAACTGTACTTAATTAATTTAATAATAAGAAACAAAAACAATGTAAACTCTATATTCCTATCTGACACCACTGAAAACGAAATAAAAATCATAATAGATTCACTTAAAAATGGTAAAGCACCAGGCGTAGATGGCATAAAGGCCGAGATTTTAAAAAATATCAAATATGAAATAATACCACAAATAGTACATCTCATAAACTTTACATTTTGTATAAGAAAATGACCATTATCTTGCCATTACATAAAAAAGGCGACAAAGGCAATATTTCTAATTACTGACCAATCTCCTTGATAACAAATTTAACAAAAATATTTGAAAAAACTGTAAAACAACGATTGGTTACATTTTAAAAAATAATAACTTTATTTCAAAAAGTCAGTACGGGTTCCAAGAAGGTTTGTCTATTAGCGACGCAATAGTGGAATTAACAAATACAATCTATCGGTTAGTTGACGACTGTAAACCAGGTATCTGCGTATTTCTCGATCTAGCCAAGGCGTTCGATACTATATCACATGAACAGTTGATGGATGTTTTGTGGGACGCAGGAATGCGTGGCCCAACAAATAATCTTCTTAAAGATTATTTGAAGGACAGACAGCAACCAGTGAAAGTTAATGACGTTGTCAGCAGTTTTCACACTTCAACTTACGGTGTCCCTCAGGGCACCGTATTGGGCCCACATTTATTCAGTATATATATTAAGGGCATTTTCGATGTTGAAGTGGAGAGTAAAATAATCAGTTTTGCCGATGATACTGCTGTTATATACAGCAGTGACACATGGGAGCGCTTAAAAATTAAAATAGAGTCAGATTTTCCAAAAATTATCGATTGGTTCAGACATAAAAAGCTAACAATGAATTTTGACAAAACTTATTTTATGCCATTTAGTAGTTATAAAAATTCCTTGCCACCTTACACTGAAATTGAAAGTTCATAAAATATTATTATAAAATCCACCCATGAAATAAAATACCTAGGTATAAAAATTGAGTCTCACTTAAAATGGGAAGCATATGTTGGAGACATTGCAAGGTGTTTACGATTACTACTTTCAAAGTTTAAATATCTGAAATCAATTCTAAACATTAGCCAACTATAAATAATTTATTACTCACTCGTAGAGTCAAGATTGAGTTAGGTTACGGGATTCTTGGATGGGGTGATATTTTACAGACACATTTAAAAACTATAGAAGTACTTCAAAAGAAAATTTTAAAATATATATATATAATAAAAAAATGGACTATACCTCTGACTTACTATTTTTGGAAAGTATGATATCATGGATATCAGACAATCATATGTTTACTCTATTATATTGAATATCTATAAAAATGAAAAAATCTTACGAAATATAGAACACAACTACTCTACTAGGTTAAAAAATAAAAATTATGCAGCTACCAATATAAGTAGTAAAACAATTGGACAAAGGAATATTCTATATTTATCTGCCAAGATCTTCAATTATTTGCCCAATATGTATAAAATGTATATAACAACTATTAATTCCTTGAACATGATTAAAAGATTTCTTAAAAAATGTGTACTGAATTCAAACAGGCAAGAGCTTCTTGCTATTATAGACGAAAAAAATGATTAATAAAATAATCATTGATAATGGGGGAAACCATAAAATTAGTATATAGTCAAACTTACCTCTCCACCACTCACACGTTTCACCCTTTTTTATTGATATTTGATTATTATTTTACTTCCCTTCCCTTAATCTGTGATTCCATTTTAGCAGCATTGTATAGGTTTATTTTCATGTTTGTATAAAAAAAATTCATAAACACGTATTCAACTGCTTTTGCACGACCATATCGGTTTTAACGAGCTGGAATACACTATTTGATATGTTGGTTCATACTACGTCATACGTCCAACCCTACATATACCCTTACAATCTTGGGAACTTGAAAAGTAATTTTTGTAAATTATGTTATGAAATGTTATGAAGAAAATATTATTGTTGGAATGTTATTATATAGTAGGGTGCTCTTTATATAATATTTACAAATGATTTTTAATGTGATATCTACAAAAATATTTTTTTCTACTTTCGCTACTAAAACCGCACTTTGAACACGGGTTTGACATGCACAAAACGACTCTTTAAACACTAGTGTTTAAAATGCGAAAAGTCGCATCTCGTTTATCTTTGGTTTTTTAAACGACAAATCAAGTGTATCTTTTGTATGTTAAATTTCATGTTCCTTGATAATTTTGTTATTCTGCGTCATTTAATTTGTCATCAGCTGCCCGCCATCCTCCGTCATCCTCGCCCGCCATCCTCCGTCATCATATAGTTCAAATATAATATAATTTTTTCCTTCCCGCGGGCGAAGAAAAAGTATAGTAAGCACCTCGTGTTAAAAACGTCTTTAGTCACTCGTTTCATAAGGAACTCGTGACTAAAGTAACCTTTTTGACAATTGGTATTTAATATACTATTTTTCCGTGCCTTTCAGTTCACACCACTGAAAAAAAATTTATTTTTACAATTTTATTTAATATAATCTTATTGCTAACTGTTTTGTTTGTGAAGTGGTAGGTTCTTCTTCTGTATTATCCGTAAGTGATTTTGATATGATATCTATATATCTTCTGGTGATCTTTACCGGAAGAAACTTTATTTTTACAGTTTTATTCATTACAATCTATGTTATTTAATATGGTTACAACTTACAACCCACGCACAGGTTCATCCTTCTGTGGGAATTCTATATTTATCTATCTATATTTATTGGTTGTTAATAAAGATCATTGTATAATTTAAATTGAATGGTGAATAAATATTATTATTTATATTATTATAGTTATTAAAGATTTTCAAAAGGTGGAACTAAGCAAATTGGATAAAAATATACAAAAAATAAAACACAAGATTTCCACTACTCCACTACAAAATCATCACTATCTTCATCGTCACTGTCAAAATTAATAATAAGTGTAGGCACATCCTGTCTATCAAATACTACTTCTCTATCCCACCCATCTTGAATAATTTTTTCAGTGTGCTCTACTGTCTTTGACCAAATATCAGGAGTCACTTTTCCTAAAGACTTTTTCCATACACCTATTACATGTTATGTTGAAGAACCATCAGTTCTCACATGATCTCTATAAAAGTTTTTAACTATGCCCCAAATATGTTCAATTGGGTTGAACATACAGTGGTAAGGGGGAAGTCGAAGCACTTTGCTACCATATTTTTCAGATAATATGTCAGCTTCATATACTGTTGGTGGTTTATTCTTACAAAAATGCATATATGAAAACAAAATAAGTTATCTAAGTATTACCATAATATATTGAAAAATGTTTATATCAACTTACCGTTGTAGTAAATTTAATAATTGGGTTTTGAGGAAAGTATTTTCAAAAGGAATATCATTTTGTATCAATCAGTTCAGTATATCAGCCTTTTTGGTAGCTGTTGTTGGTACTTTATTGATCACTGTACTGTGATAACTTGCATTATCCATTACAATTGTGGCAGGTTCTTCCAAGTTCACTAAAAGCTGGTATTCAAACCAATGCAAAAAAAATTTCTCGGTTCATTTCACCGTGGTAATCACCATCTTGTTTTTTGGAATAAAAAACCAACCCTGCTCCAGGAATAAATCCAGAAAAGGAACCAGCATGCAATACTATATACTATATACCTACAATAAGGAAATAACAAATTACTACTAGGTTTCCTAGATAGACTGCATAGCTCAAAACAACTATTAATAATTATATAGATTTAAATAAAATAGTGTGACTTGACTAGTAAATATTTGAAAAGGTCATAAAATGGCAGGAATGTTAGTACATCATAAATTAATTGTTAAATTTTATTTTTCAATCACCTTGGACCACCAATTTTGGTTTTTTGCACGCTTCTATGATTAGAATCTTACCAAGAATGTCCAACAGTACCGTCTTTAAATATCCAAGTCTCATCCAAAAACACAAATTGATATAAACCTTCCCTTTTTATCTTGACATATTCATGTAGAAAATGTACACGTTTTAATGTAATATGTGGCAACTGCATTAAACCACAGCGATAATCATCTTTTTGGTATTTGAATCCAATATTTTTCGCTATCTTCCAGAGTGATGTTAAACAACCATTAAAGAGTTCACGCTCCTGGAGTTTGTCTCTTAAAGTTTTCAAGGTCATGTGTATACTCACTGTTTCCATACATTTCGTATATAACATTTCAAAAAGCATTTTGAACAAAGTTATCAATTTCAAAAGTAGGTTTTATGCGTTGTCTCTTTTTAGGTGGGCTTTTAGGCTGTTCACCTCTATTGTGCTTGACAGCAATACGGTTAACAGTGGTAACGCTAAGCTGTAAAGCTTCTGCAACTCTCTACAATATAATTATTTCAATTTATGAAAGAATAATACATTATCTAGTTTAATTAACCTAACCCAACATTAAAAACATTTAATCATTTGCATTTAAATATGTAACAATGATGAATACAAATAGCGGATACTATTACTTACGTCTCTTACAGCAGTAAGCGGGAGAAGCGGGCCCCTATTTCGGCATTCTCGTTCAAAATAGCTCAACAAAGATGTTATCATCTCTTGACATTTTCTGTTCAGCTGCTTCGGCATTTTATTAACCACCCACTGCAGATTTGCTTAAATAATTAGTTATGAAAATAACTGTTTTTTCAATCTTAAAGAAGCAATCAATTTAAAATCACCAAAAAAACTTGTAAATATTAGACGATGATCGAATGTCAATAAACGTCAAAACAAACTGGGGAATTTTACCAGTTGATTTGACAACGTCTTGAAGTTTTGCCAGCCCGTTAGCTGTAAATTGCCCTGGGAATTGAGGATAAATTGTATTTACGGTTGGTAAATTGATATTTATTCTGATAAGCAGGAAAGTAACTAAAAATGACATCATCGTCTTTTTATCGTAAATAAATTATAGGTAATTTTGTTACAGTTCATACTATTATTAATTTTTTAAGATGTCAATATAAATGTACATTTTTGAATATAAAGATTTTTTATTACGAGGCTACGACGTACTGCACTGACTGTTGTTCGGCTGTCGGCTTATATAGCATACATATTTTTATATTTTTTCTGTTTTACTCAATTTTCTCTAATTTTTCATTCCATTCCTAGCAGCACCTTTATTATACCCCGTATCTGATAATTCGAAATTACTAACCTTGTTTTTAGTTAGCCACTTACTGGAAAATTATATATTCACGGTATACGTTATTACAGGGTATAAGAATAATAACTGAAATAATATACAAAAATAATTCAGACATGTTTTTTTAGCCTTCAATTGATAAATTTTTCTTTTGCATTAGAATAATCCACATTGATTTGAGGTACTAAAAAATTATTATCAGTAGTTCTAGATTCACTGCCGAAGAAAATTATTTTCGTATTTAATTGTGCCGCGATTTAGAGGTTAAAAGTCACATCACAGAAAGAGATCAAGGCTATTAATAAGTAATTGGGAAAATAAAAATTTTACTCACCTTTTTCGTTGACCCACTGGTTTGTTTAATTTTGAAAACAAGCACCTGATATTGCACAGAATCTATAAAAAAACACAAGCAGCGTTTTTTAAAACAGTTATTCAAAGCAACGTTTAAACTTTAATTTCGTTAGAACCTCTAATAACTTGATTAAGTGCAATCATATATTCTTGATATTATCGTATTTTATGAAAGTAGGTACAAGGACGTTATACGAAATGCTAGATAAATTTATAAAAGACCTAGAAGACGAGTTACAAATAGTATTATAAAAAATAATACGCTGATTGATCTAATTATAGTTCTTTAGGGTAAAGACAGACGGAGCGGTTTGCGCCGCGTCGGCTGCCGCGACGGCAGTACAGCTAGTGATTTCACACTCGACGGCCAGTGCTGCCGCCACTTGGTATAAAATAAAATAAAATTCTTCATTGATGTCAACTGCGTATCGTGTGCAGTACGGAGTATGGCGTCTTCGGATGAAAGTGATGATGAATTTAACTTTTTAATAACAGCAGGTTTACTTTATAATAGAATTTAAAAAAATCAAAGAAGCGTAAATATTGAATACATCCCATAATTAGTGAGAGAAAAGTTTTTTATTCACTATATCGTGAAATTAAGGAAGACCCAGAACAATTCTTCAATTTTGCAAGAATATCCCAGGCATCTTTTGAAGAATTGTTATTACTTACTCGAGATGCATGTTCCAAAAATAACACCATTATGAGATAAAGCATACCGGCAGGAGAAAACTTCTTGTAACGTTAAGGTAAGATTCGTAGTTATTTGCTGGTATTTGTCAAAATAAAACAATGAACAATTTTTTTTGAAATTTAATTAGAGAAAAACTGCCTTAAACATATAATATAAATGTTAAAATAAACGGTTTTAAAGATTAAAACTAACTGTCAGATGCCCTGAATAATATTCTATCATAAAATTGTCACTTGTATATACTCCGGAGGCTGTATCGTGCTAACAAACTGAAATTTCTCCAAAAATGATAAAAATGTCGTACTTACAGTACTATAGCACCTGTTGTACTGATTGTGGTGACCTGAATATCAATAGGGTTCATCTGTAAGATGTCCTGAACAATATTCAATCATGGAATTGGTGATTTGATGCACTCCGGAGGCTGTATCGTGCTAACAAACTGAAATTTCTCAAAAAATGACAAAAATGTCGTATTTCAAGTACCATAGCACCCGTTGTACTGGCTATTGTGAGCTTAATATCAATAGGGTTAATCTGTGAGATCTCCTGAACAATATTCAATCATAAAATTGGTGACTTGTTAAACTCCGGGGGCTGTATCGTGCTAACAAACTGAAATTTCTCAAAAAATGACTAAAATGTCGTACTCCTAGTATCATAGCACCCGTTGTGCTGGCTCTGGTGAGCTCTAAATCAATAAGGTTCATCTGTGAGATATCCCTAATAATATTCAATCATAAAATTGATGACTTGTTGAACTCCGGAGGCCGTATCGTGCTAACAAACTGAAGTTTCTCTAAAAATGACTAAAATGTCCTACTTCTAGTACCATAGCACCCGTTGTGCTTGCTCTAGTGAGCTGAAAATCAATAGGGTTCATCTGTGAGATATCCTGAATAATATTCAATCATAAAATTGGTGACTTGTTGAACTCCGGAGGCTGTAACGTGCTAACAAACTGAAATTTCTCCAAAAATGACAAAAATATCGTACTTAAAGTACTATAACACCTGTTGTACTGGCTCTGGTGAGCTGAACATCAATAGAGTTCATCTGTGAGATATCCTGAATTATATTCAATCATAAAATTGGTGACTTGTTAAACTCCGGAGGCTGTATCGTGCTAACAAACTGAAATTTCTCAAAAAATGACTAAAATGTCATACTTCTAGTACCATAGCATCCGTTTTACTTGCTCTGGTGAGCTGAAAATCAATAGGGTTCATCTGTAACATGTTCTTAACAATATTCAATCATAAAATTGGTGACTTGTTGCATTCCGGAGGCTGTATCGTGCTAACAAGACGTGTAACGAAAAGTGGCCGACGACAACGACGACGACGACATACGCACAGGATTTTTTTCTAAAACCATTTTCTCGTGTTGTTCTTGATGAAAAACGTAAAAATAACTCAAAATTTTTTTTCAAAATTTCAACTTTTTTGTGGGTAAACCAATACTTTTCTCGCATATACGGCCGGTTTCACAATGTCGGGTTAACTCCTCGGGTCAATTTACTTTTACCTATAAGGTTACCTTTAGGTACCGTTGCACAATTGTATGTCGTCTTTTGGTCAGCTGACCGATAGTTCAGTAATAATTTTTGTTCAGTTGGTAACAGGTTATGTATAATGATCAGACTTTATGATTAGTGACATTCAAAATCGAAAAAAAGAAGAAATAGTTAACTTATAAAATTAACTTATTTTTGGTAGACTAGTGGTAGTAGTTATATGATCTGTGCTAGTAGATGGCAATATTTGGTTCTTTGGCAGAAGTGATCATTTTAATTAATATGAATTCTTCGAAATGTCCAAATATTTCTTCTTTAGTTAATAAATATATAATAGAATCCAAATAAAAAATGAGTTAAAATAGAAAATGGAATTGAATACCACAATTGGTGTGAATGGATATAAACCAGTTAAGACAGATGCCCGACGGTTCTCTTTGGAATCTAAATATATTAAAGAAATCGAGTTGTCATACTCTTCGAAATAATCGAATCCCGGCCTCATTATTTTAGGTCTTCTTGGTTCCTCATCACTACTATAGGTTCATTTTCAAGTATTTTAATAAGATACAACACACTCAAAAAATGAACAAACAAATGCAAACGACTTTAATTCAATTGTTAGGTTAGAATCTCCAGGTTATCCTTATTACCACTAGAGTTTCTCGTGGTTAAATATTCTAAGAGTTAACCATAACTTGAACCCTTGACTGGATAATGTGAAACACTTGTTTTTAGATAACCGAGGGTTATTTGTTAACTTCAGGATAACTTGACATTGTGAAACCGGCAGTAAGAGTTAACCATAACTTGAACCCTTGACTGGATAGTGTGAAACACTTATATCTATACTGTCCCGAGAATATGTAGAGCTTACTGGTGATGCCAAAGGTGTTTGATACTGATACTGCTGCTGAACTCCAGAAGGTCCTGATTGCGAGGATGGTAGATTTGAATAGTGCCCTTGCTGTGGTATTGTAGACTGATAGCCAGAAGCTTGGAGCGCACCGACGGTAGGTGAAATACATACTGTATGTTGAGCAGAAAAAGGGGGGGTTTGCGTAGCTAAATATTTATTAATGGTCTGCATCATGTCCATTCTGGCCGTAAATTTTAATTGCGGAGCAGCTTTTTGCGACGCGCTCGATTTGAAGTGTCGATTTCAAGTTTCGCACTCTATCCCCACTCCCCTCAGATTTGACACGCCGAACGCTACCGCTACAACTTTCTTTGATTTTTCCTACTTCATGAACAAGCGCGATGTTATATCTCGAAGCACATACAAAAACTTCTCGGAAAAATCTATCTGCTGGCATTTTTTTATTGTTACAACATTAATAGTTATACCGCAAACACTCTCGATCTTTGACGTTTATTATCTCAGCACCTATTCGGAGCGTCTTTCCGAGAACTTTTTTTAGGTACTTTGAGTTTGAGGTCTAAGTAGGTGTAAAAAAATCGGCGCCTATTTACAACTCAAAAATGTAAGCCTGGCATGAACGCAAAAATGACGTTAATTTTTTCGCGGAAATTAATTAACAATTAATTCATGTAAAATCTATCAGGTCAATTTAATCGGCCTTTGGCATATTGTTTTATACTATGATAAGGTTATGAAATCCCACTTTATAGCGTAATTGAATGGTTTCTTATCTGATCTGCGAAACAAATGCTTTAAAATAACCTCGTTTTTCAGCTACTCTTTTTGCATTTATCGCCATTTCTTAACGAAAAAATTGAATATATCGATTTTAAACGAATTTTGTCTTGTAGAGAATTTCATAAAGAACAAATTCGTGAGTATACTTTTATTCTCTATCTTGCATATTTAAAGAGTTATATTAAGAAATATCTGAAAAAAAGAGCGATTTTTGCGTTTTTTTGCAGTTTATGATTTTCCCTGCAAATAGCACAACTTTTTAAGCTGGCAGACCTTCATATTTTCTTTTCTTACATGATTTCCGAGCAATTCCAACTAATATCTAATCTACGTCCCGACACAGCTATATTTTTAAGGTTTGGGGTCTAATTCTCCTGGGCTAATATAAAATTCTCGTTACAGATTATTGGGAATTATCAACTGATCTAGATATCTATCTACTCTACTCGTGTGGATCGTCTTCTAACATGCACAAATATCTAAATATTTATCTTCAGTATGTATAGTTCTTGTTCTCCATTCTGATTTTTTTACCAATTTACCAAAAGTGAATTTTGTTGTAAAATAATGTTTATTTCAACGTTCGAAGTCTCTAATCTGGAGAAAAATTAATTTGGTAGAACCTTAGACTAGGAAAAAGTGGGGATACGTAATGTTGTCAGATATTGTGATATCAATGCCCACCAAGCCTTAAAATTATTATCGCCCATATTATTGGTATAAACTAAAGCAATAAAATTTTTATTTCATAAATCAATCTTTATTATATGGGCAATTTAAAAAAGAAACTTTATTGATTTATTTAACTTACCTCAAAATTGTAATAATAATAAAACATTTTTTATTTACAATTATGTTTCCTTTATACTACATTTAGAAAAATACATATCACACAAGTAAGATATGGAAACCGATGGTCTGACAATGTTTCCTCATATAGTGTACGTCTACTTGTAATCGCGGCTCGTTACTTAAAGTAATATCCACTGGTTTTCACTGCCTGTCACAACTTTGTCCCTTGAAACGTTTTTGACTCATAGAATATTTCGGCTAAGTTTTCCCTGATAAGTAGCTAAAAAACGGGGTTTCAAAAATGATATGGAGTTGTAGATTTAGAGAAGGCAACATGGCTGACGTTGATTTGTTGTTTTATAATTTATTGTTAAGATTGTTTTACATAAATGAGTGATGATATAGGTTAGGAGCTACGCTTGAGATATGTAATGTATGTCACAGATAACCCACAGATAGATAAGACACTGATTGTGGCGCCATCTAAAGAGCCTGTCGGCTAAAGAATTGAGTGATGTTGAAAATATTTTTGTAATTTTAGGTTTTGGCGGTATATTCAAATTTACTATATTTTAATTATTTTATTTCAAAATAACCATTTGTAGTCCATCATTTGACATTTCATTCAATTTACCTCAATAATGATTAGATGTTGAGTCAAATTAAATGAAATATCAAATGATGAACTATAAATGAATAATTAAATTGGAAAAAATAAAACAGTAATCATATAAACAGTTCATTTATTTTGGTATGAAAATACACAACCAATAATTTCTTTCACAAAGTACTTTTCTCAACAAACAGAATGACAATAAATAAACTATAATGTAAAAACAATGCAATTATTGAAAAATAATTTGATTAACATACATTCTAGATTGGAGTATCATTAGATTTTTAAATGATGTAAAATCAAGATGAAAGTAGAAAATTAATTATGTATTAATTTATTTATTTATTATTACACTCGTATAAACACACAGAGCTGGACAAACTGCTGGAGTATAACTGCTACTTACTTAATCAAAAAAAGTGTTAGCAATGAGTAGTTAACTACAATTTTTGGCAACTCTCTGTGGAAGAAAACATTTGAGTATAATTACTGTGAATGTTAGAACAAAAGTAATTGAAATATTTTCAAAGGAAAAGTTGTTAAATACTTCCCAGCTCTGTAAATACAAGGTGCCAAGTAATTACATATAAGAGTGCTAAACAGCACTTGTGACTGTACAACATTTAAAATAATATATCTAACATTTCATTTCCACTTAAAACACATCTTTATTTCTTTACTGGAAGTATTAAATAGGTTTATATCACAAGCTTAAACCTAGTATATTGCATATTTGTATATTTCTACATTTAAAAGCATTCCGATCTTATGAAACCATCACATAAGGTAGTTTGAGTTACTCTGCAACTCCTGGCAGTCTATGATTGTTAAAATGTTTCTTAAGGGCTCTTAAAAATCCCACCATCTCGTGGAAGTCCTTTCCCGTTTCTGGTTGAGGTTCTACAAGTAAACACACAAAATAACAACAATAAATAAGTTAACACACAAATATGTTTGAAAATTTATGTCAAGAAAAGAAAACAAAATGCGCTTACTATTGAAATAATAAGTTTACACATGTTTTTGTACTAAGCCAAAAATAATATTCCTTTTTTTGGAGCTTTCGACTTTTTTAGGAATTCTTGATTTTTAGTTTTTAACTATTTTTTGTTTTTTTGTTTTTATTTGATATTTTGGATTTTTGGTTACCGCTAGACCAAATACTTAGACGTAATGCCTCATCAAAAGTTAATACTCACTTTAATTTCCCTTTAAATTGTCATACCATCACCATGGGCTATATATGAAAATCGGCAAGGGGTCAATACCTTCCATCCCATAGCTGGTGGAGGGAATAGCTATACCATAAAATAAAACCCAGATTATTATTTCTTTAATGGGTACATTTTAAAATGGAATTGTCTGAGTATGGTGTACACACTAGATATAAATTGAGTGTATGAAAAGACGATTACTGAGTGTGTCATTTTATTAAAATTCCAGCTAAGCGCTTTCAGCCATTAGATCATTCTCAAAGCTGTCGACAAGAGAAAAACATACAACAGGTACAATGTACATACAATTAAATAAAATGTTTGACGTCGCATCATTATTTAAGTAAAATTTGTTAAAATTACTCTATGAAGAGGGTGTACACACAAATCATTTAGTTTATAATTTCAAATTAGACGTTTCGTTATGTGAATTACAATTGTCTTTATAGAGTAATTTTAACAAATTTTACTTAAATAATGATGTAACATAAACATTTTATTTCATTGTATGTAGCAGTTACAGGGTTTGATGTTTTTTGACACCTTCTGTATATTTTTTTTTCTTGACGGGAACTTTCAGAATGGCCTAATGGCTGAAAGCACTTAGCTGGAATTTTAATAAAATTACACACTCAGTACTTTTCATTCACTCAATTTACATTTTAAAATGTCCAAAATTATAGCATGCTATAGTGAATACAATAAAACTTACCATCAGTTTTTGTTAATTTCCACTCATATGGGAAGGCAAATCAAACTGTCCTAATAACCTTAGTTCGTCTTTCTCAAATCTAAAGAAACACTGTTTTTGAAAATGAAGGGATCATATCCTCCATCGTTTCCTCGTCGACAAATTTAATGATTTATAACCACTGATTTTGAGCCATATTAATTTTATCTTGCTGTGTTGGAGGAACAAAACTGTAGAAATATTTACTTAATTAATGCAGCTATTTTCAGTTTAGCTAATGTAAAAAACAACCATGATCTATAAAGTTGTCGATTAAATTAGTAAAAATTCTGTGTTTTATAAAAATAAAGATAATGGTTGTTAATTGTGAAAGAGAAAATGCTCAAATTTTTTTAATAAAACTTACCGAGTACACCACTTATTAGACTCCTTCAGAATACACTTTGACATTGTACTTTTCAATTAATAACAATAAAGCAACGAAACAACAGGTAAATATTACACTATAGCAATTAAAAAATACACCAAAATACCGAAACCTTAAAATAACCTCTAGACTTGAACTAAGAAATGATATAACAGTATAACATATACTATGTGGGGACGAGCAATATGATATCGCGCATACGCAGTAATAAAAATCAATAAAATTTTATTAATAACGACGTTACAGTTTTCGTAAATTTTTTGGAATTATCTACCGATTTTAGTTACTCGACAGGCTCTATACATGGCACGGTCTGCAGTGTCCCTAGCCATGTATGTATAGACTTGTATCTGAAATTCAGCGGTAGATTCAAATTATCCAATCAAAACCATAACTCTACTATAAGTTTTGCCAACGACATTAGAAATAAATACTTAATTACTGTCAATTCCGTAGCTGCCGGTTATATTCAATTGGATAAATAGTTCGATGAATTTAACCGTCAGCTACCACATGACTCGGTTACGTAGCAGGTACTTCTGACTGGACATTGAAATACTGACCCTAAAATAAGCCTTATGCCAAGGTCGTAAAAATATTTCCTAATTTTTGTACATTTTGCCAGAAGTTTAAATAAATATTATTATATTATTCTCGTATTATAAACCAACAATTTCAATTATTTCTTATAGTATATAAACTGTATCTTTTAATTTCACATTTAATTCAAAATTTATTCAGAACATTCTTCATAATACAAACAAAAGCAGATTTGTAGAAATAAATAAGTTTTATCAAAAACCCTTTGTTAAGAGCTTATTGTGTTTCTAAATAAATTATTTTGTCGTGTTTATTTATAACCAAGAATACGTCTTCACAAAAATTAAACGCATTTATTACCTAATAGGGTACTTAGTATGCTTTGTACGACTTCTTTTTCAAGTTTTTGGTAGTAAGGATATGACAATGTTATAAAAATAGATGAATTGTAATTATGGGGTACATGTGTTAAATACTAATGTCATTATTAATTGCCAAAATCTGAGGGAGTTAGAAGCCACCTATATATTCAGCAAAATGTAATAGAGAGTTTATTAGTCAATACATCGTTGTGATTTGTGAACATACAAGATGGTCTTAAAAGTGGCAAGTTTTTTTTATTAAAATAATTAGTCATAATAGTAATAATTTGATGTTTTTGAAAAATATAGTAATTATTTCAAAAACGTCAAACGAGTGTTTTTGTATGACGTTTTACAATATAAATAATTCTAGTTAAATAATTCCTGTTTATACAGCAGATTCCTAAATTCATATAATACGTATACAGAATATCCCGCATGTTATACACAGGGTGTTTCATTAAGCTCAAAATATTAAAATTTAACCTAAATCACTTTGTTTTTAAATCTATTCTTTTCAATATATAAAGTTATATTTTTGGTAATACTGATAAAAGTTACATTTGCGTAATAAATGCAATCCTATGGCCCAAAAACACAAGCTCAAATTAAAACACAATATGTCTAGATATTCAATTTAAGCAACTATTAGTAGTAACTATGATGTTTTAACAGCTTTGCAAATCTGTAATAAAATGTTGCTACGGCCGAAATAAGTTTCTTAACTTTAAGACTTTTAAAAACCCACCTTCTACTTTAGCTGAAGATAGACTAAAGGGCTTAGCACTTCAAAGAAGTTGGATCTAGCAGATTTGCAAAGCAAAAAAATAGAGCTCAACTTTGCAATATAAATTAAAATGAATTATTTTATATTTTTCATATTATGTTCAAGCATTTAAGTTAAATTTGTTTATAGATATTGTTTTGTTCAATGTATTGTGTTAAAATTCATTAAGATTCATCATATAACAACTTTTCCGCCCAACCTATCTAATGTGCGAGAAAAGTATTGGTTTACCGCAAAAAAAGTAGGAATTTTGAAAAAAAAATTGAGTTATTTCCACGGTTTTCATCATAAACAATACGAAAAAAACGGTTTTTAGAAAAAAAGTCCTGTGTGTATGTCGTCGGCCACTTTTCGTTACATGTCTTGTTAGCACGATACAGCCTCCGGAGTGCAACAAGTCACCAATTTTATGATTGACTATTACTCATGACGTCTCACTGATGAACTCTATTGATATTGAGCTCACCAGAGCCAGTACAACGGGTGCTATGGTACTTGAAGTACGACATTTTGTCGTTTTTCGAGAAATTTCAGTTTGTTAGCACGATACAGCCTCCGGAGTTCAAGTCACCAATTTTATGATTGAATATTATTCAGGGCATCTCACTGATGAACCCTATTGATTTTCAGCTCACCAGAGCCAGTACAACCGGTGCTACAGTACTTTAAGTACGACATTTTTGTCATTTTTGGAGAAATTTCAGTTTGCTAGCACGATAAAGCCTCCAGACTGTATACAAGTGACCAATTTTATGATTGAATATTGTGCAAAGCGTCTTATAGATGAACCTTATTGATTTTTAGCTCAGCAGAGCTAGTACAACGCGTGCTATGATACCTGAAGTGTCACATTTTTGGGCCTTTTTGGAGAAATTTCGGGTTGTTAGCACGATACAGCCTCCGGAGTGTATAGAAGTGACTAATCTTATAATTGGATATTTTCCAAGGTGTCTCACAGATGTACATTATTGATATTTAGCTGACTAGAGTGAGTCCTATAAATCCAGATATACTACATTTTTTGTTATTTTTGGAGAAATTTCGGTTTAATAGCACGATACATCCCCCGAAGTGTGTATAAGTGATAATTTTATGATAGAATATTGTTCAGGGCATCTCACAGATGCGGAAAAGTTAGGTTTAATCTTTAAAACCGATTATTTTTATATACATTTTTATAAGTATATAATAAATATTTAATAACTATATTTATCTTGTCTCATCTGATATGAAGATTTTTTCCCGAGGCGTATTTTTTGACAATGCTTGTGTAAAAATGGACTTCTTAAACCAGCTAGCCCCCTTCGTGAAAATCTTGAATCCACCACTACTCATTTTTACAGGTTCCATGTCTCTGTATCCAATTATTAATTGTACTCAGATGTTCACATTAGAGGTGTGCTTAACAGTTCATTTCAATGAACTAGTTCATGTGAAATAGTTCACCAAAGTGAACTAGTTTGCGGAACTAGCTCGATTTAACTATTAACGCCAGAAACCGAATTACTATTACAATACCGTCAACTGAGGTGAAGGTGGACAAATTTCAACGTTTTTTTGAGATAACATCGTTAGAAGCGCCTCAAAAACTTTGAAAAAAATTATGAAAATTGCCTTAGGTTTACCCCTTTATATGAGCTAAATACGAGTTTTGCAAAAATTATAGAATCGCTAATATTTTTTTTAAGTAGTGTCCAACTCTACCCAGAAAAAGGGTTGAAGTTGGACATGGCTTCAAAACCAAGTAAAATCAACTTTTAATGAGAACTGGGTGTAGTTGGACAACTCTAATTTTTTTTTTAAATTTGCACCCTTGCTGAGCCAATGAAAAACGTTTGTAGGTAAAAAATAACAGTTTATTGCCTAAATCACAAAACATAAACTTAAACTAGTTTCTAGAAAAAAAATATAACGTAAAACACAAAAAATATTTAACAAAATACCAGTAAAAGAATGGATGAAATATTTTCTGGAACAAAAAAAAAGGAACACAATACGTAAAAAATATATAAAATCATTAACCTATGGTGTCATAAGTTAAATTATCTCGAAACTGAAAACGGTTTCGTCTTAATTCTACAGGTTGGTGTAAAACATAAATAACATCTTCCTTTGACACCATCGATTGGTCTTCAACATCTGGATAGGCGAAAAAATGCCCCATTTTTTCTCCAAATTTTTCCCTAAGGAACTTAACTGTTGAAAACATCTCATCAATGTCTTCAACGTGACCTACAAAATTTAGATTCCTTTCAGTTGATTCAAATTTCACCAGGACGTATTGGTTTTTTCAAAATCTCCGATGCTAGTAGGAATAATTCAGTCTTATCATTGGTTGGAGCAGGGTTGGTTGTACTTGGCTCAGCCTCGTCATAGTATAGTTCGTGTAATTCATCTTCTATTATTTCTATTTCAGATTGGTCCGACATAGCTTGATTGTAGTTTTCTTCTTCGACTTCACTGTCATCTTCAATAATGGCCATTTTCTTACGTCTTGACTTTCTCGTTTGAATCACAGGAGAAAGGGTCTCTTCATTGTCGCTTTCATGTTCGATGTCACTATTGTCTTCGGTAAATGTCACACTTTGGCCAGGTTGAATGGCCATTTTCTTACCTCTTGGCTTTCTTGTTTGAGTTGGAGGGGCAAGGTTCTCTTTAAAAAAGCTAACGAAACTGTCAGTCCAATGTTTCTCAACATTAACTTCTTGATAATCCGCCAGTTTTTTCAACACTCGCTGAGGATCATAAGGAACTATTCCACATGCTGCAAATCCTGATTTGACATTATTCGCAGATCGCATGTCAATTCTCTGAAAAGTCTGGGATAGCAAGTTTGAAAAATCGCTCTTCTGAAAGATTCCCCGATTTTTCATTTTCCACTGTCTTAAGACAAATCTCCACGCTTCCTTCATTGGTCTAAAATAAGCCACACCGAGTGGCTTGCAGATGTGGGTGGAGTTTGGGGGAGCAATATGAAACTGATGTTCAAGACATTTGTTGATAACCGTTACGGATATATGACTGGACAAATTGTCACCGATGATCGCTTTTTTGCCTTGAAGCTTTGATAAGTATGGAAGAGCAATTTTATAGAACAAGTCTTCGAAACAAAACTGATCGAACCAACCACTTTTACTCCAGTTATAAGCCGTGCCAGGAGGACCGTTCTCTATCCATGTCGGATAAATATGTTGTGCCTTGTACACTACGTAAGGTGGAAGAACAAAGCCGGAAGCTGCTGCAGCAATCATAACAGAAATGCTTGTTTTTGAGCTATCCATAACGCGATCACAGTGTTTTGCTCCTCTTTTGGTGAGAACTTTAAGTTTTCCTGGGTCGTCGGAAAAATTGGTTTCGTCGTAGTTGACGATATTTTCCGCAGGAACATTTTCTATAGATTTTTGCAATTCCGTAAAATATGCGGTCATAACAGCAGAGCTGACTTGGGCTCTAGCCCTTTTCATATTCTGGGATAGCCGTACAGATAATTCTCTGTGCCTGTTGAGGAAATTTTTTACCCATTCATCTCCAGGAATATTATCATGGAAAATTGTAATGGTTTTTCCCAGCCGATCCAGATATGATTTCACTAGAGTTTTCACGTCTTTTATGGTTTATGGAAAATTCCACTTAGCGGCACTCATTATCCCTTCTGCTAGATATGTCTCTTCATCGGAAGTTAGTACGGTTTGACCTCCATACTTCTTTTTATTTTTTATTCCTTTAACGTGATTAAATAAAGTCGATTTCAGAATTGAATACTTTTCCGCAGCTTCCCTAAAGCTAAGTGTCTTTAATTTAACTTCTTCCTCCGCCTTCTTTATTGTAGAAAGCAAATAGTTACAGTTGGGTTTCTTGTCCACTTTTCTATTATATACACGCGGCATCTTGGTGTCCAACTGTACCCTGGAACAAGAAACTTTTTTAATGTGACGCCACTGGACTCAATAACTTGTGGCAGATTAGTTTAAAATGTTATAGGTTAGTTACTTATACTGTAGTCTATATTGTGGCCAAAAATGGACATTCTAGAAACATCAGTATAATACATACAATAGTTATAAAAACCAAATTGCCAAAATAGCACTTTTTAAATCAACTGTTTACATAATTAAAAAATCAAATCACCGTTAAACAGCCGCGCCAAATGTAACACACTTTCTTACTCCATTCACACTGATGAAATACTCAGGGTCGAATGTCAGTGGCGTCACGAATTTATTTGATCAGAAACTACGTCTTGTCCAACTTCACCCCGACTGTCCACCTTCACCTCAGTTGACGGTACAATAATACTTATTCAGTTTTTTTGTAGTTCAGTCTCTCTAACCGTTCCATTACAAAATAAACGGTTTCAAAGATTAAACTAACTTTTCCGCATCTGTGGCCTGGAACAATATTCTATCATAAAATTGTTACTTGTATACACTTCGGGGAATGTATCGTGCTAACAAACCGAAATCTCTCCAAAAAATAACAAAAATTTGGTACTTCAAGTACCATAGCAACCGTTATACTGGCTTTAGTGAGCTGAATATCAATAGGGTTTATCTTTGAGACGCTCTGAATAATATCCAATCATAAAATTGGTCACTTGTGTACACTCCGGATGCTGTATCGTGCTAATAAACTGAAACTTCTCCAAAAATGACAAAAATATCGTACTTAAAGTACTGTAGCACCTGTTGTATTGGCTCTGGTGAGCTGAAAATCAATTGAGTTTATCAGTGAGATGGCCTGAATAATATTCAATCATAAAATTGGTGACTTGTTGAACTTCGGAGGCTGTATCGTGCTAACAAACGGAAATTTCTCAAAAAATGACAAAATATCGTACTTCAAGTACCGTAGCACCCGTTGTACTGGCTCTGGTGAGCTGAAAATCAATAGGGTCCATCTGTGACATGTCCTTAACAATATTCCATCATAAAATTGCTGAGTTATTGCACTCTGGAGGCTGTATCGTGCTAACAAGACTCACAGGATTTTTTTTTCTAAAAACCGTTTTTTCGAGTTGTTGATGGAAAACGTAAAAATAACTAAAAAAAAGAATTTCAAAATCCCAACTTTATTTGGGGTAAACCAAAATTCTCGCATATTAGATAGGTTGGGCGGAAAAGTGAAAAGGGAATGTTCTTATAGTTTACACAGGCAAGTCCCGTCCCATAAGTCCTGTAACACCTTCTTCGCACATATGAAATTAGATGGTTTTGAACGATTTCGTACACGCGGCTTTGCCGAATATTTATTGTTTTATTTAATTTAAGGAAAAGTTAAACAGATGTTCATTGGACTAGACGTAATTGAATTGATTACTCCTAATGTAAGAGTCAATTAATAATACTATAAAAAGTATTGTAACAAAATATATATTCCGTAAAATTATTAAATATTAGAAAGACGTGAATTTAATTTAAAAAATGCATATTAATCCTATTTACACCATTCATTACCTATTAGGTTTCTTCATAATTGAATTCGACAAATATTTAAACGAACCTGTTTTACCGCGGAAAGAAAATCCACTACTGTGGTGGAAAGAACGTTGCAAGGCATATCCTAGACTTTTGGAGATGTTAAATAGAAGATTATGTATAATGGCCACTTCCGTTCCGTGTGAACAAATATTCTCAAAATCCGGTCATGTGCTTACAGAGCGCAGAAATAGACTTACCTCCAAAAAAGATACACAAATAATGTTCTTAAATCATAGTCTGTAAATACCAAAACTAGATGCTTTCGTTTTTACATTTCTGCATTTGTATTTTTTATTATATGTATTTTCTCCAATTTTGTTCTATAATGTTTGTATTTGTTTATTTAATATTTTCAGTATATTTGTATGTTACACTTTTTAAAACGCATTTTGTCGCAAATGTATTCCATATGGCAATTCTGTTAAAAATCAGTAAATTTATTTCAAAAAACCGTATTTCTAAGTTGTTTTGTTTAGGTTTAATTAGATAATATTTAAAAAATCAACAATAATTTATCATATTATTGTTATTAGCACGCTTTTCATTTCTAAAGTATTTTACAGTACCTATAAATACATAATTATTAATTAGACAATATTAGTAAATTATTTCGAAATAGAATAGGTCAGCAGTTCCTTAATCAAATCTTCACTAATCCATAATAAAAATATCAATTAGATCATTGAAGCATTGTTTCTAGTAGCTTGGTAACTCGTTCGCGTCGGAAGCGCCATGTCACCGCGCTATTGGTTCTGTGATTCTGTCGTTCAGTCCACGGTCCACGTTCAGTCATGTCATAGTAGTAATAGTAGTTCACTTTTATTGATTCTGTCGTTCAGTCTACGGTCCCCGTTCAGTTATATTAGTAGTTCATTCTGAACTAGTTCATTTTAGCAAAAAGAATTAGTTCATTTTCCTTAATGAAATTGACTGTCTCGACCCTTACTTCGTGGAATATGCTCATATTAGTGTTTTTAAATGAAACTCAAGGTCTCTAGTTAATTCCACAATATAATACAAGTTATTGAAAATTCTAAAAAATTGACAATTGTTTCGATAAATCAATATCATCGTCAGAATGACAGAAGTTACATTTCATTTTATGCCTACCTGATATTTAGTAGTTATATTTTTGGCTAGACCAAGAGGTAACCTAACTTGTGATTGGCTTAATATATGTTTATAGAAAAAAGAAGAAGATGTGATATTACAAATATTGAAGCTTAGATATTATTAGCCCTATGGTGACTGAACTAGTTCCTTTTTCTAGTTCGTTCGCGAACTACCCATCTCTAGTTCATATTATCTTTTTATGTTCTTAGCTATCTTGTCCATAATAAGTATAAACAGTAACGTCCCATTGCTTTGTTCCTGCATTCAGTATCACCAGCGTAGTCTGAATCACTGAGTCCTAAAAGCTCAAAATAGCCACCATTCATGGTGCTATAGCTAATCCCTTCGTTTCTATGTGCAGAAAGGTATTTTATTGTTTGCTTCACAAGATTAACATCCTGTTTCAGGGTTCGTAAATATCATGATATTTATTGAAATTATCAAAATATCAGATATTAAGGATATATATCGCATATATATCAAGAAAATGGATATAAATAAACTTTTTTGATATTTTCAAACTTTTTAAATAAAAACACATTTAGATTTAAAATTAAATGTTTAATATAATATCAAAAATCAAAATACGTTTTAATAAAGCAAAAAAACAACGTTTTTTAGGTTATATTTTTATTCAATGAATTATATGAACAAATAAAGCTTAAATCATCAAAACAAATCCTCAATCATCAGCAAATGTCCTCGTTTAAAAAAAACGTGATACACTAAATTCGTATGGATATAAAAAGTAAAAATACAAGAACTTTAATTAATGTAATAATGTAGCCAGTGGCACATCATCTTCTGCTTCAGAATCTGTATCTGAAACAGCACTAACAGCGGATCCAATACTAAAGGTTGCATCAGATCCAGATGCTTTTGTTGTCTCTGTTTCCCAGGCAAAGTCCAGATTGATGGCTTTTTCTTTAGTATTCTGGTTAAAGTGCCTAAACAAAAACGTTTGCCAACTTTTTCATTCCCCAGCTTATTCCTTACTTTGCTATGAACGAATCCAAAAGTCGAAAAAATCCGTTCAAGGCCTGCTGAGGCTGAAACTGCTATCAAATGCTTGCTGCACATATCCAGAAATCCTTCTTGGAGCTTGGCCCAGTCAAAGTACTTTTCTGGCTCAATCAAACTTACAGACTTCCACCATGTCATTGGAGGTGTCGTTTTAAAATTATTTCCAAATATATAGGAAGGAAAAGGCTTTGAGCCCGTACTTAAAGCCATTACTATAGGAATAAACTTGTCATTGATGTTCTGTAAATATTCAAATGCTAATTGCATTTCTGCATTACTTAATTGATATCCTCGAAATCTGTGATCCAATAAATTGGCTAAATAATGTGCTGGTGTTAAAGCCATTTCCTTTCGCTTCTTAAACTGTTTTAAATCATTTTCAGGCTGCCCCTTAAGATCCCCACCTAACTTCCTCCATATTTCAACTGCCACTACTATTGTCAAACCATCTCGTTGCATTCTATCCAGCGCAACTGCAATAGGTTTCATTCGAAGCAAGAAATATCTTGCGTTGCTTGTGATGTTTATGTCATTGACAATTCGGTTAATATTATTGTCAACTGATTCTTTGTTATCTTGACAGACCTGAACTAATATACCCCGGTTTTCCAGGTAGCATTCTATCGCATCAGTTGCAGTGTTCCAACGTACTTCTTGTGGAATAACTAACCTTTTTCCATTGGCTGCCTTATACCAGGCTGCTGGAAGATGTGTATTTCTAAAATATTTTATAATATTAATTATATGCTCCATTAGTCCTGGAATCTGTATATCGCAAGCTAGCAAATGTAGAATGTGAGCCGAACATCCATACTGAATAATATTTATTCCTGGGACGATCTCTAGCAATCTTCTCATTTTTGATACATTTGCTGCATTATCAGTGACTAAACTTGTCACCTTAGCATCAAATAGCTTTTCAGTTATTGCCTCAATTGCTATATCTTTTAAATAGACAGCAGTATGTGGGTGGCCAGATGTGTCAACAGTTTTTATTAGAAAAGAATCTCCATACGCTGTCATAACGGAGCAGCAAATAATTGGTTCATTATGAACATTCGACCACCCATCTAAGGACATTGACAAATTCGTACCTTTTAGAATTTTTTTGGTTTCCTCCAAAACGGTCTGATGTACTTAATGTACAAAAAAAAGAACCGCTGAAAATTGAATCAATACTTCCACATCACTATTTAAACGTCGAAAAATGCATATGCGTTACATATATAGTGAAACTTACTTAATTGACAAAAAAAATTGAAACTTGAACCAATACTATACTTCCCCCTCATTCCGTGATGTGGAAGTAAAACGGTTTTTCCCCGAAAAAATTAATATCGGAGGTTTTGTTTGTTATGAGCTAAAAAAGATGCCTACCTTGTCTATCAATCGAGGTCTGCAGATTTTCCACAGAAACTCTTGTTTGTTTCTGGATTGGCTCTTTTCGGAATAAATTTGTGGGCCCCTCTGTACCCCGAGAAGAAATTTGAGAGGCATCGTTTTCTTCAGTGATATCTATTATCTCTCGTGATTCGTCGTTTTTACATGTCATGTTATGTTTAATTAATCTCTGTGGTGTACCCTGCATTTCAGCTCCACAGGTTTTGCATTTTGCCCATTTACCAGTATTTTTTTCTTTTGATTGGCAATGAAAATGCTGCCATATGGGATATTTATCTTTAGGCATGTTGATTATGTAAACAATATGTCATACATTTTCAACTAGATTATATTTTTTCGCTTAACTTGCTTTAATGAATCGCCGAAGTCAAATGCTCTATAAGGCGACCTCGAAATTTCAACTGCAAGCGGCACCTGCAGGGGAATCACACGAGATCGAGCATGTAGATCCCCGACGGCCGCAACCGGTATTTAACGTCGTTGCCGTTTAATGATGCAGTGTAGCCAATTTATCGCAAAAAATTAATAATTTTTCCGTCTTTGATAAATATCACGAATTTTGATATTTATTGAAGTGAAAATATCATGATATATATCGTGATATATATCATGATATATATCACTTGATATATATCAGCGAACACTGTCCTGTTTCGATGGTTTCTCCAGATGACGAGTTGCATATCCAACAGCATAATATGATATGTCCGGCCTGATGCAATTGCTTAAGGAAAGCAGTGTTACTTGCGGTTAGTGTCCAAACTATTAAACGTCAATTGGCTTAATTGACAAGCAACATCTGACTTGTGGAACAATGTTCAGCCATCTGGTTAAGAATCGTTGTCCATAATGGAATTATTCCGCACTTATCACCAACAAACTTGAGTCCAGCTTCGTCTTTTTTGAAGTGGAAACGTCGTTACAAGCTCTTGTCGCTCTGTAGCGTTAACGCAATCTGAGATACGACACGTCTCTACTATAAACGGAGAACTATAGTCTGTCAGCTATCTCCACGAAAATATTGAAAATATAGCATATACAGGAAACATCCGAAATTTGAGGCTTCTGAAAATCTTGACATGATCATCCTATCATCGATTACCATCACCCATAAAAACTGTTAAGCCATATCCATTTGGCAAAAAAGTATTGTAAAAAAATTGTAGGTATGTAAAAACTATGCTGTACAAAAAAACCCTAAAAAGAAATTGGGGCTATAGCCGTGAAAATATATACAAGACGAAAGCTTACCTTGTACCAAGGGTTTTCACCACGATAGTCCCGAAAATAAATGAAATAAACCATTTTTTATACTCACGACTTGTCATAATCGACACTCAACTTAACAATTTGAAAAGTATCAGTCAGAATTAGTCCGGGATTGTCAGAAATAATGCGCATATCCAATTTGAGCGTTCCAACAAGCAGTGGATTGAATACACGATTGTAAAGTCCAATGTTCCAACAAGCATTTGAACTGATTTCGGACTGCTCTTGGACCGTCAGAAAAGTTTGTGGATTTCTTTCGAATTCGGAATTCGCGCTTGCGTAGAACGAATTGTTATATAGGTTTTGTTTAAAATTTTAATGGGGTTCGTTTATGTTAACCTAGTCCTTGTGATTTTTGGTATTATCATATTAATAATATGATATGCCTTTTATTTTTGCCTTGTTCTGTAGTTTTAAGTAGTAAAGTGTCTTTAACTGAAATATATGTATGATTTATGATGATTTGTTGTATCATTATTCAGTATAAAAATTGAAATGGAATATCTGTTGGGACGATTTTTTGTCCGATACGTCCATTCAATCAGAAATCCGTTCCAACAGAAAACTTTGATCCAGAATGATTCATGAATTTATAGAATCCGCACATGCTCATTTCAAAATCCTAAATTAGTCTCGGATTGATCCAGGATTTCTTGTTGGAACAAACCTAATAATTTTAACTTTCCTTTCCTATTGACATATACGATCAGTGTTACCAATGGCAGTCAAATAAAATCCCCACATAAAATACTCATGGATTCGTTAAATAACATGAAAAATATTAATAAAAACATTACTCTAGACACCCATTTAATTATTCAAATCCCGTTATTCCAGGATATGCTTAAATAATTTTAAAACCCATAGTTAATTCCCTTATGCAACCAACTATACAGAAGTGTGTATAAAGTAGCATACTCAGTGGGTGGCTTAACTGAATTATTGCACCTCCGTGAGTTATAATACAAAACAAAAGCATAGTATTTTTATCATGCTACAATTGACGAGATTGTGAAAAAAATTAGTTAGGGATTTTTGTCCTTATTCTTCATGTAGGGGGTGGAGGAAGGTTAAAACTTGCTAAAAACAAGTGTCATAACACTTTTTTTGTTTTTAAACCGATATCAATAATTTTGGCGTCATTTAAAAGAGTGTTTCCTCTTTATATGCTTAACAAAAATAACAAAATTGAACAATTTTGTCAACGCTATGTCACAATGTCAAAAATTTTCCAATTTTTCTTGGAAATTTCAAATGTAATGAGTTAATTTTTAAATCCCGATGAAAAGGGGATAAAAAAATAGGAATTTAGTGAAAACCGCAAGTCTAAATCTTAATACTATTCCAAGATATAAGATTTACGATATCAGATTTAAAAATTAAAAAAATGCTCCATTTTACATTTGAAACTTACGATCGGATACAAAATTATCTAATTTTGTTATTAATCTTATTAAACAGAAAAAACTCTTTTAAATGTCTCCAAAATCATTATAATTGGTTTAAAAAACAAAAAAGTTATACATTTGTTCATAAGTTTGAACCTTCCCCCACTCATTATTTGAAGAATAATGGCAAAAAGTCCCTAATCAAATTTATCCTCTTCAAGATTTCAAAAATCGTATTTTTAGGACACCTTTAGTAGGTTTTTTGGAGATAATCACAGTATTATGTTCCACCCTAGCAGATATTTTAGAAACTGAAAAATAGTTTCCAGCGATTTCTCAGGGTCACTTTCCTAAAGGAATTTTTTTCAAAGCTGTACCATAATTATTTTCTGTGAGATATGGCCTACAACCGTTCTTAGTTGTTCACCCTGTAAGTTACAGTAAAAAAAGCAAACAGTACAGAAAAATTGAAAAAAACAGGTAAAAAATTAGAGAAAAATATCTTTCCAAGAATCCAACCAAAAAAATAAAATTGTGTAAGCATATTACATAACAAGTGTGGAAAGTCATATATTACACATCTTAACAAAAATTGAATTTGTGTGCAACTGTTCATTGAACGCAAGAAATATAAATGGGTATATTAATCTCTAGTTGCCATAACGTAACATACTTTGAAACTGAATTAATAACGTTTATCTGATACACATACATTACAGCTAGTTACAGAACATTTATTTGAATAGTTTTTTAATGATATTAAAACTAATAAAAATTTTATGAAACATTACGGTAAATCAACAGAAATCCAATCTGTTTAAAGAAAATTCTATCGTTTACTTACAGTTACTTTTTCTCACGCAATAGTCGCTGTTTCGAGTTCCTCAATCATTCCTTAACGTACACTTCAAAATCCTGATCTGTGAAACATTTAAAGCTATTCTGAATAGCAGCTAAAAAAACAACTACTTTAGATCAAATTGTGCCCACGGAGACCTTTGAACAGAACATCATAAACTACATAAAACTAGATTTTCAGCATATTGACTGTGACCCATTGGGGGGTTCTTCAAAGGAATAATAACATATTTTATTTCGAGAAGTGACTTTTCATGGCTTACCTTCTATCACCCCACTCCGTTTGGCAGGTAAATTCAGGTGTGCCATGAAAATTCATAATTCTCTTCTGTATAAAATAATATACTCATCTTGTTATTCCCATCCTGGAACATATTGTATATTAACATCGTGGAATTGTAACTTAATGAAAACTAAGCATTATTAATACACTGTACAAAAAAAAACTACTTATGAAGAAGAGATATGAAAACATTATTAAGTTAAATGAGTTTATAAATAATTGTATCCAATCGAGTACCCAATAGTTGTGTTTCTACAATATTACTTTCAATCACTTTGCCACAATAAATTTTATCAGATGAACATGGTTCATAAAAAATTGAAATTAATTTGGAATATTTTTCAAACTTAACATGACACTTTCTATTTAGTTTAATAATGTTTACTACTTTTCCTACAAAACAATATTTAAAAATGCAATAGCATTTAGGACTCTTAATACTGAAAGTTGAATTTTGTTATTGAACTCCTTCATAACTATCTACAAATATTCATTAATCTTCTCCAAGGCAATATGATGCAATAATAAATAATTGAATACTGTGGAGCATTCAGTATCATAAGTTACATATTCTTCAACTCGATTAATATACTGTTGTAAGGGATATCTAGAAGGTTTTCAGTTCAGATATTTTATTGTATATAGTGTATTTTCCATTGGAAATGAGCTTTTTCGCAAAAATTTCTGTTTTTAAAGTCTCAAGAGTCTCTAATTGTCCACAAAGTTTTTAGTATTAATGTTAAAAGTTTCTAAACCTGTATTGATGGCTATGACTACTACTACATAAACTAGAACTAGAGATACTTGATTCAATATTTTTTGTACTATTTAATACAATGTCTGTATCAGCTAAAATAGTTACTCCCCTTTATTTACATAATTACCAACTATTCGTTTTTCATTTTATTTATATATGTAGCTTCTGGAATATCTTGAACATTGAGCATATTTTCTTCTACATACAAATCACTGCAAACATATGAGCATGTTTCATTATTAATAATAATATCTACCCTATTGTAATATTAACAGTAGTTTCTCCTGTATATATGCTGCAGTGCTGTGGTATACGAATTGTGTATTTAATTCTGCAGCTTAGTATACATAGGCACCTCCTTGTCCGTTGTTGTTTTTGGAGGCGTCCGTATAAAAATTGTACGTGAAAGGAGATTTGGAAATTAAATCTTTAAAATAGTCTATTTCACATTTTCTTATCATAAATAATTATTTCATTTCAAATATTTATTTTTATATTTTTAATTTGTTACAGATTCTTTTATTCTCTCTTTTTGCTTTAACCTTGTGTGCTCCAAGACCGCTGCCTTTAGCAAATCCAGACCCTCGACCGCAATATGCTTACACTTCCCCGTACGTATATACAGGAGGATCAGGATACTCAGGTTACTACCCCGCAGGATATAGCAACTACCCCGCTTACGAAGTCGGATATGGTCATGCCGCTTACACGCCATATTCTTCATTTTATAGTGGTTCATACTATTATTAGTTTTTGTAAGATGTCAATATAAATGTACATTTTTGATATACAGATTTTTTATTACGTTGCTGCGACGTACACTGCACTAACTATTGTTCGGCTGTTGGCTTATATAGCATACATACAGTTGAATTATTGAATCTTTACCCGTGCGTCTTCAATATATAATAACATAACCGACAAGTGTCAAATTGTATTTTTATATATTATCTCTTGTTACTCAATTTCAGTGGCGGCGCCAGGGGTGGGCGCGGTTGGGCGAGCGCCCAACCTAAAATGTTCTCGCCCAACCTGTTAAATGGAGAAAAATGATAGCAAGCCTCATGAATAGAATAAAAGAAAACTTAAACCATCGCTTTCAATATTGGACCGTACTATAAGAAATATTATTTTGAGCTATACAAAAACTGAATAAGTAAAATATCTATATATTATTTTATTTTACTTGTTGCTGTCTATTTGATTTATTGCATTTACGGCATGCTTTGTCTGAAGACGCCCGCTTATCAGTCGGAAGCCTTTTAATGTATCATAAAATAAACACCCGCTTTGTCGGTCCGGTCGGTAGTCAGGGTAGTCTGTACTACATAGAACTTTTTTTGACACGTGCGGTCGCAATATTGTTGTTACAAATCTCTTGCAAGTGGAAGGGTGTCTAATAAAATAGATGTTATGTATTTCTTTACAATTTCATTTAATCTTTTCTTTTAAAAGAAGTTACTTGTTTTCTCTTTTACTTCCTTGGAATACATATAAATTTAATTTTTGAAAATTTAATTGTCGTTTAAAATGAGTGCTAAACGCATTATCAGTGACTTTTTTAAATCGAAATCAAGTGTTCATAGTGCAAATTTATTAGAAATAAGTGAAACGGTTGATGCTGGAGCAAATGAATGCGAAAGTGACAATATTGCAGAAGACAGCAACATTTATCCTAAAAGAAGGAAAGTACAGGAAGATGACACAGTTCAAGATGATGATTCCCCTTTATTAAGCGGTGATGAAAATGATAGTTCTAAGTCCGATACGTAAGTTTGTTATGTTAGAGACATTATACTACTTAAGTCATTAGGTACTCATAAAAATTATTCTTTGATATAGGATGCACGTCAGCGACGCTGACAAAAATCCTACAACTATGAGTGATTTAGCCCAGTCTCTAGTTGAACCTCCAAGACAACCGGATTTGATCAATTTCCCAAAAACAAGATTTGGTCCGGATCTCCGATCTTTTAAATCAGACTTTTATAAAACCTATCAGTGGATTGAATACAGTGTTTTAAAAGATGTTGTGTTTTGTTATCCATGTAGATTTTTTTCATTGCATGCAAAAGAAACATTTTCATCCAAAACATTCATTTCTGAGGGTTATAAAAACTGGAAAAGAGCTTCAGAAACAAAAGCTGGATTTAAATATTATAATAATAGCTTTCAGCACAAAAGTGCTATGGTAGCTTGGAATTCGTATAAAAATACTAAAAGTCAACAGTCAGTAGCAGCTCAAATAAGTACTGCGCATACTGAATTGATTCTACAATTGATTCTACAAAACCGGGAGTACATTAAATCTATTTTACGGTGTATAATTTATTTATCTACCCAGGGTCTTGCTCTTAGAGGACACGACGAGTCCAATACTAGTCAAAATAGAGGTAATTTTTTGGAATTATTAGATTTGATATCACGTGATAATACCACTATTTCAAAAATACTACTTGAGGGCCCAAAAAATGCTCGGTATACGCATCACTCAGTTCAAAATGACTTCATACATTGTTTAGCAGAACTATCTATGAAACATATTAGTAGCGAAATTGAAGAAGCCCGTTATTTGGCCCTTATGGCTGATGAAACCAAAGACTTAAGTAAAATTGAGCAGTTATCAATTATAGTAAGATATTATTTAAACGGTGTGTTGTACGAGCGGTTTTTGGGCTATGAAGCTGCAGACAAATTAGATGCAACGTCATTGTTCCAGTTTATTAAAAAATGATTAAGTGAATGTGAAATCGACTTAAGTTGTTGCGTGGCACAAACTTATGATGAAGCAAACGTTATGAGTGGTAAGGTTAAGGGGGTACAAGCATTGTTAAAAAAAGAAGTCCCACAGGTTATTTACGTACACTGCTTCAATCATGCCTTAAATTTAGTAGTAGTAGATATATGTAGAAACTTAAAAGACTGCAATATTTTTTTTCTGTTCTTGAAAACCTTTATATTTTTGTTAGTGGCTCTTCCATACATAATACATTTTTAAAAATCCAAAAAGACGTACAACCAGAAGATAAGCCTGTTGAACTAAAAAGACTTAGTGATACGAGGTGGACTCCACATATATCTAGCTGTTTGGCTGCAAAAAAAACATTGCCAGCAATATTAATTATATTAAACCAGTACATAACAGAAGATAATGTTCGCTCTCCAGATGCAAATGGACATTTAAACAATATTAATTTTACTTTTTTATTCAATTTAGAGGTTTTCTGTGAATTCTTAACAAAAATAAAGAATGTTTCTGATTCTCTACAAAGCAAAGACAGTGACATTCTAAAAAGTTTAACATTAGTGGAATCACTAAAACAGTTCTTTATCATATAGACAAGATTGTGAATTTGAAAAGTTATGGACTGCGACAGTACAAAACGCCTCGGCTAATAATATTAACTTGGATGATGTAAATATTGAAAGATCAAGAAAATTGCCTTCTAAATTTAATAATACTATAATTATTCAAAAAATTACCTCAATTGAAGAGGACAGATGTGTTACTAAAAAAAGTGAATTCCAAACTAAATTGTATTATCCTGTTATTGATCGAATCACTTCGGAACTTTGTCGGAGATTTGAAGAAAATAATAGTGTTCTAAAAGGATTTAGTGTTTTAAACCCATCAAGTAATATATTTTTAAATTTAGAGCAATTAACTCCATTAGCTATACATTACGGATGTGACTTGGCATCCGTCGAAACGGAATTAATTTTTTTTTTTTTATTTAATAATACGCATCAACCGCGTGGGTCATTAGCGTCATTAAGGTTTACAAAAGAAGCAAGTTATACATAAAATAATGTCTATATGAGTCTCAGAACATCTATAGATTTGAGAAATATTTTTAAATTGTGCACATTACATGATGATCCTAGTAAGTCTGCAAGTTCACCAGAAGGAAGTTGGGCCTGTTGTCGTTTCGCTGCTAATTGCGGACACTGAGTGAGTAAATGTTTCACGGAAAGTAGTTCATTGCAGTAGTTGCATTTAGGTTTAGGTTCTTGACTGAAAAGATGACTGTGTGTTAGCCTAGTGTGGCCTAGGCGTAGTCGAGTCAGTAGGACTTGGTCTCGACGATTTTTAGGTAACGCAGACCAGGGCTTTATTGACTTTTTTACTTCATTCAACTTGGATGTAGCACTTTTCCACCGATTTTCCCACGCACTGTTTATTTTAGATCTTATTGTAGATTTTATATCCGCACTTACTGATAGTCTAATAGTTTCGGTTGTGTCACTGTCTGCGGCTTCTTTGGCGCATTTATCTGCTTCTTCATTACCATGAATTCCTATATGGGATGGTATCCATATGAAGATGACATTCTTATGGCTTTGTTCGGCAGAGTAGAGTTCTTGTTTTATTTTTGTTACAATGGGATGATCTGGATAAATGCATTGTAAGGCCTTAATTGCGCTGAGGGAATCCGAGAGAATGAGATGGTTATGTATGTCAGATGCATTTATGAGGATTAATGCTTCATATAGTGCATACAGTTCTGCTGAGTAGATTGAGCAGGTTGGTGGGAGCTTGAACATGTGGGTCGAAGTTGCGGTCACTACCGCAGCTCCGACTTTATTAGAAGACTTTGAGGCATCAGTATAAACGTGGAAGTAATCAGGGAACTTTTCTAGTATGCTGTTTAGCATAGATTTAATAATGTAGGGGTTTTCATGATATTTATTATAGGAAGAAAGACTGGTGATGCAAGTTGGAGTTTTGATTTGCCAGGGTGGAATTGAACTAAGTTCATTGGGATCGCATTCTGGGAGTGAGTAGCTAAGTTTTGATAGGTAGTTTTTAATTCGGATATAGTAAGGTTTGGAGGTTCTTGGCTTTTGGAACAGGTTGGGGAAGTTTTTTGTGGTGCAATTTTGGCTGGTAGGATTGGAGAGATTTTGCCTTATTCTAGCTGCATACACTAGACTTAGGTACATTCTTCTGTCTTCTAGAGATGGTTCTCCAACTTCACAATATAGGCTCTCGACTGGTGTAGTGCGGAATGCCCCTGTTATTATGCGTAGGGCCGTGTTATGAATGCTGTTTATCTGGTTTAAGAGTGATTTAGTCGCTGTCGTATAGGCAATTGAACCGTAATCCAACTTGGACCTGATTAATGTACGATAAAGCGTGAGCAAAGTTTCTCGATCAGCACCCCAATTTTTATTAGCCAACATTTTTAAGAGGTTCAGTCGTTTTTGACATGTCAAGAGGAGATTGTTTATGTGGCATTTCCAGTTAAGAGATTCATCAAAAGTCATTCCTAAGAATGTAACAGATGTTTCAGTTTGTAAAAGTTTTCCATGCAAGCGTAGATTTACGCGCTCTGGAGTTTTCTTCTTCGAAAAAATAATGAGTTTCGATTTCTCGGTTGAAAAGATGAAGCCTGTTCGTTCTGTCCAATATTCTAAATGGGAGAGGAACTCTTGTGCGATTTTCTGACTGTTTTTAAGGTTCTTACTTTTGCAGTAAACGACCAGGTCATCGGCATATAAGCGGGCTTTAAGTGGCGTTTTTAATCCTTGTAGAACATCGTTCATTGCTATTATGAATAAGGTCGGGCTAAGTACAGAACCTTGTGGAATGCCGTTTTTTTGAAATTTTAAGTCAGACATTGTGTTGTTTACTTTAACTTTAAACGATCTGTCTTGTAGGAAGTTTGTGATGAAGAATAGGCAATGTCCCTGTATATCCCAACTATGTAACTGTTTAATAATATAGTTATGCCAGACGGTGTCGAATGCTTTAGTAATATCGAAGAATATCGTTAAGCATTTACTTTTTAGTGCAAACGCTTCATTGATTTCGCTTTCAAGTTCAATGATATTATCTAACGTTGATCTTCCTGATCTATAGCCACTCTGTTCCGGTATTATTAGTTTGCGTTTTTCCAGTGTCCATAGTAATCTTTTGTTAATCATCTTTTCTATTAATTTGCTCATGATACATGTGAGCGAAATAGGGCGGTAAGAGTGGGGATTTGATTTCGAAGTTCGAGATTTATGTATGGGGATTATTAGCGACTCTCGCCAAGTTTTTGGGAATTTATGTTGTAACCAGATGATATTGAATAATTGGAGTAGATGTTGATGAGCTCTTTCGGGAAAATGCTTGAGGAAAATTATAGGAATGTGATCAGGTCCAGGAAAGTTAAGCGATGTGCTCTGGTTGATTTCTTTGGAACTCTGTTCGTAGATATTAGCGAGGGCATTTGCTATGTCAGAGTTGTTATTTAAAGTGTGGCCTTCGACCTCGAGTCTGTTAATTTTATTATTGCCTTTTATGCCAGATATTCTTCTTACTTTTTTCCAAATTTCGGTCATTGGTGTATCTGAATTTAGTGATGATACGTAGTCAGCCCATGATTTGCGTTTCGCGTTTTTTATTGTATACCGCGATTTTGCGCGCAGTTTTAAAAATTCTACTTTGCATTGTACTGTTTTTAATCGTTTATATTTGTTAAAGGCGTTTTTGCTAGCTTCTATGGCGGTTTTGCATTCGTTGTTCCACCATGGCACAGCGCGTTTCTTATAATGATAGTTTATTTTTCCGATTGACTTGGTTGCGGAATTTATGATCATACTTGTAAAGTGCTTTAGTGATTCGTCTATGTCAGGAGAAATTGTACAGTATTCGATTTTATCTTCAATTGAGGATGAGAAAACATCCCAATCTGCATTTTTTAGATTCCATGCGGGAGCGATGGGGCTGTCACTACTGCAGTTGGAGTTATTAAATATAATGATTGGATAATGATCGCTATTGTATGTGTAGTCTAGTCTGTCCCAAGTTAGTAATGGTAACAATGTTGGATCGCAGATCGAAAGATCAATACACGAAGAGTCTCCAGTTTGAATGTTGAATCTAGTAGGTCTTCCATCATTCAAAATAACAAGGTTGTGCCGATCAGTTGTTTGTTCTACGATTTTACCCTTAGTGTTTAAAGAGGATGACCCCCAGTTGGAGTTATGTGCATTAAAGTCCCCTACGATGATTCTCGGTTGGGGTATCTGCTCTAGCAAATCATTAAAATCTTGTTGATTGAGTTGAAGTGCGGGTGGGAAATATATATTGCAGATGTGGATGTCGTTTGTATCGTGAATTTTGATAGTAATCGCTTCTAGGTTTGATTGCAGAGGAATTTCCTGAGCATCGATGGTATTAAGTGTTAGAATTGCTACTCCGCCACTTGCTCGCTGAGAATTATTACGATGTTTGCAGAATTTCTGATATTGGCTTAAAGCTTGAACTTTGTCGTCTTTCAAGTTAGTTTCCTGGAGACATATTATTTCGGATTTATATTGGTCTAATATATGTTGTAGCTCCGGAAGTTTGTCAATGAAACCATTTTGGTTCCACTGTAAAATTGAAGTGAACATATTGAACGGGAAGGTTAATAGCTGGATCGTTGTGAGGAATCACTATCTGGTTCTGAGGCCTCCGTGTCTGAGGTCATTTGGAGATGTATTAAAAGCTTCTTTTTTAGTTTTGTACATCTAGTTTTTATGCATCTGTCTTTGAAATGTGGGTAAATATTTGTCAGCATGTGTATTAGAGCGGTGAAGTCTGTTGTGTAGTCTTTAACTATGCTTACGGGATCGGGGGATCCGTATACATTTTCAAGGAGGTCCGATATTTGATCGAAGTCCAGAACAAAAGGGGGGTTCTGTTCAGCGATAGTCTGTCTTACGGGTTCCATAAGTGCCGACGTGGAAGCTGCGTCTTTTTTCTTTTTTGATTTTTTGAGGATTGTTTCGGTTGGCTTGCTGAAAGGATCTGTTTGCACTGTGTTCTCTTCGGCATCAGGTTGCGGGGACGGTGTGGTGATTTCATCGAATGTACGTTTTGAGGCATTCTGAGATACAGAAAATTCCGTAGATAAGTGTTTTCGGGATAGTTCAGGTTTTTCTATGTTATTGGGGGTGGATAATGGGTGTTGTGGGGGGATTGTGGTGAGAGTTTTTGGTTCGCTGTTATACTGCTGGGAATTCGCCTCGGCGCTAGCTGATTGCGGGTTGTTGAGAGGTGCTTCAGATTGTGCAGTAGGTGAGTGAGATGTATTGGTTTGACTATTTGGTGTTACGGACTGTATTGGACAATTAGCTGCTAAGTGTCCTGATTTTTTACAAGAGTAACATATTAGAGAATCGTCTGAGAGAAATATTCTATAGGAGGTGCTGTCGTGTGTTACTAGAATTGATTCAGGTAATGAATTTGTTGGTGAGCTTATGAATACTTGCCGTCTGAAACTATATATGTGGCTGTATTCAGGAAGATTTGAGCTTATTCTTAAAAATGACATCGAGGAAAGTGATTTGATGCCTAAATTATTTAACTCATTTATTATCAGATTATGAGGTATTGTAGGGCTCACATTTGATAGTATAAGTCGAACTGTTGGTGTGACAAGTCTTCTGGCCTGTACAATTTCGCCATTTATTTTTATTTTTCCATCATGTTTGGTCATGAATTTATCGACTATCGTGGTACTGGTTAGGTATATACACATCCGGTTGTGAGATAATTTTGAAGAAAACAAAATATTTTTTGGTTGGATAATTTCTCCAAGTGGGATTAAATAATCCTGAATTTTTTCATTATTACTTGCGGGAAAAATTATTGCTTGGTCTTTTTTTGGAAACTGTTGTTGAGTGATTGAGGAGTAGGTGTTTTGAGAACTTCTGTAGTCAGAAGTCTCGCCGGATATAATTTCCATAATTGTTGCTAGGTGCCTGAATGCGGGCCTGTATTCCAATTTATATTCATCATATCACTTGAAAAACTGCGAAATTCGACCGTTTTTGTAGTAAGTAGATAAAATGATGCAGGTTAATTACAAATAAACGGGTTTTTTCACGAGTTTATGTGGTATTAGTCAAAATTGACTTACGTGTCCGATGGAGAAGCACTAATATTCACTATACTGTATGTAATTGAGTTTAACTTTGATCAATAAACACTGTTAAATTTGAAAAATATAGGAGCTGACACAAATACTGTTTACACATTCGTTGTCAGAACCGAACTCCGAAACGGAATTAAATAAGTTACTACCAAAAACCATTGAAAGGTATGAAATTAATTATAATGTTAAAATAAAGACCGTCTGTAATCTTGCAGTTCTTCTGAAGGAATTTAAATTAGTTTTTCACGAACTCAATAAATTGTGTAGAATTACAATAACCGTACCCTCTTCAAGTGCCAGTGGTGAGAGATCGTTTAGTGGCTTAAAAAGAATTAAAGATTATTTAAGGACCACAATGTCACAAGGGAGGCTCACCGATTTAGGAATTTTGTATGTCGAAAAAAATATTATTGAAACATTGGATTTGGATGTAGTTGTAGATTTGTTTGCCACAAAACATAACAATAGAAAGATAGCTCTTTTTTAATGTCTAACCGTCTAACGTTTTGCAAATAATGTGTTCATGTGTAAAATAAACTTTAAAAATAGTGCCAGAGTGTTTTTTTATCCCATTTATTGATACTAGTTGAAATTTTACAAATCTGAAATATTTAAATTAGGTACGCGGATATCTGTATAAACCGAAATAATCCAAATTTTTACTGCCCACCCTCCAAATTTTTGTGCCGGGTATCGCCCAACCGAAAAGAAAAAGCTGGCGCCGACACTGCTTCATTTTCTCTAATTTTTCATTCCATTTCTAGCACCGCCTTCATTATACCCCGTATCTGGTAATTTGAAGTTACTAATCTTGTTTTTAGTTAGCCACATACAGGAAAATTATATATTTCACTTCATACGTTATTACAGGTAATAAGTGAGATAATATACAAAAATAATTGAGGCATGTTTTTTAGCCTTCAAGTGATAAAGTTTTCTGTTGCATCAGAATAATCCACGTTGAATTGAGGTACTAAAAAAGTATAATCAGTAGTTCTAGTTTCACTGCCCAAGAAAATTATTTTCGTATTTAGTTGTTCCGCGATTTAGAAGTTAAAAGTCGCATTACAGAAAGGGATCAAGGCTATTAATCAGTAATTGGAAATATAAAAATTTTGCTCACCTTTTTCGTTGACCCACTGATTTATTTAATTTTGAAAACAAGCACCTGATATTGCACAGTATCTATAAAAAAACACATGCAGCGTTTTTTAAAACAGCTATTCAAATCGACGTTTCTAAATTTAATTTCCTTAGAACCTCTAATAACTTGTGGATTATGAGTGCAATCATATATTCTAATATTATCGTATTTTTATGAAAGTAGGTACAATGAAATGTTAGATAAACTTATAAAAGACCTAGAAGACGAGTTACAGTATTATAAAAAATAATACGCTGATTGATTTAATTATACTTCGTTATTGTATAAATTATATTTTCGGTTTCGAAAATTAACTTTTTAAAAACAAAATTACAATTTATTTGACGTAAAATACAGAGAGTAAAATATACCTAACAACAATAAAATCAGATTCAATTATGAATGTTTATCTCAAGAATTTATAATATAAAACAGCATATTCTGCACTATCAGCGTCTGGGTCGAACAACACACCATTCATCGCAACAATGTATCATAATGGCACCGTACATATAAAAGCATTGTAGCGACACTCTCGACTCGTCCCTTTGAAATCTTTGTGGATAATTTCGCCGACAATGTTCTAAGAAGTCGGGCAGTTGTTCACTAGCCGGCGGATTTACGAGGGACTGCTGTCGTGCTACTTCTATGGGAATATATACTGTATACTGCAGAGCAGTGTTGCCGATTGGCGGATAATTATCCGATTTGCGGATAATTTGAAGGGTTGCCGGATATTTTTCTCACCCTGTCGAAAATCGGATAATTAGGATCCGACTGAATGCTAAAATTACGAGCAATAGTTGGAAATGCAAGATTTCATTATAGACTTGACAGCAGCGATATTTCGTGTTGAAGGCGTTGAAACATAGGGTTGATATTCTGTGTAACGAAGATTTCTATTGTCGAATTTCCTTTATTCCATGAAAAGTACAATTCTGTAGTACATGATGAGTACATGTTATCCCATCGCAGTGTCTGTCACGCGAGAGATTCCGCTATTCACTATCAGATGTCGCGAGTAGAGCGGTTCTCCCCACATTGAAGTCCACTTTCATAATATTTACCTACGCAATTGATTATTGTTTTGGTTGTTTAATGTTTTGAAGTGAATAGTGAATATAAGTTTTAAAATAAGTTGTTCTAAATAAAAGCATTGCTGGTTGCGTAATTTGCACATCCTAAAGAAATAAAAAAATGGACAAGTGGCTTATTGATTATAAGGTAAAACTTTAAAAGTTCGCAGATAACATAGAAGTATTAAAAAAAATTGGTATCAAGGGTTTTATAATATGCTAATATACTATTTTTTGTTGTGGATTTTAGAAAAAGGAAAAACGGATACCAGAAGTAATAATTAAGCCGTCTTCAGATGTTGTGATCGGGAGCGGAAAGCCAAAAGCAAATGATCAAGAGAAACCAGGTTGCAGTAACATTGCTACCACAACGTGTGATACACCTAGGGGTGACGATAAATGGAAGGAACCTTCGACGTCCTTTGCGACAGAGACAGAACAATCCTGTGGAAATGATTTTGTGAGTATTTTCTCATAAAGGTACAAATAATCTACTGTTTAATAAAACAAACAAATTTGGAATAGATAATTCAGTATTACATTCGATTATTTTAGGCTGCAATTTCTCAACCAGAAAAAAAAACGAAAAAAATTGGAACTCCTGGAAAAAGGGAAAAGAATACTGGCTTTGTACTTTCTTGGATCAATAATCCCAAATTCAAGGGTTGGTTGGAAAAGTCTTCAAAACCAGCAGGTCGAGGAACAGCGTTTGCCTTTTGTAACGTATGCAATATGGATGTGGTAGCTCATAAAACTGTCCTTATTAAACACTCGAATAGTGAAAAACACAAATTAAATTGGCAAAAAGTGTCAACTAGCACCAAGATAACAGAACTTTTCATAGAAAAGAGTGAAGACATTGCCGTAAGAATCGCGGAAATAAAACTTTGTGCCCTGTTAGCTACAAATCAATTACCTTTTTTGTTGATGGATACTTTGTGCCCACTTTTAAGAGCTATTTTTCATGATTCAAAAATTGCACAAAAACTGAGTGTAAAAAGAACCAAGGCCACTGCTATTGTATGCAATAGTTTGGGAATCAATTTTCTAATAGATTTTCACAATAAATTAAGAGAGTCAGGATTCTTCTTCTCATTAATCATGGATGAAACGACAGATATTTCTGTCAAAAAGCAGTGTGCTTTTTCAATCATATATTACGATAACAATGTAAATATGATTAAAACAAATTTTTTTGATCTGGTTGAAGCTAATGGTTCCACAGCTGTTGATTTATTCAACATTTTAAAAAATTGCTTGATATCGAAGAAAATTCCATTAAAAAATTTGGTAGGGTTTTCTTCGGATACCACTAATGTTATGGTCGGAGAGCACAATTCTGTTTTTGCTCTTCTCAAAAAAGAGTTGCCTCAAATAATATGTATCAGGTGCTCCTGTCATATGGCACATTTGGCAATTTCGAAAGCCTGTTTAAAACTACCAAGGCAGGTGGAAGACCTACTTCGTAATGTAGGCAGTCATTTTAACAGGAGCTCCTTGCGTAGAAAAAAATTTGAAGAGTTTCAACATTTTTTTCAAGTAAAAATACATAAAATACTCTCCCCAGCCGTAACAAGGTGGTTGTCGATAAAAGCATGTATTGACAGAGTGCTTGAACAATATGAGCCACTAAAACACTATTTAATGGAATCGGTGCTTGAGGACCCATCACACACAACTGACAGTATGTTAGAAGCAATGAAGAATCCATTTACCAGAGTTTATCTGGAATTCATGTCGTATTCTTTGGGGCTTATGACTGATTTTAACATGCTGTTTCAGTCTGAAAAGCCTTTGCTCTACAGAGTTAAGCCAGAAACGATAGTATTATTAGAAACGTTATATGCTAATTTTCTTGAGCTATCACATATAAAAAAAGCCAAAGATATTTTCAAACTGAATCATGAAAATCCGGATTTTTTCCTACCTTTAGAATATATTTATTTGGGGATGGCAGCAACAGAATCCTTTGCAGACTTAAATAAAAATCCCAAGATTCAAAGAAACGATATTGTTAAATTTTCAACGTCAATTTTATCGTTTTATACTGATCTTGCAAAAAATATAAAAGAAACATTCAATTTTAAAGAACCAATTTTCGATATTATAGATATATTAGATACAAAAGTTGCACAATCTTTTAAGACAAAGTCTTTAAAACATATCATTGACTCATTTCCAGTTTTGAAAGACCACGTTGATCCTCAGGCTTTGGACAATGAGTGGAAAAAACATGCTTTATTACATTTTGAAGATCTCCACATAAACATAAAAGATTGTGAGCAATATTGGTCAGAAATTTTTAACTTGAAAAATAATGCCGACGTTTTATTATTTCCTAATTTAAAAAAAAACCTTATCATTACTGCTTGTGTTGCCATTTTCTAACGCGAGTGTTGAACGAATTTTCAGTAATGTTTTTAATATAAAAACAGACAAAAGAAACCTATTAAACACTTCTACTCTAAGGGCAATTTTAGCTACTAAACAAGGAGTAGATAACAGTGGGGGTTGCGTTAAATTTCAACCAACAAAACAAATGTTGGAGTGTAAGATTTGGCAAGATAAGCAATAGTTGAAAGAAAAACATTTCAAGTTGGTAGGTGACTTAATATTATTTTTTCATTACAGTTACAGATGCTTTTTTAGTTTGAATACAAATAAGTATTTTAGGTAAAATGTTCCTTTTTTTCTATGAAAAAATAAATATAAAATAACAAATTAGGTACGTGTAACTTTCGTGTTTTCCTGTTATTATTTTTCAATGTATTTTAATCAAAGATTTTTTAGTTTTAATTGAAGTATATCAAGAAAATGTATCTTTTTTCTATTAAGGTATAAATATGAAATTACAAAATTGGTACACGTAACTTTTTTGTTTCTTAAACCTTTTTTTGTATTTTAATGCTACCAAAGATTTTTTAGTTTGAATAGAAGTATTTTAGGTAAATGTAATTTTTTTCAATATTTTTTAGTGTATTCCAATGATACCAAAGATTTTTTAGTTTGAATAGTTATATTTTCGGTAAAATGTTCCTTTTTATATAAATAAATATGAAATAACTAATTTTTTTCATTATTTCTACAAAATAGCCATTCCTGCCTTCTATTTGGGTACGAAACCTGAATATATAGTAGTGATTTACTATTTTTGATTGTTTTCAACATATCGGATAATTTCGGACAAAATCGGATAATTTCGAGTTCAGAAGAGGATATTTTCATTCTCATCCATTGGCAACACTGCTGCAGAGCTTCGTGTTGTATGCTCTAACGCGAACCCCTGTATACTAAGGTTCTGAGAATTGTGCTTTAGGCGTATTTTATAACCCTCATGTAAGACATTGTAAATATTTTTTCGAACATTTCGAATCTGTGATATCATCGATTCAACCTACAGTAGACTATATTATCTGTTTGGGTGATTTTAATGTGGACCTTCTTGATATTAATAGTGCCCCATGTGAATTAGTGGCCAATACTCTCGAGGGCCTAGGGCTAAAACAATTAATAAAGGAACCAACACGCATAACCTGTCATTCAGCCACTATACTGGATTACTTAATAATATCTAATGATCATATTATACTGCAACAAAAAGTTAAACATATTCCAGAAATAGGGGACCATGAAATGATTTTGTTTAATATTAGAGTAAAATTAGAAATAAATGAACCTAGATATATCACCTGTAGAAATTTTAAAAATTTAAATTACAATCTATACCCTGGAAAATTATATTTGAATTAAATGATGTTGATAACAAGTTGCAATTCTTATCTAACAATATCATTTGTCTCCTGGATCTTCACGTGCCTTTTCAATGTTTTAGAATTACGAAAAATTACGCTCCATGGTTAACTGATGTAATCAAGGCTATGACTTCCGATAGAGACAGAGCCCTAAAAAAATTCAAGTTTACCAAAAGTAACAACGACTGGCAATTTTATAAACAATTGCGTAATTTGGTAAATGTTACAATTAAAAAAGAAAAAAAAAGCATATATCAAATTTAAGCTGAAAAATCAATCACTTAAAGAGAGGTGGTCTAGTCTTAGGACTATTATGGGATTAAATAGGGATAATAATGATGTGGATTTATCAAGCAAGTGGAATGTGAATGGAATTAATGAATTCTTCTTAAATGCTGTTCCTAAATTGCCTCCTGATCGTGATACGAAACTTTTTTATGAGCCTAATATAAAAAAATCGGTAAATACAACCCTGACATTTCAACCAGTATCTGAAATTGATATTCTCAATATAATAAAAGGTATTAAAAGTAAAGCTGTTGGACCAGATGGCATCAATATTCTTACTTTAAATCTGTGCATACCATTTCTGTTACCGTATATTACCCATATAATTAATGATTGTTTATTGAATTCTGTGTTTCCTCAAAACTGGAAGAAGTCATTTGTTATTACCTTGCCTAAAGTGAGTAATCCACAAATGTTGCATCAACTACGACCGATCAGTGTATTGCCGACTCTATCAAAGATTTTAGAAAAAGTTATGAATATTCAACTATATAATCATTTGATTAAAAAATCAGTAATACCCTCAGTACAGTCTGGATTTAAGACTGGTCACAGTTGTACATCAGCACTATTAAAAATATCTGATGATATCTTGGCAGGTCTTGATAGGAGTAAATTAACTGTGCTGTTCTTATTTGACTACTCGAAAGCTTTTGACACTCTCAATCACAATCTACTTTTTTCGATCCTATCATATAGTGGTTTGGACATTAAAGCTGTAAATTTATTCAAATCTTATCTGTTCATGAGAAGTCAAGCTGTAAAAAATCGAGAAAGTTTATCAAGTTTTTTATCTGTGAGTACCGGAGTGCCCCAAGGATCAATATTGGTCCCAATACTCTTCTCTATTTACATATCGAATTTTCCAAATATTTTCTTTTCTTGTATACAACATTACTACGCTGACGATACTCAGTTATATATGTCTTTTTCCTTGGATGAAGCGAATTAAGCGGTAACTGCTATTAATTATGACTTACATAATCTTTATACATTTTCAATCAATCACTGTTTACAGATAAATGCATCTAAGACTAATGCAATTATTTTTGGAAATAAAGTTGATTCGCAGAAGTTCAAGCAAAGGTACTCATCGGATATTAAAATTAATGATCATACTATACAATTTAGCGATAAAATAAAAAACTTGGGAGTGTGGTTTGATGAAAACTTAAGATTTTCGCACCATATCAGTAACTGTTTACAAAAAGCTTATGCAGCTCAAAAACTTGTATTCCAATCTCGCCACGTGTTGGATAGATCTGTTAAAATCCTTCTATGTGAGTCATTAGTATTATCTAAACTAAATTTCTGTGACATTTTATATGATTCTAGCTTAAACTCATTTGATATAAATAGAATACAGAAATTGCAAAATTCATGCCTTAGACTTATATTTGGTATTCGCAAATTTGAGCATATCAGTCATACATTCAAAATGACAAAATGGTTAAACATGAAAAATCGTCGTCAATTGCATTCTACCATGTTTTATCTTAGGCTCATAAGGGAAGGCTCTCCACCATACCTGTATCATAAAATAAAATACAGAACTGATGTACATACAGACATAGAAATATTCTCACTATACCTCGTCACCATACGGAGTTTTTCAAACGATCGTTTTCTTATTGTATTTCTAAGCGTCTTAATAACCTATCTCACTATTTCAGTTACTCATCACTACATAAACTCAAACGAGTTCTTTTTGACTATTATTTTTCTAAACAATAATCAAGTTTTTCGTATTAAAATATTATCCTTCCTTTGTTATTTAATTTGCAAAACTAATGTTCTTTGTCTATTATTTAATTTACTTGTTTTGTTGTTTTTGCTGTCTGTGGCTTCTTTTTGGGGTTAGGTGGAAGAGCAGATGTATGTTAAATAAGTATCGAAAAGAAACCAAATTTTCTATTTTGGTGTAATACAAAATTTGGTTTCTTTTCGATAATTGTTTTTTTCTGGTACACTCAGCTGACTTCACTCATTTTGTATGTTAAATGCCAAATATATATTACATATTGTACTTTATTTATTATTACATACAAACTGAATCTCGCCCTATCTGTATAAACAAAATGTAATTTTATTTTTTAGTAATTGGTAATAAAGACTTTTATTATTATTATTAAGCAAGCCGACGTCACCTGCTAGAAACCTGCTACTCTATAGGCGGGGTAAGGCTTCTCTCACAGTGGAAGCGTAAACATGCGACTTGTGGGACGCACATAAACGCACGTCTTCACGCGAACGATCCAAACTACTTGTTTTGAATGCAAGCGCTCACAGTGGCTGCAGATCGGTTCGCGCATATACGTGCGTACATTTACGACTTGCGACCAGATCCCGTTTGGTTGGGATATTTGCGTTTGTTCGCGGTTTTCTTGCAGGCATTCTCTTGGGAAAGAATTGAAAACAAAAATGAATACTGAAAAGGCTAATTGAGTAAATCGATATAGTGTCCTTTTGTTATCTCTTGTACCTGTGATTTCCCTATAAATTTGTTTCGTTTTCTTGCGATGTTGTTCTATGTAATCGTTTAGTAAGGTTCTTTTTATATCTATGTCGAAAGGATCTCTTGCATTTAGGTGTACGTTTAGTACTTCGATGAGGAGTGGACGGAGTTGTTGTAGCCTAGTAAAGCATATGGCATTTGTTCTTTGATGGATAACGTTGTTTTTGTGTTTTGGAGTATTCTTAAGTGTTCGATCAAAGTTGAGTGGAATCTTTCGATCATACCGTTGGACTGAGGACTGTCTGGGGTTGTGTAGTGGATGGATATTTTATGGGAATCGACAAATTCTTGCATGATTCGGTTTTTAAATCCTGTTCCGCTATTTGCAATTATCATAGAAGGTAGTCCATGGTGAGTTACAAATGTAAGGAAGGCGTTAATTACGTTTACGGCGTTTCCTCCTTCTATTGGGTAGGCCTGTCCATATTTGGAAAATGCATCTATTATGGTTAGGAACTCCTCTCCGTTGGCTTGAAATAGGTCGATATGAACGATTTCCAATGATTTGGTGGGTGTAGGTGTGACCATGAATTTTGGTTTTGGTGGGAGTCTGTCATATTTATTTTCTTGACAGATATCGCAGAAATTAACGATGTCTTCGATATCTTTCTTCAAATTAGGCCTGAAATAACGTTTTCTTATTTGAAGTTCTGTTTCAGTTATTCCTCTATGATTAGTTATGCCTTGATGGTATTTTTTATTAAGTCTTTTTGCCTTTCTTCTGAATTCACATCTTCTAGTTGTACGTTCCATTTAATTAGGTCGTAAGCATTGTTTTTAAATATTTTCCTGATGGTGTCGCATATTTGCTTATATAATTCGTCGCCTTCGAAGAGACATGCATATTTCTTTTTCGGTTGGAGGTGGTTCTTAAAGAAATTTATAATATCTGGGTTAGGGTCGTTTTTCGAAAGTTGGAGATCGAGGGTTGTAATTAACTGTTTTGAAGATGATTTGGTTGTTGTAGTAGTTGATTGGTCTCTCAGATATAGAGATTAGAGATGCCTAATATTGGGTCTTATATTGCAGTGTGGTTCGTTTCGTCGTCTAATGTTTCTCGTTGATCTTCCTGTATGTTTTGTAATTCCTCTTGATTTTCTTCCTGGTTTCTTTGTGATTGTTCTAAGTTCGGCTGTTCTAGTATTTCTTCGATGGGGGCAGTTCCGGAATATCTTCGTTGACAAAGTCTGAGAGTCTGTCTTCAGGTGGATTATTATATAAAGAGACATTTTCTTCGTCTGGGGATTCTAATTTTCTGTTCACTTCATCGACATATCTTGCTAGGTCAAACAGTTCTTTGGTGTGTATTTCCACTCTTGAAAGGGCGTCGGCGTTAGTATTAAATTTTCCTTTCTTATATACAACTTCGTAGTCGTACTCTTCCAATTTTAATCGCCATCTTACTAGTTTGGAGTTTGGTTCTTTCAAAGAAAAGAGGTACTGAAGCGGGCGGTGGTCTGAGAGGATTTTAAACTTTCTTCCGAATAAATAAGAGCGGAAGTATTTGGTGGCCCATACTATAGCTAACATCTCTTTCTCAATTGTCGAATACTTAGTTTCTGTATCGTTTAGCGTTCTGGAAGCGAATGCTATGGGTTTATCGCTGCCCACTGGTCCTTGGGAAAGTACTGCTCCTATGGCATAGTTGCTAGCGTCGGTGGTTAGATTGAAGGGTCTTGTAAAGTCCGGGTATTGTAGAAGGGGTTCGTTCATCAAAAGGTGTTTGCATGTATTGAAGCATTCTAAGAATTCAGGAGTATGTTTGATCTTGGCATCCGTCTTCAAACAAGTTGTTAGGGGTTTCGTCATTTTTGCGAAGTCCTTTATAAACTTTCCTTCTTTCCTCTAATATCTTCAGCTGTCTTAGGTGTTGGATAATTGGCTATGGCTTTAATTTTGGTAGGGTTCGGTTTTATACCCTCAGAAGTGACGATATCTTCCAGGAAACTAACTTCTTTTCTTAGGAACTCACATTTGTCTAATTGTATTATCAGTCTGGTATCTCGGAGACGTTGGAATATTTTGGTGAGATTAACTATGTGTTCCTGTAGAGATGTGGAAAACACGATAATATCGTCCATATAAACCAAACATATTTCGCCTTGCAGTCCTTTCAAGACATTATCCATTACCCGTTGGAATGTTGCGGGTGCGTTTTTAAGCCCGAATGGCATTCTTACATACTCATAGTGTCCGTTCTCTACACTAAAAGCAGTTTTAGGAATATCTTCCTCGGACATTTCTATCTGGTGGAAACCGCTCGCCAAATCCAGGGTGGTGAAATATTGGCATCGGCCAAGTTTATCCAATATGTCGGTTATGTTGGGTATTGGATACCGGTCGTCGATGGTTTTTTCATTTACTTTGCGGTAGTCAACAACGATGCGCCATTTAATTTTTCCTGAGAAATCGGGTTTCTTTGCCACTATCCAAATAGACGAGGCTCATGGAGATTGGCTGGGTCTAATTATACCTTGATCTAGCATAGAGGTTATCTGACTTCTAACTTCTTCTTTGTGGATGTATGGATAGCGGTATGATTTAGTATATACCGGTATTTCATCCTTCGTTCTTATGTGGTGTTTAACTTGATTCGTAAAACTAAGAGGCGTATCTGGTTTATGGAAGATATCTGAATATTTTCTGCAGAGGCGGAGGATGTGTTCTTTTTCTTCCATATTAAGATGGTCCGTTTGGATTAGATGGTCTATGCTATTCTTCGTACTTTGTGCTGGTGTTGTTATCATCGAAAATATGTGATATTCTTCGAGATTAATCTTCTTGCAATCTATCGGCTCGGTAATAGCGAATTCTATTGGCTCTGAGGTAAAATTTGCGATTTCCGTCCAAGCTAGTTGGTTTTGAGAGTCGGAAAGGCCTTCTTTTATCACTGCTCCTCGAATTTGTTGTCTTGGTATAAAAACGGTTCCTTGATATTCTTTAACTGGTAACCTAACTTGACTAATGGAGTTTGCTTCAAGTTGAATCGAGTAGAATTGCGTTTTCTTCGTTTCATAATATTTTATAGGGATGGTTGAATGTTTCTTAGTAAGGATTGATTTAGGTAAATTTAATTGGGCATGGAAGAGTTTTAAGTTATCGAGACCACTAAGGCCATCAAAGGTTTCATGGAACTAGAATAAATAAAACTTTAGTTTTTCGGGAGATTTGAATTCTGGAAATGAAGGGATCGTGGCACTGTGCTTTTGTGCGTAATTTTGAAAAATGGAAGTGACAGTAAAAGGATCATATTTAATAAAATTTTGGAAATAAGTGGAAGCTATTTTAGTGTTAAGGAATGATTTTGTAGAGCCTGTATCGATTAGGAGTTTTAAAGGAGGGTCAGAAATTTCGATGTACGGGAGTTCTTTTTTTTCGGAAAAGGAATGCAGCTCTATTATGTTTTTGCTTCTGTCATCGGTTCTATGGGAAAATTTTAGTATTCTTCAAACGGGAGGTCTTGTACTTCGGCGAGTGATAATTCTTCTAGCGGTTGTTCTATTTCGTAAAAATCTTCTTCGTTGTCGTTTTGTTCGATGTTATACAATTCTTCGACGGTAAACTTTGGCTGAGGTTGATGAGGTTCTTGGTGTTGGATGGACAGTCTGCTCCTATTTGTGGCCGCTGTCGATATACTCATGGGGGTTGGTCTTGGTTGTTGAGATGTCCCTGGTCGGTTGGACCAGAAGTTCGGTTGATTAGGTGCCCTAAATGGTTGTCTTGTTTCGGGTCTTGGTTGATTGAATGTGGGCCTTTGGATGTTTTGGAATGGTTGTCTAGGCGTAAATTGGCTGTTTATTTGTCTCGTTGGTTGCCATCGAGGGTTGGAGAACGACGATTATGGTTGAACCATCGTTTGTGGAAAAACTAGTGGTCGTTGAGAATAGGTTGGTTGTTTCTGGGCCGAAAAGTTATTTGTGGATCGTCCTGGAGTTGATGGTTGAGGCAAGTTATTACCCCTTTGCAAATATCGGATGTTGTCCTCTTCTTGAATATATTGAATTGCAATTGCTAGGTTAGTAGGCCGCATGGCCCTTATAGTTGAGCCCAAAGGTTCTCGTAAGCCTGCTAGGAATGTAGTTAATGTTTGTTGTCTAAAAAATTATTCCATTTTGCTTCTTTTTATTTCTGGATTTTGGGTATGAACTTCGATGTAATTGGTGATACAGTTTAGAAGTCCCATTGTTTTCGCGTAAAACTACATAGGTGTTTCTTGAGGACCCTGTCGAAGGTTGACTAAATCTCTAGTGAGAGAATTTTCGTTTCTTCGATCTACAAAGTTTTGGATTAAGACATCTTTCACAGCGTCCCATGTTTCACATCCATAAATAGAAATCACTTCTTTGGCTCTACCAGTTAATTTGCTTATAATACCATGGAAAAGAGTCTGGTTCTGGATATCCGCTGGATTATTTTGGTTACAATAATGATTCAATAATAAAGTTGAAATCTTGATAAATTCGAATAATTCGTTTGGATTTCCATCAAAGTTAGGTATAATGCATAAATTTTTAACGTCGAATTGAGCCATTGTAATATTATTTCTAATTTCTACTGTATTATTAAGGTCTGTATCGTCAATACTTAGGTTTCTAAGATAATTCGTCAATTCTAAGTCTTCTCTACTTATATTAAAATCTATTATACTTGGTAGTGTATCGTCTATGCTAAACTCTGAATCAGAAGATTCTGAGACAGAGGAGTCTGACACACTGTTACAAAACTACACAATAAACTGGTAAATATAATATAATTAAAATCAGACTGGTTATAATAAAAATTGATCGTTTAATTTATATAAAAAATATTGCTTCGTCGGCATCGGATGTTACATCGAATGTTCCCTTGAATTTTAGCAAACTCAGCGTCTAGATGTAATGGCTTCGTATACAGGAAGTTGGTTCACTGTACTGTAACAGTGTATCACAGGATACATCAAATTATTAAACAATTTGAAACAACGTTGTGCCTAAAACCGGAACACCGGTGAAGAAATCGAACAACATTAATGGAGATTGACCTGTCCATTTTGTTGGCTTTTGTCGAAAACACTAGGATCACCATTAGACGCGTGGCGCGAGATTTAAATGTTAGTATTTTTAAAGTACACAGTGTTCTAAGAAAAAACTGCTCCAAAGCTTACAAACTTCATGTTGTACAAGAACTTTTTGAGGAAAACTATTTTAATAGACAATTATTCTGCATAATTATGATAGACAACGCCAACCGAAATAGGAATTTTTTAAGATACATCTGTTTTACCGACGAGTCTAGTTTTGTTTTAAAGATAAAAACTAACAAACAAAATCAAAGGTATTGGGATACAGTAAATCCATGTAAAATAAATGTGTCTTATACCCAATACAAGAAAAAAGTAAACGTATGGGTCGGCATATTTTGTGATAAAATAATTGGTTCTTTCTTCCTAAGTAATAACTTCAATGGCCAAGAATATTTTAATCTTCTCCAAAATGAAATAGGACCCCAAATTGCAAATACCGCACCTAGAAATGTTTCAGTATGGTATCAACATGATGGTTGCCCGGCTCATTCCAGTAGGGAAGTACGGGAATACCTTGATACTGTTTTCCCAAATACGTGGATAGGTCGAGGGGGTACAATAAATTGGCCGGCAAGATCTCCAGATTTAGCACCTCTCGATTTCTTTTTATGGGGTTTCCTAAAAAATAAGGTAGCAGAATATGACCCGGAGACAGAAGATTAATTGAAAAATATTATTATTAATTAATGTCGGGAAATTAACTGTTATTAATAATGTACGGCGGAATTTGTATGATCGTTTGAGACACTGTTTAGCAGCAAACGGAAAACAATTTGAGCATTTAATTGAATAAATAAATTTGTAACCTAAAAAAATTGTCTTATTTTAAATATTTGTACTTAAAATTTCTTTTTGGACAAAAATTATGAAAAAAACATTTCGGACACACTGCGGGAGCGAACCGCGACCCTTTACGTTCAACTTTAAATTTTAAGTACCAAGTACCAACTCGGCCACATCGGCACCGGTCCATAGTATTCCAAAGTTTTATAAAAATGGCGTACGACTTTTAAAAACATAATTATGCATTTTCTTAGCAAACCAGACCGAATTTACGAAAATTAAAAGTGCATTTGAATTAATTTTTAACGACCTTTTCAAATCTGTTATTATTTTTCACAAACGCTATTTGGTAAAAAAGTTTGCTGGCGTTTCACAGTTTTGTACAGGAAACCATATGTGGCATTTTATAGATAACACAGTGTATGTGTTTTATATACAATTTTATTCATACTCGAGAGCTTGATTGAGTATTTAATTGTTTGGCAACTTCACTTTGTATGGTTCATAGTTGTAATATACCTACACGGTGTCCCTACAAAAGTACCCACCCTAAATTTAACAAATGAAATACGTCGAACTTGATTTCAAGGGTGACACATTCTACGATTATATTTGTATAAGTAACGTCACTCATCTACCTTACTCAGTCACCCACCTAAAAAATTTAAGTATTTTAAAAAAATCTTTGAATTCTCTTTACAATCGGCTATGCAGACGAGGCAATGAAGCACTAAAAAGGCCAAAATTTCGGAATCTTTCGCACTAGTACGGATCGGAAAGCAGTTTTTGCATTCGCTTCCAAAAATGTTTTGTAAAAAATGTGCCTACTTTGTATGTCATAAAAACCGGAAATTGCATTGCTGCAGCCAAAAATGCAATTTTTGAGACAGCATTTGGAAGATTTAATACCGTAAATAAGAGTTAGAACTGGCCCAAATCGGGTTCCGGGGGGTTTTCGAGGTCACCGATCATGAGGGTCATGAACGCCGATGAACGTCATCTCCGTGGGACTTTCCCAAAATTCACTCTTGGAAATAGAGAAACTCGGCACTCGGGTTTCTTTGGGACGCTGAATTCAAATATGGCATCGACAAACACCTCCGAACACCTGGTGCTCCGAGACCTGGACTGTGGACGTCATCTCCGAGAGTTTTCCTGACAAGATTGCCAAAAACAACCCATAAATCATAGTGGGGACGTTTTTTGGGGCGCTTAAGCAAAATATCGCATCGAAAATGATCCACCGAACATCTAATGAGCCTGAACGTTGCCTTCGAGGGTTTTCCAGAGACGATCGCTAAAGATAAACCGAAAATCGTTATGGGGCTTTTTTGGGGCGCTGAATTTGAACTTCACGTCGAAAACGACCCTCCCTGCACCTGGTGCTCAGGTCATTCCTATGAATATCAGCCAAACCGCGAATTGCGAAACGTTTAAACGGCGCGATCACTTCGCATGCGATATCAATCTACTTTAGTATTTCAAACGGAAATCCAACCTTCAATAATTCAAATGATTATCCACATTAATATGAAATAATAGGTATACTAGCAGGAATACATACACAATTTGCAAAGGAAAAAATTGAGGGAACAGCTATCGACAGATTGTGAAAAATGCACTTGCGATATCAATTTGCTTTCGTATTTCAAACGGAAATCCAATCTTCAATTATTCAAATGGTTATCCACATTATTATGAAATAATACGTGCTCAAATAGATATACTATTAGGAATACATAAACAATTTGCAAATGGAAAAATTGAGTGAACAGCTATCGACAGATTGTGAAAAATGCGCGTAAATGGAAAAATTCAACAGATTGTGCAATTCGCGCATAACTGATTTCAGTTAATAGGTCAGGAGCACTACAGTTTGACATGGCTGTGTCGTGACGTAGATTAGATATTGGTTGGAATTGCTCGGAAATCATGTAAGAAAAGAAAATATGAAGGTGCGCCAGCTGAAAAAGTTGTGCTATTTGCAGGAAAAATCATAAACTGCAAAAAAACGGAAAAATCGCTAATTTTTTCCGATATTTCTTAATATAACTCTTTACGAATTTGTTATTTATGAAATTTTCTACAAGATAGAATTGATTTAAAATCGATATATTCTATTTTTTCGTTGAGATATGGCGATAAATGCAAAAAAAGTAGCTAAAAAACGATGTTATTTTAAAGCATTTGTTTCGCAGATAAGAAATCATCCAATCACGCTATAAATTGGGATTTAAGAACCTTATTATAGTATAACACAATATGCCAAAGGCCGATTAAATTGGCATGATAGTTTTTACATGAATTAATTGTTAATTAATTTCCGCGAAAAAATTAACGTCATTGTTGCGTTCATGCCAGGCTTACATTTTTGAGTTGTAATTGGCGCCGATTTTTTTACAACTACTTAGACCTCTAAACTATAATACAAAATAGTTATAATGAATAATTTTTAAGTTTTTATCATTTTTTTACGCGATTTTGAAAAGATGAAATCGACGCTTCAAATCAAGCGCGGCGCAAAAAGTTGCTGTATCTCGGCTTCTATTGGGCCGATTTTGATGATTTTTTTTTAAATCGATGTAGCATAATGAAAGAAACTCATTTTTCAGAATGGCGTCTACCAATTATGACAATTTAAGCATCTACAGTAACTATACTTATAATTTGGCATTTTTTTATGTTGATAATAATCATTGATTATAATTATGTCCATGCTAGGATTGTGTTGTTCATTGCAAAATCGTATAGTTAAAATACAATAAAATATTTATGTAAAAAAGTAGAATACAATAATGTTGTAACAAAAAAGCGAAATATCATTATTTATTGTATGTAGATCTTATAATGAAATAAAATATACCATTAATATACATAACAATTAATTGTACTACCTGTAATTTTGATTATTAATTATTTTAACTATACGAATTTGCAATGAACAACACAATCCTAGCATGGACATAATTATAATCAATGATTATTATCAACATATAAAAATGCCAAATGCCAAGTAGTTACTGTAGATGCTTAAATTGTCAAAATTGGTAGACTCTGAAAAATGAGTTTTTTCATTTTGCTACATCGATTTAAAAAATAGTATATTAAGTACCAAGTGTCAAAAAGGTTACTTTAGTCACGAATTTTACTAGGCACGAGTGGAGCGAAGCGGAACGAGTTCCTTGTGAAACGAGTGACTAAAGACTTTTTTAACACGAGGTGCTTACTATACTTTTTCTTCGCCCGCGGTAAGGAAAAATTATATTATATTTGAATTATATTCATTACATGACGGACGATGGCTGACAGCTGACTGATAAATCAAATGACGCAGAATAACAAAATTATGACGGAACATGAAATTTAGCATACAAAAAATACACTTGATTTGTCGTTTAAAAAACAAAAGATAAACGAGATGTGACTTTTCGCATTTTAAACACTAGTGTTTAAAGAGTCGTTTTGTGCATGTCAAACCCGTGTTCAAAGTGCAGTTTTAGTAGCGGTAGTAGAAAAAAATTATAAAAATCGGCCCAATAGAAGCCGAGATACAGCAACTTTTTGCGCCGCGCTTGATTTGAAGCGTCGATTTCATCTTTTCAAAATCGCGTAAAAAAATGATAAAAACTTAAAAATTATTCATTATAACTATTTTGTATTATAGTTTAGAGGTCTAAGTAGTTGTAAAAAAATCGGCGCCAATTACAACTCAAAAATGTAAGCCTGGCATGAACGCAACAATGACGTTAATTTTTTCGCGGAAATTAATTAACAATTAATTCATGTAAAAACTATCATGCCAATTTAATCGGCCTTTGGCATATTGTGTTATACTATAATAAGGTTCTTAAATCCCAATTTATAGCGTGATTGGATGATTTATTATCTGCGAAACAAATGCTTTAAAATAACCTCGTTTTTTAGCTACTTTTTTGCATTTATCGCCATTTTGCAACGAAAGAATTGAATATATCGATTTTAAACCAATTCTATCTTGTAGAGAATTTCATAAACAACAAATTCGTAAGTATACTTTTTTTCTCTATCTTGCATATTTAAAGAGTTATATTAAGAAATATCGGAAAAAATGAGCGCTTTTTGCGTTTTTTTGCAATTTATGATTTTTCCTGCAAATAGCACAACTTTTTCAGCTGGCGCACCTTCATATTTTCTTTTCTTACATGATTTCCGAGCAATTCCAACCAATATCTAATCTACGTCACCACACAGCCATATTTCAAAGGTTTTGGGTCTAATTCTCCTGGACTATAAACGAAAGTTGACCGGTATCGATTCCTTGTAGGGTCACTTTAATTGTTTACATTTTTTAGGTGGGACGGTAACATCGTGCATATCGATGAGGGGATAGGCAAATTCCCTCCTAAGAAAAAAGGGGTCAAAAATAATGGTTAAATTCGGTCCCTAATTTTGTTTTTACCAGAAACTGTATAGGTAAATTCGGTCCCGGGTAAAATATTTTAAGATTGGACCAGTGCAATAAAACTGTAATATTGAATAATTTTAGTTTTATTTAATTAACTAAAAATATTTACATTGTTGACAAAGTTTACATAAACGGAATTGATATGTCTATATATTGTTTATACCTATAAAAATATAACATATTACATACAATTATATATTTAATAATATTAAGAAACCAAATTCTCGAAAATTACGAAATAGGCTACAAGACACAGGTACATAATATTGTATACCTAATAATTAAACGCCACAGTGAAATGAGACACATTTAATAAAACGCAAACGACTTATTTCGTTTTTCGTATATGATTCAATCATTGTTGTAATACATTTTTGACGGTTTTTAACTTTACTATCGGTAATTTTAGTATTCAAATGTACACTTTGTAATTTTACATAAGTTTCGATTTGAAACTCTTTAAGTTTATTAATAAAAACAAAAATGTTTGGATGAGACTTGTAAAACGAATCGTTAAATTGTCTATGGAAAGATTCGCATGTATTCGTAGTCCGTGTAAGTTCTGCTGAGGAATAGTGACTCCTCAGATATGTAATTATCTATCAAATAACCGGAATACATTTGAATCTTTTCATCGTCTGGTGCTATTGAGAGCTGATCGAATACAAAACAATCGCCGATTTCTACAGGATTTAAGAAAGTTAGGGCAAAAGTCATTTTTAGCCATCGCCCCGCATCGGAACATTCATCTTTGTAGGCAGATATTAAACCAATTTGCTGAATTTTTCTATACCATGCCTGCAAAAGATGAAATCGACATCCGATTATTTGAGCTAATGGCCAAACTTGTTCTACAGCCTTATGGATACCTTTTTCAAAATCGATTACAATTTCAGAAATATCTAATCTAACACTATTCTTGATGCAGATCTCTATTACAATATTAAATAATTTTTGGTACGTTTCACTCCGTTTGTTGGGTAATAGAGAAAAAATCAGAGGAATATAGTGGCCGTTATAATACCCGTGTATCGTAAAAAACTGACAAAAAAATTGTGGGCAGTAATTAAATGTTCCATCTAAATATATTCGTCTGACTTTTCCGATAAATTAAATATTCGATTTACAAGAAAAGACGGCGATTTGATCAGCTGCATCATTAAACAGTTTCAATGTTGATATTCGCCAGAGTGTCGAAAGTTAGTTGAATACTTGTTGGCAATTGTGGAAGCAGTTTTCGACGAGCTTTGTACAAATTCTTCCTTATTACCGCAACGTCTGACGTATTGATCGTTGAAGGCAGATTTTCTTGAAGCTCCCGGCGGATGATTTTTGCAGGCTTCTCCGACAAATCATCGAAGCCTTTCTTTTACAAGAAGTGCTTACAATTTGGCGGTTCAACTGTTCTACATTTGCATTATGGCAATGATCTTTTACATGCTTTGTAACAGTTACATTGTCCACTTCACCCATACTAAGCAAATAAGATCTACACTTTTTATTTATACACGTCCACCGCTTTTCGCCACTTTTTAAATTTTTTTGAAAACTATACTTATAGTTAGTTATAACTACTATACGTTTTCCTTTTTCACTCAAAATAATATTAAGATCCATGGTGCCAGACTACAAAGAATACTTGAATCCGACTAATATGTAAACTGGGGAAACATGCGCAACTAAATGGTACATATTTCAATCCATTTCATGTATTTATATTATTCATTTACCTACTACTACCTACTATTTTCGGAAAAGCCCATACTTACCATAATTACTTCATTCTACGAAAGAGATTAAGCTCCTCAGTATCGTAAAACTCTGGTTGGGAGGGAATTAACCTACCGATAAAAGGGTATAAATTTTTTAATTTAATCTGCTACCTGCTGGGACCGAATTTACCATGTCCAATCGATGAATCCGTATTGACCAAATGAAAATATAATAGGGGGCGCATTTTTCCAGAGCAGTGGGTGCTTGGTATCTATGATGTCACTGATAAACGTGGCTATGTAGTATTTGTTCCCAACCAAACAGCCACTACTATGGAATCAATATAATTTCCCGTGACGTATTGCCGGGTACTGAAATATGGATTGACTGCTGGAGGGGATATAGTGGCCTTAAAAATCTGGGAGGTGCATCCCCTTACATACATAAGGAGGTTAACCATTCCAGAAACTTTGTGGATCCGGTAACGGGGGTGTGAACGCACCATATTGAAGGCCACTGGTCGTCCCTTAAACAATATTTGAGGCGCCTCGGGGTGATGTCTTCAAGATTTTTATCAGAATATGTGGATCAGTTTATGTGGTGGCAAGTGTTTGGTCCCACTCCTAGTGCGCGATTCAATAATATTATCGAACAAATGTGATTTTATCTTATTTCTTTCAACTTCACGAATTAATTGCAAACGCATTCTCTATTTTTTGGAGTCAACTGCTCCCTCATCTGTGATCCTTCTGAAGTTGAAGGTAGAGGTTCCACCGTATTTGAGGAATGAGCTCTTTTCATCGCATTTAAAGATAAAAACCATAAAATGATGCACACAGTATTAAATGAAATTTACCTTTTTAGGTTGCGAATAGCTTGGCAAATCAATAAATGATTGGAGCATAATCTATCATTTGCAGTGGGGTCAAATTCAAAATTTCCTTATTATTTGTAATTAGAAAAAAAATATAAATACGGTTGAAAGACTGTCTCTTAATTGAAAAAGAAAATACACATTTTTTCATATTTAACTGTAGTATCAACTAAAACATATACACGCCACTGGAATTATCATTTTTTGAGGTTAGTAATTCCGATTAACTGAACAATTAGTTCGTTAATTATCAATGAAAAAGTTTTGTAATGTCTTTTATGGTAACATAATTGCGAATTATATATTTTTAACACGGAAAACTATTTTTAAAGAACTTCATTTTCAAAATATACTTAAAATTATAATACTTGCTACAAAGCTAATGATTAAACTGACAATGCTAAACAAAAGTATCTTAACCACTAAAGCCAAACAACAACTTGAATAATAATGGAAATGAATATATATACTAGAACAAAGCTAACTCTGCATTTCTTATCTTATTTACTGTAATATAATATTATTATTTATTTATAGAAATGTCTAGTTCTATAACTCCTCCATCCCTAAGATCGAAAAATAATGGAATTGTTTTTCGATTTTGAATTTGTTTCTTCCAATTCAATGTCTTCTGTCTTGATATCTTCTTTCTTGATTTTTTCTTTATTGATATTTTCTTCCTTGTTTCTTCTTTTACTTCTTCGGAATTTTCGTATGAACCAAAATATTATTATACTTATGCAAATAATTAAAATTATTGAAAATAAACTAATTGTTGTATGTTGCTTTGGAATTATTATTTCTTGAATAGGTTTTATGTTTTTAGCAATTTTATTAATTTCATATACTCCTTCAAAATCTATTTTAGTTAAGTTTGGTGAATTATATGGTTGAATTTCTAAAAACTTTGAATCTAATTTCGGCAATATTATTGATTTTCCTTTTCTAATTTGGATGTTTGTTGGAAATATTTCTTCTCCAACTTGAATCTTGCAATATTCTGGAATTCGGATGGTTGATGGATGATTCATTTCCAAATATTGATCAGAAGTACATCTTGTTAGTATTTTTATCGCTGAATTTGGAATAATTAAAACTTCATTATTGGTGACTTGTTCTATTATAGTTTCTTGAAGGTGAGCATCATTAGTCATTAGCATAGCAGTTCGTAGGAGAATGGCCGTTTAATATTTCCATAGTACAATTATCTCTTGACTTCATTTCTTGTTGACAGTAATATTTTTCTTCTAACATCGGACACTCTTCTTTTATTGAAATTATTTCTTCCGGAGTTTTGCCAAGTAAGGTTGTTATGGGATAAATATTTTGTGGTTTTGAATGATGGGGTATAAGTGATAGAATTCTGCAGTTTTGGATTTCAGTATATGGACATGGATAGCAAAAATATTTTAGACTTTGAAAAAGTTACTTGAGAACCCAAAAATAGATAGTATGTTAAAATATTATTAAATTTCGGAATTTGTTCTTCTTCATATATTGTATGTAAATACTTTATCATTTCTACAATTTCTTGATTTGAAATCACTGAACTATGAATAGAATTTAATTTGGAAAATGTAATGGAATTTTCAATATTTTCAATTAACGTTATTAAACTTTGACAATCCAAGTTAATCTGTGGAATCGTACTATAAAAGGGGATAAAATTATTTAAAGTCATTATTTTACTTTCTATCGATATATGAAATTTTTCCAAATTATCTTGTAATTTCTGTTGATTATGCCACAAGGTAGTTAATGATTTACTATAATGATCGAGTGATTTCTTATTTAAGGATATTTGCATATTAACTTCGTGAATTATTTGTTTTTGGTTTTGCTGTAATATATTTTATAGCATTATCGTATCTCTCTTCATCATCTGAATCAAGAGTACCAAAAAGCCATTTATCAATTTTTCCAACAGCATTTACTAATCCTCTTTTTGCTCTAATATGAGGGTAAATATTTTCTGATTTTCTATCCAATGTATTGATTAAACTTTTCGTTCTTTCCATCATTTGCTCAGCCAAATTATGGTATGAAATAGGGTTTGTTGCATTAGCTTCTACTAGACTACTTCTTAATTTGTAAAAAAATATTGTTTAACTGTTTCTATTTGCTTACTTATTTCTTTTAAATTTATATAATATATAAAGGTATGTTTAGTGTCAAAACGCTTACATAATCCTAAATTAATTGGTAATATCAAATTATTCAATTTGGTAACTTGTATGTCTTCAGTTTTGCATTTGGTATGAAAAACCAGGAACGGGGTTACCATTATCATCAATTTCATTTTGCTGTAACAATTTGTTTGAATTAGTTTTGAATTTTTTAATTACATTTTTTTTATAATAAATTCTTTTATTAGTTTCTAAAATTATTTTTGAATCTTTAATGATTTCTGGTTTCTTATATTTTGGTAATTTTTATCTCTAATTTTGTTTGTATAATAACTTGGAGAATTCTTTATGATTTTATATATAATGAGATAGTATCAAATGATCATTCAGATCAAATGGATTCATTTAAATCTGAAGAAGATTATTTAATTATTTTAAAACATCTCAATTTACATTATAACAAATTGAGTTATTTTTGTTCTAAATTTCTTTGAGATAAAATTACAAATTAACGTGTGCTATCACATCATTTTCTACATTTGGTTTTGACTTCTGGTAAATAATCAATTTCTTTTTGAATTGTCGAACCAAGTTCATTGATTTATATTTTGACAAAATGTATAAAATTTGAAATGAAAAATTGAATGTTTCATATTATTACTTTGAAAATTATTATGATATATATTCCTATATCTAATTATATTATTGTTTTTAATAACTAGATTATATGAACTGAAATAATAATGAATAAAATCATTAAACGAAAGAATTGAATATTTCGTATTATTCCTTTTAAAAGTATTATTATATCTATATATTTCTATGTCTAATTATCATATTGTTATTCATTTATAGTTCTATTGTAACTAAATAATAAGTATTTAGATTTTGTTGTTATTATGATATTAATTCTTATATCTATTCTTATTGTTATTTATTTCTAACTTTGAGAATTATTATTATTATGATATTAATTACTATTACTTATCTAATAACATATGTACACAGAATTTCCATGTGTATTATGCCATTTGATAACTTCTTGTATTGAGTACCACCTTAAAGCAAAGTGTTCCCAATACTTATAATTTCTTGCAATCCTTGAATATCCTCTCGTCTTCTTATTTTATTTTCATGATTTAGAATTTTCTTGTTTACTCGTACACTTCTTTCTTCATTTCTCTTGTTTGCGTTATTGTTACTTTCATCTATCTTCGTATTTTTCTTAATTATTTTCGTATTTCTATTCTTTTTTATATTTTCATTTATTTTTTCGTTACCTTCTTCTATTTTCTTATTTCCATTAACAATTTTATTTCTTCTATTCTTCTTTATATTTTCATTTGTTTTCTCGTTAAATTCTTCAATATTCTTATCTATAGTTTTATTTATATACTAGTTCCTTTCATCCATTTCATTATTTTTAATTTGATTGTTTCCATCTATCTTCTTGTTGAAGTTTTCATTTTTCGTATCATTTCCGTTCACTTGACTTACTTCTTTTTCCATAAAAACCTGTATTTTCATTTGCTTTCATTATCTTCTTATCCATTTTTCTTTTATTTTTTTTTATTTTAAAATCAGTGTCATTGAATATAATACTTTTATTTGTTGATTGAATATCAGAAATATAAATTTCATTAATATCATTTTCATTGTTTTCAATTAAATTATTTTCTACAATATTCACAATATTGAATAAATTTGAAAAATCAGGTATAGAATCTATTTCATTATCTGGAAGATATTTAAATTTTGGGTTTTTTATTTTAATGTATTCAAACGGTTCTTGAATGTCTTTTTGTCCTGTATAAACGAACGTTTCAAAATTCTCTAACGGATTAACTGTTTCTTTTATTTCGTCTATTTCTTCTATTTCTTCCGTTTTATCATAATTTTTGTTATATAATTCTTCTGATATGAAATTTGATTTTTGGTTATTATTTTGGAAGTAATTATTATTATTTCTAAATCTATTATTATCATTATTATTATTATTACCAGTATTATTATTACTATTTCGATTTATGAAATTATTATTTCTCCTTGGAGAATCCGTAAAATTTATCGATGTTGTCGACATAGGTTCCGGTCTAGGTAAACTATGTACAGGTATTTGGTGAGGTCTGAAAACATTTCGTTTTGGTCCAAATACTTGCGCATTTTTCGGATAATGTCGAGTTTGTTATGGTTGTGGCTTTATATCAATTGGTTGGCTTGGAAAGTTCTGTCGTTGTTGGAAACATTGATATTGGTTATAGTTATTTCTAGCATAATTTGAATAGTTATCATTCTGACTTCGATTATTATTATTATTACTATTATTATAATTATATGAATTATTATTAGGTGATTTATAACTACTAGAATTTTTGAAGGATCTCGGCTCATATAAATGACCGTATAATCTTTCAAAATTCTCGAATTCTTCGACATAAGCCATTGCATCCTCTAAAGAGGGCTTTTTCAAATGCATATTGTTTTTAAGGACACCGATACATCCTGAAACAAAGGTGTTCATTGCCGTCTTATCACAATGATTTATGTTGCTTCTCTTCATCATTTTCAGTAAGAGTAAAGTCATTACTGATTCTCTGAATAATTTTACTTTTTAGTAATTGGAGTCTAGCCCCGAAATCGATTAAATTTTCATTTTTGAATGGCTTTGTTCGTGTTAATTCCTGCACGATGCAGTCCAGATCTCTTCGATCTGAGAAACACTGTTTTAAGGCTTCTTTAATCTTGTGCCATGTGTTTAATTCCATTCGATTGCCCACCATGGCTTCAGCGTTTCCTATAAGTTTTTCCTGTATACAATCCAATATATGGTTGTTTATTTTGTGGTCATTATATATAGCGTATGTTTCAATTAATTTCTCACACTTGACTATAAACTTATTTAATGTATTACTATTACCATCATATGGTTTAATATTTTCTAATTTTAATTTAAATAAATCCCAATTGAGGGTTGTTACAGTAGCAGTGGCCATTTTGTTTATATTCACAGATGAAATTGAATTTTCAAAATTATTATTAGTTATATTATTTTCTTTAATATTCAATTTATTGAATGTTTCCAATAAATTTTCCAATTCGTTCATAAAATAAAATCAGCAGCAAGTATATATATATATATATATATATATAAATATATATATATATATATATATATATATAAATATATATATATATATATTAAGCCAGTCCTCTAGTATAGATAAATATTCATATATTAGATTGAATTAAAAAGGAATTTTTTTTGTATATACGTATGGTGTATCATTAGACACTACCTAATTAAGAACAAAATTTAACATAAAACGAATGAATGACTTAAGCAAATGTATTATAAAATATTGAGTACATCAATTTAAGAAATGGATTAAGGATAAGGAATAGAATGGTAATGATAATATAGAAATTAATTCTTAAGAAAAAGTTACCTTCACAAATAAATCCTAAGGTCAAGTCAATGTCAACAATTTTCATTAAAATCAATCTGAACGCTGCTATGTCCACACTTGAATCGGGAAAAGGATGTTAATTTGTTCAAAACCTAAAATAATAAGAATTAATAATCAAATCACTAATTTATTAACGATATGCAAATACAATAAAAAGTTGCAATTTGAAAAAAGTAATTTATAAAAATAAAACTGTATGAAATATGACATTCGGAATAAGAGCCATATTGTATGTCATAGAAATCTAGTAATCAAATCGAAATCAATGAAGGAAGTGATTGAATCTAGTTATAATATTGCCAACCTAAATTCAATGAGTTGGAAGTTAATATAAAACAGAGAATGTAAATTTGAAATTAAGTTAGAGTTTATATAAAGCGAAATTAGTGCTAATTAAAGAATTAAAAAATAAACAGTTCCATATATATAAATCATAAATTTAGATTGTAGAAATTGTATATTAATTGTAAACAAATTTACTAAAAAAAAAAGGAATTACAAGGATTGAAACCATTGTAGTACATGTGAAGGACTATTTATATATTCTATAAGATATTGTTAAACCATTTATACAAGTGATTTCACTCTCCAAGACTATTTTAATTGAAGAATTCAGTATTTCCATAAAAAAACATTATCATTGACAATTGTTGAATAAAATAACAAATTAGGAGGCTGTGTTTTAGAAATTGTAAAAATGTTGTTGATTTTTAAAAAAAAAGAGAGTCGAGAGTTAGTTGGGGAATGAGGAACTGAGATGTAATTCTCTGGGAAGATTTTTGTAAAAACTTTAAAGTAAAAGTTATAATTTTAAATCTAAATCAATTAAAAATTCATGATATTAATGTCGATTAACCCCTGTGAAAAAGTGAAACGTGCCGAACGAGTATTTCTTGGGTAAGGAATACCTAAGAAAAGAGACGAAATGTTGCAGGTCCACCACGCCGAGAATGGAATATAAGGTCTGTGTTATTTGAGTTTTTTTAATTTGGAATTCCAAACAAACAAAGAAAAGTGAACTTTTGAAATTAATTTGAACATTTAAAATTGAATAATCTAAAATTGGCCAAAGAAACTTTAAAATAATCAATACCAAATTTTATCCATGGATAATTAAAGAACTCTAATTTTCTGCAACAATAATTTTAGATATTAAATATGTACTTACTTGTAAAAAGTTTTTCGTTTGTAAAATAATCAAAGTTCACACTACTCATAAATGCTTTTCCAATCTTAATTTCCGTTTTGCATGCTAACCTATTCTTCTAACTATCAAACACACACTTAATTTACAACTTGAATTATATATGTAACTGTTTAATATAAATTTTCAACCATATGATTCTAAATGCACTAAATTAATGCACATTGAACTGTGAAACGTTTGTATCCTCCATGTTAAATGCATACTATAATTTTGTGACGACGAGAAACGTTGTACCGGAAGAGTTGCTCCGTTGCGCCGAAGCAGCTACTATAAGCGTTCAGTGCGCATGACGATCAAAGAATACAGAGGAGGTTCAGGAATATTTGTGTGTGTAAAATTTTGAAGATTTCATCAACAATTTATTAAAATATTTTTATTTAAGTGTTGGTATTTTTTTTTTATTCCAGTCAATGTCCATAACACTTTTCCCGAACATGGTTTAAATCATTCATTCGATTATCCTATCACAAAATCATAATAAGTAAATGTTCATATATGTAAAATTTTTTTCTAATAGGTGTCCAGGACTCAAAGAGAGAAGTCTCATGCTTCCGACTACAGTATAAAATTTAAACAATACAAAATTTTCATATAATTATATAGGGCTAGCCGAAGGTAAAAAATGGGTAAATAAAGTTAAATCGTATAAGTATATATTAAAATATAAAACATATCCACTATAATATATATATATATATATATATTGAAAACATTCATCTCATTACAAAATTAGTATTAAAAACATAAAAATTCATGTTAAAGATTTTTTTTTGGCAATTTAGGGGACATTCGGTATATTAGAAAGGTTCAATCTGGGTAACTATATTCACTGGATCATTTAATAAACAAATCTTGAAGTACCAATGTCTGTATTTAGTTATAACAGTTCCACGTAACTGTGAACGTATCCTATCAGAGGTGAATTCTAAAATTGTCATTTATCCAGTCAATAAAAGGAATTTGAAACAATGTCACATTGAAATAAAATAATAATAAAATGTTTAACAAATCATCTTTTGCAATAGAACAACTATTAAATAACAATGGATATTTGAATAAAATAAGACATTATGAAAGATGAATTGGTTGGATAAGTGACAAGTCGAGACTAAATCAAACATTTTTGACAATTGAAATATTTTGAAGGTGACAATTATAAAAAAAGCTGATTGATCTCCAGAGCGGATTACAACGGTTGATCTGATTGGAGATGATCGTAACGTTAGGAGAAATGAAAATTATTAGGGATGTCAGTGTTAGATATTTTTTGGAAAAATATCGAATTGTAATTTGAATTTAGTATTATTGATAATTATGCAAAAGTAAATAGAAGACGACGATAGAACTTGCCTGTAGCAATACATTTTATAAAGTGTTTCTCGTGTGGGAAATTTTGTATCCCAGAAGCAGCTAATTTATATCCCGTTTAAAGCGAGAAGAGGCTTCTTTAGAGTCAGCTAAGTACACCGAGGAGAAGATTGATTGGTAACAAAATTTCAAATAATATATCGATATAAAAGAGTTTAAAAGAAAACAAATTCAATTGAAAATTAACCAAAAAGCATGCTTATTTGAACATAAATTTTTTGATCATTCAGGAACTAAATTAAAATCCAATTAGTGCGTGTAAACTCCAAAACCTTTTCGATACTTGTATTTTTTTTATAATTTCCACTCTATTCCGGGACTATAGTTAAGATTTAGTTATAAGTTGCATAGTTATTAGTTATATTTAAATAATTATCTCTAATGGGAAGAACTTTATAATTTTGAATTTATTATTAGAATATTAACAGATTAGTTATTTTCTTTTGATTTAAATAAGAATTTTACTCATTAAATTTAAAATAATAATAAAATTGGCACCCGACAGAACTCACCAATATAAATAATATTATAAAGTTTATTAAGTGATTCACATCAAATATTCATCTCAATATATATATATATATATATATATATATATATATATATATATATACATATATACATATATACATATATACATATATACATATATACATATATACATATATACATATATACATATATACATATATACATATATACATATATATATATAATAAAAATATCTCTCCTACACTTTTAAAAATGTATGGAAAAGTAAAAAAGGAAACTTGGCACTTACAATTGATTTGAAGAGCTCCGGTTTCTTCTTTCTTCGTTTACTTCGTTTATAGTAGATTCTGGAATCTGCACTCGATGCTGAAACACCAAATCGTGAGTTCTTTATACGAACGATTCGACAAAGTTTTTACACGGCCGCACAGTTCCTACTGACTGCGCCAATTATATATTTTTAACACGGAAAACTATTTTTAAAAAACTTCATTTTCAAAATATACTAAAAATTATAATACTTGCTACAAAGCTAATGATTAAACTGACAATGCTAAACAAAAGTATCTTAACCACTAAAGCCAAACAACAACTTGAATAATAATGGAAATGAATATATATACTAGAACAAAGCTAACTCTGCATTTCTTATCTTATTTACCGTAATATAATATTATTATTTATTTATAGAAATGTCTAGTTCTATAACTTGCGTTGATTATGAAATACCCTTTAACTCATTATTAGTGTTTTATGATTAATCGCTTATCTTTAAAGATATAACGAGAAAAATAGCTTCCTGAAAATAAGTTAAAAGTAACTTACCTATATACCGTGTGGGGAATCACTAACAACAACACGAAAGGTGAGTGTTTATTAGAATATCTCTTAGCAAATAACCTTGAGACCTTAAACGTGGGGACAACCCCCACATTTGTCACGAGAGCAAGAGAAGAGGTCCTGGACGTAACAATCGTTAATGTTGCTGCTAGGAAAAATGTAAAAGATTGGAGGGTGATGAGCGAGCCATCACTTTCCGACCATAGGATCATCGAATTTAGGATAGAGGGAAATACCACCTCGATTCCTACAATTCGAAATCCTATAAATACTGATTGGTCTCTTTACAAGACCAATTTGAAGGACAATTTGGAACACGTCGAGGTGAATGGGGTAAATCACCCACACTACGACCTGGAACAAAGAGTCGAACAGATCAGTGAGGCAATAATGGAAGCTTTTCATTCCAGTTGCCCACTCTCAAAAGCTCGTTCAGAAAAGGATGCTCCTTGGTGGAATGAGAACCTGTCAAACCTCAGAAAAGAGGTCCGTCGGCTCTTTAATAGAGCCAAACGTGACGGCAATTGGCAGATGTACACTGAGAAGCTTACTCAGTACAATAAAGAGATTAGGAAGGCCAAAAGGCTTAATTTTCAAGCCTTTTGCGAAAAGATCACTTCCACTCACACTGTGGCCAGACTACAAAAGGTCATGGCAAATGGGGGAACTAACCCCACAATGTCGCTGAAAAAGCCAGACGGATCATACACGGAAGGTGAAGAGGAACGATCGATTCTTCTTCTTAAAACCCACTTCCCAGGTAGTGAACCAGCAACAAGCACCGAAATAGCAATGAACTACACCAAAAAATCCCGCAAGGAAGATTGGGACATTGCTAAGAAAATATTTACCAGACAACGGTTGGAATGGGCAATAAGTACCTTTCAACCATATGAATCACCAGGAGTGGATGGAATATTTACAGCACTCCTACAGCAAGGGATAGAGGATATTCTTCCTCACCTGCTGAAGATTACAAGAAGCAGTCTAGCAGTGGGTCTAATACCTAGAAAATGGAGAAGGGCAAGGGTAACCTTCATACCAAAAAGAGGGAGAAAAGATGGGACTGATCCCCGATCTTTTAGAACCATCTGTCTAACATCGTCTCTACTCAAATCGATGGAGAAAGTAGTGGATAACTACATAAGAACAGAGAATCTGGAGAATATACCACTTCATAAATGTCAGCATGCCTACAGAGCGGGTCGATCAACTGAGACGGCTCTGTATCAGCTGACAGAAGCCATCCAGAGAACTCTGAACAACAAAGAAATCGCAATGTGCGCGTTCCTGGATATATCAGGGGCCTTTGACAACACAACTCATGTGTCTGTCAAAGAAGCACTAAAAAAGCGAGTAGTGAATGAAACCATTGTAAAATGGATGTATGAGTTGTTGACAACGAGGATAGCTGAGACACAGGTGGGGAATCAAACCACCTCAGTTAAAGCCACTCGGGGGGACACCTCAAGGGGGAGTGATATCTCCCCTTCTATGGAGCCTCCTAGTAGATGAGTTGCTCTACAGGCTAACGGAGCTTGGCTTCGAATGTATGGGCTACGCCGATGACACTGTTTTAATAGTCAGAGGCAAGTTCGAGAGCACCTTGTGTTATTTATTACAAAAGGGCCTCAGAATCATTGAGCAATGGTGCTTGTCAGTGGGGCTAAACATTAACCCAAGCAAGACCATAGTAATTCCATTTACTCGGAAAAGAACACTTCCAGCCATGAAACCCATTTTCTTGAATGGGGAAATCATAGAATGGAAATCAGAGGTTAAATATCTAGGGTAACCCCTAGACAGCAAGCTTCTGTGGAATAAGCATGTTGAAATAACTGCTAGTAAAGCAATAAGAGCTTTGATGGCGTGCAGAAATCTAGCTGGTAAGAGGTGGGGCTGTAACCCAAAAATACTGCGATGGATGTACGCCATGATTGTGAGACCAGCAATTACGTATGGGGCAATAGTTTGGCACACAGAAGCAAGTCAGTACAACACGAGGAAAACCCTCGATAAAGTTCAAAGGCTTATCTGTGTGTGCATCACTGGAGCTATGAGAACGTGTCCAACTAGGGCACTTGAGATCATTACAGATCTCACACCTCTACATCTGGTGATAGAAAGATCTGCCCAAGAGGCAATTCTTAGAATATCTAAGGAAGGTTCAGGCAATGAGAGTATTAAAAATCAGGGAGCTTGGTCCTCTCTGACAAGATACACCTCATTAGCGAATCTTCCCAGTGGCGCAATGATCAGGAAAGTAAGCATCGAAAATAATTTCACCACGATGCTAAATACGAGGAGAGACTAGGAAAGGGAATACAGTAGATAGTGGGACACTAGACCCACGTTTTAGGAGGGGGGTGTGACGTGACAGCGGCCATTTTTTATCCAGTCGGCCATTTTTTATCCAGTCGGTCATTTTTTATCCAGTCAGCCATTTTTTATCCAGTCGGCCATTTTTTATCCTGCAATTGTAGATTTCTATCGCTAGATGGCCATTTTTTATCCAGTCAGCCATTTTTATCCAGTCGGGCATATTTTTATCCTGTCGGCCATTTTTTATACTTGTGAGGGGTCAGCCATTTTTTATCCTTGTAGATTTCTATAGTGGTGTCCGCCATTTTTTATCCAGTCGGCCTTTTTATCCTGTAATTGTAGATTTTTATAGAGATGTCTGCCATTTTTTATCCATTCGGCCATTTTTTATCCGTCACCCCTTTTTTATCCTTGTAGATTTCTATAGTGGTGTCAGCCATAGTGCTTAAGATTTTTTTATTATCAGCGTTTTTATCTCTTTTGATGGTCCCCAAGAGATAATAGGATGAAGAAAAGTCAGCTGAAGGTCGACGGGAGTGGCGTAATACAAAGTTGCTGCAATCAATATACAGGGCATCAACAATGCCATAAGGGTACTCTGCTTGGATTTTCATCGAACAAAACAAGATGTACCAAATCGCCATTAGGTCACTACGACTATCAATATATAGGATGTCATTCGACTCAGACACGTTCGATCGTTATACAAGATGTAGTCATAAATATGCCATAAAGGGCGCTACAATGTATCTCTGCTATTATTGGTCGGATTGAAGTTGAACAAACGCCATTGGGATATGTAGAGCATTTTACAGGATGTACAAAAGAGATGCCATAAGGGCACTTGCATATATCTCTGTCATTATTGGGCGGATTAAAGTCGAACTAACGCCATTGTGATAGGTAGAGCATTTTACAGGATGTACAAAGAAGGCATAAGACGCTACGATGTATCTCCATTGTTATTGGTCAGATTTCAAGGCACAAACAGCATTATAGATTATTTTTTATATATAGGATGTCAAAAAAGGCACTCTGCTTTAATTTTTCCTATTTTCATCGAACAAACGGCGTTATAGATTATTTCGATATACAGTGTGTACAAGAAGATGTTATAATGCTCTACGATGTATTTCCGCTGTTATTGGCTAGATTTTCATGGGACAAACGACGTTATAGATTATTTGTTTATATACAGGATGTCAAAAAGGCACTCTGCTGTTATTGGTCGGATTGAAGCCGAATAAACGGTGTTAGGTACTTTACTACATCGTTCAATATACAGGATGTACAAAAAAGATGCCATAAGGGCACTTGCATATATCTCTGTTATTATTGGGCGGATTGAAGTAGAACAAACGCCATTGTGATAGGTAGAGCATTTTACAGGATGTACAAAGTATGCATAAGACGCTACGATGTATCTCCATTGTTATTGGTCAGATTTCGAGGCACAAACGGCGTTATAGATTATTTTTTATATATAGGATGTCAAAAAAGGCACTCTGCTGTTAGTAGTCCGATTTTCATCGAACAAACGGCGTTATAGATTATTTCGATATGCAGTGTGTACAAGATGTTATAATGCGCTACGATGTATCTCCGTTGTTATTGGCTAGATTTTCATAGGACAAACGACGTTATAGATTATTTCGATATACAGTGTGTACAAGAAGTTGCTATAAGACGCGCGTTCGTTACATTTTAATAATTATGGAAAAAGCATAGTATATTTTTTATAACGCCATAAGGACATTAGAAATTCATCTCTGTTATTATTGGTCAACATAGGTCAATCGTCATTGTGATAGAGCTTTTTTATATACGGAATGTACCAAAAAAGATGCACTAAGGGTGTTATAAATTTGTGGAATAGGTATATATTTCTTATATACGGGGTGTAGTCATAAAATATGTTTAATGCACCGTCGTTATGGTATTATTTTGGGCAAGCGACGCATCAGTTGGAGGGGCAGAGAGAAAAATAGCATTATTTCGGACATGCGCAATGGTTACAGCAGTGCTTATGATTTTTGTTATCAGAAGAGTATAGACGCACATTGAAGGAATTTACTAAAAAAGTAACTATCGGTATAACTGTGCAATTATATATAAAACCACGGAAACTATATCTGCTGATCATTGTAATTACTACTTAAGAAGACAGTTTGAAAGTGGAGAACTTCCTAGATTTATCTGTTCTTTGAAGACTTCATATTGTGGGTCTCCTAAGTGGCTTCAAATTTCTAACTCCAAATCCAATTCTTGTTCCTTATCACAAATATGTAGTACTTTTAGTTTTGTATTAGGTGTCAATGAAATTCCATACATTGTTAAAATCTCGAATTGAAGAATGAAATCAATTACGTTACTTTTTATAAAGAGAGAGAATAGTTATGAAATTTAAATAATATTCTTAGAAATTCACGACGAACGAAATCAAGGTGTATATTACCATAAGATTCCAAATGATGTTAGCCGATAAACACCCAAGATTATCAATGAGTTTCTCCGTTTTCGTCATTCAAGCGATACCATAGGAACTAAATTAACGATGTACGAGTGAAATCAAAAGTGTCTATTAATAAAAAAATTATTGAAATAGATCTCTCTCATTGTAATAATTCCTCAATTCGATGACTGTACTCGACAAAAGACATCGATTCAGACACATGCGTCGATTTTGGGCATAACAATGTCCAGTTTTCTTTTGTCTATATATGCCATATAAGCTATGTTGAGAATCCAGCTTTTGTCATCCCATCTTGGATCTTTATATGACATATAACTTGGTCTACTGAGCGATTTTGTCATTTCTCTCGATATTTAGCGCTATTTACCGAGAATTAGTAACATTAACCGACATATAGATAGAATCAACCTAGCATTATATATGTAGATGTGGACGATATCTACCAATAATAAGAAATATATGGCCAATATTACAAGTTTCTAGAACGATACAGACAAAGTCCAGTTTACTTTTGTCGATATATGCCATTTAAGCTATGTTGATAGATTTTGTCATTTCTCTTGATATTTAGCACTGTTTACCAAGAACTAGTAACATTAAGCGACGATAGATTCAACCTAATGTAGTTTATTTACGAAAATTTCCGCTATATTTGCCTATTATAACAGATATATGGCTAATATTGGAAGTTTCTAGAACGATTCAGACAAATGCCTCGATTTTGAGTAAAACCACCTTTGGTTATCCCATCTTTTGTCTTTATATGATATACAACTAGGTCTACTGAGCGATTTTGTCATTTCTCACGATATTTAGCACTAGTTATCAAGAACCAGTAACATCAACCGACATTTGGATAGATTTAACCCAGCATTAAATATGTAGATGTCCACCATATCTACAATAATAAGAAATATATAAGCTATGTTGAGCGATTTTGTCATTTAGCACTATTTATCAAGAACTAGTGACATCAACCGACATTTGGATAGATTTAACCCAGCATTAAATATGTAGATGTCCAACATATCTACAATAATAAGGAATATATAAGCTATGTTGAACGATTTTGTCATTTCTCTTGATATTTAGCACTGTTTACCGAGAACTAGTAACATTAAGCGACGATACATTCAACCTAATCTAGTTTATTTACGTAAATTTCCGCTATATTTGCCTATTATGACAGATATATGGGTAATATTGGAAGTTTCTAGAACGATTCAGACAAATGCCTCGATTTTGAGTAAAACTAAGTCCACCTTTGGTTATCCCATCTTTTGTCTTTATATGATATATAAGTAGGTCTACTGAGCGATATTATCATTTCTCACGAGATTTAGCACTATTTACCGCGAATTAGTAACATTAACCGACATTTAGATAGATTTAACCCAGCATTAAATATGTAGATGTCCACCATATCTACAATAATAAGAAATATATGATCAATATTGCAAGTTTCTAGAACGATTCAGACAAATGCATCGATTTTGGGCATAACAAAGTCCTGTTTTCTTTTGTCGATATATGCCATATAAGCTATGTTGAGCGATTTTGTCAATTCTCTTGATATTTAGCACAGTTTACCGAGAACTAGTAACAATAAGCGACGATAGATTCGACCTAATCTAGCTCATTCACGTAAATGTCCACCATATCTACAATAATAAGAAATATATAAGCTATGTTGAGCGATTTTGTCATTTAGCACTATTTATCAAGAACTAGTGACATCAACCGACATTTGGATAGATTTAACCCAGCATTAAATATGTAGATGTCCAACATATCTACAATAATAAGGAATATATAAGCTATGTTGAGCGATTTTGTCATTTCTCTTGATATTTAGCACTGTTTACCGAGAACTAGTAACATTAAGCGACGATACATTCAACCTAATCTAGTTTATTTACGTAAATTTCCGCTATATTTGCCTATTATGACAGATATATGGGTAATATTGGAAGTTTCTAGAACGATTCAGACAAATGCCTCGATTTTGAGTAAAACTAAGTCCACCTTTGGTTATCCCATCTTTTGTCTTTATATGACATATAACTAGGTCTACTGAGCGATTTTGTCATTTCTCACGATATTTAGCACTATTTATCAAGAACTAGTAACATCAACCGACATTAAGATAGATTTAACCCAGCATTAAATATGTAGATGTCCACCATATCTACAGTAATAAGAAAAATATGACCAGTATTGCAAGTTTCTAGAACGATTCAGACGAATGCATCGATTTTGGGTATAACAAAGTCCAGTTTTCTTTTGTGGATATATGCCATATAAGCTATGTTGAGCGATTTTGTCAATTCTCTTGATATTTAGCACAGTTTACCGAGAACTAGTAACAATAAACGACGATAGATTCGACCTAATCTAGCTTATTCACGTAAATTTCCGTGATATATGGCTATTATTGGAAGTTTCTACAACGATTTAGACGAATGCATCGATTTTGACCAAAACTAAGTCCTGCTTTTGTTATCCCATCTTTGGTCGTTATATGCCACATACCTATCTATGTTTAGCAATTTCGTAATTTCTCCCGATATTTAGCACTATTTACCGAGAACTAGTAACATTAACCGAGATTTGGATAGATTTAACCCAGCATTATATATGTAGATGTCCACGATATCTACCAATAATAAGAAATATATGGCCAATATTGCAAGTTTCTAGAATGATTCAGACAAATGCATCGATTTTGGGCAAAACAAAGTCGAATTTTCTTTGGTCGATATATGCCATATAAGCTATGTTGAGCGATTTTGTCTTTTCTATTGATATTTAGCACTGTTTACCGAGAACTAGTAACATTAAGCGACGATAGATTCAACCAAATGTAGCTTATTTACGTAAATTTCCGCGATATGTGCCTATTATAACAGATATATGGCTAATATTGGAAGTTTCTAGAATGATTCAGACAAATGCATCGATTTTGGGCATAACAATGTCCAGTTCTCTTTTGTCTATATATGCCATATAAGCTATGTTGAGCATCCAGCTTTTGTTATCCCATCTTGGATCTTTAAATGACATATAACTAGGTCTGCTGGGCGATTTTGTCATTTCTTCCGATATTTAGCACTATTCACCGAGAACTAGTAACATTAACCTACATTTAGATATATTCAATCTAGCATTATATATGTAGATTTCCACGATATCTGCCAATAATAACAAATATATGGCCAATATTGCAAGTTTCTAGAACGATTCAGACAAATGCATCGATTTTGGGCATAACAAAGTCCAGATTTCTGTTGTCGATATATGCCATATAAGCTATGTTGAGCGATTTTGTCAATTCTCTTGATATTTAGCACAGTTTACCGAGAACTAGTAACAATAAGCTACGACAGATTCGACCTAATCTAGCTTATTCACGTAAATTTCTTCGATATATGCCTATTATAACAGCTATATCGCTAATATTGGAAGTTTCTAGAACGATTTAGACGAATGCATCGATTTTGACCAAAACTAAGTACTGCTTTTGTTATCCCATCTTTTGTCGTTATATGCCACATACCTAGCAATGTTTAGCGATTTCGTAATTTCTCTCGATATTTAGCACTATTTACCGAGAACTAGTAACATTAACCGACATTTGGATAGATTCAATCCAGCATTATATATGTAGATGTCCACGATATCTACCAATAATAAGAAATATATGGCCAATATTGCAAGTTTCTAGAATGATTCAGACAAATGTATCGATTTTGGGCATAACAAAGTCGAGTTTTCTTTGGTCGATATATGCCATATAAGCTACGTTGAGCCATTTTGTCATTTCTCTTGATATTTAGCACTGTTTACCGAGAACTAGTAACATTAAGCGACGATAGGTTCAACCTTATGTAGCTTATTTACGTAAATTTCCGCGATATGTGTCTATTAGAACAGATATATGGCTAATATTGGAAGTTTCTAGAACGATTCGGACAAATGCATCGATTTTGGGCATAACAATGTCCAGTTTTCTTTTGTCTATATATGTCATATGAGCTATGTTGAGCATCCAGCTTTTGTTATCCCATCTTGGATCTTTAGATGACATATAACTAGGTCTGCTGAGCGATTTTGTCATTTCTTCCGATATTTAGCACTATTCACCGAGAATTAGTAACAATAACCTACATTTAGATATATTCAATCTAGCATTATATATGTAGATGTCCACGATATCTGCCAATAATAACAAATGTATGGCCAATATTGCAAGTTTTTTGACAATTCATCGATTTTGAGCAAACCTAAGTCCATCTTTTACAATAATCATCTTTTGTCTTCATATGACATATAACTAGCTATGTTAAGCGATTTTGTCATTGCGCCCGATATATAGCACTATTTTCCGAGAAATAGTAACATTTACCGACATTTAGATAGATTCTACATAGAATTATATATGTAGCTGTCCACGATATCTACCAATTATAACAACTATAAGGCCAATATTTGAACAAAACTTTGTCCAGCTTTTACAATAAACCATCTTTATATGACGTATAACTAGCTATGTTGAGTGATTTAGTCATTTCTCTCGATATTTAGCATTATTCACCGAGAATCAGTAACAACCATTATTTATATAGATTCAACCTAGCATTATATATGTAGATCTTCACAAGATCTACCAATAATATAAATAAATGGCCAATATTGGAAGTTTCTAGTACGATTCAGACAAATGCATCGGTTTTAATCAAAACTAAGTCTAGCTTTTGATATCCTATCCCAACTATTCTCGTTATATACCATATAACTAGCTATGTTTAGCGATTGAGTAATTCCCCCGATATTAAGCACTATTTACGGAGAACTAGTAACATAAACCGACGTTGGTATAGATTTAACCCAGCATTATGTATGTAGATGTCCACGATATCTACAAATAATAAGAAATAGATGGCCAATATTGCAAGTTTCTAGAATGATTCAGACAAATGCATCGATTTTGGGCATTTCAAAGTCGAGTTTTCTTTGGTCGATATATGCCCTATAAACTATGTTGAGCGATTTTGTCATTTCTCTTGATATTTAGCACTCTTTACCGAGAACTAGTAACATTAAGCGACGCTCAGGGATTATATGTAATTCTATTGTATTTAATAAATGCGAATTATAAAAAATATTGTGGAAAACTTGTGCCACAATGACTTTTTGTAGTACTCGTGATTTGCGCAACTCACCGCTTCGAGGTTCGTTGCGTAATTTTCTTTAGTACTACAACGAGTCATTGTGGCACAAGTTTTACACAATATTTTTTATAATTCGCATTTGTTTCATTTATTCTATCTAAATGTCGGTTAATGTTACTAATTCTCGGTAAATAGCGCTAAATATCGAGAGAAATTACAAAATCGCTCAGTAGGCCTATGTCATATAAAGATCCAAGATGGGATAACAAAAGCTGGATGCTCAACATAGCTTATATGGCATATATAGACAAAGGAATTATTACAATGAGAGAGATCTATTTCAATAATATTTTTATTAATAGACACTTTTTCTTTCACTCATATATCGTTAATTTAGTTCCTATGGTATCGCTTGAATGACGAAAACGGAAAAACTCGTTGATAAGCTTGGGTGTTTATCGGCTAAAATAATCTGGAATCTTATGGTAATATACACCTTGATTTCGTTCGTCGTGAATTTCTTAGAATATTATTTAAATTTCAAAACTATTCTCTCTCTTTATAAAAAGTAACGTTATTGATTTCATTCCTCAATTCGAGATTTTAACAATGTATGGAATTTCATTGACACCCAATACAAAACTAGAAGTACTACATATTTGTGATAAGAAACAAGAATTGGATTTAGAGTTAGAAATTTGAAGCCACTTAGGAGACTCACAATGTGAAGTCTCCAATGAACAGATAAATCTAGGAAGTTCTCCACTTTCAAACTGTCTTCTTAAGTAGTAATTATAATGATCAGCTGATATAGTTTCCTTGGTTTTATATATCATTGCACAGTTATACCGATCTTTACTTTTTTAGTTAATTCCTTCAGTGTGCGTCTATACTCTTCTGATAACAAAAATCATAAGCACTTCTGTAACCATTGCGCATGTCCGAAATAATGCTATTTTTTTCTCTGCCCCTCCAACTGATGCGTCGCTTGCCCAAAATAATACCATAACGACGGTGCATTAAACATATTTTATGACTACACCCCGTATATAAGAAATATATACCTATTCCACACCCTTATTGCATCTTTTTTGGTACATTCCGTATATAAAAAAGCTCTATCACAATGACGATTGACCTATGTTGACCAATAATAACAGAGATGAATTTCTAATGTCCTTATGGCGGTATAAAAAATATACTATGCTTTTTCCATAATTATTAAAATGTAACGAACGCGCGTCTTATAGCAACTTCTTGTACACACTGTATATCGAAATAATCTATAACTTCGTTTGTCCCATGAAAATCTAGCCAATAACAACGGAGATACATCGTAGCGCATTATAACATCTTCTTGTACACACTGCATATCGAAATAATCTATAACGCCGTTTGTTCGATGAAAATCGGACTAATAACAGCAGAGTGCCTTTTTTACATCCTATATATAAAAAATAATCTATAACGCCGTTTGTGCCTTGAAATCTGACCAATAACAATGGAGATACATCGTAGCGTCTTATGCCTTCTTTGGACATCCTGTAAAATTCTCTACCTATCACAATGGCGTTTGTTCGACTTCAATCCGCCCAATAATAACAGAGATATATGCAAGTGCCCTTATGGCATCTTTTTGTACATCCTGTATATAAAAATGTTCTACCTATCACAAGGGCGTTTGTTCGACTTCAATCCGACCAATAATAACAGAGATATATGCAAGTCCCTTTTGGCATCTTTTTTGTACATCCTGTAAAATGCTCTATCACCATGACGATTGATGATGGCCAATAATAACAGAGATAAATTTCTAATGCCCTTATGGCGTTATAAAAACTTTGGTTCTAGAAATTACGACGTACGCTTAGGTCAGTGTTTCCAATCAGGACTATGGGAATTTTCAAATCTACGGGATAAAAAATGGACGGCGCACAGACATCTATAGAAATCTACAAAAAATGACATACGTCATCTAGTGATAGAAATCTACAATTACAGGATAAAAAATGGCAGACACCATTATAGAAATATACCAGGATAAAAATGGCCGACTGGATAAAAAATGGCGTCTCCTTTCGAGCCTCCGGTTGCCGAGCGTCCCATTCACTACTGAATACACCACCCAAACTCTCAAAGAAAACACCATTAGATGGTATACGGATGGTTCAAAGACCACCATCGGAGCAGGCGCTGGAGTATTTGGGCCTGGCACCAGATACTCATTATCGTTAGGCTCCTTCCCGAGCGTCTTTCAGGCAGAAATACTTGCGATCGAAAGATGCGTGGAAATGAAGCTAGACAGATACTACCAGAAATGTGACATATCGATCCATTTTGATAGTCAAGCAGCTATCAAAGCATTGAGCTCCCATGTCATTGACTCAAAGTTGGCATGGGAGTGCCGAAGAAAACTTGATGAATTAGGCAAGAATAACAGGGTCTCTTTAGTCTGGGTTCCTGACCACTCGGGAATCACGGGAAATGAAGAGGCCAATACACTTGCCAGGAAAGGAGCACAAATGCCCTTTATTGGCCCGGGGCCTTTCTGTGGTGTAGCAAAATGCTCCTACAAGAAAGAGTTTCGGAAGAAAGAGGAAACCGAAAGAGAAGCACTCTGGCGGTGCCTTCCCGGGTTGGAACATTCCAAAAAGTTCCTGGGGAACTTTGACACTGCTAGGTCCAAAAAATATTTGGACATCAGTAAAGATAAGCTACATCTCCTCACGGGCTTTCTTACAGGACACTGCCGCCTTAGGAAGCACTTAATGAGAATAGGTCTAGCAGAGATTGACGAGTGTAAATTCTGTGGGGAGGAGGATGAAACTCCTGATCACCTAGTTCTGGAATGCCTCGCCATTGCAAGCCAACGCAAGAAATGCTTTGGTCAAGAAACTTGTAAGAGTGAGGACCTAACCTCGCTGAAGCCGTCCCAAATACTAGAGTTCATTAGAACCTTGGAACTGGAAGGCGAGCTGTAGTAGTAGCGACAACAGCTCTGATAGGGGGGGTGGCACAATAAACCTTTGGTTTCAGTGCACTGTAACCCCGTTAAAATCTAATCTAATCTAATCTAACTTACCTATGAAATGAAACTTCTGGTTCTTTCTTTCTGCTAGAACTCTTACACTGATAAGCACAACAATTGACCATCTTAACAAATTCAAAAGTTCACTTCAAAATCACTCGAATCGCTCAAAAATCGCAGAAAACTCTGTTGTCTTCACCGTAGCATTGGCCATCAAAATATGGCGTCGGTTTTGAAATATGCATCAAGCCATCACCACAGCTGGAATAGAGAGTTACATGTCCTCTCTGTTTTCTAGTCTAAGATTGCACCTCTGTCAATTTGAAATTAACATTTTCAAACCAGATTGTGATCATTTTCAGAGAAAAGAACGACTACTTTCTTAGTGTTTTAAATGAACCTCACGGTTTCTATAAACCGTGAGTTTCATTTAAAACACTAATATGAGCAGATTCCACGAAGTAAGGGTAGAGACAGTTAATTTCATTGACTACTTTTTTGTTTGAATGTCCTGAAACTTCCATTGAAACTAATCTTAATCCCGATGTTTTACAGATCCTAGAAAAGATATTGTAACTATTGAACTAGGATCGAGTAACAAAGCATCTACAGCTATACTTGCAATTATACCAGGTGATTAAAAAGTTAAATCAGTCTGTTTCCTCTGTGAAATGATAAACCCATTTTTTCACATGATTGAAAAATAGTGTAAAATACTTCTAGTTATCGAACATTAATTGATAAAATAGATGTTGGTATGTTTGGTTTATTTACTAATCAAACCATAATAACCAATGCAGTAAGTAAACAAAATATGAGACAACGAACAAGGATGAAACGTTTAAGAAATATTAACAATAGGGTACAATTATTAATAAAGTTAGTTATAACAAAAATTTTTATTTAGTATCCTTTGGTCTATAATCAGGATTAAAAGGTATTCCGTATAAAGAGCTTGGAAGTATCGGTGCACCGTACGAAGTACCTGGTGGTGATGGTGAGTTTGCGGATTCAACAGCTGACTTTACTTCAATCGATGAAGACTGGGTAGTTGGTTCTTCGCTTGGTCCATACGGTTGGGTTTTATTCGCTTGTAAACCATAATTGATATAATACACTTCTGGTGCTAATTGCTTAGGTGGTACAGGTGTAGGTAAAAATATATTTTCTTGTTTCTCTTTTTGCGACAATACGTACACTATAGTTTTCTCTTCGGTTTGTGGTTGAATTGGTACGATCGGTTGTGGTTGCGGGAAATGAGGAGCTTGTATGAAAATGTATTTGTAAAGTTTTTTCTTAGGGGGTACTGGGAGAGGTACTGCTTCTGTAGGTTTGGGTACTTCTGGCGGAGGTTTGAAATAGTAGACGAATTTTGAAATATCTATCTTCTCAGGCTCAGGTTTAGGATAATTGTAACCGGATTCCCCATAGCAGATGTACGAAAGTTCTAAAATAATTCCAATAAACTGAAAAATAAAACAACAGATAATAAACTGAAATTAAAAGTTGGCCATTTTTCTTTGGACATAGAAAGCTAAAGAAATGGAGAAACTGAAAATAAAATCAAATAATATCAGGAATGAATAATTCAATGTACAGAATAATTAAAAATATTAAGAGAACGTATTCTACGTTCATAAATAACAAAAATAGAAAAGCAATTCAAAAGTCACCAAATCTAGGCAACATATTATACATTTCCAGTATTTTAATAATGAGATATCCAAACACTTCAATTTTTTATTCAAATTGTAGATTCATTATTAACCAAATACAATTATATTTGGTCAATTAAAAAGCACAAAATAAGATAAAAAAATATTAAATTGCAAAATCAACAAATGTGTGCATCATATATGCAACCACTATGTAATAACATAATGTGTTGTCTCTGGTAATAATGAGATTTTCCGACATACTAGTAAGAAAATTTGAATTCATTGGTTATTCAAATTGTAGCACACATTATTGGGACAATCTATAAGTATAGAATAATATCGAATCGAAGTCACCAAATGTATGCAATACATTATACAACTCGCATAATAATAATAAGATTTGTAAGAAGACTTGAATTCATTGATTATTCAAACTGTACCCTCATTATTATCCACATACAACATAATTTGCTTAATATAAATATACCTGGTCAATTGATAAATATGCAACAACTGATTTTCAACAATAAAATTTTGAATTTAAAAATCGACCGATGTATGCAACACAATATACAATATTCACGTACAATAATAATATGTACTCACCAAAACTTTTATCATCTTAAACTGAATGTGAAGTGTCGTACTTCCAGATTTAATGAAGATTACCACCGTTTTATCATCATCCCACTCAAATACAAATGAAAGACACAAACATCACATAACTAGTGATAATGCAATTAGCATGTAGTTATGATATAAATGAAAGTGGACACATTTACTATTTCATAAGTTCATTGTATTTGAATATTAACAGTGTAGCAACATCTTTAAGGGTTGTAATTCAAATCAAAAATAATAATTGAGTGAGAAAAATAGTCAGATTATACCGGGAGTAGAGTGACTATATATTTGGAAAATTTATTTAGTCGCGTATACAGAGTGTTTCGTTACGAATGGGACATAGAACAACTGCATATTTTACAAATTACAACTATGTTATTTTATTGTTTACACGAATAAAAATTTATTCTGTGAGAAAATAGAAAAATATGATAACTTTTGGAACATGAAAATGATTGGTGCTTTGGAAACTTTTTATTTGAATGCTCTATTACCAGAAATTATTGATCCTAGATTAAAAAGAAACCGATCCATAAGAAATATTTTGTTAAAAGACTTGTAGATTAATTCCCCAATATTCAGCATCTTCTGTTCATACATTGATTTGTAGTAATGCTATGTAAACCGTATGTATTATGCTGTACTATATACTATAATATAGACTATATTTATATAATGTTATAATATATGTACTATATGTATTCGATATAGGAAATATAATGTTAATACATACATATATATATATATATATATATATATATATATATGTATAATAACAAGATGTACGAATAGTGCGTGACATATGAGCCAGAAACATGCATGTCTGCGGTTACCACTGTTTTCAGTAGCCCCTTCTTCTATTTGCGTGCAATGCCCACTAATCTATTCGTTGCTTATATATGTATATATATATATATATATATATATATATATATATATATATATATATATATATATATATATATATACATACATATATGTATTTATATATGTGTATATATATATAAATACAGGGTGATTTCAAATGACACTTACAACGTTTGCATGTAGATGCCTCTCGCAAAATTGGACAAAATGATATAAGGATTGAGGGGTCCAGCCCATTTACTTTTCGAAATACAGGGTGTTAAAGTTATGAAGAATATAATGTTTTGATTTGATAACTTTAAAATGGATGAATATATTGATCTGACATTTGGCAGGTCGTTTTTAAATGTAAGAGGGCATATTTTGATGCAAAAACATGTTTCAATTCTTTATCCAGTGGTGTACATTTGGAAGAATATGTCACCTTTCCCCTCCCATGTTTTACGCCACTGGCATTTGAAGCTATTTTTATTTGATTTTGTACTCCTCAATAGTTTTCACGTGAAAAACGCAAATCCTTTACATATCAAAAAATTTGTAGTTGTCAAGATATTTAATGTTTTTATGAAGTCTGCAAAATCGCTTTATAATAAAAAAATTTAAAAAAATGTTCTTGAATGTTTTTTAATAACTACCAAACTACTAATGGTTAGAATATTTAACAGGAACTAATTTGTGAAACAGCAATGCATATAAAACATTGACAGAGGATTGTTGAAAATACTTTTCCAAACTTGTGATTTTATTAACAGAAGAATTAATCACAATAAAAAATAAGATAATTACAAAGTTAAATAATATCCCATTCAAACATAATTTTTAACTAAGCAGCCAATAAATTAGAAAAGATGTTCAAAATTTTGTCCATTTACATTTACACATAATCTGTAACGTTTTCTCATTGAAAATCGCATACTTTGGAAATACTGGCGATTGCCGGAAAAAATTTCTGTAACTGCATGGATTCTTGCTATCAGTTCCTCCTCCGTTACATATTCTAACGATTAGTAATTCGGTAGTTATTAAAAAACATTCAAGAAAAATATTTTTCTTATTTTTTTATTAAAAAGGATCTTGCAGACTTCATGAAAACATTAAATATCTTGAAAACTACAAATTTTTTGATATGTAAAGGTTATGCGTTTTTCACGTGAAAACTACTGAGGAATATAAAATCAAATAAAAATAGCTTCAAATGCCAGTGGCGTAAAAAATGGGAGCGGAATGGTGACATATTCTTCCAAATGTACACCACTGGATCAAGAATTGAAACATGTTTTTCCATCAAAATATGCCCTTTTACATTTAGAAACAACCTACCAAATGTCAGATCAATATATTCATACATTTTAAAGGTATAAAATTAAAACATTATATTTTTCATATCTTTAACACCCTGTATTTTGAAAAGTTAATGGGTTGGACCTCTCAATCCCTACATCATCTTGTCCAATTTCACGCGAGGTATCTACATGCAAACGTTGTAAGTGCCATTTGAAAACACCCTGTATATATATATATATATATATATATATATATATATATATATATATATATATATATATCGCGATAGCGGTAGAAGTGGCGTCCGTATAGATTTGTAGCGCTGTGGCATCCTCCGATATACACAATATGTATATAAAAAAGCCCCAATGCATAGAGATCACGCACAGAGTGGCTTCCTATTATTTGGCAACAGTGGGACCTTGATCGATTATTAGTAGGTAGATTTGAATTTCTTTAAGAATCATTGTGTCCTGTATATTGTATATACATCGCGTTCAAAGTGACTTCCAGTAATTTTAAATATGTATTTATTTTTCTTTTGAGAGAGGAGAATGAAACATATTTTCTAGTAATAGGGATGTTGACGGTTGGTATAAATCCATGTGAAGCTATATTTTACACATAAAAGATAGTTTTTAGAGGCCTAAAATAACATTCTAAAAAACTTATTATTCGTTTTAAATTATACTTATTTCTCATAACCCAGTTATGAATATGAACTATATTTCTTGATAATTTGTTGGAACAACGATAATATTTTACGATTTTTATTACAATGGAGACTGGATCCATCAAAAGAAATAGCTGTAACTTACCGAAGATTGATTCTATAATGGTGCGTACATTGACATACTTTATTACAAATGAGAGAGACACATTACTCATTTTATATATTCTTTTATCATATTTAGAGCTACTTAACATCTATATCAACAAAACTTGAAATCAGCTCTGTAAACAAACAAACTACTAATAAATAATTGACTTTTTATTTTTACCACAACCAAAAATATCTAAAATTATGTAACGATGTTACTTTTCAATGTTTTCATTTCCAACAACCATGCAGTATACATTTCATTTTATTTAATAATTAAATCGCCTCTCTTTCGAAATTTAACTATGAGTATTTATTTTTATATAAATGTACTGCTTCTGAGACATCCGGTATATCCTTTTGTCGAGTTCACTTAAACCAGTCTGCTAATGTGCGCGCATTTTCAAAATTTTAAGGAGGAGACTTCGTAAGTGAGGTAGGAGAATTTAATAAAAGGACGTAGCATACAGGTAAAGAGGGCTTTTTCTTTCTTTTCCTGCTTGCAAATTACATTTTGTTTACACCGCATACTGTGACTGGTTTTTGTGAATCAGGTAAGTGGATATAAAATTGTTCTGTGAATAACTATTATCATCCAACACTTAGCCGCTTTTATTTTTAACGTTTGAATTCATAGTATTTGTGTACAATTCCGAAGTTCGAACATATAGAGTCTAATTTATCTGAATATTTAATCCCGTCCAATAGGCCGTTGTACTGTTAGCTAATTTAGTTCTTTTGCATTTGCTTAGAAAAATCTCGTCTGGATTAGCTGCTGAGCAGGGATCAATTCGAGAGGCCTCTAAGGCAGATTTGATTTAAGAGATACGAAATAATCTCGAGAGTATTCGCTGCTGAGCAGGAATACGAAGGAGAGGTTTTCGGATTCTACTGTTAATCTATTTTATCTGAGAATTTTATTTCGTACAATAGGCTGTTGTCTTGTTAGTAAAACCCCAGTTAGAACATATAGAGTCTATTTCATCTGAATATTTAATCCCGTCCAATAGGCCGTTGTACTGTTAGCTAATTTAGTTCTTTTGCATTTGCTTAGAAAAATCTCGTCTGGATTCGCTGCTGAGCAGGGATCAATTCGAGAGGCCTCTAAGGCAGATTTGATTTAAGAGTTACGAAATAATCTCGAGAGTATTCGCTGCTGAGCAGGAATACGAAAGAGAGGTTTTCGGATTCTACTGTAATCTATTTTATCTGAGAATTTGATTTCGTACAATAGGCTGTCGTTTGTTAGTAAAACCTTAGATACAACATATAGAGTCTGTTTTATCTGAAAATTAAATCCCGCCCAACAGGCCGTTGTACTGTTAAGAAAATTTAGTTTTTTTGCATTTGCTTAGAAAAATCTCGTCTGGATTCGCTACGCAGGGATCAATTCGAGAGGCCTCTAAGGCAGATTTGATTTAAGAGATACGAAATAATCTCGAGAGTATTCGCTGCTGAGCAGGGATACGAAGGAGAGGTTTTCGGATTCTACTGTCAATCTATTTTATCTTAAAAGTTTAGTTCGTACAATAGGCTGTTGTTTTGCCAGTAAAACCTTAGTTAGAGCATTTAGAGTCTAGTTTATCTGAGTATTTAATCCCGCCCAATAGGCCGTCGTACTGTTAAGAAAATTTAGTTCGTTTGCACTTGCTTAGAAAAATCTCGTCTGGATTCGCTCCTGAGCAGGGATCAATTCGAGAGGCCTCTAAGGCAGTTTTGATTTAAGGGATACGAAATAATCTCAAAAGTATTCGCTGCCGAGCAGGGATACCCAGGAGAGGTTTTCGCATTCTGCTGGTAGTTTTCTTTATCTGGAATATTTGATTTCATACGATAGGCCGTTGTGTGGATCATTAAAACCTAGTTTAGTTGAATCTAGTGAAATCGCTAAGAAATTCCGGTGGCTGTTGAGATTAAACCGGCAGCCGAGACTAGTTAATTGATTATTTTCTTCCGCTTTATTTAAAAAAGTACACAAATACTAGGAACCGATTTAGTACGCTCTGTTAGTGCAACCATAACGCTTTCTCTGTGCATTTTGACATATTATCACTAGGAACTTTGTACTGTTTTCACCTGCTACGTACTAGTAGAATTCTGCACGTTATTTTCCGCCTCCGTTGTAAAATAGCTAGAATATTTATTGCTTGGTGTCAGTCCGCTTTTGGTTTTATTAATAACGCAGATCTTTAGTAGTAGATTTTGATATTTTTGTAAAACACTAAAATTGGTTAAATTTCTCATTTATGTAAAATTCAATTTTATTTGTGGAATTAAAATTTATAATTTCTCCAGTAGCGAGTAGTTTCATTTGTTTGATAGTGGTAAGCAATTAAAGCCTGTTTTCACACTACGTATCCGGAAAGGTCAATAACAACAGACCCCTGGAATTACTGAACCTCCATCTGTGGCTACCTTGGTAACTCTCGACGCCGTATTTTCGAGAGTTCGGTGGAGTAAACCACCCCAAAAATCTGGCGCCCGAGGAAATCTAGGAAGTACCGAAGCCGTGGGTGTCATAGTGACGTCCGTGATTCTTTTAAGGAAAGAAAGCACGTCACAATTATTTTCGATTTGTATTTGTAGTTTATCAGAGATTATAACTAACATTAATGTTAATGAAAAAGACTATCCATCTCAAATATATTATGCAAGGAAATAGCAGTAAGTAAAACGCAAAATACGTACTACAGCATATATTATTACAAGTTACAGGGGCAACTAGCTTCGGCACACTGAGCTATCATCAAGGCTTAAATGAATATATCAATCACATGAAAAGTATTATAAAAGGAAAGTTGTCACATGCCTGTGGCATCAGGCAGAATCCAAGATGTGTCAGTAGGTAATATGGAAAATATATTGTAGGAAAATTTTATTAAAATCAGGAATATTTACATAATTATGCAAACGTCAAACAAAATTAAAATTAGATAACGTTAAGAGAAGCAATTAAAATTGAATAAATGTATAATTAATAGAAAAAGAAAGAAAATATGGACTCGTCTTACGGCAGAATCCGTCTGAAGTAAGAAGTGCAGTAATCGAATAGTCGTATTAGGAAAATGAGCAATAGGGAAGACCGAATGCGGACTAATGAAAAACAACTTTTGCGTTCTGTTATTCCGCATGATACTAATTATATACTCATAATTCATATTTTAATACTCATAATTCACACCATTTGTATATTCACGGTCGTAGGAAAAATAGAGTGCATAACTCGTTTGAAATTATATTTCCTGCTCTCGTCCGGAATATGTCACTGTCCACACTTCTTATACAATGCTATTGAAATTCGAGTCTATGCATTGGGATCATGGTAATGGTAAGAGATATAGGGATAGTTAAATGGGGGCAAAGTTGTGTATTTCAGAGGTCATTTATTTGATTCAAGACAATCTAGCTTCTTTAGTTCTGGAGTTATACCGGAAAAATTGAAAATTTTGAAATTCTTCTTTTGCCTACATTTTTTTATTTTGCGAGGATTTTCCAAAACTTTGCCATAACAACTTTTTGTATATTGAACTATGACCAGAACAATTTTAACCTCTTTTAATATTCCATAACAGCTGTAATTGGAGAATGTCAGTGAGTAAGAAGTGGATCAATGCCAAGTTGATCATACAACAAGATCTTGTTTAATTATTGTAGATTTGAAATTTTACCGGTAATAGTTCAATATTTCCAAAATAGTCTGTAGTTTAGATGTAAATACTACGCCGATATGAAACATGACTCGGCATTTGAATCAATGCAATTAAAAATATAGATTCGTATTTGAAAATAAAAACTTGAGGGTGGCACAATTTTAACGATACTTTGAATATAATTTTTTTCACATAGAGCATGCTGCAAATTTTTTTAGTTCGAATACAAAAGCTTTTCAATCTGTAAACTACAGAATAATCCACGTTATACATCCAAAGAAATTATTTTTTACTTTCTAGCGCATTTGAATAAATGTTTGTCATTAAAAAGTTTTTTTATGATTTTATTTTATGCTTTTAGTCGTCTCGTTAGTCTATGCATTTCTGATACAGCTTCATTATTATAAGGTAATATTTCCGTGAGTTCTGAACTATTATGATTAACTGGTTTGCCATCGTGGAGCCAAGATATTGAATTTTAACAATCTCCGTCTAAATTCGTAACCTCAACCCACAATTGGACAATAATCACAAATCTCGTCCGCCATTTTAGAGCCGCCATGTTGAATTTATAAATTTTGACATAAAGATTAATAATTCAGGTATTCAAACATCTGACTATAATTTAGGGTTCAAATGGAAATTCAATGGAGTTTGTTTTTTTTTCAAATAGAATAACCTCAATATTTTTTAATATTTGGATTCTTGAAAACTTGAAACATGTATCATACTTCATACTCTATCTTTAGCTATGACGGTTCCAAGACATATCAAATGAGTCGCCCAATTTATCAGTTTGAAATAAAATAAACTATTATACCAGAAATCCTAAATATACTGCATTGTAATTTCGGCGGCCTTGTATGTTCCAGTACTAAAAGCATTCCTTCGAATTCTAATACTGTAAAATTTGATATGTAGACGGAGATTTTGAAAATAACTCAAGTCCCATATTCAGGAAATTTCAACGTTATAAATTATTCTCATGCAGCCATTAATTCTCAGCATCATATTAATCAAAATCACAACATTGAAAATGTCATCATGATACCTCTGAAAATCGGAACTTTAGACCAAGAACACTATGGAAGATTTTGAATATGGGGTTTAATAGTTGGCTTCCACTTGAAATAAATATTTGACGTCATCAACATCTGACTGTCGGATTTAACACCACCTTGTGTAGAATCGGGAGGAATGTTATTGTTCTTATCATATCTACATACATATGAAATGACATTGAAAAATAATATCGGAATTGTCGCACACACTTTCACTTTTTGTTAGAAAGGATAAAATGTACGACTCAAACATCGTCAAAGATGAGTCAAGGATATGATAAATGTTTAACATACTTTTTCTTAGAACCCAAATTTAAAAAACATTTAAGGAGCTAACGAAAAGGTACTCTTGCTGGAATTCGATAAAATAAGCCGTTTGGCTAATATTTACAGTTTTATTAATGCGCTACGTACACATTTACCTAACTAACTTATTAATAGGATGTCCAAGATTTACCTACAGTACTACAAAACAATAATTTGATGAGAGCAGATGATAAAAACATTGAGAACGTATTTAATGGGAATTGAATAGGTACGCAAACAACGTAATTAGTTGCTTTTAATCAAAATTACGGACACAACATTATTAAACCATTAAGAAAACTTCAAAAAACACAAGTTATAAAACATTGAACTGAAACTAATTTCTAAACAACAACAAAAACTAACGTTATTCTAATAAATGTTCAATACGAGCTGCTCCCACTTCCACGCACATTCTAAGTCTACGAAGGTTGTTTCTTTGCACTTGAAAAAACAATTCCACATTATTTCTAATAACATTGCAGTGTAACACAATTCTGTCTATTAAATCTTGCCTTGTTTGCACAGGTGTTGCGTATACCTTACTTTTGACATAACCCTAGAGAAAGAAATCCATAGGATTAACGTCTCCTGATCGCGGTGGACATTGAAAGGGGCCTCCACGACCAATCCATCTATTAGGAAACCTTGTGTGTAAATGCTGTCATACATCTAAACTAAAATGAGGAGGGGCCCCATCATGCAAGAACCATAAATTCCTACGAGTTTGTAGTAGCACATCATCAAACAGGTTCCATAACTCATTTTGCAAAAACTCCAAATATCTCTGACCGGTCAAAGTACCGTCAATAAAGTATGGCCCTATCAAATGATTGCCCACTATTCCTGCCCAAACATTAACCATGAATCTATGCTGACTCTTGGTTTGGATAATGCCATGTGGATTCATATCATCCCATAAATGCATATTATGAGAATTTATGACTCCATCTCTGGTGAAACCGGATTCGTTCGTAAAGACAACGTTACTAATAAATGTATTGTCTGCTTGTTGTTGTCGCAGAAACCACTGGCTATACTCAAGTCGTGAAGAATAGTCAGCCACTGTCATACTGTGTACTTTTTTCATGTGAAAAGGATATAATAGCTGTTCTTTTAGGACGCGATGAACAACTGATTTGGAGACGTTATGTTCTCTTGATTATTTTCGTAAACTTGTTGATGGTTCCTTATCAACTGCATTTAACAAGTCTTGTTCAACTGCCACAGTACGCACGCTTCGTACTGGACCTTCTCCAACTTTTTTTGGCAAAAAATTTCATAAAACGTAAAACTTTGTTTTGAATACATGGAAAATTACATTTACTTATTCATACCTGTTTCTCGTAACCTGGGATCAATACGCTCAAACATTCGTCTGTCTGGCAATGCTCTGTTTGCAAAACGTTCTGCATAAAGCCTTCAGGCCTCTAAACAGTTTCGAGAAACCAGTCCATACATTAAATGCATATCAGCGTACTCAATAAAAGTGAATTCTGCCATTGTAACTGTTTAATTAAGGACTTATGAATTATTGGCAAGTACTGACTACGAACTATTCTACACAGTATTTGACAACTAATCCTATGGTTACTTGATAAACGGTAAAACTACTTTTAATAAGTTTTTACCAACTTTCCAATTAATAAGTCGTTAATGTTTTTTATCTTCTGCTATCGTTAAATTATTTTTTTGTAGTACTGTAGGTAAATCTTTGACATCGTATTAATAAGTTAGTTTTAGTCGTTGTGTACTTATAAAAATGGTGAATGCGTTAATTGGTACGTAGTGCATTAATAAAACTGTAAATATTAGCCAAACGGCTTATTTTATCGAATTCTTACAAGAGTACCTTTTCGCTAGCTTAATGTGTGGGGGAGTAAATTTCGATAATTTCATACAGGGTGTGCCGTCCCTGCAAATTTTTTGGATCACTAACCATTGCGAGTAGTCCGTTCCTGGCTTCAAGGCACTACTGTAAATCTGTTTACCTTGCCAAAATAAACAAACACGTATATTATAGCTTTGCCGTAAATTTTATAAAGATCAAATAACTAGTACAAAAAATAAAAATAAAAACCAAATTCAAAATTAAAACTTTGGTAAAAATGAGTATTTTAAGTAACAAAAATAATATTTAAGTTAAAGTTTTAATATTTTAGTTATTAGTATATATACATACTTGGAATATTTAATGATGGTACAGCATTGAATTTTAAATTGGTTCGATTGTGATTGATAATAAATTTCATATCTTCAAAGAAATGTAGATCACAAATCCTAAATGCGTGCCTTTGTTTAGTATTTACGTCAACAATATCGTTTTTTCATATAGCCAGGCACCATTGTCGTCTAATCTATAAATCAAAATATGTATAAATTCGTAATTAATTAATTCAGAATAGCTTACCTCTGGATCTTTTGGTAAACAATGCAATATTTTTGTATTACTGCAATCAGGAATGGAACACATAAAAACCATTTTGATAATAATTATTATAAAGAAAAATTATTCCACAGCAGTAACTATAAAATATCAAATGTAAATTAAACAATATATTAACTGTCCACAGCTTGGAAAAAATATAACAGTAGGTATATGTTTCTTCTTTTGAGTTAAGAATTAATCAAATCTTCTTTTCCGTGATCTCTGGTCTCTGTCAGAGTTACTCTTTGTCCATGAGAACGACGCTCACGACACTCGCGACAAGAGGAATAACTACAAATAAAAAACTGTCAAACATCGAGAGTGAGCACCCCATGGCTCCGTCTACCACGTTCAAATACCGACTGCCAGGACAAATTTGATTAACATAACCTCACTTATTACATATAAAAAATATGAATTTTTCTAAAAACTAATTTTAAACATATCAAAATTAAAGGTTGCGCTCTACTATATTACCCAAAGTATGTCCTTTTCCCCCAAAATTGTTATTAAGTCCGAAATTTTATAAATAAATTTGAGTTTGACAGTTCTTGATATTTGATTTCAAATTTTAGTTTTTCTTATTAGAAACACTTTTTCACCCTATATTACTGTTTAGTACTGCTTCCTTCTGGTGTCACATACTTTGTGTTGAATACAAATATTTCCTAGATTATTTAACCTCTTCGATTTACAATAAATTACATTGTTTCAATATTAAATGAAAGTTTCAGTCATTTTTGCTTTAATATTTCCTAACAAGAGTAATTAGGATAGTCCATACACAATTTAACCCATCTTGTTTGTAAATAGATTAATTATAATACACACGTTATTATATGAATACCTAGTACGATGCATTTCATCCCTATGGATTACTTATAACAATTTAGACTCTAATATTTTATCATTCTGAAAGAATACATTATAAACGTGAATATTATTGACAATAATTTATCTTCCTCTATGTGAGATCTAATATTAAGTACATCGTTTTTTAAACTATAACAAAATTGAGGTTTATTTGAATGTGTCATTAAATAATATTGTTAAGGAGTAATACGGTTTGTCTTTACGATACATTTCATCCCTATGGATTACTTATAACAATTTAGACTCTAATATTTTATCATTCTGAAAGAATACATTATAAACGTGAATATTATTGACAATAATTTATCTTCCTCTATGTGAGATCTAATATTAAGAACATCGTTTTTTAAACAATAACAAAATTGAGGTTTATTTGAATGTGTCATTAAATAATATTGTTAAGGAGTCTTTCTTATGGACAGTTTATACTGTTCCTAAATATATATATATATATATATATATATATATATATATATATATATATATATATATACCTTAAATTACTTAGTACATATTAAATAAATTACTTAATCAGCACATTGTGTAATAACATGTTGTTTTATAAACTGTTGAACCTTATTTTTGCTTACATTGTATTTTTTACCTTTTTGAATTGTTTAGTTATATTGTCAGTCTAGAATTTACTTCGAATCTTGAAACTTGTAACTTTTGTTAAATAAATAATTTTTAAAAAACCTTTTTCCGTGTGTAAAAAGTTATTATATATATATATATATATATATATATATATATATAAACTGTAAACAAAGTAGTTGGGATGCGGTCAATATAGGGCTAATTAAACAACTATTTTTTGACTAGTTTAGCTTTCGGAAATAGTTTATTTCCTTCATCAGAACATCTACAAATGGACAAAATTTGAATTAATAAAACTGAAAAACTGCTTAGAATACAAAATTACTCACCAAAATAATATATATATATATATATATATATATATATATATATATATATATATATATGACCTAACAAATGCTTTTCTTGCTAATTTCATTACGTTTATCACATAATCCAAAAAAAAATTATTGCCAAGAACGGTCTGTATATGTGTTTGAGTAGTAGTTTGCAGATAGTATCAAATAATCGATGTACAAATTTCTTTTGATCAGCGGAGAGCATTTGTCGAGGATATCGGAGATAGCAATCAGGAATTGAATGGTGCTTATTATAGACCACTGTGCAATCCCATTTGTGCAAAGCAAAACTATATACCGTGTGCGAAAATAAAATTGTGGAAAGTGAATTAGTGCATAATCATGAAGTAGATAGTACTCTCGATAGACAAAACTAAGTAACAACGTGAAGAGAAAGGATGTTGAAGATATTTATGAGCGACCGATGAAGTTAATCCATAGAGTTGAAAAACTGTCCTGAATTGGTGAGCAATCTGTCGTTAAAGGACTTGGATTATACAAGAAAGAATATTTATTCTGCACGTCGTACGTTCGTGCCTCCTCTACCAAAAAATATTCAAGATGTACATGAAGCGTTAATATGTCTAGACATCAAAACATTACAACAGGACAGTTGTCTGCTAGTCAACGATACTGACAATAATATTGTTATATTCTCCTTTTTTCTAAATTTAACTTTTCTGTGTTCCCCTGACGTGGTTTATATGGACGGAACTTTCCAATATTGCGTACAATACTTTTATCAATTTTTCACTCTGCATGCGTATAAAAATGGACAGTATGTGCCAGTAGTGTTCGCTTTATTACCTTCGATGACCAAAGATGTTTACGAGAAATTATTCCTGCACATTGTATCAGATTGTAATAGGTTTGAACTTTGTTTAAATCCAAAACTTATTATTGACTTTGAGATTGCCATACATTTGGCTGTTAAAGCTATTTTTCCAACATCTGAAATAAGAGGTTGCCTTTTTCATTTAAAGCAAGCCTGGTATCGTAAAATTATGCAGCTTGGTTTGTCTGTCCATTATGATGATTTAAAATCATATATTGGAAAATGGCTGAAACATTTGTTCGGTCTACCGTTTGTCGATCCACTTCAAGTACCTGAAATATTTTGTTTTCATTTAATGCCAGATAAACCAGAAAATATTTCAGTGACTGAATTTTCTGATTATTTGGTCGAAAATTATATTGATGAGGAATCTAAGTTTCCTCCCATATTATGGGCAGAAATGTCATCAATTGTTATACGTTTCATGCACATTTTTAATAAAGGTTTTTATTCCTCGCATCAAAATGTGTTCACTTTTATTGATGTACTTTTAACTTATCAAACAAATACATATATAAAAATAAGAAGCGCTAATAATAATATCAATAAAGGCGGATTTATAAACTCCGTTATTCGTTGTTCGTGATTCCCGCTGCTCGAAAATAAAACATTGATATCACATACATGCGTTTATAAACCGTTGTTGTTGTGTTGTTCGTCGTTTCCACGTCGTTCGTCGTTGCTCTCAAATAACCAAATTTTATATCTTGTTATTCGTGATTCGCAGTTCCATCAATGAAAACTTAAGTTAGTCCCACGGGACTTGATTTCTACCAATATGATTTTAAAGTTAAAACTGGCGCTACTGTTTTTACGGTCAGTAATGAGAGGCGCTACATTCAAATAAGCTACTATTTATTGATGCACTTCGGCAGCATGAAATGACGTCACCGTTGTGACCAATCAAATTTCAAGAACGCCAACAACGAAGAACCGATATAAATTAGTCGACTCGGGAACAACTGTGAATAACGAATCGCCAGCAACTTGGAAAAGACTGCAAGCAACGAACAACGGGAACAACAGAGTTTATAAATCCAGCGTAGACCGCTTTATGGGAAAGCCTTGAAAAAACAGATATTTTTAGATCAACAAATACATCTATATAAAACCAATGTAATAGACTTAAAAACTTTTGTAAAATCCGTGTCTTATTATTCCTGAAATGAATGTTCAAATACCTTTACCATTTAACTTATTTTATATTTCCTTAATCTCCTTAATTTTGTGTTTATCTTGTTGCGCGCAATTCGGCTCCTATTTTTGGTGTTCATACTCGTATTCAGGTAGAAAATAACCGCTGCGCGCAACTCATCCCTGTCCGAATGAAAGACTTTATTAGTCCGTATAGTTTCGATTCGAATGAGAAAGGTCAATTAATAAATAAAATCACATACATGTTTAGAATTTACGTTTATTTTCTTCAAAAGGTTAGTAAATTTAATGGTATAGACCTGTAGGACAAGAGCAGAATGATGTTCCAGCGATTTGTACGATACCAACTGAAGCGTAGAAGTGTGATAGACCTACCCATGGAGAGCATACGTCAAAATCTGAAATTGAATCAAACATAAGCATAGTACAAATATTGTCTTAATGACGTTAAACTCTATTTTACGAGAGAAAAAGCCACCTGAAGTTGGAACATTGACAATTGCAGAAACCAAATTGTGTCTTATTTATCTACGACGCTGAGTAACTACCAATGGCATAGAACGAAGATTTATGCCAATTGGTTCGCGCATACGACTGCAATTTCCGATGGCTTTTCCGAAGTCTACCACATAAATTTTAAGAACATTTTTTATACAATCGTAATAATGTATGTAATATAAATTACTTTTTGACCATTTTGTTTTTGGAATATTCGTAACTGAAAAATAGAAAACGAAGACTGTAGTGATGGAGAATCAATACACCAAACATGGTTATATAATTTACTCTATAAATAATCAACAGTTTCTTATAGACAGTATTTGTGGATATACAAAATTCAAATAAAAAAGATTTTAGAAGTAAACATTGTATAACAATTTTTTTTTTAACTACATCTCATTTTTCAGGTATTAATATGAATTACATAGTTTATCAATTACAACATCTGTCAAAAAATGAATTTAACGATAAGTTATGTTGACAAGTTCAGGTAAAATTAGATAGTGTTTTTCAAAATCTTACACTCAAAAAAATCCACTATTATTTTATTATGTGAGAATTGGTAATTTAGTCAAGTGATCAACTATAAATTTCTTTATGCAAGTGTTTTAAATGAAACTCAACGTTTCTAGCTAATTCCACAGTATAATGAAAAATGTTGAAAATTCTAAAAAATTGACAATTGTTTCGATAACTGAATATCATCGTCAGAATGACAAAAGTTACATTTCATTTGATGCCTACCTGATGATTAGTAGTTATTTTTGGCTGGACCAAGAAGTGACCTACCTTGTGATTGACTTAATTATGTTAATAGAAAAAAGAAGAAGATGTGATATTACAAATATTGAAGCTTAGATATTATTAGCCCTATGGTGGTTATCCTGGATATCATTTTTCCACTTAAGATCAGTATAACTGTGCAATGGTATAGAAAACCAGGAAAACTATATCTGCTGATCTTTACAATTATCACTCAAGAACACTTAAGAAGATAGTTTAATAGTGGAGAACTCCCTAGATTTAACTGTTCATTGACGACTTCATATTGTGGGTTTCTTAAGTGTCTTCTAATTTCCAATTCTTCAAGGAAATCCAGTTCTTGTTTCTTATCACAAATATGTAGTACTTCTAGTTCTGTGATAGGTGTCAATGAATGGTTGATGTCAAGTAGATGTTTTGCGTGATAGGATTTATCTGGTTGTTTTAATCTGTATGCCGTTCACTGTATCGGATTTCAAAATTTCTAAGGGTCTGACCCAAATAGACAGCATTACATTACATTTGAGTTTATATATTCTTTAATGTTGGTATTTTTGTATTAACATTTAACAATTTTGTACTTACGTTACTTTCTGTTTTAAAAGAAATTGTTGTATTCGTTGCTAAAGATATTATCTTGAAATATTATTAGAAATATTTCCTGTATAAGTTTTTATTTATTCAGTTTGTTTAGGAAATATTAGTTGTAATGCCTCTTTTCTATTAATTAGCTTATTTATCATATGTAATGGATAACCGTTGGATATTGCTATTTGTCTAATTGTATTAATTTTTCATTATATTGTGGAATTAGCTAGAAACGTTGATTTCATTGAAAACACTAATATGAGTAGATTCCACGAAGTAAGGGTCGAGACAGTTAATTTCTTTATGCAACTTTAAAAATAATAATCGATTATTAATCTAACAATAATCGTAAAATTGGGGTATCTCGATACGTAATGAAATAAAAATTAATTTTCATGTGACTTTAAAAAAATAGAATAAATGTTCCGTTAATGTTTACTTACTTCCATTGTTTACTGACTTGATACCCAAAAACGACGAAGCTGTATTTTGAGCGGAATCTATTCCAGTATTAATCGTTTCACCGACACTTGAAGCAAAATCAATTGCGCCGCCATTGACAGCAACAATGGCAATTGCCAAAATGACTACCTGAAAATAAAACCGATATTTTATAATTGTTTAAAACGAGTATTTAATATAACAATAAATAAGAAAATGGACAGTGATGATTATACCTCAGAGGACAATAAAAAGAGACCTAGAGATAGTGAAGATAATGAAATGTTTAGTAAAAGTAAACGTACTATTAGAACACCGATAAAAAACAAAAATCAACATGAAAAATTGGATTAGTTAATAATGATGATGAAAAATTTAACAGTCAAAAAAGAAAAACTGACAACAGGATTGATAGAAGTGTAATAAGCACGAAATATGGCAAGGGTACTTAGGGACGCCCTATATAGAGATAATTTTCTTTAAATCAAATAAGTCGAATTCAATTAATATAAAAATAAAAACCGACCTAGAGCAGAAAAAATTAAACAAACGATTTTCACAATCCACAAGGTCGACAACAATAATTGAATCAAAAACACACCGATGTTTTGATTATCAAAAAAAATACAAACAAATATTGCAACTTAGCATAGAAAAATTAATTGAAATTAACCTTCAATTACGAAAATAATAAAATGTAAAGCAAGGGCAAGTTAGTGTAAATAAATAAACACAGCTACAGTTGATGTTTTGAATAACAAACCTGGTCCCAAATCTTTAGTAATAAATAGAAGAAAATTTGGACGAGAGGGAGGAAATAACCCGTCATTTTCTTTTTTTTAACCAAAAAACACATTGATATTGATTTAATTTTGATGCCCGACGATCCATCCTGATCATATTCGTGCACTACTGAGACTTGAGCCCCATACTACCAGATTTAGTAAAGAGTACGATTTATAACTTGTTTATTTTTTTGTGAACATAGATTTTATTCAAGGGAGCTATCTGGGTTATTTTCTAATATATTATACGTAGATATTTATTTTCGAATACCATCTATTTTATGTCATAATCAGGGAAAACTATTTTCAGGCCATGAAATACGTTTCATTTTAAACCTGTTATTTTCAAATATATTATACAAAGATATTTATTTTCGAATACCGTCTATTTTACGTCATATTCAGGGAAAACTATTTTCAGACCATGAAATACGTTTTATTCTAAACCTGCTATTTGCTAATATATTATACAAAGATATTTATTTCCGAATACCGTCTATTTTATGTCATAATCAGGGTAAACTATTTTCAGACCATGAAATACGTTTTATTCTAAACCTGTTATTTTCTAATATGTTATATAAAGATATTTATTTTCGAATACCGGCTATTTCACGTCATAATCGGGGAAAACTATTTTCAGACCATGAAATACGTTTTATTCTGAACCTGTTATTTTCTAATATGTTATACAAAGATATTTATTTTCGAATACCGGCTATTTCACGTCATAATCGGGGAAAACTATTTTCAGACCATGAAATACGTTTTATTCTAAACCTGTTATTTTCTAATATATTATACAGAGATATTTATTTTCGAATACAGTCTATTTTATGTCATAATCAGGGAATCCTATTTTCAGACCATGAAATACGTTTGATTTTAAACCTGTTATTTGCTAATATATTATACAAAGATATTTATTTTCAAATACCGTCTATTTTATGTCATAATCAGGGAAAACTATTTTCAGACCATGAAATACGTTTTATTCTAAACCTGTTATTTTCTAATATGTTATACAAAGATATTTATTTTCGAATACCGGCTATTTCACGTCATAATCGGGGAAAACTATTTTCAGACCATGAAATACGTTTTATTCTAAACCTGTTATTTTCTAATATATTATACAGAGATATTTATTTTCGAATACAGTCTATTTTATGTCATAATCAGGGAATCCTATTTTCAGACCATGAAATACGTTTCATTTTAAACCTGTTATTTGCTAATATATTATACAAAGATATTTATTTTCGAATACCGTCTATTTTATGTCATAATCAGGGAAAACTATTTTCAGACCATGAAATACGTTTTATTCTAAACCTGTTATTTTCTAATATGTTATACAAAGATATTTATTTTCGAATACCGTCTATTTTATGTCATAATCAGGGAAAACTATTTTCAGACCATGAAATACGTTTTATTTCAAACCTGTTATTTGCTAATATATTATACAAAGATATTTATTAACGAATACCGTCTATTTTATGTCATAATCAGGGAAAACTATTTTCAGACCATGAAATACGTTTTATTCTAAACCTGTTATTTTCTAATATGTTATACAGAGATATTTATTTGAGGAAACCGTCTATTTATGTCATAATCAGGGATTAGTTATTGTATTGTTTAGTTAGTTGGATTGTAATATACAATATGTACATATTATCCACCCAGACTGTTTCCTTTACCAACAAACCCCTCCCCTCGAACTAGCTGGATTGAACTGGTCGACACGACCTGCCTTCGGACTCAGGCTTGGCACATCGTATAAGCCCAAGAGGCCCCACGAGATACTCTTCCGCTCGTGCCAGGTAACCACCTCACCCGAGGTTACCCACAGGGAATTTCTGGCTCTATTTGTGCCCTATGGCACTGGTGACAGCACGCTTCAAATCAAAACACTACGGGACAAGATTGTTACACTGGTGACAGGTCTCATTCGTCACAGAAGTAAAAGAAGAACAGAAACAATACATCAAAGAAATGAATGATTTAAGAAGAAAAGTAGAATCCCTCAATAAAACAAATCAAATAATACAGAGAGAAACACAAGAACTAGAAAAAGAACTAACCATCACAAAAGCCGGAGTTGAGAGACTAGAAAAGGAAGAAAAATCCAAAAATGTAATAGTCCAAGGTCTACCGATAAATACAAATGACTTAAAAATCCTGAAAGAAGATATTGAAAACTTCATAGAAAAAGAGCTGGGAATACAACTAAAAATAGATAATGCCAATAAGTTGGTTTATAAAACATGCTTTGTAAAACTAGAAAGCTAACTACATAAAAACTTGGTAATACAAAATAGACATAAATTAAAATCAATAAAAGAACACTAGATATTAATTAACCACGATCTGACTAAAGAAGAGCTAAAAGTACAAACATACTTAAGACAGATAGCACGGGCGGGGAAAGAAAAAGGAAAATGCGTAAAAATCAAATTTAACAAGTTAATAATTAACGGAGAGCTTTGGCATTGGAACAAAGTTACACAAGAAATGGAAAAACCACAATCTCCAAAAAAGAATTAACCCAAAAAGAAATGCACAGATGCATATAAGTGGGAGACATCGCAATAGAACAAGACATAAGAAGTAGCGATCTAAGTAAAATAAATAGTTTAGGCAGTAAGACTAACATTAGTATTAGTAGTAATGAAATTATTAATCTTAGTAATGGTAATAATAGAGATTCTAACATTAGTAATAAATACAAACAGTTTATAGTGTATAGCATTTTTTTGGTTCATATTTATATACTGAAATATATATATTTTTTTATCAATTGTTGGTACCGAAATTTATTCAGTTCCCTACCTCGACTTTCCCTTTAGAGTGAACAGTACATTAAATACGAGGCTGAACAAAAATATCAACTCTGTCCTGGCAAAGGAAATTACCCATTTTAAGACCAGGAGATCCCCGCCTAAATCGGACTTTCTTCTTTTATTTCACGCTCGGTTGTAATTATTTCAAATGGTGACAGCGGACCCGAGACAAAAAGGGTCTAAAATTAATGCAGTGGTGACAGTGTTACGAGGTCGATTATTAGATTGTACAACAAGGTCTAGAGTTGTTACACTGGTAAGTAATCAGAGTAAGGAGCATAAAAGAGTACATTTAGGAAAGGTAAAAGACAATCATAGGTACAATAGTAACTTTCATTAAAAAGGGTCATGCTTGGCGAACAATTTTGCAAGGCCTCCCCTTTCTTCTTCTTCTTCTTCTTCTTGTTCTTCTTCTTCTCATGCTCCACCTGACAATCAATTCAGGTGAGAAACAGATAAACAGTTAAGAAGGAGATCAGGAAGAAATAATAATAGGAACGTGGAACATAAACACAATAACAGGAAAAGAGATAGCCGAGGAAATAGAAAGAAATCAAATACAAATACTGGGACTAAGTGAAACAATTAAAAAAGGCTAAGGTAAGAGCAAATTAAATGATAACCATGTATTATATTTTCCGGAAGTATGAAGAAAAGAGGGAGTAGCAATAATAATAACAAAAGAAATGAGCCAAAAAGTAATCCAGTACAAATCAGTTAACTCTAGGATAATGACAATAACTTTACGAATGAAAGATATAATAAGATTAATACAAATCTATGTCACAGTGAAAGGAACATCAGAAGAAGAAAGATATATCTACAAAATATACTAGACAGCGAAAGAGAGGAAACGGACAACATAATAATCATGGGAGATTGGAATGCAAGAGTCAGCAGGGATACTAACAGTGGCATGGGATTAATGGGAAAATATGGTGAACAAATAGCAAATAGGAATGGACTTGGCAATAGGAAACACCTTCTGGGAACAAAATATGAAAGATAAATATACATTTTTAGCAATAGAAATAAACGCGAGGAACCTGATTGATTATATCGTACATACACAAGAGTTGACGCAAAAATTGAAACAAGTGTTGACAGATAAAGAATCAGAAATAGGGTCAAATCATAGACTAGTAACAGCAAAGCTACGGGATAATATGACAAAGACAGTTGAAGAAAACGAATATAGTAAAATTGCAATTCACAAGCTAAATAGCAGCGAACTTAGAAATGAATACCAAAAAGAAACAAATGAGGAGTTTACAAGCACAGAGGAGGTTGGACACTAGAAGACAGATGGGAAAAATGTAGAGAAGTACTACTAGAAAAGACAGAGAAGATATGCGGGAACAGAAAATACAACGGAAAATTGAAGAGAACGATATGGTGGAACGAGGACATTAAATAATTAGTAAAGAAAAAGAAACATGCATGGAAAACATTCACCCAGACTGCAGAGCGAAGAGACAAAAATGAATACATCACTATAAGAAAGAAAGTGAAACAGGCAGTAAAGAATGCAAAAAGGAGGGTTGGAAAGAATTTGGAAGGAAATAACAGAGGATTATAGAGTAGATAACAAAAAATTCTGGACAATAATTGAAAGGCTAAGAGGAGATAAAAAGAAAGAAATAAGAGCCATGAGAGACAGCCAAAATCAACTAAGGGTAGGAAAAGAGGAAGTACTAAGAATATGGAAGGAGTACTACCAAGAAAAATTCAATGAAACACAAAATGATGCAGAGAATATCCAAGAAGAAGCAGCAAGCGACAATCTAGAAATAAGACTGGAGGAAATGAAAGAAGTAATACGAAGCATTAAAATAGGAAAAGCTTGTGGAGAAGACGATTTGGCTCCAGAAATGATAAAATGGATGGGCGAGAAAGGAAAGAAATCGCTATGGACTATACTTAAAGAAGAGTGGAGAACAGAGTCGATCCCCATAAGATAGGAAAACAATTTAATAATACCGATACATAAAAAGGGAGATAAAACACAATGTGGAAACTACAGAGCAATATGCCTCTCCCAAACAAGCTGTTACATACTGCACGTACATTGATCATTAATGCACTGTATTCTCAATTGTTAGACTGTTTATAAAATAAAAATCGAAGTCGGACACTATTAATATATTCACAGAACTATACCCAAAGTACTTTTTATACACTTATTATAATTTTACAATGTTTCTTTTCGTTGCGAAAATGTTCTACCAATAACTCAATAACTTACGCGTCTTCTGATTTAGTTACCGAGAGATACTTCAGCGGAAATGAAACACTTGCGTTACTTCAGTAAGGTACTGAGATACAACTGGCTGAACCGATTCACTGGAAGAAACATTCAAGATTGTCGTTTGAAATGAGATAACTTTCAGAAGAAGACTCGTAAGCCCCCTCAAACTAGAAATACAGAATTCCACTTTTTCTGGAATTCCCAAAATCGATTATGAGTGCAAATTATAAAGGAAATATTCAATAGATATTTGCTACCCAAAACCCTTTTCAGATAATGCCATAAATAAAATCAAATAGATGTTTTTACAAATGGCTTATTGAAATTCTTATTACTAAGGATATTTTTCGACCATAAAATTTGAAACTTCAGAACAATTTGAAATGCATAACAAAAGGAATTCAGTGAGGACAATAGTTTTCGGATTACAAAAAAGGCATAACAAATGTTTTGTAAATTCTATTCAACATAGAATTTTACAGGTCGAATAATCTTTTCGAACATACTGCCCGCGACAGTGGCTAACGATGACATTGCACAGAGTTCTAATTTGGGAATGGTCAGCATGTTTTTTAATGACGCAACTCGTGATTTTTCACCCACTAATGCACAATGGATATTCCCATTTGCATATTTGTAGAGGAGATATAAATTGCATCCATATACCACTGAACTGGCATCTGAGAATCCATGAATTTCACATTCTATGGGTTTTTCATTAATAAATAGATAGCGTGAAATTTTAACGTTGGAGAGAGAAGAAATACTGTTTACAAAACATTTCCAAGCGAGGATGATGGACTTGATCGCACGTAAGTTTGCGCAACCATGTGCGTTGCATTAATATTTTTCCTTTTGACAATGCCGGTGCTGACTAATCCTAGAGGATCATAAGATTGTGAGACAGCAGATATAATTTTTCGCTTAGTGATGTAGAATTCGAGTTCAAGATATAAAGGAGTAGAGATTAGAAAAATATCGTGAGTTGGATTCCAGTTAAGCCCAAGAATTTTACAAGACATGTTATCAAAAGTTAAGTCTAGATCTAACGCTTGAGACTGTACTGATTCGTTATGGAAGTTTAGAGAATTCGAACGAAATTTGTGTAGCGTATAACCTGATGCATTAAGATACTTGTTTAATTCGGATTGCAACAGCTTCAGTTCAGAGAGAGAGTTAGCATCTGACAGTATGTCATCCACATAAGTCTGGTTTAATCATGCTTCTGAAGCGAGAGATAAATGGGTATTTCGTTGTGAGATGTCTTGCTTTAAGCTATATACGAAAATCTTAGAGAAGATTTTACGAAATTTCGTTGAGGAGATAATAGAAGATACACACACAGCATAGAGACCAGGAAGACAAATAAATGACAATATTTTTGTAGTAAGAAGGGTAATCGATAGAAGATTAGAGGAGGGAGAAGAACTCTTCCGAACATTTATAGATTTAAGAGCAGCTTTTGATATGGTAAATAGGGATGAAGTCTGTAGTAACTTAGAGGAAATACATATTCCAGGAAAACTAAAAGCAGTCATTAAATCCACAGACAACATAGCGGGAAATAGATTGGAGGAATTTGAGCTAAGGAACGGAATAAAAGAGGGAGATAGTCTGAACTTGCTCTTATTCATAATTATAATGAGCAAAATAGTCAAAAGAATAAGGGAAAGGGGAGCCAGACTAGATACAATTATAGGATATACCACAACCGATAAATGTATGCGATCTTCTCTACGCAGACGACGTGGTCCTTATACCAAATTCAAAAAACAAAATGCAAAGGTTGATTAACATATGGACGGAGTAAATAGAAAAAGTAAAAAATGGAAGTAAACATAGAAAAAACAAAAATAATGATAGTGAACGAGAAACAAACCATGGATCCAGACATGAATAAAAAAAATGCAAGGAAAGGAATTTAGAAAAGGTGACCATATTCGAATACTTTGGTACAGTGATTACAAACGACGGAAAGATGGATGCGGAAATAGCAAATAGATTAAACAAAACATCTAAAATATATTATGCACCAAACAAAACAATATTAGGACATAAAGAAATAGAAGTAGAATTAAAAAAGAAAATTCACAATACCAATAATAAACAGGAAGCAAGGATAAACGCAATGAAAATTAAACATATTAGGAAAATAGCAGGCAGGACTAAATGGGACAGAATGAAAAGTGAAGAAATACGAAAGAGCATTGGCCTAGAACCAATACTAGTAAAGGTGAAATAGAAATAAATGAATTGGTTTGGTCACGTGTGAGAATGGAGCAATCCCGACTGGAAAAAAGAATAATGGAGGTAGGAAAGTCGACAAAAAGAAGATGGGGAAGGCCAAGAGAGAAGTGACTGGATTCAGTTGAAGAAAAAAGGAAAATCGGGGCAAGTTTCGTTTAGCCGAAATCTATTTAAAAAGAAAAAAAAACAATTTTTGTCATTTAGATACCTCAGGGAGTATATTACTGAAAAAATTTTGCCCCGGCAAATGCGCTGTTGCCATTTTTTGAATGCGGTTCAGAAGTAACGAAATGAGATATAAGAAAAATTAATGTTATTTTATATATTAGACTTTTTTTGAAGCACCGATACGAAAATGAAAATCTGGGGAAATGCGTTGTTTCACCACTATACAGTGATCCTCTTCCCGACCTTTAACACAGATCAATGAACAAAATATATTCTCATCAACTTAATATCGCTATGGTCAGTGAATACGAAAATTTGAAAAACGTTGTCAATAAAGCATAAAAACGACAATCATATATTTAGTTGAGTTAACTCATTTCGTTCATATTTACTTTCATATTATTTACAAAAATGTCGACTCAAGTTGTAGAAATAGCTCTTCCTCGTTCGCGACAAGAAGGTTATGAATTCGGTCTTTTACATGGTTTATTGACTAAACGCCCCTTATGTAAAACCAAAAGTAAAGGGCATGGTAACAAACCTGATATTTTTTCCCATTATTACCATGGTGAAATAGATCTGGGAATATACCGTTGATCAAAATCAGCAAAGTGTCGTCCAGATGAAACTGTCGCAAAAAACACGTGCTTTAAACACATCCATTTGTCTCCCGAAATCGAAATAAGGTACGTTTTTTTCTTCTTCGAAAAACGAATAACAATATTATTAAATATTTTAGAGTCTTGTTTGGTTTTGCACACAACGAGTCGTTCTAAAGAAATCTGTTTTTCTGTGAATGATAAGGCGCAGTAAGAAGGTCAAAATATCCAATAAATGCAAAAAAACCGCACATATATAATATTCCCCACCCAGTACCCCACGATCCCGAAAGTATGTAAAAAAGTTGAGAATACTATAAAAAACTTCGAAATATTGAAGATTTTCTATTACACCGCCCTTATGATAAATTTCCGCGGAAAAAGTTATATAGAAATGTTATAGCAAATTGTTAATCAAACAAAAATATGTAGTTTTTATCTTCTTACCACATTTCGGCACTTCTAAACTCGGAAAAATCAATAAAAATTATTGTGATACAAATACATTTTCAAATAAAAATTAGTTCACATCGTTATATTGAATGTTTTTAAATATTTTTAAGTCATTCTATAAATAAAAAAACTATTAAAAACTCCGTAAAGTTTCGAATTTTAGTTAATAGTAGAGAACTTAAAAACTCGAGTTTTCCGAGAAACGAAGAATTTCCGCGGCAAAAATCAAAGTGCTAGGCTTTCTTGTATAGAATCATCCAATAAACCGATATTCCATGTAACTGATTTCTGCTAAACGAAACTTGAGCCGAAAAATCCATAAAGGAGATGAAAGAAATAGCAGAGAATAGAAGAGAGTGGAAAAAATGAATGAATGATATGGAGAGCGGAGCAGAAGAAGAAGATTTAAATGGCAAGATTTTTTGGGTACCAAATAACGCGGCATTTCATAAAGCTATTAAATATCAAAAATTCAACAAACTCTTCTACCCACCGTGCTTACATGATATGATTCCGATCGATTTTTTCATTAATCGATTTCTCTGTAATTTTTTTATATATTCTCAAAGCAGAACTATGATTGTCTAAAGAATGACAACAGATGGCAGCGTAGTTTTGGACATATCTATTTTTATTGTAAATTTTATGTGAAATCAAACATCATCTGCAGTAAACCCCTACGATATGCGACACTGGCACGTCACCCGCCTATGATGTGTGACGTGACGACTCAACCATTTGATTGTATGTACCATCCGACTACACATACATCGTTCAATTTTACACCAAAAATATACTCTTGGTGAAACTCGATACTGTGTACCGTTTTCGGAATATTTTAATTTGTAAATGATGAAGTAATAACAATAACTAATGCTAGCATATTGTTAAAACACAATTACCTATTTATTAAAAACCAAAAACAATAATATTATTCTTATGCTAAAGTTATCAAATGAAAAAAGAATCACAAGTAGAACATTAAATTGAATTTCACTGACTATTTCACTCATATCAAAATTTTCACACTATCTGACCAATCACAAACCAAAGACAGATGGTATTATCGCGCTGTTTTTAAATTATGTTTGTTCTAACAACTTTGTTGTTTTCAACGACGTAACTATGGATATGGACAGATTGACAAAGTAATAATTATAAAAAGATAAATATCATTCATATCTCAAATGTGACTGACAAGAAATTTGAATAAAACTCTAAGTCAATATGTCACAGATTTTTTATTAAAACTGTCAACTGCTACTAGTTTCGGCCATCTCAAGGGTCATTTTCAGGCTGATTGAAAATCTATTAGGCAACGAACGCAAACCATTAAAATTCTTTTATTAAGTGCAAATTAGGAGTAGTAAATTACAATGAAGTAAAAATGTTGATTGTGACATATTAATAATTAGTGGGAAATTAAGTACTTAATTAATGACTTATACTAAGTTGAACTCACAGTGAGTGATCAAAAGTTAAAATTGAAACAATTAATACGAAGAAGGTGGACAACCCAGAGTATGGATAAGAAAAAAGTACTTCTCTAAGTTTGATCTACACTATGCAACATTTAAAATGAATAAAAAAATACTTACGAATTTCATCATGGTTGTTTCTTATGTTTGAATCAATATACAACTATAAATATTTCAAAATTATATTGTCTTTTTATACTCAAATCAATATTATATTTTAATTGTATTTTAAATACATACAATCATTTTCTTTTATCTGTTGAAAATTTTACCTAATGTCTCAAAATTATTTTTTAATAATATTGTTTATAATCAATTAATAGAATAAACGTATTCGATAATGTCTTTTCATATTTCACACTGTTTCAAAATGATGTCTGGCCAACTTTGACAAACTACAGAAATGTTATAAGTTCAACAGTACTTTTCAGATACCTATCAACAATATCAACATGCGATTTATACTATAGTTTATTTATTATAAAAAGACGATGACGTTGCAAAACAAAATATTGTGATGTTGCCAAACTGTAGTTTTTTCCTTTACTTGACGAAAACTAGTAAAGTCAATCTGATGTTAGATTGACAGTTCTTCTTTTTCATTGTTCCATGCCTCGTAAGTCAAAAATATTTATTTAAAAATAAAAGGCTTGTATGATAGGCTTGATTAATTTAATATAAATATTTATTCATGAAAAACTATGGATACGATACAAGAAACAGTAACCAATCATTCTATATTCGAATTAACATTTAATTATTTTACATAGAAGAGGGTTAAATGGCGAACTGTAGGTCCTTATACCTTATTCTATGCTCTATATAACCATCTTCAAGAGCACTGCAAGGGTTTACGCTAAAAGAAATCAATACAAGCTGTAATCATCTTCATGCAAATTTAAATATTGTTTATACAATATCTATTATATTTATTATAATAAAAATAGAATGGAAAAGAAAAATATAGATACACAAAATAAAATTGTATTACAAGATATAAAAATAAAAAATCTCCCATTTTATCAGTACTTATTATTTATGTAGAGATACTGTGGTCGTTGTTTTAATTTGTGTATTATAAAATAATTATACCTAATTAATTTAATAATAGTTATTAGTGATTTTGAAAAGATGGAAATAAAGCAAATTGGAGAAAAATATACAAAAAATAAAACACAAGATTTCCACTACTCCACTACAAAATCATCACTATCTTCATGGTCACTGTCAAAATTAATAAGTGGAGGTACATCCTGTCTATCAAATACTACTTCTCTATCCCACACATGTTGTATAATTTTTTCAGTGTGCTCTACTGTCTTTGACCAAATATCAGGAGTCACTTTTTCTAAAGACTTTCCATACACCTATTGCTTGTTCTGTTGAAGAACCATCAGTTCCCACATGATCTCTATAAAAAAATTTAACTATGCCCCAAATATGTTCAAATGGGTTGGACATACAGTGGTAAGGGGGAAGTTGAAGCATTTTGTGACCATATTTTTCAGATAATATGTCAGCTTCATATACTGTTGGTGGTTTATTCCTACAAAAATGCATATATTTAAACAAAATAAGTTATCTAAGTATTACCATAATATATTGAAAAATGTTTATATCAACTTGCCGTTGTACTAAATTAAATAATTGGGTTTTGAGGAAAGTATTTTCAAAAGGAATATCATTTTGTATCAACCAGTTCTATATATCAACCTTTTTGGTAGCTGTTGTTGGTACTTTATTGATCACTGTACTGTGATAACTTGCATTATCCATTACAATTGTGGCAGGTTCTTCCAAGTTCACTAAAAGCTGCTATTCAAACCAATTAAAAAAAATTTCTCGGTTCACTTCACCGTGGTAATCACCATCTTATTTTTTGGAAGAAAAACCAGCCCTGCTCCAGAAATAAGTCCAGAAGAGGAACCAGCATGCAATACTATATACCTACAATAAGGAAATAACAAATTACTACTAGGTTTCCTAGATAGACTGCATAGCTCAAAATAACTATTAATAATTATATAGATTTAAATAAAATAGTGTGACTAGTAAATATTTGAAAAGGACTTAAAATGGCAGGAATGTTAGTACATCATAAATTAATTGCTAAATTTTATTGTTCAATTACCTTGGACCACCAATTTTGGTTTTTTTCACGCTTCTATGATTAGAATCTTGCCAAGAACGTCCAACAGTACCGTCTTTAAATATCCAGGTCTCATCCAAAAACACAAATTGATATAAACCTTCCCTTTTTATCTCGACATATTCATGTAGAAAATGTACACGTTTTAATGCAATATGTGGCAACTCCATTAAACCACGACGGAGATCATCTTTTTGGTATTGGAATCCGATATTTTTCACTATCTTCCAGAGTGATGTTAAAGAAACATCAAAGAGTTCACGCTCCTGGAGTTTGTCTCTTAAAGTTTTCAAGGTTATGTGTTACTCTGAAAAAATATTGTGTTAGTTAATTGTGAATAAAATAAAACAGTAAATTCAATATACTCACTGTTTCCAAACATTTCGTATATAACATTTCGAAAAGTATTTTGATCCAAGTTATTAATTTCAACAGTAGGTTTTATGCGTTGTCTCTTTTTAGGTGGGCTTTTAGGCTGTTCACCTCTATTGTGCTTGGCGGCAATACGGTTAACAGAGGTAACGCTAAGTTGTAAATCTTCTGCAACTCTCTACAATATAATTACTTCAATTTATGAAAGAATAATATATTATCAAGTTTATATTAACATAATAAAATGTTTTCATGATTATAAATTTTTGTTTGTTTCATGCTAAGAAAATTAAACTGCGGAAAAGTTGCAAATTTACATGATTTAAAATAGGCCATTTAGTCTGAAAACACAGAACGTCATGTCACAACTTTGCCTCAATCTAATCATATTTGTATCAGTTTCAGAGTTCCTGTTAGTTGCTTTCAAATTTTATTTGCCATGTAGGCTGTTTTTTCAACTACATGTGTAAATATATTCAATTTTATCTAGAAACAAATAATATAAACAAAGAGTTTCCAAATTTATTATACAAAGAAATATTTACTTGTAATTCAATGCTTTACATTTAATAGAAAGAGGAAAGTAAGGTACAGTTAAGAATTTAAATTTAAAATAGCAAACGTTCAAAAAACTTACAAAGCAACTATAACAACTAATAAAAAATTTAAAGCGAAAGATCTGTAATGACAAATAATAATGTATATTTTGTGGGAAGATCGATGTATACAGTACAAAATCAAACATACAATCAACATATACAAGTTTGCTTCTACCTTGTTTGCAAAGATTGATCATATGTGTTGTGGAGATTGGAACTGAAACATTTTTCCTTCATTATACAAAAAAATAGTTGGTTCATTCTCTTTTTTCCATGACAGATACACATATGTGTGATCACCTGAATGGTAAATATTTTTTTTGAGTTGTTTTTACGTTTTTCAGCAAGAACAACACAAAAAATGGTTTTTAGAAAAGAAAGCCTAACTGTATAACTCGATACAGCCCCCGAAGTGCAACAAAATTAACTTTTTAGTCGTCCTTTGTTTTACAATTTTTTTTTTAATATCAACAACTAAGACTATTACTAAGTCATCCTTTAATAATAATTTGGTTTCTCATTTTCTTTGATTTTTTGAAATGCTTATATAATCAAACAATTTGCAAGGAAATTTTGACTATTAGCTAGATAAAGTTTTAAAATATTTATGGTTCAAAGATTTTTAAAATATAATGTTACCTACTTCATTCATTAATTTTATTCAACAATTACTATTGTCTATGGTGCATAGGCTAAGGCAAGCTAAAAAGTGGATAACCATCCTAATTTCTTATAAAATCTTTGGACAGGTTGTTAAGAGAAAAACAAATACACCTTGTCATTCTCTTGTTAAAACTGTTCTTAAAAAAACTTATTGCATAACGGAGGTAATGGAGTATGGAACTCTTAAGGAAAAAGTGGCTTAGAGCATTTTTGAACAAGTACAAAATGTTGTGATGGTTGATTCAGGATTGTGGATAGATGTTCAACACAGGTTACTAGGTGCTTCTCCTGATGGTAAATATTTTTAACATAACAAATAATCACCATGTGTTATAAATTCTTTTTGCATATTAAATGACATACATTTATTGATAAAATATTTTAGGGCTTGTAGATGATGATGCACTACTTGAAATAAAATGCCTCCACTCTGCATCAAAACTGAATTTATAAACAAATACAACAAGCGAAATAATTGACCTCATGAAGAACAAAATTTGTCTAGAAAAACAAAACAATAAAATTCAATTTAAGCGGAATCACAATTACTATTATTAGGTATAAACATGATATATTTATTCCAAAGAACAAAAACTCAAAATCATTCTCACATAATATATTTAATCACTTTGATGTATTTACCAACAATAAATAAAGGCGGGTTTATACAACATAGTCATAATCATAATCACAGTCACAATCATAAGAGTTAAACTAACTATTTCTTATAGGTCCGTTTATACAATTGTCATAATCACAATCATAATCATAAGCATAATTTTACTGACCTTGAAGTTCCCAACTTTTAACTTTTATGATCATGATTATGACGAGATTTGAAGTGCGCATGCGTCGAAACCGACAGACGACCATAGAAAAAGTATATATATAGGAAACTCAGCATATATACTTTTTCTATGTAGGTGACATTGACAAGGGGGCGTTTCCATTACAGAATCCATTTTGTTGGCCGTTTTTTCAGGTTTTGTTGTTGTTTATACCATACACGTGTATTATATTTGTATCATACTTTGTTGATTTTTGTGTAGAACTGGTTTTGAAAGAATAAATTGAATTGATTTTTGGTCATACGCGATTGTTATTGTTCGTTGACACTACCGAGGAAAATACAGAAAAGCTATTAAAAACAGAAATGACCATAGATAACCTTTATGAAATGACGTTTGACCACTGGTTTGACGTTTGTTTCACTTATCTATGGCTGTAGGCTAACTTCTTTTATATGAATCTTATGCTTATGACTGTGACTATTAAAGTTGTATAAACGCCTTTTAGAATTGTGATTATGATTATGTTTATGATTCTGACTGTGATTATGATTATGACTATGTAAATGTTGTATAAACCCGCCTTAAGAACAACATTAAAAAGTAGTTATTTGTGTAATAGGTGCAAAAAGTGCATTTTTGTTGCAACGAAGCATGAAGCACTAAACACAATCTTGTGGAGTAAATATAAATAGCATTTACGAAGCACAAATTTACTTATTTAGCATGAAAATTACTTAATTATAATCACTTACAAATACAATACACACTAAACTATAAATTTGGGATATTTTTATGAACACAAAACATATGACTATGACAACAGCATTTGACCCATAGAGAAAGTTATAATATTATTTGTCTATGAATTGACCGTCGTCTTCTGTCAATGTTCTATATTGTTCTATACAGCGCCATGCATCAAGACGGTGGAGCGGTTGAACTAAAGAAAAAAGATGTTCGTTTGCAAAAATTTGCGCATAACAAATCTCAAAAAATACAATGATTTGAGATTTCATATTTTCAGAATCGAATTCTCTAGGCTTCCTTTTGGGGATCAGGTTTTGGTGTCCAGATTGGTGACCACAAATTGTCAAAACTGTCAAAATCACACCATCACTTAATGGCTTATATCTTTTTTATAACAATATAAAACTCAACCAAAATACCTGATCCCCAAAAGTTATATTGTGTTAAAATTTCCACACTTAATTTCCCTGCGTTCTTTAGATTTGTTGTGTACAAAATGACCTAAATTTTGTTCTAAATCACGGGTGCCAACTGTTTTCAGGTTCCTAAAACGTGAGGCCCCTCTTAACATTATCCACTGAGTTTATATTTAATGCTAAACAAATCTCCTTCAATGCATCGGCTGTCTTGTAACGATTTTTCTAATCATTATTTTAAAGAAAGTATTTTCTGTATGCCATTTTTTTTGTAAAGACACTATACCATGTTTTTAAACTAAATTACACCACTAGAAATTACTAAAAAAGTTACTAGATTGGAAGCGACGACATAAATTACTAGTCATACTAAAATTATACAATCTGGAAATAATGACCCACAAACTAAATCATAATTAATCTAACAGACACACAGTGAAAGAGCGAATGCATGTTATTGTAAACGAAAAAAAATACAACTAATTGTAAAATTAAATCTATAAAGAATTTCAAGGTCGAAGACTACATTTGTAAAAAGGTTAATAACAGTTGTTAAATTTGATGGCACATGAAGTTTTAAGTTTTCAAAAGTTTTGTATTTATTGATGAAACAAACTTTAAAACAATGATAAGATCTGAGTCGTTTCCGATCAAATGTAAATAATTCAGAATGAAGGAACCACAGTAGACGAAAATTAGATGATTCAGAGAGCAGAGGGTGTTTGTTTTTCGAAAAATGAGCTAAATGAGAAATGAAGATGAGTTGAATAAAAAATTTGTTAAGTATGAAATATAAGAAAAGGTTTCATTGCAAGTACTTGATTTAAAAATACACCAAATATTTTTTTGTTCTAGAAATTAATCATCAAAAATATCTGTATGTGATACACTTTAGCAGAATAATGTATTTGTCATAATTTCTTCCATAGATTTCTTATTTGGAATATTTCATAGCAAGATTAGGTACCTATAATGAAAAGGAAATTTCCAAATGGTATGAAAAAATGGCCTATTTTTCAATAGACAACCTGTTATAGTTAATCATCATTCTGAAAACAGTAAGTTCAGTACTTAGAAATCAGATGTGGTATAAAAATAGTTTAAACATCGGACTATTTGCATAATTTTTTATTAAACATTATTTGTAACAAATAAACATTTTACAGTATATCAGAACTATTAATTACATTGTCTATTATTAGTTAACTCAAGAAACGCTAAATAAATGTATATAATGTTATAAATAATTATTCACTCAGAATCTGCCTCACTGTCATCACTAGAGAAAGAAACAATTATCGGTTCTATATAAGATCGTCTACAATCCTATCTAACTTGAAAATTTCATCTTCTTCTTTAATGACATGTGCAACATAACTTTGCCAGTAAATGTTTGTCACATTTTCCAAGGCTTGCATTGGAATATCCTTTACAGCTTTCAGTTTAAAAGTAGTATTTTTGGTTGCCACTTCAAAATTTTTTGAACGAGTTCGTTAACGGGCCAAATCGGCCCAGTAGAAACAAAATGGCTGCCTGTCAAAATTGAAAAAAAAATCGTATTTCTTTTGTTTTTGATCTGACGCAAAAAAGTTACTGAGATTTTTTTTAGAACTTAATACGTTCTACAACTACAAACATTTATTTAAGAAAATTTAAATTTTGTTTTTTTTTGTTTTGAATCTGATGCAAAAACTTTACTGAAATAAGCCGTCCAATTGGTCTTGTGCCATTGGGATTTTTTGTTGTTGGAACCTTTTCTACCCTACTGCTGTGGTAAGATGCATTGTCCATTACAATTACAGCACCGTTTGTTATTTTTTTAAGAAATTCTGAAAACCAGTTTTCAAATACCAATCCATTCATATCCTCGTGATAATCTCCAGTTTTTTTACTTTCAAATATTAGCAATGCATCTTTAACAAATCCATGCTCAGATCCCGCATGAAGAATTATTAAACGTTTGCTTTTTCCAGATGGATTTTTCAAACCTGTAGACAATCCTTTAAAAAAAGCATCTCTTTTATCTCGAATAGATGTATCTATACATATTTTGGAATGTATATGACCTTCATTTAGCCAGGTTTCATCAAGGTAATAAATGGGTCTCTGTTCTCGCCTATAATGTTTGATGGATCTTAGGTAATTTCTTCTCCATTTTACAATATCATTGCGTACTATTAAAATGATCTTTCTATTTCTTTTCAAGTATCTAAAAAAATGTATTTTCTTAGTTCATACCATAAAATAAATAAAGGAGCTTCCAATTCATATAAAAATTAGTATAATTTATGGCTTACTTAAAATTTCTAACTTTCATGTAATGAGGAGCGAGAAATTTGTGGTAAATCTGGGTATTTTCTTATTTCACTTAAAATTTTATTCAAAGTGGGTATTTCATTTTTAAAAAAGGATTTATGAACAATGCGTCGAATTATATTTTTTGTTGTATCGTCGAAGGTTTCAACAATTCCTGGACGACCTCCACGATGGTTAGAAGAGACAAGTAGTCCAGTGTATCTATATTCTTTAATTAATTCGAAACACAGTCGATCTAGCAATTCCTAAAAAATAAAATTTGTATACGTTAATCGCATACAAAGTGATATTTTCGATAACTTACCCAACGAGCTCCAAAATATATCAAACGGTTCAATGAATGCTTGGGAATCTATTGCTGATGAAATCAGCAAGACGTCACTTTGGTAGTTTTTTATATAAACCTAAACACCGAGGTTCACAGGGTCTCCGTACGCGGCATTTTAGTAGCACACTTGTATATTTATTATACATATTAGGCACAAGTTGGCATCCCACAGTATACATATCGAAGAACGGTATAGTTTGGCTCTATATATATATATATATATATATATATATATATGTATGTAATTCGTAAAGTTCGAGGACCGTTTCGGAGGCGCAATGGTTAGTTTGAGGACATCTGTAAACTTTGAGGTCTGGTCTCAAAGTTTTTATTTGTCAGTTGATCAGTTTGGGGACATGTCCCCAATCTTTATAATGGTGAATTTGAGGACCTTCAAGTTTGAGGTCTTTTAAATAGCAATTATTATAGAGTAACACCTTTCAAAGTTAGTTTTATAATCAATCGATTGAATAGTTTGGGACCATGTGCTCAAACTGATGTATGTATGTGGTAAATTCAAGGATATCTTTTTATTGACATGTAGCGATTTTCAATAATCGAAATATCTATTTTATTTATTTTTGCAAATGACTAAATTAACTACAGGGAAGACTAATAAGCTTCTTATAATGCATATCAAAACAACAACTAACTATTCTGCTTAGAATAAACATATAAAGGTTGTGTATGAAAATTTGCTAATACATCATTTTACTCTAGTCTAATCACGCGTTTGTTTATGTTATTTGGCAAACAAAAAATAAGCACTGAATGTTAAAAGACAAATCTATCGTTTTGGTTCCTTAATTTTTTTAGGTTTTTCATAAAACAATTCCAAATCTGACATTTAATAAAAAACTTCCAAGTTTGGAACAGATTTGAGGGAAATCAAAATCAATTTTAAAACATCTAATGTGAAAGTAATATAGATTGGTATTTTTTTTCCATAACAATAGTTTTTCAAAATTTTTAAGGAGCCAGTAAGCCCATGAGCAAACTAATCTCAAGCTTACATTTAAGATTTAGTTTTAGAGGAATATTCAACCCTTATTTTTTCATACATTTATCATCCTGTTATGATAGACAGGTAGCATGTTAATAAAAAATATTTTTGGTTTAAAATAATGTGAAATGTGAAGACGTATTACTACGAATTATCTTTTTGCGTTTTTTTTCTAAGCGAAATTGACAGTTTTGATTATCTTTTCACATACGAATTGGTCGAGTTGAGACGAGGATTCGATATGCTCTAGCTATAAAAGCGAAAAATTGCTGCTATGCTAAGAAAATAATCTAAAAAACATTACCAAATGATAGACACAGTGACTTTTGATAGTTGTATCACATGAATTTTGTATCGCAGAATCGAAATTAGTAAAAATATGTAGGGTGCTCCGTTTAAATTTCTTATTGTCATAGCATTTCTTGCGAGACCGGAAGTTAGTCGTATTTAATGTGTATATCAATGAAAATGAGTCTATTATAACGCACTAAGACATGATCTCCATAATTGCTTTATGTGTGCGTTCCAATTCAGCCTTTTATCGAAAAGCATTCCCAAATGTTTTATTTCCGATTCCATTTGAAGAGGAATGTTGTAAAGTGTTAATGAGATGGCTCTAGGCTACTTTTTTTTGGAAAAAACAATATACTTCGACTTTTGCGGAGAAAACGTCCAGCCAGTTTGATTCATCCATGTCCCTACATTGTTGATAGATTCTTGCATTCCTTTCTATGGATTTTAAGTTTCTTCTACTTGTGAATAAAATTAAATTATCTTCGTAGAGTCTAGTATGTACTGGTAACGAAATGTTATCAATTGCTGCAAGGAATAATGTGGTGCTAATTACGGATCCTTGAGGGATTCCGTTATTTTGGCAATAGATATTGGATACAGCTCCGTTTGCTTTTACTTTAAAGGTTCTGTTTGATAAACATTTTTGAATGAATTTTAATATACTTCTATCAATCCCTCAGGAGAGAAGCTTCTTTAAAATATTGTATTTCCAAACAGTATCGTAAGCTTTATCTATATCAAATACAGTGGCTACAATTACTTGTCCATTTGCAAAACTTTCATGTACTGTTGTTTCTAAATCTCTAGATTGTTTACGGTTGAACGATTTTTTCTGATACCACTTTGATATGGAGAAATCTTATTATGCGTTTCCAGGAACCATAGAAGTCGATTGTTGAGAATTTTTTTCCAGACCTTGCTCATCGCGCATTTATAACACAATAATAAGACCTGTGTTAATGTATGATGCAGAAACGACGACAATGACAAAAAGAGATGAAGAGGAGTTGAGGATAGTAGAATGAAAAATAATGAGAAGAATTCTAGGGCCAATAAAAGTTGACGACAATGAATATAGGCAACGTATGAACCATGAAATATTGAGAGAAATGAACGGGAGAGATATAGTAAAGAGAATACAGAGGCAAAGAATAAAATGGCTTGGCCATGTATGGAGAGAAGGAGAGCGTGCAATCGTTTGCTCAATAATACAGTGGGATCCAGGTGGTAGGAGAAGGCAAGGAAGACCCAGATCCAAGTGGCTGAAAGAAGTAGAGAAGGACTTAAGAAGGATAGGAATCGTTAGATGGAAGGAAAAAACTGGAGATAGGACTCTATGGAGAAAAATAAGCGAGAAAATGCTGAAATGACGGGGATTGATCCACCCCAGAAAGCGGATCTAATAAGCATTTTGCGGCGCAACCCCACAAGAGGTGTCTAGCCACTTTATATATATATATATATATATACAGGGTGTCCCGGGACTAATGGGAAAAAAGTCAGGAGCGTATAATCTGAGCTAAAATAATGTTAGTACTTCATATAAACTCGTTTTCGAGTTATAGGCCTTCAAAGTTTTAATTTTGAATTTGGTTTTTATTTGTATTTTTTGTACTAGTTATTTGATCTTTATAAAATTTACGGCAAAGCTATAATGTATGTGTATGTTTATTTTGGTAAGGTAAACAGATTTACAGTAGTGCATTGAAGCCAGGGACGGACTACTCGCTATGGTTAGTGATCCAAAAATTTTGCAGGTATGGCACACTCTGTATGAAATTATCGAAATTCACTTCCCCACACATTAAGCTAACGAAAAGGTACTCTTATTGGAATTCGATAAAATAAGCCGTTTGGCTAATATTTACAGTTTTATTAATGCACTACGTACCAGTTTACGCATTCACCATTTTTATAAGTACACAACGAGGTAAAACTAACTTTTAATAGATGTCCAAAATTTACCTAGAGTACTACAAAAAAATAATTTAACGATAGCAGAAGATGAAAAACATTAACGACTTATTAATTGGAAAGTTGGTAAAAACTTTTTATAAGTGTTTTTACTGTTTATCAAGTTACCATAGGATTAGTTGTCAAACGTTGTGTAGAATAGTTCGTAGTCAGTACTTGTCAATAATTCATAAGTCCTTAATTTAACAGTTACAATAGCAGAATTCGCTTTTATTGAGTACGCAGATAAACATCTAATGTATGGACTGGCTTCTCGAAACTGTTTAGAGGCCAAAAGGCTTTATGAAGAACATTTTGCAAACAGAGCTTTGCCAGACAGACGAATGTTTGGGCGTATTGATCTCAGGTTACGAGAAACAGGTATGAATAAGTAAATGTAATTTTCCATGTATACAAAACAAAATTTTAAATTTTAGGAAGATTTTCGCCAGAAAAAGCTGGAGAAGGTCCAGTACGAAGCATACGTACTGTGGCAGTTGAACAAGACTTGTTAAATGCAGTTGATAATGAACCATCGAGTTTTAGAAAATTATCAAGAGAACATAACGTCTCGAAATCAGTTGTTAATCGCGTCCTAAAAGAACAGCTGTTATATCCTTTTCACATGAAAAAAGTACACCGTATGACAGTAGCTGATTATCCTGCTCGACTTGAGTATAGCCAGTGGTTTCTGCGACAACAACAAGCAGACAACACATTTATTAGTAACGTTCTCTTTACGAACGAACCGGGTTTCACCAGAGATGGAATCATAAATTCTCATAATATGCATTTATGGGATGATGTGAATCCACATGGCATTATCCAAACTAGGATCCAGCATAGATTCATGGTTAATGTTTGGCAGGAATAGTTGGCAATAATTTGATACAGCCATACTTTATTGACGGTACTTTGACCGGTCAGAGATATTTGGAGTTTTTTGCAAAATGAGTTATGGAACCTGTTTGATAATGTGCTACTACAAACTCGTAGGAATTTATGGTTCATGCATGATGGGGCCCCTCCTCATTTCAGTTTAGATGTACGACAGCATTTACACACAAGGCTTCCTAATAGATGGATTGGTCGTGGAGGCCCTTTTCAATGGCCACCGCGATCAGGAGACGTTAATCCTATGGATTTCTTTCTCTAGGGTTATCTCAAAAGTAAGGTATACGCAACACCTGTGCAAACAAGGCAAGATTTAATAGACAGAATTGTGTTACACTGCAATGTTATTATAAACAGTGTGAAATTGCTCTTTCAAGTGCAAAGAAACAACCTTCGTAGACTTAGAATGTGCGTGGAAATGGGAGGAGCTCATATTGAACATTTATTAGAATAACGTTAGTTTTTGTTGTTGTTTAGGAATTAGTTTTAGTCTAATGTTTTATAACTTGTGTTTTTTGAGGTTTTCTTAATGGTTTAATAATGTTATGATCGTAATTTTGATTAAAAGCAAGTAAATTCTGGACATCGTATTAATAAGTTAGTTAGGTACATTTGTACGTAGTGCATTAATAAAACTGTAAATATTAGCCAAACGGCTTATTTTATCGAATTCCAACAAGAGTACATTTTCGTTAGCTTAATGTGTGGGGAAGTGAATTTCGATAATTTCATACAGGGTGTGCCATACCTGCAAAATTTTTGGATCACTAACCATTGCGAGTAGTCCGTCCCTGGCTTCAATGCACTACTGTAAATCTGTTTACCTTACCAAAATAAACATACACTTACATTATAGCTTTGCCGTAAATTTTATGAAGATCAAATAACTAGTACAAAAAATAAAAATAAAAACCAAAATCAAAATTAAAACTTTGGAGGCCTATAACTCGAAAACGAGGGCCTGCATAGTAAAAGTTTATATGAAGTACTAACATTATTTTGGCTCATATTATACTCTCCTGACTTTTTTCCCATTAGTCCCGGGACACCCTGTATATATATATATATATATATATATATATATATATATATATATATATATATATATATATATATATATATATATATATATATATATAACTAACTTTTAAATATTATGGGGTACAGCCAAAATGTATGGGTGGTTAAGAAAATTCGATTTTCACTATACCAAGCTTTCGATAATTTTATTATTATCTTTTTCAAAGCTAAAATACAATTTTGTTAAACTAAAAAACAAGGTTTATGTTTTATATAAGTAAAACTTACTAGTAAATTGAATAAATTCTTGAAGGATATCAAAATTGATAACATTATTATGATTTCAGTTTCATATAATTAAAAAACACTGATATCAATTGCTGAGAACGTTGTCTGTAGTATTAAGGAATAAAAAATTTTTGAAATGATTGATCAGTCATAGTTTTTTTGACTTTTTTTGATAACAGTGTCAACTGACAACGTTAAGGTTTAAGATTAAATACCTTAACTTACACTAACTTTTTTATCTAGTGTGAAATTACATCTTGTCATTCATATATTAATGACAAATGTAAATATGAAGGTTAAAGGTTAAAGGTTGAATATCCTGATTAACACTAACATGTAGATTTAGTATAAATTTTCATTATATGATTTGAAATTCATTTAATTTCATTTAAATTTGAAAATTACCAATAAAAAATTTTTTGTAATGACAAGTTAAATTTATTTAAAAAAATGGATATGAAAGAAATTGAAACTTTATAATAACTATGTTAGTTATCATAAAATCATGCATTTTATTTAATATTCATCATCTGATGTTATGTGTAGGAAATCCGTGTCATTGTTAAAGGTTGTTGGTTTATTTTGTAGGTAAATAAGTTGAGTATATATTGCACTGACATTGTTGATATCTGACCTCTTATTCATCGATGGTTGATTTAATTTTATGTTTACTAATTCTATGAATTCTCTTTTAGTTTTATTAGATTCTATACTCAAAATTTTAGTTTCTTTATAATTCATTCTATGTTTAGTTTCTAAAACATGTTCTGTGAGTGCACAAGTTTTTTTATTTAGATTGCAATCACTTTGATGTTGGGTTATACGTTGCTTTAGGGTACGTGAGGTCTGGCCAGTGTAAGTTAAGTTACAATGTATACATGGAATGTTATATATTACGTTAGTTTTCATTACTTTTTCATCTTTCTGTTTAACTTTTGAAAAAACGTCTCCTACCTTTAAAATATTCCTGTTAGCAATTTTAATGTTTTCATTTTTAAATATTATATTGATTTTGTCTGAAAGGTTCTTAACATAAGGTAATGACCCATATTTAGTATTCACTGTTTCATTATTATCTAAGGGTACATTTTCGTTGCTTGTATGTGTATGATTGAGGTTTGTATCAATAGTTGTATTAAAAATCAATTTTTTTAATAAGGTTCTAGGATAACTATTGTTAATGAAAATATCGAAAAGAACTTTTAAATTTTTGTTCAAAAGGGTGGGATGACAAATTCGTGCTATTCTATTTTTCATGGATAGAACTAGATTTATTTTTATTTTTTCGGAATGGTAAGAGTTGTAATTCAAGTATCTTCCTGAATTTGTGGGTTTCCTATACCAATCTAATATAACTATATTTTTTGGATTACGTATCAATAAACTGTCTAGGAAAGGTATACTATTGTTGGTTTCTGTTTCAATTGTAAATTGTATGTTGGTATTATAGCTATTAAAAACTTGTAGAATCGTGTCTATACCATTACTAGGAATTGCACAAATTAAATCATCAACATATTTTTTTAAAAAAGGGATTTCAAATGGTAATTTTGGAATACAACTATTAAGTAAGTCATCCATTACATATTGTGCATATATTGGTGAGACAGAGCTTCCCATTGGTGTTCCAAAAATTTGTTTATATAATTTGTCGTTATATGCAAAAAAGGTACCCTTTTCAATAAGATCAACGAATTCAATAAAATTGTTATAAGATATATATATATATATATATATATATATATATATATATATATAAGGTGTCTCTCTCGTTTGTAATAAAGTATGTCAATGTAAAATTATAGGTACTTACAAAGACATTTTCACGTTCTTCTCCACTACACAAAAACTAAGTTTCTAGCAAATAAACTCTCATCATTATAGAATAAATATTCGGTAAGTTAAAACGATATTTTTTTATGGATCCAGTATTATCGTAGTTCTAACAAATTATCAAGAAAAATAGTTCACATTTTTAACTGGGTTATGAGAAATATGTCAAATTGTTCTTGCAGTGACGTCATTGCGCTCTCTGATTCGTGTTCGCAGTCACCTGATAATGGGCTATTAATAAAGCAATTTAAAATAATTTGATTCTATTTAAGACGAATAATTAGGTTCTTGAAATGTTATTTAAGGTTTTAGAATACTGTCTTTTATGTGTAAAATATAGCTTCACATGAATTTGTAACAACTGTCAACATTCCTATTACTAGAATATGTATTTCATTCTCCTCTCCCAAAAGAAAAACTAATACGTATTTAAAATTTCTGGAAATCATTTTGAACGCGATCTATACGCAATAACCAGGACGCACAGATTCTGAAAGAAATTCAAATCTACCTACTTTTAATCTATCAAGGTCCTAGTGTTGCCAAATAATAGGAAGCCACTCTGTGCTTAATCTCAATGCATTGGGGCTGCTCTATATACATATTGTGAATATCGGGGGATGCCACAGTATTAAGATACTGACTTGTTTTGAGCAATTTTTGGTGTTAACAAAAAATCAAAAGAACTTTGCTTTCTAATGAATAAAAAAAATTGACCATAATTAGCCCAATAATTGGGCAATTTGTAAATTACAAACTGTTTTAAATAAACTGTTGTATACAAGATGTCGTTTAATTATCATTTAAAGCAAATCTTTTTTATTATTACCACCATTTTAAAAAAATAGGCAGAAATTTACATTTCTCCTAGATGGCCATGACTTCAAATGTATTTTTTAATGATGAACAACTTTTTCAAATAATTTTTTTTATATTTACTGAAATAAGAGCACTTTACTCTTGACTCAAAATCAAATTTTCCAATGCACCTCGTATATCACGCGTCTTTTGCCACATTTTGTTGGTGCATTTTTGATTTCAGGGGATGCACAAACTTTTATGAAGAATAACTTTTTGTTGAAAAATCCATAATAAAGAAGTTTCTCATTTGGTGCGGACTTTGGGGATGACGCTGTATATATATATATATATATATATAGCAGTAGGAAAGTAATATCGACCTTACTAAATATAAAAATAGAGTAAATCTCATGGGAGTTTCTAGTGGTAAAAGCAATTGTTAAATATGCCTCAAATTTTCGTTATTTATTCATAACTTCTTAATGAGGACTTTCTACAATAGAAGGAAACGAAACAATAGCACAAAACAAAAACATATTTCTATAAAAATCCTTCAATACTCACAACACTTTATTTTAAAGTTAAAATAAAAACAAACACTAACTGTACGAAACGGAACTAAAAGATAAAAGATCAGTGCATTTTATGGAAAAGCCAACAATAAAAACATTGTATATAGTGTAAATATTTTTCTTCTTTTTTCGAAAAAAAAATAAATTTCCAATCAGCATCTCAAGATACTTTTTTCACTTCCTTTTCATGAATCTCTGCAACAAATTTAATGGAGTTTTAAAAGAAATTCGATAAATCTTGCATTCAACTTCATTTTTACTGGGCGCAATTTTGTTTTTAATTTTTTGTTACGCTCTTTATTTGTTATTGTTTGCTCGCTAGCTCCAGAAGCGCAATCTCATGCCCAAGCTCAGTTCGGTCGGGGGTGGGTATGCGAAAATTCCTATATTTTTTTTGAGTAGTTAAAAATGGGCGCCACCAGTTAAATTTTAATGAGCCAGCACTAACTAGTAGACCGCCACGATGGTCAGGATGGGAAAGACAATACATAAGAACGCAGGTATTATAAGAGGGGAGAACAAGAAACGCCCTTGTAATGAAAATTCTATATAATACTAGTTACACAAAAAGTGAGTATGTAATTGAGAATGGTTCGGTAGTAGAACGATTTATTACATTTGCTGCTAAGGTAGGGAACAAAGCTTCAAGTATGGAAACAGCAGTTTTGAAAGTTCTCGAACATATGTCATTAGACATACAGAACTGTAGAGGACAATCTTACGATAACGCTAGCAACATGTCTGGTCGATATTCTGGTTAGGTTAGGTTAGGTTAGGAAATATTATAAAATTTATTAACAAAATTACAGTGTTGTGGGGTGAGTTGCAAGATCAACCTGTAACATTTTATTAACTTCATATTCGCAATCGGCATCTCAAAAAACATAAAAATATACATTTTCATTGAAAAATTTCTACAACAACCAACAGGTTGAGTCATTTTGATTAGTTATAAATAATTATTTCTTTGCCAACCCCATTCTTCAGGAGATATTGAACTATTATTTTTTCATTGTTGGACTCTATGTGTTGTTTTGCTGCATAGTCGGCGAGAAAAGTATTAGTTTACCCCAAAAAAAGTTGGAATTTTGGGTTTTCTTATCCAAAAAACTTTCACGAAAACATTCACCTCATAACTTTCAATCCTGCTTTTTTTTACATCCTTATATCTATCAGCACACAACTACCACAACGCATTATGGGAAGCTTGAGGCGACAACCACATACAAACTGTATTTGCCTGAGATGTGTAGTTTTTGTTGCCAAGTGAAATATAGGACAAACAATCCTAGTAGGCTTCGCTATGAATTCAACAAATAAACAGGCCCTGCTAAAAATACAATATACAGTATTGATGCTAATATTTGTACAGGTACACTGGTGAAAAATTTTACATTCACATTAATATCCAGAAACTTGTTTCAGATAAAAGTGTCTGATTATACGTACTTAAAAAATCATTAAACTAACATTTTCCATAATGATGAAAAGAAAGTATAAAAAGTCAGTTTTGTAGTAAGATCCATACTGTAGTTGTGAAACGATATAAGATACATGAACTATGTTGAAATTGGTAAGTTATGTATATAAATAGTCACTTGACAAGTTCATTTACAATATTTTTCAAACAATTTTTCCATGGTAATATCCCAAGTAATTTAAAAATGTGATTCGCTGTTAATTACATTATTTCCTGTTTGTTAATTGCTACTATAATTGCTATTTTTTCGGATTCTCATGTTTCAAACAGTGAATTAAAAGAAATTTTTTGTCAACCCAATAAAACTTTAAAAATAAAAACCTAAAATGTTCGACTTTACAGATAAAACAAATTTAGTTAATTCAATTTTTGTTGTTGGTCCAATTAATATGAACAAGTGAGGTCAGCTGAGTGTAAAAGAGAGTAATAAATGAAATAACAGTTATGTATGTTGGTACAAACCTTTATTATGAGCAGAGCGCTTTCTGTTTAATAAATAAACCATCCTAAGTGCTCATGCCATATGCGATGCCAAAAATTAAAAGCAAAGTCGTTAAGACACAGTCACTAATTTTCAAAACATTTCAAATATTACACAAGGGATGATTCCCTAAAATTGTTTAATCAAACAAGTGTGTCAAGATATAATAATCTTGACACACATGTTTGATTGAACAATTATTGTGTGCTAAACATGCTTTTTTCCACAATCTTGAAATACAATTTTCCCAAAATATAAAACATTGTAGGTAGGTACTTTGTTCATTAATGAAAAACTCAGAAGTACATTATGTTTTCAATTGAATTTAATTAACTACAAAAAAAATTCCATCATGAATAATGGTAGATATTTATGGTACAATTTGTAACTACACTAAATTTTATGACTCCTGGTGTAGGTTTAAGGATTAATAATCATATTTTCATTTGTTTCTGTCTCAATGTTACACAATATAATAAATTAATAAATCAATCAATCAATCAAGATTCGATTTTACTTTCTACATAATTTGATTTTATCATAATTATATTGTAATAAGTAATCCCATGAAAACATTGTGCTCCGAGTATGCAACCAATTATACGCTTCTGTATTTTGCTTACTTGTGAAGAAAATTATTTCATTTGCTCACTTGTGGTTCATTATTGATACAAAAATTAAGTTGGAATATATCTTAAAATTGTTGGCAACGTTGCCCATAAAATATCTCATTTTCATCATTTCAAAATTTAATTTCTCGTTTAAGCGTTTATAATTCGCAATTTTTTTTCATTATTGTGTTATATAACTCTTCTACTTTCTAATAGTAATTTTTTTTAAATTCACGCATCTGTAAAGTCGAACGTATCTGTGAAAGCTTTATTTAATACATTTATACAGGAAATTATACCAATTGCTATTGGTACAGTTTACCGTCGTTTAATAGCAAAAATAATTTGTTCAAACATCAGAGATAAATTAGGATATTTACTTCGTCCATTACAATTTGGTTTCGGGTCGAAAGGTGGTTGTCAAACAGTTGTACATGCAGCAAGACGTTTCGTCTCTAATCATCCAGACGTTAGTAATAAAGTTTTTCTGAAAATTGAATTTAAAAATGCTTTAAATGCAATTCATCGCGATCATTTATTAAAACTTGTAGCAAATATTCTACCTGAAATTTTTCCTTTCATCAATCGATGTTATGGATTCCCTTCATATCTTTTATTTGGCGAAAACATCATTTATTTAGAAAGAGGCGTCCAACAAGGGGACCCTTTGGCACCTCTCCTTTTTTGCATATCGATACACAAACTTATAAGCAATATTGACACAGAATTCAATGCTTGGTACCTTGATGATGGTTCTTTAGGTGGTAATACTAATTCCGTGTTCAAGTCTTTTATCTATATTATAAACAATTCCAAGAATATTGGTCTTGAAATCAATTTCAGCAAATGCGAGTTATTTTTCTTAGAATCGTCAAATAATCTAACCATTGATAAATTTAATTCTGTAGCACCAGGCATAACAATTACCAACAGACAAAATTTATTTCTATTAGATGCTCATTCATTGAAAGGATCCTTTCTATTAGCTTTCAATGAAAAAATAAACCTTTTTCAAAAAAATGTCATCTCATTTATTCTGGTTATAGACACATATGGCTTATTACCTTCTCAAGAATTGCTTATTAATTCCAAAATTAACATATATCTTAAGATGTAGTCTGACCTGGTTACATAATGATATCTTAATCAATTTTGACATTTTGACTATTCGTCATTCATTAGAGTCATTAATTAACATTAAATTAGAGGACCTTTCTTGGAAACAAGCTTCACTACCTGTTTCTTATGGTGGTTTGGGAATTCGCTCAATCGTTTCAGTAGCTCTTCCTTCTTTTTCGTCATCATTAAATAGTTCCAAAAATTTCATGAATTACATTCTGCCTATATTTTTCCACACACAAGACCCTTTATTAATGGAGGCAGAAAATATTTGGTCATTAAAGTCTAATAAAGTTGTACCCGATGAATATAAATCCTTTCAAAAATCCTGTGATATACCTTTATTGAACATTGAAAACGGAAATCTGGTTCAGAAAGCTATCAATTTACCAGACAAGGCTCGTTTGAATGCAGCATTTTCAAAGGAATCAGGAGCATGGTTTAACGCTATACCGTCGGCCCCATTAGGTACGCTTTTAGCAGTGGCGGCTCCTCCATTAGGTCATTGGATCAATGACCTCCCATTAAAAAATAATTTAAAAAGTATTTAAATAGATATATAAAAAATAAAATATACCTACTATAAATATAGTATAGTATTAAATGCTAATACTCAGTATTTCTCTTAAATAAAAAATAAAATTTATCTAAAATGTTTCAAGACCCCGTGTAAACGTTTGTCAAGACAACCGTGTAAACGTTATTTCGACCTACATCTCTGCGAAATTCAAAATAGCATAACCTGGTGTCCATCGATGACCTCAACGCGTTAAATGGGGACGGAATCTGCCGAACGTTGACAATCTTCTTAACATGAAAGAAACACGGCCTAAGTCTACATCTCTTGGGTCAAAAGCCCGGGTTAATATGGATGATGAATCGACTTACGTCGTTCGATTATTACACGCTTAGAAAAGAGATGAGTAGAGGGGTTGGCAGGCTGCGCTATATTTTGATTTAAAGGAGATCATTTTGAAGTCAAATAAGATTTGTGTTTTGATGTGATAAGTTGTTATTGTTATTATTTTGATTTTTGATTCGTTTTTTTGAGAGCTTGTGTTTTAATTATTTGGTGTTATTTCATTCTACGCCTTTTATCATGTCTGTGGTGCAAATGGTTCAAAATATGAGAACGAAAAGTGAATTAAATTTTGGAAACCTATTAAAACTAAAGGAAAGTGGTCGTCCTCTTCCAGATTTAAAAATTAAACAGACTAGCAAGGACAAAAATAAAGAAGTTCATCGCAATTTTCGCAGGTCTATGTATGATTTCCTTTATTGGCTAAATTTTTTCCATTTAATAATGCCTAATTGCGAAGTTCTTTTTAATCAACTTCAAAAACATGGTATTGACGTGATATTGGTGAAAAAAAATTTAGACTCATTTAAAATGTCAATTCAATAAGTCAGGGACCATATTTTATTAAATGAAATATTTCCCGAAGCACATTCATCTTCTTCAACACTTGGTGCAAAAAGACCAAGGAAAAATGAAGACTCAAAGCGCCAAGTTGCTTTGCAGGTTTGCGACATAATAATTTCTGTTATTAACCACCGCTTTAGTTTCAGTGATCATTTAGTGATTGCCCAGTTATTTTACAACGACCAGTTCGAACAATATAAAATTAATTTTTTAGATCGTATTCTTAAGTCAATAAGAGAAAAGTATTCTAGTATTAATTACTTAAAACTAAAAACTGAACTTCAAGTTATTTATGAACGCGACGATTTTAATAAGAGTTCAGGAGGTGTGCCAATGCTGCAATTGTTTATTAATAACAATATCTCGGAAACTTTTTCGGAAACTGTAAAATTGTTGACTATTTTATGTATATTACCAATGACAACTGTAGAAAGCGAAAGATGTTTTTCTACATTAAAGAGAATCAAGACATTTTTGCGTAATACTATGGGACAGGAGAGATTGTCGGCGTTCTATGTTAAGCATATAAAAGCAATTTGTGAATAGTATTCATAATTTTAATGAAAGGGTTATTGATCACTTTGCAAATACAAAAGATCGAAGGCGTCACTTAAATTTTAAAAAGATTTAGATTAATTATCATTTAATTTAAGTTTGTCATACTTAATATGTATAGAAAAGAATAAAATGTGGTTGTTTTTGAAGAAAGCATTATTTTTATATAAAACAAGCGTGGCCCAAAAATTTTTTTGCCTCTCTGGCTTTGGAAAAGATTTCCACAAATTTTGCGTTTTTAGCGATTTTAACGACTTCTGGGCAGAAATTGGGCATGGTTTTTCGAAAAATTTCCGTCCACGGCGAATAGGCCTCCAGGGGACTGGTCAGTGTCGTTCTGTATTTTAAGATTTTGGTCACATCACCTATGATCCCCTATAAAATTAACCACGAGCCGCCACTGGCTTTTAGATGACGTAAGTTTCCGTATTTCTATTGATCTCCGTTTAGGTTGTCAAATTTGTGTAAAACATCGCTGTCGTTGCGGAGCTGATGTTGATGAATATGGTAGACACGGTCTAAGCTGCAAATTAAGTGCCGGCCGTTTTTCCCGTCATTCTACAGTAAATGACCTAATCAAACGAGGCCTGTCATCTGCAAAGATTCCCTGTTCGTTGGAACCGTTAGGTACTTGCCGCGACAACGTAAGCGTCCAGATGGTATGACCCTCATTCCATGGCAACGCGGCAGACCAGTTATATGGGATTTCACTTGCACTGACACTTGGGCTCCGTCCCATGTCCGATACACATCTACTTCTGCAGGCGCTGTAGCTTTACAAGGCGAAACTTTTAAAATCAATAATTACAAAAATTTGGAGAACATTTACATTTTTATTCCTGTAGCAATTGAAACCTCTGGTGTTTTCGGTCATAAAGCTTTAAAATTCATTAAAGAAATCGGTAAAAAAATATCAGTAGAAACCAATGATTTAAGAGCAACTTTGTTCTTTATACGACAAATAAGTATTGCAATTCAAAGAGTAAACGCTTCATCATTTCTCGGTACGTTTCCCCGTTCTAAGCCTCTAGAAGAACTTTTTATGAAACCTAATCATAAGAAACCTAATTCCTCTACCACTTTCAAACTTTCTCACATTTCTCACCCTAAAATATGTGATCTTTCCTTTTTCCGAAATTCTTATTTAACATCTTCATTCTCTTCTTCAGAATGTGTACCTTCTGATAATACATGCATTGACCATTTTATAAATTATGCCTCCAACAAGCTTTTGGGCCTCAGTGTACTAAAAAATAGATAAAGATGAAGAAGAAGATGACTATGCTAAATAATGATGCGATTCCTATACGCAATAAATTATCTTTGACCAAAACAAAATATAAAACTGGTTTACTCCCAATAGAGTTGAAGACATCAAATAAAAAGGTAAACGACCAAATGGAAGTTATTTATACACACACTGTGGTCACTGTTCAGTTACCTAAGAAATATAATCGATACTCGAAATTACTTTTTTAAAAACTTTATTTACACAAATAACTACTTTTATTAGATATTTTCAAGTTTACAAGCTGAAGATTGACAATGAACTGAGCTACAAAATATATAATTCGAATAAGGTAAAAAATGCAGAAATAACAGTTTGCATGAATATGATGATATGAGAATCTGCTGACGTTGAAGGTTCCATAAGAAACGGTGTCATAATTCCTCCCTTCGAAATTTCAACTCTGAGGGTTAGCGAGGAAGTTGAATATATTCCAGGTCCATTGGTTGATCTTCTTTTTCCTTAGATTTGAATCGGGTCGATAGTTTTCTAACAATGATACATCCTCCTAGTATAACCAATAGACAATAAATTATAATTGTCCATATGCAGGGAGTGTGGTGTATTTTCTGAATATTCAACTCTGAATCGTTTTCGAGAATTTTGGTTTTAATTTGGTTCAGGTCATCCAGTTTGATGTCTTGCAGTTGAATACTGGTAGAAACGTTTTGTATTTCCATAGCTTTGACTTCTAGTTCAGGAAACAAGATGGGTTGACTTGACACTTGGATGTCATTTCGGTTTACGATTTTGATAACTTGGGTTTTTATTAGGCATCCTTTTGGTATTTGTATAAGGTATGTATTTTTGACTGTTATGGTTTCGGCTTGATCATGACATGTCAGTGTAATGGTTTCTTGAACTGAAAAAATTGCAATCCATTGGTTGGTGTTGTCCAGACGTTGGAAAAACGTTTTGGGGATGGTGATTCTTGACTGTTGGCAAGTGGAAGTGTTTTTTATATTTAGTAGTTCCACTTCGCACGGATTTTCATCTTTAACATCTTGGAGGTCGGTGTACTCGCAGAGATGTAGTGTTGACGGATACAATCCCAGACAAGGTTTAAAATATTTAACACTCTGTCATAAAACTGCTGGGGTCTCTCACCGTTTCCTTGTCTCATCATAACAAGGTCGCGAGTAAGACAGGATTCATCTCTTTGGTCCGCAAAATTTCGAGAAAGTGTATCTTTAAGAGATGCCCAGAAAGGCACATTTTGTATGTTAACTACAAGTTTAGCATTTCCTCGTAATTTGGAAATTAGTGAATTAATTAAATATATGTTTTGGAAATGGTTGGGTTGGTCTCTAATATAAAAAGTATTAATAATTGAGTCGCAGACAGATATATAGCGGTAAAGTTCGTTGGGGTTTCCATCGAACTCTGGTACGCAATTTAAGTATTCTGCTTTGAATTCAGTCATTTTTACGTTATTTTGTTGTGCTGATTGATTAGAAACTTGAAAGTCAACTGAAGTATCAATTTTCAAACTTTCTATATCGTTAATTAAAGAATCTACTGACATGTATTAATAATTGAACCTTTATAGGCTAGGTATCTACTGAATGAACAAATTAAATAATTGTATATTATTGATTACTCACAGGATAAATAAGGCAAACTTGAGCATTCCCTTGACTGTAACTATAAGGACGAAACACTTTCTCTGTTGAGATTCCGTAGTCCTTGCAAAATTGAACGATGCTTGTTTTAACTTTCGTCGTCTTCCGTCTTGAAGGGCTTCGGTGGTCTTCAGTAGAGGGGTTTCTCGATTTTTAGAGAGCCTCTCCACTTCCGACACCTCCAATCACTGATTACAACGGTTCGATATCTAGTTAATCGTTGAAACGAAAATTAGACACGTTCGATACGCGACAATTGTGATATCCTACTGACTGCGCCAGAAATATAATCGATACTCGGAATTACTTTTTTAAAAACTTTATTTACACAAATAACTACTTTTATTAGATATTTTCAAGTTTACAAGTTAAAGATTGACAAAGAACTGAACTACAAAATATATAATTCGAATAAGGTAAAAAATGCAGAAATAACAGTTTGCATAAATATGATGATATGAGAATCTGCTGACGTTGAAGGTTCCATAAGAAACGGTGACATAATTCCTACGATCCCTTTTGGGATTTATCCCTTTCGATACCCCAAAGAACAGGTCAATTACGACTTTCACAATGTTTAGATTCGTTTACAAGAGAAGAAACACTCGACGGTGATGAGAAACCAACATGTTCGAAATGTAAGGAATGAAGACGATGCACTAAATCATTCTCAATTCATAAATTTCCGAAAATATTGGTTATTCACCTGAAGCGCTTTTCGCAAACAGAAATATTTAGTGGAAAACTTAATGTTGCAATATATTTTCCAATAGAAGGGCTTGATATGAGCCATTACGCGGCTGATAATGTGGCACCTTGTATGTACAACCTCTACGCTATATGATATCACAGTGGAACCACTTACAATGGTCACTACACAGCATATTGCCGACATCCCTACACGGGACAGTGGCACGAATATAACGATTCAAGGGTGCTATTAATATCGTGGAAATATTTAGTCAATAGAGAAGCATATGTTTTCTTCTATGAACTAGATGACACAAAGTTCCACCTTTAAGTTTAAAATTTTATTTACTAGTTTTTGTATTGTATATTTTCATTGTGAACCAATGTGTTATTTGGTTTTTTCTACAAAATTTATTTATATATTTATATATATATACATTGTATTATATATATATATATATATATATATATATATATATATATATAGATCTTTATATCAGACTTGAGCCAAATGGAATTTGTATCAGACTTGAACCACCTAAAAGCAAATGAATTATAAACATTTATTTTGCGTATATTAGCAAATCTTTCCACGCTGATTTTCAATCTGAAATTTATACACACGGTAAATTTAAATTTAAAACAAAAAATAAGAATTTCTCTACAATAGTTCAGTTAATATAATTTATTTCATTGAGGTTTTAAAATGTTTAGGAAACGTATACAGGGTATCGTATAAATTAGTATGGAGCAATATTTTTGGTGACTATTTCGATAAAACAATACTAATTGATTTGAAAAATATTTAAAAATTTTGAGAAAGAAAAAGTAATTTGAAGTATTATGTTTTATAAAAACCTCACGTTCACAATCATATCGAAACCAAACTCTCAACTGCAACAACAAACTTAGTTTTGAAGATTTGAACCTTTCTGATCTTATTTCATATCTTCTTTATTGTTGTTCATTTTTAAAAAAGGACCATTTTAAATGTTTCTCAGATTTTATAAAACCAAAAATTATTTGTGATTAGAGTGGAAGTAGGTGAAGTAAATTTTCAAAGAATCAAAATGAAAATTTTATTTCAATTAAACATCGCTATAAAAAATAAAACTAAACTTAAAAGTGTTATAGGCATGAACTAATGAATAACAAATATTGTTCATAGAAGAATACTGCAAACCTAAAATCTCAAATATGAAAATTTAAAATAGTTTCTTTTCACATCTTGACGTAGCATATGTTTCTTTAAGAAATGGGCTGCTTCAGTTTTCCAGTGTATATATTGTAAACTATAGCTTTTATACTTGTCCATTTTTTTCCTCGGAAAAGTTCGTCGTATTCGTTCATGAGATTTTCTACTTCAAATGTTTTAGGCGGTATCCTTTTTTTATATGATCTGCAAAATAGGATGTTACTATCTGTTTTTGGTAATTGCTCCAAGACACCCGTAAATTAGATACTCCTTTTTTTTGTTTTTTGCCTGCTGATCTTTTACATATTGCACTTTACTTTTGTTTGCTGGTAATATTTCATTATCGGTTTCCTCTGTTTGTGTAATGGAAATGGGCTTTGACTTACTTTTCTCGCACTCCTCGTTGTTATCGTTCTGTCCCAATATATCTAAAATATCAAATTCCTGTGATATGGGATTTAAATCAATATTTATATCATCAATGTTCATTCCTTGAAATTTTTCAACCCCTCCTTCCGTCATAAGTAGTAATAATTTGGACACTTTAGCTGTTTGATATACATTATCTGAGAGTCTATAAAAATTGCAGTGGGTCTTCAAGGTATGGCCCATGAATTTTGATACCTGTTCTAAATCTTTTTCAGAAAACTGAAGAAGTTGTGTTACAGTTGCTAGGTGTTTTCTCAATCTTGTGGCACTGATACTGTGTGCCCGCTCTATACCACACTTTTCTGCGTATTTGTATAATATTTTTGTGCCATCAATAAATGTTTTACCGGTGGTGTGAAAAATAAAATCATTGTCGTTAACAAAATTATCTCGAATTTCTACCAAGTAGTCAAAATGATGTCGCATATTTGGAGATAATAGTATCGGTACTCCCCGACCTCTTTTACCTCTAATAACGATACGGCTATATGTTTTAAGTAATATTTTTTCTGTTTCAGTAAGACAGTTGTCAAACTCACTATCGCTTCGATTGTCTAAATTGACACCTCTGAATGTTTGTATTTTCAATTGTGTAACTTCAGCGGGCCTTCTCCTGTTTAGTAATATGATCTGACAGTAAATTACCTCTTTAAGTGTGTTGTAAGCTTTAGAATCTCTGTCATTTAACTGTAATTTCTCGAATTCTTCTTTGGCTCTTTTAGAAAACCATTCAATTTTTTTAAATCGGACGTGAGAGGAAGCAGTTCTTCTTTATTCCACTTTTTTGTATTAAGATTTGCTGCAGCTTGTGCAGAAATTTCATTGGCTCATTGCGATTCAATAAGAGTTTTCAAAATTTTGAGATCATTTCGTTGCTCATTTGTTGTTGATACTTGTAATAAATGAATATATGCCAACTCACAACACTTTTTAATTAATGTACCAAAGTTTAGAGCTAAAGTGGGTGATTCATATATATCTGTATCAGGATTATAGCAAGCAATTTCGTTAACTCCTTTAATAATTATTTGAAAATAAATCGGACGAAGTAAATCAATTAGTTCCTTTATGGCATTGTTTTCATTTCGTGCAAACTTTAATAACTTAGCTAGACGCCTCATATTTTGCCTAACAATGTCCAAATTACCCTTGCTTCGTCTACCTTTTAAATAAGAATAACCATAGTTGCATATTAGAAAATCTTTTTTAATTATTAGCGTAATCTCATCAGCTCGCATACGTGGAAATAACTCCTTTCTTAACAACTCATCGTGTTTAATTGTTGAAGCAAGCAAAAGTGTGGTTTGGCCGTCACTTTGTTAAGTTTGTCTTTTGTCCTGTTTTCCTAAATTTGGGTTTTTAGAACAGTATTTTGTATGTCTAAAAAGACTTTTTTTTTATAAAACCCTAAACAATGTGAACAGGGTAAGAAGTCATTTGCTGATACGTAAGTATTTTTATTTACTCTTTTTACCGGTCTGAGTATAGTTTTCGATCTATTATTAATAAAATTTCCTTTTTTTCTGAGTATTCCCCATTCCTGTTTCCTTTCTTTGGATTTTTTATTGATAAAATGCGTTGAACGTCAAATTCAGTGGAGTGCCAGGTTGTCGCATGTCTTGCAAAGTGCGATACATCTGTTTCGCAAAATATACAGTGATCTCTTTTATCTTTATAATTTTTTCTGTCTGTGTCCTCCATTTCTATCTAATAAAAAATATTAAGCTTAATAAAAAATAGTAAATTCTAAGAAAATACTAAATTTAATTGTATTAAATAGAATTGGTTTGAATGATCGTTTTTTCCTTTAGTTTGTAAAAAAATATTAATAGTGATTTGAGGATATTATTTGCATTGATTAATTTATTATCAATTATTAAACAATGTGACTCTCTACAGAATAGTACAAATTTGAGCCTCTTTAGTAAATTAAGGCTATATTACATAAACTTTTTAACTTACCGGTATAATTATTGTAGAAACTTTAGCTATCTCAAGGTCGCCTTTTCTATCGTCCATTGAAACCTGTAATATTGTTATCCATATTCAATTTGTATTTGGTATTTTAGAGTAAAGATGAATTGTAATAAAAAATGAAAATAGTGATTTTCAAAGAATGAAAAAATTCTCACCAATGAAATCTAACCTACCTCATTATCATTTGTGAAACACAGATTTTCGCTTATTAATTTGGTGGATTCGGCACTGGAATTAGTTGGAGATATAAAGCTAGTTGAATGTGATTTATTTTCATAATCATCTTCGCTGCTAATCTGGATTTCTTGTTGATTGTTCCTATTTCCAAAATCTGTTGATGTTGTGACTTCAACTAAATTTCCGCAGGATTCAACGATAAAATTACCAATAGGTATTTTCAATTTTGGCAGTTCATCTTCTGTATCTCCTGCACTAACACCTGAATACCCCTTTATTCGTTCTGTAGATGATGGACTTGGTATTTCATTTGTCAAAATTTTAACTTTGCCTAAAGAATTATCAGGGAGCCAAAAATCTGGTTCCAGAAGACTGTCTACATCAGTTACCATAATCTCTTCGTGGAAGTCTCTTTCAATTGTTTTTGGAGGTACTAAATTAAGATCCTCGCCATTGTTCTCCTTTAAAGATTTTGCTTCGGAATTGTAAAATGTATTTGGCAAAGTGTTAACATTGTCTTTATTTTCCCCAGAAAAACAACAATTTGATAAACACAGAGCAGAAGTCTCCTTCTGGTCAGAAATCGGTGTTTGCGCTAAAGGAGAAAATTTTTGGAAGTAGGTGTTAATGGTGCCATTGTCTAATAATGATGTAGAAGTCCTTGAGGATCCAGGATATACTACCACATTTGACCAAACGTTAATTTTATTTGTGGGATTACTAGTTGAACACCCGTTTGTTGTAATTAAAGTATTTGTGTTTGTTGATACAACTTCTAAGTTTGGGCAGTCGTCTGTTTCTTTATTGACCGAAGGAAATTGTTTTAGTAATTCACTACTGTCATATTTTTCTGGCGCTTTGAAGGTATGGGAGTGGCACACTGGAAGCTCAACAGTCGAAAGATAATCTGACGATCTTGTGTCGTGAGAGTCAAATTTTACTTCTTCATTGTCGTTTTGAATAGATGATAACCAGTCGGATATAATTTTATTCTTATCTTTATTATTTGTAGCGGCATTGTAGTTTTCTTCAGGAAAATTTTCTTTTTGTGCAGAATTTGATACTGGACTTTTAATGTATTGGTCGATTTTTCTGTTGGATTGAGTCGACGTACATCCTGGAATATATTTATCATAATTTCATTTCTAGATATTTTCCAATATACTCCAGTGTATGATGTTTTTAGCTTAGAATTATTTCGCATAAAACCGATTGGCGTGAAATATTAACTGTAGTTGAAGGATATTTCAATAATAAAAGATCATTTCAGTACCCCGGAATTTAATATACTATTTTTAACTATTAATAATATGTTTCCGTGGTTTGAACCGTTTAGACTGTCCGGATTAGAAAACAGGTTTGATTGAAATACAAAAATTACTTTATACATTTTTCGAAACCAATCGGAAACTAAAGAAAACGTGTAAAAAAAGCTCATCACCACATCGGTGGCAGTTAAATTCGATTAGCCAGGGTAAGGATGTATGTATATTTTATCCAATAGACCCAAAGGTACGTTTTGATCAAGCATCAATCGTTATTTAGGTTACTTTTCTTGTTCGATGGATATAGTATAGGGTTTCAAACCTTGCACAACGTGACATATTGTGAACAGCAAAGGAATTTTTGCGTTCTTATAAATATATTTCAGGCTCCCGAAAAATATGTTTTTGTAATTTTGACATAATAACCACCTCCAATTAATAAATTAAATTTATAGTTTTCTGCATCAAGTTATTGTCACCTCAGAAAACAAAAAGTTCACATCAGGATGAAGTCACTTTAGTAGTAGAGAGTAAGATTAGCTTAATCCCTAATTTTTATAAAAATCAGACTTATCTGAAATAATTAGGGGACAATAACAATATTTTACCATCATACACTGAACAAATACAAGTAATGCAAACAATTCAAAATTTACATAAACATACGTAATTGTAATGCTCTTCTTTTCAGCTAAAATCAGAATACTTTTTGTTCGTTGGGACATTTCTATCAGATTTAGTCGATTATCGGAGAATCATTGGTAAACTGATTCATATTCACAGTGTTGCCGTCACAGGTGATATAGGGCTTCCCATTGGTAAACCTTCATTTTGAATATATATCTTATTGTCATATCACCTATTTTAGCAAACATTTTTATGGACAATTTAGAAAGAAAGATCTTTGAAAGTAATATTTCGAAAAATATTTTATTTTGGTATAGATATGTAGATGACATATTAGCTTGTTTTATGGGTAGTGAACGACAATTAGATGTATTTTTCAACCACATCAATAATTTACACCCGAAAATTAAATTTACATTAGAAATTGAAGAAAATAGCTCAATCAATTTTCTTGATTTAAAAATTCAAAGAGTTAATAATGTACTTGATTATTCAATTTACCGAAAACCAACACAAACTGATGTAACAATTCCATTCAATTCTAACCACCCTGTGTCATACAGACTAGCAGCATATAATTCAATGATACATAGAGCTTTTTCAGTTCCTATGAACAAATGTAATTTTGATAGAGAGATTAATACAATTAGACAAATAGCAACATCTAACGGTTATCCATTAGATATGATAAATGAGCTAATTAGTAAAAAAGAGGAAAAAGTGGCATTACAACTAATATATCCTAAACAAGCTGATGAAATTAAAACTTATAAAACCATCACATATGCAGGAAATATTTCTAATAATATTTCAAAGATAATATCTTCAGCAACGAATACAACAATTTCTTTTAAAACAGAAAGTAACGTTAGTACAAAATTGTTAAATGTAAAAACAAAAATACCACTATTAAAGAAGTCAGGTATATATAAACTCAAATGTCCAGAATGTAATGCTGTCTATTTGGGTCAGACACTTACGAGCATACATATTAAAACAACCAGATAAATCCCACTACGCAAAACATCTACTTGACACCAATCATTCATTGACACCTAACACAGAACTAGAAGTACTGCATATTTGTGAAAAGAAACAAGAACTGGATTTCCTTGAAGAACTGGAAATTAGAAGACATTTAAGAAACCCACAAGATGAAGTTGTCAATGAACAGTTAAATCTAGGGAATTCTCCACTAATAAACTGTCTTCTTAAGTGATAATTGTAAAGATTAGCAGATATAGTTTTCCTGGTTTTCTATATCATTGCACAGTTATACTGATCTTAATTGGAAAAATGATATCCAGGATATCACCATAGGGCTAATAATATCTAAGCTTCAATATTTGTAATATCACATCTTCTTCTTTTTTCTATAAACATATATTAAGCTAATCACAAGTTAGGTTACTTCTTGGTCTAGCCAAAAATAACTACTAAACATCAGGTAGGCATAAAATGAAACGTAACTTCTGTCATTCTGACGATGATATTGATTTATCGAAACAATTGTCAATTTTTTAGAATTTTCAATAACTTGTATTATATTGTGGAATTAACTAGAGACCTTGAGTTTCATGTTAAAACACTAATATGAGCATATTCCACGAAGTAAGGGTCGAGACAGTCAATTTCTTTAATCAACAATTAAACTCTGTGAATACAATTAAATAATCAAAACCAATAAACAACAATCCCACATGTTCTCTAATTAATAATTTTATATACTAGTTGAAAGCGGCGGCGGCATAGCGGCTGACCTTTGGGTGTATAGAAAGTGCTTTCAGATACTTTTTTCAATTTTAAAGATCGTTTGTGTGATAAAACTTGGTTATTCCGACTGTCTTTTATGGCGGATATATTTCAAAAAATGAACGAATTAAATTTATCATTGCAAGGTAAATAGACAACAGTGTTCCAGGCCTGTAACAAAATAACTGCATTCAAAAGAAAATTAGATTTTTGGATGATTTGCGTTGGTAAGAGACAAATAGAAAGCTTTTCCCGAAGAACAGAAAATTAAAAGGAAACTGAATTCATGGATTCATAATTCTTTTTTAACAAACTTGCAAAAGCCCTAAAGTATGTCAAACGAGATATATGAATCTATTTTAGAAATGTCGTCAGATACAAGTATGGAGTCACTGTTCAAAACGACACCTCTCAACGATTATATTCTTCCCCCGTTCCCAACAACATATTTGTGCGAAACAGGATTCTCAACATATGCAGCCACGAAAACAAAATACCGCAATAGAATTGACGCCGAACCGCGATTTTACAAAGTCTATTTCGATATAGTTAAGATGATGATTGAACTCGGGTAGCTTTTGTTTGCAAAAAAATAGTTACACATTCTAGTCTATTACAGTGCTAAAATTGACCGTACTGGAACAGAATTTCTTAAGTTCAGTTTGTTAGCTATCACGGGCACAAAATCTAGCCCATTTCAGTTGCCAGTAAGCAGTTTGGCGGTAAAATATTGCCCTCTCTCTTCTTATTATTGTGTGTCGGCACATTGTTTAATTTGAGGTTATAAAACAGCGCTTCTTTAATATCTTTTGTTAAACGATTTTTAGTGCACTGAAATGGCCAAAACAGTAATAAATAGTAACGTGGGTAGTGAAATTCGTTATTTTGAATTTCAGGAGAAAAATCAAGATCATTTTGTGACTAAATTTCAGTGCAAGTTAACAACAGGAGAAAATTGCACGGAAAAATGTGAAACCTTCATCAAAGACTTTTCGCGTAGCACAAACACTAACTGGATTGTAAACAAAGTGTTCAATAATTGTGTTCGTTATGAATTTCGCAAATTCTATGTGTGCCGTCTAGCCAAGAAGAATAAACGTGTATCCAAGAAAAAAGGTTGTACATGAAATTACGAGTGTTTGGCAAGTATAAACATAAAATTCCTAAAAACTACTGAAGTCACTTTGAGAAGGTCTAACCTATTGAAAAAAGGTTTAAATGTAGTTATCAATATAAACTATGAACATTCTCACCATACAGGTTGCTCAAGCATTTAGCTTATTACGATGCAATGAAGATACAAAAGTAACTTTTCGCCGATATTTTGAATCTGGTATGACAGCTTTCGCAGCCAAGACTTCTCATGAATTCTTTTTATTTGGAAATTGTGATGATGACATCAATGTGCCTCTAGCAAATGCGCAAGTGAATCTAACAGAAAGACAATTGACCTACTTCTATCAACAATGGAGGTCTGAAAAATATGGAGGACGGCATGACCAAAGTGTTATTGAAAAAATCAAGATTAAAATGGAAGACTTACAAAAACAGGATATCTTTTTATGTCTTAACGAAAATCCCTTTCTTGTTGTTCTGATAACTGCCGTTATGAAAAGAGCTTTCAAAGCAGATCATGCAGATGAGATGATCTTTATTGACTAGAGTAGCACCTCAGTCACTTTTATTTTTGCAGCTACAAAAATTGGAGCATTGCCAATAGCTGTTATTCTTCATAAAAATAAAACAGAAAATGACTATTTATACGCTCTAAAAATGGCTAAGCAATACTTAGGAGCCACTTGTAATAAATCATTTGAGTCACAAGTTATTATGACCGACGATGACACTGCAGAAAGAAATACACTTAAAGTAGTATTTCCCAAATCTCGTTTGCTACCCTGCATTTTTCATGTAACGCAAGCTTTTTGGCGATGTCTATGGGATTCGAACAACAAGATTCAGAACGATGACCGAAAGACCATAATGACGTTATTTCGTCATGTTTTGTTTGCTAAAACTACTTGAGATGCAGAGAACTTCATATTTCAATTATTCAACGACCCAACTTCGAACAACTATAAAAATGCCAATGCATATCTACCACATACCTGGAGCCGTCGAGAAGAATGGTATTTACCTTTTCGTAGTGACGTTTTGCACAGGAGTAACAATACTAACAACCACTGTGAAGCTTCCATCAGGATTTTCAAGGACATTATATTGCAGCGATGCAAAGCATTCAACATAATATGTGCCCTTATCGACTTCATCAGCGGGATTTTCGAAAACTATCACAAAAATAGACTTCTAAAATTTGCAAACGCAAGAGGACAAAATTTAACTCTAGCTTATGATAAGTTATCTCGTAAAATAAGCGATATTGAAGAAATAACACATATCAGTCATCTTAATTATCGTGTTAAACACAAAAGTGACTATTTCGAAGTAAATACAGAAACTGAGTGTTGTAATTGTTATTTTGGCCAAGGAGGACAATATTATAAGCATTTATGTGCAGTTGAACAAAAGTACGCACTTTCTTCAAAAAATTTCTTGTTTTTGAACAAAACTGTTCAGCAAGATTTTGCTAAAATTGCCTTAGGGGATACATATTTACCTGCTTTCTATGATGACATAATTGATCTCGAGGAAACCAGTAAAACGTGTTACACAGAAAATAATAACACTGTTCAGTCAGATCAATCTGTTGACAGCTCCTTTGATTTGCCAATTACCGAAACAATCAGTCAAGACTATAACGCAGCCATTGATAGAATCCAAGCCGAATTTACACGAGTTTCAGAGATATTGAAGAAATACCAATGCCCTTCCAATATCGCAGTATTAAGAAAAATGGTGACTACATTGGAAAAAGTTCAGACGACGTCTCAAATTGTGTCCATATTTTCACACACAACTCGATTTAACAGGAGCCGAAAAGTCCATGTACAACCAACTGCTATATCCCGAAGAAAAGATAGGTGACTTAGAGGTAATAATCGCATACAGTCTGGAAGGCTATCCATACTCGAAGAAAAGAAAAAAAAACGAAAATCTCACAATATTAGCCTAAACATAGAAAAAAACGAATCCAGTGCAAAAAAACATTAACTCAACAGCGCGTGACAACGTCCAATAAAATCTGAAAAGATAAGTTTTTAGTTATATTATTATGTACTCATTGATTTCAGTCTTATGCAAATATGTGGCCTTTTTGTTAACAATAAACAATTTTTGTTCCTACTTATTCAGTTTCATTTTTATGAAAATATGGGTGTTTAGATTTTTTTATGTAAGAATTCTATAAAAAAACAATTTAAACCATATTTCAGATATCCACGGGTATTCGTGGATTCACTGCGATTTATTTTATAATCTTTAGAGCTTGATATTTCAAAATCGGCTGAATTAGCTGTAGACATATTATTTAATATTTTTTTACTCGGCAAAATACTTATGCCTTTTCGAAATATTGAGGCACATAAAGACTTTTCTTTTCAAAAAATAAATACCCACCCACCTAGTCAGATATTTTCGTTCCAGTGTTCAAATGTTCTGTTTAACAATAGATTATAAAAAACTGCAAAAAAACGTAATTTTGAATGAAACATCCATTCAATAACTCTAAATAAAGGATATAGAGGAGGGTCAATATTATAAGTACTCAAATGACTGAAGCAATGTAGACATTTATTCATTATTTGATCTTAAATTTGTCTTACAGAATCTATACCAATATGGTTCATTTTTGAACCGTAATAGAATAGGTGATGCAGCTGATATTCTGCAAACAAAAACTATATGAGTTCAGTCGCCCCCCTGACTATATCAGTATAGGAATTGTAAAATCGCCGCCGAACCTGATATGAGGCAGCAGTCTTCTATCAAACCTGACATCAACCAGTTAATGAAAAATAAAAAACAGTTTCATACCTCCCATTATTTAGACTTTTTTTCTTTTTTAATATAATAATAATGATGTTTATTCATTCAATTATTCAAAGTACAAATAAAATACAAATCTATTACTAATCTAAACATTGGTGAATAAACAGGAAAATGCCGTTGAAACTTGAAATTCAAGATTCACTTTATTTTCTTTTGATATTTACTTTATTTTCAATAGTATATTCATAATGTTAAGCATTTATATATTATATTATGAAATATATAAGTCTGTCTGTCTGTCTAGGACAATTGTTTATTATACTAGTTATATAGTAATTTACTAAGTAGAGTAAGTAATAAGTAGTAACCGTTACATTCTAATTTTATTATGCTTTTTAATAGAGAATACATTTTTAAAAACAATTGTTTTATTGTCGTGTTTCGTCAAGAATTTCGCTTTCCAAAAGGATTCCGTCGCCAAAAAAGTTTGAGAACCGCTGTTCTAGAGTAATTAGTTCTGATAGAATGATAGGTTTCAAAGTTTTTTGGTTGTGAAATGTTGGACGTGTACGAATTTGATTTAACTACCAAATTCTCCTGTGATTTATTTTCAACTTCCCCTGTATAACACAATTCATATATTCTGCCCAAACCATATAACGAAATATATCATTCTTCTCAACATTTAATATTTCTTTACATGAACAAAATTCCATATTAACGTCACATTCAAATCAGAAATACAGATAAATATCGTCTTATGAATTTCCACTTAATATTTCAAAGTACCCGACACCTTATCGCTTCATAAAAACTTTCTTCTAACTCCGTTATCTGTATCTACCAAACCTTTTTAGGCCACAAAAAATCACCCCAACTGCATACTCTTCACTCGCTGTATCTGACCGTTACATTTCAAAATCTTTTATCCCATTGGTCAAATCCTAAGATTTTTCTCCTTCCTCGCATCCACTTCAACCGACCTATAAATATGCATAAACCTTAATTTTAGTCACTTCCCAGTCGGCATTAATCCACTTCTCAGTCATCCTTCATTCTCTCTCTTCATCAATCATACGTCGTACACAACGTTACTCATTTTATAAGAAAACATCGGCGTGGGATCGGTAAATCATTATTACAAGTAATTCATTCATTAACTCCATCACATAATGTGATAATTAACTAAAAGTGCAAATACTTCTGCTTCAGTGAAATTCTTACGTGTTCAAGCAAAAAGAACAACTTATATCTTTGAGCAATATAACTAACATGAAAGTGAAATAATTGTTGAATTTATACAACCGACATCATCCTACGAATACCACAGTGAACAACATATAAGGTCCTTCGAGCGAAGTAAAAACTACAACACCCGTTCCATTTATTATCTCTAAATAAAAAAGGGATAATAAAACAGGACGCATTAAGATTAGTTTCTTGGAGGTATATGAAATCTGGAAGAGAATTACAAAAAATGTGTTAGTTATTCGTTAAAAAGATTATTTCGGGACGAAAATTTAGGAAAAATTATGAAAATGAGATTTTCCATAAAAATATAGATCAGATTTTGCTCATTATATCCAAACTCAAATGTAACTGAAATATATGTCACTTTTCTAAATACTCAAACATATTATTTTTAGGTGGTACTCTCAGTTTTATTGGCAGTCGCCAACGCTTCTCCCGAACCTGGTGTTGCAGACATTTTTTCTGGTATAGGCAAAACATTTGTTGAAGGTGTTGACACATTTGGAAACACAGCAAAATCTTTCGTAGGAATAGGCAGTAAGTATAATGTAAAAATTTGGGAATTTGGGAAACACAACTTGATCAACCAATTTTGGGAATTTTATAAACTCATGGACAAAATTGATACAACACTTTTGATTTAATTTTCTACCTATCAAAACGATTTTTGTAGAACATTGTAGGAAAATCATTGTAATTATCACAATCATTTTGAATTTTTCCATAAATAAATTTGACAATTCAGTATACCGGTTGAAATGAAAAAAAAATTTATCGTAAATTCTAAACACCATGTGGAGTAAACTGAAGGCTACAAAAGTTTTCCTCTTGACTTGAAAATATTACGATTTAAACCAACTTGCTTTAATAAGATGTGGCTAATAAGGAATATACAGGATGTTAAAAGTTAAATTTTAATTTTTTTTTGCAATAACTTTAATATTTTTGGATATGTATTCATAAAAATTTGGAAATAGCGGTTTTTCGTCACCAAAAATCATAATCTGATACCTACTTCGATGTAATTTGCTGTTTTAGTTAGCGGTATTTTTGTAAGAGAATATTAAAGCCACGTTATTTTAATAGAAAAAAAGTATACTTGTTATTAACCTTAAAACTTAACGGTTTACGATATAATCGCATTTTAGGGTTCAGCTGCATGATTATTATTGAAAACATTTAGAAAACAAATTAAAAAAAAACTAAGCTAAATAACATTATAACTTCAATCGTGTTACATTAAATGTTGGATATGTCCTCCATTCTCGTTGATGCATTTATCTACACGTTCCATAAAAGATCGTCTCATATTAAACAACATCATTGGATCAGAAATCCCGCTGCTCTATTTATGTCTTCCCAAAGTAATAATTATTCATTTCAGAAAATATTAACTCAGTAGGCTGACGTCACGAATGATTTTGACAGCAAAGCATTCGATTTGTTTTAATATCATGTCAGTCTTGTAATATTTAGTTTGCATTTTATTGGTTAATTTAAAAAAAGCAGAAAATGCCGAGGCATAATAATTATTCTAATACAGATATGAGAGATATGGTTGATATTTACTGTTAGCAAAATTTTAATGGGCGTGCTGCGAAACGAGAATATTTGAGAATATATCCAAACCTAATCATCAAACATTCAAAAATCTATTTAGGAATTTAGGCGAAAGTGGCTCGTTTCGTCCTAAGCGTGATAACGGCAGACCAAGAATAATTACGCCTGATAAAGATGACGAAATAATGGTTCGCAAAGAAGATGATCCTCAAGTTAGTACACGGCGTTTATCTGCTGCTTTAGAAATCAGTGAAACTTCTATTTCAAAAAGGCTACACCTCGAGAAGTATCACCTATACCATTTTACTCCGATACAAAATTTATTGCCAGCAGATCTACCGTTAAGATACCAATTTGCAAGTGCTATTCGAAATAGGCAAAATATTGATCACACCTTCGTCGACAGAATATTATTTACCGACGAAGCTACCTTCAACCGCCGTGATATTTTTAATTTAAAGAACAATCATCTTTGAGCTATTGAAAATCCCCATGATAAACGAGTAAGCCATTTTCAATGTGAATTCAAAATAAACGTATGGTGTGGTATCATTGGTAACAACTTCTTAGGACCATACGAGTTACCTCGTAATTTGAATGGTGGGAACTACTTACATTTTTTGCAAAATGATTTCATGAATCTATTGGAAGAATTGCAACTGAATATAATACAAAATGTGTGGTTCATGCAAGATGGTGCACCGCCGCATTATACGAGAGCAGTCAATACATATTAAAATAACAAATTTCCTGAACGCTGGATTGGTCGTGGCTTGCACGTAGTCCAGACTTGAATCCTCTCGACTTCGGTGTATGGGGTGCAATGAAACAACTTCTTTATAAGGATCCCATAAATTCCGGCGACCAACTTTAAGAAGAAATAAATAGAGCAGCGGGTTTTTTTGATCCAATGAAGTTGTTTAATATGAGACGATCTTTTATGGAACGTGTAGATAAATGCATCAACGAGAATGGGGGACATATCGAACATTTAATGTGACACAATTGAAGTTATAATGTTATTTAGCTTAGTTTTTTTTAATTTGTTTTCTAAATGTTCTCAATAATAATCATGCAGCTGATCCCTAAAATGCGATTATATCGTAAACCGGTAAGTTTTAAGTTTAATAACAAGTATACTATTTTCCTATTAAAATAACGTGACTTTAATATTCTTTTACAAAAATAGCGCTAACTTAACAGCAAAAAAATTAGGGCACATTGATGCCATGAATGTGACCTATGTAGCGCCCTCTACAAATTACATCGAAGTATTTCTTGCGTTGGCTAGCAATGGCGAGGCATTCCAGAACTAGGTGATCCGGAGTTTCATCCTCCTCCCCACATAATCTACTCTCGTCAGTTTCTGCTAGACCTATTCTCATTAGGTGCTTCCTAAGGCGGCAGTGTCCTGTAAGAAAGCCCATGAGGAGATGTAGCTTATTTTTACTGAGATCCACATATTTTTTGGATTTAGCAGTGTCAAAGTTCGGCAGGAACTTATTGGAATGTTCCAACCCGGGAAGGCACCGCCAGAGTGCTTCTCTTTCGGTTTCCTTCTTCTTCCGAAACTCTTTCTTATAGGAGCATTTTCCAACCCCACAGAAAGGCTCCGGGCCAATAAAGGGCGTTTGATGCACTACACTATGAAAGTCATTTATTAACTCCAATCAAAACTCCTCCTCCTTCTTTATGGGTAGAACCAGAATTTTCCCGATCGCGTCTAAAAATTGCGAAGGAATCATTCAATACTTCGGAAGAAGCAATTTAATTATTAAATCAAGTCTCTGTTAAACATATAAATAATAATTTACACCCAAAAATTAAATTTACATTAGAAGTTGAAGAAGATAACTTAATCAATTTTCTTTATTTGAAAATTCAAAGATTTAATAATGTACTTGATTATGCAATTTACCGAAAACCAACACACACTGATGTGAAAATTCCATATAATTCAAATCACCCAATGTCACATAAGCTAGCGGCATACAATTCAATGATACGTAGAGCATTTTCAGTTCCTATGAACAAATGTAATTTTGGTAGAGAGATTAATACAATTAGACAAATAGCAACATCCAACGGTTATCCATTACATATGATAAATAAGCTAATTAATACAAAAGAGGAAAAAGTGGCATTACAACTAATATTTCCTAAACGAACTGAAGAAATAAAAACTTAAACCATCACATATACAGGAAATATTTCTAATAATAATTCAAGCATAATATTTTTAGCAACGAATACAACAATTTCTTTTAAAACAGAAAGTAACGTAAGTACAAAATTGTAAAATGTTAAAACAGAAATACCAACATTAAAGAAATCAGGTATATATAAACTCAAATGTCCTGAATGTAATGCTGTCTATTTAGGTCAGACCCTTAGAAATTTTGAAATCCGATACAGTGAACACTTACGAGCATACAGATTGAAACAACCAGATAAATCCCATTACGCAAAACATCTACTTGACACCAACCATTCATTGACGCATAACACAGAACTAGAAGTACTACATGTTTGTGATAAGAACCAAGAACTCGATTTCCTTGAAGAGTTGGAAATTAGAAGACACTTGGGAAACCCACAATATGAAGTCGTCACTGAACAGATAAATCTAGGGAGTTCTCCACTATTAAACTGTCTTCTTAAGTGATAATTGTAAAGATCAGCAGATATAGTTTTCCTGGTTTTCTATATCATTGCACAGTTATCCTGATCTTAATTGAAAAATGATATCCAGGATATCACCATAGGGCTAACAATATCTAAGCTTCAATATTTGTAATATCACATCTCATTCTTTTTTTCATATATTGTCATATTGTCAATTTTTTTTGAATTTTCAACATTTTTCATTATATTGGGAATTAGCTAGAAACCGTAATATAATGTATTGTTCACAATTTAAAGAGTTTTTAAAAATGTTCGTTTACCAAAACGAACATCAACAGGCCACCATTTCTAATCCAAGCAAATTTGAAATGTTTTAACTTGGCTATTTCTTTCGCCCTTTTCAACAACATTTTTAACGAATTAGTAAAGTGTTCCATTACGAATAACTGGTTAGATATCTGATCCACTATTAGTCCAAGGGTAGAGCTGTTAGATTGACGACGTTTTATTGTGGTTGCAGCTATAAAGTCATCTATTTTCTTTTTATTTAGTAATGGAATGATAATTCGTCTACGTTTGTTGAGAATTCGAGAGTTTCCTCTAAAGATAGTATCTATATCATCAACAGTAATAGGGCATTAAATATGTTCACCTACCTACTGAATGACATGTAGTAAATCTCGTTACCTTTCTCATTGACGCCTTGTATTTCAACATTTTTAGAACATATATGTTGTTCAAGCGTTTCTACACGAGTGGTGAGTGATTGCACTTTTTTTTCAGTAAGATATTTTCTTTTGATATTTCTTCGACTGAATCCCGCCTCTCATTCAATTTAATAATTAGAGCTTCAAAACCAGATACCTTATCGCTGCAGAAATTAACCGATTTCAGAAGTTCTTTGTGTTGTTTATTAAGGTTATCACTATCATCATTATACAAATCGTTGTTAACCGCAAGTAACGATGTTCATTTGCCTTCGCTATTAGATATGCATACAGAACAATACCATACAGCACCATCATCTTGGAAGCTAGAAAACTCCTGTTTACTCAAACCCACGCACTTGCCGTGAAAATATTTCGAACACCCACTGGCACATTTCAGCTCGGGTGTTTTATTAGTAATCGAGATTTTACATTTGCCACAAATAACCATTGTGGCTCACGGACTAATGGTATTGTGTAGATAACAAGTTTTTTCACTGGAAACAATTAACTATTTTGATAAGTTTAAACCGATTGAAAATAGAATTAGTCAATTTTCACTGCATTGATTTTATCACAAAGTAAATGAAACGTAACAGCCATTTTGTAGCTGATGGCACGTGAAAAATCAAAATTGTTCGTCCAGAAATTACAACAGAACTAAACAAGTAAGTCGGAGAGGAAAAACACACGTCTACTCACATCGATTTACCAAGAATTGTAACAAGCATTAAGTTTGTCCATGAGTTTAAGTACAAATGTTCTCAATTAATTAGGAAGTTTTTTATTGTTTTTGGAACAGGTTACATTATCTATCATTGATTGTTATTCTCCTTTAACGGCACATTCGTTTTTCGAAATTTATTTAAGACAGAAATGCGGGTGTAATGCATTATACATCGGTCAAACGCCTAGAAACTGCAAGTTAGGTACAACGAACATATGCGTGCAAAAGATTAAACAAAGCACTAGACTTGACAAAAAACATTCATCAACCCAAAACAAATTCACCAAATAACTTGCTATTTCTATTCACGGCAGTTATTTAATGTTATTTTTATTGTTTAAGATACGAACACAAACAAATATACATGTACTAGTGGAGGAAATTTATTCAATTACTACAAAGCTATCGGAGTCTATCCTGTAACTGGTACGACGTATTGCTCTTGTCCTGCGGGATTTTTACAGTACAAAGGTGGTCAACAATTCCAAACAGGTGGACAATTCCAAGGTGGTGAGCGTGGGCAATTCCAAACAGGTGGACAATTCCAAAGTGGTGAACACAGTCAATCCCAAGGTGGAGAGCATGGGCAATTCCAAGGTGGTGAGCATGAGCAACTCCAAACAGGTGGACAATTCCAAGGTGGTGAGCACGGGCAACTCCAAACAGGTGGACAATTCCAAGGTGGTGAGCACGAGCAACTTCAAACAGGTGGAGAATTCCAAAGTGGTGAATTCCAAACAGGTGGACAATTAAACGAAGGCTCGCAATTCCAAGGAAGTTCACATTACAACGGTGGTAGCTTGGGATCGGTTGTTGATAAAACAGTAGAAACCTTACATTACTAGAAATATTGTTAAATAGGAATATTAAAAGAAATAAAAGAATGTGTTGAAACGAGCCAATTGTGTTCTATTTTATTTATTTGACACAAAATTCGAAAGTGACGATCTATTTTTAAGGTTATGGTCGTAAAAAATAAATAATACTAGAAGAATTTTAAAATATTGGACCAATAAGTACGGTATAACTCAAGATAGTAACGTAAATTCAAACCATTTGTTGTTTGGATGATACTTTCTAATTTTTTAATAGGTTTAATTTTTAATTGAAGTATTAAGGTACACTTACTTCATGATTATTATTGAATAGGTGATATAAAATACCGAACAAAGAATCTGCCTTAAATTTTGCATTGGAATAGTATGTTCTATATCAAGGGTGGAATAAGTAAAATTCTAAACGAGTAGTAGGCGAGGGCAACGATTCTACGTGTGTAGAATTTTGGATTCCTCCCGTGTTTTAGACTATACATTTTTTACGAATATCAAATAAAAAACAAAACAGCATATATTAAATTACTAACTCATTAATTTTTGGAGTAGTTGTGGTGAAATCATCACTGCTGTCAGTATCAGGCACTAAAAAGGAATGAAGCCATGCAATAGCTATTATTTAACTTTTTGTGAAGTAATTAATCAATTTTAATCAAAACATTTTTAAAATAGATAACTAAACAATTTTAACAATCGACATTTTTGACAGTTGACGATTGTTGCTAGAACGTTTAATATTTTCTTCTTTTTTCTTAAAAAGTGCCACAAACTTCACTTATGCTGCACTTCTGGTTCTAACAAATAATACTCAACGACCATATTAGTCATTTTACGTTCACTTTAATGACTTGTTTTATGCATTTTGGTATTTTTGCACTACTTCTACTCTGCGTAGTGCAGCTGGTGTAGAAATTGGAACACCCCTATTTTCTCTTTATGTCAAATGAACCGTCACATTTAGAGGGTGCTACTAGTATTCATTCCATACCAAGAACGTCTTACCCCTGTAGGCTAGCTCATTGGAATGTTATTTTAGTCCGCTAGAGTAGGGGTGGGTAAATATAAAGTTGATTGTACTTTATAATATAAAACTGATTTATATCACAGTTTACACTGGAAATTGTGATTCAACAAAGTTGAATAATAACCCAAATGGTACCAGTTGGTTTCCAAAGAAAAATTATAAGTAAGCAGTCTTAAATTAATGTTGTGTTATACACAACATATCAATAGTGTTATTTCAGCTGCCAAGTTTGTGACGTCACCCTAGAGTGTGTTATGAATTGGAAAGAGCTTACTTGACCGGTTTTGTGTATTCCTCCAATTAAAGTTATATTTGATACCAGTATTTGTATCGGGCAATCTTACTGCAGTGGTGGTGAACTATAACCACCATCCAGGAGGTAACAGTTATTGAGATGCCTTGATCACTATACAGTTGATGTCTTAGAAGTTTATATTTAACTATAATATTGTAGAGACAATGAGAAAGTAGATAGGGAAATAATGAAGTTAAGAAAATAAAATTGTCACTTGTATACACTTCGGGGGACGTATCGTGCTAACAAACCGAAATTTCTCCAAAAATAACCAAAAATCTAATATATCTGGATTTATAGGACCCGCTGTACGCGCTCTAGTCAGCAGAAACTCAATAGGGTACATCTGTAAGACACCTTGAACAATATTCAATCATAAAATTGGTCACTTGTATACACTCTGGAGGCTGTATCTTGTTAACAAACCGAAAATTCTCCAAAAATGATAAAAATTTGGTACTTCTAGTACCATAGATCCCGTTGTACTGGCTTTAGTGAGCTGAATATCAATAGGATTCATCTTTGAGACGCTCTGAATAATACCCAATCATAAAATTCGTCACTTGTATATACTCCGAAGACTGTATCGTACTAACAATTTAAAATTTCTCCAAAAATGACAAAAATATCGTACTTAAAATACTATAGCACCTGTTGTACTGGCTCTGGTGAGCTGAAAATCAATAGGGTGCATCTATGAGATGTCCTGAATAATATTCAATCATAAAATTGGTGACTTGTTGAACTCGGAAGGCTGTATCGTGCTAACAAACTGAAATTTCTCAAAAACTGACCAAAATTTCGTACTTCTAGTACCATAGCACCCTTTGTGCAGGCTCCGGTGAGCTGAAAATCAATAGGGTTCATCTGTGACATGTCCTTAACAATATTCAATCATAAAATTAATGACTTGTTGCACTCCGGAGGCTGTATCGTGCTAACAAGACATATAACGAAAAGTGGCCGACGACAACGACGACGACGACATACACACAGGATTTTTTTTCTAAAAACCATTTTTTTGGGTTGTTGTTGATTGAAAACGTAAAAATAACACAAAAAAAATTCAAATTTTCAACTTTTTTTGGGATAAACCAATACTTTTCTCGCATATTAGATAGGCTGGGCGGAAAAGTAAAAAAAGAAAAGGTATGAAAAAGGTCATCAAAAAAAGAGTTGATATAATTGAATTTAAACTTTCATGCTACGGAATTTTAAATATATCACCTGCTTAACCTTGAACCTGCCCAATCATAGAAATACATATTTATATATGACATAGTACCAGATTGGATTCCCAGAATTAATCAACATATAATTCCATGGAAATACTCATAAACAACACTTAAAGAATATTAAAATAATTTATTTAGAATAATCTATGTATTTATGCATCTTACTAATTTAGTCTGTTTAAAGGTAAAATTTGAAATTATTTGGAGTTCACTCTTTTAAAAGACTACATTGCTTATAACTATTTAATCAGTGCAAACTATTCAAACCCGTAACAAGCGAGAATGAATATTCTTACCCTAGGACTAGAATGAAGCTATTCCATAATCCAAAACTACGTCGGAATATAGAAAACTTTATTAAATACACGTGCTTGTGAAATATTTGTCATATTCTAGCCGACCATCAATGTACAACTGAATAATACTGAAAATTTTCTTTTTTTACTTAACTGTTAACGTATTTATTAACCTAAGGAAAATACCTTTTTGGAAAAAAAATAGTTACAGGATGGCAATAGTCGGAATCGTCGGTGAAAGGGGAAAAATAAATGCAAGTCGATTCGGATAATGAGTGGGTTTTAGGGGTTGAAAATAGTTTTTTTGTGATTTCCAGCCAAGTTTAACCTCTGATCAATAAATAGTATATAGAAAAGTTGTAGGTAATTAAAAACCTATAATTTTGCTACATAACTTAAAATTTTACGATATTTCGACAAAAAATCGGTATTTCGACTTTTTTAGATTATTTTTCAAATAAAAAATTACACTTAAAATTTTTAGTATTTTTACATTTTTTAGTTCTGATTTGTCTGAAGTCTGTAATTTGAATAATTTTTGAGATATTAACGATTTTCGAAAAAAAATATTTCAATCAAAAACTGTCACGAAAATTTTTTCGCTTTTTAAACTTTTCAACGGCTCATTTTTTTGAAATTTCTATAAACCAAATTTTTCAATTATTGTTGAAATTTCTTTTAAATCGTGCAAAAAAATATGTTTACATAATCAATAAAAAAATCACTAAAATGATATGGTTTTAAGTAAAATGCGATATAGAAATTTTCAAAAATAAATCATGTTTATCAGTATTTTCATCAATTTAAATCATTAATTTTATATTTCAAAAATTAAAAACGTTAATAATTGAATTGATTTATAGTTATTTAACGAACAAATGTATTAATAAGGGCAATTAATAATCCCCAAACACAGCTGTCACTCCTATTTTACAATGCATCCAAACACTACGGTTTCGAATTGTCACCACACACATCCCAGGTTGTATTTTTTACTAGACATAACTTACCAGATATTCAAAAAGTCACTGTTAATCACTCGGAGTTTCCTGTAACCAGTGAATTTCGATATTTAGGCATCTCTTAATAAAAAACTGACATTTAAATCTCATGTAGACGAAGTACTGCAGAAATGTAGCAAGGGATTGAATTTTTTAAAATCAGTCATGCGAACTGCTTTCTTATAAAAGTTATATAAGATCAATCATTGACTATGAATGCGCTATATACGGATGTGCAAACAACCAGACCCTACGAAAATTTGATATTTTACAAAATAAAGCTTTGAGACTTTGTATTGGAGCTATGAAATCTACTCCTATTGAACCTTTAAGAGTAGAAACTTTAGAACCTCCCCTACATCTACGCAGAACAATGATTTCCGAAAAAAATGTGATAAAATTCAAAACTAAAAAATCACCTATTATAGCAAAACTATCTACACTAAATTATTATGACCTAACAAATTCTTATTGGATACACAAAAATTCGCCTCCATTTTGTGACGGCTTCAGAAACACTACAGATCTTATTCCACCTCTAGTAAGTATGGACCTGGATAGCTTTTTAAAAGATATTAAAGTAATCACCCCACAATACTCGGAAATAGCTCACTTAAACAATATAATTGTCAGACAAATTATCGATACTTACAACGATTACACACCTATTACAGACGCGTCAAAAAATATTCATGGCACCGGCACATCCTTTATAATACCGCCACAAGAGCAATGCAAATTTAAATTGAATAAAACAACTTCTATTTTTTCTGCTGAAGCTTTTGCAACATTTAAAGCTATAGAGTTTGCGTTTGAAAGAAATAGAAACAATATTATTATTTTTAATGTTAGTGTTTTAAATGAAACTCACGGTTTCTAGTTAATTCCACAATATAATAAAAGTTATTGAAAATTCTAAGAAATTGACAATTGTTTCGATAAATCAATATCATCGTCAGAAAATCTAACGACACATCTTGTCATAAATTATTCATGAAAAAGTAAAACAATATGATTGCATCTTTTAATAAGCATTTGTGAATTCTTCATTGTGACGCAGGTATATAAAGAAGAAAATGTAAATAATAAAAATATAAAGAATAGTGTATGAAACCATCGAATTTCATTTTCACATATTAACCAATTCATACATGTAAAAGCATTCATTATCGTCACATTACGACGATTGGTCCTTCAGAGCAATTACCATAAAGGAGAATACGACATTCCGCATTTTGCTTTTCCAGCATTAGAAAAGAGGAAAACGCAAAACATGACGATGATATTGATTTATCGAAAGAATTGTCGATTTCTTAGAATTTTCAATAACTTTCATTATATTGTGGAATTAACTAGAAACCGTGAGTTTCATTTAAAACACTAATATGAGCAGATTCCACGAAGGGTCGAGACAGTTGATTTCATTATTTTTAATGATTCACTTTCAGTATTAAACAACTTGAAGTCGCCATTAGAAATAACATCTAGTTTCAATAATCCTTACATAGTAAAACTTAAAAACACAATTGCTAAGTCTCCAAATAAACACATATTTGTATGGGTTAAAGCAGACACGGGAATTATGTATAACGAAGTAGTAGATCAACTGACAAAAAGCAGTATATTTTCAGGAGAAGAAAGTAATGTGGATACTAATCTAGAGGAATTAATAAATTTGTCCAGAAGTAATATGTATAAAACATGGTCAAACATATATCAACAGTACTGCATAACAAAACCTACTCGATACACTTTACTTGAACCAAATTTAAAAAAAAACATATTATTGGTATAAGAATTACAATTACCCTAGAAAATATATTACAACTATATGCCGAATGAAATTTGGACACGCGTGTTATGCTGCACACCTGCATGAAATCAAAATTCTGGAAAGTAACATCTGCGAAAATTGCAACGAAATTTCCGATTTGGACCACATTTTTTTCAATTGTAGGAGTTATGAACAACAATCTAAAAAACTATTACAAAGTCTTATTCATCTAAATCTTCCATGCCCTTTCAATATTATATATTCGCTATCCACAAACGACAAAACTATATTTGATGCATTGATACATTTTGTTTTTGAAGCTAAAATTAATCTGTAAGTCATCAGATATTCTAGTCTCATCACCTTTGTATATATTCCTACCTAGCCGTGGTCTACCTGTGTTTGTCTTTTTTATAAAAAAATGCCCTGAACGACCCCTGGGCGAGAAGAGTGTAAACCCCGTATTTTCCTCTTTGCTAGGTTAATTAATTACAAGTATGTAAGTACTTAATACTTGTACCCTTAGAAGATGCTAATTATATAATACATTTGTTTTGTTTTTGTTTACTTTTTTCTGTAACTAATACTTTTTTTAGACCTTTAGTACACTCTGACTTACTGCGCCTATATTTATAAAGAGTGGTTGGTTTTTTTTACGCACATAGTTTCTGGCTGCATAGGTCCAGCTCTAAAGCCAAAAAAACCATCGAGATAATTTAACGCGCGAGCGACGCTAGAGTTGTTAATTACCATTTTAATTTACGAGTTCGTTACAAAACTTTTCCTTCGACCCTACTTTTGATTTTAAAACGTGCATCGAATTTTAAGAAATTATATCAATTTAGTAAATAATCATTCACGAGTCAGAACTTATTAGAGTCGGATCGTTAAGTCGTCAATATCATAGCAAATTAAAAACGTGTTTTTTGTCATCATTAAAATGTGATAATAAAACATGTAAAAGTGCTGTTTCTCTGCAAAATTGGTAAATATTTCTTTAAATTTACGCATTTGTGTTGGAAATAAATAGGCCAGTCACTGAGTTACGCACTGTCTTCTGGGCTGAGATTTACTTATATATTTCTATTTCTAGCTATTGATTGTGATTTTGGTATCCAGGATCACATCAATATGTCAAACCTCCCCTCACAACCACTGCTCTCAAATACCACCACTTCTTCAACCCCCACTAAACAATCTATCTCAATAAACACAAATATCCCTTCAACACCCATAACTTATGCCGCGGCTACTTCCGCAAGACTACCTCCTCCCCCTGTACCATCTCGAGATCAAGCCATCATTATGCCTTCTATCCCCAACACTGTACTGTTCGATTATATCAAAGCAATAGGTAACATTGTCTCTCCCAAAAAAGTACATTTCGCTTCCAGAATCTCTCATGGCCGCATATGTATTTATTTATCATCTACCACTCAAGTCGACGACCTTCTAAAATCGAATCAAAACATCTTAGTTAATTTCAATGGCATTCCTATTCGTCGGCTTATTTACCCCCTCCCCCCCATAAGAATCCTTATTTCCAATGTCAGTCGTTCCATTCCACATTCTGTTATTGAAAAAGCCCTGTATGATCAAGGATTAACACTTACCTCCCCTATTTCACACGTCAAATGTGGCTCGCCTGATGACGGATACGCACATGTCCTGAGCTTCCGCCGTGTAACTTACGTTCTGCCTACCAGTAACGATTTTTCACTGCAATCATCGATTCTTATTACGCATGAAAATAGATCACACAGAATATTCATTTCTACTGATAAATTTGAATGCTTTCTTTGCAAGCAGGCTGGACGTACCGCTGAATCATGTCCCAGCGGCACTTCCCACGACCTTCCACCACTATTAAATACTTCCGTCAATCTTGTACCCTCCACTTCAGCTGACTCATCTACTACTGATACCTTTTCAGACAATCCCGAATTACCCTCTCGAATGCCACTCGCTCCCTCCTCCCCTGTACCTGGCTAAAAACGACCCCGATCTAATAATAGCACTCTTGACTCTCCGCAGTCTATATCACCTTCCAATACTCCTCTCGCTAATCCCAATCCAATGCCTCCCCCAGAATTCACAAATAATAATTTAAAAAAATCTGCAAAAAAAATAACCAAAAAATCCAAACTGGCGGAAGATTACTGTCGCAATATAAGCCCCAAATCACGTTCTATCATACATAAACTTTTTGAAAAGTCTCCTAAACCCTTCTCCCTTAATAGCATCCAACTTATTGCGTTCCTCGAAAATACTTTCCGCGTCAACGACCCTCTACCCGAAGCCAATAAATTTATCTCCGACACTGCTTCCCTACTGAAATATTTGTCCTTAATTTATTCTAATATCAACGAAAGATCTTTGAAAAATCGCATTACACGTCTGACCAATAAAATTAAATTTAAACTTCACCCCGACCAAAACAATCTTACTGACGATCCTTTTTCTGATAACGGTACCACCACTGACTCCTCTACACTATCTCAGTAATTAACCTCTTTCCTTTAATTAGTACCATTCTCTCTAATTCAATGGAACTGCGATGGATTTTATCCTCGCTTAGAAAGAATTCAGAAAATCGTATCTCTCCATACCCCTGACTTTTTCTGCCTCCAGGAAATAAACTTCAAAATTGACCAACAATGCAAGCTAAAAAAGTTTGAAGGTTATAATTACATCCGTACCAACTGTACTTCAATATTTGTATCTAGCGATGTATACTCATCTCATCTCCCACTAACCTCAAATCTGGAGGCAATTGCTGTAACTGCTTGGTGCCCCAATAAGCTTACCATTTGCAGTATTTACATTCCACTTGATCACTCCCTCAATGAAGAAGACTTAACCGACCTAGTATTTCAGCTCCCCCACCCATACATCCTTGTTTTTGACTTTAATGCACATCACACCATGTGGGGCTCAACTCGTGGTTGCATTAGAAGCAAAGTTATAGAAAACGTCATAAACTCCTCCAAAACCTGCTTGTTGAATACTGGACTCAACACTCACTTTAACATTTCCTCCGGCTCCTTTTCTGTCCTTGACCTCAGCTTATGTGACCCTAAAACTGCACTTTCCATTTCCTGGTAAGTTTCAGATGACCTTCATGATAGCAACCATTTTCCTATCATTATATCCAATCATTATAATAAGGAAACTATAACTAGAAGCTTCTGGCACTTAAAAAACGCAAATTGGTCTGAGTTTACTTCTCTCTCCCAAACTTATGTATCCTCTTTAGCTATTTCTGCAAACATACATGATACTCTAAAAATGTTTACTGACAACATACTTGCCGCTGCAGAGACTCACATCGGTAAATCAGTCACTTCCTCTGCACAAAAAAATGTGCCTTGGTGAAATTCAGCTTGCGAAAATGCCATCCGAGAGTCCAAACATGCTCTTAACAGGTTTAGACGAAAGAGAACACAAGAAAACCTTCTCCTACACAAACAGCTCAAAGCTAAAGCTAAATTCGTAGTCAAGCAAAGCTATACCTCCTCGCTGAATCATAATACAAATCCCAGTCAAGTCTGGAAAAAAATTTCACAAATTCAAGGCAAGAAAACCAGTACTAAAATTCGTTCCTTAATATTGAATGACACTGTTATCTCCGACAACCAAACAATTGCCGATTCACTCGCACAAAATTTTCATGACAAATTTAATAATCGTAACCCCAATTCTGTTTATCACAATTCTCATATTCAGCCTTCCTCCACTTTTCAGTCAAACCCTCATGACGTTGCTTCCGTCAACGCCCCTTTCAGCATAAATGAACTTAAATCTGCCTTGTTTACTTGTAGAAATTCTGCCGCCGGCCCTGATAATGTTCCTTACATCTTTCTCAAAAAACGATCCAATCCATCTCTCTCTAAGCTTCTCGAAATCTATAACCTAATCTGGAATACTAATCAGTTCCCTGACGCATGGCGCAAATCCATAATTATTCCAATAAAAAAAGCAGAGCAATCCACCTTATCGCCCAATTCCGTCCGACCGATTTCTCACTTGCACTACCTGCAAACGCCTAGAGAAAATGATCAATAGACTACTTTGGTTTCTTGAAAAGTACAAAATCATTCCTAATGCCCAATCCGGCTTCCGGCGTCATCGATCCACTCGCGACAACCTTGTTCTTCTCCAAACACATATCTCTTCAGCAATAAACAATCACCAGGACGTCGTTGCAACCATCTTTGATATTGAAGGTGCCTTTGACTCGATATCTAGAACGGCAATACTAAATAAACTTTCCCAGTATAATCTTCATGGCAACATTATATCGTTTATTCATAATTTCCTAACTTGTAGAACCTTCAGGGTTTCCGCTAATGGCAAACTCTCCTTGCCTCACTCACAAAATGCTGGTGCCCCTCCAGGATCAGTATTAAGTTCTACTCTATTCATCCTCACAATAAACGAGCTCTGTTGCACGTTTCCTGCTCCCATAAAATATGTCCAATATGCTGATGACCTAATTGTTTATTGTCATGGTAAATTGATCTCATCCACTTGCAAACTCCTTCAAACCGCAGTAAACCTTCTACAGGATAGATCTTCTTTCCTGGGATTATCCTTATCTCAAAGTAAATACAAACTGATCAAGTTTTCAAGAAGAACATCTTCTCCTCTACCTCACATTTTCTTTAATAATTCACCCTTACCCACTGTAAATCAATGTAAAGTTCTCGGAATAACCTTCGACGCTCGACTTAACTGGAAACACCATATCCATGAACTCAAAGGCATCTGTCTAAAGAGATTAAACATAATTAAAACGCTCAGTCACTTTCACTGGGGTTCCAACGAAATCGTATTATTAAGAGTTTACAGAGCTCTCATCCGTTCGAAGCTTGACTATGGTTGAACTATGTTCACCTTACCGCTCTCCGCCTTTGCCTTGGTGTCTTCCGCTCTAGCCCTGCTGATAGTCTCCATATTGAAGCTAATGAATCACCCCTCCCCTTAAGACGACAATCCCTACTCCTTACATATGCTGCCTCAGTATCCTCCAATCCTGTTCACTCACTTTTCACTTCAACGAGTAATCTCCCTACTAACCCTCGAACAATTATTAAATATCTTCCACAATTGCTCACTCCTTTACTCAAAGATACTGACCTCTCTCTGACATCCCCGCTCCCACTTCCTTCTTCTCCTCCTTGGACCAAAATTATTCCTATAATCGATACCTCACTCACCATTTTTAATAAGCCTGAGTCACCCACTGCACTTGTAAAGAAAGCATTCCTTGAATTACTACAAATAAAATCTTACGATTTAACACTTTACACAGATGCTTCCAAAACTGACTCCGGAGTTGGTTGTGCAGTTACCTCGAAACATGAACTCATAGGCTCCTTTACTTTACCTTCAGTGTGTAGCGTCCATACAGGTGAGCTTCACAGCACTCTTCAGGCTTTTAAATATATCTCCCTCCCCCACAAAAATATTGCAAGATGCACTGATTCTCTTTCCTCCAGTTTATCAATTAAATCAATCTTCACTGACCACCCAATTGTCCAGAACATACATGACATATATCAAACTCTCGTTGCTCATGATATAACAGTCTCTCTCATCTGGCTACCATCTCACATTGGAATTGCTGGTAACGAAACTGCGAATCGCCACGCGAAAGAAGCTGCCTCTAGCAACAATCCAAAACACATAGTCCAACTCGCCAGCGACCTCAAGTTCCATTTCAAAAACGTCACGCAAGAATCTTAGCGACATCTATGGCGCAATAGTACGACAGCACTTCACGATATCCATTCATCTACTTCTCCTCCCTCCCTTAGCTTTTTAACAAGGAGAGAGGCCGCTATAATCAGAAGAATTCGAATTAGCCACACCAAACTCACACACGTTCGTCTGATGTCTTCAGGAAATCGTCCTGTTTGCCATAGCTGTAATACTATACTGACCGTGAAGCACTTACTTACTGACTGCAAACAATTTTCCGCTACATATAAACGACTTGACCTAAGGCCTAACCTCAAGGAAATGCTCCACTGCCTCACCGAGATCAAGAAAGTCTTACAGTTTCTGAGCTACGCATCTCTACCATAAAATCTAATTTTAAAATAGTAATAGTTGTTATTTAATAGGTTTGTTCCAGCAGTGAGTATTGAACATTCTGAGCATGCGTAATATGAATTTCGTGTTCCAGCAGATACAAAATTTTCATGTCACAAAATGTTTAGCGTTCCAGCAACTTACAGAACATGTATGGAACTTGTACCGATCGTGCAAAAATGTTCTGTGTAATAGATGGGACTTTTTGAACATTTTATAAAATTAACCTCAAATTTCGTTGCGAGTTGTGTCAAATTTTCGTTTAATATTCTAAATTTCTATATAACACAGGTTATATACTCCACATATTTCTAATATGGCAGAAGCAGTAATACTAGACATGATTATAAATAATGATGTCAGCGACAGCGACTCTTCCATAAGTGAAATTCAGTTGTCTGATGATTCAATTGACGAAGAATTATTTGAAGACAGGCAGAGGCCAAAAAATAAAAATTATATTGAAGAGACTGTTAATATATTCAGTGACGTTGAGTTTGTTGAACATTTTCGAATAAATAAAATACTAGCAAATGACATTGCTAAACGATTTAAACAAAGTAACATATTTAAGCACCAAAGTGGAGGCAATGATAAAATAAGTGCTACTGACCATGTTTATATTTTTTTATGGTTTGCTGGGCACCAGACGGCATCATTTAGAGATGTAGCGGACCGATTTGATATTACAATTAGTAGTTTATTTCGAATAATTCGTAGATTAATCTACTTTTTGAGCAATTTAGCACCTACGATTATACGATGGCCTAATGAATTTGAAAAGCAACACATTGAAAGAGGATTTCGAGATAAAGGCTTCCCTGGAGTTATTGGCGCCATAGATGGCTCACATGTACGCATTGATAAGCCTAAAACAGATCCAGATTCGTATTATAATCGGAAGAAATACTACTCTATTCAGGTAAGTTTGTAATATTTGACGTGTAAATTTGAAAATAAAGTAACTTATTTTAGTTGCAAGCTGTGTGTGATGATGCCAGAAAAATTAGAAGTTTGTTTGTTGGTTTTCCTGGTTCTGTCCATGATGCAAGGGTATACAGAAGGTCTCCTCTCTCTCAGGATTTGAATGAAAAATGTGGACAATATTTTTTATTAGGGGACAGTGCCTACCCTTGCTCTCGTCACCTGGTTGTGCCATTTAAAGATAATGGCAACTTAAGTCCACGCCAACGACTTTTTAATCAAAAGCTGGCCAAATCTAGATGCATTATTGAAAATTGTTTTGGGATACTTAAACAAAAATTTCGACAGTTATACCACTGCAAATTTCGGAAAATCCCAGATGTTGTTAATTTTATACGAGCATGTTGTGTATTACACAATTTAGCAATTGATGATCATTATGTGTATGAGCAGCCAGAAGAAGAGTTACATGAACACAATCCTGTGGACAATGAAGATGAATATTTTGATAGAGATGCTCCAGAAGGGGTTGCATTTAGAAATTACCTTCTTACTACATTAAATTTGTAAATATGATTGTTACAAAGATCAATTTATATATTTTAAGTATTATGTGATAGATTATGGAGGTATTACATTGAAATATGTATGTGCTTTCTAGTGACGGTTTGTTAAATATATAACTTTTATTAAGATATTAACCTAGTTGATATATTTATATATTTTGAACTACTTTCTCAACAATATTTATATGCTATATAATAAGATTTGATCTCAAAACATGTTAAATAAAAAAATATGTCTTAAACCTATACTATCTACATTTAATCACTATTATTTTAATAGATTTTCAATGTATTATCAAACCAAAAAATAAACTGTTGAAATAAAACTCAAATAAACCATCTAAAATTAATATACTTCAATACATATTCATTTAATCACTTAGTTTTTTTAAATACTCTTTTAATATATTGTTCCTTTCTTGCAGTAAATCATTTTTCTTCTTTGCTTCTAGTAATTTTTTATTATCCAACTCCAACTTTTTATTAGCAATTGAAATTTGTTCTTTTTGGTAGTTTAACCTATCCTTTCTTATCATCTCCAAAACGTCATTTCTTGTTTTTTTCTTTTTTTTCAATCAGTCTTTTTCATTTGGTTTAACATTAGATTCTTGTGTAGGATTATTTGATGAGCATGGATTCACCAAATCATTTATACATTCATTCTCTTGCTCTGTTGGGATACATTCTTTCACCTTTACAGACTCTGGAATTTCTACATAAGTATTTTCAGATAATAATATTTCAGGATAAATTTTTTTTTGTTTTACAAATATTTCATCCATCTCTTTTTCGAATTCAAAATATTTGTGACCTCTTCCGGATTTATTATTATTGTCAATGACGCGTTTATAGCTTCTCTCGAGTGTTTTAAATTTATTATTCACTTGAATACCAGTCAAATTTAAGCCAAAACTTTCATTTAAGGAAGCTGCAATAATTTCAAACATTTTCTTTAAATTTCTTATGGTTATTCCCAGTTTTTTTCTATTATTTTTATACTCAGCTATTAGTCGCAATGTAACATTTCTAGGCCAGTGGGTATATTCTGTAGTTTGCGTATATTCTGGAGTTTGTGTACCCGGCAACAGCAAATATTCTCCTAACTCTGTAATAGGATTTATCAAATGTAAAATTATATATTACTTGTTTTATTTCTATACTCACCTGCGTCAATTTCCATTCTACTAATACTAAAATATTTATCGAGTAAAGCAACTATTCCAATGAGACGACCCAACCATATCCTTGTCAAATAGGTTATGTTAAACTAAGGAAAAGAAGAAAGGAAATTTTTAGCGTTCCAGCAATAGTGTGCGGAACAAGTTCGTAACTAGTTATACGCGTATAGAAAGCTGTTCGGTACTTGTTCGATACATTCTGCTGGAACAAAGCTATCATGTAAATATTTGTAATTATTTTTCTGTGCCAATGACCAGCGCTGTCGAGGCACGTTAAGCTAAAATAAAAAAAAAATAATGACATGACAGATAGGACTGACACAGCTATTTGATTTCAAATGTTTTAGTAGGTAAGCCTACTACACCACAAGTCACTGCCACTATAAATGTATAAGAACAATGTACGTTGGGTTGCATATACATCGTTGATTAATAGAAAATCATTCATTAATAGGGGTCATTAATCAATTATTTTGAGTGCGTTAAAATTCATCATAAATGGACGGTCGACGGAAAAAATATTTTAATCAATTTTTTCGACGTTATATCTCTTCTTCATCTGATTCAAATGAACTGTCTTCAGGAGAGAATCTATGTTCTTTAATTGTTTTAGATAAAAATACTAACACAGTCCAATGTGGCGGCCCCGGAAGCGTTGGTTTCGACAATAACTTCTATTCGAGTTTCTACAACTCACTTGGTGTCCGTCCAGTAACTGGAACATCCCATTGCTCTTGCCCTTCGGGTATATTAAGAGTTTAGAATTAACGTTGCAACCAAAATTTTGAAAAATATTGTTTGTAAAGATTCGAAATAAAATTTTAATGTAATGGATGTTTTATTTATTTAGATTTAAATACCAGTCAATATTATTTTTTCGCCCAAACCTATTTAAGATGCGACATAAGTATTAGTTTACCCCAAAAAAAACCTCCAGAGTGTATAGAATTGACCAATTTTATGATTGGTTATTGTTCAGGGTGTCTCACATATATGTTGAGTACCTCCAAAATCAAAACGAATATATGACAGTGGTTATATTAAGTGCGGATTCACGACAAGTGAGGTAAATAAAGAGATTAGACCTTTGTGCATACTCAGCAATGAGCCTTGAAACCTGCAAAGTTGGAGCGCCATTTACAATAAATCATACTAACCTAAGTCACAGGTCATCTGAGTTCTTCGCTGGAAAATTAGAAATTAGAACCGAGCTTAGAACTCGCTTAACTAATGGGTGTTTTTGGTCTCTTGAACCAGTTAAGCTTACAACTACAAGGAACTGGAAACGAAAATTTGGAAGGTGTTGGGTGCTATCGTTCGCGATTTTAAAAGCACTTGCGACAACGAATACTACGCTGCTGTTACAGACCAGATGCATCATAACATACGCAGCCACTCAGGCAACCTCAAAACTGAATTTTCTCGTTATTTCCCAGAATATAGAAACAGTGAGACACAATATTTGAAAAAGCTTGTTCGAAATAATTTCATCGTGAAGCCTACAGATATTCCTGACAACATTCAAGAGGAGATTATATGACTTCAAAATGACAATAGCTTCAAGAACTTGTTTGAATCTGGTGTAAAACTGGAAGAGTTGTGGTGTAAGGAAGCCCTGGCTTTTCCCAAGATTCGACAAGTAGCTTTGCGGTATCTCATGATGTTTTCAACCAGTTCATTGTGTGATCAGGGGGCTCTCCACTTTAATGTTAATTAAAAACTAACAACGGCAAATGCAAGCAGTGATTTGAGAGTAGTTGTCAAACTAATGCATGCTCAAAAGTCACATTGAAAATATGAGATAAATTTTCACTAGTAATACCACTAGAAATCAAATTATTTCCGGAAATTTTCTAAAAATATTCGAAAGTGATAAAAAATTCTTGTTATAATTTGATTTCGAAAGGAATTTGGTAAGAAAATTTTACAACAAAATGGGTTTACAATAAGATATGGGATTGGGTGACATTTTCACCAATGTCGAAACCGATCAAAATAATACGTGGTTAAATATAGAAGGCTTTGAGTTAATTCAAATGTCAAATTTTGGGTAAAGATAATATGTTTATTTTTAACATCAAACCCCCAATTATGCTTGGACGTGTCACTAATAAACCGTTTTGTCACAGTCAGCGACCACAGGATCCACGTCAATACTCGACACCAGAGAAAAGCTCTAGTGGAAAGAAAGATACGGCCAACCACAGGTGAACTACGATATTTGAAACACCTTTCAAAAATTTATTTATTATTCTTTTGGTCGTTAATATTTGCAGGAGTAAATATTAAGTTTAATGCAGATCTGTATGAATTTAAAACCGAATATGAAGAGCCTGTACTTACGGCAACAGTTAGAAATTCTAGACAGGAGTTTAAGTTATACTTCCAGGGGTCAAGTTGTTTTTTTATGCAGAATTCCCAGTATTGAATAGATGAGGCTTTTACTTGATGAAGATCCATACTGAACGATGAAATAAAACAATATAGTTTGTTTAAATCTTCATATATTTGAACTAATGTTCAATTTAAACTTGTTGACGCGTTTCACTAACACAGTAGCTTTGTCAAAACGAATGAGGGTAAAATATAAAAATATCTTAATATATACAGTGCTAAATCTATTTACTAAGGTTAACAATGGTATTAAAAGATATTACCTGGAAATTCATTCACTACAAACATTCCTAAGCTATCTTCTAGGTAAAGAGGTTCAATAAAGGAGACTGATTGATATCTATTTGGTCGTTAAGGAGGTTACCTGAATATTTATTTTTGTTAATCTCTAGGGCTTCTAATAAATTTAAACTAAAGGATTTACCGACTACATGGAGAATTTCAAAATTTGGGTCGAAAATGTGTTGGTTTTCTAATAAATGATTTGAATAGTTAGAAACTAATTTTTTGTTGTCATAGCTACGTTTGTGTTCCGAAATTCTAGTTTTAAAATTTCTAAAAGTTCTACCGATATAAATTTTATCACAATTGTCATTACCACATTTTAATTTATAAACTCCTGATTTGTTTAATTTTGAAGATTTAGATTTATTATTTTTAATGAATTTGGATAAATTGTGATCAGTTTTAAAGGAAATATTCATGTCTAAAGTTTCTAAAAATGATTTAATTTTTAAGGAGGGTGTTCCAAAGTATGTTAAGCTTTTAAATTGTCTATTATTTTTATCTGAAGGGAATACTTGTTCTAAAGTCTGTTTTTTTATCTTTTTATTTATGATATTGTCAATTAAATTTGGATCGTAATTATTATTAACTGCTATTTGTTTTATGAAATTTAATTCTTTGGTATAATTATTAATATTTAATGGGACTGTTAAGAGTCTGTGTATCATACTATTGAAAGCTGCTAGTTTATGACTGAATGGGTGGACCGAACTATTATGAATTGTAATATCTGTATGTGATGGTTTATGAAATATAGAAAAATCATGTTTATTATTTATATTTGAAATTGTAAGGTCTAGAAAGTTTATAGACTTATTTTGTTCAAGTTCTACGGTAAATTTGATATTATTGTGAATCGAGTTTATGTAAGTAATGAAGCTCTCTAATTGTCTATTTGTACCGATAAAGCTAGCTAAAATGTCGTCCAGATATCGGTGCCAGTACATAAATTTTTTACTAAGGAGGTGTTCATGAATTATTTTTTCTATATTATCCATGAATATTTCTGCTAGTAGGGGGCTGAGAGGGTTGCCCATAATCAAACCATCTTTACTGCTATAAACCTCTCCATTGAAATGAAAATAATTTTGATTCAAACACACTTTTAATAAAGTAATGATATCAGAGTGAATTATAGGATTAACATTATTGTATGTGAGCAAATTACCAACAAGAGTTATAGTTACTTTAGGAGGTATACTAGGGAATAGATTTGTTACATCGAACCCTATAATTCTAAATTCATATCGTTCGATGTAACAAATCTATTCCCTAGTATACCTCCTAAAGAAACTATAACTCTTGTTGATAACTTGCTCACATACAATAATGTTAATCCTATATTTCACTCTGATATCATTACTTTATTAAAAGTGTGTTTGAATCAAAATTATTTTCATTTCAATGGAGAGGTTTATAGCAGTAAAGATGGTTTGATTATGGGCAACCCTCTCAGCCCCCTACTAGCAGAAATATTCATGGATAATATAGAAAAAATAATTTATGAACACCTCCTTAGTAAAAAATTTATGTACTGGCACCGATATGTGGACGACATAATAGCTAGCTTCATCAGTACAAATAGACAATTAGAGAGCTTCATTACTTACATAAACTCGATTCACAATAATATCAAATTTACCGTAGAACTTGAACAAAATAAGTCTATAAACTTTCTAGACCTTACAATTTCAAATATAAATAACAAACATGATTTTTCTATATTTCATAAACCATCACATACAGATATTACAATTCATAATAGTTCGGTCCACCCATTCAGTCATAAACTAGCAGCTTTCAATAGTATGATACACAGACTCTTAACAGTCCCATTAAATATTAATAATTATACCAAAGAATTAAATATCATAAAACAAATAGCAGTTAATAATAATTACGATCCAAATTTAATTGACAATATCATAAATAAAAAGATAAAAAACAGACTTTAGAACAAGTATTCCCTTCAGATAAAAATAATAGACAATTTAAAAGCTTAACATACTTTGGAACACCCTCCTTAAAAATTAAATCATTTTTAGAAACTTTAGACATGAATATTTCCTTTAAAACTGATCACAATTTATCCAAATTCATTAAAAATAATAAATCTAAATCTTCAAAATTAAACAAATCAGGAGTTTATAAATTAAAATGTGGTAATGACAATTGTGATAAAATTTATATCGGTAGAAATTTTAAAACTAGAATTTCGGAACACAAACGTAGCTATGACAACAAAAAATTAGATTCTAACTATTCAAATCATTTATTAGAAAACCAACACATTTTCGACCCAAATTTTGAAATTCTCCATGTAGTCGGTAAATCCTTTAGTTTAAATTTATTAGAAGCCCTAGAGATTAACAAAAATAAATATTCAGGTAATCTCCTTAACGACCAAATAGATATCAATCAGTCTCCTTTATTGAACCTCTTTACCTAGAAGATAGCTTAGGAATGTTTGTAGTGAATGAATTTCCAGGTAATATCTTTTAATACCATTGTTAACCTTAGTAAATAGATTTAGCACTGTATATATTAAGACATTTTTATATCTTACCCTCATTCGTTTTGACAAAGCTACTGTGTTAGTGAAACGCGTCAACAAGTTTAAATTGAACATTAGTTCAAATATATGGAGATTAAAACAAACTATATTGTTTTATTTCATCGTTCAATTCCCAGTATCTTTTTAAACAGGCCGTATATTGTTTTATAGTTCCTTTTGACAAGGAAGCAATCATTATATCTATAGCATTAACCGGAATACCTTTATTTAAATACGCCCTCCGTATAATTTCCCTGCCACCAGGGAAATTTCGTGATAGAGTGAATGACACTTTCTGAAAGGAGAAATAAGTAAATATTTAGAAGGTTTAAAACAAATTGCCTTTTCTATTAACACTTTTTGAAAAATTGGATACCATGGTTGAGACGGCCAATATGGGACAACCATAATACCTGTGGACTTCTCCTGGATAATTTTTTTCAAGACATTCATTACAATCGAAAAGGGTGGAAAGGCATAGAAATGATATTTTGACCATATAAGAGTAAAGGCATCTACTGAGAACGAGTATGGATCGGGAAACCAGGAAATGAACTTTTCACATTTTTTATGATTTCTTGATGCAAAAAGATCTATTTCAGGTTGTCCGAAATTATCTACACTTAAATATTGAAGTATTTAGCTCGTACTCTGTGTCAATAGTAAGTGATCTAGATTCTTGATCTGTCTCAGTGTTTGGGGAACATGGTATATAACTTGCAAATACCTGAATATTCTTTTTCTCACACCAGCGCCATAACTCTACGGTTGCTTCATTCAATTGTGAAAATTTCATACTCCCTCCTCGATTGATACAGGATATAGTAGTTTGATTGTCTATTCGGAGCAACATCCTGACATTTTCTTTCTCATTGGCCATAGCTTTCAATATATAAAATGCGGCTTTTATTTCTAAAACGTTAATATATCTTGTTTTTTCTTGTTCAATCCAAAATCCATGGGACGTAGATCCACCATTAAAAGTACCTCAGCCAGTTGTTGAGGCATCTGAAAAATTTTCCCACTCGAAAGGTTTGGGCTTAATGTTTTGTCCCTTTCCTTTATGGTTGTTCCACCAGATTAGTTGGTCTATTAAGGTAGCTGGAATTGTCATTTTTTTCTTGTAATTTAAATATTCTCCTTTCAATGAGATATGTTTAATTCTTTCAAAAGGTCTAGTATGTATAAATCCATATTCTGTAGCTGGGCGACAAGCCACAAACTTCCCTATGAATTTTGCAAACTCCTGAACAGTACATTTCTTTTTTCTCCTAAACATAGAAATTAATTCTCTTATAGCAAGAATTTTTTCTTGTGGGAGTGAAATGCTCATAGCTACCGTATTGTATCTAAACCCTAAGAATTTTATGTCCTGTCTAGGGGTTAAGGTGCTTTTATCTAGATTTATCACAAACTTCAAACTCTTTAGGAGTTGTATAGCCAAGGATGTGTGCTTCCTACACTCTAGCTCATTTTTGCTTACAATTAGAATATCATCCAAATAAAAAACCGTTATTACCCCCTAATAGCCGAAGTTTTTTTGCTACAGGATTTAATAATTTTGTAAATATATAAGGTGCTATATTAAGGCCAAAGGCTAAACAGGTAAATTCATACAGGGTGTTATTAAATCGGAACCGTAAATATTTTCGGTACTTTTTGTCTACTGAGATTAGAAAATATGCGTCTTAAAGATCAATCTTAGACATATAATAATTTGGACCTAGATCCTTTAATACTGTACGATAGTCCTCTTGTTTAAAATGAGAAGTTGTTATAAAGTTGTTAAGTTTTTTTAAATTTAGAATAAATCTGTGATTACCGTTAGACCCCTCAGACGCAGCTAAACCACCACCAACTAAGGAGCTGGAGGACCTTGTGGAATACTGTCTCACCCAGAAGCTTGAACTGGTAATAGGCTGCGATTCAAACTCTCACCATGTAAGCTAGGGCAGCAAAGATATTAACACTAGAGGTAAGTCTTTTTATGATTATATAACTAACAAGAATCTTTGCATTCTAAATAGAGGTACTGAACCAACTTTTATTAACTCTCGTAGTCAAACGCGAATAGATATTACCCTATCTACTATTAATACTTCGAATAAAATCTCCGGCTGACATGTATCCGACGATATTTCAATGTCGGACCACCGCTGGATAAAATTCGAAATAAAACTTGCGCTCACAACCTCCACAATGACTCGCGACCCCAGGAAAACGGATAGGACAAAATATGTCCACTGCTTGAAAGGGGATCTGCGAGGAGTCGAGGATGTGTTGCCCAACAATAAAGGAGATTTGGAAAGTTATCATGAAACAATTCGAAACTCCATCATTAATGCCTACAAGATGTCTTGCCCACTCAGGCGGATCGATCTCGATGGAGCCTCCACTTCGTGGTGGTGCCATGAGATTAGCCAGCTCAGGGGGACGGCGAGGAAATCTTTCAATAAGGCAAAAAGAACAAAACTCAAAGAGGATTGGAACTCATACAAGTCTCACCTCAAAGAGTATAAAAAAGTCATCAGACAAAAGCAAAGAGAGGCATGGAGAATCTACTGCGAGGAAATCGAGGATTTCCCCCAAGCAGCTAGACTCCAAAAAGCCCTCTCAAAAGATCCCCACCGTCATATCGGTATACTAACCAGAGAGGATGGCTCTAAAACTGCCAACCTAAAGGAAAGTCTACAATTATTGATGTCAACTCACTTCCCTGACTCCAGAACCACAAATACGGCGGCCTGGGAGGATGAGGAGAATCACTACCCGACGGACGATGACTGGCGTTTATCACGACAGATCGTCGACGCGGACAGACTGAGGTGGGCCATCTTAGGCTTCTCCCCCTTTAAATCCCCGGGAACGGACGGCATTTATCCAGCCCTACTTCAGTGGGGCCTGGATGAACTAATGCCGCACCTGGTAGGAATCCTCAGATCCTCACTGGCACTGAGGTATATTCCAAAAGGTTGGAGAGAAGTCAAAGTTGTGTTCATACCAAAACCAGGAAGAATGGACTATTCCATCCCAAAAGCATATCGACCCATTAGCCTCACATCGTTTACAATGAAGACTTTAGAGAGGCTGTGCGAACGATACATAAGAGATGTGGTGATAACACGAAATCCACTGCATCCAAATCAACATGCATACATTCCAGGGAGATCCACGGATTCAGCTCTTCATCTCGTGGCGGGCCGCATCGAGAAATCGTTGGAAAATAAGGAGTCCACCCTGGGTGTATTCATAGACATAGAAGGCGCATTTGATAGAACCACTTTTCCTAAAATAACAAATGCACTTTCCAATAAGAATATCCCCCAAACCATAAATGGCTGGATATATAACATGCTCTCAAAAAGAGCAATCAAAATCAGTGTAGATGATGTAACCATCAGAGGCTTGGTTGTAAAAGGTTGTCCACAGGGAGGGGTGCTCTCACCACTACTATGGAACATGGTCTTAGACTCCTTGGTCAGCCACCTCAATGATAACAACTACTACACAATAGCATACGCAGATGACTTAGTGATTCTGCTAACAGGAAGATTCGAGGAGACACTCTGCGCTTTAATGCAGGAGGCCCTCAATATCATATAACAATGGTGCAGAGACCATTCGCTGGCAATAAATCCAAAAAAGACTGAGTTGGTCCTCTTCACGAAAAAAAGGAAGCTTGCAAAACATCAAGCCCCAAAGCTCCTGGATACCAAACTTAATTTCTCTTCAGAGGTGAAATATTTAGGGGTCACCTTTGACAATAAGTTAACATGGAACTCCCACTTAGAAAACAGAGTTAAAAAAGCATATATTTCTTATGAGCAGTGTCGTAGAACCATCGGCCGCACCTGGGGAATGTCACCTAAGGTTGCTGCCTGGATCTACACTGCCATCATCAGACCTATGCTAACGTACGGTGCGATTGCCTGGGGAGCTAAGGCAAACCAGCTGACAGTCGTCCGCAAACTGGACCAAATCCAAAGAACAGCATGCCTCAACACAACAGGAGGCATGAGAACCACACCAACAAGAGCTATGGAGGTAATCCTCGGTCTCACTCCCCTTGACATATACATCAAGGAGGTTGTTTTGATGACCATGGCACGTCTGCGCTCTACTGGTATACAACCTGATGTAGGATCCGGTAAACTGAGACGTAACTTGTGGCATGAGGCCCTCAGGGAGATCCCACTGCTGCAGGCCAATACGGACTCGATTCCACCGCGATATGCCTTCAACAGGCCCTACAAGGTAATCTTTAAAAACAACTCACAAGACCTATTGGAAGAAGGCGCAATCCGCATCTTCACAGATGGGTCTAAATCCAATGTAGGCTCAGGATGTGGTATTTTTTCCAGATCCCTGAATCTAAACATAAAATGGGCAATGGGCTGCAATGCAGGTGTTGCTCAAACAGAGCTCACTGCTATCTGCATCGCTGCTAAAGAGATTACCAAAAGGAAAACCACAGGTAATAATATATACATCCTTACGGACAGTAGACAAACACTACTAGCCCTGAACAGACCACGTATTACATCAGGCCTAGTACTAGAATGTCACATGGCCTTAATCGAAGCCTGTAACAACAACACGGTCACTTTAGGCTGGATCAAGGGCCATGAGAAATCGAAAGGAAACCGTATTGCAGACTCGCTAGCCAAGAAGGCAGCCTCCCAAAAACTCTTGGGACCTGGCACTTTCATTGGTCTATCGGCGTCAGCAACGGCCGACCTATTAAAGGAACACTCCCTTAATAAGTTTAAGGGTAGATGGGACGACGCAGAAGGCTGCAGGCTTGCCAAGGAACTGCTACAGTACCCGGACAGCAAAGTAGCCAAAAAATACGTGACTATGAACAGGCGGAACCTACGAACAATCACGGGAATTCTGACTGGTCACTGCCACCTACGAAAACACCTTCACAGACTGGGTTTATCTAACACCCCACTTTGTAGAGGATGTGAACATGAAGATGAGACTGTCGAACACATTCTTTGCGAATGTCAGACACTCTCTCAATTTAGGTTTCAAGTATTCGGCGAGTACAGGCTAACATACGCCAATATGAGGGAACTTAATTCAGGCGACGTTATCGCCTACTTCAAGGAAGTAGGCTGGATGACGAGCTAGAAGGAAGTTTTGAACCTCAGAAGGATGCACAATGGGCCAATTGTGGCCTAAGTGCTGTGGGGCCACCCACCCTTCAAATCTTCACAGGATACCGTTAGGTTTCTTAACAAGAAAATAACGGGACAGAAACTGACCCTTCTCTGACTCACATTTGCCAATAGCACCAATTTTTAATAGTTCGTTAATAGAATGTTCATAGTCTTTTAATGCCCTAGATGGAATTTTATTTGAAGGCTCAGAATACTGTTTAGGTTTACTGATAAACGGAACTCGTATTCCTTTGACCCAATTCAAAACCACTCGGTTTTGTGTAATATCTTTCCATGTAGGCAAAAAATATTTAAGACCACCTGCATACTTGCTTACCATTAGACATTGACTCATCTCCTGTAGGGGCGGCTACTGGCTTCTTTTATCGACTTTTTTCTGTTCCGGTATGTTGCTTTCTTCTCTTCCTTCTCCTGTTCTTTGTATTGGAAACGCTGGTAGTTTAAATATAACTCCAGATGGACCTGATATCGAGGACCCTGAAAAATATCTCTTTTTAAATTCAAAGGTTTTCTTCTTTAAGGCTTGTTCATTTTTTACAGATTCTGTGAAATCGTCTAATGGCATGACCTGGGCGACCTTTTTGCAATCTGGATTTAAATGTGGGACTATTTTATATTTTCGGTGTGCAGAAATTGCGTGGTGTACGTTGCAGCACAATTTACAAGCGTCGGCTAATGCTTTAACCTCAGTAGAGCGTTCTTGATCCGGTAGCATACGTTGAATTACTAATCCTACAGCCGAAAGACCATGTGCTAATTGTTGTTGTAGAGATGTCAGAAAAAAATCATTTTCGTTCACAAACTTTGGTTAACAGGGTTTGATCTCCTCATTTACCTGGGGGGGAACCAAAGATTTACAGTTAGCTGGCAATTTATATTGTTTGATGATTTCGGCACGTTGTTCTTTTGTTATGCCTTTCCGCAAATAGGAGTTCCAACGTACTGCAATCTCTTTATCCTCGACCTCTAGTCTAGAGCCTAGAGCACTGAAATTCTGTTCTGTGTTATTTTCTTCTGTCCTTTCCAAAAAACATACTTCTGGTTCCAAAGGGTCCTGTAATTCTTGTATTAACATCTAAAAAGGGTATATCACCATTGGAGAAGGTTATTAATTAGAATCGCTGGATTTTATGTTTGCATTTCTTCAGTTTTGATTTGTAATGAAATCGCCCGAATTCATATCTAACTTTTAGTAGTTGAATCACTCGATTCTGTTAAAAAATCACCCGATTTTGTATCACTCGGTATAAATTGATCACCCGATTCCAGTTTTGTTATTGTATTTAGTTAAATAATTGCAATTACTTTTTCAAAAATCATATTGATTGCGTACACTGGATTAAGAAATCACCCGATTTCCTATTACTCAGTGTAAATGAATCACCCGATTCCATTTTTATTGTTATGATTGTATTTAGTTAAATAATTGGAGGGAATTATTTGGAAACCATATTGTAAACTGATTAGGAACCATTAAAAGGCAATTAGTCACTTGCTTGCATTTTTCTACAATAAGGTTAAATCAATGATTACTTTTACATACCTTCTGGTTTATCCCCATCTCTTCCTGAAAAATCACTTGATCGAATTTCACTCAATCTGTTTTGCATGTCGCGTAATTGTTTACGAAGTTTTTTAATTTCTTCGTACTTTTTATCGCTACCTGGAATTCTTTCTTTTCGGCATTTTGACCTTGTGTTTAATTAATATATGCGTACCTGATCGAGCAAGAAAACGGAATGATATTAGTACGGAGATATGGCGAATTGTAGGTATATTCCTTATTTTCCTGATATGTGAAGATTCGTGCTGATCGGTAGGTTTAACGGAAACTACAAGTATAATTATATCGGAGGACAAGCGAAGGAAAATTCCTAATTATTCACAACGTCGATAGCATAAACTCGAGCAAATTAATGTTTTATTTCTTATCGCCGGTTGGAAAGATGTCAACAAAAAACGTTGTACTCACAAAAGAAATACTTTAATTTATCCTTTAAATCCCGAATAGCTACACAATTCCCTACAAGATACGACAATTTATGAAATAAATGTAATGATTTCCTACATACCATGAATATAAAATTTGAAACGAATATTTGACCCCAGAAACGACTTATTTTAAAAATGCAAAGAATATTCTATTTACCCAGATTTTTTAATTTCTTAACTTTAACTGTTGACGAGTGTGGAATTCAACCGCCGTTCCAAGGTATATGTCTTAATTTGCAGCTACTTCGGTCGTGATGGCCGCCGGCAGGTAGGGTTTACGTTCTACCTCCACTCGCCGAGGCAATTCTCATAAAACTGGCCTCCTCGTCCAAAGATTACAGCGGATACTGTTCATAGCTGGCATACCAAAATTATATTATCAATGAGCGGGCAATTTTTCGCGTTACACCATAGATACTTGCTTTGTTGGCAGAACAGCCTCCTTGTTCTCTCTTTTTAATTTCATGTACCTATGGAATACATGATTTCTGGAACATTGCCCAAGTAACCACAAATTTTGTGTACACACTGCACTGTTTAAAAGTAATTTAAAATACTATATAGCCAAAAAGCTGATATCAGCTTCCTTCAAAAATTGAATAGATGAGGCTTTTATTTGATGAAGATCTGATAAGATGTGTGTAACAATGTAATGGGTAATGGGTGGTCAGTGGTAACTAACTTTCAGGCTGAGTGGTCCTTAGACATCTACGGGTTGGAAAGCACTGAAGTAGAGAAAGGAATGAAAATCGGAAAAACGGATACATACATTTAATTTAAATTGAAAATTGCATTTTATTATACGTTTTAATATGGCTGTTTTGGTGCGATTCCATAAAAAACGAAGGACCAGAAATCATTCTTTTTCCTCTTCTTAAAGTGCCTATCCGCTCCGGATGTTGGCTATCATGTTGACTATTCGAACTTTGTTAACAGCAGATCGGAATAGTTGAGGGGTTGATTTGTTGAACCACGTTCTTAAATTTTTCAAACCACGATATTCTCCTTCTTCCCACTCCTCTAGCTCCCCATACCTTACCTTGGAGAATCTTCTGTGAAAGGGTATATCGGCTCTCATTACGCATTATATGTCCAAAATATTGTAGCTTTCGGGTCTTGACTGTGTTTAGGACTTCTTTTTCCTTTCCCATCCTTCTCATTACTTCCATGTGGGTTATTTTCTCTGTCCAAGGTATTCGTTGGATTCTTCGGAACTGCCACATTTCAAATGCCTCAACTTTTTTGGAGGAGGCCTCCGTAAGTGTCCATGATTCGACCCGATAGAAAAGGATCAAAAACACGTAACATCGCAGTAGGCGAGTTTTTATTGACAGCTGTAAGTCGTGACTGGTAAAGACTTTCTTCATCCTGATGAATGCTGTTCTGGCTTTTTCAATACGCGTTCTAATCTCCACAGAATGGTCCCAGTCATCATTTATGTTCGTGCCCAAGTATGCGTATTTGTTGACTCTTTCTAAAGAGTTTCGTCCACCAACAAACTACCGCGGGTGTTTTGGTTCTTACTGATTATCATGAACTTTGTCTTGTTGGTGTTTATTTCCAAACCCTATTGTCGACTGTATGTTGTAACACATTAGGAGTTGTCAGGAAGCTAGGTTGTCCGCAAAAATACCGGTATCATATGCATACCTTATATTATTCAGTCGTTCTCCGTTTAGCAGGATTCCAGCTTCAATGTCATGCAGGGCTTCCCTGAAAATGCATTCCGAGTACAGGTTGAAAATTACAGGAGATAGTATGCATCCCTGTCTTACACCACGTATTACTTCTGTTGTCTCTTTGTCTTCCCTGACACAAGCCCTCTGGTTCCAATAGAGATTTCTGATGATTTTGAGGTCCCTCCCGTCCAGGCCAGCTTTTTGCAGAACTTCCATAATTTTCTTCTGCCGTACTTGATCAAACGCGTCCCTATAGTCTATAAAACATGCGTAGACATCGCAGTTGACATACCAGAATCGCTGAAACAGCACCTGGACCGAAAATAGAGCTTCCCTAGTCCCTCCGGCACTTCTAAAGCCGAATTGAGTTCAGACATCTGTTCCTTACACAGTTTAAATATCCCATTGTGAATTATCTTCAGGAAAATCTTTAGCAGATGCTTTTTTATATCTTTATTGCAACGTATTCCAAAAATACTTACTTCACCAAATAAAAGTACACCTTAAACTTTATAAATCCGATTTCATGTTACACTCCAGGTACCACAGTGTTAGTCAGTTTCCGAGGCCTACATGTTCTCAATTACTGTCTACCTTACAATTTTTTCCAAAACTTCTGCATTTCTGTACATTTCTTCCCCCTACATAATATATTATGCAGTGATATATTTATCTGACCAGACCCAATAAGTCACCTTATTTTATGAGTCAAGGCACATTAACAAGCATATGTTTGTGAAGAAATTAAAATATTCTCATGTCCAGACTATTAATAATAATAATAATAATAATAATAATAATAATATTAATAATAATAATATTATTAATAATAATAATAATAATAATATATAATTATAGATAAAATAAATAGAATAACAACACTAATAGACATCGCTCATCCCCTGGATCACAACATACAGAAAACATATACAGAAAAAATTAGGAAATACCCGAATACACCGAACTAACAGAAGAAATAAAGGCAATGTGCAAGATGAAGAAAGTTCAGATAACCCCAGTTGTCATTTCAATAACGGGCCTCATACCACCAGAGTTACTTAATGAATTCAAAAAACACAACTTACCACAACACACAATACTAGAAATGCAAAAATCAACTATATTAGAAACGTGTAGGATAGTAAGGAAAATTATCAAATAAGTCAACAAGGTATGAGTTTTGCGTGAGCCCTCATACTTTTAATCCGTGTTAACGTGAGAAGAAGGAGAATAATAATAATAATAATAATAATAATAATAATTGTGGAGGAATTTTGGAGTTTCTTAAAACATGTATGGCAACCTGGAGAACAAAACTGCTTGTTAATACACCCAAACAACAATTAACAACTGAGGAAATATCGATACAAAACGGAATCTTTCAGGGAGATTCGCTTAACCCGCTGTGGTTTATACTCAGTCTTAATCCACTATCGAAAGCTCTTTGTCAATCGGCTCTGGGATACAAACTTAAGAATGGCGATCATTGTTATAACGTATCCCATCTTTTCTATCTAGATGATCTCAAGCTCTATGCCTCAACAGAGAACGATCTAAATCGATTAACTAGCCTTACGGAAATATTTAGCACCGATATAAAAATGAAATTTGGATTGGACAAATGTGCCAAGTTGGTAGCTCGCAAGGGAAAACCTCAGGAAATTGACAACTTAGAAAATGAAAATATTCGCTATCTAAACAAAGGCAGTTATAAGTATCTGGGCTATGAACAGGAACTAATAATAGATCGAAAATCTGCAAAATAAAAATTAAATAAAACCTTAGTAACCAGAGTGTCCAGAATTCTACGTACGGAACTCACTGCAAAAAATAAAATAAAGGCCGTTCCATGGGCACTGCCTGCGATAACCTACTCATTTGGGGTAATTGGGTGTTCATAAATGGAACTTGAAGCTGCAAATAAATCCATCCGAGTACAACTGACCAAGTTCAGCATACACCATTCAAGAGCATGCATTGAGAGGCTGTACATGCCACGAAGCATGGTTGGTCGAGGTCTACTAGATCTCAAAACTTTATATCACAGACAAATAAATGAACTAAAAAAGTACTTTAAGGCCAAAACAGAGATGTCAGCGATTCATAAGATGATCTGTGTGCTGGATCACTACTCACCGCTTAATCTGTCCGCCGGAGAAGGGGTCCCTGTACCAACTTTGGCTGAACGAAAAACTACTTGGCTGTCAAAACCATTTCCCAGTAAACTAAATGAAGCTGATCTTAATTCTTCAACGGAATGGCTTCGGAGTGGACAATTATTCGGAGAAACAGAAGGATTCATGGTAGCAATACAAGACAACGTAATTGCGACCAAAAATCATCTTGATAGTATCATCAAGAGATGGAATAAAATTAAAGATTATTGTAACATTCCACAAAATAAATTCTTATCAATAATCGACTTTATATTTAACTCAAGTTATTTTTCATTTCAAGGATGTTACCATAAACAAATTCTTGGCACACCAATGGGAGCTACTATTTCTCCAATAATAGCACAATATGTAATGGATGATCTTCTTGAAGATATTCTCCCAAAACTATCATTTAATATACCATTTTTAAAAAAATTTGTTGATGACATAATTTGTGCTATACCAGTTAATAAATCAGATGAAATATTAGAAAAAGTAAATAGTTATAATGAAAATTTACAATTTACAGTTGAATTTGAAAAAAATAATAGCATTCCATTTTTAGACACTAAAATAATCCGTAAAAACGATAACACTTTGATTACCGATTGGTATATAAAACCAACAAATTCAGGAAGGTATATAAACTATCATTCTTTTCATACAAAGAAAATGAAAATTAATCTCATTATTTGTTTAAGAAATAGAATTGAAAAACTAGTTCACCCTTCTTTAAAACAAAAAAATTTAAGAATTTTACATGATATCTTATTAGAACATTCTTATCCTAAATCACTTCTAAATAGAATTCTTTTCAACACTATTTCTGATAGAACTATTCATGATAATATCTCTAGCAATGAAACAGATAGGAATACAAATGTAGAAAATATTAATTACCTATCAATTCCAAATATTGAAAATTTATCAAAGAACATAATAAAACTTTTCTAAAATGGAACTAATATAAAGATAACACAGAAAAATATAAAATCGATTGGAAATTTAAATAGTAAATTGAAAGATTCTACACCTGACTTAAAAAAATCAAATGTAGTCTATGAAATAAAATGCAATAACTGTGATCTTAACTACATCGGTACCAGCTCTAGAAATTAGACTAATCGCATCACATCTCATAAAAGTGATATAAAACTTAACAAAAAATCATGTGCATTAACACAGCATTCCATCGAAACAGGCCATAAAATGTTATTTAATGAAGCTAAAGTTCTACATACTGAACAAAATATGTCTAAAAGATATTTTCTTGAAATGGTTGAAATCAACAAGGCAAATAATAGTATGAATAAGAAAAGTGACATTGAAAATCTTAGTAATATTTATAGCTACCTTTTGAATATTGAACAAAATAGATAATTTTTCATTATTTATATGATTATTTCATAAAAATTAAATTCACTTCTATTAAGGTCAAAATATAAGAAATTATTTGTCAAAGTCATTTTCACAGGCTATAATCTAACCTTATTTCCTTTTCTATTAACGTCAAAAACAAATTATCTGTCAAAGTCATTTTATAAGGTTATAATATAACCTCAAATTCAAACTTCATTAAATAATTATAAAGTAACCTGAAAAAATTAAAATAACTAAGTAACGAACAAACAAATTATGTATCGATTTGTCTTATGTGAAATATGACATCAAGTATATTATAATTATATTTATTTTTACATTTACAAATTTTTTAATGATTATTTATATTGAATTTACTTAAAATATTTTACATGTAAGTACTTATATTTATTTCTCTATTTTTAAATCATATTTATATTTGTATATGTATTATAGTGCCCTGAAGAAGTGTCAAAAGGACACGAAAGCTTGGCGGCATTTTGTAAATAAAAGATCTTGGCGTTGATTCTTTGGACTGAAATCCCCGTTATCCCCACCTATATAGCATTTTTCAGTCGTTATATAAAAATTTTTATATATATATATATATATATATATATATATATATATACAATTAAAAATCATCCGTTTGGGAACCGATATGTAAGTCAAGGGTTACTGCAGAACGCAATAAAGTCATCCACACTATAAAAACAGTGTGCCAATAACAATTTCTTGATTAATTTCTAAAAACCAATTTTATTCAATCTTTTTATGTTAGTGCCCTTATAGTATTTTTGCAATGCATTATATAAATTATAATTCAGCCTGTTGTTCTGAGATAAACAAATTCTTGATCTCTGAGGCACAATGGATGTCGCATTCCTAGTGTCATATCCATGTACGTCCGAGTGAAGTAATAACAGATCGATATTGCTATGAATACTCCTCAGACACTCGTAGACATATACACAAGGAAGCGGCAGTATTTGTAATTTTTTAAAATGTTTTTGGCAATGATCACCATATTCGGCGTTTACGATTACACGTACAGCCATTTTCTGGAGTGAGAAGACTCTCGCAACATTAGTGGCACTGCCCCACAGTTACAACACCGTAGTTAAGGTGACTATGTACAAGGGCGAAATATACTGTTCTTAAAACCTGTTGACTAAGACAGTTCCTCATTTGCTTCAAAGCAAATATTTGGGAAGCGAGCCTTGAACATAAGCCCTCTATGTGAGCTGCCCAATCCAATCGCGAGTCGAGAGTTATCCCAAGTAAGCTGACAGGCTCCGAAATTGTTTTGAGCTTACTAGATGTGAAACAGATGCTCTGTGTTTTTTCTTCATTCATTTAAATGGTTGCTGTTAAACCATGATTTTAGTATCCTCATGCTAGAATTGTTCAGAGTCTCCTCACCCCTAACCAATGTGGTCGTATCATCTGCAAAGAGAATACAACGTGCTTCCTCCAGCGCAGTTGGTAGATCATTAATATAAATTATGAACAAAATTGGTCCTAGTATAGATCCCTGCGGAATCCCTTTAGTTATTGGAGCCAACCGCGATTCCGCATCTCCAAAACTTACATACTGGTTCCTATTAGACAGATATGATCTAAATAACCCCAATTCGTTACCCCTCAGACCATAATAAGACAATTTATCTAGAAGATATTCATTGTTAACGCAATCAAAAGCCTTGGTAAGATCACACATAGTAGCAAATGTGTCATATCTCTCATCAAAGCCATCGACTACACTTTCCACAATATCTACTACGGCCTTAACTGTGGACATGTTTCTACGAAAACCAAATTGAGAAGGCGACAGTAATTTCTCGTGCTCCAAGTAAGAAATGAGTTTTTCCTTAATTAGCATCTCAAAGATCTTGCCAATCACTGGTTCAATCTCGATGGGTCTATAGTTGTCAGGGTTACTGAATTCACCTTTTTTGTGAATGGGTATCACTTTAGTGATTTTTAGTGCATCAGGCCAGCACCCTTCTAGGATACATTTGTTGAATAAAATATCGAATGGTTCAATAAGAGTCCCAAGTGACGCCTTAATCATTAAGCTATTTAGGCCGTAGAAATCCAGACAAGATGAGTTTTTTAGACTCAATATTGCTTGCCTAATGTCAGCTCCCACAATGGGACCAATAAAAAAAGAGCTCGAGGTCTTAGGGATTTTATGGAGATATTCAATCGGATGTATGGCATTGTTGCAAATAGTGGCAGTTATTTTATCTGCAATTGATACGAAAAAATTATTTAGATCATACGAAGTCAGTTCGGCGACAAGAGCACCACTAGTTTTAGTTTTTGTATTCCTTTCGGAATTTATTATACTCCAAATAGTTTTACTCTTCTCATCCGATTGTTGTATTTTACTAGAGTAGAATTCCCGTTTTTGTGTTTTATGGCTTTTTTATATTTTATGCGAGCGGTACGATAATTGCACCAGTCGTTAAAAGCATTTGATCTTCTACTTATCCCCTTAAGTCTGAATACCTCAGTCTTCATTTCAGGCAGACTTTCACTGAACCATTCGAATTTTCTAGCTTTTACCCTACAAGTTGTTAAAGGAAATCACATGTCCACATTTAGCGTTAAAACACTCATCAGCCTCCGAGTTGTCTCATTCGGATCACAATCATACAAGTCCAGATCATGCCAGTTGGTATTAGTTAGTCTGTTGGAAAAATTAAGAATTCGTTCATTATTCACTATTATTCTTTTCACCGATTCATTACTTGTTTCTTTTATAACATTTTTAATTTTAAGAAAGATACCAGAGCGATCCGCTAAACTGGGATCATAAACTCCAGTGCAAATTTCATCGGGGTTCATGTTTGAAATGATATTATCCAAGCATGATCTAGATGTTGGAGTAATTCTCGTTGGCTTACTTATGTAGTGTTTAAAACCGTACATATTCATAATGTTTCTAAGGTCGCTAGCGTGTTCAGTATTACTATCTAGTTCAATATTAAAATCTCCGAGAATATTAATTTTTCTATATTTTTTTGGAAAAGTATACAGCAAATCATGGAATTTATCTTTGAAGACACCACTTGATGATGATCTATATGTTGTTACCAATAAAAATCTTTTGTTGACAAATTCAATAGCGCTGAATTCAGCGTGGATAGACAAACAAAATTTTGAACAATCAACTTCCTTCACAGATAGTTTGTTGTTACTATAAATAGCGACACCTCCGTGTTGATTCTTAAGGCGACAAAAAGCTGTTATAAGTTTAAAATTGTTGATTTTAATCATTTTTATATTATCTTTCGTTAGCCAATGTTCCGAAATGCAAAGTATATCAACATCAAATTCATTTAATATCATATGTAACTCATCAATTTTATTGGCTATACTCTGAACATTGATATGTAACACTGAACACATCAAGTTACCTGGCGAATCTGATAATATATTTGATGTACCCCTATTTGTCAAAGATGTCAAATTTCCTTGATGGAAAAAAACGATTGAGGATTATTCCGCATGGCCATATGTCAGGTTTTAGTATTAACTGAGATTCATCAACAGGTATCGAGATCTTAAATGAGCTATACTCGTTAGGATTGCGACAATTCAATTTCACCACCTTCACATTTGGAGCGAATTGGGATAGATGCTGGAATAACTCTTCGTCGGTAGTGTCAGCGGAGAACCTAGTAACGTGGTAATGGTAATGCATTCTGGAATTTGTTACTGCAGCGGTCAATTTACAGTCGCCATCACTCTTACAAGAACCTACCAACAAGCTCTTCGTTCTCTTCGCAGATTCTTTAGAAGTCGCAGAGCCTACTCTGCTAGTTCGCAACTGATCATTGAGTTTAATGCTTACAGAACTTGCACTCTGCACAGCCTTTGCAACTGCATCTGCAGATATGTAATTGGATGTTTTATTTAGGGTCTCTTCTTTAGACGATGAACTAGTCTTTTGCTCCATATCTTGCCCATTGCTGCAATCTATAATCTGTCTATAACTTTCCGATGACTGGCCAGCGAGTTCATTAGGCTATTTTAGTCGTTTCAATAAATCAACCTGCTCTGTAAGTGCGTCTATGGCTACTTTTTGGTTTTCGATAATTGTATCCTTATCCCTTATTATTCTCTCAAGAAAATTAATCTTTAGGCCATCAATAATATTTAAATTGTCATTGTCTACTACAGCAGAATCACTTTGGATATCGTTACCCGCTGTTTCTCCGATGCAACAATTAACGGTGTCTTTGGAAAGTAATTTGATCTTCAAATATGCCAAGCAACATTTGTGGGATAGTCTACCACATCGTACGCATGTAATACCCGTCGTTACGATCTTATTACATCGAATACACGGGAGATCATTACTATTGTTAGCATTTGAATTCTGCATATTTCAACAAATTTACCCAGTCTACAAAACAAATCAATAACCTTTGGTGGAATAGGTATTCTCCGTAAAATTAATTCTGGTAAAAACTGACGTAAAACAGAACACTTTAAAACATTGAAATGCAATAATGCGATTAAAAACTTGGAGTTAGTACTTGCCAGCAATTGCACACAGTCATAACACTTAGTTAAAACGGATACACTAACTTGCACAATTTAAAAACTACTACAATCTCGAACTATTGATATTGTTCAAGCACAAAATGCAATATATGTCATGGATGGAGAACTGTTCCACCATTAATGCGATTAATAATAATAATAATAATAATAATAATAATAATAATAATAATAATAATAATAATAATAATAATAATAATAATAATAATAATAATAATAATAATACATATCGATCCCAAATAATTCTAACACAGAAAGCAAATACAATGAAAAACTAAGCAAATACGCCGAGCTAAGGACCGAAATAAAAGAATTGTGGAATCTTAAAGAAGTCAAGATCATTCCAGTTGTTTTATCCTGTATGGGGCTAATTCCCAAGAAACTAAGTACTTCCCTCAAAGACATTGATATTCCTGAGTCAACCTACCGATTAATGCAAAAATCTGTAATCCTGGATGCGACAAACATTGTTAGGTCATTTCTAGAATAGTGACACCCAACGAAAGTCTTGCTGTTGAGGCCGACTGTCGTTGAAACACGCCGGGTGTAAATCCGGTGACACAAAAAGGAAAATAATAATAATAATAATAATAATAATAGGGTCTAAAGGGTGGTGAAGCGTCTCTCATAGCCTCTCCTACGAATTCCTGCTCGCACCACCACGTCGGCGGACCCTGGTAAACCATCTCTGCAGATTCAAGATCGGGTAACCAACCCCCGGTGGCGAATCTGCAGCAGGCGGGCAAACGCGAGAGGAAGAAACCACCGTTAGATGGGCCAACCACCCTATAGTGTGTAAGACGGTTCCAAAAACTTTTAGAAACGCCTCGGACGAGCGCCGTGACGGTCGAGAACGGCACGGGAATCTGCAACTCGACCACAAAGGTACCGACACAGCTACGACAATGGACAATGAACCAAACCCAAATAGAGATGTTCTGCAGGAGATGCTCCCACCAACCACTCTACGAGGGAAACAAAAACAGAGAATGAAATGGACAGATGATGTAAATAGACAACTCATGCTCTCTTACTATCAGGTAACTCTTTTAGAAACAAACTTAACTGCATATAGACCTCAGCTACATGCCGCATTTACCAGCAAGTATCCCGAACTTGGCGACTTAACAGAACAACGGTTGGCAGATCAAGTACATGTGATAAAAAGGAACAACAGCATAACGCAACTTGAATTAGAAGTAATTAAAAAGCAAGCCCAACAAACAATCGAACAAGACAAGATACACACAGTCACATACATCATTGAAGCACAAGAGAATAGCAAAAGTAATACAACAATCGAAATAAATGCAGATGATATACAAATAGAATAAATAGAAGAGCTTCAAGTTGTCCAAGCTAAAGAGATCCATGAGCCAGAAGTAGTCACAACGCTAAATGAAAAACAGAAAGAAGAAAAAGAAATAGAACAAAAGTTTAATATCACATACATAAAATACAAAGATACGGGAATGAGCGACAGACCATATATACAAAGAGTACAAGAAAACATACACACAAAAACAACAGTCGACTACATAAATGACATAATTAAACAAAACATAACTACCGATACAAGTATGGAAGAAATACAATTGCTCATATACACAGGGGCAATAACAACCACTCAACTACATACAAAACAGAAAGAAACAAATATGCCCTATCAACCAAAAATACCAGCCTGGCAACGGAGACTTCAAACTAAAATAGAATTCCTAAGGAAAGATATTGGACAACTCACTCAATATACGCAAGGAAAATTATCGCAAAAAAAGAGAAAAGCCATAGAAATAAAATCAGATGAAGAAATAAGGAACGAACTTGATACAAAGAAGCAAAAACTACAAGCACTAGCGACAAGATTAAGAAGGTACAAAAAAAGCGCAAACAGAAGGAAACAAAACTACATTTTCAATACTAATCAAAAGATATTCCACCAGACGCTAGAAAATAAAGAAGACAACATAACAAATGATCAAGTCGATGTAGATATCATTGAAAATTTCTGGAGTAATATCTGGTCACACCCCGCTAAACACAATGAGAACGCACATTGGATACACGTAGAAAAAGATAGGTTGAACACAATCGAACCAATGTCCGAAATAAGAATTACACCAGAAGATATATCAAAAGCAGTAGCTCGAACACACAACTGGAAAGCTCCAGGAGTAGACAAAATTGCAAATTACTGGTTAAAAAAATGTCCTTCCACTCACTCACAACTCGCAAAATTATTTAACACATATATATCAGATCCAAATAAAATCCCACGTATATTAACATAAGGTATAACATATCTGAAACCAAAAGGCAATGCTACAAACGATCCAAGTAAATACCGACCTATAACCTGTTTACCTACTATATACAAGATACTAACATCAATCATCACACAAAAATTAACTGAACATATGACAAAAAATAAAATATTAAGCGAGGAACAGAAAGGCTGTCGTCAAGGAACTAGAGGATGTAAAGAACAACTAATTATAGATACAGAAATAACCCATCAAGCAAAAATAAAACAAAGATATCTCTAATTTGCCTACATTGACTACCAAAAAGCTTTTGATAGTGTACCCCACTCCTGGCTAATCCAAATATGAAAAATCTACAAAGTACATCCAATTATAATAAAATTTTTAGAATTAATAATGAAAAATTGGGAAACCACCCTCTCAATCAAGACAGGACAAGTAAACCTGGAATCCAAACCAATACAAATTAACCGAGGCATCTTTCAGGGAGATTCCCTGAGTGCATTATAAATGTTTTGCCTCGCCTTGAATCCACTGTCCAACATCTTAAATGATACCAACTACGGCTACGTCATCAAAAGTCTTCATACATGTAAAATTTCTCACTTATTTTATATGGATGACCTCAAACTACTAGCAGCATCGGGTCATCAACTCAACCACTTACTTAATCTTACTCAAACATTCAGCTCAGACATTAAAATGACATTTGGAACAGACAAATGCAAAATAAATAGCATCGTCAAGGGAAAGCAAACTACGCAAGAAGACTACTCTCTAAACAGCAACAATCAGATAATACAAAGTATGGAAAGTACTGATTATTACAAATATTCAAGATTCAACCAACAAATTGGATTAGAGCATACGACACTAAAGGAAGAGTTAAAACAAAAATACAAACACAGACTAACAACCATACTTAAAACAGAACTATCAGCCCGAAATAAAACCAAAGCAATTAACACGTTCGCAATACCAATACAAACTTATTCAATGGGAGTAATTAAATGGAGTGATACAGATCTCGAGGGCCTAAACACCTTAACCCAGTCACAATGTCACAAACATAGAATACATCATATACACTCAGCAGTGGAACGATTTACACTTAACAGAAGAGAAAGGGGAAGAGGTTTCATAGACATTAAAAATATGAACTACACTCAGGTAGACAACTTGAGAAGATATTTTGTAGAAACAGGGGAAACAAGCAACATCCATAAAGCAATCATACACTCTGAGACATCAGACACACCCCTAAAATTTTCTAGCCATACATACAATCTGACAGATAGAATAATAACGCCAGCAACAAAGATTGAAAACGGGAAAGGAAAAACACTACACGGAAAACATCCACAACATCTATCACAACAACATATAGACTTGGAGGCATCCAACATGTGGCTCACAAAGGGGAATATCTTCGGTGAAACAGAGGGATTTATGATCGCAATCCAAGACCAAACGATAAACACCAGATACTACAGCAAACATATAATCAAGGATCCAAATACACCAACAGACAAGTGTAGACTATGCAATCAGCACATAGAAACAATTGATCATATAACGGGAGGATGCAACATACTAGCAAATACAGAATACACCAGAAGACATGATAATGTAGCGAAACACATACATCAACAACTTGCGAAGCAATACAACCTTATAGAAGAAATCGCTCCTACATACAAATATGCACCACAAAACGTACTAGAAAACGACAGTGCTAAACTATACTGGAACAGATCAATCATCACAGACAAGACAATACCGCAGAACAAACCGGACATTACACTAATAACAAAAAACAACAAAACTACTTACTTAATAGAAATTTCCATACCTAACACACACAATCTACAAAAAAAAATTGGAGAGAAAATTGAAAAATACATACATCTCTCAGAAGAAATTAAAGACATGTGGCATCAGGACAGAGTGATTATTACCGATAATATTATCTAACACAGGAGTTATACCAAGAAATCTACACGACAGCATGCAGAAATTACAACTTCATCCAACAACATACATACCACTACAGAAGTCCGTCATACTAGATACTTGCTCTATAAATAGAAAATTTTTAAATGAGAACTACAGGGAATAATAAAAACAGAAAGGAAACTATGATTGACTTAACGTCCGTATATATTTCTAAATTCACCAGAGAATATCTGAGAAAAAAGAGAGATAATAATAATAATAATTTATTCAATGAAAGATAGATACAATAACACATAAAATATGTATACAATATAATAAATAATTTTAAAAAGTAATTATTGTTAAAAATACATGAATAAGCAAAACAAAGAATCACTGAAGCGCCAAAGACGCTTGTACGTGATATTTTTATATAATTAAAAGTAACTTACAAAACACCATAAATATATAAAATCGACATACAGCCACCTTATTATATAATACATACATGTTTATTTACAATTTTAACAGAGTGTGATAACAACACATGGTGGTAACAGATTATCGTGAAATGGTTAGTGAGCCTTGTAAACAAACATTTAGAGTAAGCCCATTAGAACCAATGGTCGTACATGGGTCCCCTTCACATTATTATTTACAACTATCCATGTTTAGGTGTAGAATACATTGTTATACATTTTCTGCTCAATAGCAACAATATAATATACATGAACAGTTGTAAAAACAATATAACTGTGGTGTTAGTGATAACAATAAATGCGGTAGCCATACATGGAGGTCAACAATGGTTCAGAGGGAAATAAAATCAATTAGCTCTTGATTTGGAGGAAAACAATGATGAAAAAAGTAAGAACTATGCTGTTCATGACACCCAAACATTCAAAATAATAACAGCAACACTGAATTTACTAGGTAAATCGTTGTGGATTAGGTACCAATCCATCAACCTTATTCCATTTTACTTAGTCCAAACTCCAAGCAAAGATACTTCACTCAACAAGTTTTCTGACTTCGGCTCTAGGTAGATCAAGGACATACGTTTTAAATATTTTTTTCAATAGGTCATCTGAGTTTATGTATTTCAGGTACTTTTTATATATATCAGGCAATACATTAAATACTCTTGATGACAAATATAGATAATATTTCTGGCCTATGGTTTTGTTGGCTGGTGGTATTTTGAGATTATCTTTCAGTTTGTTACGCGTCGAATAATTGTGGTCAACTTGATCAAGTAGTTTCCTGTTTTTGTATAGATATAGTATTATATTATACATATACATCTGTCTCATATCCATAACTCGTGTCTCTACAAATAATTCATCTGACGGGTAAGTAAATGTTTTGAAGGTCGTTACTTTCAATATTTTTTTTGTAGAGAACGTCCAGTTGTTTCAGATGACAATAAGCTACTCCACCCCAGCTCAAGATACCATATTGTAGCCGTGACTTTACTAATGAATAATAAAGTGTTCTCAGGTGAGTTTAATTCATAATGGTACGTAGAAATTTGAATTTTGGCAATAGACATCTAATAATTTTGCATATGTTAGAGACTTGATGATCCCACCTTAGGTGCGAATCGATTATAACACCAAGGTACTTAATTTTATCAGTTATATTAATTTGAATTTGGTTAGATATCAGTAATTTATAAAATCCGGGTAGTCCATTTTTGTGACTAGAGAAAGGTAAGAAATGTGTTTTATCAAAATAATAATTTGGAATTAAACCAGTCCGCTATGTTCTTGAAGTCATTTTCAACGACATTTTTTAGGTTCTGCCAAGAGTCTGATGAATATAGGACAGCTGTATCATCAGCGAAGCTTATAATTTCACCGGATATTTGCATGGTAAGTAAGCTATTTATGTAAGGGTTAAATAATATAGAACCTAGAACGGTACCCTGGGGTATTCCGTGGCTGATTGTGTTTTCGTGACTTATTTTGTCCTTGATTTTGACGACCTGTTTCCGATCTTTTAGGTAACTGAAGAAAAGTTCAAGCGCAACACCTCGGATCCCCGCTCTAGCCAATTCCTCCAGCAGCTGTGAATGATCAACTGTATCAAAGGCCTTGGCCAGGTCGAGGAACACACAGAGCGCCGGCTTTCCAGAGTCTACAAATTTATAGATATCACCCACTATTTTTGAAATTGCATTATTTGTGGAGGGGCCCTCTCTGAACCCGTATTGATGGTCAGATATCATATCATGTTTGTTAAAAAATACTGAATATGTTATTAATCAGGAAAATTAGGGGATCGATTATTTGTTCGCGAATTTCCTTTAGTGTTTCAGCTTTCAATTGATCTATGCCGGGTGATTCATTTACTTTCAGGTCCATTATTATACTGAGAACTTCTTCTCTAGTTACCGGTTTCAAAAAAAGCGAACTTATAATAGGTGGCTTATGTATGTGGGGGGGATTTTCTGGTTTCGTAGTTTTTCCTGTGAGATTCTTCCCTACATTGATAAAAAAATCATTGAAAGCTTTGGCTATATCTGCGTGGTCTGTGATAGCTGTTTGGTCTTCAAGATTAATTTTGTTTATTTCATCTAGCTAGATTTGTCATAACTTTCCACAATTGTTTGGAACTTTCTTTGTTTTCGTTTTTTAGTTTATCGTAGTATTTGTATTTGGTAATTTTGATAAGTTTATCGGTTTGTTTCCGATATTTAATGAATGTTTCTTTTTTTCTGGATTTGTGGGGTCGTTTTTATGTTCGCGGTATAAATAATTTTTATGATTAACGGATTCAACCAATCCTTTTGTAATCCACATTTCCTTTTGTTTTATTTCCTTTGGTTTTTTATGTATTTGGTGTTATGTTCAATTAAACAACCCAGCACATGCATAAACCTTTTTGTTTGTTGTTGGACGTCGTCAGTGTTGTAGATATCACTCCAGTCAGTTTGTAACAAATCATCTTTTAATTTTCCGTATTGAATCGGTTTATAATAGTACATTTCGTTTTTTTTAGCAGAATTTCTTTCAATATTTTCTTTTGAGGGAAAATTTATTACTGTGACTTTATGATCGGTTATATTGGCATTTATAACTACGGCAAGACATTTTTTTAAGAAATTATTTGTTTTCGATTTAACAAATATATGATCTAGGCAACTCTTGGAAGCATCCTTTATACGAGTATATTTATTGATTACTGAGGTAAAATTGCTTGTGCTATAGTTGTCTAGGTAGTCGAATGCCGTTTGATTTCCTTCGAGTAGATCCAGATTGATATCCCCAATAAGAATGTGATTATTGATCGTGTTTCTTTTATTTCGTTGGAGGTACTGATCTAGAGATTTCACGAAATTATCGGCATTGGTTGAGGGCGGCCTGTAGATGCAAGTAATAAGAGTATTTACATGATTTCCTGTTTCAACATTTATCTCTAAAGCTTTACACTCATCGATTAAAATTATTTTTTGATTACACCTGTATTCATTTCTCAGATAGACTAATACCCCATCATTTTTATTTATATCGCCTTCAGAATAGTAGCTTCGGTAATTGTTGAGTTTAAAAATATCCCTGTCCAGGAGTTGGATCGTTTCAGTTAGAACTATACAATTAAATTCGAATGCAAGTGTGCTCAATGCAATTTGCAGTTGGTCAATGTTCCTGGAAACACTTCGAATGTTTTGGTGTAGTATTGTGAATTTGCCATTCTTTTGAAATTTTGTTATACAATTGAGTTTAGCCATGTTATTGATCTCTAGAGTTTCAAAAGTTTGATCATGAATATCTCGAATATAGGGATCCATTTTGATTTCCCCAGACACCAAGCAAGTAAAACTAGTAATATGCCACTTAACAAAAGATTAAATGTTCTAATTTGATGAATCTAGGTTTATTGCGGAATTGAGAAGAAACTATTTAACTACTTTGCACTGTTCAAGCGTTTTTTTCATTTTTTGTCTGTCACCTATCTCTCTTGATGGTTTCACAGGTAACTGTGATGTCGCTGGGGTATTGGTTTTTTCTTACGTATTCTTTGCTGAGGGTTCTGGTGGTTTTTTGTTTATTTTTAGCGTCGATGGGGTACTTTTCCAAATTAAGATATTCAGTTTCTTCCAGACTTTCCAGTTGTTCAGGTGTGTAACTTCTTCCGTTCACGTGTAGTCTGTTTCCTCTGATAAAACAATTCTACTCTTTGTTTCCTCTGGCTAGATTGAGATGCTTTCTTAAAATATTTTTATGTTTTCGCTGCTTTATTGTTAGATCATTAGCTATAGAGATATTGGTACCCCTCAAGTTTTTATCGTTTTTGAAAACATCCGCCTTTTTCAACTATGAAATGAATTCAATTTTTATCACTCTCAACAATATTCACATCAACTAATTGTTTTACCTCCTGTCTGATGTAAGCAGTTGTTATCTCCTCCGGTATAGTTTTCAATCCGAAAATAATAAGATTATTTTCTTTGGATTTTCTTTCCAATATTATGATGCGATTCGATTTCGTTTTCTTGTTTCAGGTAGTTGAGTCGCCGATTCAAATCTTCGAATTTCAGTGTTAATCTTACTTCCACTGCTTCAATCAAAGATTTCAGTTCCTGCCTGTTTTTCCTTATCTCTTCCAGTATAGTTTCATTTGTGATGGACATTGCCAATGTTTGTAAAAATGTGGTATGATGATAACGTTTCTACGGGGGGATATTTTTGTTATTATTGTATCGGGTTCTCAGAATCAATCACTGCACAATCACAAAAACAATAATTTATATATATAATTCATTTGAAATAAAAATATCGGAACCTCCAAACATGTCCACCCTCTATAAAGTCTAGTACATCCTATGTAAGAAGTGAAATCATAAAAGTGTACTTCACCTCAATTTAAAATTCATGACCTAAGCTCCCTGACTATCTGATGGTAATATAGTGGCTTGTTTTATCAGGTCTTGTGTTTTTTGTGTTTTTCCAATTAATGTTGGAATGTCCTCGTGTTTTGGTTAGGTTTTGATAATATTGCAATTATTTGTTTGTTTTTATAGAAATTCTTTTTGTACTCACATGTATTAGATGTAATGTCACTTAACAGTGATTTCCAATATTTCTAAGTACTATTGCCCACTTTATTTTCTAAATTTGACGGAGCCAACGCAATACTCACTACAGTAAGCTGTAAAAAGTTTATATTGAAGTGGTGTCTGGACAATTTCAAAGGTAGGATAGTGGTTCGATCGTTTAGCTACCCTCTTGACACACATATTACTGACTCAATACATGGTTTGTTATATCATTTTGCGTAATGCAACAATGACGGAGAAACTTGAATGCGCACGGTTCTGGGCGCATTTTTTTCGGGCGATACTAAATAATTCATGCTTGTTCGTTTGTTGTTGTGATGATTGTCTCGTCAATGTACAAGGTTATATATGTAACAATTATTTTTGCCATAAGGAGAAACAACGTTGACAGTGACCCGAGTGACCGAATGAGCCTGACATGATCTTTAAAGACCTTCTCGTATGCTACAAAAAACTCCAATGATTCTATCATGTCTTGTCATATTGTTTTTAAAATTTCTCGAGCTACGCTTGTAAAATCAGCGTTTTCAGAATCTTTTCCAATGTGCCAGTTTCTATTAGATAGCAACAGTAAAATACGATTTTTATATCATCATCAATATATTTTTTATATAAAATGAGTATTGTTTTTTCAATCAATCTAATCTTACTTTATTAATAACTGTTTGTATTAATGTCCGCTACAATTTTTATGATTCACTAAAATTTGTATTAAAATTTTAGATTGACATTTTTATTACCTACATCGTTTCTCCCTTTTTTAATATAACAAAAACTAATTTATTTTTAGTCGTAGATCAGCTTTAACTACATAAATCATGGCATTCCTTACAAAATCTACCAGAGTTACAGTAAGTTGAAAATAGTAATTTTAATTAACAAAATATTCACTAAATGAAAAATGTAATACGTAAAAATGTTCTTTCTCTTTAAATCAATTTAATATAATAATTAAGTTAGATATTTTATCTGAGGAACATATGGTATTAAGACTCATGTCAGTATTTAGCTCTCCAGGGAAACTCAACATTAATGTTACACATTATCAAAAATCCTGGTGGCACTTCTATTTGAATAGAGTAGATCAGAAAACAAATCTTACATATTTCCAATATCACATATTAGGTTCAATGCAAACACCAGAAGATGGGACTGAACTGAACAAGACTGCTCATGCAAACCTTGATTATTATTATCCATGACCGAAAAAATTGTTTGGGATTTATTGCCCATGTTTTCTTTTCGTATAGGAGGTATATTTAGAATTGGTTTATTTATTTTTTTAACCGCCTTCCAAAAGGAGTAATCAGTGCATTGATTATCGGTTAGTTCACTCAGGTATTTGTTGACACTCATTTTTTATTTTTGTGATTTCTCTTTTTAATTCTTGCGTGAGCCTATTTAACTTATTTTTATTCTCTGCTAATCGTGTCCTTGATCATACCTTCCTAGTCTTTCTTTTTTTCAATCAAGTCTTCTTATTTTTTTGTATCCTACTGTTTATTAGAAGTGGTTTATGTTGTTTTTAAGTCTGTCCAGTCAAGTACTTTTTTATTAAATTCTTCTTGTTTGTACAGTTGCGGCCAATATAGAAATAGTACAACTCTTATAGCAGATTTTTGTCAAATTCTAGCTGCTGTAATTTGTCTTATGAATATGTAATTCATCAAAATTGAATATTTGACAGACAATTCCAAATTCGAAAGTAATTACGGCGCATATAAATTTAGTGATAAAGGTGGAATAATCGCAAAAATAGACGATGGGTGGTCAGTGAGGCAAACTGCGGCAATTTACAATGTAAGCAAGAACTCAGTTTCAAGTATTTTAAAAAGATAGCAAAATGAGGGAAGAATTAATAGAACTCCGGGCTCAGGACGTCCGAGAAAGTCAACTACTGAACAGGAAGCTGCTTTGATTAACCATTTAAGAGCAAACCCATTGGACACATTAGTACAAGCTGTTCCAGCAATAAATGTTCCAGCATCCTGTCGTACGAACCGTCGCAGATAAGCGCAGTCTGAATTGAAATGCAACGCAGTAGCAAGGAAACTATTATTAAACAATAGTCACAAAGAAACAAGAATGGGGTTTGCTTTCTTTAGAGCATGAAGGTTTGTTGGAAGTTTTAAATAATGCTTGGCTTGGGAGGAAATAACTGAAGAATATTGTTCCACATTATATAGATCTATGACCAGTAGATTAAGAGAAGTCATAGAGCATAATGGCGGGATTACTAAATATTAATTATTGTTTTTTATTGAAAACTAAAAATTATGTTGTAGCCTTTGATATTTAATAAAGAAAAACAATATTACTCACACTTTAGTGTTATTATCATTTAAGTATACGACTAAACTATCTCATTTACACACTCCATATTCTATACATCATGAATAAAAAATATCTTTCTTCTTATCTACTCAATATCCTTAACTACACAAATATCCATTTTTAACGTCCCTTTCACATAAAAACCCACATAATAGGTGCGTTCTTTTTGACTGAGATCTCAGATCATTTCAGTTAAGGTGATCTGAGATAAAGTGATGTGACTAAGCACCAAAACGAACGACATCTCAATTGAAGCGCGCGATATGTCGATAGATTTAAACTATACGACAGATTCGTATCAGCATCTAATAATGTTAGTTAATGTATCCATAATTTGTAACAAAAGAAAAATAGATCATGTGAGTTTATTGTTTATATGTCAATGGTTATAACCATAGATAACCTTGGTTAAAACTACAAATAAACCAAGCAAATCAAATATTTCTTCATCCCCTCCACTTTATTTCCGACTCAATTCCAACTGATACCCCCTTACAACACATTCAGCATCGATAAAGGGAGAGGAAAAATCTCAGCTCACTTAGAAGTGAGTAAAACAAAAAGAACGCTCACATTACTGATGTGAGCTGAGATTATCTGAGATCTCAGTCAAAAAGAACGCACCTAATTTCAGCCTTAAAATTATTTCATAATATCTATTCAACACTTCAAAGACCCCAAATCTCAATTTTATTCTTATCGCTCCACGCCAAAAGTTATCTATAACGAAAATAACTGAATGACAAAAAAACGACACCTGCAACACTCAACTCAGCCGCCGTTGATGACGGTTAAAGTTTAAACTTTCATCACCCATTGGTCAATGTCCCACATGATTTCCCTTACTCTCACACATAAATACGAATTCAATCCGACTTTCCTTGATTTCTCATCCGTTCATCGTACAAAATGGTACTTAAGTGATATGTATAGCCGGCGTTCCGGTATAATTAAACTAAAAACCATCATTAATTACTATCAGATACTGTTATAAATAATATACCGTACCTCTAACAGTCAGTGATAACCCTAATTGTTCAGCAAAATGAACAATATGTATAAGACATTTTAAATGCACAATAGTGAAAGTGCAACCAAATTCATTTTATTTATCCTTACAACTCATCTAAATTACAACACATTTTACCACGAGAGTGGTTGGTCCTGCGTAGTCAACAAAAGTGAAAAAGAACACCTACCCGCATTTTGCGAAATCGTTAAAATAAAAACGAGAAAACAAAACACAATGTGTTCAGGTAGATACCTCAACTATTGGTCATACCACAAAAATTCTATGAAAGGGAATTTGATTAAACAGATGAAGAATAGAATCTCCCTGTTGAATATGTTTTTGAGTAATTCCTACCCGTATGCTTTGCTGAACAAACTAAGTTATCATAATAATTCAGCTATAGCAACTCATAACTCTCCCACGGAGGTGACGGGCTCAACAAACCCTTAATCATATATAATAGAAATAATACCCAAGTTGAATAAGATAATTGGAATAATACCTGATATCATCATTGCCAACAGAAGTGTCCTGACAATGTACTCAGTTTTTTCAGTACTAAAAGATAAGGTCCCTAGGGCGTAGATGTCAGATGTGGTTTTCTCCATCCCTTGTACAAATTGTGATAAAATGTACATTGGCCAAACCTCGGGACCAATCAAAGACCGTATAACATCTCATACAAGTGATAGTAGACTTCATCCTGACAGATGTGCTTTGGCGGAATATGTGCGCAGTGAGGGTCATGTAATGGACTATAACAATTTTCGTATTCTAGCCGTCGAAACTAATAATGCCAAAAAAACGTTCTTGGAAATGACATATATTTCGCAAACATCTAACACTATGAACAAGCGTACAGATATCGATAATCTTAGTTCTATATATTCATACCTATTATACCAAGTAATCTTTTCACTTCAGTTCCGAATACAGAAACCTTACCACTTGTAAGTGAGGCCTTAAGCCTTGCCCAAGTTGATGCCAATTCCATAACTTACATTTGGACCTTGTTAAACTTTTGCCTTTCACAGGACTTTTTTGTTTTTAATGATAAACTATATAAACAACCAGATGGACTTGCCATGGGTAGTTGTTTATCACCTTTTTTAGCAGATATTTTTTGAATAATTTAGAAAACAAATTCATTATCACTGCAAATAATCCAGAAATTTTACATTGGTTTAGATATGTTGATGATTGTTTGTTATTTGTGGATGGTGACATTGGCATTGGCAACAATCTTCTAGCAAAAATAAACCAAGTTCACCCAAGTATCAATTTCACACTTGAATTAGAATCAAATAATAAATTAAATTTCCTAGACTTTACAATCCATAAAACTAACAATCTTTTCAAGTTTAGCATATTTAGAAAACCAACACAAACCGATCACGTTATACCCAGCTTATCTAATCATCATCAACACAAAATGGCAGCCTTCAATTGTTACATTCATAGACTTTTGAATGTGCCCCTTTCTGCAGTTGATTATCAGAATGAATTGAATATCATTAAACAAATAGCTTCAAATAATAATTATAACCCGAATATTATTAATAGTTTGATCCAAAAAATCAAAAACACAAAAGAACTTAATGCAGCCTACCCTAAAGTAGATTCAATAGCACATTTTGTTTCACTTCCTTTCTTAAATGACAATATTTCTAATAAAATAGCTGGTTGCATTAAGAGCAACATAGATAACATTAAAATTTCTTTTAAAACCAACCACATCCTCAATAGATACCAGGTCAACACAAAAGATAAAATTGATAAAATTTCAAATACAACTTAAATTGTGATGATTGTGATGCAGCAATTCTAACACGAAAATGTCACATATTTCGACAACATTATGAATTCATTCAAATATGGTTAGGTAAAACTTAAGCACCTTTCTTTCTTTGATTGATAAAACTGTATAACCAATTGTATAAGTCACAAGGGAGTCGTCAATAGAAGAGAAGAATCCTTTTGAGATAGTTTCCTAACCTATAAATATATCAATTTTCACGTGGTAACTGATCTGTTTCAATCAGAAGTATATAATATAAAAGTTTTTGATAATATGATAATTGTTAACAGTTAATTTCTCACATTGTACTCATTAATAACTGTTTTTCAAAAAAGGAAAAAGCAGATTGATGTTTTTTTCATATTTACACCAACTTAATGACAAATAGCCTCACTTAATGTTAGTGTTAATTTTATTGATTTAATTTTAACCATTGTAATGTAGTGTGTTTTATAATGAAATTATTTGAAAATTTACTGTCTCTACCCTCACTTTGAGGAATCTACTCATATTACTGTTTTAAATTAAAATAACTGTCTCTAGATAATTCCACAATATATTTATAAAATGTTAAAAATTCTAAGAAATTTGACAATTGGTTCGATACTAAATATCATCGTCAGAATGACAGAAGTTACATTTCATTTTAAGTGCCAGAATTGTGTGTGGTATGTCGTTTTAACTGCTGCTGTGAAAAAGTATTGTAAAATAGTGGATAATTTGCTTCAAAAATAACCAAATTTGGCACTCACGTGAGTACACCAGATTAAATTATAAAGTGGAAAATTCATATGATTCAAATTCATGGAAAAGCATTGAAATATAATTATTTAAATATTCATACATATTGTCGAAGAACGACAAACTCTGCAAAAAAGCAAACAATTACGATAAACCTTACAAAAAGACAACAATAATTTTAACTAGAGGCGTTCATACACTACATATATTTGAAACAACCAGAATTATGAACGATGCTGCCGTTAAAAAAATAATAGATGAAATTAACAAAAATAAGGAGGAATTAAAAAATGCAATAAAGGCAAGTGAAACTAGGTTATTGCTGACAATTGAAAACCTCAAAACAAGAATCCACGTCTTGGAAAAAGAGAATTTTTCTTTGAAAAAAAATGTTGAATTTCTCGAGAAAAGTAATAAAGAAAACAATATTGTTGTTTTTGGAATAGATATAGAAGAGAAAATATCAGTGGAGTATGTTCTTCAAGAACTAAATAACCGTCTTCAAATTGATATTACTTACAAGGATATGAAGAACATATACCAATTAGGAAGAACTAAGAAATGTCCTATTAAAATTGAGTTCATTTCGTACTTAACCAAAAAAAATGTCCTACAAAATGTTAAGAAATTGAAAGATTCTGGTATTTCCATCGTACACGATCTCACAAAAAAGGAACAAGAAGAATAAAATAAAACACCTGAGTTGAAGGAAAAATGTATACCAATAATTGTACGCTCACAAACCATTACACTCAAATCCTGAAAATGCCGATTGAGTTGGAACCTCTTAAAGCTTTAACAGACTCATATATAGAATACACGGATTACAAGAACTTGAGAAGGGAATTATGCGAATATGATTGGCATTCATTTTACGAGATGATAGATATAGATATAGCTACTACATTCTTCATTGGACTTATATGTGAACTGACAGGAAAACATACAAAAAGAATCAAAAAGAAAAAGGAGGATAAAAAAAGGAAAGATTGGGTCACAAAAGCACTAATGAAATCAATAAATACAAAAAATCAACTGTATAAAAAATATCGGGAGAACCCAGAAGCTTACGGACTGGAATTTAAGAATTACCGCAATCATCTAAACCGTGTAATGGAAATTTCGAAATTAAACTATTATAGAGCGGAGATTGAAAAAAAGAAAAAAAGCTCAACGCATCTTTGGAACACAATAAACAGTATGGAATGTAAGAAAAAAAAATCAACATCAAAGAAATTATCATTGATAATGATGTATTGACCGATGACCTAAAAATTCAATAAACATTATGCGGAAGTGGGGAAAAAACTGGCTTCATTAATTCCAAAACCTATTACTGATCCAATGCCCAGAAAATCTCTGCCACACTCAATGTTTCTTAAACCTGTAGATGAGGATGAAATATGCCAGATCACAAATTCATTGAAACCAAATAAATCGCCAGGACTTGATAAAATTAAAGCTCAAACTCTCAAAGAAATTCAAATAGTAATCGCCAAACCCATGGCATACCTCATTAACAAAATAATGAAATCTGGTGTATGCCCCTCTATACTCAAAGTAGCCGTTATAAAACAACTTCATAAAAAAGGAAAAAAATGTGTGATTGAAAATTATAGACCAGTTTCACTTATATCAAACATCGCGAAATTTTTTGAAAAAGCTCTCAAGAATAGACTCAATGATTATATAAAGAAAAACAACTTGCTATCAGAAAAACAGTTTAGGTTCAGAGAAGGCAAATCTACCCAAGATGCTATAATAAGCTCAACATCCCAAATTTATAGAGCGATAGATAACGGAAAACCTAGTCTGTGTGTATTTTTAGACCTATCCTAAGGCTTTCAATACTGTAAGCCATATACAGCTTCTCGAAACCTTGGAAGATATTGTAGTCCGGGGAACAACTTATAATCTTCTAGAAAGCTATCTGTACCAGAGAAAACAATTTGTACAAATTGAAAATAAAGTTAGTTCAGAAGAGTTAGTTCAGTTTGGTGTGCCACAAGGCACTGTCCTTGGGCCACTATTTTTCTCAATATATCTTAACAACTTACTCACCTTGATTAGTACAGGAACTATAATCAGCTTCGCAGATGATACAGTGATTTTGTATGAGGATAAAAATCGGCATGACCTGAAAGAAAAAGTGGAAGCTGATATGCCACAAATTATCAATTGGTTTAATCATCAACTATTTACAATAAACTATGAAAAAACTAGATTTATGACTTTCACGGCTTACAGGAATTATATACCACATTTCAACACTTTCGATATACTGAACGGCGAGTTGATTGTTGATGTTTCCAGAACAGATACCATTAAATATTTGGGTGTAACGATAGATAGTCATATGAGATGGGACGTTCACACTGAGAATGTGACAAAAACCTTAAGAAATATGCTATTCAAATTCAAATATATGAGCAAATTACTTGACACTTATCACTTGAGGATCATTTACTTCGCTCTGGTGGAATCTCGTATTCAATATGCTGTACTGAGCTGGGGAGGGGTTGCTGCTACTCACTTGAAAACGTTGGAAACGGTGCAGAAACGAATTCTGAAAATTATGTATCGAAAAGAACCAACCTTCTCAAGCAATTTGCTTTTTTTACAAGCAAGAATCTTCGATGTAAGACAATTATTTCTTAATAACATTCTTACTCATATACACAAAAACAAAAATCTATTAAATAATATCGACCATGAACATTTCACTAGGAAAAAAAAGAATATCACGTTAAAACATCTCTGAGTAGTACAAAAATTGGACAACGAAATATATTTTATCTCATTCCAAAAATTTTTAATTTTCTACCTCCTGAACAAAAAAAGAATATAATGAATATAAATTCTCTTCACATGCTGAAAAAAATAATAAGAAAATATGTTCTTAACTTAAATCGAGATCTGGTTCGATCTCTTTTTGACTGACAGACTTTTCAAATCTTCATGTTACTATTAATTGTGTTATATAACTCAATGTCGTTTGTCAATTGGAATACTCTACAAAGTGTTTGTTTTCTATATTTTGTTGTTAGTGTTTTCTATTTTTATTGTTAATTTTCTCGAATTTATGAAAGAAACATGTTGAATGCCTAAGATGGAAATCAACAACGTGAAAGTAAACCTATCTTACATTCTGAATATCTGATGAGCTTGGGAGATATTGTAAATATTTTGTATTTTATTGTGAATGTTTTATATTTTTTATTGTTAATTTTCTCTTATTTATATATGAAATGTGTTGAATGTCCAAATGTTAGAAATCAATATATTAATATAAAAAAGGTGAATTCAAACCTACTTTACATTGTCAATATCTATGCAGAAAGTCTATTGGAAATTTAAATGTGTAAAACCCACGCGCAACTTTAGTTTTAGTGGGAATTTCATGTTTATTTACATGTAAACAACAATTTTTATGTAAACCATGTAATAACATTTTGATAAATATACTTATTATATTTGATGCCTACCTGATGTTTAATCATTATTTTTGGCTAGACCAAGAAGGGACCTACCTTGTGGTTGACTTAATATATATTATTGGAAAAAAGAAGAAGATATGATATTACAAATATCAAAGCTTAGATATTATTATCCCCACTTATCAAATCTAGATCACCGACACCACACCTCCGAAGTGTATAAGTGCGGAAAAAGTAGTTTTAATCTTAAAAACCGTTTATTTTTGTTTTAGATCCTCCTATTAATTGGAGTTGCAGCTGTTTGCCAATGCTGTTCAATTAAGCGTAACAATCATAAAAAATTTGAATTCAAAGAAGTGAAACTCCGCAGGGCAACCGGCCTTGTTGGTATTGGTACAGGTATAGCAAAGGTCAGTACAGGTATAGTGGGCTCGCTAGCAAAAATGGCATTGGCAATTATAGGACACCCTAACGAAACTCCTATTATTACTGTTCATCAGAAACAATATCCAGAAGTAGCAAACATAGTTCAGCCTGCACCTGATCCAATATACCAAGAACCAATATTTATTCCGCCACCACCTAAACCGCTCTTCCAGGAACAACACCTTCAACAATACCAGCCACAGGTATTTAAACCGCTCATCCAGGAACCATACTTTCAACAGCAGGTAGCTGTACCTATCGGAGAGGTGATAGTACCTGAAGGAACATATCAAGTATTGGAGCAATCAAATTATTTCCAGTAAACGGAGATTAACCAACCGAGTCGTCCAAGTAGTTGCTATAGTACTAGACTCCGAAATTGTAGTACTGCTAATGAGTTTTTTTAATAGTAAATTAAAAATTATAAAAATACATTGGATTGAATAAAACTCAATTTGTGCTTATTTTTCTTTTGTGAAAAATTATGAGAAAATATAAAAAACCATAAACAATGAACATAAATACAGATTTAAAGTTTCAATTACTCGATAAATGATTCATTGGCGTTATAACTAGTTTGAATCGTAACATGAACAATGATAAGTTACCAACAATAATTTCAAAGCACAGGGAAAACTATTGATTACGAACTTTTAATACATACCTCAGTGAAAGCTTTACTATATAAAATATTTTTGTAGTAGCTGATAACTACTTCATTACATAATTAACATATACTTCTTCCAAAGCCAGTTTAAAGCATAAAAAGAAACCGATAATAAATGTTTTTAAATCCCAACGGCGCGATAGCAATTGGACAGGCTTATCTCAAGTAACATTTATGCGTAAAAATTTTTGGTAAATGTATGAATTTTATTGAATTTTATTAAATAAATGTTTTCATCTACGTTTTAAAAATAAGTGTTAAGTACAAAAGTCATAGAACGTGTTAAGTCTATAAAAATTCTAAGTAAATTTTTTGCGTCAGATCAAAAACAAAGGAAATACGATTTTTTTCAACTTTGACAGGCCGCCATTTTGTTTCTACTGGGCCGATTTGGCCCGTTAACGAACTCGTCCAAGATTTTTGCCCAACCGATTTTTGTAGCGAAATTGGTTTCGTTCCGTCAAAAAATTCGCCCTCTATCGTGCATACAAATTCCGTTATAACACATACATACATATATATATATATATATATATATATATATATATATATATATATATATATATATATATATATATTACTATTATTTATATTGTAATGAATAATTTATAAATTTATCTTTTTGTTAAGTTTATTTATGGGCGCCAATTTATAATTATTCCCTTGATTGACTAGCTCAATTTTTTTAATTATTTATTTATAACGTTTATTTAATTAGTCGGAAGCATGAGAATCCTCCCTTTGAGTTCTGGATATAATAATCAAAGATTGAGGAAATATATTCATAATCTTACCTTTAACTTACAACCTCTGAAAGAAACAATATCTGTTAAATAAAACGATTGAAATACGACAACACTGATATTGATAATTTAATCATGGATGTGAGAATAAAAAAAATCAACACATCAATGTAAAGCTGTTTAATAAAATAATTTGAAAATTTTTAACCTGATTGGAACATAATAAAATATTTTTGAAACTATTAATTTGCTTTGAACATTTATTCTTATGGAATTGTGCCACCCTATATCATACATGTATTCTTTATAACAAAATGTCCCACTACTGCGTCGGCGCTAAATCTCCAAACGCATGCGCTGCTACAATATACATGAAAGAAGGAGGTTTTCCTTCCATAAATAACGTTTTATAGTCAACACGACGTTAGCGTGCTTGTGATAAAAAAATTTGTTAAAATTATCAAGTTTCTATAATCAATTACATATAAGTGATAATTTATAAACTATACATGTGCGTGTGTTTAAAGGTCAAGAAAGTGATAGATTAAAGTTATACATGCAATAGCTGGAAGGAAGATATGAGGTTTAATTTAACATTCATGATGCACGTGATATTTCAAGTAGATAAATTTACAAAAGGTGAGTAAAATAATTTTATAGATATTAAAGATATAATTCTCTATAGATAAATTTATGATGCATCATATTTTATTGCTTTTGGCCTTTTTATGCGTTATATAATTCGAACGTTCTACTAAAGATTTGAGTGTACACTTTGAAAATGTTAATTGGAATTCCAAATAAGTTTAAGCAAAATACACAGACCTTATTTTTGCTATCACTGCCGGCTGCACTCGCATCTTCAAATCTTGCAGATATCTCATAAGAGATATGCTCCTACTGCACTATTTAATCCTTACACAGGATTGGATACTCTTGTGATTAGTTTGATTTAAATTTTTTATATAATTTTAACTTTTAAATACTTTTTAAACAATTTTGTACAGAGAGCAATCTTTTATCGACGCATCCTTCATCACCATCTCAAATCGACTTTTTTTATTTTTCCAAAATCAACAAGTATTTCAGCTTCCCTAGTCCATAGCTCACTTATTTGTTTTTTTTATCACTAAAAAAAGTCTTCAGTCTTTTAGTTACTATTTTGAAAAACATGAATTTATTGTCCTGGAGGGTAATAACACTGACTCACTTAGAGTTCTATTGTATTAAGGAATTTTAATTAAGTCCTCTTTTCCTCCTACAATAGTCAATTTTCTTATATTTATGTTGTTTAGGTAATTTGAGAAATGTTTATTTTTACAAATTTTACAACCTATATTATTAATTAACCTATATGTAATTGATTCTATTTTAGTTTGAGTCTTGTTTTATAGTTATTATACATAAACTCCTGATTATTTTTGTTTTTGTAAGTAAATTTTATATATATAATCAATAAGCAATGATTTTATGTTGGTAATGAAAATTCCCTAGCAGGCATTACTTCCTATAAATATTCATTTCCTTTTTATACGTTTGGGCTGTGTTCCAACTATCTTTTCCATCTAGTTTCAACCCTTTGCAATGAATGAATGAATACATGGTATTCTAAACTTTTGCTACTACTAAAAAAAATATGTAAATAATGTTAAGTTATCGTTAGACTGATTATTCTTTTCTCTTAATTTAGGTTTCAAGCTATTATATGACGTTTCGTACTGCAGAAATTGCTATGGCTGTGTTCAGTGTAATACGGAATTCCGTGACTTTGACAACCAATCAGAATTACTGGAACAGGTAATATTTACTATTCTTCATCCCTTTTTAAAAACATTCACATCAATATTTCGCCCGATTTATTCATATTTCAATCTTTTTATATTTTAATATTTGACTTGTTATTGAGTTTATTCTAATGGTTGTGTCTACTGACACTCCTTCCGTTACAATAAGACCTTTTTATTATGTTTATTTATTTCAATATATTTACAAAACTAGATCACTAGTTCAATATATATATATATATATATATATATATATATATATATATATATGTATATATGTATGTATAAAACTTAATTTAGAGATTTTATTCGTACATGTGAAACTGTTCTAATTTTTAATGTTTTAATTGTTTAATGTCCTTGTTGTGAGCTAACACGTTTTGATTTCTTTCACTTGTAGGTATTTCGAACATAATAAAAAAATATTTTGAAAAAGCCTACTATGATAGGCGAAACGTTATAAGAACGTCGTATTTTTTCAACTAAACCTATACCCAAAAGAAAAATCCAAAATAATAAATATATATATATATATATATATATATATATATATATTATATATAGTTATAAAGTTATCGGGAATAAGCCTTCTCAGGAATAAGTAAACTCTTTTCACTTTACGTTGAAAGCTTTCGAAATATCTTTTATTTCTTCATCAGTCAACTACAAAAATGTATACAAGTTAAATAGGCAAAAATATTAATATAAAATTATTACTTACAAGTAATCGAGGTTAATCCTTAAATATTTTTTTCCCAAATGATACCATTGCAGAGAAACCACTCACTTCTTGATCTTTTAAAAACAATAAAATGTGAAATGTGTTGTCGTTTATAGCACCAAAAAGAATGAAATGAATTTTGTAAATAAATGTTATTCTTTTTTGAAAAACAAAAAGAAGACGGATTTGTGAAACGAAAAAGTTAGTTAATGACTCTTAACTCAAAATTAGTTCACAACGAAAGAGAAAGTGATTAAAAACAACTGTGTTGCATGGTAAAAAACATCAGTACAGAACATACTCGGTTAATCCTCACACTATTAATTGCTATGACCGTCTGATGAGGGAATCATACAACCCAGGACATGAATAGGTAGATTAATTTCATGTCATTCTCCCCAACATCCTGAATGAAAACCACTGTCACTAGCATGCAGGGCGGAGGGGAAATAGGGGAACCACGAGCTGTGAAGATGATGATAGGCAAAAAAGATGTCGGCTAGGCTAGTTGTTTTTCAATTTTTGTTGAAACCAAAATTGAGGATGTTTGAATAAATAATACTCAGATTTTTTTTGTCTGAACATTTGTTCATGGCCAAAGGTTCATTGTTGATATATACCATCTCTAAGAAATTTCTTTTAAAAGAGATCACTTTATTAACAAACTAACTCTCCCTCGTCGGTTCTTTATATATTAGTGCCTTTTTTACTAGATAATTCTAGATTGCGTCTTACAGAAAAACAATTGGCTTTCTGGCATATTCCAGATAAGATTGGTCACAAATACTGTGTCTACATAAGATAGTCACAATCGTAAACAGTTCTACGAAATCCCTGCGCATCCGCCATAATTTTAACTTTCGTAAATGGCTTGGGCAGAGTCGGATTCGGGGTCTACACTAGTGTGCTATTTCATAAGATTACTCCCTCCTTAAATGAAAGTTCCTCCTGGAACTTTTGTGTAGCCGAGACTCGATGTTTGAATCGGCAACTGGCTCCATTGCTACACTTTCCGATCTTATGGAAATAACAGGGCACCGTCTTCATCGGATACTGATAACGGGGGTTGTAGCTGCAAATTAATATCTGGACACCGGTATCTCTAAAGATAATCTCTACCATGTTCCTGAAAACACGCCAATCCAACTGGTTACTCGCTATCTTAGGCATAGCCAGTTTCTTCACGCTGGATTCTAACACATGGTCTCGGAGGTTACGAAGTGCTTCCCACACATCGCGGTAGGTAGACCGATCTTTAAATTCATCTTTAGTTACCACGTAGAAGACGTACCGCGAATTATGTTTCAGTTTCAGTGTCTTGCCAGGGGCTGGAATCTGGTCTTCAAGTTTTTCTAATTGCCCGAACTTCTTTCGAAAGACGGTTGCCAACCCTCGTGCGTTCTTGATACGGGCGGGGATGTTGTATGCCAGTGAATAATCTTCCGGGAGAGTGAACAAATTTTGTCGTTGTTCTGAAGTGACTCCATATCTAGCTTTCCCGATACCCCCATACGCGCCCATAAATTCATCGAAGGTATGGTCAGACACATCTCGAGTATGGTTTACTCCTTTCTATACGTCATGGTCTCCTTCGAATGGCGTTAGTCGGTTTTGGTGAACTACTTTTGGTTTTCCGTTGGGGATCTTGCTTATGTAATATATAACATCATTAATCCTTTTCTTGATTAAGTATGGACCTTCCCAAGATTTTTGTAATTTTGGAGAAAATCCTTTTCTCCTCGTCGGGTTGTGTAACCATTCTTTGTCCCCTTCTTTAAAACCGCCTAGTGTGGCCTGCGTGTCGTACCGACTTTTCATTCTGTCGCTGGCAACTTGAAGATTTGTTCGAACTAATTCACGAATATCTTCCAGCCTTCTTCTCAATTGGATCACGTAGTCTTCTCCTGCTAGATCTTCTCCAGGCCGACAGCCAAATTCCAGGTCACAAGGAAGCCTCATTTCACGTCCAAACAGAATTTTCGCAGGTGTTTCACCCGTGGACTCATTGACGGCAGATCTATAAGCCAATGCGAATAGGGAAAGCTACTGGTCCCAATCTCTCCGATGGCTGGAAACTACTTTGGACAGGTATTTTCCAATAGTCCTGTTCATTCTCTCAACCATTCCATCTGACTGTGGATGTAATGCTGTTGTCCTGGTCTTCTTCATTCCCAGCTTGTCGCAAATCTCCTGGAATAGATGGCTTTCGAAATTTCTTTCTTGGTCACTGTGGAATTTCAATGGCATTCCATATCGGCTGATAAATTCTTTCACCAATACATCCGCGACAGTTGTAGCCTCTTGGTTCGGTATCGCGTAAATTTCCACCCACTTTGTAAAATAATCCATTACAACCAGTATGTATTTGCCACCACTTTCTGTCGTCGGAAATGGTCCAGCGATATCTAAAGCAATCCTTTCGAAAGGGCGTCCAACATTGTACTGTTTCATGGGTGCCTTTCTCTTGTGATGTGGTACATTACTCGTAGCACAAGTCGTACATTTCTTACACCAGTCCTTCACATCGTCGGAGCTGTTCGTCCAATAAAACCTTTCACGGACTCGCTGAAGGGTTTTCTTCACTCCCAGATGACCTCCCGATGGACTGTCGTGTAACTTCTTCAGTACCTCAGCTACTCTCGGTCTGGGGATAACTATCTGTCCTCTCTTCTCGGAACCATCATCGTTCTCAAGGATTCTTTTCAATAGGCCTTCTTCCAGGACAAGGGAGTCCCACTGAGCCCAATACGTCTTGAGTTTGGGTGAAAATTTTGACACTTCTTGCCAGATAGGTCGGCGATTTTCTTCCTTCCACTGCCGAATCTTCTTTAGGCAAGGATCATTCTCCTGATCTTCTCTGATCCTGGTGGGTGACCATTCTTCATTGACTACTGTAATTCTTGAAACTGCAACTTCCTTAGATTTCGACTTATTGCATTGTGAATAGTCTACCGGGCTTGACCGTCTAGGCAAAGAGTTGGCTTTTCGGTGATTCACATCAGCTGGATGTTCACCCCTATCTGATTTCTCCTGTAACTGGAGTTCTTGGGTTACAGGAGTCTTGGGGCGCTTAGACGGACTGCGTACGTGCTCTAGCTCGCCACACTTGCGGCATTTGATCTTCTTCGGCTTCTTGTCTGTCATACAAGTTGACAATCTGGTCAAGTTTGACATCGTCATCTTCTTCTTGCATGGTCCTACCTTTGTTGTAGCGCGAGCCCTTCGTGGCTGCTTTGCATTTAAGAGGTTCTTGGTTTGCAGGAGTCGTAGGACGCTTACACGAACTACGTACATGCCCTAGCTCGCCACAATTCCAGCATCTAATCTTTCTCGGCTTCTTGTCCATCAAACTTTTTATTAAACTGACGAACTGATCAAATCTGTCTTCGTCACATTTGGCTCAACGAAGCGTCCTCTGCACATCGGGGTCACGTAAGCCATCAATAAAGGCCTGGATGCCCAGACATTCCATCATGTTCTCTGGTACTGACGGATAAGCAAATCGAACTAGTCGGGCAATGTCCACTTCATATTCTTGAAGGGATTCATCACGTTTCTGCAATAGGTTCTTCAGCTGAGATTGGTACAAATGTTCTAGATGTTCATGACCATATCGCGTGTCCAACCTCTTCTTCAGCTGCTCGAAATCATCCGTTTCTTCCAAAGGTATCGTCTGAAGTACATCTAAGGCATCTCCCCGAAGCGCGATAGTTAAGTTCACTGTCTTCTCTCTATCATACCAATTATTCACTCTAACGGCTGCTTCAAATTGTTTCACATAATTGGTCCACGACATTTTCCCATCGAACGTTGGCACCATGACTTGGGTAAAACTACCAATGTCTTCTAACTTAGAGTCTGTTTCTGGCTTGCAAGGTTTTGTTTGCTCGGTCTTCTTTTCTTCCGCTGGCGTGTTTTGAGTTCTTATATCTGTCATATTTCTTTCTAACTCCTTAATTTTCTCGTTCATCGTTGTCATCTTATTCTCGATTTTCTCGTCCATCGTTGACATCTTATTCTCGATTTCAGATTTTAGAAACGAAATTTCATTTTCAACGTCAGTGGCAATGTCATTTTTCATTAATAAGATATCGGCAGATGTATCGTTCTTCATAGCAGAAATATCATTTATTATAGCAGAAATATCGCTTTTCACATTCGTTGAAATCTTCTCTTCCATGGCAGAAATCTTCTCGTCCATGTTAGCAGAAATATTAGCTGAAATTGACGAGATTAAAGTGGAAGCCTCGTCATTAAATAAAACTGTTTCTGGATCAAAGCCGTCATTTTCCAGTGCCACTTTAAGTCGTTCTACTAATTCACTTTTCTTATCGGACGTTTCCAACTTACGTTCTTCCAATTCTGCTCTTAACTCAGTCCCTTTCAAGTCACATAGTCTCTTGGCGATTTTTACGTAGCAATTTATTTATATTACCCCACACTTGACACCAATGTAATGTTTTTCTTATTTATTTAAACCGTAAACGGGTGGGATAAACTTTAAACACACGGTATGGCTACTAACTAATTTATTTAAACACTAAACTACTCACTAACACTTAATTTATATACACTTAACTATTCACTTAAATTTAATTTATATACACACAACCTTAATTATTAATTTATATCAACATTTTACTGTTCGCTATTTCTATCACGAGATCACTTTATCAACTAACTAACGCTCCCTGGTCGGTTCTTTATATATTAGTGCCTTTTTTACTAGATAATTCTAGATTGCGGCTTACACAAAAACAATTGGCTTTCTGGCATTTTCTAGATAAGACTGGTCAAAAAAACAATATTTAGATAAGATAGTCACAATCGTAAACAGTTCTAAGAAATCACTGCGCGTCCGCCATAATTTTAACTTTCATACATGGCTTGGACAGAGTCGGATTCGGGGTCTAGACTAGTGTGCTATTTCGTAACAATACTATTGTATTGCATTGGTATTTGGTTGTATGTCGAAAATACTATCAGATTCAAGATTCATAAAGTAGTTTTACCAAATACATGTTCAGCCAATGCACATATTTCAGAATGTAACCTACAATACTTTTATGTAAACTTTATGTAGGTTCATCCTGAAAGAAGTGCTTTGGCTGAAAAGGTCCGATGATACTCATATGGACTATACAAAGGAAACGTTAGAGATTCTACTACATAAACACTTTCCAGGCAGTCAGATTCTGGAGTGCAAGCCGCAGTGCTTGCTTGCCTACCCTCGGTTAGCTAATCGGCCTGGTGGAGACAGTTATATAGGCGGTAAACTCTTTTTGTCCCTTTAAATCACCAGGAGAGGATGGAATATTGCCCGCTCTTCTCCAAAAAAGCCTAGATATCCTGGTAAGAATATACAGAACAAGTCTCGCCTGGAACTATATTCCACTAGAGTTGACGATGGGGAAGGTTATCTTCATCCAGATGGCAGGTAGAGTGGATACCTCTCTACCCAACACCTACCATCATATCTGCTTAACATCATTCCTCCTAAAAACCTTAGAGAGGATCCTAGACGGGCATATTAGGGAGGAACCCCTACGGAATCTGCCGTTAAATTCCCACCAATACGCTTATCAAGCATGAAGTCTACACACCTCGCTCTATTCAACCTTGTATACAAAATTGACCACTCTCTTAACAACAAAGAGATTGCTCTGGGTGCCTTCTTAGACATTGAAGGCGCGTTCAATAACGCTATCCCACAGTCTCCATGCACGCCTCTTCATAGGAGAGGAATAGAAAATCTAATCTGTAATTGGATCAACAACATGTTGACACACAGCAAAATTTCAGCACCCCTGCAAATCAAGACAGTCAGATTCAGGCCCGCCAGAGGATGTCCCCAAGAAGGTGTACTTTCACCCCTTCTCTTGACGATTTTGGTAGACGACCTGCTGAATACTCTCTAAACAGGGGGTGGATATCCAATGCTATGCGGATGACCTAGCAATCCTAGTTAAGGGGAAGCATGATGAAGTTATTTCCAACATCATTCAACAAGATCTAAACACGATAAACAGATGGTGCGACAGGGTACCCTAACATAACTGTAATCGTTGCATTGACACTAAGAAGGAAACTAGATAAACTACTGGTACCCTCAGTATCTGGAGTGCCAATCCAGTTTGAGGAGGAGGTCAAATATTTGGGTATTATACTAGACAAAAAATTGATCTTTAACTCCCATCCCACAGATTAGAAATGAATTACGAATGATAAATAATATTCTGTGATGCAATTTCTAAACTCACCTTTTCAGATGGGTGGTTGAGAGGTCGACGTGAGCGAAAGTAATGGCAAAAGAATGTTTTGAGCTTTGTGAGCGTCGAGTGGAACGCACCCATAGCACGGAACAATTGTTTTTTGTTCCGTACCCATAGTCACATCCACAGTATATTCTGTATTCTGTGGCCACATCACAGATCACCTATATCCCATATATGATATGTAGTACCAGTGTTGCCATTTGTGGCGACTTGTCGCCAAAATGACTACTTTTTACGATGTTTCGAGCGTGGCGGCGATTTTTCAAAAAGTGCCCGTTTTTGGCGACTTTTAGAACTTTACTTACCTTCAATAATTTTATTTTTCAGTAGTGTCAGAAAAACACCCAGTGTTGACCTAATTAATATCGATAACAGTCGCTTAAACAATTTAATATTAATCGCCAGAAGTCGCAATAATATTTTTAAGGAATGCCAAAGTCCCATTTTAAATTATTCTGTTTGCGTAATTTGCGTTGCGAAATCTCGAGGAATCCCCGTCATGCTTTTCATAGCGGCTGGAGCACGTTGGGCAATTTTAGTCGACTAGCCAACGTTCAGCACGTTTATGATTAATTTTATTGATTGTGATAGTAAAATTTGTCAATTTACTTTAGTGCTATTCAACGCGTCAATCGATTACAATCATTTCCTGTCATTTAAAAAACATGTTCAACAATACATTTTCGATATCAATCGATCACTCTGATTATAATCGGTCTAAAATTATGATGCTATTGAAAACAATCGTAAATCGGAAGCATGTGATTGGTCGAAAAATTTAAATAAGCTACCGTTTGTCTATGGGTTATGTAATGTGAGTGATATTTTGCAATTGTATATTACATTTTTAGTTAACAGAGCAGCTTCTATAAAATTAAACGTGATTAAACTAAATGAACTTGTGAAAAGTGTAAAATACACGTGAAATGAACTAAAATAATGATGAGGATATGTCACTGTTGATTTATTTGATTTGTAAAATGACATGACAAATGACAATTTTTTTTGGTCGTTCAACAAACATCAATCCGTTTTCGATTTCGATTATAATCAAAATCGGAATCAAGATCGAAGTGTTGAATAGCACTTGTTCGCTACTTATGTGTAAAGCCAGTGACGCATGACGTTATGTAAATTGAGTTGAATTTGTATATTTTATTTTAATTTCCGATATTTCCTTGGTTAATATGAGTGAAATTACCAAATACTTTAGTAATGCGCCAACTTCTAGGACTGGTAAGTTATTTGCTCAGTTTATTTGATATTATTGTTATTTATTTTTAAAAATTTTCTTTAAGATGAAACAAGTAGTTCTGACGAAATTGAGACTCCCCAATGAAAAAGAGCACATATTGTGAAAAAACGAAGTTTTTCAGTTAAATGGTTGGATGAGCCATTATTTGAGGGATGGTTAATAGAATGCGATGGAAAACTTAAATGCAAATGTTGTAACGTTTCTCTATCAGCAAAAAAAATCGGACTTAATAAAACTTGCGAATACAAATAAACACAAAATAAGCTCCCAAAAAATAGCCAATACAAAAACTTTAAATGTACTATTAAAACAACAAAATATAGCAAAGGAAATTATGATTGCTGATTTAAAGTACACATTGTTAGTTGTCAGTCATAATTTTAGCTTCAATTCGGTACATACATATTGTAAATATTTCAAAAAGTGTTTTTAAAGATTCTTCTTTAAGTAGAAAAGTAAAATTAAGTCGCACAAAATGTAGTTCAATAGTTACAAACGTTCTCTCACCTGTTATTTGCGACAATCTAAGAGAAATAATGAAAAACAAACTTTTTTCTGTTCTAGTAGATGAGAGCACAGATATCTCCAACACTAGGGTGTTGTGCATACTTGTAAGATTTATTAACGGTAGCCAAGGTTTAACAACACAAATTTTGGATTGTATTAAAATAGGTGCTGATGAAGGGACTGCCAAAGGTTTATTTTTGCTGTTTAACAAAGCTGTAAATAATTTCAATTTAAAATATGAAAACATTATTGGTTATTGTTCTGACAATGTCAGTGTCATGATGGGTGTAAAGGAATCTTTTAAAACCCAATAGTGCTATTCAACACTTCGATCCTGATTCCGATTTAGTTCATAATCGAAATCGAAAACGGATTGATGTTTGTTGAACGACCAAAAAAAATTGTCATTTGTCATGTCATTTTACAAATCAAATAAATCAATAGTGACATATCCTAATCATTATTTTAGCTCATTTCACGTGCATTTCACACTTTTCACAAATTCATTTAGTTTAATCATAATCATCATTTTATAGAAGCTGTTAACTAAAAATGTAATATACAATTGCAAAATATCACTCACATTACATAACCCATAGACAAACAGTGGTTTATTTAAATTTTTCGACCAATCACATGCTTCCGATTTACGATTGTTTTCATTAGCATCATAATTTTAGACTGATTATAATCAGAGTGATCGATTGATATCGAAAATGTATTGTTGAACATGTTGTTTTTTAAATGACAGGAAATGATTGTAATCGATTGTCGCGTTGAATAGCACTAATTACTCAATAAGAACGAGAATATCGTTGTCAGTGGTTGTATATGTCACAGTGCTCACCTTGTAGCATCTGCAGCTTCTGAAGTACTGCCTTCAAATATTGAATCCCTCTTACAAAATATCTACGCATATTTTTCCCGATCTCCCAAACGTCAGTCTATTTTAGAGGAATTCCAAAAAATTTTTAGAAAGGAAAAACGTAAGATCTCAGCTCCGGCAAAAACACGTTGGCTATCGCTTTCTAAATGCGTCGAAAGAGTTCTTAAGCAATGGGATGTTTTAGCGGAATTATTTAAAGTAGCTTGTTTTGAAGATAAAAATGCCACTGCCCATATCATTTACAATGAATTTCAAAATCCATTCGTAAAAGCCTACTTTGAATTTCTTCGTTTTATCTTACCACTCTTCAATGAATTTAATAGCCTTTTTCAATCTTCAAAAGTACTGTTTCCAATTATCAGTAAAGAGAGTAAACGGTTTATTAGGCAGTTGTGCGGTAATTTCATCAAACCAGAATTACTTTCAGACAATTCTCTTTTTACTTTAAATTTTGAACATCCCCACAGTTTGTTACCTCTTGAAGAAATTCAGTTTGGACTCAATGAGCAAACAACTGCTTTATTTGGTAGCCTGGATAACGGCGATGTTCAGCAATTTAAATTTAGGTGTCTTAGTTTCTATCAAAAAGCCGCCACTGATTCTGTTAGAAGATTTCCCGTAAAAGAAACATGGATGGATTATTTAGATTTTGTTGAACCAACTAATATTTTTAATTATAAATTTAATGAAAATTCTGTCAAAAATATAAAAATGGTTTTAAAAAATTTTAAACATATTGGCGATGACAATTTGCCATTTTCTGAAATTTTAAAAATTCAGCATTATTTTTCTTCTGAAGAAAAAAAGATGTGGGAACAGAAATCGGTGGTTTCCTTTTGGACCGATTTAGAAGAAACTAAAAATTTTAATGGCAACTAAAAATTTTAATGGCACATTATTATTTTTAAATATAGCTAAAATTGTTAATGCTATTTTAATCATACCGCATGGAAATGCAGATGTAGAAAGAGTGTTTTCTAACATGCTGGACATTAAAAAAAACGAAACAAAATGAGTGCACAAATGTTAAGCGATCTATTGAGAATCAAATTGGATTTAAAACAAAACAAAGACTGTTGTAAGACATATAATTTTAGCGATAAACATTTTTCAGGAATGGGCAATATATATAAAAGTTCAAAAGATGATGTAAAATTATGTTCAGATTCCGATAGTGAATCAAACTGAATGTTTTGTTTTTCTTGTATTTTGTATTTTTTTTATATTATTTTTATGTATTTTTTGTTGTTGTGAGTAATAGACTTTGTTTTATTTTTGTTATTTTGCCAAAATTAGGAATGTATTTATTTTCTTTTTTATATTTATTGTAGGATAATAAAGTTTGTTTTCGTTTGTTCCGTAAAAAACATTGTTTTATTTTACATATTTACTCTCCCATGTACTTGAAAGATGTGGCGACAAAGTGGCGACCTTTTCATACCCGCTCGTGGCGATATTTCAGTAGATCGCTCTGGCAACACTGTGTAGTACTCCTATATCGCTAGTAGGGTCTGGAGATGGGCGAAGACACTACGGTGAAGACATAATACGCATCTGTCCTTCTCGAGAAACGTCGAACCTATGCGCACGTCCTTCAGTTTCCACCACACTTGCCAATTCCCCCACGAAAGTCGCAACGCTTGCGCACAACAAGTCAAGTTCTGTGACAGAGATAGAAACAGCCATTTGCTGTCTCACTTACAGTGTGATATAGTCATGGGTAACACCTCAAATTTTCGCGTGTTAACACTTCAACACACGCACATCTAAGTGTGTCAACACATCGTGTTAACACAATTGTGTCTTATGACACACTGTAATATTATGGCGCATTCTCTATAGCGCAACACATGATACACAACACATCATCAGTCACAGATAAATTAGCACGACACACGTGTCCCACCGGTTGCCTATTTTGGCCTGTTTAAATAAGGAAGGACAGAAAGGCCATCTATATATTTTATCTATAAGCAAGTGTACGGTATAATCCGTATTGCCGAAAGATGGTGTTGAAGTTATAGTATGGTGGGTTTTTTATTTTATATTTTGATTTGAGAATTGGAGTAGTTTTTATTTGTTCATGTGCTTGATCTTGGTACTTCACATAACTAAACCCATTTTTTATATTATTATTACTTTTTTAAAACCGATAATTGAATAATATATTTATTTAAAAACGAATTATTAAACGAGAAATTGAAGGTAAGACTACACATTTTTTCAATTATGTAAGTATTACTGTTGTAGATTTAAGCAGTGACCTATAAACAACAAATGGAAGGACAATGCAATTTGTCAGTATTAGGAATTACGCTAAACAAAATTAGAACGGCCCACTGTGTCACACCGGTTGCCTACTTTGGATTGTTTAAGTTAGGAGGAACAGAAATACCATCTATATATTTAATGTTTAAGCAGGTGTACGTGCGGATTGCCAAAAGATGGCGTTGAAGTCATGGTACACTGGGTTTTCTATTCTGATTTGAGAAGTTTGTATTGGTTCATGGTTCATGTGCTTGATCGTGGTACTTCACATAACTAAATTCAGTTTTTAATATTACTATTTTAAAACCGATAATTAAATTATATATATATATTTAAAAACTAATTATTAAACAAGAAACTGAAGGTAAGAATATTAGTAACGTTTATTCAATTTTGTAATTATTACTGTTGTAGATTTAAGTAGGTACGTGCTGGAAATATTGTGTCATGGCCCCTAAAAAAAGCGATATCTGGAATCATTTTTCCGAGGAGACTAAGGACAAAGTGAAATGTTTGTTTTGTGGACAAATCTTATCTGTAAAAAATAAATCGACATATCCGCTCATACGGCATATAAAACAAAAACATCCCACGCAACAAATTAGTAGGCAGCCATTCCCAGAATCTGCGACTTATAATGATTCTCATTTCGCGGAGCAGTTACAACCACAACCTGGTACTTCAAGTTCCTCAGCTCTTCAGCACTCGGAAGGGTCCTCAGGTACAAGTACAAGTAAAAATCTAAATATAGCTACTTTCTTTCATAGACCTTTATCTACTTGTAAACAAAAACAAATAGACAAACAATTAGTATGTATGATAACCAAAGAGTATCACCCGTTCAGTGTTGTTGAAGACAAGGAGTTTAAAAAACTCTTATTTTTATTGAATCCAAATTATAAGATCCCTACAAGAAAAACGGTGTCAAATTCGTTAATTCCTGCATTTTACAATCAGACTGTTAGCGTTGTTAAAACCAGGCTAGAGAGAGCTTTTGCTGTATGTTTAACGACGGATGGGTGGACCTCGCGAGGGAATGACAGCTTTTTTAGTGTAACAGCGCACTATATAGTGCAAGAACAGAATACTACTTTTTTAGATTCAGATTTATTGGGATGTATATGTTATACAGAGAGGCACACTGCTGAAAATATCAGCAATCAACTTAAAGAAATTATAAATGAATGGAATTTAACAAATAAAATCTGCGCAGTTGTATCAGATAATGCGTCAAATATGAAAGCTGCAGTGCGTATTGGTGGGTGGAGATTCTGGGGATGTTTCGCACACTCTTTAAATTTAATCACTCAATCAGGATTAAAAGACATTAAAGATATTGTGGTAAAAATAAAAAATATTGTTACTTATTTTAGGCGAAGTAGTCGTGCTTGCAGTCAGTTAAAAGCTACAGCTGAGCAAATGAACATGACTCCCTTAAAATTGAAAAATGACGTAGTAACAAGGTGGAACTCCACCTATGATATGATCAACAGGGTGTTGAGAATGAAAAATGCGATTATATCAACATTAGCAATTATTAATGTAGATCGAAATGACTCTGAAGAAATTGAGCAACTCAGGCCTGAAGAATGGATTATAGCTGAACAAGCAATTAGAGTATTGGAAATTTTTGATTTAGTAACAACGGCAATAAGCTCAGAACAAAATGTCAGCTCTTCGTATATAATTTTTTATTATAAGCAAATAGCTAAATCTTTGAATTCCATTGATTTACGAGAAATGATGCCTGAAATTGAAAATATGGTAAAAACTCTTCAAAATCAATTAAAAATAAGGTTTGCAGACATCGAGGACAACAATTTGATAGCTCAAGCTACCATATTAGATCCTAGATTTAAAAAATTTGGGTTTAACGATAAAAAAAAATTTGATAGAGCAGTAGAGCTACTGTACAACAAAGTAGCAAATACAAAATTGCTAACAGAAGGCGATCAACTCCCTAATGTTGAAGAAATTGACCAAACCCAAACAACAACAGCTCCTGTGCCAATAAAAGAGAACTTGCTGGATACTTTATGGAAAGATTTTGACAACGAAGTCAAACAATTTTTAAAACCGTCGAATGCAACTGCTTCAGTTGTCGTTGAAGTTAATAAATATTTAGAAGAACCTATTTTGCCACGGATAGATAGAGGGATATGTCAAGATCCTTTTCTTTGGTGGCACCAAAGAAAAGAAATTTATCCAAAATTATTTCAAATAATGAAAACGCGTCTGAATATTATGGCTACATCTGTTCCGTGTGAGAGGATATTTTCAAAAGCAGGACAAATAGTTAATGAAAAGAGAGAGAGACTAAAAACGGATAAAATTTCACAAATTATTTTCCTTAATTATAATTTACACGATTAGTATATTTTTTAACCAATTGTTTATTCGTTACTCAGCATTTGTTTGTTATTCATTTATTTTTGTGATTTTAATTTTTTTAGCTGCGCACTGAGCATATTTATATTTATGTTTTTCATGTATGTGAAAGTGAAGAGTTTTGTCCTACCTACTAGAAGGTACCAATTATTTTTTTGTGAGTAATGTGTGTTTATTTTATATTACAAGTTAATTTCAATAAAAATATGTTTTCGTTTTATTTTTATGATGACTACAATTACGAAAATATTCACATTACACCAATAAATACACATGTCACCAGTTTACTCTGTTATCAACCCTAAATGTAAGCAACCACATTCACATCTACAATAATTACAGTTACCTACGTTCTCGCGGCCTCTTCCGACACGCATCCGACAAAGCTCAACACATGAACGCAATGTCGCAAGTCGCCCCAGTGCAGTGCTGCTGAAGCCTCAGCTTAAACTGTGCTCTGTGGTGCTACGGGTTACCGGTATGTATACGGCACAATCCGGCACGCCCTACGTCATTTGATCATTTTCGACATTCGAACGTTGTGTTCCAAAAGTGTCGGTGTGCTATGTGTGTCATATAAGAGTGTCAACACACTCGACACAGTACAATGTGTTAACACAAAAGTGCTGCACCGCACAGTGTTACCCATCTCTAGTGTGATACTTCCACTAATGGTCACTAGTAATATAGGTGTATTAAATATATGACCTATAACAATATAATAGGTGGTTTGCGGATCACTTCATAACTTGAGGCACGTTCGTTTTAGGCTCGGGATTGACTTTGGTGCTTTATGGAGAAGCGCTCTTTTTAGTTGGGGCGTAGGACACTCATTTTTCCCCTTTCCGAGTCGCGTTCGTTTTAAATGTCAATACCTCCAGAGCCTGTCACACGAAATTCTTTTGAGTCACCCCAAAAAGAACCGACTACTATTGCAGCGGAATCGCATGCACCTAACAAAGCGGAATGCTCCAGGGGAAGAAGGGAATCACTGAGTGTCAGACGCCCCAACTAAAAAGAGCGCATCGCTACAAAGCACGTGTCACCCAGAGCCACTTCCACGCCTAAAACGAACGCGACTCAGGTTTGTTAGGGCATGCAATCCACTGCAACAGTAGTGCGCTCTTTTTGGCAGTGACTCCAAAGAGTTCCGTGCGAAAGCTTCTAGAGTCACACGTAAAACGAACGCGACTTTGTTATTGGTCTATGATCATAACCTAAACTAATGTATTTTATTTGGAAGTAGGAATAAAATTTTCGTATTATAATAAAAATTAACAAAGTTCCTCTAGTAATATGTCAGCAAAAGTTGTAGCAACAGCAACAGTTAGAGCAGTCAAACGAACTTTATTACCAACAAGAGCAGCTTTACTTTTAGTAAGTTTAAAACTCCTTTAAATAATTATAAATAGCTTATAGTATTTTTTTCAGACACCTTCTGCAGTTAATAGAATTAAAGATATACTTAAAGATAAAAAACAATATGTAAGTATTACTGCACTTTACTATTTTTCTAGTATTCTTATAAACATCAAATTGAATTAACATGTACAAGTTAATTTCATCCCATTCTTATTACTTCTTAACAGCTTTTATAGAACAGAGAATTTTTTAGTCACTACAGTGGTATGAAAACAAATAGATAATACTTTTTACACATGTTATGCAATAGGTTATAACTGCTGCTATGATATATTTGAAGAGGTTGGTTAATTACTATAAAGGTTTCATCTTAATACTAGGTAACTTTGAAATAATTCTTTCACATTATTGTCACTAAATACAACTGTAAATTAACATACTATTCAGTGGTACAGATTTTTAAATCTAATTTTGGGGATCATTCTCCCTGTACAGAATATTTTACAAACTTCTGCTACGAGTCTGAAATATAGATGGAAGAAGAGGCTTTTGTTGAGTATTGAAACTTGAAAATTATTAAAAGGAGATGAGAGTTAAAATAAACGTTAAATTGTAAATTTTTATAATTTAGGTAGGTCTGAAAATTGGTGTCCGTCAAAGAGGCTGTAATGGATTGTCATACACCTTAGATTACGCAGAGAAAAAAGGTAAATACAATGTTTTTGTTGAGAATTTTATATCTGTAAGAGAGCATTTGTATTCATCATTCATCTCTTTATATTGAAGCATTTGAAATATTAATCCATCTACAGTTATTAGATTTATCGTTCGTTTTGTGGATAACTAACGTGAAAAGAGTAATATTTTTACTGTAAAAATACCTACAATAAGCCAAAAAAGTGCCTACAATCCGAGGCAGAAACTTGTTATATTCTAAAAAGAACAATGCGAAACTCATTGATATTATTAAAACCCGTTTTTTTACTAAATATTATATACCTTATCCCCTTTAAATGTCGCGAGTTATGGTAGAGAGTGGGGCAATTTTGTTTATTTTATTTTTTAGATAAAATGGATGAAGAAGTAGTACAAGATGGAGTAAGAGTATTTATTGATAAAAAGGCACAGTTAACTCTATTAGGAACTGAAATGGATTATGTGGAGAGTAAACTCAGCTCCGAATTTGTCTTCAATAATCCAAATATAAAAGGGACCTGTGGTTGTGGAGAATCTTTCAGTGTATAAAAATAAAATATCTGACAATTGTGATATATTGTAGTAAAAATATTAAACAATAGAATGTGATAAATTATATTATGAATTTATTTATTAGAATATACATGAAATAAATTTAATTAAATTTCGTTTCATTATCTTGCATAAACTTCCGAGGTATCTCATAATAGGTTAGGTTAACATTCGGTTTCTGACAATTGTCATCGGTTGCGTTCAGAAAACACAACTGTTGCACAACCGTTGAGTAAATGTTCTGTGAACGCACATTGATCAGTGCGCGGAGCTCAACATGTTTGGTGAGCGGACGCCATTTTTCTGAGCGGTTTTCAATTGCGCTCAGTGAGCACAACACGTTTCAAACTGTGATGTTTATATAAAGATCCATGGCTTTATTAATAGTAAACAAAACAAAGATTATATTTAGTAGGGTTATATATGATTTAATTAAAATATTATAACATGAGTGATGAATATGAAGCGATTTATACATATAATAATGTTGCATACAGTATAACAGATACCAAAAATGTTCACGAATAATAATAATTAATTCAAGCTCTTCAATTGAACAGATAGCTCTTGCAGGCATCCTAAAATGCTCCTTGAAAACTAAATCATTGTATGCTGGAATTATTTCTTCGTAATAATTTCTGTTTTTTTCTCGAATACCACGTCTTTTCACGTTATAATCATGCAATGGTTCCTGTAAATTTTCTACTACATGGTCTATAACATTTTGGTTAATATCTATTACATCACCATCATCTAATAATGCAAGAATTAAATTGTTTCTAGCCCCAGCCATAATTTTAATTTTTCAAATATTTATTCCAAAGATAATACAATCTATAATAAAGATTTTCTATGATCTTTCCAAAAAATGATCGTTCAGGGAGACATACGTCTACCGTTCGCGTTCATCACAAAAAAGTTGATCAGGTAGCGATTTTTAGAGTGATCCATCAGTTGGTAATTTTGCTGAACGTCCTAAAACAGCCATTGATATATATGTCAAATGTCAATGAATACGACAATACAAAAGACAACTCAAAACTCAATTTTATTTAATATATGACAATAATTATTTATTAATTTCAATTTAGTCTAATAGTTATTACCAGTGTTGTGTGAGCTTAGTCATCGAAAATTGCTTGGTCATCGACAACTAAAAATTAGTCTGGTGTGTAAATACGTTTCTGTTTCTGAAAAAATGGATCCTATTCAAGCAGCTATTGTAATTGCTGAAGAAGATGCTATAGATGTATGTCTAATAGTAGGCCGCGCAGTAGATCTTCTTCAACCCATAGAACAGCGTGAAGTTTTGGAAGAAGGACGTGATCGGGAACCCCGTATGAGAAATAAGTTCTTTTTTGAAAACACAACCGCCTAACCATATAACCACTGTATAAACTCTATAAAATACTATAACTACCTTGACATTCTATTAGCACTTCACTTATTTTTCTTTTGCTAGTCTCTGGGAACTTTGGCCCTTAATTTGCTAAGCCGGCAAAATATACCTCACAAAAGTTCACATCTAAAAATGAAATAGGCATTACTTCAAACTAAAAAATAGGCCCTTTTAAAATGTACTTAATCACAATAAATTGAGCTCACCACTTTGAAGCATACTATGAAGACTACAGTTTCCTGAGACACTATACAATTGAGTATTAAAATCATAAGTCACTTCCAACTGTTCATTCATTTTCACTCAAATATCTCCAAATAATAATATATTTATATTATATTTTATGTTTATTAACATGACATTTACCATAAATGATAAATGACAGTTAATGCATCATTAATCAGTAGCGAGTAGCGTATTTTAATTCTTATTGAAAGAATGGCGACTGATACCACAGCACTCAATCTGATCAGTTGACAAAACACAAAACGCGTTCAGCAGGAAATTGATGATCGCTTCTGTAGCGCTACGTTGTGATGAACGCGACCAATCGTTGCTCAGTGAGCGCTCACTCAACGGTTGAGTTATAAAGGTATGTCTTCTGAACGCAACCATTATGGTAAATTTGTGCTGCGTTCGGTATTACATCGCAGACGTGTCGTGATCTCAGAGAAAATTGCTATTAGAGAGTTTTTAAGCACTTTATTTTGTCACGTAAGTATGGTTATCGTTATTCTGAGAATGTGCAGAATGAAAACTTAGAGACCTTAATAACGATAACGGACTTCGTTAATAGAGAGTTTTTAAACCTACAAATATAACGGAGATTTTAGTTGTAGTTATGGTTAACTTTATCCACAATAACGATTATATTGAACAAGAAAAGAAGGTGTTTTAAGCCATCTAAAAATAACGTATTCTGTTTAACAGTCACTGATCAATTATAATGACAGTTGACGAATTGGAAATATAACCCCATGTTATTTAAATAGTAAATGGATCAATATTTTATAAATTTAACAATGGAAGAAGCTTTAGAAAATGTTATTGTTATAAGGATCCTTACAGATTGAATAATATAATGGATAATAATGAAGGTTAGGTTTTATGTTTGGCACAATAAATTATTGACGTTGTCAGATTTTCACAGAGAAAATATGTAACGTAACAGCTTTGTTGACAAAAAAAAAACATTGTTTTATAAACTATTGTTAAAGTAAAATTGTACTTTATATGTTAATTGTTCTAAAAGACAGTCGGTAGTCGTTACCTTGACTACAAATAAATGATTTGATTTCAATTTCAATTTTTCTAACTTGTCAGTCAAAAGCGAACAGTTATGTTAATTTACTGAATAAAAAGTTCACATCAAGATTAAACTGCATTCCTTGTATTTATTTTAATTGGTTATGGGCCCAGAACGCTTAATTGTGTACTAGAATCGTTTTTATTCAAGAAAGAATAAATTCGTATAAGAAACGGTTGGACTGTGAAGTATCGTTGAATAGCCACAGATGGATTTGGCGAAGCACATCAAACCCTTGGCCGGTGAGGCAGACTGGCCGATCTGGAAGCGGAAGATTCGTGATCTGCTCGATTATCATGAAGGTGCATTAGACGTTATCGATAACAAGATTAAAAAACCAGAACCTCTAGCTGACGGCGCTAGTGCGGCTAAACAAAAAGTATTCAAAGAGAAGTATGATTTCTTTCGAAAGGCAAATAGCTACGCAAAGTCTATGATTGCTAGCTCAGTTACAGATGCGGTGTATGAGAAAATCATCGATAAAGAAACCGCGCGTGATGCTTTCGAGGCCCTTAAAGAGCAGTTTGAAGCGACATCCAAGGATCAAGTTTTTCAAATTTGTGATTCATTTTTCGCTTTTAGTTGGATGTTAGGTGAGGACGTGTCTACACATTTAGCTAAGTTGAGAAGTCTTTGGAGTGATCTCAACAACGGTCTCACTGCTCGAAATGAAAACAAGTTACCAGACTTAATGCTTGTGTGTAAAACGCTCAATATTTTACCTGCTGCATTTGAGACATTTAGGTCCAGTTGGATGCTGCTCACCAAAGACACAGAGAAAACCTTTGACGAGCTGACTACACAGTTGTGTATGTTCGAAAGAAATTTCAAGAAAAGCACCAACAACGACAAATTTTCTCAAGAAGCTCTAGTGGCAAAAGGCGAGACGCAAAAACAAGACGCGAAAAAGAAGTCGAGAGCAGGTACAACCTGTAATTATTGTGGTAAGAAAAACCATTGGGTCAGTGAATGCAGAAAGTGGATCGCAGATGGACGACCATCCAAAAATAAGTCCGTTAATGACTCTCAAAACCAAGCTAACCACAAAAATAACCAAAACAAATTTCAGAGCAATGCTGTTGAGGTTAAGGAAGGTCTTGTGTTGTCATTTTCAGAGATTTTCAATACTGAGATCAACACTACAGACTGGTGGATCGACAACGGTGCTACAAGGCACGCAACGAATAATTTCGATTTCTTTGTAGATTTTGAAAAATTCAAGAATCCGTGTGGCATAAAGGCTGCAGGAAAAGAGCTTTTGCAAGCAGTAGGGAAAGGCATCGTAAAAGTTGTATCAACAGTGAACGACGAGCGATACATCCTAACCTTGCACGATGTTTGGTACGTTCCCGACATATCGAAGAATTTGTTTTCTGTTCTAGCAGCTCAAGACAGAAACCTAAACAGTATGTTTGAATCAACAGCTACGTGGTGCTCGCTCAAAGTGAATAACAAGATACTGCTAAGTGGAGTCCGAAATGTTCACGGAACACTATTCAAAGCAGCTATCAAACCGATTTTTCCCGCTGGTAATGTAAGTTTCAATGTTGCTGTTACTGATAGTTCTCAATTACAGCTGTATCACGAGAGGTGGGGACATCAGGACAAGCAGCACGTGAAAAACTTGTTACAAAAAGAATTGGGTATTAACGTCAAGTTAGACAGAGAAATTTGTGAACCGTGCGTTTACGGTAAGGCCCATCGTTTAGCTTTCGGTACTAGAAGAAAAGCAAGCCAACCTGGAGAACTGATTGCTACAGATTTATGTGGTCCTTTTGATGTATCATTTAGCAAGAAGAGGTATATGGCCATATTCAAAGATATGTTCACTAAATTTCGATATTGCTACATAATTGCAGAGAAGTCTGACGTCACAGCAGCTTTACAGTCAATGATTGCTCACGCAAAACAGCAAGGTCATTCGATTAAGGCGCTGCTGAGTGACAACGGCGGCGAGTTCGACAATGTGGAGGTCAAGGCTATTCTAGAGAAAAATGGAATTACGCACAGATTGACAGCTCCGTATACACCACAGCAAAATGGTTGCGTTGAACGAGAAAATCGCACAATCGTTGAAATGGCTAGAACATTCAAGTACTCCAATCCCGACGTGAAATTTCCTGAAGCCATTTGGGCAGAATTAGTCACTACAGCTACGTACGTATTGAACAGAACAGGCAAATCATCAGTAGACGGTGTGAGTCCTTACGAGCTGTGGATTGGAAGTAAGCCGAGAATTAAGCACTTACGCATCATTGCATCAACTTGCTACGTTCATATACCTAAAGAAAAGAGAAGAAAAATGGACGAGAAAGCAATCAAGGGTTATTTGATAGGTTACGATAACGATGAAAGATACAGAATTTATGTCAAGGAAGAGCACAAAGTTATTGTCTCAAGAGACGTTCAATTTCGCGAATTAACGAGAGATTGCGATCATGAGGTTCAGTTACCACTCAAAGATTCTCATTTACAGAAAGATAACACCGAGGAAAATCCTGAGGTTCCAGTCGAACTAGAAGAGCCTTTGGAGTACCCCGAGATACCAGTTCAACAAGATGAACCACTTGAGTACGAGTCGGAAAGCACGGAACCTGAATCGGCAACCGATGACGAGGAAGAGCCAGCGACGCCCTCGCCAGTACCTGCAAGAACTTTGAGAGATCGCTCGAAGTTGAGAAAGCCAAGTTACCTACAAGAATATGCACACATTGCTGAAAACACTGATTTTATTGACACGTATGTAACTTTTCAATCATTCCAAGAAGCTGTTTCAGGTAGGGAAAGTTTACAGTGGAAACGAGCCATGGATGATGAGATGAAATCGCTCAATGAAAATCACACATGGAAGCTGTCAACTTTGCCACAAGGAGCAAAAGCGATCCCATGTAAATGGACCTACAGAGTTAAAACCAATCCAGATGGTTCGGTCAATCGATACAAGGCAAGACTAGTTATAAAAGGTTTCAGTCAACGCTACGGCATTGACTATAGCCAGACCTTCAGCCCAGTAGCAAGAATGGCAACTATTCGGTCGATTTTAAGCATAGCTGCAAGTGAGCAGATGCATCTAGCACAGTTTGACGTATCTACAGCATTTTTATACGGCGAACTTGAAGAGGTTATTTACATGCAGCAACCAGAAGGCTACAAAAACGGTACTGATCAGGTATGTCAACTTCAAAAAAGTTTGTATGGTTTGAAACAGGCTCCAAGATGCTGGTTCAAACGTTTTGGCAAGTATCTTATCAGTCTCGGCTTCAAAGTTAGTGATGCAGATCCATGTTTGTTCATGCGAAAAGAAAATGACAAAAGTATTATCATGGCTCTGTACGTAGATGATGGATTAGTTGCCGCAACAGATCCTCAAGATTTGAAGATTTTCTTACAAGATTTAAGCAAAGAATTCAAGATCACTTCACAGAAAGCTTCATACTTTTTAGGGCTAGAAATTGAACAAACAGAAGATTATATTACAACAATTAACAAGGGAAAGTGTTAAAGTAAAATTGTACTTTATATGTTAATTGTTCTAAAAGACAGTCGGTAGTCGTTACCTTGACTACAAATAAATGATTTGATTTCAATTTCAATTTTTCTAACTTGTCAGTCAAAAGCGAACAGTTATGTTAATTTACTGAATAAAAAGTTCACATCAAGATTAAACTGCATTCCTTGTATTTATTTTAATTACTATTGTCTTCTAAAACATAAAGAAATATTAGTTTACTATATATTGAAGGAATTAAGTAGGTTTTAACAATTGCGTGTACCAAAATATATCAATTTTGACAACGTTGTAATTGGAAAAATAACCATAAGCATAAACCCTTCTTACGGCATTTCTCCGTAAATAACGAAGTCCGTTATCGTTATTAAAGTTAAGGTCTCCAAGTTTTCATTCTGGGCATTCTCAGAATAACGATACCATACCTACGTGACAAAATAAAGGGCTTAAAAACTCTCTATTATTAGAGAGTTTTTAAGCCCTTTAATAGAGAGTTTTTAAGCCTACAAATATAACGGAGATTTTGGGTGTAGTTATGGTTAACTTTATCAACAATAACGATTAGATTGAACAAGAAAAGAAGGTATTTTAAGCCATCTAAAAATAACGTATTCTGTTTAACAGTCACAGATCAATTATAATGACAGTTGACGAATTGGAAATATCACCCCATGTTATTTAAATAGTAAATACATCAATATTTTATAAATTTAACAATGGAACAAGCTTTACAAAATGTTATTGTTGGATGGATCCTTACAGATTGAATAATAATTAATCATGGATAATAATAATAAAGGTTAGGTTTTATGTTTAGCACAATAAATTCTTGACGTTGTCAGATTTTCTCAGAGAAAATATGTAACAGCTGTATTAATAAAAAAAATATTGTTTTATAAACTATTGTCTTCTAAAACATAAAGAAATATAGTAGTTTCCTGTATATATGAAGAAATTAAGTAGGTTTTAACAATTGCGTGTACCAAAATATATCAATTTTGACAACGTTGTAAGTGGAAAAATAACCATAAGCATAAAAACCTTCTTACGGTATTTCTCCGTAAATAACGAAGTCCGTTATCGTTATTAAAGTTAAGGTCTCCAAGTTTTCATACTGCGCATTCTCAGAATAACGATAACCATACTTACGTGACAAAATAAAGGGCTTAAAAACTCTCTATTTTGTCACGTAAGTCTCGTTATCGTTATTCTGAGAATGCGCATTATGAAAACTTGGATACCTTAACTTTAATAACGATAACGGACTTCGTTATTAGAGTTTTTAAGCCTACAAATATAACGGAGATTTTAGGTGTAGTTATGGTTAACTTTATCAACAATAACGATTACATTGAACAAGAAAAGAAGGTGTTTTAAGCCATCTAAAAATAACGTATTCTGTTTAACAGTCACAGATTAATTATAATGACAGTTGACGAATTGGAAATAAAACTCCATGTTATTTAAATAGTAAATGAATCAATATTTCATAAATTTAACAATAGAAGAAGCTTTATAAAATGTTATTGTTAGAAGAATCCTTACATATTGAATAATAACTAATCATGGATAATAATAATTAAGGTTAGGTTTTATGTTTGGCACAATAAATTTGTCAGATTTTCTCAGAAAAAATATGTAACAGCTTTGTTGACAAAAAAAGATTGTTTTATAAACTATTGTCTTCTAAAACATAAGCAAATATAGTAGTTGCCTTGACATTAAAGAAATTAAGTAGGTTTTAACAATTGCGTGTACCAAAATATATCAATTTTGACAACGTTGTAATTGGAAAAATAACCATAAGCATAAAAACCTTCTTACGGTATTTCTCCGTAAATAGAGAGTTTTTAAGCCCTTTATTAGAGAGTTTTTAAGCCTACAAATATAACGGAGATTTTAGGCGTAGTTATGGTTAACTTTATCAACAATAACGATTACATTGAACAAGAAAAGAAGGTGTTTTAAGCCATCTAAAAATAACGTATTTTGTTTAACAGTTACAGATTAATTATAATGACAGTTGACGAATTGGAAATTTAACTCCATGTTATTTAAATAGTAAATGGATCAATATTTCATAAATTTAAAAATGGAAGAAGCTTTATAAAATGTTATTGTTAGAAGAATCCTTACATATTGAATAATAATTAATCATGGATAATAATAATGAAGGTTAGGTTTTATGTTTGGCACAATAAATTCTTAACGTTGTCAGATTTTCTCAGAGAAAATATGTAACAGTTGTGTTGACAAAAAAAAGATTGTTTTATAAACTACTGTCTTCCAAAATATGAAGAACTATAGTAGTTTCCTTTATATTAAAGAAATTAAGTAGGTTTTAACAATTACGTGTACCAAAATATATCAATTTTGACAACGTTGTAATTGGAAAAATAACCATAAGCATAAAAACCTTCTCACGGTATTTCTCCGTAAATTAATTAACGAAGTCCGTTATCGTTATTAAAGTTAAGGTCTCCAAGTTTTCATACTGCGCATTCTCAGAATAACGATAACCATACTTACGTGACAAAATAGAGAGTTTTTAAGCCCTTTATTTTGTCACGTAAGTATGGTTATCGTTATTCTGAGAATGCGCAGTATGAAAACTTGGAGACCTTAACTTTAATAACGATAACGGACTTCGTTATTTACGGAGAAATACCGTAAGAAGGTTTTTATGCTTATGGTTATTCTTCCAATTACAACGTTGTCAAAATTGATATATTTTGGTACACGTAATTGTTAAAACCTACTTAATTTCTTTAATATAAAGGAAACTACTATAGTTCTTCATATTTTGGAAGACAGTAGTTTATAAAACAATCTTTTTTTTGTCAACACAACTGTTACATATTTTCTCTGAGAAAATCTGACAACGTTAAGAATTTATTGTGCCAAACATAAAACCTAACCTTCATTATTATTATCCATGATTAATTATTATTCAATATGTAAGGATTCTTCTAACAATAACATTTTATAAAGCTTCTTCCATTTTTAAATTTATGAAATATTGATCCATTTACTATTTAAATAACATGGAGTTAAATTTCCAATTCGTCAACTGTCATTATAATTAATAGACAGTTTTCGAAGCGTATAAAAATGATCACCGGTAACCGCTAATTGACAAGTATGACATTTGAAATGTCATTTAATTTATAACGCTACCGGCACCCTCCGCTATATTACGGACGGTAGCCATAGTGATATCCGTAACGAAACGCATGCGCAAAACCGTTGATTTTATCTCTATCCTTTTCTTTTTGGAAAGGGACTTTCATAATGACATTTCTCTATTTGTTTTGTTTTGTTGCTGTTTTTGAAGGTTACATTTGTTTTTCCATTATTTTATTTTTGATTTATTTTACAATGGATGGTACTAGTGTTTTAATAAATTTCAAACGGAGTAGGGTACGATTTACCGATGAAGACGACCAAATCCTTCTCGGGGAGATAATTGCAAATAACCCCTATGTTGACCCTACAAAATAGAATATTATACACAGTAATTTTTGTCAAGCAACCGGGAAAAACATAACTTTAAGAGGAGTGAGGGAACACGTCCAATATATAATTAAGAATTTCGAAAAGAGAGACAGAGAAAATAGAGCCCGGTAAGAAATGATTGAAAATATGTTTTGTGGTAAAATCAATAATTTTTTGTAGTACAGACAATTTTGACCAACTAAAAGATTGGCAACATGATCTCATAATGAAATAGTTTAAAAGTTTACCTATACAAAATTTAACATTGTAGTAGCAACATTTTTTCAAATTGTTTTAGATCGGGAGTTGAGGAGCCATATAATGCTCTAGACCAACTGCTGCAAGAAGTTTTGGAACTGATTAATAGTGTGCTGAAAAAAAAAGAAATTATAAAAAGTGAGCACAAGTCTTCGGAGAAAGGCAAAGTGCTGAGGGAGAGTCTTGCCCAAACAGTTTTTCACTCGCACACGAACCAGGCATTAAATCCAGTACAATCTAACGAGCCTTCTCCATATCAGTTTCAGTTTGATGAGGACACTCACACTCCTAATATTGAATATGTTTTTGGTATGTATATTTTTTTTCTTGTTAATACACAGATAAGAATGTTGGTTTCCCTGTTTTTTATGATATTTTTTGCAATATATAATTTATTTTTATATACTATAGACTTACAGGAACTATATTCTTTCTAGATGATAGTAGTGTCAGTGCTGCAAATCTGGATGAACTAGAAAATCCACCAACTGACCCACCAACAAATGACAAACTTCCAAGGGAGCAGGGAGAGGCTCAATTAAATATTCAAGGTAAATACACTTACCTATAATAATCAATTGGGATTACTATGATTATTTGATCTTATTTAGTGCAAACAGAGTAGTGCATTTGTGAATGTAATTTGCATTTTTCAGGCCCTAGCAGAAAAAGAAAATGCCGAACAGCCCAAAAAACTTTGAAAAAGACAACTTTAAAATATTTGGAAGAAAAAAATAATGATAAATTGAAGGTAAGGATGAAAGAACTAGAAATTGAAGAAAAAAGACAGCAAATAGAATCTGAGAAATTGGAGTTGGAGAAACAACGACTCGCTTTTGAAAAGGAAAAGTTTCTCATGGAAAAAGAAGAAAGGCAATCTCTACTTGACTTACTTAAAACTCAACAAGCCCTAATTAATGAAGTTCTCCAAAAAAAATTACATTACTAATGAGTCAATGTCTTAGGTACCTAATTTCTTTAGTTATGTACTCTCATTGTAATATACTTCAAATCCATAATTTTATCCCTCTGGTTGCATTTTTATAATGGAAACAGTATTATTGCAGAATTTTTAGGCGATAGCTTATCGACTAAATGCATAGTTAGTAAAGGACACTAAGAATAGCATTACTATGCTTCTTTTATATTTAGTGTTTTAGATAATGTTCCTATGAAATGAGATTGTCTCATTTATGTGATTTTATAATCTGTGATGTTTTTGTACTGGTAGCGCACACACATGTATATACGGTGTGGTCATTTAAGTGTGCAACATATGGGAAACTTTTTTATTATTGATTTCTCAGAAAATTTTATTCTTGCTAAAAGTTGGTGCATAGAAAACAAACAAAATGGATGTCTCACTCCACTCCTGTTTGCAAATCGACAAAAATTACGTGTTATGTTCCAGTTTTAGGTAGGAACTCATATAGGGTTTATTTTCAATGTATTTTATTTATAGGTAGGAATATTTGTTTTTTTTGTTATTATATGAAAAGTATTTAGTTTGAAGCTTACAATTAAAATTGTTAATATTCTTTTTTATCTTTGTTTATATGAAAAGTTTTTAGTTTAAAACATAAATTGTTAACTGTTATTTTTGCATTATAATGTTTATATGGAGTTTTGGTTATTGAATAAATAAAAACTCAACTTCATCAAGTGTTTTCATATTTATTACTTCATCAGTAAGTAAACCTTGTTTTCAATAACAAAAAAACTTTAAATAATTAAAATAAAAACCAAGTACACAGAACAAAATTCAAAAATAACTAAAATTTTCTCAAGTCTAAATTATTGCACATATCAGTTTATGATTTCTCAGTGAACAAATAGACCTAATATTGAGTGCAGAATCACTGGAGATATTCTTCTAATTCTATCGGATCAATATTGAATGACTGTGCCGTTTGACTACCATATAAACAGGTGTGACAATTGGTAAGAATCACTGCAGTACTATACATGGTGGCGACTTCTTGCAGAAGCAATTTCTGATTTTTTTTGAAATCTAAAAATGCAAATTCTGCAATCACCTTCCCAAAACCCCACTCTACTGCAATTCTAATTTCACTCATCCTCGCATTAAATTCCTGCTGTTCTGGAGTCAAACCAGCTCGATTAGGAAATGGGGTTAAAAGCAACTCCCTAATTCCATAAGCCTGATCACCATAAATGATAAAATTTTCTCCATTAGGAAACCGGACACTTTCTTCTAATTGATTATAAAGCTGAGATTCTCTCAGAATAGCAGCATCATGTTTCCTCCCTTCATAAGCACCTTTCAAGTTGACTATCATACCATCTGGACAAGTGAGTGCTTGATATTTCACACAATGATATCTTTTATGTCCAGAGTAATATGCCTCCTGATTTACAGTTGGTCTACAAATACCTCGAGTGGTCCCATCAATAAATGCCCAACAATTTGGAATTGGTGCTCCTTTTGCATGTACCGCATTAGCATATAATCTGAACCGATCAAGATTCAACCAGTGCAGATTTCTCAAATTTGAAAGGTTTTGTCCAAAATGATTATATATATGGTTGCTCATATAATCAACTATTTTTGACAATGCTGGACCTGATTTTCCAAACAAAGGTTCTAAATCGCTTTGTCGATTTGGGTACGCTAGCCTCCTCAAAAGTATGCATAGTCCATCTAGACCAGAAGTTTTATGTCCACTATCAGTCGTGAACTCATCTGGAACTCCTAGTGCTCGTGCCAATCTGGGAATATCATTCTTCTCAAAACGAAAATATAATTTACACTCTGCTTCCGAAAGATCGTTGAGACTGAAATTTCCATACATTTCAGCCCTGTTCGCATTATTTGGCTGGTTTAAGACTTCTAATAGCAAAGCATCTTCCAAGTCGCTGTCAGACTCTGAGGATTCTAGGGCTGCGAAATCCTCGTTTAACATCCTGTTCACCTTTGCTTCCTTCAATAGAATAGAAGTGAAGTGCACTCTTCTGTATCCCTTCTCAGCAACTACTTGGCCAATTTATGCTTTAAATGGAACGAAAAAATCAACTTGAAACCAAAATAAGTCAACAAAACAGAAAAAGTAGTTAATTAATAATCACGTTTTTTAGGTTAAGGTAGTTACCGGCTACGGAACGGTTAACATTACGTACATTCGAAAACACTTTTTGGGCATCTGTCAAATAGCGGCTAAGTTAACGTATATGTTTATGTTAAGCGTCAGAAAGTGGACACCTTCGAAAAACTGCCTAATCTGTAACTGTTAAACAAAATACGTTATTTTTAGATGGCTTAAAACACCTTCTTTTCTTGTTCAATGTAATCGTTATTGTTGATAAATTTAACCATAACTACACCTAAAATCTCCGTTATATTTGTAGGCTTAAAAACTCTCTAATAAAGGGCTTAAAAACTCTCTATTTACGGAGAAATACCGTAAGAAGGTTTTTATGCTTATGGTTATTTTTCCAATTACAACGTTGTCAAAATTGATATATTTTGGCACACGCAATTGTTAAAACCTACTTAATTTCTTTAATGTCAAGGCAACTACTATATTTGTTTATGTTTTAGAAGACAATAGTTTATAAAACAATCTTTTTTTGTCAACAAAGCTGTTACATATTTTTTCTGAGAAAATCTGACAAATTTATTGTGCCCAACATAAAACCTAACCTTAATTATTATTATCCATGATTAGTTATTATTCAATATGTAAGGATCCTTCTAACAATAACATTTTTTAAAGCTTCTTCCATTGTTAAATTTATAAAATATTGATGTATTTACTATTTAAATAACATGGGGTTATATTTACAATTCGTTAACTGTCATTATAATTAATCTGTGACTGTTAAACAGAATACGTTATTTTTAGATGGCTTAAAACACCTTCTTTTCTAGTTCAATGTAATCGTTATTTGTTGATAAATTTAACCATAACTACACCTAAAATCTCCGTTATATTTGTAGGCTTAAAAACTCTATTAACTAACGGCCCCACCAAATAAACCATAGATATGAACGTACTTATAACGTGTGCTTTCTTTTGCTGGTCGTTTTTTTGGTATTTTAATCGTTCCTACCCCCAGCAATAATATAACTTTCCTGTGTCACAGGAAATTTGTATACTTTCTCTTCCTCAATTTCGGTAATTTTACGGAAAAACACCTGATCAAAAGAACTAAAAATTAAATAATTGTACAAAAAACTTTTCGAGACTACGATATAACCTCACATCTCAGATTATTCTTTCTCGTCGGTCAAAAGGACAAACATCTCATTTTTTAATTTATGGATTTACATTGGGTTGATCGAGTGCAGTTACCGAACGGTTCAGATCATAGAAAGGGACAGCAAAATTTTCACAAAAGTGATTACTCTGTAGAAAGTGACAAGCGCCTGTGCTGCCAATAAATGTCTCTTTTCTGCAAGGCTGTAATAGCAAAGGCCAGTGACTTAGACCGATCAGACCCACTTGCTCCACATTCGCTTTGTCACTCGTACTTTTTTGTCTGTATTCACCATAGATATCTGTGGTATTCACAACAACTGATTCTATATGTCTATGGTTCAGATTTACCTTCCCTACCCTTAGATGCAATAAAATATTGATTAGACGCAAATAGCGAACACAGCAGCACAGTGTGTTCATTACTTAGGTTAATCATATATATTAAGAGGGGCCTCACGTTTTAGGAACCTGAAAACAGTTGGCACCCGTGATTTGCAACAAAATTTAGGTCATTTTGTAAACAACAAATCTAAAGAACGCAAAGAAAATAAGTGTTGAAATTTTAACACAATATAACTTGGACCTTTGTCTTGGGGATCAGGTATTTTGGTTGAGTTTTATATTGTTATAAAAAAGATATAAGCCATTAAGTGATGGTGTGATTTTGACAGTTTTGACAATTTGTGGTCACCAATCTGGACACCAAAACCTGATCCCCAAAAGGAAACCTAGAGAATTCGATTCTGAAAATATGAAATCTCAAATCATTGTATTTTTTGAGATTTGTTGTGCGCAAATTTTTGCAAACGAACATCTTTTTACTTTAGTTCTACCGCTCCACCGTCGTGATGCATGGCGCTGTATAGAACAATATAGAACTATGACAGAAGACGAAAGTCAATTCAAAGACAAATAATATTATAACTTTCTCTATGGGTCAAATGCTGTTGTCATATGTTTTGTGTTCATAAAAATATCCCAAATTTATAGTTTAGTGTGTATTGTATTTGTAAGTGATTATAATTAAATAATTTTCATGCTAAATAAGTGAATTTGTGCTTCGTAAATACTATTTATATTTACTCTAAAAGATTGAGTTCACTGTAGCCCAGACAAAAAATAATCCACACATATTTTTAGCTGTTGCTAGTGATTCGGCAAGTGCATTATATTTATTGATCCGCATACCAGGGCCTTTTGGTTCCTCCAAGAACCGTACACTGCCACAGCCTTCTGAGTTAGTGAAAAAAACTACATTGGTAATAGTACTCATTTAACAAAATAGACATTTCTTATTCTCTTCAAAAAGTAACACAATATGTAATCTCTTATTTTCGAAATGCAGGAATAAAAATGTTATATATTTTTTATCTTCAATTTTTCCAGGTTATGTATTGAAATGTTAATACTTTTTGCATTTTCCGCCAGTTTGTAATAAACGGACATGCCTGTTTTTCCATTGACTCTTCTCAATTATTCAAGTAAATGATAGCAAAAGTGTTTTCTTTTATTGAAAACAAAATCAAATCAATTATGCAATATGTTTGTTTAATAGTATTTTAGATTTGAAGTACAGAGAAAGTAAGTAGGTAGTTTTTATATTTATTATAATACAGAATGTCTGCTTTTCCACTGACCCCTCTTAATAATTCAAATGAATAATAGCAAAGAAATGCCAATTAATTAGGTAAACTATAAAAATGTTTATTATACCAATAAACAGACATGTCCGCTTTTTCATTGACCCTTATTAATTATTCAAAAAAATTAAAGGACAAATTGGTGTATTTGTCTTCATATTTATTAATACATGGCAACTGAAGTTCATCTTCTTCTCTACCATTTCTCCTCATAACAAAAAGAAAATAAAAAGTTTATAAAAATATCCATTTTTTACGATTCTATACTCACAAAGGGGTGGTGACCCCTCATCCACATTATTGAAGTCTGGATCCACTTAGTTACAAAGACTGAAAAAGTATACTTTAAATATTTTCTTTAAATAAATAATATTTTTACTTACAAAATTATTTTTCCCCCAATTCAGCAGAAGTATACAAGTAATCCATTTTATCTTGGAATCCATATTACAAATTTGATATACGTAAGTACTGAATACATTTTCTTTATTTTTATGCATACATGGCAACTGAGCTGCATCTTCTATTTTCTTAATCCTCAGACAAAAAAAAAAAAGTTTATAAACTATCCCTTACAATTACATCAGGCTACATTTTAGTTTTTACTTACTGATTAGCTATAGCGAGTATGTTATATGAAAATTATTTGGACCTGTGCGGGCTGTTACATCAGGTTCCTTTTTAGTGAAATTGTCAGTTCTGAAAATGAATAGAAATTTGATTTTTGTAAAGGAGTCTTGTTAGTGTTTTTACTTACAGAATGGTATAAGGAAACTCTGTTTTATGAAATATTAATGGATCTGCGGGGCAGTTACATCGGGATTAGTTTTAGTTACATAATCAGAACTGTAAATGAAATAAGAAAATGAGATGATTCTTCTAAGTAGGTTTTGCCATTTTTTTACTTACAGTATAGTTGTAGCGAAAACTGCTATATGAAAATTATTTGGACCTGTGCGGGCTGTTACATCAGGTTCCGTTTTAATGAAATTGTCAGTTCTGAAAATGAATAGAAATTTGATTTTTGTAAAGAAGTCTTGTTAGTGTTTTTACTTACAGAATGGTATAAGGAAACTCTGTTTTATGAAATATTAATGGATCTGCGGGGCAGTTACATCGGGATTAGTTTTAGTTACATAATCAGAACTGTAAATGAAATAAGAAAATTAGATGATTCTTCTAAGTAGGTTTTGCCATTTTTTTACTTACAGTATAGTTGTAGCGAAAACTGCTATATTAAAATTATTTGGACCTGTGCAGACAGTTACATCAGGTTCCTTTTTAGTGAAATTGTCAGTTCTGAAAATGAATAGAAATTTGATTTTTGTAAAGGAGTCTTGTTAGTGTTTTTACTTACAGAATGGTATAAGGAAACTCTGTTTTATGAAATATTAATGGATCTGCGGGGCAGTTACATCGGGATTAGTTTTAGTTACATAATCAGAACTGTAAATGAAATAAGAAAATTAGATGATTCTTCTAAGTAGGTTTTGCCATTTTTTTACTTACAGTATAGTTGCAGCGAAAACTGCTATATAAAAATTATTTGGACCTGTGCGGGCTGTTACATCAGGTTCCGTTTTAATGAAATTGTCAGTTCTGAAAATGAATAGAAATTTGATTTTTGTAAAGAAGTCTTGTTAGTGTTTTTACTTACAGAATGGTATAAGGAAACTCTGTTTTATGAAATATTAATGGATCTGCGGGGCAGTTACATCGGGATTAGTTTTAGTTACATAATAAGAACTGTAAATGAAATAAGAAAATTAGATGATTCTTCTAAGTAAGTTTTGCCATTTTTTTACTTACAGTATAGTTGTAGCGAAAACTGCTATATTAAAATTATTTGGACCTGTGCAGACAGTTACATCAGGTTCCTTTTTAGTGAAATTGTCAGTTCTGAAAATGAATAGAAATTTGATTTTTGTAAATAAGTCTTGTTAGTGTTTTTACTTACGGAATGGTATAAGGAAACTCTGTTTTATGAAATATTAATGGATCTGTGGGGCAGTTACATCGGGATTAGTTTTAGTTACATAATCAGAACTGTAAATGAAATGAGAAAATTAGATGATTCTTCTAAGTAGGTTTTGCCATTTTTTTACTTACAGTATAGTTGTAGCGAAAACTGCTATATTAAAATTATTTGGACCTGTGCAGACAGTTACATCAGGTTCCTTTTTAGTGAAATTGTCAGTTCTGAAAATGAATAGAAATTTGATTTTTGTAAATAAGTCTTGTTAGTGTTTTTACTTACGGAATGGTATAAGGAAACTCTGTTTTATGAAATATTAATGGATCTGTGGGGCAGTTACATCGGGATTAGTTTTAGTTACATAATCAGAACTGTAAATGAAATAAGAAAATTAGATGATTCTTCTTAGTAGGTTTTGCCATTTGTTTACTTACAGTATAGTTGTAGCGAAAACTGCTATATTAAAATTATTTGGACCTGTGCAGACAGTTACATCAGGTTCCTTTTTAGTGAAATTGTCAGTTCTGAAAATGCACTTTTCTCGCGCCATACTAAGTATAATGCTAAAAAAACTAAAAAAAGGTGTCTCTTTCACCAAGGGAGGGTTCACAATAATGAGAATCGAGAGATAGTGTCCTTTTCACCAATGAAGATACCACAATATCGCAATAAAAATAATAAAATGGTGTTCTTTTCACCTTATAGGCAATACAAAACTAAGTATAACACTAACAAAGTATGCTGAAACAATCGGTAACGACCAAATAAATACTCCCCGTGTTGTGCTATCTTGAGCCAATCGAATTTGTTCGTTTTTTGCACAAAAAACGTAAATGTTTAGAATTTACATAGTTGCCAGAGATAGAAACATAATGTTTAATTTAGTAATCTAGTTATAGTAACGAGAAAATAATAATGAAAAACCTACAATTATCTGAAATAAAACAATAACAAAATATAAGCACACATTTACCTGATATATCTCTATTTTGGAAACCCAAAAATTAGTCACAATTTACCTTATGGCTAATACGCAAATACACTACGAAGTCGAAAATCGAATTTTGAAAACATAAGATACCTAACATACAGGTAAAATGCTCACTATATAGATATTGCAAGTTCCTGAATATACCTAATAATCTTATGACGTGCATAGTTTTTCTTGTTAAAAAATATTGCTTTTTTCTCTTTGTTTGAGGATCTTCGTATAACTTGGCAACATCGGTTATAAATGTCGCAATAATATCTATCATGAAATTGGTCATTTATATACACTCCAGAGGCTGTACCGTGCTAACAAACTGAAATTTCTCCAAAAATGTGATACTTCAAGTACCATAGCACTCGTTCTACTGTCTCTGAGGATCTGTGAGATATCCTGAATAATATTCAGTCATAAAATTGGTGACTTGTTGCACTTCGGGGGCTGTATCGAGTTATACAGATAGGATTTTTTTCTAAAAACCATTTTTTTGTGTTGTTCTTGCTGAAAAACGTAAAAACAACTCAAAAAATCCAAAATTCCAACTTTTTTTTGGGTAAACCAATACTTTTCTCGCATATTAGATGGGTTGGATGGAAAAGTAATAATACCAATATAATGTATTATATAAAAACAAAAAAAATATTTACCATTCAGGTGATCACACATATGTGTATCTGTCGTGGAAAAAAGAAAATGAACCAACTATTTTTTTGTGTAATGAAGGAAAAATGTTTCATTTCCAATCTCCACAACACATATGATCAATCTTTGCAAACAAGGTAGAAGCAAACGTGTACATGTTGATTGTATGTTTGATTTTGTACTGTATATATCGATCTCCCCACAATATATACTATAATTTGTCATTACAGATCTTTCGCTTTAAATTTTTTATTAGTTGTTATAGTTGCTTTGTAAGTTTTTTAAAAGTTTGCTATTTTAAATTGAAATTCCTCAGTGTACCTTATTTTCCTCTTTCTATTAAATGTTAAGCATTGTATTACAAGTAAATATTTCTTTGTATAATAAATTTGGAAACTCTTTGTTTATATTATTTGTTTCTAGATAAAATTGAATATATTTACACATGTAGTTGAAAAAAGAGCCTACATGTCAAATAAAATTTGAAAGCAACCAACAGAAACTCTGAATATGATTAGATTGAGGTAAAGTTGTGACACGACGCTCTGTGTTTTCAGACATTATGTAAATTTGCAACTTTTCCGCAGTTTAATTTTCTTAGCATGAAACAAACAGAAATGTATAATTATGAAAACATTTTATTATGTTAATATAAATGGTACAAATTTTGAAAGATAGAATGTTTTTAAATATGTATTACATTTATGAAACTCTTAAATAATCAAAAAGCTACACTCAAATTGAAATTTTGTTTGGATCCGTGTATATATTATAATATTCTCTTATCTATGCACAGCTGGGCTGGCAACATAAAAAACAGAGATAAGCATAAATCACCCATGGAGATAAGGTTTCTGCGCTCGCAACCAGTCGAAATATTTAAGAGGGGCCTCACGTTTTAGGAACCTGAAAACAGTTGGCACCCGTGATTTGCAACAAAATTTAGGTCATTTTGTAAACAACAAATCTAAAGAAAGCAAAGAAAATAAGTGTTGAAATTTTAACACAATATAACTTGGACCTTTGTCTTGGGGATCAGGTATTTTGGTTGAGTTTTATATTGTTATAAAAAAGATATAAGCCATTAAGTGATGGTGTGGTTTTGACAATTTGTGGTCACCAATCTGGACACCAAAACCTGATCCCCAAAAGGAAACCTAGAGAATTCGATTCTGAAAATATGAAATCTCAAATCATTGTATTTTTTGAGATTTGTTGCACGGAAAATTTTGCAAACGAACATTTTTTTACTTTAGTTCAACCGCTCCACCGTCGTGATGCATGGCGCTGTATAGAACTATGACAGAAGACGAAAGTCAATTCAAAGACAAATAATATTATAACTTTCTCTATGGGTCAAATGCTGTTGTCATATGTTTTGTGTTCATAAAAATATCCCAAATTTATAGTTTAGTGTGTATTGTATTTGTAAGTGATTATAATTAAATAATTTTCATGCTAAATAAGTGAATTTGTGCTTCGTAAATACTATTTATATTTACTCTAAAAGATTGTGTTCACTGTAGCCCAGACAAAAAATAATCCACACATATTTTTAGCTGTTGCTAGTGATTCGGCAAGTGCATTATATTTATTGATCCGCATACCAGGGCCTTTTGGTTCCTCCAAGAACCGTACACTGCCACAGCCTTCTGAGTTAGTGAAAAAAACTACATTGGTAATAGTACTCATTTAACAAAATAGACATTTCTTATTCTCTTCAAAAAGTAACACAATATGTAATCTCTTATTTTCGAAATGCAGGAATAAAAATGTTATATATTTTTTATCTTCAATTTTTCCAGGTTATGTATTGAAATGTTAATACTTTTTGCATTTTCCGCCAGTTTGTAATAAACGGACATGCCTGTTTTTCCATTGACTCTTCTCAATTATTCAAGTAAATGATAGCAAAAGTGTTTTCTTTTATTGAAAACAAAATCAAATCAATTATGCAATATGTTTGTTTAATACCCCTCTTAATAATTCAAATGAATAATAGCAAAGAAATGCCAATTAATTAGGTAAACTATAAAAATGTTTATTATAGCAATAAACAGACATGTCCGCTTTTTCATTGACCCTTATTAATTATTCAAAAAAATTAAAGGACAAATTGGTGTATGTTTTTATTGAAAAGAAACAAATAAAAAACATTTTATAAAAATATCAATAAAATTATTATTACAAATTTAGTGTATTTGTCTTCATATTTATTAATACATGGCAACTGAAGTTCATCTTCTTCTCTACCATTTCTCCTCATAACAAAAAGAAAATAAAAAGTTTATAAAAATATCCATTTTTTACGATTCTATACTCACAAAGGGGTGGTGACCCCTCATCCACATTATTGAAGTCTGGATCCACTTAGTTACAAAGACTGAAAAAGTATACTTTAAATATTTTCTTTAAATAAATAATATTTTTACTTACAAAATTATTTTTCCCCCAATTCAGCAGAAGTATACAAGTAATCCATTTTATCTTGGAATCCATATTACAAATTTGATATACGTAAGTACTGAATACATTTTCTTTATTTTTATGCATACATGGCAACTGAGCTGCATCTTCTATTTTCTTAATCCTCAGACAAAAAAAAAACAAAAAGTTTATAAACTATCCCTTACAATTACATCAGGCTACATTTTAGTTTTTACTTACTGATTAGCTATAGCGAGTATGTTATATGAAAATTATTTGAACCTGTGCGGGCTGTTACATCAGGTTCCTTTTTAGTGAAATTGTCAGTTCTGAAAATGAATAGAAATTTGATTTTTGTAAAGGAGTCTTGTTAGTGTTTTTACTTACAGAATGGTATAAGGAAACTCTGTTTTATGAAATATTAATGGATCTGCGGGGCAGTTACATCGGGATTAGTTTTAGTTACATAATCAGAACTGTAAATGAAATAAGAAAATTAGATGATTCTTCTAAGTAGGTTTTGCCATTTTTTTACTTACAGTATAGTTGTAGCGAAAACTGCTATATGAAAATTATTTGGACCTGTGCGGGCTGTTACATCAGGTTCCGTTTTAATGAAATTGTCAGTTCTGAAAATGAATAGAAATTTGATTTTTGTAAAGAAGTCTTGTTAGTGTTTTTACTTACAGAATGGTATAAGGAAACTCTGTTTTATGAAATATTAATGGATCTGCGGGGCAGTTACATCGGGATTAGTTTTAGTTACATAATCAGAACTGTAAATGAAATAAGAAAATTAGATGATTCTTCTAAGTAGGTTTTGCCATTTTTTTACTTACAGTATAGTTGTAGCGAAAACTGCTATATTAAAATTATTTGGACCTGTGCAGACAGTTACATCAGGTTCCTTTTTAGTGAAATTGTCAGTTCTGAAAATGAATAGAAATTTGATTTTTGTAAATAAGTCTTGTTAGTGTTTTTACTTACAGAATGGTATAAGGAAACTCTGTTTTATGAAATATTAATGGATCTGCGGGGCAGTTACATCGGGATTAGTTTTAGTTACATAATCAGAACTGTAAATGAAATAAGAAAATTAGATGATTCTTCTAAGTAGGTTTTGCCATTTTTTTACTTACAGTATAGTCTTGTTTGTGTTTGTACTTACGGATTAGTATCAGGACACTGTTTTATTAAAGATTAATGGAGCTGAGGGGCAGTTGCAGCAGGTTTCATATTAGTGAAATTGTCAGTTCTGAAAATGTAAAGAAATTAGATTTTTTTATAAATAAGTTTTGTTACTCTTTTTACTTACGGAGTAGTATCAGCGTCCACATCTAGATTCTGTCTTGCCAGACTTTTCTTTTTCTTTTATTCTGATATTGCTTGCTTGATATAAGGGGGGTCAATACATTTCTGCCCTTTTCCTATTTGATTTCTGATTATTTCAGGGGCTATACATTCTGTATAGAATTGCTTAAGTTTCGGAAGCATTTTTTCAGCCCATATTTTTCTATCTATCTCAATTTCTTCTATATACAGATCTATATTATCGCAGACATACACAACAAAGTAACATCTGCTCCTATTAGTTATATTCAATTGCCCCTGGATCTAAAAACACACATTTTAAATAGTCCCCGCAATATTTTTATCTGTGAAAGTGCCTTTTTGCTCTATCGACTGTGTCAAAACTTTCTTTTTTGCACTGGTGCAAAGAAGTTGTTACTTTTTATCATAGACAAAAAGAATGTTTGTTGCACTCAGCATGATTGTAGCTCTTGACTTTGTCTCGAGCTACAAGCTTCATGCTTCGTTGCAACAAAAATGCACTTTTTGCACCTATTATACAAATAACTACTTTTTAATGTTATTCTTATTTATTGTTGGTAAATACATCAAAGTGATTAAATATATTATGTGAAAATGATTTTGAGTTTTTGTTCTTTGGAATAAAGATATCATGTTTATACCTGATAATAGTAATTGTGATTCCGCTTAAGTTGAATTTTATTGTTGTGTTTTTCCAGACAAATTTTGTTCTTCATGAGGTCAATTATTTCGCTTATTGTATTTGTTTGTAAATTCAGTTTTGATGCAGAGTGGAGGCATTTTATTTCAAGTAGTGCATCATCACCTACAAGCCCTAAAATATTTTATCAATAAATGTATGTCATTTAATATGCAAAAAGAATTTATAACACATGGTAATTATTTGTTATGTTAAATATATTTACCATCAGGAGAAGCACCTAGAAAACCGTGTTGAACATCTACCCACAATCCTGAATCAACCACCACAATATTTCGTACTTGTTCAAAAATGCTCTTAGCCACTTTTTCCTTAAGAATTCCATACTCCATTGCCTCCGTCATACAATAAGTCTTTTTAAGAACAGTTTTAACAAGAGAATGACAAGGTGTATTTGTTTTTCTCTTAACAACCTGTCCAAAGAGAGAAGCAGTCAATCTTAATTTTCTTTGATTTTCATATTCATCATTTCCAAACTGCCCTACAGATTCTGCTTGTATGCGGTCTCTTTGGCTAACTGTTACCTAAAAAATGTTCAATTAATATATCTGTTAGCCTAATATAAGTAGTTACAACTACTTAAAATCATTTTGACTTACTTGTAATCTTTGCATGATTTCAACCACTTCCTGTTTCATCATTTCTGGGTTTTCAGGTTGTTCAGCATTTGGTCCATAATCTACATTTGTGGTATTTTTTCTCTTTTTAACTAGTGCTTCTTCACCTGATGGTTCAGTTGTGGTAGTATGAAAAAGTGTTTTGCGACACTTTTTCTTTTCGTGAACATTTGCCTGGTGGGAGAGAAATTTTTTGAAATGTTGACCAGGGGAGCATCCAGTCACATTTTTGTAGGGACTTGTGTGCCACCCAATATGTGCATTATGCCTCAGACCTGACAGTTGGACTCTTCTTTGATATGACCCCCTTTGTACAAGATTCAATCTCTTTCCTTCATTAAATCTTGCTACAATATTCATGAACCTTTCTGCTTTATTGTTGTTTTGGTTTTCTATCAGCAGGTGTGATTTTCTTGCAAGAAGGTCCAGTGCTCCTAAAATAAATAATACGAATAGCAATTCCTTATATAAAAACATAAAAAACCATTTACCATTCAGGTGATCAAATATGGACGTTGACTGCAGCTGTGGAATCATATTGTCAGTAATGTCTCCCACAGAATTGCACGTACCAGGACGGCATGATGAGTGATTTCAAAATACATGGTGCAGCCCATTTCTCAAATCATGTTTCAAGAGATCGATGTTTGGAAATTCTTGATTGGCATGTTCGTATATTGAAAAATGTTTCATTTCCAATCTCCACAACACATATGATCAATCTTTGCAAACAAGGTAGAAGCAAACGTGTACATGTTGATTGTATGTTTGATTTTGTACTGTATATATCGATCTCCCCACAATATATACTATAATTTGTCATTACAGATCTTTCGCTTTAAATTTTTTATTAGTTGTTATAGTTGCTTTGTAAGTTTTTTAAAAGTTTGCTATTTTAAATTGAAATTCCTCAGTGTACCTTATTTTCCTCTTTCTATTAAATGTTAAGCATTGTATTACAAGTAAATATTTCTTTGTATAATAAATTTGGAAACTCTTTGTTTATATTATTTGTTTCTAGATAAAATTGAATATATTTACACATGTAGTTGAAAAAAGAGCCTACATGTCAAATAAAATTTGAAAGCAACCAACAGAAACTCTGAATATGATTAGATTGAGGTAAAGTTGTGACACGACGCTCTGTGTTTTCAGACATTATGTAAATTTGCAACTTTTCCGCAGTTTAATTTTATTAGCATGAAACAAACAGAAATGTATAATTATGAAAACATTTTATTATGTTAATATAAATGGTACAAATTTTGAAAGATAGAATGTTTTTAAATATGTATTACATTTATGAAACTCTTAAATAATCAAAAAGCTACACTTAAATTGAAATTTTGTTTGGATCCGTGTATATATTATAATATTCTCTTATCTATGCACAGCTGGGCTGGCAACATAAAAAACAGAGATAAGCATAAATCACCCATGGAGATAAGGTTTCTGCGCTCGCAACCAGTCGAAATATTTAAAATCAAAACATTCGAACAGAGATGCGTTTCTTTGAACCATCAAGAGTGGAAAGACAGAGAGAGAAAATATGTTGAATAAGTAAAAGCCGATTCAGTACTAGTATCGACATCTATCGTAAATATTTTGAACCAAATAATCACTAAATTAGTAACTAGTATTGTGTAGGTTTTTAGGTTTATATACCTGTGAGGAGGCCCCTCTTAAGATCGACACGGAACCACCGTGATCACCGAACACCGAATACTACTCTACGAAAAGAAAGCAAATGTACTCCCGCCAAAACTTATTTATATTTCTAACACACCCGGAGGATGGCGCTGTCAAAGGTTGGTTGCGGTACTCATTATAATTGTTCTATGTTTTGGTAGATGTCTCTGTAATGACTGTAAATATGTAAACCTTTTATTGAATGTAAGAGGGCACCACGTCCTAGTATTTTCTATACGAGAAAGCAGTTGTAAGAAACGAACCGCAGTTTATTTTATTTTCTTCGTTAAACATTAAACTTGTCCCTTGTGTGTGTGTGTGTGTGTGTCAAGTTAATGGCACTGGTTTTAGTAAACCAAAAGGCCAGTCTAATTTATTATTTGATTATAAAATGTTGTGGAACATATATAAGCTTACATACACATATATTTTTATTACTATTATTATGTTTATGCATATATATTTTTTTTATGCTTATGGTTTTTTTTTGTTTTGCCTATGCTTTTTTTATTGCTTATGCATTTTTTGTGTATGCTTTTTTTATATGATTTTTTTTGCTTATGCTTTTTTTAGGCTCATGTTTTTTTTTTATGTTCAAGTATTTTTTTATGCATTTTTTGTGCTTTTACTTTTTTCTTTTTTTTTTTTAGTATTTTTTTTTAACTATCTTATTTGTATATTTTTTTTTTTAGGATTTTTCCTTTATTTTTTTTTTTCAAAAATTTGATTGGTTAGAAATTTTACAACATTTTACTTCATTTACAATTTTATGTTAGTTTCTTTTGTTAATTTATATAATAGTTTTCTCACCTCATTTTTTTCAGATGCTAATATTGTATCCAAACTAGCAGGCAAAAAGGTAATATGTTTGCAATCATTGTATAAAATTTTGATATAGCCGACTCGTGAATATTGCATTCTAGTAAGCAATGTTGTAGGGTACCTGTTTCTCCACATTGACATCTTTCATTTTCAGAAATGCCCAGTTTAAATTTATTCTCGGGTGTTAAACAATGTCCTGATCTAATTCTGGTAATAGTTCTTATGAAAGTCCGATCGCTGTCTTTATGAAACCAAGGTTTATGTTTTACTATTGGTTCAATCGCTTTGAACTTTTGACCTCCCATATATTCCTCGTAATGTTTTTGCCAAGCAGCTGTTAGTTTAGTTTTTGCCAATTGTCGCATATCTGTTGTCGGGATTTTGAAATTATGAATTTTAATTCCCTCCTCTGTGGCCCTTTTCGCTAGTTCATCTACTTTTTCATTTTGGGGTATGCCTGAGTGTCCTCTGATCCAAACTAACTGAATTTCTTTGTTTAAGCTTTCGATTTCGTTACATATTCTTGAGATGTCTACTATTATGTGATTTAGTTCAGAATTGGGTGTTATATTTTCCAATTTTTGTATTGCACTTCTGCTGTCTGAAAATATAACATATTTTGAGCTGGATTCATATCTATGGCAGTATTCTAGTGCTTTTTTTATTGCCATTAGTTCGGCGGTATAGATAGAGGTATACTGGGGTAGCTGATATATTTCTGAATATTTATCTTCTTCATGAAAGAAGGCAAATCCTATTTTATTATTCCTTTTTGATCCATCTGTAAATATCTTCTCGAAGTTGTGCCATTTTTCATTTATTTGTCTTTGAAATTGAACCTTTGTTGTTACGTCTTCTTTGTCATACGATGTATAATACGTTGTTGGTGGTTTTAGTAAAGTTTTGTAAGGCACAGAAAAACATGGTTGTACTTTGCTTTCATAAACAATATTTTTGTAATCGATAATCCAGTTATAACTCTCTATTATGAGTGGTAATCTTTTCTTTTCCCAATATCTTGATTCTAGGCATGCAATGAATACATTATGTATGTTTTTTTGGCCCTCACCTTGTTTACTATTAATTTTAAAAATTAACCTGTCACTCAGCATTTGTCTTCTGAGATGTAATGGTGGTTCTGCACACTCCACTTCCAAGACATTTATTGGCGAGCTTTGTAAACTTCCTATTGCTAATCTTAAACATCGATTTTTAATTTTTTCTATCTTTTCTGTGTGACATTTAGCAGCGGTCCCATATAAAATGCTTCCATAATCAATGATTGATCGTATGAATGATTTATAGAAAATTAAACTTATATTTGGATCTGCTCCCCATTTTTGGTGACTAAACACTTTGACGATATTGATAGCATTTTCACATTTTTTAATAACATTTGAAATTTGTTGTTTCCAATTGAGTTTTTTGTCTAATATAACTCCTAAGTACGTGACAGCTGATTTGTACTGGATATTCATGTTGGCCATTCTGATTGTATTGGGATGCTGATATCTTCTCCTTGTAAATGTACAAACTGACGATTTTCTTTCATTTATAGCTGTTCCGTTGTCTTCAAACCACTTCTTAGCTGCAGTTGTTGCTTCATTGAGTTGTCTGTGACACATCTCTATATTTTTATATTGTGTTCTTATGGCGTAATCGTCTGCGAATTGGAATATCTTAACGTCATATTTTTGTAGGGCGATTTCAAAGTCGTATGAGTAGATAATATATAAAAGTGGACTTAAAATACCTCCCTGTGGTAATCCTTTAGATGTCTGTCTTGGGCCCACTAATTGGTTATCTGTTCTTACATAAATATTCCTGTTGCTGTACAACTTCTGAATGTGTCTGATAAGATGGCGAGGAAGGCCTAATTTAACCATTTTGGTCGTCAAGATTCCCAGGTCTACGTTATCGTAAGCACCTTCTATGTCTAGGAATATAATACTGGAATACTTGTTACTGGTAAATCCATGATATACATCCACTACTAGCTCACATAAAAGCTCTTGTGTAGACTTTTCTTTTCTAAATCCAAATTGAGATTTAGGTAATAGTTGGCGTTGTTCGAGATGATGTTCCAATCTGTTTTTTATCATTCTTTCGTATGTTTTCAAAACACAGGAAGCTAAAGCAATTGGTCTATATGAATTTGGTTCCTTTTCTGGTTTTCCACTTTTCAATATTGGTACGACAATGTAATTGTACCAATCTGTAGGTACGTCCATTTCTTCTCTGAGAATTTTGCTGAATATTTCTGCCAGTTGTATTTTAATTGTTGTTGGTAAATGGTATATCATTGAATAATGGATATTATCTTTACCAGGACATGTATTATTGTTTTTTCTTAGGGCTATATTTAATTCTCTCAGTGTGAATTCTTTTGTTAATTCTGAGTTTTCATATTCTTCTACTTCACTTTGCGTAGGAGGTGTATTTGTATAATCTGGTGTAAGTTTACATAAGAAATCAAGAATCCAGTCTGCAGAAGCGTCTATCATTTGTTTGTTGCTTTTTTTCCTGTTTTTAAACAGATTAACTTTTTCCCATACCTTTTTCATTGTTACATTTTTGTTTAGGGATGAACAATATGATCTCCAACTGTCTCTTTTTACACTTTTTATAACTTTTTTCGAAATTGCGTCAGCTTTTTTATAATTCATTAGGTTTGTTAAATTAGGGGTCTGTTTATATTTGATGAACGCTTCTTTTCTTTCTTTAACTACTAGATCACATTGTTCATTCCACCACGGTTTTCCTTTTACTTTGATATTTTTATTTTTTATATACTTAGGTATAGATTCTTCTGCAGCTTGGTTTATAACATGTGTTATTTGTTCATATGAATTATTATTAATGAAATTAGTATTGTTTTTGTTAAGACATTCTGAGAGATATCTATCCCAGTTTGCTTTCTTTATGTTCCACCTTTTATAATTTGTTTGTGATACTAATTTTAAATTTGTTTGACATTTTACTACAATCGGTATGTGATTTGATCCGTGTGTGTCTGATAACGTCAGCCATTCAAAAATATGGTGTATGTTAGGACTGCAAATAGTTAAGTCGATGGCGCTATGATTTTGATTATAATTATTTATACACGTCATGCTACCATCGTTTAAAAATACTAAATTATTTTGCTCTAGGCTGTCTAACAGTGTTTTACCATACCTATCAGTGTTAATACATCCCCAGGCTAAATGGTGGGCGTTGAAATCTCCACCTACAATATAAGGTTGTGGTATATTTTCAAAAAAGTTATTCCATTCATTTAATGTTATTTTTGTTGCTGGTCTAATGTATATTGATACAATAGTTAGTTTAGTATTATTGTATAATTTAATTGTGACACCGATTTTTTCCGTACAAATGAAATCTGTTATAGTATAGTTTATGTTGTTTTTTAGGAGGATTGCTACTCCTCCTTTCCCATCGTATCTATCTTGTCTAACATTGTTATAACCTGTAAAATTAACATAAGTACCTGATTTGAACCATGTTTCTGATAGTAGGGCTATACTAATCTTTTGTTTAAGTAGTAGGTTTTCTAAGTTGCATTTATTTGCTATGGCTGATCTACTATTCCACTGTAATATATTAAATATTTCCATCAGTTTTTGTGAATGTTTGTTCTAAATTTACTATGTTTTGTTGAACTAGTCTTATTATGTCTTCTTCTTGAAATTCTATTTCATTATTTTTATTAAATGTTTTTATTATTTCTACTACAATACCTAATATTGTACTAAGCATATATTCTTTCGTTTCTTCATTTATTTTTAAATTTATATTATTATTTTTCAAGTAAAAAGGAGAGTTTAATACTCCTCCAACATTTTGAGGTAATGTTATTGGGGAAACTATTGCTCTGTGAGCTTCAATTGTGGAGTTATCTTGTCCGGTTACTCGTGTTCTTTTTTTTCGGTAATTGTGTAAATGGTTGTGGTGAATGTGGTTTTTTGTGTGTGTATCTTGTTTGCGAAGGTGTAGTGTGTACTTCTTGGTGATCTAAGTGCTGGGTTCGGAATGAATAATGGGTTGGATATGTAGGGTTAGAATTGGTGGTTGTAGGCTGTGTTTGATGAGTGTGGTAGGAAGAGGCCACGCTGGCATACGTCGTCCTTGGGATTGCCTTGTTGGCATCGTTATATGATGAATTACTATTAGCCATATAGTTTTTAATCTCTTTTTGTCTAGTATATTCTGGACACTGTTTGAAATCATTTACATAATGATCTCCTTTACAAATTAGACATTTTTTTTCAGGGCTTTTACATTCGTCGGTTTTATGATTTTCTCCGCATTTCATACACCTTTCTTTATTCCTGCATTGACGTCCTAAATGCCCGTACCGGAAATAGTTATAGCATAGCAATACTTTTTGTGTGTACGTTTCTACCTCGTATAAAACTTTATTAATTTCCACATATTTTGGTAGAGTCTGACATCTGAAAGATACTATTATTGTGGTGGTAGGCTCTAAGTCAATTATATTTTCTTTTTTAATTTTTTTGTTTATACGTTTTACGAAATCTACTTCAAATTTGTTATGAAAATCGTATGCCATAATGCGGTCTTTTAGAAATGATTCTGATAAATCAGCCTCTATACGTTTTATTACTCCCAGTCTAAATTTCAAAAATTTTGGTATGTAGGCATTTAAATTATTCTGTTTTAAAAATTCTGAATTTAGAACTATATTTGCACTTTTACTGTCTTTAAATATTATACGGACTCTGTTTTTACCTATTGATTGTATTTGTTTTATCTGATTGTTTATATCTAAATGGTTTTGAAGAATGATTTCTCCAACCTTAATCGGGTTTAATTTGCCTTTAAAATTATCGTTTTTATGCTCTACATAGATATGGAATGGGCCCATATCATTAGATTGATAAGTTAATGAGGGTCTAGTTTTTTGCTGTTTAATGTTTACATTATTTTCACTTGTACTATTAGATTCGTTTGTATTTGTATTATTTTGTAAATGTGTTGTAACTGATGTAATACTTCCCTGTTCATTCTGTTGGCGAGCATTCGTATCTCTTAGGATTGCGTCGATGTCCATAATAAGTCCTAAAGGATTGGGATTCCAATGCGAAGGATCTTTTACATTTTTGTGTATATTATCGGGGGGTTCTCCCCCGCTATTATCACTCATATGCCTTTGTTATTTTATCACGATTTCACTGATAATATAGTTTTTATAACTTTCTATTTCTATAAAAACTAGTTTCAATAATCACTTTGACTTTATATCGGCGTTTATTTATTTCGAAGCGAACTGTTCTCTGCGAAAGCATAAACGTAACTCGGTTGTCCCTTGTGATTATAAGAATAATAGTGTATTCCTAAAATGGATTCAGATTACCGACCTCCTTTATCTAAACGGAAATGTTGCGTACCGAAATGTACAAATCGAGAAGGAAAAATGCATCGTTTTCCTCAAAATGAACCAATTGTATATAGCGAATGGATTTCAAAAATACGACCATTAAATTATCAAGATTTGTCTACTGAAGAGATCTATAAAAAATATGTAGTGTGTGACGAACATTTTTCTAGTGACTGTAAAGTTTTAGGCACAAGAAGAGGTCTTAAAAAGACAGCAATCCCAACTGTAAATTTATCGGATGATAAGTGAATATATCATAAATTCTAATGTAAAAACACAAAACTAGATTTGAAATTAGAGAAATAGGTATATCTAAATGCACTTATCATAAAAAAATCACCCATTCTTATCCTATATGTTGACAGAGTTCATATATGCATACTAATTTATTTTATTTTAATTCCAGAAATCACAGTAGGTGATAAGGACAAAACTGTTGGAAATGATGAATTTGCTGTTGAAATTGGGGATATATATTTGGATCCTAAACCTGGACCAAGTACAAGATACGGTAATTTTTGATTATGAATAAATATGCTATATTGTATTTAATTTATATTTTATCAACATACTTTAATAGATTTGTATTTTTTTAGACGAAGACTATCCAATTGTATTAGATAAACAGTATGAAGAAATAGGACCTGAAACACCTAATAAAAGTAGACTTGAGACACCTAATAGGATTATACCAAGAACACCTAAAAAAGGTAGTTATTAGAATCAAGCTTAATAAATATTATAACTTCTAACTTTTAGGAGGATCCATCTTAAAAGAAATCAATGTATCTAGAGCAGTTCAATTAACGCCAAAAGCTAAAAAATTATATTCAAGAGTGAAAGAGTGCTGCAAAAAAATGTATCAAATGGGACAAAAAATAAAATCATTCAAAGGCCGCTTATGTGCAGCTGAAAAAGTTGCAAACTCAGAAAATTACAGTTTTTTATTAAAATATGTAAATGATCCTACATTTACATTTATTAAATGTCAAATAAAAAATCAACAATTACATCCCAAAGCTCGAAGATACACTTTGGAGGAAAAAATTTTATCATTGAGTCTTTATAAAAATAGTGCGAAAGGATACAAACTCTTGAGCAAACTATTTGCTTTACCATCAAGAAGGACTTTAGACAACCTTCTCACCAAAATACCATATGAGCCAGGCATAAATGAACATATATTTTTGTCACTTAAAAGCAAAAATGAAAATGGCAAATGAAAAATTTTTGTATATTGATTTTTGATGAAATGGCTATTAGCAGTCAATTCAGTTACCAGAGGGCAAAAGATATTATAATAGGGTTACAAGATGATGGTTCTGAAAGAAAAGCTGTTCTGGCAGATCATGCAAATGCTTTTATGTTGAAGGGACTCTACAAACAGTGGAAGCAACCATTAGGTTTTACATTTAGTGAAGGCCCTCATAATTCCAGAGTTTTAAAGAATCTACTGAAGACTTTCATTGGCAAATGCCAAAGTATAGGATTGAAGGTAGTATCAACAGTTTGTGACCAAAGCGAAAATAATGTTGGAGCTATTAGACTGTTGCTGAATGAGACAAAGGAGGAATATTTAAGAAGAAATGAAGAGAATAGTAATTTTGGTTTTGTTGTAAATAATCAAGAAATTATTCCTATATTTGACGTTCCTCATATCTTCAAGTGCTTGAGAAATAATCTTTTAAAATATGACTTACATTTTAAGCAAAATGGTCAATCCAAGATTGCCAAATGGAACCATATCATTCAATTTTATGAACTAGATAGTGAAGAGCCAAATTTTAGAATATGTTCAAAATTGACAGATTCCCATGTATATAGAGACAAAATTAATAAAATGAAAGTAAAACTTTGTACTCAAGTATTTAGTCACACGGTAGGATCTCTTATGAAAAGAATTTCTCAGTGGGGTAAGCAAACATTTTTGCTAAACTGTTCAAGTCTTTTTCTCGATTATCATTTTTATTAATATTTTTTTTGTAGTGCTTATACTCTTATTAACAAGTGCATTTCAAAATTTAATTTGTTGAATAATTTTTTTTTAATATTTTTTAGAGTTACGTAATAAAAACAATTTACCTCAAGAAGCTGAAAACACTGCAGATCTGATTTTGCTCTTCGACCAAATTTTTGATTCTTTGAATGTTTCAAGAATATCCAAAGGTCAAGCCAAACCTTTAAAGCTTGCTGTGAGGAAAAATTCGCAACACGAAGACTTTTGGAAAGAATCGCTTCATCTTATAACTACGATGAAATATTTTTCATTAAAAAAGAATAAGTATTTTACTCCTCCTTCTTTAAAAAACTTAAAACACAATTTACATGCATTTATTTATCTGAAAAAAATTTTAATAGAAAAATTTAAATTTAAATATATTCTGACAGCTGCCTTTAATCAGGATCCACTTGAAAATTTCTTTAGCTATATCAGAAGCCATGGAGTTACAAATACAAAGCCAAGTGCAGCTCATTTTATCGGTTCTTTTAAAGCTATTGTTACAAATAATTTTATGGCAGCACATTCGCCAAATGCAAACTGTATCAAGGACTACAGTTATGGCTTGGATAACCTACAAAGTTTTTTAACTAGTGAATTAGTTCCAGGCATTTTACCTTTAAAAGAGCAGCCTTGTAACATCCCTGAACTTCCTAACGAAATATACAGCCAAGGATGTACAAAAATTGGAAAATGTACAATGCAATATATGGTTGGAGCAATTGGAAAAATTATGTTGAAACAAAATTTGATTAAAAATTGTAGTGACTGTAGAAACTTAATTTTTAAAAGACATTATGTTCCTTCAGATGATGATTTTATCGAGAGCAGGAAATATCCAAATGCCCAATTAGTAAAGCCTGGTACTTTTTTTTCTTATTTAGTTTCGAATAGTTTGAATTCTCTTTTCTATAAAATACCAAGAATGTGCACACTTAAAAATATAAGTAGACATTTACTTAATAGTTTAGATAAAGATTTTTATTTTAACACTTTTAACTGTTTAAATATTGAGCATAACTCTGGCAAAAAGTTGAAAGAATTAATTATCAGATGTGCTCTTTTTTGGTGGTGTAAAAGTATTAATAACATTATTCAAGGGAAAGATAATAAATTTTATAAATTCATAATGCAAAAACCACATAAAAATTTGATTGATCCTATAAAATTACATGCTTTAAAAAAATTTGAAAAAAGAAAAAAGAAGTCTCTGCAAAGGAGTATACCTTTAATTCTGTAAAAGTAAAGATTTCGATTAATTTTATTATTTATTAAGGGTTATACATATACAGTACGTCTGAAAAATTTGGCAACATATGGGAAACTTTTTTATTAGTAGTGTTACGAAAAATAGTTATTCTTTATAAAAAGTTCTGCATGGCCCATAAAGTAAAACGCGAACGTCCGATGTCAATTTTTTAAATCGTATACGAGGTTTGTCAAAAAATTGAATTTGATACAAGAGTAAAAAGTACCTTTATTTTTTACAATATCGAAAACTTTAATTATAGAAAGTTGTTCAAAATAGAAAACTATGTTTTAATATACAATTAGAACATACTACTTAAAAAAATTATGTTATTTTTACAAATATTCAATGTATTTTTAAAGTGTCCATAGGAATTACAAATTACGTTTAAGTGCAATTACTGAGTACTCCACTCATTATCTCACTCCACTCAAAATTGATAAACTTTGACTTCCTGTTAAGAATTATCACAAATAGACAAATACAATTAATACACACTGACGTTTTTAATTTTGTTTATATTAGTTACAATTAGATTTCAATATACACTAACTAAATGGAATGTATTATTTATTTCTCGAAAGATTTTACTAGACTGACTTTCGGAAAGAGAAATGTCATTGTCAGAGATGCCTACATTTTAAATTATTTCGTTTAATTTTGTGTATTATAGTAGAAAATACATTATTCTATTTATGGTATTACTGATTTAAGTTAATTGCTAAAATATTTCAAATCAACAAATAAACATTTGAGGTGTGTCTCATTAGATAAGATCAAAGTTGACGTGTTTCACAACTAAAATTTACAAAATTTAAGTTGAAATTGAAGTGGTCAAAATATTCCTATTAATTTTTTGCAATTTGTGGACACCCTTGTACATCTAATGACAAATGTAAATACCTGAATATTATTATTTTAAAAAGCAGATATTTTCATAAAGAATAACTTTTTTTCGTAAAACTGTCAATAAAAGTTTCCCATATGTTGCCAACTTTTTCAGACATACTGTATATAATAATAATAATACTTTTTCTAAATTCTTGGAATAACTAGTTTTTTTGTAAGTAGTAATGTATAAATAGTTTTATTTAGCAGAACATTATAACTAACATTTACTAAGATAAAATCACTTCTCCATCATAATTCTTTTAAAATAATTCTTTATTTTCCAGTATTAGTCAAAGTTATTATATTTTCCAATGATAGTACCTTTGTTTAAGCATAAATGCCAAATAATCTCATGTTAAAAGCTCGGACTAATATTTATTGAAATACATGTATCGCGAATGAGTATTTTATTCCATGCATTGTTGATGTTTCTTGAAAATTGTATATTATATCTATATAAGTGAGCGCTCTGAAATGAATCCATATATTTGAGATTTCAAAGTAGAAAAAATAAGAAATTTTGTGTTAGAAAATGCAGACCAAGCTAAACAAGTACTAAAAGTCAATAGTTGTCATTGCAACTTCAAAATAATACATAATAATATTCGAAGCATAGCTAAAAATCGGGATGAATTTATAATATTCCTAGAGGAATTAGACTCCTCAATAGACTGCATAGTACTTACAGAAACTAGAATTATAGATGACATCGGAGTATATAATATTGAAGGCTATACAACTCTCTATAATTTTGGCAAACTCAACCAGAATGATGGAGTAGTAGTTTTCATTAAATCGAATTTATACCACTCTCACCAAGAAATTGAAATAAATGGTACAAGTCTACTCCAATTGACGGTGACTATTGGCAAAGAAGTTATTATTATTAATGCATTTTACAGATCACCTTGTAATACTCAAATCGCACCGTTTATTGATTACCTGGACAATATGTTAAAAAATCACCCAAAGAACTTCACATACAGTGTGTTTATCGGAGATATGAATATCGACTTGAATGAAAATACAGACGATTCGCAGATTTACCTGGACACATTAGGAGAGTATGGATTTAAGTCAGCAATAAATACTACCACCAGACCACAGTCAGGTACATGCATAGACCACATTTTCATTAAGTCGAAAAAGGGAAACCTTAAATCTATCATTCCGCTGACTGTGGAGACTTGTATTACCGACCATTACACAATACTATTGCAAATAATATTCAACGATAAGTATGCAAAAGAAACTACAGCCAATTCCAAATTCTATAAACAAATAAACGAAAAAAAATTGATACAAGTCATTAAAAGTACGGATTGGAAATATTTCTTTGAAATAAATGATTTGGAAAACTCGGTTACTGAATTTGTCAGACTAGTCCAAACTGCAATAGATGGATCCTCGAAATTCATAAAAGTTAATAACAAATATATAAAGAGGAAACCATGGGTTACTGGATCATTACTGGAATCCATTAATAAAAAGAATACTACGTATGCTAGATTAAAGAAAAATCCACAAAATGAAATTTTAAAAACTGAATACAATACTTACAGAAAAATACTAGAGAAAGCAATAAAAGACACAAAAATGAAATGCTACAAAAACAAGATAGAACAAGAAGGGGCAGACTCAAAACGATTATGGCAATTAGTAAATGAATTAACGAATACAAGACAACATACCGATATATCATTGATGCAGACTGAGAATGGAAATATAACTTGCGATCCAATTATAATCTCTGAAAAATTCAACTCATTCTTTAGCAATGTAGGTGCAAATCTAGCAAAAAATCTTAAGCAGAACAGAAATTATACGGAAACGAAAATTAAATCAGATCACACCTTTATTTAAGCACTACTTTTTATGTATTTTTAACTTTATAATTAGGAACTATTCTGTACATTTCAACTCATCTTATGTTTTGTGTGCTGTTTTGTATATATATTTGTTTGTTGATTTATTTATATATTCTCGCTCTACATACAGGTATATATATGTGTGTATTCTGATATACATACTATACCTCGTAGATTAACCTCTATTTATTCACACATTGCCTGTATATAAATTGTCATTTTTTATCTCTACCTTGTGAATAAATTATTATTATATATATTTGAATTATAGCTATTAGTTGGTGTATTCTTTGTTTATCGGTACTAGGAACTGTATTCCTATTATAATATACAATGAAATACTTTTGTGTAGTAACAGTTACATTTACTATAATGTATCAAAAGTTTTTGTAAATATACACATCATATTTTGTCATGCTTATAATAGTATTTTTCTATTCCTATTAAATTATATATTAATTATCCATAGCTTTTGAGCAATGCTGAGGGGATATAACGGCACTAAAACGCCATCCAGATAGTACCTACATCAACAAACATGAAAATAAATAATAAACTTGCATTCTTTAGTCCCACACATATTTAGTTTACTGGTTGTTGAAAATTTACAGTTAATTTGGTTAATAAACAAAATGAGTAATTACAACTAAAATTTTTATAGCATTGTTATAGGTAACTATTAAGATTTGTGAATAAAGTTCTTTCTCTGTTCTTCCATCTTTGTATTTATTGTTATAGTCGTAGATAAAGTATAGTATTCAACTAGCGGTAATGGTCATATAACTCCCGCAGATGAAGTTTGTAATTCATCAAGTTACATTACCTCTCCTTAAATAATATACTATTATTATAAACAAAAAGTTTGTGTCTATGTATAAACAAACACAGCTATTGCTTTGATCTCATAAAAACTTAAATATCAGATTTCTTTAAAATCATGTTGATATATTTATTACTTTGTTAATTTAATGTTAAAATAAGGTAAAGAAATATGTCAATCTGATATTTGACTTATGATATATTTATTACTTTGTTAATTTAATGTTAAAATAAGGTAAAGAAATATGTCAATCTGATATTTGACTTAAATTTTACTAGACTGTAGATGCCTGCTGTCCATTGTGGCAAGGAGTGCTTTTACGATTCACGGGTAGATGGCAATACGTATATTTAAATACTTCGCAACACAACCGCAGCGAGTTGATGTCGCATAGGACTGAAGACGTTTAACAGGCAGATGCCCTTCTATTCGTAGAGTAGTATTCGGTGATCACCCAATACTAAGTATTCGGTGACCGTGATATCGAAAACAGCAGATTTTACCTTCAATAAAATATAATTTATTACCAACTGCGGAACAGCAGCGCTTAGTTGTTGTTAGTCAGAACTAAAAAGTGAACAACGCCCACGGTTAGTAGCGCCTGGTTGTGGCTATTATTTGCATAATCGTAATAGGGCTCTCCAAACCACGTGATCCAATGTGGCGTCCGGGGGCAAACAAGCTCAAGGTGTGCATTAAGTTTGTGGAAGTTTTTGTGTTTATTTTAAGTTTATTTAAAATATTTCCGGGTTCTTTACACTCTATTTTATTACCAATTACTTTTCGAGATGTGGTTGACGGGTATGTCTAAAAATGTCCAGTTACTATTTGTTTACATTTCTCATCTTTATTTCTTCAACAGATATCTTCTAAAATGAAAGGTTATAAATAAATTTGACCCTTTCACAATAAATGTGCATGATAGAAAGTAAGTTTTTATTATTAGAACACTTTTTCCATTCACATCTGTAATGAATCATTATTTTTTAAATTACAGAGTTTTAAGCTCTGCTAGAACCAAAAAAAGAAAGTAATTTAATAGTAAATATTTGATATTAACAAAAAAATGAAATACCCAGTATACTTAATGGGTCTTAATCACTGATTATGACTTGTAGAAATAAGAAAAACAATTTTTTCTCAAAAATTTCATTACAATGTATTTGTAAATAAGGTTACATATTTTTATTTTGTTTTTAGGTACAACATTCTCTAAGAGGAAATGCAAAAACTCTTAACGTTTGGTGTATTGTGACTGAAGATGGAAGTGTTTGCACAGCACACTGCACATTAAGAGGTTTATGATATATTATGGACTCACACAATCAAGTATTGGAACTCAATTAATAGAACACTTGGTACATTTTTTTGTCTTGTATAAATATTGATATAGTTTTTTCATGAATTGTAGATAATACCTTGTATCTTGAAACTAATCAAAAATAAATATCGTTTTAATAGTGTGTTTAGATTAATTTTTAAGAGGTATTAAAAGATTGAAACAATAGTTGATATCAATTAAAAACATGTTTTATTTCCATAAATTTGGAGTACAATTCGATTTTCATTTATAAGATGCACATTAAATTTTCATGAAATATATAACAATTTAATTGTTAGATAAAAACGTTAGTTAAAAACTTAGAGTAATAATTCTGAGGTTAAAAACAACATGGCGAATACTAACAAGAGTTGCTACTTGAGGAACCCTAAAATAAAATTAAGTAAAACAAAAAATAATAAAAGTTGAGTTGAGTTGCTCAAATTTTAAACAGAGCTCATCCATGGTTGTCTGTTTGAGACGCAGTTCCAGTCTCTAACTCGTCTTGGTCTCTAGTCTCCAAGAGAAAGTTTATATTTGTTTCGTCTTCATTATCCTGCTGAAAAAATTGTTTACATTAGTATGCTAATATTAAAAATAAATTACATATTTTTTACTGTTGTAAATGAAATTAACTGTTTCTAAATAATTCCATTGTATAATGAGGACATAATAAAAATTCTAAGATACTCACATTTATTGTTTCGATAACTGATTATCATCATCAGAATGACAGAAGTTAATGTGATGTCTACCTGATGTTTAAAAATTATGTTTGGTAGACCAAGAAGTGACCTTTCTTGTGACTGGCTTAATATATATGAATAGTAAAAAAGAAGGATTGACTTGACATTACAAATATTAAACCTTAGATATTATTAGCCCTATGGGGATATCCTGTATATCTTTTCTCATTTAAGCTCAGTATAACTGTGCAATAATATAGGAAACCAAGGAAAACTCTATCTGGTGATTATTACTTAAGAAGACAGTTTAATAGTGGATCTCTTAAATGTCTTCAAGGAAATCCAGTTCTTGTTTCTTTTCACAAATATGTAGTACTTCTAGTTCTGTATTAGGTGTTAATAAATGTTTGGTGTCAAGTAGTTGTTTTGTATAATGGGATTTTTCTGTTTGTTTTAATCTGTATGCTTCCAAGTATTCACTGTATTGAATTTCAACAATGCAGATGAAAACAAACATAAAAATACATTACGCAAAATACCTACTTGACACCAAACATTCATTAACATCTATTACAGAGCTGGAAGTACTACATATTTGTGAAGATAAACAAGAACTGCATTTCCTTAAATAGTTAGAAATTAGAAGACACTTAAGATACTCACAATTTATGAAGTCGTCAATGAATAGATAAATCTATGGAGTTCTCCACTATTAAACCGTCTTCTTAAGTAATAATTATAAAGCTGTCAGTCAGACCCTTAGGAATTTTGAAATACGATACAGTGAGCACTTACGAGCATACAGATTAAAACAACCAGATAAATCCCACTACGCAAAACATCTACTTGACACTAATCATTCATTGACACCTAACACAGAACTAGAAGTGCTGCATATTTGTGAAAAGAAACAAGAACTGGATTTCCTTGAAGAACTGGAAATTAGAAGACATTTAAGAAACCCACAATATGAAGTTGTCAATGAACAGTCAATCTAGGGAGTTCTCCACTAATAAACTGTCTTCTTAAGCGATAATTGTAAAGATCAGCAGATATAGTTTTCTATGGTTTTCTAAATCATTGCACAGTTATACTGATCTTAAAGGGAAAAATATATCCAGGATATCCCCATAGGGCTAATAATAAAAGTTTAATATTTGTAATGCCAATTTTTTTGTCTATTCATATATATGAAGCCAGTCACAAGATAGTTAATTTCTTGGTCTAGCCAAACATAGTTATTAAACATCAGCGATAGACATCACATAAATGTAACTTCTGTTATTCTGATGATAATCATTTACTGAAACAAATGCCTATTTCTTAAAATTTTTATTATTTCCTCATTATACAGTGGAATAATTTAGAAACAGTTCCACAAAGTAAGAGTCGAAACCGTAATCTCAATTATATTTTTTGTTTTCATTTCTACTCTCATATTAAATTGCAAAATCTAATGGTGTCTTTTTACCTCTTACCTCACTATCTTGAAGTCTTCTTCTTTTGTACAATCTCTCTAATCTTTCCACATCGTCATCTTCTCTTTGAACTTTTTGGGATTTGTGTCCCATATTTTGAGATGGAACCTAGTAGGGATGATTTTGGTCTTCTAAAGCAGCAGGTTTGACTAAAGTTAATAGAAAAATAATGAAATATCACCTATAATGTAATGGCCACATGATACAAACTTCTTTAATTAACGTCTAGCATGAAAAATTCTCAAGAATGGGGCTTATTTGAAGACTTATGTGTAATAAAATGCCTACTGCAGTCCCTCTGGTTCTTTAGTTTAGACTCGGTGAGATCGTCTCGCTTAATTGCTGCAAACCAGAGTTCTTTTCGTTTTTGTCAGTAACAAATCTAAAGTTTAAAATGGTCGGCACTAAAATGAACCTCACATCATCCCTATTGGAACGACTTCCACAATCAACTACAATTCACGTATGTGGCATTTTCAATTAAAAACAACACTTATAAAGTCAATAAAATAATAAAATAACTTGAGTTTAGTCACAAAACAATCACGCAATGCACTTTAAAAACGTTTAAATCCTACAGTCTCTTACGAGGTTATAACTTTGCTTGCCCCGGGCGCCATTTTGAATTTATTTTGACAGGTCGTTGGAATGCCCTATTTGCATTGAATAAAAAGTCTATTTGGTTTTGCTCTTTGCTCATATTCATATAATTGTTGTGTTCTTTTTACTTCATTCTGTTCAGCTCTGTTGAGATAATTTTCAACCTGAGCGTTTGACCAAAGTGAGCAGGAAATTCTAAAAAGAGTGCACAATAATAATAACTGGAGGAAAGAAGAAAGTGCACCATAAAATTAGGTTAGCGTATTGTTTATTATTTAGTTTATAATGAATATATTAAAAAATAATGCAAGTAGAGGATAATTTTGAGGATATCGTTATGGTAAGTATATAATTTTGAATTTACACAATATCAATAGTAAAAGTATGACTGTAGGACTTGCTCCATACTCCATAATGAGGATTCTTTTGAGGAATACTTCAAAATAATTTCAAATGTTTATTAATTTGGTTGTAGTTTGAGGTTATGATTAACTAAACGGAGCTAGTAATCGGAACCGAGCCCCCTCTAGAGTCTAGAGGCAGTGTAGTTAGGGGGGAGGGGGGAGGCGATAGTTCAGCACTGTTCAAAGCAAGCGCTTAAAAAGAATATGCAAAAACATTTAAGGGAACAGAGCATCTGTCCTGCTCGAGCAAATCCCGTAAAAAGAACACAGCTATTATTATAGTAATATCAAAGAATACACCAACAAGGTGTATTCTTTGGTAATATTTTAAAATATTGCGACGCGTGTAAGTGTAGTGCACCGCAGTGCACAGATTATTGGTGTAGTGAGCATAAAAGTTGTACTTAATAGGTATTTTTAGCTTGTCTTAAATTTCTCACGTATCCGTATGGATCGACGCAAACGTTGAAACGATTTTAACAATATGCTTGTTTACCACTTGTTTTATTTGTTTTGGACATTGTTTTTCGTATTTTATATTGGATTTTTAAGTGCTATGTTTAATTTTTGAAACGATTTTTATATTTGTTAATTAAAATGTTCGTCAAAAGTCGTCAATATTTCTCAGTACCGCAGTGTAAATCGATAAGAAATAAAAACATCTTTGGTCTAAGAAAATTATCTCAATTATTTATAATAGAAAATATAATGCAAAAAAGGTGTATTAAGACCACATAAATAAACATTTTTATCACGTCTACAGAAGTTTCGACTTAATAGTTAGATAGCGCTGCGTTTAGTAACTGCCATTACTAGTCGTTCTGCTATTTGGAAATTTTAAGAAATTACGATTTTCATTTTAGAACTGCAGAAAAACTTTTAAGTTGTATTTTAATAAGGCTCAAAGGACTTACTCATAAATATTACAAAAAATGGATTTTTCCCATATGTACAGTTCGTTAGACTATTTGGTTAAAAACAATTTGTACTTACCTTTGTTTAGCGTATCTTTATTAAACATTTCTTGTTCAACATAGATATTATAAACAAGACTTTTATCGTTTTCTATTTCAATTAGTTGTAAGGGCCACTTGCACCGTACTAGTGCAAAGCTTCTGTTAACAAAACCAGGTTTAACGTAATAAAACTTAGATTAACTGTTTGGCTTGCACCGTCATTTATTTAAACTAGATTAAAGTTAAGCCACAGCTCTGGTAATTTTTCTATAAGTTGGTACTGTGACTATCTTCACTTGGCATAATTCTTAACCTAGATTATACTTGTTTGGCCAACAAATGAGTGTTCACAAGATAGGGTCCGTTTTATGTGTGAGTGTTTTTTGTGGGAGTATTTAGTTTGTGCAGTAATCCTAGGATTCTAAAATCTACTGTCGATAATTTATTATAATTGTATGCCGAGCAATGACATAAATCATGACCCTGTACATGGGAAAACAGGGTTTAGTCAAAAAGCCAAAAATTCCGAAATGTGTTAATTAAACACCTAATATATATTTTTTAATTATTAACTCTACAGCGGGCGCTTCATGTCTGAGAGACGACGAAATTTTTAATTTATTGATTTTTGTTTACGTGCGGTCTTACCCTGTGGTCTTACCGCCTACACCCCCCTTCTACCTTCCTAGATCATCAATCCACACATTAGTGTTAAACGTTTAGCCATACCGGTTGGTCATAGGTGAAATATTGTAAAATTCGGTCTATGAGACGGACGCGCCTGCTGTATACGAGTTTGTTAGTGAATATTTTACAGTAGTAAGGTAAGTTAAATTGCACATATTTTTATATTATGTTATTGTTGATAAAATAAAAATATTTAAAAGTAAATAGTAAATTAGAAACAAAACTGTATTTTTATGACTTTGAGAGACAGACTTCGCGAAATATCTGGAAACCACGACACTGCACACTAATAAGATGCTCCACCGGATGGACAGACAAGACGATGCGCTATATGCAGCACAAATAAAAGCCCACAGGCACGTTTTTGTTGTCAAAAATGTTTTAAGTTTTTATGTTTAGAACACGTGCGCATTATTTGTAATGATTATTATGAAAATAATTAAAAAGTCATACGATCTCTATAAGTAGCCATTTTTAGTTTAAAGGTTTTCTTCAAACATGTTTTTTTCTGTTAAAAATAAAACTAATAATTTTAAAACAAAATGTTATTTTATTTTACAGCCCCGAATAGCGATAAATATAAAAATTTCAAAAATTATAATATGTTATAAAATCGGTCTGTGAGACGGACGCACCTGCTATTTTCGAAATATTTCACGCGCTCGCTCTAGGATTAATTATTTTTTATTACCACTGTTACTTAACAATTTTTTATTATCTGGCTTGGAAAAACTAGAAACAGGTTTAACAAAACAAAAAGCTTGTTATTTTGTTTAAATATTTTTTGTGTATTTTTTCTCTGGACAGGTTCTCAAAGGTGACCTAAAATTAAACTCCAGACAGTTTCTTAAATATTTCTTTATTATATAGTATAGATAAACATCAGTGCGATTAATTTAGGATTAATAATAAAAATTAAACTCTCGAAATGTTTAAGTGGGATCCTTTTTTTGTGTGGGTCTAAATTCCTGAACTTGCATAAAATTTTAGGATGGTTAGGAGCTGATTAATTGGTGATACGGTACATGGTTTCTAAAAAATAAGGAAGTAGTAATCATGTACTTTTATTTTTCCCTTTTTTTTTCCTTATCAATAACCAAAAAATAATGATTCTATGATAAACTTACAAATCATGGGGATATTCTCTACTTGATCTTCTATTATTTCCAGAAGTTATTGCTGTCCCTTTTAATAATCTGAATCTTCTAAATTCATCGAAGTCATCAAAATAATTTGACCTTTCATAAATACGCCTACGAAAGCCGAAATCGTTCATTAATTTCCAAAGTATCTAAAAAATCCTCTGAGAAAATTTCTTCTTCCAATTCCAAATAATCCATATTTTTATACAAAAAATGCCACTTGTAGGCAGCGTAGTCGTACACACATAAAATGTAGGGTTAAGATTCAAAGCTTAGCCTTAAACGTTGAATAATCCCTCGAATTTGGGAAACTTAATTTAACAGCTAGTTAAGGCAATTAAACTCGGTTTAAGTGACGGTGCAAGAAAATCATTTACTTAAAACTTGGTTTAGATCGTAAACCTTAGTTAACAACTACGGTGCAAGTGGCCCTAAAATAGGCATTCTTATTTATTTCTTTAACCAAATTAAGCTCACAAATTGAAAACTAATAAAAGTTAGAAACATTTCTAGCTCGCTGCGCTTGCTCAATAAGTACAGGGCGAAACGAATGGCTCTTTTCGCTATCGATGTAAAAACGAACTCAAAGAATAGCGCTCCATCTGCTTGATTTCTAAGAAACGAACCAGACTTTGTTACTTCTGAGCGCGCAGTTATAATAAATGAACGCACTATGTACAATTGAACTTGGGATATTTCACTCTAACCTTGTGATCCACACGAATTTATGGGGGTTGGTAATATGATGTAAAATTAAGTTGGCGGACTTTAGAGAAATAGGAAAATGCTGTGGAATGTGAAGTCACCATTTTGAACGCTATTTAGCGGCCCGTCCCATAAGTCATCTTTTATTCTGAAGCTTTTGAAGCGTCTTTTACAGCTCATATAAAAAAATTTTTTTTCTCGTCAAGTCTACTTATTAAATCCGTCAAAATATCCAGAAACAGGTCGGTTTGTTGAACATATGAATCACACGTTATTTAAATAAACATTTTTTACTTATATATTATTTTTAGGAAAAATATGGCTAGGTATAGGGAGTGGGACCTCTCATGTAAGGTTTATGTCGGAAATTTGGGGTCATCTGCCAGTAAACACGAAATTGAAAGTGCATTTGGAAAATACGGTCCATTACGAAATGTTTGGGTGGCTAGGAATCCTCCCGGCTTTGCATTTGTGGAATTTGAAGATCCCAGAGATGCAGAGGATGCAGTTCGAGGTTTAGATGGAACGTAAGTTAACATCATGGATTAAACGTTTTGGTTAGTTGCTATTATACTCCTGGTAGTCCAAATTGTTTAAATTACTGTTAATTATTAAGCTTCCTTTAGGGTTACAATCCACATTACAAAAATTCCCTGTGACAAAAATTTATTACATTTTAACAGGCGTTGCTGTGGCACCAGAGTAAGGGTTGAAATGTCTAATGGGCGTTCTAGAAGAGGTGGGGGAGGAAGAAGAGGACCTTCTCGTTATTCCAGGTACGTATTATCACAAAGTAATTTTTTATATTTGATGTTTTATACTTTAGTTAACTTGCAAATAATATCTTGAACATACTACACAAAATAAGTGATACATTTAGTTTATTTATTTTTAAAATCTTTTTCATTAAAAACTTGTTGCTAAAATTTTTTAGCAGCTGTTCCAGTTTTATTTGTTTATTATTTGATAAGACTGCTTCATTTATTGGACAACCTGTATGTGTTCAGGTGACCTGAATTTGATATTAGTTAAACATATCATTTATTTGTTTCATTATCTTATTGAAAAATTTATAGGCTCAACTTCGGAATGCTTTTGGTTATCGAGTTTGGGGTTAATATTTTTTTTACAGATAGTTCTTCTTATAAAAACGGTTTATACCAAGCCACACGTTGCGGAAACTTTTCAAGATATAAATTTTCAGAATTAGTAAAATTTACTTCACTTTTTGACATTCATTAGTTACAAATACAATGTCAAACTGGATGTAAGTGTCGCCAACTATTTAGAAGCTTTTCCCCTAAACAGATTTCAAGTGTTTATCACTTTCAATTTGAAATATTTATCTAGTAATATTGAATAATACACCAGTATTATAATAATTAAATAAATGTTTAACAGTACATTTTACGTACTAAATGAAATACCATAGGTTCTTAATTGAATTATAAGGAATACCGACCTCTGGCTGTCTGACTGACTTCTCTGCAGTGTTACTACATTAGATATAGAATACTGACACATTCAGACAGAGTGGCTAAATACGTAACATTTTCTCTCTTTCATAAAAGTAATAACAACTCTACTAAAGATTCAGTTTTTGTGGTGCTTGACGAACTCTAGAACTATGTCATAGCACAAGTGCTACAAGCACTTTGACTTGAATAGAGCTTGGAACACACATATTATTTTTAGGCAAATTAACTTATCTGAAGCTTTCTCTTGAATAGTGACTCAATTGTTAGTGATTTAATTTTGACTGGTGTTGGAGATATGTGGTAAAACATTAGTTGATTCAAACTAGTCAATGATTATTTGAGAGGCTGTTCTAAACTTTCTGATATCTGATTTGATTTATTATCAACTTTGACCAAATGTGTCAGTAAGGATCAAGTTTTCCTACAAGCACATTTTCACTGAAAATACAGGAACTTTAACAAAATTGAAAGAATTTTTCGAATATATGTTTCTTCCTTTTCTAAGTACTACATATATCTCTTTATTTAGTCAAAATAACTAATTCTATTTACATAATATACACAACATAAAATAAAAGAATAGTACAACCTGTAGTGGCTATAGTCATAAAGAAATTTAAACAAACATAAGATTACACTGTGACTGCTCACTCTGACAATAAATAATCCTTTAATGCTCTTTTAAAAGAATTTACAGATGAACTTTTTTTAATGTATTCTGGTAAACTATTGAAAGAACTAATACCTTTGTGAAATACAGAGTTGTATGTGCTGCGTCTCCTACACATTTCAATTCTTAAATTTTCCTTATTTCTTGTGTCATAGCTATGTACATCAAGATTACTAGAGAGCTTTTCCTGCAGATACACTGGTGCATGTCCTATTTTAACTTTGAAAATAAAAATTAATGTCAAATATAGCATTAATTTAGTTATTGGCATTCAGTTAAGTGTCTTTAGCATGTTGTTTATAGGAGTGTACTTAGAACACTGTAATATTATTCACATGGCACGGTTTTGCATCCTTTGAAGACAATTGATTTCATTTTGGTTGAGTAGATACAAAATTGTAGGGCAATAACTAAAATGTGGTAATATTACAGGGTTAAAGACAGTTAATTTAGACCATTGGCTGAGATGTGGAGAGCATCGTCTTAAATAGTTAATTTTCTATGCCACAGTTTTAATAACTTGATTTGCATGCTCTTTAAATTTCAAATTATTGTCAATAGTTACTCCTAAATATACAAATATTTTTACTGTCTATCGTTTCATCGCCTAATTCTATATTTAAACTAGCTTCCCTATACCTATCTTTTATGCCCAATACCATACATTTTGTTTTCTGTATATTAATTTTTAATAAATTTGAACAACAATACATATTATTATGCACCCTTTTTAGGGCGTCATTTATAACCCTTATGCAGTGCTCAAGATCACTACAGCAGATATACAGTAGGGTATCATCAGCAAATAAAAAAAAATTTGCCCTCCCTTGCAATGCCCACAATATCATTTAAATAAACCAAAAATAGCCCTGCGGTACATCCATATCATTACATAACCAGTTTGACTGTATGTTATTGAGTTTTACCAGTTTAAATAATCTATTATCCAACTAAGAGCTATCCCATCAATATCTACGCTTTTAATTTTCCTTATTAGCCTATATCTATCTACTGTTTCAAATGCTCTTTGTAGATCCAAAAATACCGCAATTGTGACTAAGTTATTTTCGATATTATTTTTCCAATCACTCAAAACACATTGTAGGTTTCACAACTATGTTAATTACGGAATCCTGATTGATACTCACAAAGAATCTTATTACCTTCTAGATAATCCACCAGTTGCTCATATACAGCTTTTTCCAATACCTTAGCAACATCAGTAATCATATTAACTGGTCTTAAATGTGGAGCTTTATTTGTATCTGGTTTCTTGGGTATAGCTACTGTAGTAGATATTTTCATTTCTGTAGGAACTTGACTTAACTCTAAAGAACTATTAATTATGTTTAATACAGCATTACAAATATCCTTTTTAATAATTCTACACTGATATCATCGGGACTACTTTTATTTTTTAATGAACTAATTATTTTTTCTAATTCCTCTAGACTAATTAACTTAAAAGTGGTCATTTTATTAGTAATAACTTTATCTACTACTGGAAAACTATTTGTAAAAGTTTTATCAATTTGTTTTGTTATATCCAGAATGCTTTTAATATAATATGTGTTTAAACAATTTGGTATTACGTTTATATCCGAGACTAACTCACCATTACCCATATCTATTATATTTAAACTATTTCCTTGTTTGTCATTTGGAATGAACGCCTTTAAAATTCTCCACATTTCTGTCGGATTTCGTTTATTATGATCTATCTTATTTTCAAAATACTTTCTCTTTACTTCCCTTATCGTTTTTACAGTTATATTTCTTTTTTGTTTGTATATTTCCCAGTAGTCTGTTGTTCTGTTTTTTATGTATATTCTATAACTTTCATCCTTGTCTCTTGCCGCCTGCTTAACTTTTTCATTCGAGAATTCCTGGTAATGTTTATATATTTTTACCTCCCTTCTTGGAGCTACTTCATCTAGTACAGAATATACCTTTTCCACAAACATTTTATATCTTTTATTCAAATTTATTTCTGTATAGTTCAAGTTTATATTTTTCAATTTTAACCCAATTATTTCAAAGTCAATATTTCTGCCCCTCGTTTCTATATAAAATTCTTTTCTTGGTACTTTTATGTGTTTAAAAGATATTAATATATTGCGGTGACAGCTTATTTTAGGGAAATCAAAACACTTACATTTATTTCTAAATTCGATAAAGCCAGATCAATTACTGTACCTCCCCGCTGTGTTATGTGTGTATATTCTGTCACCGAATTTATAAATCCCATATCCGTTATAAAACTTCGTATCCTACCAACCGCAAATCCTACCAACCGCAATTGTAATCATTATTTAGCCACTACTAACAAATCCAATTTAGTTTTTGGTTTAATTTTGGAAATCATTTCATTGGGACTCAAACCAGAGCTAGTAGGAGTAGTTTTATAGCTAAATAAAAAATTTACCACAATTTGTTCAACAGTAGGTGAATTTTTGCAACAAATATTTATCAAATACTGTTTTTACAGTATCAACATCATGCTCAAAGCTACCATTCAATTGTGGGTGAGCCTTGAGTAAATTAATATCATTTACTTGACAAAGCTTGAGTAAATTTCTAATGTTGGTTCATAGATTGGTCTGGTTCATATTTGGATCAACCGCATTCGAATGAGAAATTAATGACACCATGAATCGTCTGGTTCAAGGTTGGTTAACAGAAACTTGAACCATGCTCTCGAGCATGGTCCACTCTATGATTATTTGTTCTATCTCTTTCTATTCTCTGATTTTCTCAGCATTACTGTTGTTTACATTTGTTTTGAGTTTAAAGTTTTATAAACAGAAATGTGTTCATGACGGAAGTAATTCATTTTATGGTCCATGAAGCAACTTTGATATTACTTTTAAGTGATGATGAAGTTTCCATTGATAACATTACAAGAGCAGCACTTAGTGGAAAATTATCTGCTTATGGAATAATAAATTAAATATTTCCCTAGTCATACAAAAATGGAGGAAAAAATCATAGTCCAAATATCTGTTAACCCAGTTTTCAAAATAATCTGAAATCCTTGTGTGCTTCTCTTTAACAAATGTTTTTATGGTCATTAAATTAATATTGGCACTTATTAAAAATATGTTTTTAATATTCAACCAAATCATCTACTAATAAAAGGGCTGCTTTGCGTTTTAGCATTTTATGTAAATATGGCTTCCACTTTATACAAAAACAAACTGAATTACACTTGCAAACAAATTGTTAATGAAATGACTTACGTCAATTTTTACCTGACAGCCGTTCAACCAACTGTTTCGTTTAACGAAGAATTCGAATGGGTCAGAACCAACCGAGGGTCTGATGTAATCGTTTATAAACAGACCAGTTAACTACTAACTAACCAACTAAAAAACCATTTGAAATCGCGGTTAACAAACAACTGAATTAAAAGGAGGTCCATTATCACTCACTATCATATCAGGCAACCCCATTAACGAAAAACTCAATTTTAATTTTTCTATTTTTTTTTATATAGCCTTTGTGCCTTGTCATAAACATGAAGATTACAGGCCCTACAAGGTAATCTTTAAAGATAACGCACAAGACCCATTAGAAGAAGGCGCAATCCGCATCTTCACAGGTGGGTCTAAAATCAATGTAGCCTCAGGATGTGAAATTTTTTCCAGATCCTTGGATCTAATCATAAAATGGGCAATGGGCTAAAATGCAAGTGTTGCTCAAACAGAGCCCACTGCTATCTGCATTGCTGCAAAAGAGATTACCAAAAGGATCACCACAGGTTATAATATTTACATCCTCACGGATAGTAGACAAACACTACTAGCCCTGAACAGACCACACATTACATCAGGCCTAGTATTAGAATGTCACATGGCCCTAATCAAAGCTTGTAACAACAACACAGTCACTTTAGACTGAATCAAGGGCCACGAGAAATCGAAAGGAAACCGTATTGCAGACTTGCTAGCCAGGAAAGCAGCTTCCCAAAAATTCTTAAGACCCGGCACTTTAATTGGTCTCTATCGACGTCAGCCACGGCTGATCTATTAAAGGAACACTCCCTTAACAAGTTTAAGGGTAGATGGGATGACACAAAAGGCTGTAGACTTGCCAAGGAACTGTTACAGTATCCGAACAGCAAAGTAGCCAAAAAATACATGACTATGAACAGGCAGAACCTACGAATAGCCACGGATATTCTGACTGCTCACTGCCACCTACGAAAACACATCCACAGACTGGGTCTGTCTGACACCCCACTTTGTAGAGGTTGTGAACAAAACATGACACTCTCAATTTAGATTTTCTATATTCGGCAAGCACATGTTAACATATGCCAGTATGAAGGAACTGACTTCAAGTGACGTTATTACCTACTTCAAACAAGTGGGCTGGATGATGAGCTAGAAGGAAGTCTGAATCTCGGAAGGATGCACACTGGCCCAATTGTGGCCTAAGTGCTATGGGGTTACCCACCCTTCAAATTCTTACAGATACAGAACATGAATATTAGGCCATCTAGATTTATTGTCAAAAATCAATAAAAAATATGTATCATGTTTCAATATGTACACATGAAAACACATTTTCAGTTTTTGGCCAAGATATTAGGTATTTTTCATGATTTCTTTGATTTAGCTGACAAATATGGCAACAATGGACTAACAACTCAATATCTTGCTGTAAATTCGGCCACCATACTACAGATTTAGCTAACATTTTCGATCTTATTCTCATATGTGATCTTCACGTAAAAGATCCAGAATATATTTTTTCAAGGCTTCTGGCACAACAACTTTTATGCCTTTCATCAAACATTTCTCTTCTATAGACTATTTTACACACTTGTCAAATGAACCAATCAGAAGCTCTAGTCAAATTAGGATTATCGATAACACCAAACTTTATTATTAACCCTGATTGGCCTGTCCAGTTTGGTGTTTTCAGATTTGTATATGTGACATTTCAGCGTCAATATAAGTAATCAAGTTGTGCACGCATTTAAAAATTACAAACAACTTAGTAAACAGCATCATGAAAAACAATATCAAGATATAACCACGATGGCAAGTACAAGCTGGTGTTCATATCATCAAGCTCATAGCATTGTATATAATTGTACCATTTATAATTAAAATTGAAAAATATTTAAGTACGTTATGTTATATTACTGGTCTACTTAAATATGTATTTTGTTCGATGCTAATGTTACAAGCTTATAAAACTATTTAATTTCCGAGAAACACTTTTTTACCAAATTCTCCAATTCTGTCGTAATTCAGACTTTTCACTTTGTGTGTGAAATAGTCTAATAAAATTCCACTCGTAATTGAATTTATCTCGTGTCTTTTATTTCTGCACTCAACTGAATTGTTTCAAGAAAACACCACTCGTCCTGCGTACTTGTGTTATCTTGAAGCAATTCAGTTTCGTTCAGAATTGAATTGACTGACTAATCGCGAAAACTCAGTTACTTGTGGTATTACTACTGTTAATTCATTGCGTTTTGAAAAATAAGGCTTTAGATTTGAATCTACTTTATCAGTTCTTACAAAATTTATTACCTTCATCAATACAGGGTTTTTACTTGATACTTAAGCAATATCCTCATAACAGATAGGAAATTCATCAGTAGAGTTGAAAGCATTGATTTAACTATCTATAATATTGTTTGAATCACTTAATGGGTAATTTTGATAGCATATGTGCTTCAAACAACTGCGATCCCTTCCTATCTTTCTATATTCAATTTGGTAGTTATAAGCTGACAATATAACACTCTAACGGATTATTCTAGATTCAGACAATATTTTTATAAGGATTAAAAATCATTTTTAATAGGTGATGATCTGATACTAAAATAAATGGTCTACCAAAAATGTATTTATGGAATTTCTTTACATTAAAAATTATCGCTAGAGCTTCTCTATTTGCGAGTAATTTTTCTTGTATTTTGATATAGAGCTAGATGTGAAGCACACATGCCTTTCAACACCATTTTCTCTATCGACTCAATGCACCACCCACCCCATAAGAACTACTATTGCATTATATAATTATTCTCTTTTGGGGGTTGTAGTTTGCCAGAACCTGTTTATTTGCTATGAACTCTACTTGAAACAAAAGCTTTTCTATACAACTCGTTAAAATCTTTATCATTTTCTGAAATATTATACAAGGGTTGCAATTTAGAAGACAACATTGGTAAAAATCTACTATCATAATTGATTAAGCCCTTAACTGGGTAATATTTTCAGGATCTGGAGCAAAATTGATTGCCTGTAGCTTTTCCTGGGTTGAATGAACACCCTCACTGTCAATTCTATGACTCAAATACTCCACTAGTGACATTTCTCACTATTAACTTTTACAGTATATGAATTTAATATTTGTAATACTTGATCGACATTCTTTTATGCATCCTGCAACGTTTTCCATGCAATTAGTAGATAGCAGTTTGCATTTTGGAGACCACACAAAATCTGATCCATTGCACATTGAAAAATAGCTAGCACACATGATATTCCGTAAGTTAATCTGGTTAATTGATACATTCCGACATGTGTATTAATGGTTAAGTATTTTTAAAAATCTGGATGTACTTTCACTGTTGATAAGCATGAGATAGATCTAAAACCATAAATACTTTACCACCTGCCAAACTTGCAAAAATATCCTCTGGCTTTGGCAACTGATATTGATCTACATTTACTATTTTATTAACAGTAACTCGAAAATCTTTATAAATACGCACATCACCATCTTTCTTTGGAACCAACTATGATGGACGATTCCATTCGCTGAAATTTACTGGTTTTAAAGTCCCAACCTCATCAGCTGATTTCTGACTTATTTTCTACTTTAGGTTTCAATACGTATGGCATGTCATATGCTTTTTTCAATATTGGCACATTATTTTTAATGTTAAATTTTACCTCTGTCGTGGATTAGATGACATACATTTTTATTGAAAACTTGTTTGTATTTTTTTCATAACACATCAACTAACTTAAATTTTTCTGAAACACTTAAAAAGTTGTTTTGCAAATCTGGAGATAAAACATAGAAACAGATATTCATTGATCTGTCTCAGGTGTCAGGGACCTATGTTTAAAATGTTTATATATACTGCTTAAGCCATAAATGTTAGGTTGGGTCGATTTAGATTTTTAACTACCCAAAAAACGTTACTGTTATATGATTGTATTGTTTAATAGTGCTAAATAAATGAATTTAGTGGGTTTCGAAATTCTTTAGGGGGATGTTACTAAACAGTTAGTGACACTGCAGTAAGATTGATCTTTACATCTCAAAAACGAATACTGCGTTTGATACTTAATCTAGATAGTAGCGAAACTTGTCGACATCATTTCGAAAAATATAACATTTTAACTTTGTACTCAATATATATTTATAAATGTGTCTTATACCTTCCACTTTGACAATTGACTTGTAAATGTACTTTTGGATGATAAAAAGTAATTTTACTAATTTAAAAAATTTATATCATTCATGTTGTACGTTTTATCTCTTTTTCTTTTACAATGAATTTAATAAATATTATTATATCGTAACATTTAAATTGCGAAAGAAATGACAAGAGGTGAAGTGAGTTTTACTGATTTAAAAAATTTATATCTTGAAAAGTATTGGTTTCCACAACTTGTGATATAATAAGACCTAACTGTAAAAAATATGAGCGACATTCTAATGTTTAGCCAATTTATATTCGTCTTAAAGTTTCATGAATTTAGTGTTATCGAATACAATAATAATGTTTTGGTTCCAATTCAGGAAATTATTTGCAGGTCCAACAAATATATTAATAGATATTTTTCAATTTGTATGAAAATTCTACCTTGCAATTTCGCTTCAATTAGTGTCTAACGAAGTTATTTTAAATACTGTTGATCCAATTGACCTTTACCCTGATGTCCAACGATAACTTATGAATTGATTGCCTGGGACGCAAAGGTCACACAGACCGTAGCAATCAGACAGCTTCAAAGTGTCCATGAAAACAACCTCAACTTGAGCACTAGAGGTGCTGCAAAATCTACCGTATTTACATATCTACATATAGGGAGAAGTAAAGACGGAACTGTAAAGACTCAAACAAGGCTAGAGTGCAATTGTATAGAACACCAAAAGGCCATAAGTTGGAAAATATAGGAGGATTATGACGTAAATTTCTTGTTTGAGATGCGCTCAGATTTAACAACACCTGTTTTCATCTTCAGCAGGCACTCTGATCGCCATACTGGAAAGGAAAGACTCTTAGGAAGGCCCTCCAATCTAGTATACTGATTGTTCCAAGACCAACAAGGTTATCTACGGAGACAGACTCAGGGTGAAGGTATCTATAAATCTCGGACAGCACGCCACCTTGTTTCAGGCAGAAATTGTAGCATGCTACTAAAACAAAAAAACGTCAAGAGTAAAAACGTTGTTATTTACTCGAGACAGCCAAGTGGCCCTAAAGGCAATCAGTCCCAGAATGATCAGGGACTGTGTACATGCCCTAGAAGAAGTGGGCTTGTCTAACAAACTTACTATAGCCTCCGTACCAGGGCATGAAGGCCGCCTAGGTAATGAGGGGTCTGATAACTTAGCCAAGGCAGGTTTGGCCAGTGAGATCATAGGTCCAGAACCATTCTGTGGAATCTCAGCAGGCCTCTTTAAAACATCTCCATTTCACTGTAGGAACTGTCACTATGGATTACATCTTGTCGCTGCAAATTCAGATTTTTACTATTGGAGATAGTAGATCTCAATATGTATGACTTTACCAATTGTTGAACACAGATTAGAACTACTATCTATTATGTGAATTCTTTGATTTGATAATAAAAATAATGTGAAATTATATCATATATATTTGCTACTCGAATATTTTACTATGACAAGATATTTAAATAATTCTAATGTTTTGATTCATTTCATGTGTGTTGGGTATGATGTCAGGGTAAAGGTCAATTTGATGTATTGTATATGAAGTGATTAATTAGTAAGGTAATTATTTATAAATGCAAATTGAAAATGCTACGTTTTTATATAAAACAGCTATAACGTGGTTTCGCGCTCATATTGCAGGCCTTCAGCCCCACTGCTGTTATCCTTCCTCCAACCACGGACCATCGGTCCGTTACACATCTTCACCTCACATCGACTAAACATCCATCCACCTTGATCCTCGGAGCTGATCACATCAATCTTCTAATGAAAAATTATTTTTCTTCAATATCAATTCAACTACTGGTGTACAACTTTAATCTCGACGTCGACATCCGACAACAAACCACCACAGCATCTTTAATTTTTTCACCTAGCAGAAATACAAGTGGGAAAGATAAATTTTAAATTTTTTTGCTGAATATTTGCATTACAAAAAATGGTTTTTCTGGATTGTCGATTGAATTGGGTAACGAATTTACACAATTTATTATTTGATTTTAGAAATATAAATTGTAATAAATATATTTTTTCGTATAATTATTACTGTTAAAATGGTCAATATGGAAATTATACTCATTCCAATCGTATTTTAGAAAAACATTGTAACAATTTTCTTATGTGGCATGTAACTAAAAAGTAACATTAATCTTTAATGGATTATTTTGCCAAGTTGTATAAATTTGTCTAGCAGTTTAAAAAAAAATTGCGAATTTACATACATTGAGGTTGTTAAGTCAGGAATAAATTGCGTAACTTGAAAAACAGTTTTTAAATTCAATTTCTAATTTTCTTTATTTAATTTTTCTTCGGGTTAAAATAATTTATAAAAGCAGCAAATCATGAGGTTATAAAAAATGATAATTAAATTTTTTAACTTTATTCTGCTTGCTATTTATTATTTTATGTGCTAGCAAATTAGAAATTTAATGTGTTTAAACAATTCATGCCCACCTTTGTCTAATAATTAGGGCTCCGTAATTCTTATCAGATCAATAAACAATACTTAATCGACATTTACCTCCCTACACTTCGAAGCCATATTTATTACGAAAAAGTAAAACGACAATATCGTCTACCTTTTCAATTGTTAATAGAATCAGTATTGGAATATTGAAAATAAAAAATCGTTTGTGAAATATCAAAGCAACCATCGAACACAAAGAGTAAGAAACCTTGCTAATCTTCTTTTTTCACCTATTCTAAAAGAATTGTGCTCTATCAAGGTCAAAGTGCCCCATACTGTGCTCCTAATAAGTTAAAGACGGCCTTGCTAATATTCCAACATTCTGGTACTTTCTTGTTAATTGAAAATAATTTAATGTTCAGGAGCATCGGGAGATTATTTTGAGAGCCCAATTGAGTTATATGAATGTACAAAATCTTTCAAATAGAAATATCCCCAAAGACACATATGCAATAGATGCTTATACCTATATTTATTTTTTGGGACATATCGAAGCGTTTTTCCAATCTCGATTTTTCAACAAAATTTATAGGCAGTAATGCTCATAATTTCCAATCTCGATTTTTCAACAACCAAAATTGATGGGCAGTAATGCTCATAATGTGTAGCAAATTTAAAAATACTGCTATCATCCACCTATTACTTTTTCTCTATTGAATTCCTTTGCTATGATGGCAGTTTTTTATTCAACTTCCGATGGGTAATTAGAAGACTAGTAAAAATGAATGTATCATTAAAAGTTATGTACAATGTACAATAACCTCTTCGTAAAATGTAGTCACCAATGAACTGAAACAAGCTGCCACGGTGTCTTTAAGCTCTTCGTTAGTTTCGAACCGCCGCCCACCTAACCATTTCTTGAGCTCAGGAAAAGGTGAAAGTCACTCAGTACTAGATCCGGACTGTATGGTGGGTGATCAAAAATATCCTATTGAAATTGATGAAGGATTAGTTGGGTTGCAGCAGCACTGTGAGGACGGGCGTTGTCATGGATGAGAACAATTCCAGCCCCTTGTTTTGAATTACTCTTCGCAAACATTTTAAAGTTTCACAATAAACAGCTGCATTAATTGTGGTCCCTTGTGGTATGAACTCAAGAAGCAGCACATCTTTTTCATCCCAAACGACGGTAGCCATAACATTTCGATTGTTAAAGGTTTGTTTGGTGAATGTTTGTGCATCCATTGTTGTTTTGTTTCATGTTGAATACAGATTGCATCTCCGGTTACAATTGATTCAAGAAAACCCTTTCGTCCATTGTGATAATGTTCAAGAAACGACAAAGCTGAAGCCATTCGACGAGTTTTGTGGTTGTCAGTTATTTTGGAACCCAGCAGTCCGAGTTTATTTTTAGATTGATCTCATATGACTACCTCGTTGTCACTGTGCCGAATTAGGTGAAGCTGTTGCTTGATCATCTGGGAGAGGAGAGGCAATGGATGTATACAATTTGAAGAGTTTGCAACAATCTTAGAGAATTGGATATGATTAAATAATCTTGTTCTGGCCTCTTTTGAATAAGTATAAGGGCATGAAGTATTGCAAATAACTCTGCAGAGAATACAGAATATAGTTTAGGCAATTGGTACGTTTAAGTATCATTTTGGATTTTCACTTCAAATGTTTTTGATGCATCCATATAGATAGATTTGTACGTATTAGGGGGAGGGGGAGATTAACAATTCCTTGAAAGTTTGACGTAATAAGGGCTGGATATGTGCTTTGTTTATTAAAGCTGCAAAGATCAAAATGGCATTTCGGACTAGCAGTAGTACAAGGTGGAGTGCTGGGTTTATTGTTAGCTATGAACATAACTGGTATGGTGATGGTAACTAAATCGTTCTAATAATTAACAACCCTTCGTAAGATGCTGGAGCTACTCTTTTTTTGTTTTGTTGTTGTGGTGTATCCTCCGGGATAACAGAACTAATACCAAATAACGTATACCATATAATAACTGAAATATTTTTATTACTAATTACAAAATCTGGTACATGTGTTCTTTATAGAATCTAACCTACTTCATCTTCTTTTTTTAAGAAATATCCTATCAAGTAGAGGTGGGACTCGATAGCTATTTTCTAATATCCTGTTAATTACAGTTGTTTTGGTACAGATTGCTATAAAGCTATTTAAAGATGTTGGCGTATGTTGGATGATGTGGATTTGCTGCAACATTAATAGCATAAGACATGCTGAATAGTCGTATTCTATGATGTAAAAACACAGTACATTTGAATTAGGATTTGTACAAAATGCTCCAATGGCTTTGTTTTCTGTCGATAAAAGAATCTTTGATATCTAGGAAACTAAGGTTTTGCTTTTTGTGTTTATAGATCATTTATAATTTAAATGAGTTTATATTCTGACGTATATGTATCCCACGTAGTGTCATATGACATAGGTTTGACTACTTTTATTACATAGAAATATGAAAAATTTATTGAAAACAAAATTTAACAATTAAAATTAAATACTACATTTGGAACAAAAAAATTATTTCTAAAGAAATCGTCTGAAAATAAATTTTTTTATGAAATTCGGATTATAAACAATCGTTATGACGCCTCATGTGATAATATTCATGGCAAGTACCATAATGATTTTATTATGATCCTTATAACAGAAATATCTATTACCAAAAATACAAATATGATCATTACAATGTTGTTTAGTCAACAAATGAACAAAATAAGTTACTTTTTATATCCTCACGATATGTCTGTGTATAAATTAATCTGCATAGGTTTAAATTAAAGTTTGACCTCTTTTTTTATTATTTTTTTAGTTACTTTGTTCCAGATTTAAACTGTTTATATATTGTGGTCCAAAACAATGAGTTTGCCATTCCCCCATGTCACATTAGAGATCTATTGTAACAGTGGCTTCACACATGTTTACAAGGAGTAGTAAAATTGATTTTAAAAGAAACACTTTTTAAACTAGCCATAAATTTTCATAAAACATCTTTGAATATATTGAGTTCAATACTGTTTATTTCCCTGAACTCAACATACGTTTTTTATAGCAAACATTTTTACAATGAATATTTAAAAAGTTTGGAGGACTATGTATAAAAATATGGAATTTTGATGTAAGAAAGCTTCTTCAAATTTTATTAAAAAATAGCCTTCTGGCTTGACGGTTACAACTGACAGTTGTGTGGTAATGATGTAGTCATAACATCAAGTGTGCATTCAAAAACAGGTTATAAGAATTGCACTTGATCAGATTGAATCACATTTATCAACATAACATACAAGTATCAAAAACAAGATCAATTGCCGAGGACATTATGATTGAAAAAAAATTCGCCTTGAACCTGTTTAACAAGGGGAAATTCGTAGAGGAGTGCAAAATTATATCAATTAATTTTGTAGCCACATGAAAGCAGTAGAACCATTTTTAGAAATTAATCCAAATTTACTTTATTTGGAACATTGTAGCTATTTTAATATGCTTAATGCACCAGAATTTGATAATGTTTCAGTAGAATAATAGACTTGAACATTATATACTGTTAGTTTTTTGGATCATAATTTTTATTTCTATATACATACATATAAGGTCAATTAAAAATTCAAAATTACTTTAAATTTTTTTTAAGTTACTCATTTTACTTTGATTGATGCCAACTTATTAGTTACATATATTGTTTTTCCTACTTTTATATCAGCAAATTGCAGCTCCAACAAATTAATATATAAATAATGGATTTGCCACATCGATGTTGGTTTGTACATTTCTGACAACAAGGCAACGAGACCTACCCGCACAACCTAATTGTCTATTGCAACCCCTTCAAGTGAGTTAAAACACCCGGTAGAAAATTAATCCCACATGAAAAATCACTTGTTGAGTGATGTTTCCAACACTTTGAAATTCAAAGCATCAAGGAAAACATTGCTGAATGTGTAAGGACAGTATACAATACAAAAATTAGTTGTTACATTTTTTAATTGCCCCATTTCAATTTTTATAGACGATTTACAATTACAAATACTTTTTTTAAATAGAGAAATGGTATATGAAAACATGTAACAACAATAGATTAAGTTTTAATATTCTATTGGGTATAGAATTTTATTATTTGTGTAGAAATCAATTTAAAAAAAACGAATTTCTTTCAATTGGGCTCATTTAAAAGGGGGTTGGATCTTGACGCTGAATTATAGATCTAAAATAGGTATGGTACTTAAATAGTTATGACGAAATCTGGACTCTGAAGAAGCCACAATCATTTGGAGAGACCTAAAAATTATTTAATAGGGTACCCGGTACATATTAAACACTAGAGTTTGATAGTGGGGCAGTGCAAAGTTTTTATTTTGAGATTAAGCGATTTAATACTTAGAATCAAGGGCTAGTATGAATTATTGGTTGATAATATTTTAGGAATGGGCTGGAGTATGCCGTATAGGCACAGAAATTTAAGTTTCACTTGTAAAAAAAATAAGTTACCAGTTGGTAGAAATCGCTGAAAATAAAGATCATATTAGTGTTGTAATTGCATAAAAAGAAGAAATAAGATTGATTGGAATATTTGTAAGGATATATTTCAATTTTATTTATGTCAAGAAGGCTACAAAGAGGTTGAAATAACTATATTTTTAATTATAAATTGTTATTGTTCATTTTCTATCAACATTATAGAAACAAACCCTTTTTGTTCATTCATGGAGTTGAATGATGAATTTTTGCATACCGGGTGTAAATGAGACAAGGGCCACCCGTGTAACTTTTGAATGGGTTGTTCAATGTTATTCAAATTCGGGTGGGTTATATATTTTTAATTTTTTGACATTAGAAATTAATTTGGCCTACTTTCAGTTTCACCGGAAAGGATATTAAAATTGAAATACTCTGTATTTTTACATACTTGGATTCTACGGCGTAAAATCATACATTTCATCTGTCAAATGTCAATTTTGACGTAATGTTAGTTTTTTTGTCAATGTAGGTGACTGCGACGTTGTCTCTAAACCATAGAGAAATGACTTAAAATGACTCCCAAAGTATTATTGTTTCTAAAAATTTATTCACTCTAGTTTTTATATCAAAACTTAGTTTTTTAACTAGAAACAAACATGTGCCACACTTTATAGTAAATAGCTCCAATAAATTACTTTAAAATGTTGCACACGTTAATTTCCTTATTTCTTGAATGAAGGAGTAGTTTTCAATTTTTATACAGACAATTTGCTCCTGAAACCTACTCTGTTTAGGAAATATGAAAGGTTTTGAAAAAAATACTTAACACGTTTAAAAAAAATAGAATGCATTAATTTTGTTCAAGTGTACTAGATTTAGCTGTCTTAATTGCTTATATATGTAATTTCAAAGGGCCTTATGAGAAATTTGAAAACTAAATTATTCCTTTATTTAGGAATTAAATAAACAGATTTGTGCATCATTTTTGTTAAAACTGCTAGCGAAAACTACTTCAAACTAGTAACTAGAAAATGTAATATCAGAGATAAATTGTTAACATCTGTCGAAGTGAAAAATCAAAGAAAAAAACTTAAAATAATACAAGGTGTCTTCCAACACACTCTCACCTTCATCACACAAACAATATCCACATCTTTCAGATCTTGTACATAGATGCATGCTCCCCAATTGTTCACTTCTTCGTCAACTTGTCGTCTTTAGTTTTTGTTCGAATATTTTTAGCTTTTTTTTGACACTGTAGGCTTGAAATCTTCATTTCCAATGAAGTAATTCGTTGTACTGGCCTCAGCAATGCATCTGTGGCAGTTTTCAGCTTAACTAATCTGACTATTCCATCAGTCTAGGAATAGTAACAACCACTTAATCCGTAGACCATTCAACTATCCTTTGATTGAAATCTCAAAACAATGTCTCCTACTTGTCTAACCAGAAATTTTCTTTGAGAAAAGAGTGAATTGGCCCAAATTTTCAGACTAATCTATTGTTCAAATCGTTTTTGAGTTTCGAACAATACTTTAAACACCTAGCTTTCAACCTTCAACTAAATCAAGAGCAGTAACTCCAATTTCTTTGATATCTTGTAGGAACAATGCAGGTGTGAGGACAATACAATCATTTGGATCCTTAGACATGTACGTGAGTGGAAGGGCATTTAAAACAGCTTCACAATCACAGAGAACAGTCTTTAAGCAAGGCTCGTTTTTCTAACAATTCTTTTATCGGCCATATAAGCCGCTCCCACCAATCAGCTATTGCAGGATTAATTTTCCAGTCTATTTGGTGGATTGTTGTACATCTTTCTGCTACTTCTAAGTCTCTGAAATGTTTGTACATGCTACGAAATTTGTTCCACAGTCTGTGAAGGTAGACCCATGCAGGAAATAAATCTTTTCAATGTCTGCATAAACGCATTGCTTAACAAGGATGACGCTCAGTTCGGCAAATAGCACAAGTTGTTTTAAAATGTATTTATTTACAGTTGTTTATTTACATGGATATACAAGATATTTTTACAAAATAGCCGATATTCTGGCAACCCTGCTACCCTTGTGTTAATATGTTATCAAACATGGCTCCTTGCTTCACGCATTATTCATTTGATGTCCTTAGTTATCTTATTTTATCCCATGTATAAAAATACGACTCCTCAGCTTTTTCGACTTGTATGTCCCTGAAAAGCAGCAGAAAAACAGGGTTTCAAAATGATAGCACAAGTATACAGTACGATCCAAACCATTTCATTTGACTTGATACAAAGGTTCTGCTAAATCTATGCCTACAATCTCGAACACTGCAGCATCACGAACTCGGTTTTTAGGAAGGCATGTGGAGGGAATCAGTTTTCCTTTGAATCTCTTGCACGTCATACATCTATTAATTACCGAGCTAACAATGCGTCTACATTGAAGAATCCAGTAATTTTCTCTAAGGATACTTACCAAACCTTGAACTCCAACATGATTATTCCTAATCTGTTTCTAAAAAATTTAACGTTTTACAACTTCATAATTTGCGGGCAAAACATACGACATACGAAAATTCTCTGCATCAGTTCTATCTGCTATTTAGGTTCTCCTTGATTAATCTTTCATTGTCAATAAAAGGACATAGGGTTAAAAACTTAGGAGATCCTGATTTTTGTATATATCGAAAGATCAATTTTCGTCATGTTTTTATTGCATTATAAGAATTATTTTTTGGAATTTTTTTGCATTCAGTTATTAACCCATCAAGGACGGATTTAATTAAGTTTAGAATTTTGCAACAGTATATTTTCAAACTGTATTTTCAGAACGAAACAAATAGATTTGCTTAAAGAAATATAGTGAAATTTTTCTTACTTTCTTCAAAAATTAGTGTTGCCATATGGCAACGCGAGTAACTTAACACTGCCCATGTTTCATTGAAAAAAAAATTTTATTGATTGAAAAAAAAAACTACATTCGTGTATGGTATTCAACATTGCACGACAAACAAACTCCTACATTACATTTGATGCATTTTGTGCGCATAATAGATTTGCAATTGTCGCCATTGCATCTTATTTTTTTTTCTACTGGTGTGAGGAGGTGCCCTATATTATCATATCGCACATCATCGCCAACACGGCTGAAAGATCTGCTCGATTTACTAGCAGATGGTCTACCTTTTCCTTTCGGTGGATTCTTGTACTTGTTGAGGTACGTTTTGACAATTTCTCGACGAAAGTCTAGTTGAGTTATTTTGTTGCCAGACTGTTTGTACAGAACCCAGGCATTTTGAATTGCGGCATCAAGTAGCCATGTGAAAAGACACCACCACCATTTTTTTCCACGTAGACTAATCCTATAGCGTGCAATATTTTCATCCATCAGATCCGTGCCACCCATAGATGCATTATATTTGGAAATCAAGTTCGGTCTTTTTACTTGAACAATTTTTTTCTCCTTCGCTGAATATCGTTGGACACTAGCAAGTGGGGCTACCCCATATTTGGTCGAAGCTGCTGAAACTACATTATTGTCAGTCCAAGGCGTTAGTAAAATTCCGTTGGTTCTATCCAAACAAGAATCGAAGTCACCACGTTGTTTCTTACTCATATCCTTTTTGGATAGTAACGGGCAATTTTTAGGGATTCGGTTATCGCGAATGGTTCCTGTGGATGAGAAACCTCTTGATTTCAGATGACTAAGAAGGTGAAAGCTTGTAAATAAATTGTCTATGAATAGGTTGTATCGATGTTTTTTCTTTTCTTCTGGTAACTCATCCAAAAGCATCAGCAATGGAGCAGTAGATTTTCCAAACACAGTTTGGTATTCTGTGTTCACGCGCCTATCTTTGCCTTGATAGAAGGAAAAATTCACAAGATATCCGTATTTGTTGTTCAGCGACCATATCTTGTATCCAAATCTGATTGGTTTGCCTCGGATGAATTGCTTGCATGAGTGCTTTCCAAAGTATTTGACCATACACTCATCGTAATTCAAATCTTCTTCTGGAACAAAATAATTCAGAAATTTTTGCCGTAGTAGATCACTTAGAGGTCGCAGTTTATAGAATTTGTCATTTGGATCTAGTGCATTATTATCTGCGCAGTGTAGATACCGCCAAATTGTTAAAAATCGGTCTCTCCTCATTGAATCCTTCACTAGTTGGTTACCAAGATCTGCATCAGTACTCCAGTAATGTTTTTTTCCAGGTAATTGACAATATCCCGATAAAATCAGAATAGCAATAAAACATTTCATTTCATTCAAAGTAATTTGAGGACATGGCAAGTTTTTAAATTGTGCGTACTTGTTTGATTCTTCTACCAGTAAAGAAAGTACGTCTTGGTCTATGAATAACTCGAACATTTCTGTTGGGGTTAAAGTTTTAAAACTTTCATAATCCGAACGAAAATAATTTTCTGAACTTTCTACCAGGTCGCCTTTGATCCATTCAATGTCCTCATAAGTAACTTTTTCTACATGTTCCGTATCTGGTTCAACTAATGCATCATCTTCACCATGTAAAACAAGTTGAGCTGGAGCATTCAATTGATTCCGAGATAAATTATCAACGAGTCCGCCTTCATCTTCCTCACCGGAATCCTCATCTGTCATCGCACCCTCATTCGGAGGCTCAATATAAATTTGGTCGACATCTAAATCATCATTATACGCAATCTGAAGAGCTTCTTCGAAAGTCAGCCCACCGCTAGAAAAAAAAAGCAAAATGTAAAAAGGTATTAGTGTTTTTAAATGAAACTCAAGGTCTCTAGTTAATTCCACAATATAATATAAGTTATTGAAAATTCTAAAAAATTGACAATTTTCAATAACTTATATTATATTGTGGAATTAACTAGAGACCTTGAGTTTCATTTAAAAACACTAATATGAGCATATTCCACGAAGTAAGGGTCGAGACAGTCAATTTCATGTAAAAAGGTAGTCCACAGAAAGGACTCGATGTTGCCACATGGCAACATCGAGTTCCAAAGCTTCACGATCTCAAAGGTTTTTGCAAACTCCCGTTATTCTGCCGCCTCTACGTTGATAATATATTCCCAAAGCTGTTGTAACGAATTTATTTTCGAAAGCTGTAACAATTAATTTTTATTTATACTTACGTAAACTTGATATCCATTTTTGAGAAGTCTTCTTGATATTCCCTAACAAAATCGTGTTTTTATATCACTGGAGTGAACAGGCAAACACTACACACGGTTCTGTCAACTGACACTGCAACAAACTATTGCCGTGTATACCGCCATCTATGTTTTAAATGAAAAATCTGATGAATTTTAAGCAACAGAAAACTGTTAATTTCTGTTGCCGTGTGGCAATACCAGTCCTTGATGGGTTAATGATCATGTTAACAATTTTGCTAAATTTTGAGAAATACTTATAGTACCATGCATAATCATCAGGCACAGATAAAGCGGAAACAACTGTTTTCCTCCTCTCATAGTAAATTTCTTCTTCGTTACAATCGAAATTTTGACTAGGCCGTTGTGAATAGGGTTGCCAAAAATCCGGCTAATTGTATAATGGTGGATAGAGAATAGGTTTTTGGGTGGATATTTGTATTTTTAATAGATTTCTGTTTTTACCCTATATTTTGATGTTTATTTAAACAAATGATAAACGTTGAGAATGTAGAAACATTTTTTTTAAATTAATTTGTTTTTCGTACATTAATTGCTTTTAAATCATTAAATCTCTAGTAAATACTAAGTATAATACTTATGACTTTTTTACTATGTAGGTTACAGAATTACCTTGTAGGAATCGAATATCTATTTATTTATTTATGGGCAGTCCCCATGATTCGAATATGTACACTATAGTATGGACTCCAAATCGGTGATGCATACTCCAAATGTGATCTAACCAAAGAACAGTAGATTAATCTAAGAGTATTATTACTATTAAAGTCTTTACATGATCTATTTACGAATCCCAACATTTTAAACGACTTTGCAACTATGAGGTCTATATGATTTTTAAAATTTCATTCTCAATCAAATAATACTCCTAGATCCTTAATTACGTCCGTCCTTTCAATAACTTCATTAGCCAAATTTTAATTATTAAGAACGGATTGCAGGTTATTCTAAAATGATACAGAGTTGTGATTTGTTACTTTAAGATCCATTTTATTAATGAAACACCAATCATAGAAGCTGTTAAGGTCGTTTTGAAGCAGATTGACATCATTTGGTGATTATATGGCTTTAAAAATGTTGTCATCTGTAAATATTAAAAATTTACTGTTGTTAATATATAAATGTCATTCATAAATAAATTGAATAATAGGGGCCCACGGTGTGAACCTTGAGGAACACCAGGGGTAACTTCAATCCAATCAGATATTACATTTCCCAGCTTAACAGTCTTGAGAAAATCCAGTCTGCGCAGTAGGCCTCACACCTTCCGGCTAGAGCGAGAGAAATCGAGGTGTTCTACAGTAGATTTCCACTTATTCAATCTAGTTGAGACCAGGGACGACAACAGGTTGTCAGCAGTCTCCGGACTCTACAAATTCGTCATATAGTTGTTGACTCTATTCTGTCCAGCCCGGGATGTATTCCTTCCGGAAACCTTGTATCTGCTTTTTGGCCACTGCTAGTACCATTCCCACAAAACGGTGGTAATTCTTTGCCTTTGGCTCAATGAAGTGAACGCAGGTGTCGACCTGTCTGGTATATTCGGGCCAGTTTGCTTTGGTAATGTTCCAGTGTGGATTCAACGATGGGGATTTGTATGCATATTTCAGTTATTGCGGGGCGGTATTGGCTGTGGGGGAAGTCTGAGAGCATTGTTAGGAAGCTACGAAGTGGTCGCATCTGTGAGTTGTTCGAAACCCAACAGAGATCAGGGATATATTCTTTACGTCATTTCTGGAGAAGGTGTGTTTTTCTTCGGAGCTATAGGCAATGTGGAAGTTGCTACTTTCAGCCCATTCTAGAAGTTTTTCACCATTGTCGTCGTTTTCATAACCCCAAAGGTTATGATGGCTGTTGAAATCTCCGATGTATATTGTGGGTAGGTTGTCTTCAATTCCCTGGTTCATTAGTGGTCTTATTTCGTCATTTTGTTCTCTTTCAAGTCTCATAATTGTTCTGATAATTCGTCTTTCAAAAATTCTCAGTTGTTCCCCTTCCTTCTGTACTAAACTCGATGTTACTGCAGCGTAGGTTACTATCGGTCGTATCATTGTTTTATATATCTGCATTCTTGTGTTTTTGCTTAATTTCTTGTCTTTGAGTATTTTCTTATTAGATACATAGCCCTATACCCTTGTTGTATTCGGTGCTTAATGTGTAATAGGTCATTTCTTCTGTGTACTATAAATCCCAAGTACTTGTATTTTTCGACTTCTTCGAATGTATAGTTGTCGATTCTTAGTTCTGTCAAACTTTTATTATTTCTGCTGCAATGCATGTATTTTTGTTTCGTTTATTTCTAATCCTTTTGACTTCTGTTCTATTGTTTTAAATGTACTTTCCAATTCTTCTTGCTATCATTAGTATATCATCTGCATATGTTATTATTCGAAATGATTTGTTGGTGATTGTCCCATCTTGATTTATATGTTTAATAATCCTATCTAATGATATGATGAATAAAAGTGCTGATAATGCGTCTCCTTATCTTACTCCCTTTTCAATTTCTTCTGTTGCTCCTCGACTGAGTAGTATTGTAGCTTTTGATTCTTTCATCATATATTACTTTGTAATTGAGAAAATATCCCTTAATTATCAGGTCCACAATTATTTTCTTTTTTTCTTATCTCACTAGTTTTGGTAGTTCAGTTGTGAACCATGTCGGAAAATTAGAAGTTTCATAAAAAAAATTCTGGACAAATTTATTTATCGCTTCATGTTATAGCATTATATAAAAATTCTTTGGGAGTAATTTTAAGTCAATTGTATATGGTTTAGACAACGTAGCAGCCACCTACGATGAAAAATGAAACTAAAATGACATTTGACAGATGGAATGTTATAATCAGTATTAGACATTTTAAATGAAGTTTTTGTTTTAAACATTTGGAAAAAAACTTTTCCATCTTGACTTCCACATTGATACTTTAGACATGTTAAAATATTTCAAATAAAATTATTGCTCTTAACATATTTTTGTGCATGTTTTTTTTAGGTCGAGATCTCCGAGACGTTCCAGAAGTCCCCGATCGCGATCTAGAAGCAGAGATTCTAGAGGAAGGTCAGATTCTCGAGACAGACGTTAAAATAGTCGAAATCAAGTTTTTACCAAATATTTGTGGAAAAACTATACAATAGTATTCTAAGTTTTACATCTTTTTATTTAATTTTGATTTAGGTATATAATTTTACTTATTTTCATTTTTATGTATTTTCACTTTATATTATTAGACTTTAGTCATTACTTCTAATGATAATAAATATCAAACCGTAATTTAGTTTTTTTATTGGTATTTTGTATTTAGCTGCAATATAAAAAATATGTATCCACCAATTACTTCTAGAATCTGCTTGTCCATATAGATACAAATAAAAGGCAGTTTAAGATCTAATTAAATATATTTTATTCTACACGTTGCTTATAATATGTAAAATTAATGTTTGCATTAAAACAAACGCAAATTACATCCCGAGCTCCTTTTCTGGGTACCAATACATGAGTCTTGCACAGAAATTTTTAAAATTCTCCAAACAAAATCTGAATTAAAAGATCATTAAACATAATACAATTGCATGGACTTCAAATTATGTAGAAGCATAACATTAGTTAGGATGATTGTATAAATATTGAATTATTACTGAATAATGAAAGATCCACACATCAAGATAGCATTTTTCTAAAGATATTTATATATTCTTGCTTCTTTAATAAAAATCTTCGCCTTGGATGCCACATTCTACTTATAACTGATTCTTCACTCACTAAACTGTTTTCTAGAGCGAGATCTTCGAAAACTACCATTCAAAAATATTTGTAGCATTTTTCAAAGATATTTATGTATTACTACCACTTCCTAGACACTTTTCAATAAATTCTCGCTTCTTTATTGAACTCTAAAGATATTAGATAAAGGTTTATTGAGAAACATCTCTGAATAACAGCTAAATAAATATGCCGGTCTAAAATGGAACTGCATCTTGTATGGAAACATTTCACTTTTATAATTCACAAAATAATGCTATGCTTCAGGTATTTATATCAAATAACATGATAACTTTAAGAAGGTGGTGGTGGCGGCGGTGAAGACAATAACGAATTAACATCGATGCCTGGAGGAGGTGGTGGAGGAAAGCTACTCGGCGGCCAAGATGAAAACGGTGGAGGGGCTCCTGGTGGTGGCGGTTGAGATGGAGCCCATGTCGGCGGCATCAAATTATGCGGTGGGCTAGATGCACCTGGTGGGGGAGGCGGCGGTAGGATAGTCGGCGGGGGCGGTAGAATGGTCGGTGGTGGTGCTGGTGGCCAATGCATTGGAGCATGACCGGGCCAAGTTGGCGGCGGCAAATTACCGTTGAGTATTGGCATTGGTGGACAAGGTAAAGGTGGAGGCATCAAAGGACGCGGTGGTGGTTGATTTTCGAATATGTTGAAAGCTGAAATCATAAAAAAATAATTAACCTCGAATAAAATAAATCGATACTTGAATTGAATCATCTAAAAACGACATATATGCTTAATCGGACTTACCAGTCTGCTGTTTACGCTGTTGGTTATTTCCATTATTAACAAAAACGGGTTGGGGCGCTTCACCCAATTCAGCCATCAGTGACATGTATTCCTCATCGATCTTTGCTTTGTCTCCAAGTCCCGATAAGGGTGGTCCACCTTGACCTGGACGTTTCGATCTACAATCACGGGCAATGTGCCCTGCTGCCCCACAACTCGAACACACAATGCTATTGGTAATGTTGGGTTTATCCGGACACTAAAAAACGTCTAACTTTAGTTACTACTACTTATTCTATGTGAAAGTTGTAAGACAATGAAAGGTAGCGGAGAAAGATATTTGAAGCTAGAACATACAAAAAGTCTATATGGAGAGAATGTGAAAGCGACAGGGGGGGGGGGGTAAGAAAAATGTGAAACGGTATTGTTAATAATTCAAACTGACTTTTTGGTAAACAATTTTGTGAAAAATATACTTTTTTATATTCACATGAAATTATTACAAACATGTACTTACCAACCAAGACTTGTGATCAGTAGCGCCGCAATTATTGCATCTCATCCCATCATTTTCTCTCAAAGTACCATTTAATTGCGCCAATTCTCGTAATTGCATTCTTCGAAGATCGTTTTGATTTTCTGGTACTTCAACTCCTTGTCTTATGACTTCTTTAATCTGTTAAAAGAATATTTTTTAATTCATTATATTGATTTGCTATAGTTAGTAAAATAATAACCAAAAGACACACAATACTGCCGTGCGACAAAAAAAGACTACATATTTTTCAAACATCCGATTTTTTTAAAAATAGAATAAACAAGAATAAAAAAACAATTTAATGATCATTATGGAAAAAGCGGCTTAATTTTTTTCGTTTGTATCATCTTTGATTATTAAATGTAATTACTAGATATTAAATACCGCATGTGAAGGATTGGACTAAATGCTTGAAAATCTAAACAAATACTAAGCAGAAATCCCAAAGTTATGACGTTTTTATCTAGTAAGGGACAGTTTCTTCTCCAGCATTTTTATTTTTCGTATCAGTACTCTGAACCCTGCTAGAGAAGAACGGACGTTTATTTGCCGATTTGATAGTATACCATAAAACAAATAGCAGTTAATAATAATTACGATCCAAAGTTAATTGACAATAAGATAAATAAAAAGATGAAAAAAACACCTGATAAAAATAATAAACAATTTAAAAGCTTAACATACTTTGGAACACCATCCTTAAAAAATAAATCCTTTTTAGAAACTTTAGACATGAATATTTCCTTTAAAACTGGTTATAATTTATCATTAAAAATAATAAATCCAAATCTTCAAAATTAAACAAAACAGGAGTTTAAAAATTAAAATGTGGTACTGACAACTGTGATAAAATTTATATCGGTAAAACTTTTAGAAATTTTAACTAGAATTTCGGAACACAAACGTAGCTATGACAAAAAAAATTAGATTCTAACTATTCAAATCATTTATTAGAAAACCAACACATTTTCGACCTTAATTTTGAAATTGTAGTCGGTAAATTCTTTAGTTTAAATTTATTAGAGGCCCTTGAGATTAATAAAAATAAATATTCAGGTATCCTTCTTAACAACCAAATAGATATCAATCACTCTCCTTTATTAAACCTTTTTACCTAGAAGATAGCTTAGGAATGTTTGTAGTGAATGAATTTCCAGGTAATTCTTTCAATACCTTTGTTAACATTAGTGAATAAAATTCTGTATTTATGCACTGTATATATTAAAACATTTTTATATCAAACCTTCATTCGTTTTGAGAAAGCTACTGTGTTAGTGAAACGCGTCAACCAGTTTAAATTGAACATTAGTTCAAATAAATAAAGTTTTAAACAAATTATGTTGTTTTTTTTCATCGTTCAGTATGGATCTTCATCAAGTAAAAGCCTCATCTATTCAACGTTATTGTTTAACTGTCTCGCCCTCCACGGGCCACGCTCAATTTCGGTTGCCTCTTGAAGTCGAGGAAGCATGAAAATGTACTTAAAAAATTCTCATTCATTACCTAATTATTTTACAAAAAATATGTACATTTTTTTTGAAAAATTGTCTTCTCTTTCGAATGGTCCTTCTTAAATTTTATAAAAACGCTTATTTCAACAAAAAACATATTTTTAACATTCATTGTTAAATAATAAAACACAGTATTTTGCGCAGCGGACTCTTCAGATATCAAAACGAAGACATCCCAACAAAATCTAAAATTCCGGGAAATTGTCAGTCCAAATCTTTATATATTTTTTCCATGCAATTTGTTCAAATCGCCGCGTATGCATCGTCATTAGAAATAAATGTTACATACAGTGTTTATATTTAGTAATTACTCAAAATGAAAAGGCAAAATTGTATGTGAATGTAGATAAGCAAAAAGTTATTAAGTACAAATATACTTTTGCAGAATAAAAAGTATATTATATTTAATAATAATAAAATCAACAAAATGGCAAAGGTGTAAATAATGAAAACTTGAAACAAGACAAACTACATACAGTATTCTTCCATAATATGGCAGATTAGGGAAGAAAGATTTATGACAGCAGAATCTTTGTACTGTATGAAATATGTCCAAACGAGTTTCCTAACAAATATGATTTATATTCAACACTCTTATATGGAGTTTGCATGTCTGTTTTTCGCCCGACCTGGTATTGTGTGACTTATTCCTCAAAATGTATGCCTGAAACTTTCTAGAAAAAAATCTTACCCTCTCGACAGCTTTCTTAACACATTCGGGATTAGTAGCGGTGATATAAGCATGTAATGGTTCATCCTCGCCTGGAAGCGGTTGCCCATCTTTCCTTCCAACTTTTCCTTCTTTAACTGAACCTTTTCCACGGATAATAATTTTTGCGCCTGTTTCTTTTTCCATTGCTAAAAATAGAAGAATTACAAAATAATGTATTGGAATGTAAGTAGATTCTTACTTTTCAACGTATTTCCTCTGGGTCCTATCAGAAGCCCTACAAAGTTTATTTCGGGATGTTCTTCTTGAGGTATCATCACTTTATCGCTAACTCTAGTTACTGGTGGCCTAAAAATTGAGGTTATATTATTGGAGGCATAAATAATGGATTGAATTGTTATTATTTAAGACTCATTATAAATGGGTAACTTACTTATAATCTAGAGGTGGTTTAAACTCTGGATTGATAGATTGCATTCTTAGTACAAGAGTGTGTCTTTCTTCTTCAAGTCGCTTTCTAGTACGGAATTCTCGTGTATTCAAACGTTTTCCATCACTGCTATAAATCGGTTCAGGAGAAGGAGATCTGTGTATAAAATATTGAGAAATAGAAATCTAATATATATATTTTTTGTTTTTAAATCTAACAATAATTTAATTTCAGGAAAATAATTTGCCAGTGTACTACCAAAACCTCGCAAACAGACAATGGCAAATTACCATTTGAATTGAAATTTTCACAATAGCCTAGTATTGTTTATATTAATGTATAACTTTGATAAACTCATTGATGTTGCAAATATTTTCAGAATTCAGTCTCTTTCTGTTCTTTTTTCTATTCCGTTTCATGTAAAGTTCACTCAACGATATTTGTTATACAGGTTGGAACATATTCGATAAAAGCTTGATTACGCCGTTTGGAAAAAAGCTCAGATATGTCGATAAAATTTTTCAGTTGCGCATTTTTTGGTCTACTCATATTTTTGATGACTTCATCTCGGTTCGAGTTATGACTTAAGACGCCCTTACCATTTTTTAAAAATGATATACCCTATTTTGATAGTGCCATAAAAAGAACGCTGTGTACAGATACAATATTTTTTTTATATTACATAACCCTAAGATATTTCATTAATAAAAATGTAAACAGGACTAAGTAAATATATCTAAGTATTACATTAAATGCTCTAGTGGCAAAGGTAAGGCGATGTTGAAATTCTTGCAAAACATTAAAGGGTGTCAGCGTTATTTAAATTAATTTCGATCCCATTGCTCCCTTTTAGTTCATTAATATTATTAGGTCTAGTGTTTTAAATGAAACTCACGGTTTCTAGTTAATTCACAACCGTGAGTTTCATTTAAAACACTAATATGAACAGATTCCACGAAGTAAGGGTCCAGACAGTTAATTTCATTATTAGGTCTGTTAACTTTTTACTTAAGGTATCCCCATAAAAAAATCTAATGGGGATAGATTAGAAAATCTAGCCTGGCCACTCTAAAAATCTTCGTTTGTCAATCCATCTATTGGGAAAAATATTTATATGTCGTGCATAATGTGGTGACGCTAGTTCCTGCTGGTACCATAGTGAATTCTACCGTAGCATAGATGGATTGGCAGATGAGGATTTTAGAGTGGCCATCTAGATCTCCTGATTTATCCCCATTATATTTTTTGTGTGGGGATATCTAAGTCAAACGTTTACATTACCAGACCTAACAATAATAACCACGAACAAATGAACCAAAAAGTAAGTTAAGATTATATCAAGTGTAAAAGTAATTTTGATTAAAAGGTATTTAAATGAAATATTAAATTATTTCTTATCTCATACTAAAAACATATGAAACAAATAAAAAACTGGACAGTAAATATTGGTCAACTTAGTATACCTACCAGTGGTGTAGTCAAAAATATTTTATGGTGACAAAAACAAAGAAATGAAGTGTGCTAATTGTGAACATCCAATTGAGGTGGGGAGTAACTCTATTGCATGTGACAGCTGTGAATGGGCTGTACATAGAAATTGTTCAGAACTTAATGCATCAGTGTTAAAAGTCACTGATTTGAAAGGTAAAAGGCAACTAAGATATTACTGTGAAGATTGCCAAAGTGGAGTAAAATTGATTCCAAAATTTCTTAAAAAAATTCGATGAAATGCGGGATGAAATTAGAAATTTAAAAACTCGCAAAAGACACTGTCTGGAGAAAATGTAATAACAGAGACACTGTCCAAAGAAAATGCAATAACAGAGATTCATGAACGTCAAAGAAGGGCTAACAATATGCTCTATAATGTATTAGAGAATAAAGATGTAAGGGAAGCTGAAAAGGTAAAGGAGATAGTTACAGAAATAACAAATAGATAAATCAAAATAATAAAAGAGTTGGAAAGGGTGCTCGTCCCCTAAAGGTTATTCTCCAAAATTCAGATGAAGTAATGACGATTATGAGAAACTGGAAAGGAAAGTCTTCATAGACTTAATGACAAGTATGCAGATGAAGAAATTGAAAGAAGAATTAAATGAAAGAAGAGCAGAAGGAGAAGAAGACAATCTACAAGGGGATTTCTTTAATTTATGTTGTGATGCTAAACCAGGCCAGTCAAAGAAATCAAAATGATGCATTCGCAGCACTTCAATATTTCCCGAGTTTGCGGTTGACACTGCAAGCACAAAGTCTTCAAAATCGTAAGTTTTTTTTGTTTTGTCAATGATTGTTCCACCTGGTGGTGGAAACTGTCGGCACTCATGAACGAAAGGCCTGGTTGAAAATAATTCAAAACAATTTCTTTTGCAGCAATATCAGATGAGTTAATAACATACACGAGAAATGTGAAAAGACACCAGTTTTTGTTCTGAGACGAACAGTTGTCAAGCCAAAGGATTATTTTCTTAACATATCTATTTTTTTTGGAAACATAAAGAGAGCACTTTGAAAATCAAGCGATTTAAATCATGATTTTAATCAGCCCAACCCTGATTATGTCACAGAATTTATTCTATTTAATGAGTAACATGAGCCCTAAATAGTCTAAAAATATTGAGTCATAACTCGAACAGTGATGACTTGATCAAAAATATGAATACACCAAAAAATACGCAACTGAAAAATACCATCGACATGTCTCAGCTTTTTTCCCCAATGGCCAAATCAATCTTTAACGAATTTGTTCCCACTTTTACGTGCTCACTGTATATGAAGAGGGATTTATCATAAGTTGTATCACTGCATAGGCTGTTATTAGTTGCCACTATACAAACTGACTTACATTGAAATGGAAAACGTTGATATATTAGAAAGATATAGGTAGGCAAAAAGTTGCACTAGTTTAGGACACTGTGTTTTATGGTTTCAGATTTTACAGGGAAAAGCACAAATGTTATTCATTTCAATTCAATTCAATGACAACATTTTTTCCATATAATTCAATTAAGGTAACCTTGTAGTAATTTGATATCACCAGTAGTAAGGAGAGAATTCATTGGAACCAAATTGTTATATTTCAATTTTAGTTTGTAAATGTGTAAACGAGAAATTCTAGTGGACTAAATATTGAAATTAACGTTTAGAAGAATATTCTTGTTAGATGGTGCTGTATTTTTTCCAATTTCAATTGAAAATCCAGCAGTGAATAACAAGACACCTCAATTTTCACACTAATGTTACACCTTCTTATTACAGTATATAGTAAAAAAAACAAGCATTATGGAAAAAATTGACTAATAATTATAGATTTTACACAAAAGTACGATTCTGGTAGTAAACGGGCAAAATATTAGAAACATAACTTAAAAATATATCTAAATGATCATGTACAAAGTTCGACTAGAAAATATTTCGTATTTATATAAACGTCGAGATCTTTTTTGAGTCTTTTGTTGAATGTTTCCTTCAGTTCACCACTGAAATTGATATAGAAACTTGATGGCTTACTGTAAGTAAAACGTTATTAATTAATTAAAAACTATAAATTGTAATTATTATGAATGTGATTAAATGAAGTTATTTAGAAGAATTTGAAAACGAGATCATTGTGATCATATAAATTTTGGTTTCTTTGATTGATTGTTAATTATTTGATGTATTTAAGTTGAAATTTCTGGAACCGTTGGTGGTATTAATACAGAACACACTTTTCACTACCACTACACTAACACGCGTTTTGATAACCAAGTTATCCTCTTCAGAGACCTGAGGAAGTTACCTTCAATCTCTGAAGTGGATAAGTTAGTTATCGAAACACATGTCAGATAATGTAAGTGTGGTGTAGTAGTAGTGAAAGGTGTTAGTATTTGTTCTGAAAATTCATTAAAATAAACTAGATTATTTTTACATATTGTGATTATTTGTAGACCTGCATGAAAAAAAAATTGTACTAAATGCAATATAAATATGTAGAAGTTATTTAAGACTTATTATAAAGTTTTATCAATGTGGTAGATAAAATAAGGAAAATACCATTAAAACGTTTATCAACAATTTAAAAAAATATCAGACATTTCAATTGGATATTGGACACGACATACTATAATTAATTTTAATAGTTTACGAATATTGGTGTTTATTTTAATGAATGAACATTTAATTTATTTAGGCCCGGTTTTTTCACCTCCTACTAATTAGTAGCATGTATGATTAATACGCAATAACATTATGAACAATATTTATTTAGTGTTTTAAATGAAACTTACTGTTTCTAGTTACCTCCACAGTTTATTGAAAAATGTTATAAATTCTAAAAAATTGACAATTGTTTCGATATTACCTAAATATCATCGTCAGAATGACAGAAGTTACATTTCATTTGATGCCTACCTGATGTTTAATTATCTTTGGCTAGTCCAAGAAGTGACCTATCTTGTGATTGACTTAATATATGTTAATAGAAAAAAGAAGATATGATATTACAAATATTAAAGCTTACATATTATTAACCCTATGGGGATATCATGGATATCATTTTTCCCAATTAAGATCAGTATCACTGTGCAATGATATAGAAAACCAGGAAAACTATATCTGCTGATCTTTACAATTATCACTTAAGACGACAGTTTAAAAGTGGAGAACTCCCTAGATTTATCTGTTCATTGATGACTTCATATTGTAGGTTTCTTAAGTGTCTTCTAATTTCCAATCCTTCAAGGAAATCCAGTTCTTGTTTCTTATCACTAATATGTTGTACTTCTAGTTCTGTGTTAGGTGTCAATGAATGATTGGTGTCAAGTAGATGTCTGGTGTAGTGGGATTTATCTGGTTGTTTTAATCTGTATGCTCGTAAGTGTTCACTGTATCGTATTTCAAAATTTCTAAGGGTCTGACCCAAATAGACAGCATTACATTCTGGACATTTAAGTTTATATATACAAGATATTTTTCATTGTGATATATTTGATTTTACATTTAACAATTTTGTACTTATGTTACTTTCTGTTTTAAAAGAAATCGTTGTATTTGTTGCTAAAGATATTATCTTTGAAATATTTCCTGCATATGTAATGGTTTTATAAGTTTTTATTTCTTTAGTTTGTTTAGGAAATATTAGTTGTAATGCCACTTTTTCCTCTCATAAATAAAGGTCTACACGAATCACGCACTCCCGCCCTGCATAAGTATCTAATCGCACGCTTTTGCAAAACAAAAACTGAATGAGAAAGTTTTTTTTTGTGTGGCATCAGGAGTGGATCCATGCAGCCAGGAACACTGTTGATAAAATCGCAATAAGTATTCTATAGGTTTGTGTACATGTTTAGGGGTTACATTGACTATGAGGAAAGACAAGGGCACACGCTTCTCGCCTAGGGGTCAATCAAGGCATTATTCTAACAATACAGGTGGACCACGGATAGGAAGGTATATATACATAAGGGAACAAAACATAGGTATTAGCATCTAACAATGTACTTTCTAGATAAATATATTTGTCTTATTGATAAATTTAATGACTACGTCAAGGACCTTTTTGTTATTGATATCTAAGAGGAATGGCATGTTGATTGGGAATTCAATCCTAAGTTCTCTAAGATCTCCTATTAGGATGTTGTTGTAAGTTTCGAATTTCTTGCATTTTAAGAAGATGTGGTCTAAGTCAGCCCTTTCATTACACTCTTCGCATAGATTAGATGTTATTACTTTGATTTTTTTGAAATGAGCGGAAAGATGCATGTCCGAATCGCATTCTTATTAAGGAGACCGTCTGTCTTCGGTTGTAAGGAGTATTCCTGTACCAGCATTTTTTTGGTATGCATTTTTGTAACAGAGTATACTGTGAATTTTTGTTATTGCAATAGTTCTCCCAGTGTATGGTCCATTTTTATACAAATTGTTTTTGCATATGTTAATGCAATCCGATAGGCAATTATTCTCAAAATATGCCTGTCGATACTTTCTTTTGCTAAAATATCTACGTTCTCGTTTTGTTTTATGCCTATGTGACCTTTAACCCAAGCCATTTATATGTCGAATTTCCTTGAGGCGAGTTGTCCTAAGATGACTTGAATTTTGTAAATATACGGATGAGATACAAGGGAGCTTAAATTGTTTGGTTTATTTATACTCTGTAGGACGGATAGTGAGTCCAAAAATAACGTAATGTTTTTATGTTGGTTTTGAGATGTTAAGTATTCTAAGGCTTTCAATATTCCGTATGCCTCTGCGGTGTAAATTGAACTATGAGAATTTATTTTGAACTTCTTTTCTATTTTTCCTTCGGGGATATAAAATGCACACCCAGTACCTAACTCATTCTTTGATGCATCAGTGTATACTACCATGTTACTTTCATTATTATCTGCAATTCTTTCGAGTAAATTTTGATTATTAGGAGCAGTTTCAAAGTATTTCGGTATTATAATTTTTGGTTTGTTTTGATATAATTCAAAGTATTTATCTCTCATGTGTTGCATCAATGTCGTGTTGCTCGTATTACGAAAACCTATACAAAGTGTTCTCCTCCAGTAGCAGAAAAAAGCATTTTCTGGGAAAAAAGAGATATATGACGAGGCTAAACATTCTGTAATCATTATGGGAGATTTAAATGCGAGAATAGGAAACATCAAGAAATAGGAATGGATCCCAACTTATAGAGTTCTGTATACAAAATGGACTAGTAATACAAAACTTATTCTTCCAGCATAAAGACTGTCACAAATACACAAGAGAAGAACCAGGAAGAGATGAGAAATGAATCATAGATTATATTATAACTGGCAAAAGACGTAAGAGTATACCGAAGTGCAGAATTAGGAACAATCACTACTTGGTGGCAGCAACTATAAAGCAAAACATTTCTGAAAAGCAAACTGACGAAATTAAAAATTTACATAAAGAGAAAATCGTCATAAAAACATACAAATTACAAGAAGCACGAACCAAAGAGATATACAGAGAACTAGTCACTAATCTAATACACCAACAGTACAATGGAATAACACAAGCAGACTTAGAGAGGAAATGGAAAATATTTAAAACAATCATAACTGAAGCTGCCAGCAAGACCTGCGGAGTTTCAATAGCCGGGGGCTCGAAGAAGAGAAGCAGCTGGTGGAGTGAAGAAATAAAAATAATTGAAAAAGAACAAAAAACTTGATAAAGACTACTTACGAGAAAAAACGAACGAAAAATATGAAAAATACAGAGAAATAAGAAACCTAGTTAAAACAAAAATTATAGAAGCTAAAGCCAAAGAATGGGAGAATTTCGGACAAAAGATAGAACACAGTAGCAAAAATAACCAAAAACTATTTTACAAAGTTCTGAAAAATATGAGAGGTTAAGGAAAATCAATATTGACACAAAAGATTAAAAACAGAGAAGGAAAAATCGTCACAAAACCAGAAGACATACTAACAAGATGGAAAGAATACTTCCAAGCAATACTAGAAACAACAAATGAGAGAGATGCAGAAGATGAAACACAAACAGTAAACCCAAATAACAATATAGAGGACGGAATCATGATAGAGGAGGTAGAACAAACCGACAAAACATTAAAGAGCAAAAAGGCACCAGGAGTTGACAACATCAAAGCAGAAATGTTCAAGTGCATGGGTGATGAAGGACTTGAAATATTACACCAAATTATAGATACAGCATGGAAGGCTAAGAAAGTACCAGAGGAATGGAGACAAGATTAAGGGACAAAACAGATCGGAACCACATAGCAAAATCACAACTAAGATGGTGGGGGCATTTAAATTGTTTAAAGGAAACCAGACAAGTGAAAAAAGTGTGGACTGCAACAAAAATAGGAAAAAGAAGGAGAGGTAAACCTAGGAAGACATGGGACAACTAAATGGCAAAATTATTGAAAGAAAAAGGAATGTCATGGAAAGAAGCTGAATTAGTGTCGAAAGACAGGAAAAGATGGAGGACTGATAAATGGAAAATAAAACGGAAAACCAATTTTACCCTCTACACTTAAAGTAGAAGAGGGATAGATTATATATATATATATATTACCTGAATTCTGGAGTCTATAAATTATTGAGATTTGGAGTTCTCAATACTACAGGCATTGTGGATTTTCGCAAAATGTGGAGATTGGATTTTCTGGACCTTACAGACTGTGCTGGGTTCCTCAGCATCACTCAAGCAAAGCTAAGCAGTTATTTTTTTTATTAGATAGTTCCTCGCTTTTCGTCTCAGAATTTGTAAATTGATAACCTATTTGTATCTAGATTTACTTCATTCTTTTCTATTACATTGTATTTCAATCTCATTCTTCAACTGTACAAGATTTGCTGTAGAGGTTTTGTATGTTTACCATTAGTATATAAATTACTAAATATACTGGCGCCCAAAATTATTTTAACACTCCCTTACTAATTCACTAGTAATCGTTAAGGTTGAGAACCACCCCTGCTGAGCTAGCAATATTTTACGACTAAGTGCATATTACAACAACGGTCAATTACACATGAAAAAACCGGGCCTTATAAGAATTAATGACTGACATGTCGATTAGACACCAATTATTATAATTTTAAAAAGGGCTCCACAATCAAATGTCACTACAAATAATTAACCCCTTTTACACTCATTGCTATAACCTGCACATTTTCAACAAACATTCGCAACTATATACTAATGATACCCCATAAAATTGAAATGCCTCACGATATAGTATATAGAAGCATAACATTATTTCGGAAGATTGTGTAAATATTGAATTATAATTGAATAATAAAAGAATCAAGTTTGTCCACAGAAAAATTGTTTGACATCAGTATTTTTGTAAATATATTTGACATATTCTCCCTTTCTAAACACTTTTCAACATAAATCTCATCGTCCGATAAGGCTTTTGTCATTTCTTCTTAAGGCATTAGAGAAGATGATAGATAGGCATTTGAGGGTCACGGTGCTGGGTAATAAGCTGCTGCACCCTAATCAACATGCCTACCAAAGTGGCAAATCTTGCGAAACAGCCTTGCATATCTTGGTGAGCAAGATAGAGCAAGCCATTACCTACAAAGAAGTTGCACTGGCTGTGTTCCTGGATATCGAAAGAGCATTTGACAATAAGAGTACTCGCTCAATATTGTCAACGCTGGAATCCAGAGGCATAGACAGGACAATTACCGATCGATAGAGAACATGCTAAGCAGCAGGAGAGCACAAGCATCCCTGTGTGGTGTCACAAGAGAGGTGAAGACAGAAAGAGGATGTCCACAGGAAGGCGTTCTGTCACCAAAGCTGTGGAATCTAGTAGTCGACGACCTTCTTGTCACACTAAACGAGCAGGGGTGGTATGCTCAAGGATACGCTGACGACATCATCATTCTAATACGGGGAAAACACGTGGGCATCTGCCTGGAACTAATGCAGAGGGCAATGCCATAGTGGAGAGATGGTGTGATGCGGAGAGATTGTCTGTCAATCCCTCGAAAACCATCATGGTACCATTTACATAACAGCGAATCGCAGAGATTACTAGTGTGCCAAAACTCTTCGGCAATCAGATAAAGGTTGCCAGGGAGGCAGAATATCTAGGAATCCGGTTAGATGACAAGCTAACCTGGATCAGCCATCTAGCGAGCATCACAAGCCGTTCTCAGATTACGCTAATGACGATGAGACGGGCAATTGGGTGCACCTGGGGCATAACTCCGACAATGGTAAACTGGTTGTACACCAGAGTAATCAGACCAATGATGGTGTATGGTGCGATCGCATGGTGGCCTAAAGTTCAGCAAACCACTGCCGCCATGAAGGGCACCCCAACCGCAGCATTGGAAATACTGCTAAATATCCCACCATTAGATCTTTATATACAGGAGGGGGCTAAAATTGCTGCATACAGAATGCAGTGCAATGGCAACTGGTGCCAGCACCATGCTATGAAACGTACTAAAATACACGACACCATGAGGTGCGACATCATCGAAATTCCACCTGACAGAATGCTCAAGGTCGTGGAAACTGAGATACCATATCGTGTCAACTTGAGTGGCGGATCCGAATGGGCCCAGGGAGAACCTCAACGCATGTTGAACAGTATCACCTGGTACACCGACGGGTCAAAGACCCTAACGGGTACAGGAGCAGGCGTTTACGGCGTCAGACCCAGGCAAAGCATAAGTGTTTGCCTTGGCAAAATGACGACCGTATTTCAAGCAGAAATAGCTGCACTAATCGAATGCGGCAGAACATGCATAGACAGGAAATATAACAAAAAGACCATCTATGTGAACACGGACAGACGGGCGGCCCTTTTGGCCTTAGCAAGCCACAGCTATACGTCGAAGATAGTGTGGGACTGTCACAATACCTTGAAAACCTTGGCAAAAGACAATAGAGTAATTCTTACTTGGGTGCCAAGCCATACAGGGGTATCTGGAAATGAGGGAGCTGATAAGTGTGCCAAGAAAGGAGCTCATCTCATCCTCATGGGACCAGAACCAGCATACGGCGTTTCTTACAACGCCGTCGTACGAAAAACTGTTTCCAACTGGGTGTCGTTTGAACACCAAAAGCGCTGGAACAAAATCACGGGACATGCTCAGTCCAAAAGAATGCTAAAAGGACCATCGAGTTCCTACGCAGCAAATGCTTTCAGACTGGGTAGGAAAGAACTGCGAAAAGTGGTAGTATTCATAACTGGCCACTGGATATTCAACGCACACCTAGTGAAAATGGGGATTGAAACAACAAATCCCCATTGCAGTATGTGTGGAGAAGCAGAGGAAACCGCAAAGCACGTAGTCTTCGATTGCCCTGCCCTATGCAGAAGGCGAGCCTCCTGTCTAGATATCTTCCTAGGCACGCATCAGGAGGGAATGCTGGAAAACATAGTCCGACGAATCTCAATGTTCGCTAAGAATTTAGGATGGGTCTCTGCTTAATACCTGTGAGTGGGGGTGCACAATAAGCCAATTAATGACTGAGTGGCAACCATTAGGGCACCTGAACCCTAACCCCCTCGTGACTAAAAAAAACGCCTTGGACCCCATTTTTTTCTTCTAATAACTGCATCTTCGTTTACTAAACCGTTTCCAAAGATATTATATGTATTATTATGGCTTCTTAGACACTTTTCAATAAATTCTCGCCTCCTAGACGCTTTTTAATAAAAATCTTCACTTTAGATGCCTTTTTTCATATAACTGATTATTCCGTTACTGGGGTATCCTCGATGCCTACACTTATAGCGAAAACTATTTATTACTTCAAAGATATTAGTACTCAAGTTGAAAGTTACTTGGTTACAATATTAGATAAAAAAGATCTATTCAGAAATATCTCTGAATAATAGCCAAATAAGTATGACAGTCTCAAATAAAGTTGTATCGTAGACGAAAACATTTCACACAATAATGCTATGCTTCAGGTATTTATATCAAATAACTTGATCACTTTAAGAGATATTCTAATGATGCCCCACGAAATTGAAATGCCTCACGATATATTATCCAGTTGTATATTTATAATGGGAATTGATGCAAATGCAAAATCTCCTCATATAAAGAAATAACTTTAGTTCTAAAATGAAACAAAAGATGGTCGACATCAACTTTTCACAAATGTATTTTCTTTTAGTGTTTTAAATGAAACTCACGGTTTCTAGTTAATTCCACAATATAATAGAAATTATTGAAAATTCTAAAAAATTGACAATTGTTTCGATATACAGTAAATAATAAATATATTACAAATCTTAATTGAAAAAAAATATATTGTTATTCCACCTTTTGTTTAATTTTATGAATAAATTTAATTAAAAAAAAAGTAAGTGATTGTAAAACGTTGGCAAACCACAGCGGTCGGCCAGGGCTGCAATGGCAGTGTAGTAATAGTCCCCACCTTTCTTCCGGATTGGCCGGAATCCCCAAGTCTCCAGATCGTAGTTTACGGCTGACTTCTTCAATCTGCAGCTGAACTGGAATGAAAACGGGTTAGAGGGGCATGAAAGCCCAATCGTTAGAAAATTTTGCCAGATTAAAAATTTAGATCTTATTTTTATTACAGTGCTATGAACGGGCCTATCGTTATTTATTAATAGTAGCGGTATGTTCCTATTTTTTCTGAAATAAAAATTATTAGAATGGAGATTGCCTAGAAAGATATATTAGATATTAATTCTGACCTGAAAATTTTCGACTGTTTTTATTAATTTAATAGCATACAGCGTCCGATTTTAGATTATTTTAATGATGGTCTCAAAAAGACACTATATTCAAATTATATATTTGAATTAGTTTTAATTTTTCTAAATTGCCCTTTGATTATAGTGTCTTTTTAACAATTTAAATATTTGGAAGTTGTATACTATTTTTCTGGTTTTTGCATCACAGATTGACACAATTGTAGAATTTGCATAGTAAAAAATAATTTAATCTTATATATGGATTAGACTGTTCTATTCAAAGAGAGTAAGAGCATTAATAACTTTTTTTTTGAAAATATGTATGTAATTTAAATATTTTAATTATATGAACTTCGCAGTTTTATCCAGAAAAAAATTATAAACTAGGGTGTCTATGAGTATCCTAACTTAATTTCTTTCAAGTATTTCACCACTTTTAAACGATTTGTTGCTTATGAGAAAATCATTCAACCCCATTGAATAGAATTAAGGTAAATGCACCAGTTATTGACATCATTCCAATAATTGACAACTAAAGGATAACTCCACGTTTCAGAACCATTTTCAATACAAAAACTTAATAAATATGATATTTGGCAACACTGCAACCAGCTACGAAACAAATCAGCTGATAACTGCCTGTCATTTCAAAATGTGAAAGTTTCGTTACCAGTTGGATGCGAAGATTTGAGAGATTAGTTAAGTAAGGTAAATGAATCAAATATTATTTTTTATTCCATAATATATTTATGTTTGACTTATTCCATATGTTCGAGGTTACAGTTAAGTATGAATCAAAGGATTTTTGATGCGTCTTTATCAGTAAAACATATGATCTGAAGTTGGCGTGGGTGTCAATGACTGGATCAACTGATTATTACCATGTACCAATTATTGACAAACGTGTCAATGACTGGAACTCTCAACAAATTTAATGCAACCATACCAAAACATTGCAAGAATACTCGGAAAGCTCATCTCTTGATAAGAGTTCTAAAATGCCAATGTTTCCAGTTATTGACATGAGTGTCAATTATTGGTACATCAAGTGTCAGTTACTGAAAACTCATGTATTGCAGATATGGCAACAAAACAAATATTCCAAAGTGCAGATGAATGAAGCTCGAGAAGCTGTAGCAAGAGGCATACCTGTAGCTACGGCCCCCAGGTCATACTCTGTGCCAAGAATTACATTATATTACAAGTCAAGTGGAAAGCTGCCTGTAAAATATTTGCTAGAACAATGGATACTATCTTTGGCTAAGGCTCATCACCCTGTTCATAAAGATCAGTTATTAGATAGTGTACAACTTTAACTGGAAGAAAAGAAGCGTCCGAATCCTTTCAGAAATTCTCGCACAGGTAAAAAATGGTTCAGTTCATTTCTAAAAAGGCACCCAAATTTAAGTCAAAGAGTTGCACAAGATTTAACTCCGGAACAAGAAAATGCATCAGAAGAGAAAATTAGACAATGGTTTGGGGAAATAAGACCTTATCAGGAGTCTAAGGATCTATTAGATGTAACTAATGACACAACACGTGTTTTCAATTGCGATGAAAGTGTGTTTTTCCTTCAACCGAAATTGAGAAGGTACTGACAAAGGAGGGCGACAAAAACATCTATATTGCTGGAACCAACGATTATAACGAAAACCTTACAGTTTTAGTGTCCGCAAATGCCGCTTGAGTGCTAGCTCCCCCTATGGTCGTTTTTAAATATCTACGGATTCCAAATTATATTGCACTTAGCCTCAACAAAAGCTGGGGAATAGGTCGTTCCAAAAGTGGCTGGATGTGTGGCCAAACAATCTTCGAATATATTACAAATATTTTTCTTCCTCGGCTGATAGACAAGAACATTAGAGACCCATATTGATGTTTATTGATGGTCATGTGTTACATATGACATTTCAATTGTCCAGTTTTTGTTCAGAGAACGGTATTGAACTTCTTGTATTATACCCAAATTCGACACACTTAATCCAGCCCATGGATGTTTCAGTTTTTAAACCTCTTAAGATCCTTTGGAAGAAATATGTAAGAGAATGGCACATTTAAACTCATGGAGAGAAGCTCCATTTTGGACATACATTTGAAAAAGCCTTCAGTTACAACTGAGACAATCCAAAATGGTTTCAAGGCAAGTGGCTTATCACCTTTTCAATGTGGAAAATATGAAGTTTTCAAAAATTTCAAACTATTCCAAAGACAATTTGGATCCCGTAACACGTCACAAGATAAGTATTGGATTGGAAGTTCTCAAAAAGTACGCCCCAAAAGATACATTAACTGTTTTTAAAGAAAGCAAAGTAGGCTGGAACAGAAATGTCGAGGATACATCACTTTTTACTGTTTGGATAGCACTGAAGAATAGAACAGAATTGTTAGAAGAGAAAAATATTGAACGGACAGAAAGCAATGAAAAGATGGAAAAGGAAGAAAATGGTGTAGCCCAGCCTGGCTGTCCTGGACTTAATGTAAGAACTAACTCAGTCAAGGAGGCCACATCTTCAAAAATAATTCTAAACTCTGTTGAAACTTTTTCGCCGTCATATAAAATAATTAAATATCCGTTTGGATCTCCCACGACTTTAGTCAGTTCTTAAACAAAATGTACCAACACCATTTAAAAAGGCTCTGTTTTGGCCAGAAGAAGTCAAATGTGAAAATAAGAAACGAAACAAAGAAAAAATTCCTTCTGTTATTACATCAGAGAGTTGGTAGGAATACCATAAAAAGAATTAGAAAAGAAGTAAAAGCAGGAAGAAAAAAAGGGCTGAAGAAAGAAAATGCAAGCAGGATGTAAGGAAAACAACACAAAAAATCAGATAAAAGAAAAAACTACGTTAGACTCTGAAAGCTCATCTGATATCGAGGAATGAGAAGAGGGTGGTGATAGCATGAATGATGTTCAATCAGAAAAGAAGGAATCTGAAGATGAGGCTGAATGTGGAAATAAGCAATAAGTTAATTTAAAATTAAAAGAAAGGAATTTAAAATTTGATGAGATGAGATTTTGTATTGGCAAAGTTTTTGAGAGGTAAAAGGCAAACATTCTTCTACAGATATATCTGTGTGGTTCAAAAAATTTATAACGATAATGATATTGAAGTTGGTTCCCTAAAATCAGGAAGTGACACATGTTTTAAACTGATGGAAAATGATAGGTCTGTTCCAACCGAAGTAAATACCGTTTATTACCGTACAATCTCAGTAACCCAGCAAATTTGATGTAAATTGCACAGACTTATTATATTCACTAATCAGCAGGTCAACTGGGTTTGTATCGTAATTGTATGGTTTTTGTGTTGGTTTGAACAGACCTTATATTTCTACAATAAAAATGGAAGATATTATTAAGAAACTGGAACAACCAGAATAGCAAAATATTGGTGATAGAATAAAATATACTTTTTCAAAGGAGATAGATATATTTGAAGCCTAAAGCCTATTCTTGTACCCAACTTGATTTTCTTTTTTTTTTGTTATTACTCATATTTTATGCCTACTTTTGTTATTACTAAGTCATTAATAATTTTATATACTCATGTAATAAGGGAAAAAAAAGTTTTTCTCAATAATTGTTGTGCCAATTACTGGGGTGTCAACAACTGAATAATATATGTCAATTACTGGATCTTCAAAAATACATTTAAATGCCATAAGAGATTCTAAATTATTGGTGCCTTTACCTTAAATTGATTTATTGAGACATAACATAGAAGATAAATAAAACTGGAATAATTGATCATAAATAAAGATGATAAAAATTGTAAGTCATGACTTAAAGCAATAAAATAAAAAATAATGCCCAAAATATATAATGAAATTAGAGTAAAAACTCAACAGCAAGTGGTTAGGGACTAAAAAATATGAACTGTTATAAATAATTGATACTAAAAATGAAAAATAAAGAGTGTTCATTGTCACTCTGTCAAAGTCAGATAAACAATACAGTACAACATTTAATATATTTTTGGAAAAAAATGTTTATATCAAATAAAATTCTCAATCTGAGATGCAAATAACATAACTGCTAAAAAATATTGCAAAGAAATACATAAGATTTCTCTTATTTGTATATTATGGTTCTGAAATAAGAAATTTTTAAAAACCTGTAAAAATTTTGTTATTTAAATTAAGCTAAAAAGATAAATAAAATTTATTAATGCATATATTTAATATTATGAATAATCCGCCTGTGAAAAAATTATTATTATTATTGTGATAAAACAAAGGTCAATCTCTAATTTAACTATTTACTTCATTGCTTTGTGACTGTTTTCTTAATACTAAAAAGGAATCTGATTATATTAAAACGGATGTCAATAGAATATTTACCATTTTCAATGTCAAAGTTGTTGTTTCCTTGTGACATGTTTATAATAATGACTATGAATAAAGTTGATGTAAAAATTGTAATCTGTACAGTAGAACCTTGATAACATAAAAAGCTCTAAGTCAATAAAGAGTCAAATACGAGCCTGAAACCTATTTTACTTAAAATACAAAGGATCTAAAACAATTTCAGAATTGAAGCTCAGAATGTTTTAACGACCTGAATAACTTACAACAGTGGTTGGCAACCTTTTGGCAGTCAAGGGCGACATAGTGGCAAATTGAAATAAAAGCAGGCTGCATGTGTTCCTGATTTTGATAATAGGTATTTGTGGTATAAAAATTTAAAAAACTTTTTATTTGATTCAATCAATTATCCAAAAAACCAAAATATATTGTTACACCTGTTCTATGAATTTCAGAATGACAGCTTGCACTGAAAATAAGAAGAGGGCTGAATAGGCGGAGGAATCACAGTCACCTGTAAAGGTGACAGTCTAGAATTTTCAAGACTTTTCTATTGCGTTTCATATTGACGTACTAGTATGTTATAGAAGATTCTAGTCCGTTCTGGAAAGTTCTTTCTACAGTAGAACCCCGATTATCCGTGCGAGCTTTATCCGGGCCGCGGATTCTCCGTGCGGCATGTTAAATTGGTCATCCGTGCGCGGATTATCCGTGTCTGTTGGCCAGAGGTTGGCGCGTGAACATTGAATGAACCGCGCAGACGCTCGTCTCGTACAGACGTTCGTTTCGGGAATTCCGAATTTACATATGTGTTTACTTATTATTTTCGTCAACTATTAACAGTATCAACCCGACTCGTTAAACACGCACAAAATGCAGCGTACCGGTGCTAACGAAAAGCGTAAACGCAATGTATTATCTTTAGAACAAAAAATGGAAATTTTTAACAATTTGAAAAAAAGAAAGATGTTGCTCTATTGGCTAAAACATATAACATTGGAAAGCAAACGGTTCGCGACATTGTGAAGAATAAAGCCAAGTTACAGAGCTTTTTGTAGCTAAAGCTGATAGCGCAAAAGCTATTTCTTACAGGAAGTCTCTAAAAGGATCTACTTTTCCTAAACTTGATGATGCTATGACCAAGTGGTTCTTACAAAAAAGATCGGAAGGGGTTCCAATATCAGGATCGATGTGTGCTAGGCGAGCACAAAAGTTTCATGAGCAATTGAAAATTAAAGGAAACTTCTCTGGTTCTTCCGGTTGGCTATACAGATTTAAAAAACGTCATGGAATACGACAATTAGCTATTCAAGGGGAGAAATTAAGTGCCAATGATGTAGCTATGGTTGAATTTTGCTATGATTTGGAAAATCTTATAACGGAGCATGACCTAAAACCCGAGCAAGTGTATAATGGCGACGAAACTGGACTTTATTGGAAAGCAATGCCGAAGAGAACACTTGCTGCAGGCTCAGAAACTAGTGCCCCAGGTTAGCTTTATTTTTGTACTGTACTGATTGTTTTTTTCAAAGTTATTTTTTTTATTTAGGTTTCAAGGTAAGCAAAGACCGTTTAACAGTGTTATGCTGTGCTAATGCATCAGGAAGCCATAAGCTTAGGCTAGCTGTCGTAGGAAAATCAAAAAATCCGAGGGCTTTTAAAAATGTAAAAACACTGCCAGTTGATTATTATAATCAAAAGGCTGCTTGGATAGATCGAGTGATTTTTAAAAAGTGGTTTTTTGAAAAATTTATACAAGTTAAAACTTATTTGCAAAAAAATAATCTTCCACCCAAGGCTGTACTGTTACTGGATAATGCACCATCGCATCCTGATGTAGAGCAACTAAAATCAGCAGATGGGAACATATTCGTAGCATATTTTCCTCCTAATGTGACATCTTTTGCCCAGCCCATGGACCAAGGTGTTATAGGGACCATGAAGAGGCTTTATAGGAAAGACCTTGTGCTCCAATTGTTGGGAGAATGTGACTTTATGGGATTTTGGAAACGTCTGAATTTGAAATAAGCAATTTATGCTGTAGCTCGCGCTTGGAGTGAAGTGAAAGAGACTAACATTAAAAGAGCATTTGATAAAATTATGACCTTAACAGCAGATGAAGAAGATTGTACTGAAGATGAAAATGAGTTATTAATTGAAGACATCGCATCTATAGCCTCACAAATCAAAGGCTTGGAAGAAATAGATAATGCAAAAATACAGGAATGGATAGAATGTGATCACGACGAAAAAGGGTATCAGAATATTATTGACGAAGATTATCTAAATAACCAGACCTCTGCAGAAAGTTATGACAAAAGTAGTGATGACGATGAAAATAATGTCATCATCAAAACAAGTCATAGAGAAGCAGGAGATGCAGTAAATGTACTTATCCATTACTTTGAAGAACAACCTGAAACTGATGACATTCATCTACTTCAACTTAGAAAAATGAAGGAAATTATAAGGGATAGAATTTACGAAGCCCAAAAACAAAAACAAAATATTGATTTATTTTGTAAGTGATTTTATTAACGTTTTTAGTTATTACTGTTCATATACGTTGTATTATGTTTAAATATTGAAACTTTTGTTTTTTGTTACATGTATGTATCACGTTTCTTTTATTCTTTTGATATGCATTTGTATAAATAAATTATTAAAGAAATAAAAATGAAGTTTTTGGATTATCCGTGTTTTCGATTATCCGGCAAAGGTCCGGTCCCGGCAGGCCCGGATAATCGAGGTTCTACTGTATATATAGATAGAGATCAGTTGTGGCAGTGAGTCAGTCAATAGATTGATGTGTTAATAAGTTGAAATGTTAAAAAAGTAGTATTGTATTTTGCCAAGTATTGAATAAAGTTGTGAAAGTTATAACAGTGGTGACAGCGGTAAAAGTAATTTATGGTCAATACTAGAAGTACAAATTACGATACCGATATGGAAGCTAATAGTGGAGCACCAGCAGGAAGAGGAACGGAAAAGAAAGCAAGAAAAGAAAGAGGAAAACCGTAGAAAACATAGAAAAAGAGGAACACAGGAGGAACGTGGAGACGGAGGAAAATATTAGAGGTACTGTCCGATTTTAGTTCTATCTTTAAAAGTAAAATAACAGTCTTAGATAACAAAATAGATACAATTTAAGAAGACCTAAAAACAGACATAAAAATAGTTAAGGAAGATTTGGCACCAGTAGAAAAAGATTTAAAAATGGTAGAGAAAGATTTAAAAACGACAGAGAGATTTAAAAAAAAGACCAGCTTGACCTAAGACAAAAATTAGATGCATTAGTAAAGAAAATAGAAGCTAATCCCAAATTAGTGATAGTGCCAGAGCTGAAGTAGTAAATTTGAGACACAACCAAGTTATCAAGCCACCTATATATGATGGCCAATCATCTTGGGAGATATATCGACGCCAATTTGAAGCAGCAGCTAGTGCCAATGGGTGGAATGATCAAGAGAAAGCCACCTCCCTTATGATTGCTCTTTGTGGACAAGCCACAGAAATGCAACAAGCCCTTCGATTACGCCACCATCTGACACTAGAAGAAGTATTAGCTTTTGCTCAAGAATTTGAAGCTGCTAAAACCATTTCCAAAACCGGACATCCAAAATTACGAGAAGGAGAATTTATCCAAAGTTATGGCTAGAATCGAATACGTACTGAAAGACACGCTATCAAGTCGTACACCAATTCAAGAATCCCGGAAATGTTCTGCAGAGAACATGTAGAGTTCCATCAAGATCTCAAAGCCAAGTTAGGAGCTCAGATAACCAGACAATATCAAGACAACGCACATCCCCGTTGAGCCCAATTAGTAACAGAGCTCACAACCCCACAAGAAACAACCCTAGAAGATCATCTCCATACCAAAGTCGACTATTTGGGGCGGTCGTCGACTAAAACCATTCAAAGTCCCAAGATTCGCACATATTCTTTGTTTAAAAATGGCCGAAATTTAACTGTTAGGGGACAACTAGAAAATCACGATTGAAAATTTATTGTCGACACTGGGGCAACTAGATCATTTGTACGCCCAGATATGTTGACACAGAAATACGCAAGAACACCTAAAGGCCTGGTCATACTACTCCGATTTTGGGATAAGTACCAGCATCCATTCGAATTGGAAACACGGCCATAGTTCACTCATTTTCGGTAGCTAACATTATGAATGAATGTGTTTTTTGGGTTTAGACATTATGCAAGAAAAATTTGTAATAGATTTGAAAAACAAAATTTTATCTATCGACAATGAAGAAGCAAATTCTCAGTGGTGAAAGTGATCGATTGCACAAAATTAAAGTTATAGTTGATGAAGATATAAGAATTCCGGTAAATTCAGAAAGCATTGTCGTGATTCATCTTAAAGAAAAATCGAAAGATCTGATTATTGGGTTCATTGAACCATGTGAACCGACAGAAGATGGAGTAATGGTAGCCAAATGTCTGGTAAAAATAGAACAGCAAATTGCCGTTCACGTTGCCAATACATTTAGGAGACCAGTTGAACTAAAGCAAAATCACGAGATGGGATATTGTGAACCAGTGAAGAGCATAGTGAATTTACGAGATGGGATATTGTGAACCAGTGAAGAGCATAGTGAATTTACGAGATAATCCCAAACTCAAAAAAGAGCCACAAAATAAAGTCGAGGACCCACTTATAGAGACACTCATCAAAGACTTTGACAAACTAACACCCGAAGAAGTGAGCAAGGCAATGAATTTGTCTTGAATCACTTTAGCCTTTTCGAAACCGGAAAATCTACAGGGTGAACCAACTTGGTCCACAATAGAATTAATATAAGAGATGTACCACCGATACGTCAAAACCCAAGAAGACTTCTATTCGCTAAACAAAAAGATGTAGAGAATATGATACAAGACATGTTGGATGAGAACATTATTTAAGATTCATCTGGACCGTGGTGTTCTCCAGTTGTTTAAGTAACTAAGAAATATGGAAGTACAAGATTCTGCATTGACTATCGTAAATTAAATCAAGTTACAGAATGCCTAAATGCCTTTACTGAAATGAAAAAGAGGTTGTCCACTGCACCAGTTTATGGCTGATGAATTTTAAAAATGAGGAAGGATAAATTGCAAGATGGTAGAATGACTTCAGCAGTACAATTTTGAAATAATTTATAGAAAATGTCGCTATCGCGGAAATGCTGATACCCTATCCAGAAGGCCATGTACACAACAACAATGCAGATATTCCCAAAGAATTGAGGAAAAGGAGAGCAGTAATAACCATATAAACAAAGATGAAAAGATAGAATTGCTGCATGCAACAACAATTAGAAGCGACTCGGACGAAAACATGTGGTCAGTAGAATACCTAAGGAAAATTCAAAAGACAGATGAAGATTTAAAAGTTGTCCGGACCTGGCTACAAAATGGAGTTTTTTTTAATACTTAATTATACATATTCTTTTGAGAATGCTCCTAAAGTAAGAGCGAAACATCAAATATTTATTCCAAATTATATTATAATCAATATATTTGTACAAAACCGGTTTTTTACTAAACTGGTTTCACTTTTTTCGGTTTTTGCCAGCACCACTGCAGACCTATTATGAAATTTTTTTTTGAATCTTAAAGGGAGTGATTTTGAAAATGTAAGGGTCGCCACATTTATGGAAGGAGGACTACAAGTTTATCCTTTTATTCCAATTACCACAACTCCTTAAATGAAGCCAGACACCCTAGACAGTAAGATTTATAAAATAGAGTACTACTAATAAAAATCAGCAATAAATACTTGATTTGTTTGGCTTGGGTATTAACCATTCATCCAATCATAAGATGGTTGGACAATAGGCGCGTTCAGCCACGCTAGCGCAAAGTGGCGCTCTGTGAAAGCGCTTGAAGGTGGCTGAACATCTATGCTTTGATGCTCTGGGACAAACAGATAAACACATCACTATCACATAACCTTAACATTTATTTCTTAAATACAAAGCGCCTTCAATGGAAATCCTTATAAATTACTTAATCTTGGAATAACTTGTGGATGAAAATAATATTGTGGAATTTATTCCACCTGTAATTGAAAGACATTAAGAATATGTAGAAATATTAGCATTAGGAGAAGTAGAAAATCCTGTAAGAAATTTAAATTATTTCGAGGAAGTAATGCCAAGATACGCAAGACTAATTATTATAGCTTACAACAATTCTACCATATTCCTAGGTATTTCAACGCAATATATTTCCATCAACATTAAATTTGTATGTTTCAATATTTTCTGCAATAATTATTATACCTTATAAACATTAATAAAAACTAATTAAGACAGAAATGTTAACTTAGATGATAGAATTGTTGTTTCTTGACATAACCGCTGACCAACATAGCGGAAAATAAATTCGCTGGAAAAAATGGAGATCTCTAGAGCTAGCGTTGTCACTTAGAGGTCAAATTCACCCTCCGCATACTCAGCACTTGCCTAGTGCTAGCGTGGCTGAACGTGACCACTAATTAACTTGAGATTTGGAGAAAAACTAAATTATAAAACAAGACTTGATTATGGTTGTTATAAAGGTAAAATAATTTCAGAAAAAACACACACACACAATGGCTTTCTGATTTAATGATGTAGATAGTTGTAAATAAAATAACATCCGCTTTTCAAAATCATACTCCTTATAATATAACTAACTAATAAATGCTTCCTTTATAAATATTTTTGCTGTCTAGTTTCAGTTAATTAGAATTTTATATTAGATATTAATAGTTTATTAAAAAACAACAGATCAGTGGCAACAAAAATATTTTCAATATTTTAAGCTTGAAAAGTATCAACATTTTTCTTTAAATTAATGTATTTAATTAAATATACTCACGTAAGTATGCTTGTTCTTGGTCCTTATTGAGGTTCTGGGGTAATATGGTTGGCATTCCAGGGATGAATATCTTTTCATGTTCACTTCCTCCCCATCTAGAACGCCTCTTCCTCCTCCTTTCATCATCACTACTACCTGGAACAAAAGTTTAAAAAAATCAGGACTTGAACCCAAACCTGTCCTAAATTCTTGTTTTTATTTACAGTTGTCTGCTAAGTCTTTCAAATAGTATTTTTCATGACAATAAAGCATATTATTATTATTCGTGGAAATGTTTTACCTAATACTACAAAAAATTTCTTTTGTACCTGTGGACATATTGGAATTTCCATCTCCCTCTTTGGAAATTAGATTAGCAAAGTTCCTGGTAGCAGCAAGGGTGGCAAGAGTATCTGCAATCATTTTATCACCATCAGGCTCTGGGGGCGTTATAGATCTCTCCCTTTCACGCCTTCGATCCCGATCCCTATCCCGTCCCCGGCTTAGGCTCCGTTCTCTACGCCTATCTCGATATCTATCTCTGGAACGACTGCGTTTTCTATCACGCCTGTCTCTATCTCGAGATCTAGATCGGTCTCGTCGTCTAGAAGACACCATTTTAGTGAACTACCAATTTAATATTGTAGCACTTTACACTAATATGAACAATTCGACAAGTAATCAAATCGATTTACAACTTTATTACATGCAGCGTAAGTTTCATATATGCATCGACAGCTTGCTTGATCATTGACGTATTTGACTGTTTGACATTGACTGTGTTCTCCGGAGTGCGTTCAGATCCTTCGTCTGGTAAAGAAAAAATCCACAGAAGCATTCTTCTTGTAGCGCTTTCGATTTACCTACCCCTAGTAGCGTTCGGTATTTTAATCGCAGACGCGACGGATTTTTGTTCACGTGATCATAGATTAATCTGAGCAAATTTCATTACCGAACGGCCCGAGCAAATAAACGACAGTGTAAAGCTTACAGAAGCCATAGATATATACCTTAGACTATGAAACCACCTCTTGCACCAAACCATGGAACAGGAAAACAATTGTTTTTTATTCTGTGCTCAAACCGAGTAGCGCGCAGTGGCATATCAATTAGGAATGAAAATATTACAAGTTAATTATGTTTGTAGTGTGAAACATTACTATTTTTCACAAAAATTTTCATTAACTATTTTTACATATTATATGCAACTAAAAGGCCATTATAGTTATGAAAAAGTTTTACATTGCTTGAGAAGTACTAAATTCAAATAAAGTTGGTCAATTTATTAGGACTACTAGGTGTAAGAAATATGAATGCATTAGATAGGACTTTTATTTAATTTCAAATCTGTAGAAATATGAAGGGTAAAATATTATTACACGGGTGTTGAAATAATTACAATATTCTTCAAAAACTACTATTTAATAATTTTACAACTGTTGCTCTCGCTGTAACTCAATAGAATGCCTGCTTAAAAATATCCAATACCTTATTTCTTTCAGTTATCGAATTGATATGCGCTGAGTCATACTTGTTTTTATAAAAATACAACACATCTTTTACATTCTAAATATTTTCCACTAACTTATTTACTTAAGAAAATATAATATGGATTCATATTATTTGATACTAATTAACTAAAGGGGATTATTAATAATTCACCTTATGGATTATGTGAATGATTATAAGTAATGTCTTATATACAGTGTCTAACAATAATATGGTTTGGTATATCTAATCTACTTAAAGAGTAACAAATACATGACAATATACAAAAATAAAACGATATATTAATGGAAAAAATATATTGAAATCAATACAATTTTACTGTGATGTCAGTGTAAATACAATATTTGTTATTTCTTATCAACCGTTATTTGATAGTATGCTGAAAATTAACCTATACATATTAACTTATACTATAACTATAAAATAATACAAAATAAACACTCCAAACCTATTGTATTTAATTAACCAAATTCATTTATTTCGAGAGCAGTATGTTTTCACTGTCCTCGAAATAATTTCGTTAGTTGGCTTCGAACCCCATCTTCTTGTTGGGATTCAATTTGGAAAAAATATATTGAAATCAATACAATTTTACTGTGATGCCAGTATAAATACAACAGTTGTTATTTCTTATCAAATGTTATTTGATTGTATGCTGAAAATTAACCTATACATATTAACTTATACTATAACTATAAAATAATAGAAAAAAACACTCCAAACCTATTTTATTTAATTAACCAAATACATTTATTTCGAGAGCAGTATGTTTTCACTGTCCTCGAAATAATTTCGTTAGTTGGCTTCGAACCCCATCTTCTTGTTGGGATTCCATTTTATTTACCTATAAAATATATTCTGACATTTAAAAACTTTTCACATATTGTTTTCATCAAATAATATTTATGATTGATTGGGTATTTTTATTCAAAATATATCATATTCCACAGGTAGTGTGGGTCACTTCTTCCAATTAAATTGTGATATATAATTTCATCTGGTTTTTGTTTAATTCTACTGGAAGCAAATAACACTGGAACCTGTTCCTAAGGAATGCAGTTTCCTACACCGCCGGCTATAACTTCACCCCCTGCGAGGAGTCTTTTATATGCCCCTATGAATTGGCGACTAGTGGAGTTATTATAAAAATTATATTATATAAATTTAATGATGATGTCTTTCTAACTTCTTAATTTACATTTTCTCTAAAGTTTCTTAATGGACATTGGCCCTTTTTCTACCAAGCTCCAGATATGTCGTTATATGTGTCATACATTTTGCAGAGATGGGCTTTCTCAGGCAAATTCTAAGTAAATTGGATACACCTACATGATAAACATTAGCATAAACCCAAATAATGTACCTCCAGCAATAATGTTATTATAATTTTCTTGTGATACAGGAACTGTATATACTTTGTCTTCCTCAATTTCGGTCTCTTTTGCCAAACACATGGAGAATGAACAAATAAAATCTAAAAATTAAATGTTTGTACACAAGTCATTATCTAAGAGACACAACATAACCTCACAACATGACAGGTAAACAAATTAATTTTTCTCGTCGGTTAAAATATTCCGAGTCAACAGATTTAAATCGGACTGGTCCGAGCGGAATTACCGAACGGTTCAGATTTATCTACCTACCTCTAGATGCAATAAACGAACGGTTCAGACTAGAAAGATTGATCAGACGCAAATAACGAGCAAAAAGATTTACATCGGACTGATCCGAGCGGAATTACCGAACGGTTCAGATTTATCTCCTTACCTCTAGATGTAATAAACGAACGATTCAGACAAAAAAGATTGATCAGATGTAAATAACGAACGCAGCTCCTGGCTCACCATTAACCTATTTTGTTGTTTATAGGTCAGTGGGCATAACTAAATGCGCACTTAGTTCAAAAGTTGTGTTCGATTATGGTTTTCAGACTTGCACTCCTCCAGTTTCACGTGTTCGATATACAAGCGGCACTGTCCGAGTGTGCCCTCAGCGCCTCAGCCCCTCAGTTCAATTATATTTGAAGATAGTGAACGTCATCATCTGATGATGATTGAAAGAGGTTAGTAGAGAAAATATACCCACACAGCACAATCTTGTCATTATAAACTGCAAAGAGCATGCTGGTCAATTTCTACCGATGTGTCGACTGGTTTAAATAGTTGGACGATTGGTAAAATTTTCCGCTAACATTTGAACGACCCGACTATTTACCTGATGTAAGCATCTGAACGCATAAAACGCGCCAGGCGACCTATGTTTCAGTTCACTCGACATAATATCGCATGCGATTTTCACACTTTATCGAAGGGTACGACAAAACTGGTATGTTTGAATATCGTAAGCGATAATTATCGACCATAAAACAACGAGCGGATATTTATCATGCGATAACAATTATCGAAGGGCGTGGCTTAAATTATAACCTTTATACCTCAATTCATTGTTTACATAATTTACTGAAGATATTTGAAATGGCAAATTTTGATGAAATGGCAATGATCGCTATTGCAGAAATAGTAGACGAAGCTGAGGGTGTCGTAGCAGATCAGCGAAGGCCCTTCTACCCTCGTATAAATGCATTTGAACTTGGAGATACACAATTTGTGAGAATGTTGCGATTATCAAAAGAATGAGTTCGTGAAGTGATTCGTCTAGTGTCTCCCTATATAGAGGAGGGAAGTAGAGAGTCAGCTATAAATATTGAGACAAAAGTAAGTTACCTTCATTCTTAATAGGTAGGTATAGGATTCATAAGAAAATATGCGTATGAAGGTTTTAGTAAGTCTTCGTTTTCTCGCAAGTGGCAGCTATCAGCTAGACTCAGCTTCCAATATACATATAGCATTAAGTCAGACATCTGTTTCAAGGAGTCTTGATGAAGTAATTAATGCTTTAAATCGACCAGCTATTTTTAATCAGTTGGTTAGTTTTCCAAGAAATATACTAGGAGCTTGAGAGAAACCGTGATGGGTAAGTAAACAATTTTTATTTGTATACATCAATCCTAATATGTATTCTGATCACATTATACACTACCACTACGTCAAATGCATGTATTGTCTGCAGAAACTGAAAGTTATCGGTGTTGATGTAGTGGCATTGTAAAGTTTGTTTAGTATGAATATCACCAACAGTTCCAGAAAGTTCAACTTATTATGTACTAACATTTCATTTTCCTGGTGTAGTGGATTGTATTGATTGCACTCATGTTGCAATCATTGCGCCCTCTTGAAATGATCCCGTATATAATGAATATGTGTATGTGAATAGGAACAACTACCATTCCATAAATGTACAGTTGGTATGTATTTGATTATTCTCAGGAATAGTCTTATGATACCTGCTTATTTTGTTTAGATATGTGATTCACAGATGCAGTACAAACGACGCCTTCATATGGAACAACTCCAATCTGCAGGAGATTATGCAAAATATTTATCACAACAATCCACATCAGTTTTATTTACTTAGTAAGGTATACAAATATAACACTTTTTTCAATTATATTTTACTTCTATAACATGTGTTAGGAGACTCTGGATATCCATTAAGACCGTGGCTATATTGACACCTTTGGAAAATGAACACTTGCCAGGATCTCCAGAAGCAGAATATGATAAATGTCATAAACATACACGATGTATTATTGAAAGGTGCAATGGTCTTCTTAAAATGAGGTTCCGATGCCTTTTAAAACATAGACTACTTCACTACCATCCGGAGAAAGCTGCTCGTATAATTAATGCTTGCATAGTTCTACACAATCTTTGTATAGAACATAACATACCCGCTCCTGAACCAGAAGATATCGATCAACATTTTGATTCAGATATACTGGATGATGAAGAAAGAGGACAGGAAGAAGGTATTGGTGCAAGAGTTAATCCTCAATTGCAAGAAGGTCGAAGATTGCAGAGAAGACTAATTCAAAATCATTTCACCAACTGATTTTTGCTTATCATAAATAAATAATACTGTGTACGTTTATTTTTTTATTCATGTAATTAAATATAATAAAATAAAATTGTTCTTTCATTTCTATTATAGGAATTTAAGCTTCATTCTCGCTAATTTTTTCAAGAGCCTTTCTCTCTACTATCACCAATTTTCTTTCTTTTATTTCAACCATCTTGTCGTAATAGCATTGTTTTCTATTTTCTGCTGCTTCCATTATTTCTATTTTCCTTTTATAATATTCCCTTTCAATTTGCAACTTTTCTTTTGCCGTTTCACTAAGTAGTTCAGCTGCAGAAGCAGCCACTTGCAACTTTTTTGCAGGTGAAATTGTGTGCTTCTTAACTGAAATAAGTACATATAACCAATTTTATCAATCATGGTGAATTTATTTATTTTCAAAAAAACCCAAAAAAATGTACAATAGCAATAGATAATTGCAATTGAAAACATACCTGAAGTGGGTGTACAGAAAGATTCAGGTGCCCCTACGGGTATAATCTTTTCTGTTTCCTTTGCTATTACTGTATCGGGCTCTGGCAACTCTTCAAATACTGAAATCACAAAATGAGATTTTACTTAGAATACTTAAAATGTATATTTCAGTAATACATACCTATTTCGTCAACACATCCTACATTTTCATCATCTGTTTGACAATAATAATGATCTTTGAATATATCATTATTGTATAGTTGCGGTATATCAACCACAGTGGCTAATGCAGGTACTGTATTAGCCTCTACAATACTTTCGAAATCCTAAAAACAAGTTCACGTGATTAACTGATAGGCAGTAGGAAGTAATCCATTATTTATTAATAATTAAATACATAAAAAGTGTGCAACAGATTCTTGAACTGAAGGGTGTCCATTCACAGCCACATTACTTATCAGGCTTAATTTCTCCTCCTCATTCTGTTTCAACTTTGTTGGTAAAGGAGGTCCTCCTCCTATCCCACAAGCATGTCTTTTAATAGAAGCTTGCTTAGTTTTTACTTTGCTTCTCATATCCTGCCAAGTCTAAAATCATGGTTATTAATCCATTCGTATCATTACATAAATGTGTGGCATTAAACATTTTTACAAATTTCATAAGCATTCACATTCGCTAGATAATTAATTACTTACTTTTCTCCATTGCACCCAACTTTTCTTTCCACCTGGAATTGCATTGAATGTGGTTGCAATGTTCAGCCATTCTTTTTGGCCATCTTTTTTACTAAAACTCGAGGAGAACCGACCACTATATAATACTGATCGGTCTTGCATTAATGTAAAGAGTCTATTCTTTTGCTCTGTGGAGACATAACCAGCACGTTTCTCCTTCGATTCGTTCATAGTTAAATATCAAAAAGATATAAAAATAATTAAATTGTTCACACGTGTTGAATAACAAGAAATTATATTCAAAAAGCACACAAAGAGAAATAAAAATACACAGCACAAGAAAAAATATAACAGTTGACAACGTGACGATGAGCCAAGTCATGTGATTTATATACCCTTCAGATATTGGTTGAATTCGTCAATAAAGCTACGACTCCCTTCATATCCTTCGAAACCAACCAACTCTTTATCGCATTCGGTTCGGGAATATGGTATCGAACGAAAAGAGTATCGCATACGAATTTTTGGTGATAAAAATATCACCTTCGACATTTATCACGTAAACTCAAACATAGGGTCCCTGACGTAGGATCTCAACCCACTCCTGTTTGTAGTTTTGCCCATAGACAATAAATGTACTAAGCGTACTCTCTAGAAAGAGAGAAAAGGACTGTACTGCCCTTAGATCATATATATTACCATGAATAAGCAGGGGGGCACAATAAACCTTTGGTTTCAGCGCACAGTAACCCCGTTAAAATCTAATCTAATCTAATGAATAAGCAGACGAACTAGAAGTTATGTTTCCAACATAAAACAGATATGTATTTATGAATTCCGTTTTCGTTAAATAAAATATTGTATCCGTTATAATTAATTTTTCAGGCAGTTGTAATTGAAGAGAAACAGATTGATAGGCGTTCGATAAAGGCAAAAGGAGATGGACAATTTAAGTATGGATACAGAGCATCCGATTTTTCTAAGGCCTGAAGAAAGAGATTAATTGATATGCGTTTCTAAACGTAGGGAGTGATGGATAATTTAATATAATCTGCTTATTCGTGTTAAGAGGGGCCTCCTCACAGGTATATAAACCTAAAAACCTACACAATACTAGTTACTAATTTAGTGATTATTTGGTTCAAAATATTTACGATAGATGTCGATACTAGTACTGAATCGGCTTTTACTTATTCAACATATTTTCTCTCTCTGTCTTTCCACTCTTGATGGTTCAAAGAAACGCATCTCTGTTCGAATGTTTTGATTTTAAATATTTCGACTGGTTGCGAGCGCAGAAACCTTATCTCCATGGGTGATTTATGCTTATCTCTGTTTTTTATGTTGCCAGCCCAGCTGTGTATAGATAAGAGAATATTATAATATATACACGGATCCAAACAAAATTTCAATTTGAGTGTAGCTTTTTGATTATTTAAGAGTTTCATAAATGTAATACATATTTAAAAACATTCTATCTTTCAAAATTTGTACCATTTATATTAACATAATAAAATGTTTTCATAATTATACATTTCTGTTTGTTTCATGCTAAGAAAATTAAACTGCGGAAAAGTTGCAAATTTACATAATGTCTGAAAACACAGAGCGTCGTGTCACAACTTTGCCTCAATCTAATCATATTCAGAGTTTCTGTTGGTTGCTTTCAAATTTTATTTGACATGTAGGCTCTTTTTTCAACTACATGTGTAAATATATTCAATTTTATCTAGAAACAAATAATATAAACAAAGAGTTTCCAAATTTATTATACAAAGAAATATTTACTTGTAATACAATGCTTAACATTTAATAGAAAGAGGAAAATAAGGTACACTGAGGAATTTCAATTTAAAATAGCAAACTTTTAAAAAACTTACAAAGCAACTATAACAACTAATAAAAAATTTAAAGCGAAAGATCTGTAATGACAAATTATAGTATATATTGTGGGGAGATCGATATATACAGTACAAAATCAAACATACAATCAACATGTACACGTTTGCTTCTACCTTGTTTGCAAAGATTGATCATATGTGTTGTGGAGATTGGAAATGAAACATTTTTCCTTCATTACACAAAAAAATAGTTGGTTCATTTTCTTTTTTCCACGACAGATACACATATGTGTGATCACCTGAATGGTAAATATTTTTTTTGTTTTTATATAATACATTATATTGGTATTATTACTTTTCCATCCAACCCATCTAATATGCGAGAAAAGTATTGGTTTACCCAAAAAAAAGTTGGAATTTTGGATTTTTTGAGTTGTTTTTACGTTTTTCAGCAAGAACAACACAAAAAAATGGTTTTTAGAAAAAAATCCTATCTGTATAACTCGATACAGCCCCCGAAGTGCAACAAGTCACCAATTATTATTCAGGATATCTCACAGATCCTCAGAGACAGTAGAACGAGTGCTATGGTACTTGAAGTATCACATTTTTGGAGAAATTTCAGTTTGTTAGCACGGTACAGCCTCTGAAGTGTATATAAATGACCAATTTCATGATAGATATTATTGCGACATTTATAACCGATGTTGCCAAGTTATACGAAGATCCTCAAACAAAGAGAAAAAAGCAATATTTTTTAACAAGAAAAACTATGCACGTCATAAGATTATTAGGTATATTCAGGAACTTGCAATATCTATATAGTGAGCATTTTACCTGTATGTTAGGTATCTTATGTTTTCAAAATTCGATTTTCGACTTCGTAGTGTATTTGCGTATTAGCCATAAGGTAAATTGTGACTAATTTTTGGGTTTCCAAAATAGAGATATATCAGGTAAATGTGTGCTTATATTTTGTTATTGTTTTATTTCAGATAATTGTAGGTTTTTCATTATTATTTTCTCGTTACCATAACTAGATTACTAAATTAAACATTATGTTTCTATCTCTGGCAACTATGTAAATTCTAAACATTTACGTTTTTTGTGCAAAAAACGAACAAATTCGATTGGCTCAAGATAGCACAACACGGGGAGTATTTATTTGGTCGTTACCGATTGTTTCAGCATACTTTGTTAGTGTTATACTTAGTTTTGTATTGCCTATAAGGTGAAAAGAACACCATTTTATTATTTGACTTGATAGATAAATCGTCTTTCATGTTTGATTGTTTGAATTTCAAAGCACTGAATATTCGTTATTTCATGTTTTTGATTTCATCATTCTTATCTTTTTTTAATATTATGGATATTATATTTGATTCTTATTTCATTTTAATAATGGTATATACACGTGTTGTGTACCTAATTGTAATTTTAAGAATACTGAAAAGCCAATGCATGCTTTTCCTAAAGATCTTGAGGTAAGTTAAATTGCAAACTTATAATCTTTTATTTATAAAGACCTAAAAACGCAGGGCTAATGAAGCATTTATAACATTGGTCCATGTAACGTTTCGCATTAAAACATAATATTCTCATGTATATAAAAAATATATTCCCATAGCTTTCACATTATAAATTTGTTTTTCACATTGTTCACAATAGAAATAGTTTTGAATAAGGTGTTTTGCATTATTTTACTTCATATGTGCCGGTATGAATTTCCTTATAATTAACAATTTCTTTTTTGTTAGCTTTTCCGTATGTAGATGAATAACATCAACCATGAATATTTACTTACCCAGGATAAAGATAAAGTCATTCGGAACTATAGAGTTTGTGATGTCCACTCTTCTGAGGATTGGAAATTCCAAGCCAAAAATAACAGAACAAATTTAAAAGGAGATGCAGTACCTACTTTATACTTGGGACAAACTGGTAAATACTGTAGTTGATTGATTATTAAATAAAGTAAAATTCCTAATTACCAGTGGATGTATACTAGAATACTGGATATATACTAGAATTCCTGAAATAATTGAGGTTATTTTAATAATTTAGTGTGTTTTGTGAAGGTGAATGGTTTTTGATAAAGAATAAAAATAAACGTACTATTTTTGATATCCACTTCATTTTATTATTGTTGTTTTAGAAAATGGCAACCAACAACCAGATTTCAGTCAAAGTTCTAATGAAAAATCGTTGGAAAGTTTAGATAATATATTAGTATAATTTGTACTTTCATGTATCTTACACTTCATTACAAAATAAGAAGATTTAAACATTAAGTTCAAAAAATAATAGTGCAGGATTGTGTCAAAGTAATAATAAATTGTTCTTTTTCTGGCCTAATAAAACTAGCATATATTTTAAAATTTATTTATGCAATGATTTTATAGTATACACAAGAAACACACCTACAGGTTTAAAAGTACAAAAATCAAAGTGATAAGAACATTAAAAATTATTAGCAAACTAAATTACATTATTTTAATGATAATTTTATATTGTGGTATTATGAAGGTACACGTCGTAGTGGTTTGTACCTTAGTTTAATTATATTGTTTTTATTTATTTATAGTTAAAACAAGGGAGGACATTCTAAGAAGATGTAAACGTTACAAAAAAGTAACACTATACAAGAGCATCCCTAGATGTACTATTGCACGGAAAAATCTCATGCAAGCTGATCAACACATCAAAACATTTTCTGAATATATACACACACAAAATTTGACTAATCAAGAGTATTTAACAAATATTATGGAGTTTACTAACTCTGAAACATTTATAGGTACGTCAATATCTATGTCCACTAACTTAGGTGACAAAAACTCCATTTACCAGATGATAGGTATATAATAAAATAATAATCTTTAATTTATCCTGAATCCTAATACAATGTGATAGTAACAAAATGGAATAAAATTGGCAAGCTTTAACAGTAGTTACAGATTAGTAGACATGTATTCATTAAAATCTTTTGTTTGCTTTATCTTTGGTAATTTATTGTACATTTTAATCATTGAATAGAAACAATTTTTTATGTTGTCAACCTGTGTAGTGGATGTTGATTATTGTTAATTGATTTAGAAATAGTAAGCTCTTTTGAATCCATATTTATTGTATCATAGGTAAGTAAATGTAAGAGTATGTTCTACCCATTGTTGTGTGGCTAGTCAGCGAAATACATAAAAAAGTTGTCATTATTGTTGCTTTAGAGCCTTCAAAGATCTCGTTTTTGATGTAGTGATCTGGAAACTAATCTAAGTCAGATCACTGGCAAATTAAAGAACCTCTTTGATTTATTTCAAAGGAATTTGTTCGTGAAGCCACATGACGAATTAAGAAAACTCTTTCAACTAACTTTGAAATAAGTGTTTGTGCCGTCACTTAGTGAATTGAAGAACCATTTCAATAACTTTTAGAATAAGTGTGATACCACAAAATGTAGGCCTATCTTTGATGGGGAACCTTAATGAGGCCTGGAGTCTTAAACTTACGTCTCCTGGGTGGGCCATAGAAAGAGATGAATTTTTTTTAAATAATAAATATCTGGAAGTAATATTAGAACTGTTTTGTGTATACTCGTATTTAAATGTAATGGTTATATTCTGAATTATAATTTTAAGTTATAAATTATGTAAAATGTACAAATAAATTTTTCTGAAAATAGTATGTATCGCTTTGTTTCTAGTTTATAATGAAGTTAATTCCCAGTACAAAAATACGGTGGAAACGGTGCATATAATTACTAGTAGTAATGTTCTCAATATGCAATATAGCTAGTTGATTTGTATAGTATTTTTCACCATCTAAGAAAATCTGTTATATTGCCTCTCATATTATAACTGGAGGCTAATCACTTTCTTAGATCGTGAAAAATACTATACTGGTACAACAAAATTGAAAGATACCTGACAATTTGAAATTTTAAAAATTTCAAATATTCCCGCCAGATATCTGACAGTATCTATGTCACTCACAACAAAAAGTTCTGTTATGTCGCTGCTATGGCAGCGCCTTTGTGTTGTTAGTCGTAACTAAGGCCTACTTGAAGTGAGCTATCTTCTTTTTTTAATATTAGTTATATGATCTGTGGCCACAACTCAAATAGACACTACCGAGATAGGACACCCAAGCGAACTGTCACTTGAATGTCAACATGGCGTCTGTGGGACATACACAGCTGTAGAGTGTGTTTTATACTTTATATCGGTTTAATAATTAAATTAAACAATCCTGACTAACAATTAACTTTATTAATTCTAAGTGTCAAGTGACAAAACAGTTGTCGGCATTACAACCACTATTGCCAACCGTTATTACCAAATATCACTATACAACATCTTCCTCCTTAAGTAAGTTAATTGACACATAGTTAATACAATACAAAATCCTTAAACTTAGATGGTTTTTTGCAGACCCGCTTTTCGAGCGACTCTTGTTCAGGGCTCTGAACAACAGGCTCGTCACACTTATTTTTTAATTCTAAGTTATCATCAGCTAAAGTAGAATACAGTTTTTCTGTTTCATTACTATCACTATTACTACAATGACCTGTGCTATTAGGACTATTTTGAATTTGTTTATTAGTTATCGAAGGTTTTAAATGTAAGGTATTTCTTCTTAAAATATTATTATTTTCATTAGACACATAATAAGATCTGGGTGTTTCAGCTTCTGCAATTATTTTGCCTGGTACCCATACCTTGTCTTTGATAACAACATTTTGACCTGGACAAAAATCAACATTTCTATTAACTGCTGACTTATCAAACTGAGCTTTATACTTTAGCTGTGATTGTAAAAGTTTGTCCTTTACATTTGTTTGAATTTTAGGCTTCAATTTGCACAAAGAGGATGGAAGCTTTGTACGTAATAACCTACTCATTAATAGTTCACTTGGACTAGCGTTTAAACTAGGAATTGGTGTGCTACGATATTCTAATAATGATATGCTTAATTCTTTTCCCTCCTCCTTGTGTTTTTTAATCATTTGTTTAGCAATGTGAACAGCTTTTTCTGCAAGTCCATTGCTTCGAGCATAATGGGGACTAGAAGTTATTATTTGGAAATTCCACTTCAATGCAAAATCTTTGAATTCCACTGACCCAAAAGGCATATTATCAGAATATATAATTTTAGGAATCCCATGATATGAAAATATATTTTTTAATTTAGATATTATTTCTTTAGCAGTTTTATACTTTAATTCAATTACTTCAATCCACTTAGAAAAACTGTCAATAACAACAAGATAATCTATACTCTGATATGTTAAAATATCTGTAGCAATGATTTCAAAAGGTAATTCAGGTACCTTGTGTAATAACAGTTTTTCTTTTTTGTTTGATGCACTAAATTTTTCACAGATTTTACAACATGCAACCATATTATCAATATCTTTGTACATGCCAGGCCAATAAAGTATGTTTTTAGCTCGTAGTTTTGTTTTAGTCATCCCCATGTGTCCTTCATGTAACAGTTTCAGCATAGTAGATCTTAAAGATTGAGGTATAACTATTCTATTATTATAATAAATTATACCTTCATCTACAATAATTTCATTTTTAATTGTGTAAAACTTTTTCAAGTAACCTGTGAGTTTTTTCTGTTTTGGCCAACCTTTGATATGATATTCAGCGACTTTACTTAATAATGTGTCTGTTTCACTAGCTTTCCTTAGATCATAGAGTTCATTTAAATTATTATTATAACGATTAATACAATGTACTTGACCATTTATTAAACTTTCACTCTCACTATTTTCTTTAATAAAGTTCCTGGACAATAAATCTGCTATATATTGTGATTTTCCTGGTAAATACCGCAATTCAATGTCATATATTAATAATTTTAGTCTCATTTTTTGAAGACGTTGGGAAGGTATAAGTGAAATATCTTTATTCATTATAGAAATAAGTGGTTTATGATCATTAAAAGCAACAACTTTTCTACCATATATTAAGTAATGAAACTTACGACACGCAAATATTAAACTCAACATTTCTTTTTCAATTTGCGAATATGCTGTTTCTGTGTTTGACATACTCCTTGAAGCAAACGAAACAGGTCTTTTGTTTTGAATTAGGCAGCAGCCTAATCCGTCTTTTGATGCATCCGAGTAAATTTCTATATGTTTATTAACATCAAATTGATTCAATACCGGTGGCTTTGCAACTATTTCTTTAAGTTTGTTTAATGACTCCCTGTGTTTACTGGACCAAAACCATGCTGAATCTTTTTTAAGTAATTCTCTTAATGGACTACAAATTGTGGACATATTAGGTATATATTGTCTCAAATAGTTAAACATTCCTAACAATGACTGAAGCTCTTTTTTATTTTTAGGTTCTTTTAGGTTTAAAATTGATTTTGTGTGTTCTTCTGAGGGTATTACACCATTTTTATTGAATTTATGACCCAAAAACTCTATATTGGCCTGTTTGTACTGTAATTTTCTAAGATTAAATTTTATATTTATCTTTTTAGCTAAACTTACAACTTTTTTTAATAACATATCATGTAATTCCTCATTTTCAGTAGCGATGAGTAAGTCATCAAAATATATTACAATATTGTTAACATCAATTTTACCAAAGTATTTTTGAACCATATTAATGAATGCTTCGGGAGCACAAGACAATCCAAAAGGTAGCCTATTGAATTTATAAAACCCAAATGGTGTACTGAAGGTACAGAGATCTGATGATTCTTTATCAAGCTTAATTTGCCAAAACCCTTGTTTCAGGTCTAACAAGGTATAAAATTTTTTATTCAACAATTTTGGGCGAATGTCTTCAAACCGTGGTATCAAACAATAATCTCTTACAATTACTTTATTCAACTCATTGGGGTCCAGACAAATCCTTAATGATCCGTCTGGTTTCTCCACTAATACAACATTACTAGACCATTTCTTAGGCTCTGAAACTTTTGAAACTATACCGTTTTCAATCATTTTGTTTAACTCTTTTTCAAATTTATTCAAAAGTACTTGGGGTAGCCTTCTAGGCGGCCTTATTACTCCCTCTGCATTCACCTTGGTTTTTATTGTATAATATTCAGGAAATGCGCCTAACCCTTCAAATATCTCATTATTATTTTTTATAAATTCATTTTTGCTATTTATTTTTAATGTGTCTATTTTACTATTTGTTATTTTCACAAGAAGATTAAATTTTTTACATACCTGTAGTCCTAAAATAGGCATTACATTTTTATTTACTACAGCAAACTCTACATCACCTATACTATTATTTATTTTACAACTTAGTTTTATGTTACCTAGGGGCTTGATTTTTTCTCCTCCAAAGGCTTCTAACAGCCCTCTGGACTCTCTTAACAGCTGATCATTACCAACAATTTTCTTAAAAGTTTTGAACGGAAGGACATTGACTTGTGCACCAGTATCCAGCTTAAAATTAATTTTATGATTATTTATCTCTACATCCTGGGTCCAAATATCTTCTCTGCTGTGAGTGCAAACAGTATTTACTGTGTCGTTTAATGAATGAACTTGGAAGAGTTCAGTAATATCTTCAATGCTATCTTCTTCTTCAACATTAATTTCTTGTACATTTTTATTATTGTACATTTGATTTTTGGTACTTCTACAGCCCACTGCAAAATGATTAGCTTTTTTGCAGTTCTTACAATATTTACCATAAGCAGGGCATTCTCTGGGCCCATGTTTATAATTGCACTTTTTGCAATGATATTTTAGTTTCTCATTTCTGTCATCTTTTAATTCATCTATATGATTTTCAACATGAAGACTTTTTACTTGTTTTTTACTTATTTCTGCGGCTTGACAGGTTTTAATTGCATCATTTAATTTTAAGTCTGCCATTCTCAATAATCTCTCTTGCAGCTCTCTGGAGTTTACGCCTAAAACTATTTTGTCTCGAAGCATTTCATCTTCTTGTTCTTTGAATTCACATGTTTTTACTAAGGTTTTTATGTCTCTTAAGAACACTGCGAAGTCTTCATTTTCTTTCTGAATTCGTTGATGAAATATGAATCTCTCAAATATTACATTTCTTCTCGGATTTACATAATCATCAAAAGCTTTTATTATTATTTCTGGCTTTTTCTCATCCTCTTCATTTAAATTAAATGTATTAAAAAGATCTAGTCCTTCTTCGCCAAGGAAGTTTAATAGGATTGCAGCTTTTACTTCAGGGGTTTTGGAATTGTTGCCAGATGCCGTCATGTATATTTCATAGCTTTGTTTAAACTTTTTCCAATTGTTGGCAATATTTTCATCAACGATAAGATTTTTGGGGGGCTTAAACAGTTCCATGTCGTGTCTTCTTAATTGCACACGTGTTTTTTACTAGCCTAACCTCACTTATTTCTTAATATATTATTAATTTTCTTACTGGGGTTTGAGAATTTTCAATATTACTTTACACACTTCTAACTTGATTAAGCAGCGCCATGTTTTATACTTTATATCGGTTTAATAATTAAATTAAACAATCCTGACTAACAATTAACTTTATTAATTCTAAGTGTCAAGTGACAAAACAGTTGTCGGCATTACAACCACTATTGCCAACCGTTATTACCAAATATCACTATACAACAGAGTGCATTATTCAACGCTTGTTTAAAGCATTTTAAGCCGTATTTTAATTATTTTTATAATATTATACACGTGCAATGGGCGATTTCAACACTGTCATCGGTGTTTTCAAGCACCCACACATTTAAATCGGGTTCGTTCATCCTTTGTGAATGTTTTACCTGGAAATAAAAACAAACAATAATTTAGCTGATTGTAAATGAAAAATAGAACGTCAGGTACATAATTGCATCCTACGGGATTAGTTTACCTACCGTTCTAATAACAATATAAATATCGTCTACTCTATTTACTCCATATTTAGTCACAAATCCTGCCAAAAACGTGCATGCCTATAACTTTTAAATGCCTTCAATTGCTCCTTGGTGTAAAAACTCGTTAATACCAGATAACTAACAATATGCATATTACTAACGCTGGAACAGTGTTTCGGGTTAAAACTTAACTCGCTGATGGATATGGGTATGGATCTAACGTCACATGTTTGTGCATTTTTAGTACAAATCTAGCGACGTCAGGCTGCTGGCTTTAATTGTTATCATTGTCTCCGAATTGTCACAATAAAAACACTAAAAACTTATAATGAACGTGTACACACTAACAGGAACAAACGGTTTGTATGACCCACAGACGCTTTCAAGACTAGCGTCTAGCGAGTTGCAAGTCACGGATGATCCTGACCAATTAAAAACTACCGGGGTTAGGATCCGTTGGCGCGAAAGTTTAAAAATAATAGCTGCTTTCTTTTGACTAGAATATTAAATTATTTCAATTAAAACGCATCGTAATTGGTTGTTCCTGGGCAATTAACTGATATTATTTGATATTCGGCCGCATTTACTAAATCATAACGACATTGCTGCACTGAGATAAAAAAAAAGGTGAGAGAACTGTTTTCCAGTTATTTCAACTTGAGCAAATCTGTTAAATTTGAATAAAAAAAACGGTTAAACGAACTTTTTTGGAATTCTAATTTACTCATTTATGTTTAAGTTATCAAAAAATTTAAACTAATATAGGTATTTCATTTGTCAAATTAAAATATAAATCGTTTAGTTGGAGAGCCAAAATAATTTAACTTTTCTTTTTTCTCATTGTATCGATAAATTTGCTATTATAGCAATATCAACAATAATTGTTGATATAGTAACAACAAAAAATCGTTTAACACCATTGTGCAGATTAACTGCGATTTATAAAAATGGAATGGTTAAGAAAATTCTAATTATTACTTTGATTAAAGTTGAAACCAGAAAAATACTGTTTTATTTTGACCTACACCTGTTGTCATAAGGAAATATGAATATTTAACAGGGCAAAAAAACTACCAATGTTATTGGTATTGTCTTATAAATTAGGTATAATTTATTTATACATTCTTAGATGCCAAATTTAAAGCTATTTTTTCGACTTTTTTATGACTGGGCTTACAAACACCACTTTTTGATATTTTTTTCTTCTTTGTCGTACAGAACAACCTCCTCTGAGTATTTATTTTTTTATTGTGTGGAATATTAATATTTTGCGAAGAAGCAGAATTAACAAGGTGGTGTTTAGACACTAGTGCTGCAATTGTTGGTGGTATGGGGGCAATAGTTTTATCTACCATCTCAAGTTCCTCCAATGAAGTTGTAGCCTCAAGAATTTGCAAAAACTTTATTTTAATTTCATTTTTTTTCTCTTCAAATTCAAATAATTTAAAACTATTCTTTTTACATAATTCTTTGAGAATGCAGTCCTCTTCAATGAAATTTTCTTGGACTACGTGCATATGAAGACTATTTTCGTCATCTAAAAAAATATCATGAAAAGTCATAAAAACTATGAAAAAAGTAAAAATACGTAGATTACATTGCACTCTGCAGAAAAGTTCCAATAAGCGGCGTAGATATTTTTTTCTGGGGTGTAATCAATAAACCTTTACATTTTTTTTAGTCAGCTGCAAGAGATTTCCTGATAGATTTTTAGTTAATTCATCACTATTTATAATTTTTTAAGTTAAACTCCCATCTCGCTGTATAGGAAAATGTCACAATTTTGAATTGTATAAAGATTTATAATTGGAGAGGTAGCGATTTCTTGCACTCCTTGCATACAGAATTCATAATCAATAGAGAAAATAGTTTTGCTACAAAAACTAAATAAAATAATACACAATGATCAAGGTACGTAAATAAAGTTTGCATATAATCTTGCACACTGATAAACATTTCTATCTACATTCCGCAAAACCTTACAATCCGATATCATTGTTGCCAATGCCAGTATACTAAAACTTAAAATACCTCAGAATAGCAAAATTTTTACCAATCAAAAATATTCGGAGATATTTTTTTTTTTTTTTATTGAAATTAACGTGTCTCGGCATCTAGCGGCCACTGACACGGGATCTGTCATACATTTAGTTACAAATAAAAATCAAATTAAATTAAACAATTGGCAGTCTTTGAGGAACTGAATCACAGCACTAAACTGGTTAGGTTGTCCGAGAATGTTTTTGAGACTTCCACTGAGCTTGTGTTTGCGACGAGTTGGGCTGTAGTGTTTGCAATCTGTAAGTATATGCTCTATTGTAAGTCTTACATTAACACAGGATTCACAGATAGGGGGATTCTCTGTAGACATCAGGTAACCATGGGTTAGCCGTGAGTGACCTATTCTAAGTCTTCTTATAACACTTTTGTCTTTTCTTGTCATGGGAGGCATCTTCTGGGCGGTAACTGTTGGTTGTATTGTACGGAGTTTTGTGTTACATGTATTCCAATGTTTTTGCCATGTTTGAGCCATAATATGTCGAGCTGCTGATTTTAAATCTTGGTGAAGTTGAATTTTCTCTACTGGCAAGTCGGCTGAACAAGTTTGTTTCGCTGCTTGGTCTGCACGTTCGTTGCCTGTGATACCTACATGAGAAGGGATCCAGATGATATTCACAACGATACCTCTAGTGTGATGGTCGTGGCAGGTGTCAAGGATATCATGGACTAAGGGATGTTGTGAACGGTTGTGTTTGATGGAATATAATGATGAAAGGGAGTCTGTACATATGGCAAGTTTGCTGTTATCTTGTGTTGGAGTCCTCAAGGCTTGTAGAATTCCATATAGTTCGGCTGTATGTATACTACATACGTCAGGAAGTTTGTATGTTGCTATTGTTGAATCTACTGTAGTAACAGCACATCCGGTACCATTGACTTCTTTGGATGCATCAGTGTAAAGGATTTTGTCGAACTGCTGGTTATTTATCAGCTCACTGAATATTTGTCTAAGGACTATGTTAGGCGTTTCGTACTTGTTGTAGTTGTTTAGGCTTGTATTCAGTAGTGGCGGTTTTTTGGTCCATGGAGGAGTATTCGAAAGTTTTATGGGAGTTGTATCTCTAAGATTAATGTTTCTAGAAATAGGGTATAGCATTTGTGGAGATGAGAGCGATGTTTTGGGTTTGTTTTCAGGAGCTGGTTTTATAGAATCAATTAACTTAAACACTGGGTTTTGTGGGTAGGCGGATATTCTGGAAAAATAGGATAATAGTTGGCATTCTCGTCGTATGAAAAGAGGTGGTTCAGAAGATTCAATGTAGATGCTTTCGGTAGGACTGGATCTAAAAGCGCCTAGACATATTCGTAGTGCTGAGGTTTGGATAGTGTCAAGAGATTTGAGATACGATTTGCAGGCGCTCATGTAGAGGATACTTCCATGATCTAGTTTGGAGCGGACCAGTGATCTGTAAATCCTTATTAGTATTTCCTCTTCTGCTCCCCATTGGTGATGTGCTAATGATTTTAAGATGTTAATCCTATTTAGACAATTGGCTTTAGTTTCTTGGATATGTTGCCTCCATGTGATCTTTTTGTCAAATGTTACTCCTAGGAATTTATGTTGATCAACCACTTGTAGTAAGTCGCCATTGAATTTTAGTTGTGGAGGAAGAGGATTTAGTCTTTTGCTGAACTGGATTACTTTGGATTTGTTTGTTGAAAAGTGAGAACCAGATTTGAGAGACCAATTGTGGATGTTATCTAGAGCCTTTTGAAGTAAAGTACAAGTACTAGTAGTGACTTTACCTTGGCAGTAGAGAATGAGGTCGTCGGCATATAGTACATATTTGACAGGTGGATTTATATGGGAGCAGATATCGTTGATACTCATCAGAAATAGAGTGGAGCTAAGAACCGAGCCTTGTGGTACTCCATTTTCTGGCGCGTACGAAGTAGACTTTTGCCCATTTGTAACAACTTTGAACGATCTGTCGGTTAGGAAGTTTTGTAGAAAGGAGAGAATATTTCCAGTTAAATTAAAGTCTGTGAATTTCTTAAAAATGGAAGTTTTACGGATTGTGTCGAAGGCGCTGTCAATATCTAGACTCACGGCGATTATATCTTTTTTGCTTTCAATGGCTTGTGAGATGTCTGTGTGTAGAGTAACCAGATTATCCAATGTGCATCTGTTTGATCTAAAACCTGCCTGCGCTGTAGATAGTAGGTTGTGTGATTCTAGGTACCAGTGTAGGCGTCTGTTAACCAATTTCTCGAGAATTTTACACAGTGTACAGGTAAGAGAGATTGGCCTAAATGAGCTTGGAAAATTAGTATTGGAGTCGTTCTTTTTGATTGGTATAATAATTGATTTTTTCCATTGAGCCGGAAATTGTTGACTGCACCATATTTTGTTATAAAGTTCGAGCAATTTGGTTTTTGTTGCTGGATGCAGGTGTTTTAGGAAGATCATAGGGATATCGTCCGGTCCTGCAGCTGTGTTCTTCAGTGAAGGTAGGACTGAATTTAATTCAGAAAGGGTGAAAAGGAAATTGAGTGGGTGACAGTTGTAAGAGATTTGTTCAGGATATGAGTTATTTGGTGAGTTTGGAGGTTCGGGGTTGGATTTGGTTTTATTTAGAAAGTGTTGGGCAAGGATATTAGCAATTTGTTGGTCATTGGTAATGACTTCACCCTCATGTGTTAGGCCAGGTATTTTAAAACTAGTGTTTTTTCCTTTCATCTGTCTTATCTTGGTCCAGATTTGAGATGGAGAGGTTTCAGAGGTTATAGTGCTTGTGTATTTATTCCACGACTCTCGTTTACTTTGTTTAAGAACCCTTTTGGATTTCGCTCTCATTCTTTTGAGGATTATCAAGTCTGAGTCATTTCTGGTTCTTCGGTATTTATTAAGCGCTTTTTTGCACTCTTTCACTGCATTGTTACATGATTCATTCCACCAGGGAACGGTTCGTTTTGGAGGGTTGACGGAGTACTTTCCTATACATTTATTGGCCGCAGAAATTATGGAGTTAGTAAATTGGTCAACAGCTTCGTCTACATCATTAGAATAATTGATATTGTCTGTATTTTCCTTTAGCGTTTGGCTGTAAAGTTCCCAGTCTGCTTTTGCGATTTTCCACTTTCCTTTAATGTTAACTTGCTTTGGTTCGTTGTCTGAAATTAGGATAGGAAAATGATTGCTATCGTAGAGGCTATTAAGGGTTTGCCACGTTAGTAAGGGTGCCGTTCCTGGATCTGACATGCTGAGGTCTATTGAGGAGAAGGATCCGGATTGTACATGAAAATATGTGCTGCTGCCAGTATTTAGTAGATTGATGTTACTATTATTAATTACGGTTTCAATCATTTTGCCACGGGCAAACGTGCGTTCTGAACCCCACATTGTGTTGTGAGCATTAAAGTCGCCTACTAAGATAAATGGTATAGATAATTGACTTATGAGATCCATTATATCTGTGTCTCTTACAGTGTAGTTTGGAGGGACATATACACTACAAATAGCAATTTTATTAGGGCACCATGCGTTGATGGCAACTGCTTCTAAGTTTGTATTTAAATTTAATTTTTGGTGAAATATATCGTTAGAGACAAAGACTGAGGATCCACCACTAGCACGTAAGTGAGTAGTTCTTATAAAATGATAACCAACGTAACTTTTTAAGTGAGGGTTGTGAGACTTGGTAAAATTCGTTTCTTGTAGACAAAGAAAATTTGGCGAGTAATCAGTTAAAAGCTGTTGTAATCGTTCCAAACGAGGGTAAAAACCGTCGCAGTTCCACTGTATTAAGGAGAGGGGCATGATAATAAGAAATTTAGTATGACGATTTATGCGACTGCTGTGAGCCTTCGGAGCTATATTCTTCATCACTTGGTTCATTAGACATATCCAAACTCTCAATATCTTCAGTGTCAGATTTAAGCTTTTTATTTAACCTGTTCGTTATACGGGTAATTCTGTTCTTTATGGACCTATTTGTGAGATCCGGGTAAATTAGGTAAAGGTTTGAGACTAGACCGATGATGTTCTCTGTGTGTTTTAGGGCTTCCGAGTATGGATCAGAGTTACCAAAAGTATTTTCTAAGAAGTCATATAGGTTTTCTATGGGAAGTATGAAGGCATCTGGCGTTTTCTGGTAGGTTTTTGCTATACAATCTTTTATGGACGTAGAAAGGTTTGATTCCGTGGATACACTCACTTTGCGCTTCTTCTTTACTGCTTTAAGAGCTGCTGATGGAGGGGGAGGCATATCGTACGTGTTAACTTCTGCTTCTGCAGGTACACTTGAGTTTTCACTGTGTGATGAAAGCTGGGAATATCCGCGTTTTTGGACTGGAGGCAGAGCGGCAGCAGACTGGTTTACTTGTGGTGTTATCGAGTCTTCGTTTGAACTCACTTCGTTGCTTTCAATTGGGTTTACAGAGTCTGTTTTTGAGGATACCTGTTCAGTTTGTGCAGTCAGAGTGGATTGGGACAATATATTGTTGGTTGGGGGATTTGGGCAATTTGTGGCGATGTGTCCGGGTTGCTTGCAAATGAAGCACTCCATTTTGTCCGTAGATAGAAAGATTCTGTTTTCGTTGCCGTCAAAAGGGATGATTAATGAGGTCTGCAATTCGAAGTCGTCTGATGGGGAAAGAACGTAGGCTTGTCGTCTAAAACTTAATATATGAGAATATTCGTCGCCTGGGATACCAGCTCGCAGAAACGAGACAGGGGAGGTTAATTGTAAACCAAGGCTTTTTATTGCATTTTCAGCAAGATCATGGGGTATATAAGGAGATATGTTCGAGATGATTATCCTTTTTGTCGGAGATACGAGTCTGCGGATGTTTATGACATTATTGTTGATGGTTACGGATTGATGGGATTTTAACAGATCGTCAACAAGATTAGAATTGGTTAGATATATGCAAATTCTGTTATTCGAGATTCTCGACGCAAAAGAAATATGTTTGGGGCCTACAATATCGCCTATTGCCTTAACATAGTCAAATAATTTTAGGTTGTCTTCGGCGTGCATCACTATGGCTTGATCCTTTTTTGGGAAAGATGGTTTAGGTGCTGACTTAACGGCTGATACATAACTGTTGCTAGTCGTTGGGTTGTTGATATTTAAATTGTGCGACATTTTGGTTTCAGTGGGTTGAGGAAAAGCTGTTTGATTTATTCTTGCCCTTGTACTCAAAAGCAAATTGTTAGGATGGCTTATTAATTACAACTTTATGGTTTTATTTTAGTGTTCAGTAATATATCCATAATGTTGCCCACGCCTCTGGTAATGAGGAGCAGGCAAAAACTGAATTTATCGAACTCGGTTGATGAGTTGGCTATTATCAGTTTATTTAACGAAAGGAAACGAAAAAATGTAAACAATCAATCAGCGCAATGACAAAAACTTATTGAAGATACTTAAAATGTTCAATACATACGTCGGTTTTTGTAACACTGATTAACTATAACTTTAACTTGATAAATCACTCAGTACTAGAAATAACTGAAGAGCAAAAATTCAAACGATGTTGACTCGTTTAAGCACACGCATCGACTCTAGCGGAGTACTAAACACACTGACCCGGAGATATTTTAAAACATATAAAATGAATAAATTAGAGAATCGATTATAGTTAGAAAAGTTTTAAAATTGCCCATAACTTTTTTATTATTGTAAAAATTATTTTCTGTCCCTTTAAAATAATCTTCCATCAGATAATGATTTCGATTTGGCAACGCCGCTTCAATCATCGACAAGGTTATTCTTGTTAATTTCCATTGGTTAGGATCATCCGTGACCTACAACTCGCTAGACGCTAGTCTTTCAAGTCGCCGACTCGAAATGAAATTCGATTAATCACGGACACTACAGGGGTGGGATCATGACAAATAGAATGCTATTTTAGTGACGTCAGCCAAAAACAGACGATAATCTTGAAATTTGGCATCACGTATCACGTCAGATCTCTTGCGATTGTAGAAATCTAGGTTCGGCAATCTTTGGAAATATTAGTATCTATTCAAAAAACATCTTTGTTTTTTGACATTTTCAACAGTCTCTAAGTTAAAAAAGAAGTGATATAAAATGAACAGTTATAAACAAAACTAAAATTAAATAAGTTTCCAAAATTATGGGCACTTTTGTGCTCCTCAATGTAAGGTAAATTATTAACAGTAACTATTCTTATTGTAGATGCTGCCTGCGCAAATCTTAGGTGCAATTTTAGTTGATAATGATGAACATCTACAAGAAATTCAACAATATAATATTGAAAGATACACAATTTACTGATCTGTTTCGATTAACTGAAGATATGAATTATTTATGTGTTACAATATGACAGCGAAGGGCTGATGGATCTTTTTAAGCCTATTTCCATAACTTTGGGATTTCCCTCAACAGCTACCTTGCCCATTATGGCTAAAAGTCTTTCCTCAAAGGAAGTCAGTATTATATTTGGTGGTGGCTGTTGGAGAACCTCTCGCCATTTTATACTTTTTGATTTATTTGTTATAATTTCGGGGTTTTCCTCTGTAAAGTCCAAAATGACTGTCCAGTGATGGGACTGAACCCTCATATTTGTTGATAATTAGGATTTTTTATTATGTGCACCGATTAATATATTTGAAATTAGGTACTATTGGTTGAGAATTTGAAAAGAGATACGAAAAGTCGAAAACGATTCGGACCTAACTGTTGAGACAATCAAATTAGTGTGTCACCTATTACCAGTCTATATTCTGTGTTCCATATCAATTGACAGAATGTCAATAGCTGTTTCCTGTAAAATGTCACTTTTTGTTATTGATGTAGATATTAATGTATAATAAAGATTCAGTGTTTGTTTACCAGTAAGCAGTTTCATTAAATAAAATAGAAAACACACTTCTATGGCACATTGCTCAACTCAACACTAACATCAAAAGTCAAACAAATAAAAATCACGTCTTTGTCGGGAGTATTAAGAAAATAGAGAAAAACCATTTTTTCTATCACTTAAGACTTGTAGAATAAAGTCGATTCTACGCGAGTTTAAATTTTATGTCATGATACCAATTTATCGCTTGCGAACGATTTGAAACGGTTGCTAGGTAACGAGACGTCACTAAAATAGAATTCTATTTGTCGTGATCCCACCCCAGGGTTTTCGACCATTTTTACTAACCCGGTTCTTGTACTGCACTGTCTTACCCTACCTCTGGCATAGGGCAGCGAGTAGACTATTGCATTGAACTCGGTTACACTTTTGGTGTCACTATAGTACAGAAAGGTCGTCACTAAAGAACAAACCTATTATTTGTTCGATTCGTGAACCCAGTACATCAATGTTTCAGCAAGTTTCTTCTACTTACACATTGTAATAATTTACTGATTTTAGTGCAGACAGTTGAACAATTAAGAATAAACCTTGTCAATCAAGATTTCTTTTCTTGTTTGTTCTCCGCCATTTTATTTTGTGCTGTTTGTTTGAGGAATAGGGGTAAACCTAAAAGTATAAAAAACTAGGTACTACAATTTGTTTTAAGTAAATTCAGTACATCTATAAGTATTATTATTTCAGGTAAACATGTCTTCAGGCGGTGGTGACAATGACGACGGTTTTATTGCAAAGTTGCGTGGTTTACCTTGGTCCGCTACCCAAGATGATATTTTGAATTTTTTCATGGATTCTTTCTCTGACTGTAAGATTTTGGGTGGAAAGTCTGGAATACACATGACAACATCAAGAGAAGGTAGACCTAGTGGTGAAGCTTTTGTTGAATTTGCATCTGCTGGTGATTTAGAAACAGCTTTACAAAAAGATCGGGAACATATCGGAAATAGATACATTGAAGGTGAGTATAGACATTTTATTTCAAATTAAAAAGACATTTTAAAGTATTTATAATTTGACATGTATAAATTCTCTGACATATTTTAATCAATTTTGAGCCTACCTGTTTCGAGAATATAGTTGACAATATGTAATAATTGAATGCTGGCTTTCTTTGCTAGAATTTTAATTCTAGAACCACAACATTAAGTACAATGTGGGGTCACCAGTGACTCATTTTTGAAAGGGCTTCTAATGTGACATTAAAAAAATATGACAGTTATAATTAAATTCTTAAATACTGTATTGTGTATCAAGAACATTTTTTACGAGATATAATAAAATAAATCAATTATTAACAAATAAATGTCAAAATAGAAAATACATATTTTTCTACAACTGCTATGAAAAGTAGCATATTTCTCATAGCTTACTTAATTTCAAAACCATACATTCCTCACACTGTGAGAAATATTATTTCTCACTGCGCACTTTGCCCACACTATATACATTTATATGGAGAATCCAGTAGGGGATCATATTTTTTCGACTGTGAATGCAAATATGATGTCCTTTTTGGTCTCGAGATCTTGGGCAAAAGTCACGATGTGAACGGTTTTGGGGCTCTTGTGCCAGTTCTGGAAATCCAATCTAATCTTGAATAGTTGTCTTAGTTTTCTCGGCAATCGTCTTTGGGAATATTGTATGGCATATACCCTAGCCGCAACAGTTGCATTTCTCATACATTCAAAGTAAATGCCTATCATATCAAATGCTTCTTCGTTTGTAAGAATTATCTCAGATATAACTTTTAAGTAAATTTTATATCGAATTTAATGCACACAAATCGCAATGACACGTAAATGAACAAATTACTAGGTTTATTGATTTGACACAAGACATATATTTTTTTTTTCATGGCCCACTACTTGTTTTTATATATTTCCATTTTAACTTCCATAACGCAGTTTCCCGGTGACAGCATAAGTAATATTGACATAATAATTAGAACTATTATTAATAGAACAAGGAAAGACAATTTTGAGGAGTCAAAACATGTTAAAATTCGTTCAGTCAAACCGGAGTAATTTATGTTTAAAGGAAAATGCTTAAAATTTACACATTTCTTAGGATATCTCGTAATACGAAAAAGATCAACATGCGGTTTTCGCTATTCTGTTGATAATTTGGTCTACTTTTATATTCCTTAATTAAAATTGCATGTTTCCATTCAACATTTTTCAAGGATAGCTAGATTTAAAAAAATAAATAAATAGCGTCCTCTAGCATATACGTTACTCATTAGGTTGTTTTGAAATTGTAACTCTTACATTGGTAGAAAGGAGCTCTCTTCAAAAAGACTAAGTTTGCATAGATAGGTTAAGTAGAACTGGAATTACAGGCGTTTATTCATAATAAAGTTCCCGCTTCCCCCCACCTCTTATTTGAAGACATAGACTAAAACTTGTAAAATCACATATATGCTGAATTTCTTGAAGAATTCGATAATCATAGTTTAAATGCATCTTAATTAGGCAAAATTTGTTAATTATTCATTTTATAACTTTTGGTATTTAATTACGCCCTCTGGCGGTGGACCTACAACTCTGTAAATAATTTCCATGTTTTTCTCAAGGGCACTTTTGTTATAAATATAAACGACCAAATAGCTATCAATCACTCTCCTTTATTAAACCTTTTTACCTAGAAGATAGCTTAGGAATGTTGGTAGTGAATTAATTTCCAGGTAATTTCTTTTAATACCTTTGTTAACATTAGTAAATAGAATTCTGTATTTATGCACTGTACATATATTAAAACATTTTTATATTATACCTTCATTTGTTTTAAGAAAGCTACTGTGTTAGTGAAACGTGTCAACCAGTTTAAATTGAACATTAGTTCAAATAAGTTTTAAACAGTTTTAAACAAATTATATTGTTTTATTTCATCGACAATTTTCTCCCTATACGGGAGACTGCTTTTAGTGACACAGGTAGTTAAATGTATCTACCCCTCCTTTAGTTGAATTGTAAAACAATAGGTTTTCTAAATTTATATCATCCTAAAAATGCATAGAACTTATTATGAACCAAATATTGGGTTTCAGGCGACCCCATCTTGTGATTCTAGGGTTAAGCATAATATTTGGCATACCATCTTATTTTGATTAAAAATTTATTAATTCGTTATCAAATAAAAATATTACATTATTTCTATTTGTACCATTTCAGTTTTCAAAGTAAATAAAGCAGAAATGGAATGGGTGATTAAAAGGTCTGGACCTACGTATGGTTTGAATGAAGATGGATGTGTTAGACTAAGAGGATTACCTTTTGGTTGTTCAAAAGAGGAAATTGCTCAGTTCTTTACAGGTATTATTTGAATATATTGTAGGAACTCTTAAAAAAGTACATTCAACGATAAGGGGAATTTCATCCATAACAAATTTTAATAAAGCAGGAAAAATTAAAATGGAACCAACCACTTTCATCTTATGAATTGTTCACATGATATTAAGATTTTCTTGAAATAAGATGTGATGTGAATGATAAAAAATGAAAGATTTGATCTGTATCGAGATAAAAACAGGAACAAATTGTATTTTCTATTTAAAAAAATCAAATTTCATAATTCCATTGTTCTGTTAACATCCGATACAGTTTCTATAACTTAGCCCCTCCCGTGTTATACTTTTCACTTTATCGTTGCCTCAAAGCAATGGTTAATATGCTCTGTTCACAAATTACAATGTTTTCGTTAAGTAGGATAACTAGAATCTTTATTTTATTAATAGAAATGTTTCTACACTTAATATAAATTAATATTCATTAAATGCTGTTATTATTATTAGTATTATTTGTAAACAAGGTATTATTAACCCTTTGATGTAACAATAGTATCCAAAAACATTTATTTAAACATGCACAAGAGATGTACATCGCGAAATATGTAAATCTGGTTCTTTTAAAGATAAAATTGAAGAGCTACTGTGGTATAATATCAAAATTGGAATTGTGAGATCATTAAACCATAGAGGGTTGATTATTCCTTAAACATATTTGCCAGAAATGCCACAAACTATATTTATTTTGATCTTCCATACTTTTTGTAGCTTTTGCTTCTATAATTGTTACTGTTAAATGTAATTATGGTCTTAATTTAGGTAATATCTCAAATTTAGAATTTTTTTTATGAGTTCTGAAGTCTTACGGCAATCGAAACATAAATTACACCACTGGGGTACTTGATGTATTTAATTACTTACCGTTATGAAAAATGAACACTCCCTTGATTTTTAATAAATAAACCTTAATTTGTATTATAATTTGGTTTTACAACAAACTTGAAGACTTTTGATCAAGAAACGTCTTCCCAATTAATCATATTTCAGATATTGTACAAAAATCTTAACAATGCGATAGTTATCATCATGCCCTGACTTCAGTATTCCTTGTAGACTATTCTATGCATTTTTAATTGTTTAAGCGATTTAATTTTGATTAGGTATCTGTAATGTCAGATTAAGTCAAGTGTTTATTACTCGCTTGTGTCAGTGAGTGGATGACTTTAAGCACAGAAACTGTTGCATCTATTTTTATTCTCATTTAAGATAGAATAAATCAAGGTTACGTGGTTAACAGATTCGGGGTTTCAGTCAGTACCGTGCAAAGTGCATTTTCACATTTTAGAGAGAACAGAGAAGACCTACTCATTGGGATGACTGTTTTATTGTATCTTCAGCACTAAGAAATAGTCACTTAACTGCCGTAGAGATTAGAAACAACCTTGAACATGTCACAAATGCAAAGGGTAGTGAACAAACAATTAGAAGATGGTTGAATGAAGCTAACAGATCTCGAAGACCTGCAAGCGGACCAGAACTTTCCAAGGATGATTAAAATTCGCTAGGATCATCAAAATTAGAATGTAAACTAAAGAATCCCCATATGGTCGAGAAAGTGTCTGGAGAAGAGAAGGTGAACAATATGCTGAGTGAGCTTTTAGCCCTAAAGTAATTTTTCAATGGGATTCAGTTATAGTATGGGCTGGAATATCTTCAGAGGCACGTACAGAATTGTACATAGTCCCTAAGGAATCTGTGTCTGTGGATAGGTACATAAAGGAAATACTGTCCCATATGCACCATTTATTGGAGACAATTTTATATTGATGCATGACAATACACGTCCTCATGCCATCTGCATTCTCACAAAATATTAAACGAAGTCGGAATTTCCCAGTCCTGACTTGAATCCCATCGAGCCTGTTTGGGATATGCTTGGTAGAAGGATACGATGCCAGGCACTTGTTCCTCTTACCTTAGATCCGCTCTGATTTACTCTTTTAGAGAAATGCGAAATTATTCTACAAAAAGTTTTCAACTTGATTGACGGTATGCCTAGAAGAATGAATACTGTTATACATTCTCGAGTTGGTAATATGAGGTATTAACTAGACAGAGAAGTGATTACTACTGGCGTTTTTATTGTGTTTATCAAAAATTACAATAAAAACAAGTATAAAACTTGGCATTTTTATTAAAAATTATAGGGGTGTTCATTTTTTGTGTCTGTGAGTGTATATTAATTTCCACAATCTCTATCAATCTGTATACTAACATCAAACTTAATCTGTTGGTCATCGGCTCCACCAATCACTTTTATATTGAACCACATAACAAGTCTAGACTCAGTGCGTTTCTTCTAAATATAAGTGGACTTCTGTTCAGTAATTCAGGCCTCTTATTTATTTATTTTTACGAAAAAGTTTATAATCACATATGTTTAAGGAGTTACTTATCCCTTAAGTTAACTGCCGATGATTGAAGATTGACAGTAGCAAACACGAATTTATTGTATTCTCTTTGGTATATTGAATAATGTTTACATTCCCAATTCTTTTAAGAAATTTCGATATTCGTTTTATTTATTTTCTTCATTAACTCTGAAAAAAAAGAGTATAGAATATATAATGAAACTTATATCACATGTTGGAAAGTTGTTTTCAGCCAAAATTTGGCTTGAAATAAAATCAAAGAAGTTGAAAATCTTTTTGTTGCCTATTTCAATTTGAATAGAAATTAGAGTAGCCAGTTAAAACGATTAATAAAACAACAAATAACCCCCAAAAGATGGTTATGTTACAGCTCTTACACATAAAACGATGAGAGAACTTATAATTAAAGCTTTACTGCAAAAAGACTGAATTTGTGGATAGCAAGTGATGACAAGCATGTAAAACATTTAAGTCATATGTGATTATTTTTCTGTTTTTGTAAATACTGAAATTTGTTTCATTTCCTATGTAATTAAAATGAAATTGTTGTTTCCTTCTCAAAATAATTGAAGCGGCGTTATTTCTTTTAAAACTTTGGTAAGTGTGCCAAAATACTTTGGAATGACAAGATATTTGATTGATTTTTAATGGGGTTCTTGCTACTACTACAGCTTGCCATCCAGTTCCAGGGTTTTAAAGGCTAGTTCAGATGCAGCCAAATAACATCTGCCCTTTAAAGTGTCTTGATAATTGAAGTCATGTCAATTTTGAACTAAGAAGCCTCAATATGAGGTATAACAGAAAGTTTAGAGTCAAAAGTGACACCCAAATCAACAAATATTGCTGGACGTTCAAGAACAGGATTATTGATTTCATCATTATATATAATTAACTAGGTTTTCAAGGAAAACGTCATTACCTTACATTTACTAGCGTTCAACGACAATTTATTACTTATACATTCTCAATATATCGAAAGTTAGTTAAAAGTGAGACAAAATTGTTTTATCATCATCAAACCAGCAGAATATATTTAAGTCATCAGCATATGGTAAATAGTAGACATCAAGATCATCAAATGTATCATTGATGAAGACATAAGGGACCCAAATTACGTCCCTGAGGAACTCCAGATGTTACTAATTATTCAAAAGACATATAACCATTAAACACCACCTACTGGCGTCTATTGTTTATATAGGAGGTGAATATATCAACATAGTTTTCTCACAAGAATTCCTGAATGTCAGTCTGCTACCTCTCATTGATGCTTTTGGCAATAAATTGGGTTATAATTTCGCCTAGTTTACTTAGGTATTTTTTTCATTTGACAACTCAGTTTAATAAAGTAGATATATTTTGACACCAAAAATGAAATCTGTTAGATGATACATCAGAATATAAAATATTTTAAATTTTTTTTAATATTACTTAACTTAGTGAAAATATAAATCGAAAAGAAAGTTCTTTATTAATGCATTAATCCAAAAGAAAGTTCAGAAGTGGACAACTTATTTTACCTGTTTTCAATTACCTATTCTCAAAAAAAATATATATTTAGAACAATTTTCCATTTTGTGAGAAGGTTTCATTTATATATGTATATAAAAATGAGCATTTTAATTTTACACGTTCAAGATAATAAGCAGTTGGCGTTTAAGGGTGTTAACAAGTTTTGGGTTATTTTTGGGTAGGGTTGGAGATTGTACCCAACGGAATTACTCTTCTGACTGACTACTCGGGGCGAAGTTCTGGGGAGGCGTATGTTCAGTTTGTTAACAGAGAAGTTGCAGAGAAAGCTCTGCAGAAACACCGAGAAACAATCGGACACAGGTGGGGTATGGGTATGGATAGGGAGGTCCTCCTTTTTTATATATATATACATACATAATTATATTTTGAAAAAGTATTACCAAATTAAAATTTAAATGTTAGTCCATTTGAATCGCTATTGTTATCTTGTGTGAACATTATTGTTGATATATGAAGTTTTTAATGCAATTATTATACACTCTTTCAACAGTTGCTTGTTGAATTTCATAAGAAACACTGTGCAGTTAAACTATTATTTGATCCAGCCTAATAAAAACATTCAGTCAATTAGTTAACCTTCAGTATTTGATAGAACAGTTGGATATCATAAAATTTATATATGCCCAAGATTTTAATTGTGTATTATCGAATGATCTGGATAAATATTTTACTTATTTCTGAATAGTGTTCATACTAGATGGTTAATAATTAATATCATTGGTCTAAAATGTAACGAACAATTTGGTATTACTTAATGGTTACTTACTCAGGCTAAGAGCATTAAAAATAATTTATAAAGTGAAATTGGTAAAACCAAGCTTCTACTGGAAAACTGTGTGTTGAAGGTATTTCCTTTAGTTTTTCGTAGATGTTTTTTGCTAAACTGAAACGAAAAGATAAAAATGATGTCAATGTAATTTGTTAGTTACTAATCATATAGTAGGAGATCCGGACCTAAACCTACACCCTCCATCCTTTTTCCTGATGAAATATATTTATATATATATATATATATATATATATATATATATATTTAATATAATATATAGATAAAAAAACTTTGTGCCATTGGTATCCCATATTATGGTAATGTTATTCTTAATTATATTTTTTCCCAGTTACAGTTATTCTTTTTCTTGATAAATTTGGTAGCAATCGAAAGCAAAAAGCGTATAGAAAATACCACCATGTGATTGACTGTCTTTTTCCTGGCAATAATGACAGCCAATCAGGTGTGTATGGTTTAATCGGTTTAGCAATTTTACCTCATTTGTTATCCTAAAAAATCATATATGTAAAGTATTCTGATTTAATTGAATCAAAGTTCAGAAAGGGTCATGTACCTCATGTGGCATTAAAGGCTTTATTTCAGAATATAAATACTTGCTTTCCAACGCTTCCTCATGACCCCAGAACTCTATTAAAAAAACATACCAAACAGATGATAATAAAAGTTCGCAACGGAAGTCATTGGCATCATGGTTTTGAACAAAGCTTAAGAAAAATAAATTGTTTCAACGATTAAAACTAACTTTTCCGCACTCTGGAGACTGTATCGTGCTAACAAACCGAAATTTCTTCAAAAATTACCAAAAATGTATATCTGGATTTATAGGATCCGTTGTACTGGCTCTGGTGGGTTAAAAATTAACAGGGTTTATCTGTGAAACGCCCTGAACAATATTTGATCATAAAATTGGTCACTTGTATACACTCTGGAGGACGCTGTAAGTGCTAACAAGCTGACAAGAAACTGGATGGCTATGGTAATTTGGTGTGTACTAGTTGGGGAGCTAAGAATGTTAGGTATTCTCGTTATTAAAGAGGAAACTGGATTAGAGGGGCTGGATGAGGTCGTGGCTGCATAAGAAAGGAAGAGATATTGACGTCCAAGCCAGAGTGGAGGTTCATTGGCTTCAAGGCCTAGGTTCTCGGCTGGACTAGAGCAAAATGAGCTGTAACGCCAGGAAAATAAAACGATTCGTTGTATTCGAAAGTGCGTTTTATTCTGTGCGAAGCAATATCTTTTGACAAAAATGTTTTTAAAATTAAAGTTTTCCTTTCTTTTAAAATACAAACAAGTAATAAATCTATAAATAGCAGGTACCTGAATCGACCCTCGTGGTTTTTAGAAGCTTACAAAGGTGGTGCACACTTCATCACAGAGTCTAAAAAAAGTCTGATTGCAGTATTGTGTACAGAGTTCAAGGTTTTCAGGACGTTTTTGGATGCTGACATATATGCGATACTGCCATAATCTAGTTTGGATCGAATGAGAGCCCTGTATACTTTCAGGAGGGTATATTCGATAGTTCCCCACTGATAGTGGGAGAGTGTTTTGATGATATTTAAGAGTTTTAGGCAGTATCCTCTGGTTTCTCGGATACTGTGTTTCCAAGAAAGTCGGGAATCGATTGTCACTCCCAGAATTTTGCAGTGTCCAACTGAGAGAGGGAGGTGGTTCACTAAAATTTCAGGGTGAGGGGATGGGGATTTTCTGCTGAATCTTATGAGTTTTGATTTTGTAGGCGAGAGGGAAAGGCCAAGTGAAGATATTCTACTATGTAATAGATTTACAGCAGATAGGAGGAGTTTGCATGTAGTAGGAGTCGAGGCACTGTGACAGTAGATAACAAGGTCGTCTGCATATGCAGCAGATTTGACAGGGGAGGGAAGATTGTTATACAAATGAGTAATGGTTAGAATGAATAATGTAGTGTTAAGAATAGAGCCCTGGGGCACACCGTCTTGTTGGACATGAGTTAATGAAAGGCAGCCATTTACTGAGACCCTAAAGGATCTATTACTAAGAAAGTGAGGAAATGTTACCATTGAGGCCATATAATGAAAGTTTATCAATAATCGTCTGCCGTCGTAAGGTGTCAAATGCAGCTTCAATGTCAAAGACAAAGGCTAACACCTCTTGTTTATGGTTTATAGCATCGGCAATGTGGGTTTGTAAGATTGTGAGGTTATCTCTTATGAATCGGTGACAACGGAATCCGGATTGTTCTTTTGGTAAGATTTGGTGTTTTTCGGTTAATCACATGAGTCGTCTGTTTATCATCTTTTCCATTAATTTGCATGTAGTACATGTAAAGAGAAATCAGTCAATATGACTGGTAATGTAGACGGTTTTGGCACAGGAACCATAATGGATGTGTTCCATTGAGTAAGGAATAATTGAAAAGACCTAATGGTGTTATAAATGTTTATTAGTTTAGTAAGACTATATGTGGATACATTTTTAAGAAAAATGTTCGTCGGAATCAGCGGCAGAGTTTTTACATGAAGATAAGGATGTTGTTGGTTCAGTAAATGAAAAAGGTAAATTAATATCGTTGATATCCTGTAGGTGAGGTAAAGTGAGTTTGGGGTAGGCAGATTCATGAGGAATAGTTGTAAAGAGGGGCTTGAGTTTGTTTTGAAATTTATCAGCAAAGATGTTAGAAATAGTTTGGCTATTGCTAGAGGAAGTGCCATTAAAAAAAATATGGGGAATTTTGGTGTTAGATTTGTGACCTTAGACCTGTCAAATTTTTTTCCATATTTGGGAAGGGTTTGAATTATTATGCAAGGTTGTTACATAATTATGCCAAAACTTTATTTTGCTCTGTTTGATTACATATTAGGCTTTTGCTATAAGTCTATTAAATTTAACTAGGTTTTCAGGACTTTTGTGTTTGCGGAAAATGTTAAGGGCAGTTTTGGATTGTCGCATTGAGGGTTCCACCAAGGAACGGTTTTGTGATGGGGGTTTTGCCAATGTGAGTGAATGCTGCTGTAATGATCGCATCCGAGAAAAACTTGATATAATCATCAATATTATTGGTGGCAAGTTAATTCACCCAGCAGAGATTCAGCCTCTAGAAAGAACCCCAGCCCGTTTGCTTTCTTGGGGCCCCAATAACTTCTCACATGAGCTTGTTCATTTGAGTTGTCACATATAATTATGGGGTAATGATTGCTATCACTTAGATCATCAGCATTTTACCAGGTTAAATTAGGGGCAATTTTGGAATCACAAATGCTTAGATCAATGGCAAAAAATGTACCAGAAGTGATATTTAAATGGATGTATGATCCCGTGTTGAGTAGGCATGAATTAGTACAATTTAGTATATTCTCAACAATTTTACCTCGTCCAAATGTGCTTGAGAAGCTTCACATACTGTTGTGGGCGTTGAAGTCACCTACACGTATAAAGGGCTGGGGAGGAGATCAAAAACCAACTCAATAAGCTATTCTTCATTTAGTTTGTGGTCGGGGAATGTATATGGAGCATGTGGTTAATTTTTGGGGACAATAGGCTGTTATGGCAATGGCTTCAAGATTGGTACTAAGAGGCAGATGAGTTGAATAAAGATTTTTAGATACACATATGGATACTGGATACTCCACCACTGGCTCTGGAGCAAATTGTTCAGATGTAATGATATCCTTCGAAGTCCTTTGGTAAAGGGATATTGGAAGATGTAAAATAAGTTTTCTGGAGACATAGGAAATCCGGATGGTAAAGGGAAATAAGTTGTTGAAGGCGTGGATAGTATCCATCGCAATTTCACTGAACTATCTTAAATTTATTAGATAATATCAATAGAGGTCGGTATCGTCGAGTGACTATCATTAGAGCTAAAAGATTTAAGGCTAGCAGAATCGACTGCATCGTTCGGATTCATGGTAAATTCTATTTTCTATGTTTAGATGGGTAATGCGATTTTTGAGGGACCTATCTGAGGTGGGATGATATATTTGATGAAGATCTGCAAGGAGAGATTTAATGTTTGAAGTAAATTGATAAGCTTCTGCTAATGGATCGTTGCTTCCGAAAGAGTTTTCCAGAAATGGTTCTGAAGTAATTGAGAAGGATGTTGGGTCTGTTTTTGTTAAATTTTCAATGATTGAGCATGCAGAGGGCTTATAGTTGTTGTTAGAGACTTGGACTTTTTTTGGGGGAGGGTTAGGCTTGGAGGCACGAAAGGTGTTGTCAGATAGTGAATCTGTTTTGTTTTGGCTGAGCGTGAGAGGTACAGACGAGATAACTAATTACAGGGGGTGATTCGAAGATAGTGTCAGTAGAATGAATTCGTTTGAGACCAGAAATACTAGGAGTAGGTTGGTCAAAAGGAGGAAGTGTGTTGGCGGAATGATTTTTTGTGGAAGGGTAGTGGTAGTAGAGAAAGTAGGATCATTTGAAGTAGAATCGTTATGGATAGGGGTAGATCTGGAGAGGGAAGAAGTGTCAAGAGGATTTTGACATGTATCAGAAGTATGTCCAGCTTGTTTGCAGAGGAAACACTCTCAATTTATCTGAGGTAACGAGGATCTGGATAGCAGTATTTTTGAAATGTATTAAAACAGGTTTCTATTTCGAAGTTATTTTTGTCCGGTATGACATAGATGGACCGACGAAAGCTTAGGATATGGGAATAATCTTCTTCAGGTGAGCCAGTATGGATATTGGTGATGGGGATGCAAGTTGAAGTCCGAGATCGTTTTTTAGAGCCTGTTCGATGAGTAATGAGTATTAGTAACCTTATAGAAGGGCTGATAAGTTTGCGTATGGGGATGGTTTCTTCTTTAATGGCAACTGAAGAATGGTTTTTAAGGAGGTTATCAACGACTAAAGTAGAAGCGAGAAAGATGCAAATACGTTGATTAGATATATGGAAAGCATGAGTGATTCCTTTTGGTGTCACAATAATTTCACCGGTTGCCTTGATGTAATCGAAGAGAACTGTATCTGGAAGCGCATTTATTACGATAGCTTGATTTCTACTAGGATATGTTGTAGGTGTCAAAGTTGATTTTCTTGAATTTGATTTAGTAACAGCAGCAAAACTTCGTGCAGTGGGTTGATTTGACATGTTAAAATATTTTGGATGCCAAAATATTGAATAAACTATATAGACCAAGCAACTGGCCTATAGAAGTGTAAAACAGTGTAAAGAAACACATACCAATATGGGCCATCAAATATTTCACACAAAAAAACTAATCACTTGTGTTGATAACGTTAATGAGCGCTCGAACAAAAATAATACCTTCAAGTTTGGAGGCCACGTGGAATGATCAAATAGTATATTAAAACCTAAATTGAAAAGTGATGTATTACTTACCGTGCACTTTTATATATATTGTGCGAGGTATATAAATAATAGGCTTCTCAACTGACATTTTTTTTCACTACTAATGTTAATACAAAGTGTCCAGAAACTCTCCTGACAAACGGAAACTACAGTTACTAGAGGTGATTTTAAGTCGATTTAGCTCAAATTACCTTAATCCGAAAATGCTTCCTAAGGGAGAGCTACAGCCGTTTGAAGAAGACGTCCTCATAAAATATTCAAATTTGGTATAATCAATAAACAGTTACAAACCAGTCGTTTGCTGTAAATAAATTTTTTCCAGATACATCAGAAGCGTGTCAGTTGGGGGAACCAACAGGTATATTTATTAAAAAAAAATTATTTTCAAGTTTTTTTGTATCTGACACCGAATTTGGAAAATTCAAGATACTTTTCATAAAAAATGTTCTCTTCTTTCAAATCGATATCATGAACCGTTTTCGAGAAAAATAAATTTGAACTTTTTGTGTAAAAATCAACAAATTGCACAGATACTGGTAACAAAAGTCGTAAGTATTAAGTTGCTTACATTGTTTTGGAAATTTTAAATTATTTTTATTTCGTGAGGGTATAAAACAACAATCAACATTAAAACAAAACAAAGTTAGAAATAATTACCAACAGAAATAAGAGAATTAATTTTACAACAGATGCTCTACATGACGACCATTTGTCTCAATACACAAATTTATTCTTTTCTCTAAAAGTCTGCTAATTTTTGCAAAAATTCCTGCATTTCTAATTTCATTACAAGCGTTTTGAATTCTTTGCCACAGCTGTTTACGGGTTTCTATTGGAACAGCATAGACTAATGATTTTAAATAACCCCAAATACAAAAATCACAGGGGTTTAAATCTGGAGATCTTGGGGGCCAATTAACTGGACCACCTCTTCCAATCCGTTTATTGTAATCGATATTGACGAACCTCTCTACTAAAATGAGCTGGGTAGCCGTCGTGCGTGGACTATAAATTATTTTGAATCATCAGGGGAACCTCATCTATTAAATCAGGTAAAGCATTCTGTAGGAAATTAAGATATTCTTGCCATGTTAAACGGCTAGGAAGCTCTACGGGTCCCAGAAGATGATTACCGATTACACCTATCCAAACATTTACACTAAATCTTTGCTGGTGCTTTTTCTCTACTCTTGCATGAGGATTATCACCAATGTAGGTATAATGATGTGCATTATGTAAATTAAAAATTCCGTATCTGGTAAACGTAGATTCATCGCAAAATAAAATATTGGAAAAGAAATTAGGATCCTAATTTTTTTTGTTCCGCAACCAGTTTGAAAAATCTGTGGGCAGGGAAATCACAATCTACCAGGGCATGAACTTTTTGAAAATGGAAAGGATGAAGATTTTCTTTATGAATAATATTCCATATGGAAGACTTGGAAATGTCAGGATACATAGCAGCGAGTCTTCTGGTTGTTATGGTTTGAATTCTCTGAGAAGTTAATCTTGTTGAAAATTAAATATTTCATTAATACAGCATTATAGACTTTCAATTTTCTTTTAATGAAGGGGTAATAAATAGCTATTCTTAAATCTATTAACATTGAACTGTATTTCACTTATAAATATAAATAACAGAACTAAAAGCCGTAAACGTTATCAGTATAATACCTTTTAGAACTATAGAATGGCCATAAAACGAAACACTCTGCGGAAACAATCATAGTCTATCTTACCGAACAATTTGTGATCTTCTATGACTTAAAACCATACTCAGGTTGTCTCCATATAAAAAGTAGTAAAGTTACCTTCTAGTAATTTATTTTCCCATCCTGCTTTAGTATTTTCCATGGAAATTGTTTTCTCGGTAACCTTCCTTTGTTTTACTTGTCTTTGGTTTGTCATCATACAGTAACTAAAATAAAATAAAATACTTAGCAGCCACTATTGAACATCATTATATCTCTGAATATAAATGGCCCTTGTTTTAATTCTAATCGGAAAAACTGGTGAAAATGCATAGTCTGTACACTGTTTTAATTGCTGGATTTATATTGAAGAAATAAACTAGTCAGTGTATACATTGATGAAATATAGTTGTCTTACCTGGATGCTTATTAGTTCTCGCTATTTTCCTAAGGAAGTCCTGATTTCTTTCTCTAATAATCTTGATATTGTGGTAAACTTCTATTTTTTTGTTATGCATTTGTTTTGGTTAAGTCACACAACTGTCAATTGAGAAATAAAACATCGACACGAGCGTTCACACGATGCGTTCGATCGAAGCGTTCTCGATCTCTTTTATTTTGTGTAAGACAAGACTGAGAATAGTTAGGGAATACGAAACATTACGATGAAAAGAGCGAGACTAGAGATGAAACCCACATAGAGAAATAAATATATTATTATTTGTCTATGGAATCCCATTACCCAGAACATTTCATTTTCGTTTATCCCAAATATATATCCATGTTATTTACGGTAACTAAAGGAGTGTTTTTTTTTCATTTACCATAGTCATATACCATAGTAATTGTCACGGATACTTTGCTAATTAGTCATCTTGAATGGTTCTTTCAATTCGACACTTCACCTGTTGGTCAACCTACCCCTAGTAGTCGATGCCCACCTGTGTGTTGATTTAATTTTATTCATTATTGTCAACAGGAACAATAAAATTTCAGTTTTTTATAAATAATTTTTGATTCTGATTTTTCCATTGTAAGCTGGATAAACTGATTTACCCATTTTGAAGATAGTTTGCACGGCAAGCGACCGCTGCGATTTTGGGGGAACTGACTTTTGCGGTTCTCATATTTGTGCAAGTTGCTTATAAATTATTTGATTAATTTTTGGATTTATCCGCATTGGAACGGGATTTGATTTGCTCAAATTATAAGAATATAGTCGGATTTAGTTTTGGAGAATTTGGGAAGCCACTATACAGGGTGTCCCGGGACTAATGGGAAAAAAATCAGGAGCGTATAATATGAGCCAAAATAATGTTAGTATTTCATATAAATTTTTTCTATGCAGGCCCTCGTTTTCGAGTTATAGGCCTCCAAACTTTTAATTTTGAATTTGATTTTAATTTTTATTTTTTATACTAGTTATTTGATCTTTATAAAATTTACGGCAAAGCTATAATGTACAGGTATGTTTATTCTGGAAAGGTAAACAGATTTACAGTAGTGCCTTGAAGCCAGGGACGGACTACTCGCAATGGTTAGTGATCCAAAAATTTTGCAGGGATGGCACACCCTGTATGAAATTATCGAAATTGACTTCCCCACACATTAAGCTAACGAAAAGGTACTCTTGCTGGAATTCGATAAAATAAGCCGTTTGGCTAATATTTACAGTTTTATTAATGCGCTACGTACACATTTACATAACTAACTTATTAATAGGATGTCCAAGATTTACCTACAGTACTACAAAAAAATAATTTGATGAAAGCAGATGATAAAAACATTGAGAACTTATTTAATGGGAATTAAATAGGTACGCAAACAACGTAATTAGTTGCTTTTAATCAAAATTACGAACACAACATTATTAAACCATTAAGAAAACCTCAAAAAACACAAGTTATAAAACATTGAACTAAAACTAATTTCTAAACAACAACAAAAACTAACGTTATTCTAATAAATGTTCAATATGAGCTCCTCCCACTTCCACGCACATTCTAAGTCTACGAAGGTTGTTTCTTTGCACTTGAAAAAGCAATTCCACATTATTTCTAATAACATTGCAGTGTAACACAATTCTGTCTATTAAATCTTGCCTTGTTTGCACAGGTGTTGCGTATACCTTACTTTTGACATAACCCTAGAGAAAGAAATCCATAGGATTAACGTCTCCTGATCGCGGTGGACATTGAAAGGGGCCTCCACGACCAATCCATCTATTAGAAAACCTTGTGTGTAAATGCTGTCATACATCTAAACTAAAATGAGGAGGGGCCCCATCATGCATGAACCATAAATTCCTACGAGTTTGTAGTAGCACATCATCAAACAGGTTCCATAGCTCATTTTGCAAAAACTCCAAATATCTCTGACCGGTCAAAGTACCGTCAATAAAGTATGGCCCTATCAAATGATTGCCCACTATTCCTGCCCAAACATTAACCATGAATCTATGCTGGCTCTTGGTTTGGATAATGCCATGTGGATTCACATCATCCCATAAATGCATATTATGAGAATTTATGACTCCATCTCTGGTGAAACCGGATTCGTTCGTAAAGAGAACGTTACTAATAAATGTATTGTCTGCTTGTTGTTGTCGCAGAAACCACTGGCTATACTCAAGTCGTGAAGGATAGTCAGCCACTGTCATACTGTGTACTTTTTTCATGTGAAAAGGATATAACAGCTGTTCTTTTAGGACGCGATGAACAACTGATTTGGAGAAGTTATGTTCTCTTGATTATTTTCGTAAACTTGTTGATGGTTCATTATCAACTGCATTTAACAAGTCTTGTTCAACTGCCACAGTACGCACGCTTCGTACTGGACCTTCTCCAACTTTTTTTGGCAAAAAATTTCATAAAACGTAAAACTTTGTTTTGTATACATGGAAAATTACATTTACTTATTCATACCTGTTTCTCGTAACCTGGGATCAATACGCTCAAACATTCGTCTGTCTGGCAATGCTCTGTTTGCAAAACGTTCTCCATAAAGCCTTCAGGCCTCTAAACAGTTTCGAGAAACCAGTCCATACATTAAATGCATATCAGCGTACTCAATAAAAGTGAATGCTGCCATTGTAACTGTTAAATTAAGGACTTATGAGTTATTGGCAAGTACTGACTACGAACTATTCTACACAGTATTTGACAACTAATCCTATGGTTACTTGATAAACGGTAAAAATACTTTTAATAAGTTTTTACCAACTTTCCAATTAATAAGTCGTTAATGTTTTTTATCTTCTGCTATCGTTAAATTATTTTTTTGTAGTACTGTAGGTAAATCTTTGACATCGTATTAATAAGTTAGTTGCTTAATTCGTTTGCAAGGTACCTGCCCATTTGTTTTCCGCATTTTCCAAAAGTAGTAAAATTCGGTGGCGCTTGGAATTAAGTAGTGACTTTAAGGAAACCGAGAGAATTTACACCCACTCCTGAGAGTAGTACCTATCGCTTTGAATCTTTACATTATTAAGTTGGGCATTCCAGCGACTTCGGTCTTTTACAAAAGCACACTTAAAGATAGGTTAATTGTTGCATCAAGGTCGGGTAACATGGTGCTAACCTCAGGATTATTTTCGATTTCAATCAAAATATCGTCTTCGTATTCCATTGTCACATCAGGTCGTCTACCAGTTTCAGTATTTTTAGGTACTACTGAGCCAGTTTCTCTTAATCTTTGGTGTACGGCTACAAATGTTGTGCGAGCAGGATACGTTCCGTTTGGAAATTTTTCCGCATATCTTCGCTCTGCTGCACGAGCGTTACAATTGTACTTCCCCATAAACTAAATGCATATCAGCATATTCTTCATTCGAAAAATAAACCATTTTGATCAAATTAACTATTATTTTTTACCTTTCACACACAATAACAATAATAACTGTTTAGAATAAAAATAATTTGACACAATGTCAGATTTTGTTGATTTTTCGAAGCCAACTTGATATTACAGATTATAATCCAACATTATTTTTTTTTATTGATGCCTCATATTACCTTCTTAAAGCACGCGTCAGCGTGTTTAAATCGAACTTTCAAACACGCGCGTTTTTTAAAGTCCCCATGGTAACAACAACAACTTGAGAAACGTAAGTATCAATGACAACTTTTTTTATTAGTTTTTAAATTGTATATTATCATTGGGAACCAATGTCTTATTTGGTTTTTTCTGCAAAATGTATTTATATATTCATATATACATTGTTTCCCTTTAAATATAAATAAAGAAACTTTTTGATTATTGAACTGACAGCCCGTAACGTCAACTAAAAATAAATACTATTTGACGTTCACGAAACTTGGCTGGGCATCGAGGATGGACTTCCATTTTTTTGTAGTAATAATATAATAATAATATTTTATGATTCCAAATTGCACCAATAAAAAAAAATAGCGTAACGTATTCGTAGATAACTGGTCTTTCAAACACTTGCTCTATTTCGAGCACTCGGCTGCGCCGTCGTGCTCGAAAAATCGCGCGTGTTTGAAAGATCTCTTTATCCACTTATACTTTAATATACTAATGTAAGAAACTCAAAAAGTCTAAATTTATTTTTCTCGAAAACGGTTCATGATATCGATTTGAAACAAGAGAACATTTTTTATGAAAATTATCTTGAATTTTCGAAATTCGGTGTCGAATACATAAAAAACTTGAAAATAAATTTTTTTTAATAAAAATACCTGTTGGTCCCCCCAACTGACACGCTTGTGATGGATCTGGAAAAAATGTATTTACAGCAAACGACTGGTTTGTAACTATTGATTATACCAAGTTTGAATATTTTAAGTAACGGTATTTTTGAGTAATTTGAAGAAAACTCATATGAGGACGTCTTCAAAGGGCTGTAGCTCCCTTAGGAGGCATTTCCTAACACTTTGTTAAATACTTCAAAATGTCTAACAGACTGGAGCTTGTTTACAATCAGTGCGGCTTTTTTATGTAAAAATTGGGCATGTGTTTTAATAACAATTAACATGTCGAATGGTAACAGTTAAAAAGAAAATTGATTAAAAATATCCTTGCCAAGATAGGGAGTGCCAGTCACGCCAGATTTTGTTTATATATACAATTTATTGAAGAAAAAATATTTTATCAGGAGGGGGTATTAGGGGTAAGTTTAGGTCGGGTCTTAGACTATATAAACCAGTAAACGAATAAAAGTAAGAAGATATATACATTTAACATGTTTTAATTATTTTTTTGACTATATACATGGAAAACAAAATGACACCAAATATTTTAATTACACTGTATAAAATATTTCACATTGACAAAGTAACCATTTTGGTAGTATAGCTTTTACAATAAGCATTTATGGTATATTTACAATAAAGTAATGAGTCACATATTTGACCAAGATTAACCTATGTTTTATAAATTAAAAAAGAAACATAGATAACATTATTGATTTCTCTAAATGACGCAAGGTGTGTATGGGTTTCGACTCACTGTATTGGTATTGCTAGACATCGTTGGGGAAAAAGACATACTTAAAAACCACCTTAATATAATTTATTCTTAATTGATTTATATCAAACAAGATTAAATTGACACAAGTTCACAATTAGTTAATATATTTTCCTACGATCACTACCCAAAGTAGGCTTTTGCACACTCAAATCTAACCGCAAAGTTGATGTTTTCCGTGATATGTCATAATTTGACATTATTTCCGCTCTAAAGCGTACTTTTCCGCTCGCATGTTTTCATTTACAATAAACTAAAGAAAGTTAGTAAATAATTGGTATATTAATAGTACATTATACACTGACCCATTTAATCCCGCGGATGGGACCCATTTAATCCCCGAGGGAATCAATCCATATACATTTTTAATAAAAATGAATACTACTTAGGATACACTTTTATGAAATGAAATATGGCTGGGCATCGAGGACGGACTTTTATGAAATGAAGCTTGGCTGGGCATCTACGACGTAATTCAATTTTTTTGTAGTAAGTCAAAGTGCTCCAATAAAAAAATAGCGTAAAGTATTCGTGGATAACTGGTCTTTCAAACACGCGCGATTTTTCGAGCGCGACGGCGCAGTGTTATAAGACCTTACAGATTAGACCGATTCAGACGTCACTTCAATTATTATTTTCTATCTTATAAACCATCCAAAACACCTATGTTTATAGTTGTAGTTAATATTTAAAAATATTCAAAGTGTATAACTAATTACTTCCAATATTTTTCGAACCTCAATTTGTTTAACCATGTAAATGTCATCTTAATGTCGTTTACGACTTTTATAAGTTTTAAATTGTCATTAGTTGCTTTTACGCCGTTTTTGATAGATTAGGTTAATTTTCTTCTCGAAACCTTGACTCAAAACATCAAATTGCAAGAGGTTATGGACACAGGACACGCGTGAGACACCATTGAAGCTTCTGGAGTTTGTAATTTGTTGAATTTTTGTGTTAATAAGTGATATCATGAGCCAGCTTCCGCTGATCGAGCATCTAAAAGGGCAGGATAACTATGGTACGTGAAAATGCGCGGTACAGATTTATTTAGAACACGAAGAGCTTTAGGACGCAGTAAAAGGATTTTTCGTGTTTTTTTTAATTATTTGTTTAAAAATAAGGTGATCGTAGAAAAAATCTTGTGTGCAATTCGAGCAGAAAGTGCGTTGCCGCTTTCGGCAGATTGCCCGCGCTCGCTACGCGTCGCGCGGGCAACTCTGCCTCAAGCGGCAAAGTATCACTTTCCGCTCTTAATACACAAATAGCTATTATCCCATACATTGGTGCTCCACGCTGAGATAAAGTTTACTAAATTCCAACAGTAAATGGTACAAAGTCGCCTCATTTTGGCATTTACATTAAGAATGAAAATTAACGATTTTAAAGTTTGCAACTAACTTTTCCGCACTTATACACTCCGGAAGCTGTATCATGCTAATAAACCGATATTTCTGCAAAAATTTGGTATATCTGGATTTATAGGACCCGTTGTACTCTTTCCATCCATCCATTATTGAAGGATGCAAACATTAATATCCAGATATCAAATGTTCCAGCAAATGTTGCAACTTTTCTTTAAGTAGTGGTCAACACTTTATTTAAACCAGTGATTCTTAATCACTATTGGCACTTTGGTCCTTCTCAAAACCGACAACTGGAATTTGGAAAGAATTGTAGCCACTCATCCAGGCAGTGACGAAGTAGTGTGAGTGGTTTCAGTAAAAACTTCCCATTAGAGTGTGGAAGTACAGTAACTTGTTGGACATGAGTTAATGAAAGGCAGCCATTTACTGAGACCCTAAAGGATCTATTACTAAGAAAGTGAGGAAATGTTACCATTGAGGCCATAAAATGAAAGTTTATCAATAATCGTCTGCCGTCGTAAGGTGTCAAATGCAGCTTCAATGTCAAAGACAAAGGCTAACACCTCTTTTTTTTATGGTTTATAGCATCGGCAATGTGGGTTTGTAAGATTGTGATGTTATCTCTTATGAATCGGTGACAACGGAATCCGGATTGTTCTTTTGGTAAGATTTGGTGTTTTTCGGTTAATCACATGAGTCGTCTGTTTATCACCTTTTCGATAAACCATGTGAGTTGTCTGTTTATCATCGTTTCCATTAGTTTGCATGTAGTACATGTAAAGAGAAATCAGTCAATATGACTGTGGTAATGTAGACGGTTTTGGGACGGGAACCATAATGGATGTGTTCCATTGAGTAAGGAATAATATTATTGGTTCTTGATTAGTTATGCTTCTGATTTCTTCGTTCCTTACTTTATTCCATTTCATTTTACCTGCTATTTTCCTTAAATATTTCATTTCCATTGCATTTATTTTTGTTTCCTGTTTTTTCTGCATTACCCAGTTCTCACTAGCATAAGTTATAGTTGGGACTGTAATTTTGTTGTAGATTTCCAGCTTTGTGTCCATATCAATGTGTTTATGGCTTAATATTGATTTAAGGAATAATATAATCTTGTTGATTTATTTGCTCTGTTATTAAGTCTGCATCTATTTTCCCTTCTTCTGTTATGATACTTCGTAGGTAATTATAAGTTGTTACTCTTTCTAATGTTTTGTAATTACATTTCAATTCCTTGCAGTTACTCCCCTCTCGCTGTTTTTCATTTACTATCATTACTTCGGTTTTTTTCTGTATTTATTGTCATATTCATATTTTCTATTTCTCTTGCCAATAAGTTGTTTAGTTTCTGCAATTTTTTTTTGATTTTGCTATAAGTACAATATCGTCTGCATACAGTAAATTACTTAATCTGACCGGCACCATGTTTCTGTACCTTATTATCATGTCCAGATTTCCTCCTTGTCTTTTTATTTCCTTCACTATTTTGTCCATTATAATGACAAATAACAGTTGGCTTAAGCTATCGCCTTGTTTTATACCTTTTTTCGTTAGAAACTCTTCCGATCTTTGACCTCCTATCTGCACTCTTAATTTGACTGTCTCGTATGTGCTTTTAATTATATTAATTAGAGCTTTCGGTACTTCTAAATCTTCCAACACCTCCCAAATTTTTTCTCTTTCCACTGTGTCAAAAGCTGCCTTCAAGTCAATAAATGTTAAATACATTTCTTCTCCCGCTTCTATGGTATTATCAATTAGCCTTCTTAAAATATATATATATATATATATATATATATATATATATATATATATATATATATATATATATATATATATATATATATATATATATATATATATATATATATTATCATTTGCTTGTCGTCCTGGTCTAAAAGCTGCTTGTTCTTCTTCTAATCTTGCTTCTACATAACGTCTTAATCGGATCTCTATTATTCTCGTGTAGATTTTGAAACTGGTTTGGGCTAAGCATATTGGTCTATAATTATTGCACAGTGTCTGATCCCCTTTTTTATGTATTGGCAGTATAAGGTTATTTTCCCAGTCTTTGGGGATTTTTTGAGTATCCCATGCTTCCCTGCATATGAGAAACAGCCAGTCTTTTCCTTTTTATCCTCCCCACTGGCGCTACTTCATCCACCACACTGGCTTTTCCTATTTTAAGTTTATTTATAGCCACTTCCATTTCTTCTCATTGGATTGCATGGTATTCGTGTTCATTCCATTCCTCTTCCGCTATATTCGTTGTTTTCTTCTTCAACCTATTACTAAATTTATCTTCGTAGTGTTCTTTCCAAGTCTTTAGTATTTGATTAATTTCGGTCTCCAATTCGTTATTTTATTGGTCTTATATTTTTTCCTTTACTTCCTCGTAGTCTTTTTATTGCTGTCCAAAATTTTCTTTTATCTGATGCATGTGTCTCTGACATCTCCCTTCCAAATTCTTTCCATGAGTCCCTTTTCGCTTTCTTAACCGCTTCCTTGACGATGTTTCTTTTTCCGATAAGGAAATATCCTTATCTTCCTGTGTTTTTGTTTGGAGGTATTTTCTCCAAGAGGTTTTCTTTTCTTTTACTAATGTTTGTATTTCTTTGTTCCACCACTTAGTCCTCTTTAAATGTTTGTTGAATTTATTTCTTCCACATATATCCTCTGCTTTTTCAAGTAATATTTGTTTGAATACTGTCCACCGTTTTTCGAGTGTCCATTCGTTGTTTTCATTAATCAATTTTTCGAATTCCCTGTCTGTTTCTTCCTGATATTAAGATTTTTTTTCTGTGTTTCTTAATTTACTTATTTCAATTCTACTGAATCTTACTTCTTCTGTCTTCATTATTTTTTCTTCATATTCCGCTACTACTAATCTATGGTTTGTACTCAACTCAGCCTCTTTTCTTGTCTCTACTTTTTTCACCATATTTGATAGGTTTTGTGTATAAACTATGTAATCGTTTAAACTTTTTGCATTTCTTTCTTCTGCTACAAAGGTATATTTATCCTCTGGTTTTCGTTTCCACATCGTATTTCCTATTATTAAATCGTTACTTTGACAAAAACCTATCATTTTAAGACCATTTCTGTTCGTTGTTTCCTCACCATAAACTCCCATACAACCCATTCCTCGATTGTAATCTTTACCAACTCTTGCGTTCCAATCCCCCATAATGATTATGTTTTCATTTTGCTCTCTTATATCATCCACTACTTCCTGTAATTGTATGTAAAATTCTGAAACCTCTTCCTCTCCGTTTCTTCAACTGGTGCATATATTTGTATTATATTCAATATTTCTTTTAGTCGTAAACTTAGAACTAGTATTCTTGAATTTATATCCTTCATATTTATTACTTTTTTGTTTATTTCCTCTGTTAAAATTATTCCTACTCCCTCTTTTGCTCTTTGTTCTACTTTTACCCCTGAGTAATATAATTTGTGATTATTTGTTAAATTTATTTGTCCTGATCCTTTTTTCTTTGTTTCACTTATTCCTAGAATATGTACTTTGTTGTTTTCCATTTCCTCCGTTATTTCGATTTCCTTTCCTGTTAATGTATTAATATTCTATATACCTATATTCTATATTTCTTGGTCTGCACTATTTATATATTGTCTACAATTATTTTTTCCTCTTTCACTAGTCTGATAATTTTTTCTATCTTGTCTCCTACCATAATTATTTTTGTGTTTTCTTTATCCCTATTGCTAAAACTACTTCTATTCTTACTGGTACACTTATTATTATTCTTAATACTATTATCTTTATTTAATTTATCTTCGTGTATGTCTTCTAGTTTTTTGGGTACCCTGTTTGTATCATTTTCCGAGTTAGTGCTATATCTTCTTCGTCTTCCATGCTGGGTGACTACTGGCTAGCCATTCTTCCTTTTTCTTGTTTGCATTTGTTTTTGTTTCTTCTTCTCGATTGTATTCCAGCTGATCTAAGGTATATATTGTGTCCTCCACTCTTAATTTATCATATATTATACTTGCTCTACATCCTTTTTCTCTAGCCGATTTTAGATAGGGGATGAGTGCTTTCCGTTTATATTGGATTGCTTTTGGTAGATCCTCTGATATCCATATTTTTGTATTTTTCAAGTTTTTGGCTTCTCTTATTATTTCTATTTTTTTATCGTCTCTTGATAGCTCTAGCCATAGCCTATTTATGTTATTATCTGTCTCTTTCTTACCGATTCTTCTTATTTGTATTATATCTGCTTCCATGTTTATTTTAACCTCCATTTTATCTAAAATTTGTTTAATTTTGTTGTTTCTTTTGTCGCACGTTTCGTTTTCAGTTTCTTCTATTCCATATACTACAAGTTCTTTCTCTTGCTTTCTTTTTCTAATTGTTGTATTCTCTTATCCTGAATTCCGATTTTTTGTTCCATTTGGGTGACTTTGTTCTTTAATTCCGTATTTTCATTAGTTATTTTCTTTATGTGTTCTTGATAATTGTCCATCTTTTTATCCATTACGTTTAGTTTTTCGATTATTTCCTTCATCGTATCTGACATTGTGTCTCCCTGCAGGTTAAATACCACAACCCTACAATATTCAGATCCCAGCCCTACCTGAAGCTGACAATTATCAGCCTGGAGTAATTTATTCTTTGTATATTTATAATTTCTATTCGCAAATTTATAACGTTCAATCTAGTCAGTTCGTCTCTGTTCTTTTTAATAACAAATTTAATGAAGACAGGTTCTTATTGTTTTGCTGATAACTTTAATAGCTATTTTTCCTGATAATGTTTTATATATTTATTAGGTTAGAAGTATTCAATTATTATGTGTAAGAAAACTGATCTTACCTCTATTTTCAGTGTTTAAACAAGCATTAATTCAGAAGATTTCAATTAGCGCCCAGTTTATTATTTTACCATCTTGTAAAACTATTTTATTCTTTCAAATTGTGTCTGTATAATGTACTCTCTAAAATTGATTGTTTTTTAATTTATGATTTAAAAATATTCATGTTTTTAATAAGTTTGGTCTGAATATGAAGTTTATAATATTTGTATTTTCGTTAATTTTATGTGACAACATCAAACCAATAATTTTCTACCTTTAAAAACTTCTCCGAGCCATTTTCTAGCGAAAAGTCCGCTTCAACACTCAATCCTATACACCTTTTAAAAATTTAAAAAATCCTTCCTAGACACTTCTTCTATGTTCTAGACACCTCCAAAAACATCAAACTCAATTTATGAACGCTGCATCACGACCCCCAACCAGATCGATCAACATATATTTTTAAGCGACAAATTGTCAACTTAAATTATAAAAATGACAAAATAAATGTATTGCGAGGTTGTTTCCAACAAACTGCATTTATGCAACCTTTCAATATTAACAAGAATACTTGCAGTAAACATCAATATTTAGATAAATTAAAAAATCTTTTGGGTGGTGCGGTCATTTACCAATACATTGTTAAAATATATCTGAAAATTAATAAACAACCATCAAAATACCATTTCAAAACCAGTTAAATATTTGCCAACATATTTTATGTTACTCATTTTATTTTATTGTAGATTACCTTTTCATATTCACATTATTAATCCCCACTAATTATTGGTATACAAATTTCTGTAGGTACATAGAAATATTCCGTAGCAGTTTATCCGAAGTGGATAGTGTAGTTAACTATCAAGGCAATTCAATGGGACCTCCAGGAAGACGTATGGGACCCGGTTCCGGAATGTTTAGTTCTCGACCGAGTCCATACGACAGAGATTCTCGCTACGGTGGAGGTGGGGGTCGTCTAGGGGGAGCACGCGGTTCACGAAGCTTCAAAGGTACATGATTAATAGGTTTTAAAATGTCATTCCATTGTGATTTTATTTCTCATTTAGATTACAGCAGTTACGATCGCCCATCGCCTTGGGTAGGCGGTCAACGCAATGGAAATAATATGGGTTCGAGAAACTGGGATTCATGGGGAGGTGGAGGTGGCAGTAGTGGTATGCACTGTGTACATATGAGAGGATTGCCTTTTAAAGCGTCAGAGGATGATATAGCAGATGTAAGTAAATAATTACGTGATATTTTTAATCAACAAAAATTCTCCTGTTAGGATCAAAGTAATTGTCAAAATATTTCAATTTCAGTTTTTCAAACCTGTTATGCCGGTACATATTCGTTTAATACAAGACTCCAGCGGACGCGCTTCGGGAGAGGCAGATGTAGAATTTGATTCTCATGAAGATGCAGTTAGGGCAATGAGCAAAGACAAAGGACACATGCAACATCGATATATCGAGTTATTCCTCAATTCCGCCGGAGGTCAGAGCAACGGCGGATTTGGTTATGGAATCGGCAGCAATAGATTATATAGAAAAATATAACGTTTAAAAAATCTAAATTAACTTAACTGAAAGCCAGTAAAATATTGTTACATATATCTTTAAATTGCCATAGGACAGGACAATCTTATATTATGTGGCCCAATATACAGGTTATTATGCGAATATTGGTTTTATGTCACGTTAAATCATATTGAGAAGTAATTTTGTTTGTGGCAGAGTACTTAATTTGTAAAAGTGCTATGATAAATATTTTTTTTGTTCCTATAAATTTATTTGACATTTACATAATATTGCTGAAATGAATCTATTTTTTACAAGGAACCGAATATATTAGATTCTTGTTTGTCTGAGATATTTTACTGGCTGATGCCAATTTTTTTTCACTCAATTTCAATGAATCTAGAGCTGTAATTTTTTTAATTACTTACTATTGTATTGTCATTGTCCAACATTTCCAATAGATATTATATATAAAATTATGATTTTTATTTAAAATTTTAAACACACTCAATTAACAGTTTTTGTATAATCTTGAACAAAAATATCATATTATCGTAAACCAAGGATCTGGACCGGAACCCTTATTTCGTTTGACATCAACTTGATTGTAAGAACCGGAACAGTTCAAAATTATTACGGTTTTTTCCGGTTCTGAATATTCTTTTTATCATTCATCTGGCAAATTGGGAACACCGTTGCTGAGAGCGAGACCCGCAGCACTAAAAATGCCCCCAAATCCACTACTTCAGACACCGAATATCCCCACGTAACTAAAATGACTTCCCAAGCTTTTGGATTCGCGGAATCTACTATTAAAATTCTAGAACGATTCATTTGAAATCAGTAAAGCCTGCAACGAATTCGATCTTAAAGAACTTCAAAACCTTCAAGCACCTCCATCACTCCAACCTCTAAACCTCAAAAATCCCCACTTTTAACACCAAAACGCACTTTCTTACGCTTTCTCCGTAAGATCCCAATCTCCCGACAACCCTCCTCTTCTGCATTCACCCTCGCCGGGATGCGACTTTGCAACATATACCCCATCACAGCACAAGCTCCGCCTTCGGTTATACGTCATTGCTCGTCAGCAGCCGTAGAATACTATATACTCGCTATCAACACATATTACTAAATGTACCCGATTCCAACACAATTAGCCCCTTTACATCGTAACAATGTCAAGCCGATATTATGATGCAATAATAATCATTTTTGCGTGGTTTCTCGTTGACAGTGCATTGTATGTATTGTTTTCGATTCGTCCAAAGGCTTACCGAAAATGTCTGAATTATATTTAAAGCAATATTTCAATTTACATGAAGAGTATGTGTTACAGATTGAGTCATTTTCTGATAACGCTCATTTTAATGTTTGCGTACATACAAATCTAAACCGGAATAATGCGGAAATTGATTATAGTGTGCAATGCAATAACTGGATTCAAAACTTCAGTGAAAGTACGAAAACACAGTGGATTGTCAGGAAATCGTTTCCAAACTTGAAAACAATGTTATACAAGAAACAGTTCTTGTGCCACCATTCCAATTTTAACAAAGTGGTTGATGAAAAAAGGGTTCGTTTCAATAAACGAATTAAAGGAAAAGGATGTACCGCATCCGTTGAAGTTAAAAAAATTAACAGATTTACAGTAAGAAATGACATTTACTTGAAAACCGGACTTTCTGCTGTTATAAAGGTAAGTATTTTTAATATGTACATGTAGGTAAGCCATATAGTAAACTTTGCTCAAATAAAAAGTACCATGCTTTATGAAATAATCAACAAAAACAGTGATTTCCAAAAATTTTGCCTAAAAAGAAATCAAATAATAAATATCGAGATAATAATATATAATTATTTGTAGGTAATATTTCAACACAATAATTTAATTGATGTTGCGGAAGCATATAGTTATTTGAACATGTCAGAGTCTACTAGACAAACTTTTTTTGAGTATTTTAATAACGGAATGAATGCAACCACTGCCAGAAATATGCTCGAAATGAAAATAGTTAGCTCTCGTAAAGAAGAAAAGACTCTGGTTACTGAGTTAGCCGACTCTCAAGTGAATCCTAGAGAACGAGAAGTAATTTACTTATATAATGAATGGAGGTAAGTTTCACTTTTCTCTTCGGAAAGTATTATATTTTTTTTCTACTTTAGCGATTTCTCTGATATTTTCTAAATTTTATAAGTTTTTTTTTTTTTTTTATTATGTATATATTTTATTAGCAATCAAAACTTGAAAAGTTCTATAAGCTAACTGGTTGGCTTGAGGGCGGTTGGCTCCTGCTGGCGTGGTGAGACCTTCTCCAGTGATGGGGTCTCTTCAACCATCTTTCAGGTCAGTTGTCCAGTTCCTTTTGAGTCTTCGGTTAAGTTGAGGTTCTAGGAGTGGATGGAGTATTGGATTAACATGTAGTTCTAGTCTACTGCAGTGTTTTGTGCTTTGTTTTGCAATTTCATCTCGTATATAGGGGATTTTTAAGTCTTCATGAAGAGTTTGATTCGTCACGTACCAGGGTGCATTTGTTATTATACGTAAAATTTTAGATTGACTTCTTTGGATGATGTTTATATTTGATTTGCTCGCACATCCCCAGAGTTGAATACCATACATCCATATTGGTTTTATAATTGTTTTGTATATAAGTAATTTGTTTTCCAAAGCCAGTTTCGATTTTTTACCAATTAGCCAATATAAGTCTTTTATTCTTAAGTCGATCTGCTTACGCTTCTTACGTATGTGTTCATTCCATGTAAGTCTTGAGTCGAGATGAATTCCAAGATATTTAGTGCTGGAAGTTTGTGGTATTTGAGTGTTGTTGAGAGAAACTGGAGGACACTGGTCTCTTCTTAGGGTAAAAGTCACTTGGACGGATTTAGACTCGTTCGTTTTAATTTTCCACTTATTTACCCATGTTTGTATGTCATTTAGTTGCCTTTGTAGAATGATGGACGCTGTTACTGGATTTTCGTGAGTTGCAAGTATGACGGTATCGTCGGCAAAGGTGCCCGTGATAGTGTCATTGCTTGTTGGAAGGTCTGCTGTGAATAGTACGTACAATAACGGTCCGAGAACACTTCCTTGAGGGACTCCTGATTTTATTGGATAGTTGTTTGACGTACTTTCGTTGACTCTTGTTCTAAATTCTCTGTCACTCAGGTAGGATCTTAATAGTTTGTAGTAGGAGATTGGAATATATTTCTTGATTTTATAAATTAATCCCGTGTGCCAGACCTTGTCAAAGGCTTGGCTGACATCCAGGAAAGCCGAAGTGCAGTACTGTTTGAGTTCCATGGCTAGATTAATACAGTGAACCACTCTATGCACTTGCTGTACTGTAGAATGCTCTTTGCGGAAACCAAATTGGTGGAGTGGTATCCATTCTTCTGTTTCTGGGTCAGATTCGATCCTTTGTAGCAATAGTCTTTCGAGAATTTTAGACACCACAGGTAACAGGCTTATGGGCCTGTATGATGAGACTTCGTTTGGGTTTTTCCCTTGTTTTGGAATTAGTATAATTTCTGCGGTTTTTAGCAGTTTTGGCCAATAATTTAAGCGTATGATGGCATTAAATATGAGAGTAATGTACACAATTCCTTTTCTAGGGAGTTCCTTAATCATTGTTGGGGTTAATTTGTCTATACCCGGTGCTTTTCTTGTATTTAAGTATTTGATTTCTCGTTGGACTTCATTCACAGTTAGTGGTCTTATTGGTGGTATATGCATTGGAATGTTATTTATGTCTCTTTCCAATTCGTTATCTGGTTGATCATCGTTTGGAGTAAATACCTGTGCTAGATGTTCGGCAAATAATTGAGTTTTTTCATCGTCGTCTCTGGCCCATTGTAAATTCATGCCACGTTCGTCTCTGATAGGGGGTACATGCGTTTTGGGTTTTTTGGAATTTTTGATAGGTTTCCATATTGAATTATCATACCGATTGAGATTAGTTATATAGTGTGTGAATGAACTTTCTTGTGCCTCTTTTAGCTTGGTTTTCAGCTGATTACTTAACCTGTTTAGTGTGGTCTTGTCTGCTGGTGCGTGAGTTTGATGCCATCTTTTTCTGGCTTTTCTTTTCTGTGCTATCAGCTTTTTAATTTCAACTGGAATGTTGTGCGTTTCATTACCTGCTTTTGTCACTGGTGTGGCATTTTGTGCAGCAGTTTTAAGTTTATTGTTCAGCATTGTTAGTGTTTCATTTATATTATCAGTTGATTTGAGGCTTACGTGTAGGTTTATTTCCTCTTCTAGCTCGGTACGATATTTTTCCCAGTTTGTTTTGTTGTTGTGCAGCTTTGGTGTGACCTTTTTGTAGACTACAAAGCAACTTATGGTGGCTATGATTGGAGAATGATCAGACGAGAGATCATGGCTTGGAGTAATATCCATATAGGCAGGGGATATTCCATTGGTGATGAATAGATCCAACAGGTCGGGTATTTTATTTGGGTCAGTCGGCCAATAGGTAGGAGTCCCAGTTGACAAAGCGTGATAATTGTTTTCTTGAATAAGACTCATTAATTCCTTCCCTTTAGTTGTAGTAAGACGTGATCCGTATAATATATGCTTACTGTTGTAATCTCCTCCTGCAATGAATTTGTTGCCCAGAGTTTCAAAGAAGTCCTTGAAGTTTTCTTTCTTCAGGTTGTACCGAGGTGGGCAGTAAACTGCTGCAACTGCTAGGTCATAAGTTCTCATGTATACTTTTATAATTGTAGCTTGTAGAGAATGTTGTACATATTTTGGTAGTTCTACATGTTTTATCGTATTTTTTATTATAATAGCCGTTCCAGCGTGGGCAGTGTTGTCTGGATGGTTTGTGAAGTAAGTTGTATAACTTGGTATTTTAAAGTAAGACCGATCTGTGAAATGACTTTCACTTATTAAAAGGATATCTATATCGTTATGTTGCATAAACAGTTCAACTTCGTTTTTATGTTGCAGGAGCCCATTGGCATTCCATTCTGCAATCTTGATGGAACTATTGAATTTTACTTATTAAGGTCGTTAGCATGTTTAAAACCATGCTATTTTGTTGAATTAGCTGTTGAAACATATTTTTGAATTCTTCTAAGAATTTGTTCATTATTTGATTAATATCTGTTTGTTGTTCGCTACCATTTTTTAATGCATTTGCATAAGTCTTGTGATTTTGATGTGGGTGTTGGATGTGAGGCACCGTTGTTGGAATTTGGTTAATTGCGCTGTTTGTTTTGTTACTTGAATTTTGTTGGATATTCATTCGGTTGTTTGTGTTGTTTGATCTTGTTAGATTGTGATAAAATTCACATCCCTTATAATTGGCTGGATGAGGACCATCGCATAAGGCACATCTAGCTGGAACATCTTTACTTTTAGTGCAGGTTGTAGTATTGTGACTTCCACCGCATTTGACACATACATACGGCCTGTTACAGTATGATCTAGAATGTCCATATTGCTGGCATCTCATACATTGTGTGATACCTTTTGTTTTCTTTGGTGGTTCTACAAGTATTGCTCTGTTTTGAAGATTTTTTAGTTTATAAATGTCTTTGTTGTTATTCGCCGGTTCTAGGTCGACAAAAAAGAGATTTAATGGTTCTTTGGTTATTCGACTCTTGCAATTCATCACATTTCTAACCGTATGTCCGTTTGCTGCTAACTCAGTTTTGATTTCATCTATGTCAGTTGTGTGGTGCAAATATTTTATCACAATTCTATACGCACGTTCATCCTTGGGCTGGTAGGTGTGATGTATGACGTTGTTGTCTCTCATTAATTTTATTATCTTCCTGTAAGTATCTGGTGTGTCACTTATTATTTTAACTGTGTTGTCTGCTATCAATGTTTTTGTAATGTATTGTTTTCTTTCCACTACTGTATTAATTTTGGCTTCCATTTCTTTGCAGTTGATTACCCCATAGATAAATATTGGAGGAGGTCTTGGTGTTACGTTTTCTTCTGTGTTTTTGTCTCGACTGCCATCTGCATTATTGATTGTGTCACTGGTTTCGTCACCGGGTTCATTTGCTAACGGACTGAACTTATTATTTGTAGTAGTTTCAGGATGTCTACTGTCTTTGTTAATTTTTCTTTTTTTAACTCTTTTCTTTATCTCCTGCCAGGGATTTTCATTTGTGATATTATTTTGCTCGCTCTCCTCAAAACCAGGGAATTCTTCATCGCTAGTAGATGTCATTCTATACAGGTATTGACTACTGCTTGGTATGTGCTGTGTAGCATTTGCTTGATTACTAGGATACTGGGGTTGTAAAGCATACATACTAGTGCCATATGAATTTGGTTGAGTAAAAGTTTGAATTTGTTGTGGTATTTGTGTGTTATAAAATGGGACAGCCTGTATAGCACTGTTTGTAGGAATTATTTGTTGACTGTTAATTACTCCTGGCCCATTAAAGGCAGGTATTGAGTTCATATTATTAATTAATTAGTTGTTCAGTTTTTATCACTCACTGTTGATTTATTTTTAATGATTCACTGTTTTTGTTGGTTTTTGTGTTTATGTTTATCGTAGCGCGGTTGATAAGAGAAGTAAAAGTACGTCTTTACACTACGAAACTCAAATGAATACTAATTTTATAAGTGAAATAAATCCAATAAATTTACATGAATAATTTTATGGAAGTTTTTTAGAATTATTTTATAAATATTTTTCAGTGCTAAAAATATTTAGGATTTCAAACATTTGATCGTATAATTCTTAGTATTAATGCATTTTTTTTTCTTCAGAAAAGTCAATTACGGAGAAAGAAGCTTTGAAAGTATTCTAAAAATAATAATTGAGAGAAAAGAAAATTATTCGAAGTTGGGTGTTAAAATTTTTGTCGAAGAAAATCCTGGCATAATTTTGGTACTGACACCAATTATGATGCGAGCACATGAACAGAAATTCTCTTCAGAGATTTGTTTCGTAGATACAACTGGTTCGTGTGATCAAATGTCTACCTGCGTTACATTTATTTTAGGAGCGCACAAAATTGGAGGAATACCTCTTGCCTGTATCCTGCTCTCAGGACAGTCGGAGGATATTTACTACCAATCCTTTCATATACAGAAATAATTTACCCGTCGGTTTTGGAGGAGCTGGTTACCCAGCAGCTTTTATGACTGACGACTGTAGAGCAGAGCGCAATGCACTGTCCATAGCATTTCCAGAGAGCAAATTACTGTTGTGTTCGTTTCATGTTTGTCAGGCGTTTTGGAGATGGTTGTAGGAAAATAAAAACTGTATTCAAAAATCTGACAGACAAAAAACTATGATGATGTTTAGGAGGGTATTATATGCTGAATGCGAAGAAGATTGTGAAATAAATTATAAATTGTTTCTAGAAAGTATAAAAATTTATGAAAATCTTATCAAATACATTAACACATATTGGGCTAGGCGTGCAGAATGGTGCATCGCATTTCGTAAAAATCATATTACTAGAGGTCACAATACCAATAATCACGTAGAATCTTCAATTAGGGTATTTAAAGATATAATTTTGTCTAGATGCAAAGCATTTAATAGTATTGCCCTCTTAGAATTTGTTACTGATGTATTAGAATCATATCATATGAGGCGTATGTTGAACCATGCAAACAATAGAGTTACACATCATGATATATGAAAAATCTAAAAATCAATCTATCGGTTTAAATGTTCAAGAAGTAAATGACTCAACCTACTATGTAACTTCATCAAAAGATAAACAAATGTTATACACAGTAACTACGATTTTTCCGACATTTTGCGATTGTCATAGTGGAATAGGGGGAGCGTACTGTAAGCACATTTGTGCAGTGGAATTAAAAATTGGCAGATTTCTTGAAAATTGTCCATTGTTATGTAAACATGGCAAAATTAATCTAGCATATATTGCATTAGGATCAAATGTACCAAAAGACTTTTTTAGTGACATGATGTCAATAGAACACAGTAACAGAAATATTAGAACTGCAAATGTTGAAATTAATTTAGAGCAACCCAAAATTCAAATTTCACCGTCAGAAGATTTTCATAATAGCGAAAGTGGCTCGTTTGATTTCACGAAAATTATTCAAGATTTAAAATCAGAAGATTTTCATAATAGCGAAAGTGGCTCGTTTGATTTCACGAAAATTATTCAAGATTTAAAATCAGAATTTGCCAGAATAGTCGACTTAACGGAACAAAGTTTTAATAAAGAAAATAAAGACGTTATACTAAGATTTGTTCAGTCACTCAAGCGTATTAAGACCCCATCACAATTAACCCAATTCTTCGTACACAAAAAAATAAACACCAATAAGTTAATCAAAGTTCAGACTACATCAATAAGCCGGCGAATAATAGCTGGCCGCCCAAGTCATAAGGAGACTTCAGTTAGCCAAAAACGAAAAAGATCAAAAATTAATCATTCCATTATTGACAACAAAGAAAAAGCGACCAAACGCCAAAATACATTAAGTAAAGTTATTTACATCTAGTATAACTATTCGCTAAAATAAATTTTATAAAATAATAGAATTGCGTTATTATTTTCCCCTTCGCAGCGCTTAAATGGAAATCATTGAGAAAATGTGCTGATCGAGCGAAGCGTGTCTAGATTGGGTACAATCAGTAAACTGTGCTGGTGCCGGGTAGGAATAGTTTCCTTTCTAACAGCAAAAGATGACGTATAACAGAAGGCGGAGCTTGTGCTGTGATGGGGTATATGTTGTAAAGTCGCCGCCGGGATAACCAAACCCCGACCTACTATAACTCCTACCCCCTTCAACAACCCCACATCAACCTCCAGCAAAAACCCAAACCTTCGAACCCTCCCTCTTCAATATTCCTCACAAATATCCCTTTCCAACCTTCTAAACACCTATGAACTCCTAAATGGACAAATTACCTACATAAAAGCCAACTACAACAGAGGAGGGCGTCCTTAAAACCTCTTCCCCATTGGACCCTCTACTCTTCTCAAGAAAATTCATAATTCGACTGGTGATTCCAATATCACGATCAACGTTGTCCATTCCACTGAATGCCCACCCCGTCCAGCAAAAAAATCTCACACCTATATTTTCACTCGTCTGCAGGAATGTAGATACTACAATCCTCCTCGAGGAATTCGAAGAAATTCTTCACGACATACAATTTCCGTTCGTTAAAACTTGACGAATCATCGCCAAGTCCACTAACAAGCCAACGTCGATGTTCCGCATATAACCCTCACCTCCGGTCTTCCATATAATGTGTCTCCTACGTCAGTGCGAGCCATCCAACGCCAACCCACTGCCCCAGTCCCTAAATATTGCAATTACTGTACACAAACCGGACACTCCCCCAACATACACAAATTGCGGTGGTCCTCACCCCACCTCCCACCCTCGCTGCCGCCACAGGCAGCCACTCCAAAAATCCACAAGTCACCTATGATATTTCGACAGACACGAAAATCATAATTGTAATTCTAACAGTTACTCTCATGAACGCCATTCCCAACTCAAAGGACATCATAGCTTACACTCTTCGTCGTCTAATTGCGCCCATTTATCGACACAACTGCTCTATTACACACATAGGCAGGCGTGCTCACTTCGCTTTTAATTGCATCAGGAGCGAAAGCAATTCAACTTGAATCCGCGATACCCCCACCCCGTCGGTGTTACAGGTTTTCTGCGGTTTCCCTGTAGCATAGTAAATTTATTCGCTAGACAAATGGATCGATATAGGGAATAATACAGCCGCGCTGTACCCGCTTACATTTACTTGATGATGATTACCATAACCACCTGAGTACAATAAATACACCCAACTCATGCAAACTCCTTTCGCCGAGCTCGAAAAGCCAGCCGCCATCACCTGACTACTGCTACACACCTTTCTAAGTCTCCTAGTCATTATTTAAATAAAAATTCAAAATCCACAGAACCACTCACAAAATTCTTTATATTAACTCCCGAGACATCGGAGAATTCCCACAAACTTTTAAAACATTTCAAACATCCTCCTCATCTACCACTAACTATCCGCAACACAACGTGGTTCATCTTCTACAATTCCAATGAGTGGCAACGGTGCGTTCACGGAGATCACAATGTTTTGATTTTGCTCCTGCATTAAGCCGTGAAAATCGAACAAAGAAAATTAATTAATTCTGAAAGACTTCCAATATAGTTAAAGTGATGAACTTAATACCAGTGAACAAAAAAAAGCTCATTAAATATACATTCTTGGTAAGATAAACAAATATTAATAGACAAATAAAGTGAAAGTGAAGTTCAATAACAAGCTAATTAGTAAGTACAAAAAGAATCCTGGTCGATATCAAAACGGCGTTGTCAGACTGACTTATAAAGCGGAAAACAAAAGAAAAATAATAAGCAGATAAAACTTTTATTGAAAAGTAAATTAAAGATGGGGGATATGGCAAGAATAGAACAGATGTTCCAACAAATAAACGAAACTGCACAACAAACGAATGGAAAAATAGATTCTTTTGTATTGGAAATGAAACAAATAAAAGATGAAAATTTAAAATTGAAAGAACACATTATGAAGCAAGAAGAAAGGAAAAGAAAGGTGGAGAGGGAAATCAGGAAGAAAAATATTGTGGTAATGGGCATTAGTGATGAGGAAAATGAAAAGGAATTTGAAACAGAAGATAAAATATATAAAATAGGAACGTCTATCAACATAAACGTAGATATAGATGAAATAAAAAGACTAAGGAACTATTTGAAAGATGCGAAGAGGCCAGTATTGGTAAAATTAACTAAAGAAAGCACCAGAACGAAAATACTAAAATCTGCAAAAAATTTGAAAGGCACAGGAATGTGGATAAATGAAGATTACCCAAAAAAAAATTCAAGAGGAAAGAAGATCATTAATACCCAATTGACGGAAGCTAGGGATAAAGGATATACAGCATACATTAGATATAATAAGCTAATAATTAATAAGCAAGTATACCAGAACATAGAAACATCCGAAGATGACGAAAATGGAAGTGGCAGCCATAAAAGAACGGCAGATCAAAGATCCCCAGTTGAGAATAATACAGGCGGTAACCTTAGGAAAATAACTAAAATCAAAAAATTAATAGCGACAGACGAGGAAAACGACGAAGAAACTGACCGGGCGATAAAAGTGGAAATGAGAAAGGATAATGGAAAAAATAAAAGTAATGATATAGAAATAAAAAGGGACATAGAAGCTCTACTTCCTCTACTATTCTGGAACTGTCAAGGAATTAATACAATAAATAATTTTGATACGGAAGAAAAGATAAATTTTTGTAAATTCCTAATTATAGGAAACATGGATAACTACGGAAAATCCAACTTTACCATATTTTCTAAATAATTATAATATTTTACAGTCTTGCGCAACGAAAGACAAGCAGAGGGGCAGAGGAAGTGGGGGTTTAATGTTCCTCCTGTCAAAATCATTAAAATTAGATAATACGGCTGTTATAATAGAAAAATCAAATCTTTGGATATTTATTAAACTAGAAATTAATAAAATTAACCTCGTTTTAGGCATAGTATACTTTAAGCCAAAGTTAGATGATAAGGTTTGCATAGATATGTTTGATGGATGTGTGAAGGGTATTAGTCATAAATACTCCGAGTATAAAATATTTATTTATGGGGATTTTAACGCTAGAATTGGGGAACTTAATAGCTTCAACAATAATGACCTATTTGAAAATAACTTTCCCCTTGAAGATGTAGGTTTCTTCGCCCTTAATGGCTATCATGATGATATTTAGGACACTAGACATATTTGAGTGAGCGAGGCAATAGTGTAGTAGATTTAATTTGGTCTAATCTTAATAGCATAAATTGTATAAAAACTTTTTATGTGAATAGTGATTTTATTTCAGACCATCAAAGTTGTACGGTAAAACTAGGCATAAAAATGTTTAAACTAGCCCAATCACAAATTCAACAAAAAGAAAGAAAATATCTTAAGTGGAACCCACAAAACTATAAAAAAGTTATGTCAGAGGTGACTATAAAACTAGAAACATACAATGTTGAAGAACTCGATGCACAATTGATAAGTTCCATCATTTCTACAGCCGAAACTTTAGATATGTGTAGAACACGGCTTTATAAAAATACTTTAATTCAGAAATCGAAACACTGGTTTGATAAAGAATGTGAAAGAAAAAATTAATAAAATAAAAAAAAATACAGCATAAATACAATCGAAGAATATAAAACAGAAAAGAAAATATTTAAGATGTTAATCAAATATCAACAAAACCTACAAGTAAAATCTCTGAACAATTAAAAACCCATCCGAATTTTTTAAATATATAAACCTTCATAAAAAAAGCACTATAATGAACACCCTATTACGGCCAAAGAATGGGAGAACTATTATAACCTATTTTATAACACCGCTGAAGCTAATATGAACCTATCCATAATGGATGCCAGACATCCCTATCTAGATTCACCCTTTACAATCCAAGAGATATACAATGTAATAGCAATAGCAAAAAATAATAAGGCGGTAGGGGATGATAAAATACCAAACGAATTTTATAAAAAACTTGCCTACTAACTGGATCATACATCTAAAAGAATTATTTAACAAAATATACATGGAAGAACACCTTCCATGCAATTGGACAAATATTAACATGATTCACTTTCATAAGAAAGGCCCTGAAAACAATCCTCTAAATTATCGAGGTATTGCCTTACTCAATCACAAAACTAAGCTATTCACCCAACTAATAAATCAGAGACTACATACATTCAGTGAATCAATTGAAACGCTACCAAAATGTCAGGCTGGCTTTCGTAAACAAAGAAGTACAGAAGATAATATTTTTGTTCTTTACTCTGTGATAAGTAACCATTTGCGACTGCCCGGGAGGAAAGTTTTTGCACTTTTTATCAACTTCAAAAAAGCTTTTGATAATATCAATTTGGATATACTTTGGCAAAAGCTTTTCTCTAATGGAATCAGCGGCAAGATAATAATTTAAAAAAATATGTACTCTTTAGGGACAATAACAATTGAGCAGAACGGTTGTACCTCAAAAAAAATTAAAATCACCAAAGGCATCATCCAAGGCGACTCGCTAAGTCCACTATTGTTTGCTTTATATGTGTCAGACATAGACGACTACTTTAAACAACGAGGAGCTAGAGGTTTTATCAAAACAAAGACATTTCATTGCTGGGCTATGCTGATGACTTTATAGTATTAGAAGACTCTGAAATTCAGATGAATAGATCAATGAAAATATTAGAAAGTTATTGTGACACTAATAAATTATAAGTTAATGTAGATAAAACAAAGGTAGTTATATTCAGAAAAAGCCCAAATATCGGACATAAACCTAAATTTTGGTATAAAAATGCACTAATAGAACAGGTAAACAGCTATAATTACTTAAGGAGTGATATTCTCGTTTAATGGCACGTTCTCAGAAAATTTAAAATCACGTATAAAGAAAACGAAAATAACACAAAATTTAATTAAATCCTCACATATGACTGATATGGAAAGTGTTAAATCGCTTTATTATAGCATTGTAGTTCCAACCTACACATATGCCAGTGGAATATGGGGACTTCAGTACATAAATGAGGGAGAAATAGTTCAAAATCAATTTTGGAAAAATTTTATCTACTTACAGAAAACAACTCCCAGTTACATTTTGAGAGCGGAAACAAGACTAGTGAAAATTGGATTTTTTATTATAAAACAAGCTCTAGAATATTTACTAAAGATTAAAAAATTGTCCTCAAAAAGATTTCCTAAGATAGCGCTAGATAGAACTTACCAACTATACCAACAAAATAAAACTGTATCAAAATACAATTGGATAAGTCAAATAAATAATATTTTAACTGAAATTGGAGCTCCAGAGTTTGATATGGATAGTTTCGATGGGGATAAAATCAACATTATTTTAGAAAAATACGAACAATATTGTCATATGGAGGATTGGAATAAAATATTACTAAGTACATATTGTCCAATATATAAACACATACTGCAAGACAAACATCCCTTTCAAAGCACAAACCACTTAGATCTTTCAATCCCTTTGCATATTAAACGCTTCATCTCACAACTACGCACTACTAACACTAAAATACTGTATATGTATGTTAATAACAATGCATATACCATAAAAACAAATGAAATATGCACAATTTGCAACTGTCTAGTTTCAGAATCCCTACAACATTTATTATTTGTATGTCCAATGTATGAACAAATTAGATATTTCTTCTCTAAAACGTATCAGTCCCTAACGGACTTTGAAACAGTAATTAATGAGCTGAACCACAATTATTATATCAAATATATAATGTGACAAAGAATATTTTAAAAATCAGATCATTCATTATAAACGAGTAGTAAGTATCCTCTCACTCCCGTCAAGGCATCATCTAAGCATATCTATAAAATTATAATTCATTTCTTTTTTTTAGTTATTATTTTTTACATTTATATTGGAAATATTGTCACTCCTTGTTCATGTATTCTGTACGAAAGAACAATAAATTTTCTATCTATCTATCTACAATTCCAATGTACACTAGATACTTCTTATTGCCCCATCCTATACACCTGTTGGTATTATAGTTGGTTTTCTTGTTAACTTTGGTAGTTAACATTATTCATAAAATTGATGGACTGTAGTATGATTATTAGGTTAAAATTATTTGGATGGAAAACCATCACGTGCTTCCAACTTAAAAGCTTATATTACACTACATAGATAAAACACTAACTGTTCGAGACAACCTCGCTATAAATGCGAGGTTGCCACGTTGTACACAGATATGAAAAAATTAATAAAAACATTTAATATAATAGTGAAAGTTCTAACAACACTTTTCTCTCATATCATTCATTCTCGTTGCTAAACAAGCCTGCCTCTCCAGTTATTTTCTACCAAAAAACCATTTTCCCACTCAATCAATTCAACATAAAATTCTTAACAAAATTTTTCCTAGACACTTTTCTTTCTACTTGAACTCAGGTCAAACTATAACAGGGCCTATTCTCGAAATATCCAACAAAACTTATAAACCTTGCCTACAAGCATAATCATTTCTTTCTTCTTTTTCTACTTGGCCTGGTGGTGTTGTGTGTGTGTGTGTGTGTGTGTGAGGTTACAATGGCTTCGGAAGAGATTCCATTCGCCAGATTTAATTTGCATTGCAAAAAATGATTGATTGTCATCACTCTGCCTTCATATTATATTTAATGCCTAATATCTTTAACTAGTTTAATCTTTTTTTTCCTCATTTATTTCTCTTTTCTATTTTTTTTCTTCTGTTTATACAGGGTGAGGCACTATGAATGAACTATTCTCTGGCGTCTTAACGGCAAATAAAATTAGACGTAAAATTAAGTAGATTACTTAGGACTATAATTTAAAAATATTTTGCAATATACAGGGTGCTCCAAAAAAGTGTGCCGTATCAAAGTTAGGTTCCTTCAAATGGAACACCCTGTATTTTATCACATTTTTGAATTGTACTATTAAAAATAATGTAAGTTCATTAACATTTCTCTATACCTATCTAGTTCAGTTTCCAGGATAAATCGATTTAACATAATTTGTAGACCCTCCGAAAAAATACAATAACTTCAAAATAAAAAAGAATAACCACATTTGCTTTACACAATCTCACTAAAAGCTTTTAACATTCTGTTTCCAATATTTACTGGTATGCTATAATATACAGGGTGTTTTTAATATGACAGTATAACACTAACCATTTAATACATAAATTTCTGGCTTAATTTAAATGGAACACCCTGTATCAGTTGATATCAGGGTTGCCTATATCTAACTCTGATAGTTTTCAAGAAATTTTAAATTTGTTTTTTAATACTCAATTATTTGCTGACATATAGTTACCTATGACATGATGATACTCCGATGGAAGGTTTTTAAGAATTTAAAATTTGTTATTTTGACAGTATGCTTTGTTGTATGATTTATTATTGATAAATTAAAGGTCTCTTAAATCAGAATTTTATTAAAGGTTACACTATCATTAACTTCGCATTGAGATTAGTAAAAAAACGTACAAAAAATTTAAAGAAAGTATTCAAAAGTATGCCTATCGTGTTAGATACAAGCTTGAACTCTTTTAAAAAAATTATTGTTTATTTTTTTTAATATTTCTGGTGTTATTCTTAAAAAGCTCGCATTATCCTATTCTTCATGTCCTCTGAAGTGGGTGACTGTTTACTGTATTTGGTTTTTAATATTATTCACTTATCTATCATCTAGTTACCTATAAAATGTCTTTCAAATAGATATTATTTTAATACCATTCCATCTGTCAAATAAATTTATAAATTTGTATAGTGTGTATTTGTGTATTGTATTTGTATAGAATTGATGTAATATTAAGTTTTAATAACTGACATAGTTATTAATCCCTGGTTAAACATGAAAAAGTACTCTAACGAAGAAAGAATAGATATGATCTTAATTATTGGTGAGTGTCAGGAGAAGTGCTTTATAGCAAGTAGATTATACGCTCAAAAGTATCCAAATAGAGATCATCCTAACAGAAATGTTTTAAAAGACTACTGCAAGTATTCAAATCTACTGGAAGCGTGCAATATACAAAAAATTCTAGACGAAAATCTGCAATTACAGATGATTCAGAATTTGAAGTAATGGGTGCGCTTGTTGAGAATCCACATACTAGTCAAAGATGTATTAGTGAGCAAGTGGTATAATCAAGAGAGGTGTTGCTAGGATAATTAAAATACATCCCTACCATATTCAAATACACCAGCAACTATTTGATAGAGACTTTGAAAATCGTATTGAGTTTTGTTTACGGGTTATGGACAAAGTGGCAGGGTCTGAAGAGTTTTTTGATTTTGTTCTGTTTACGGATGAAGCTACGTTTCATAAAAACGGTTTAGTAAACATACATGATTTTCATTACTATAACGACGAAAATCCGCATTACTTCCGAAGTGTTGATCATCAACAACGTTGGTCATTAAATGTATGGGCAGGAATCGTTGGAACCCACATAATAGGGCCTTATTTTTTTAATGGAACGCTAACTGGAAGAAAATGTCGTAAATTTTCACGTAACAACCTACCCGAACTTTTAGATGACGTTCCACTAGCTACAAGACAAAAAATGTGGCTGCAGTTAGATGGTGCGTCTGTTCATTACAGTGTAATTGTCCGGCGTTACCTAAACAATATTTTTCCCCAAAAATTGATTGGGCGAGGGGGTCCTGATCTTTGGCCGGCAAGATCCCCATGCTTGACACTATTAGACTATTTTCTTTGGGATTACATAAAAAGTATTGTCTACAATACAGAGCCAACCACTCCTGAGAACATGAAGGATAGGATAAGGAGAGCGTTTCAAACAGTAACACCAGAAATGTTAAAGAAAGTGAACTATAACTTTTTTAAAAGAGTTGAAATTTGTATCCAACAAAATGGGCGTCACTTTAAACACCTTCTTTAAATTTTTTGTAGTTATTTTTTTATAATTTTGAAGCTTATTGTATCTGTATGCCCAATAATAGTGTACTTACCCTTAATAAAATTCAAATTTAAGAAACCTTTAATTTATCAATAATAAATCATACAACAAAGCACTTACTGTCAAAATAACAAATTTTAAATCTTTCTATCGGAGTATCATCATGTCATAGGTAACTAGATGTCAGCAAATAATTGAATATTAAAAAACAAATTTAAAATTTCTCGAAAACTATCAGAGTTAGATATAGGCAACCCTAATACCAACTGAAAGGTAATAAATTACCACGTTGAACAGACCCAACAGATACAAGGTGTTCCATTTAAATTAATCCAGAAATTTATGTATTAAAGGGTTAGTCTTATACTCTCATATTAAAAACACCCTGTATACTATAGCATACCAGTAAATATTGGAAACAGAATGTTAAAAGCTTTTAGTGAGATAGTGTAAAGCAAATGTGGTTATTCGTTATTATTTTGAAGTTATTGTATTTTTTCGGAGGGTCTACAAATTATGTAAAATCGATTTATCCTGGAAACTGAACTAGATAGGTATAGGGAAATGTTAATGAACTTACATTATTTTTAATAGTACAATTCAAAAATGTGATAAAATACAGGGTGTTCCATTTAAAGGAACCTAACTTTGATACGGCACGCTTTTTTGGAGCACCCTGTATATTCCAAAATAATTTTTAAATTATAGTCCTAAGTAATGTACTTAATTCTACGTCTAATTTTTTCTAATTTTATTTGGCGTTAAGACGCCAGAGAATAGTTCATTCACAGTGCCGCACCCTGTATATATATATATTTTTTTGATTTTTTTTATTCTTTATTTTTAATACATTTGGGGAATGCACAGGGACACTTAAACTTGCTCTGGGGTATGTCAGAGCTGGACAACACAGTGGGTGTGTACCTCGTATAGATTAGGGGTGCAACATAGGTTGGACACAAAGGATCTTAGATATTAATTTCTAGTCTATAAAAATGTGTATATAAAATTCTATAAATATGTACATTATTTAAACTAATCAGTTGATTTAAATTAAGTGGGTGTTGGATCAATACAGGAGAATTCTCTACCTGGTGGTGTTAATTTTCAGATTGCCTCTGTATTATTTCTTGAGAGGTGAATTGCCAACTGTGCTTCAATCTTTTGGGTGGTGTTTCGTTATTTAATGTCTTTTAAACAAATATTAATTCTATAACGAATAAACTCCCACCTAGATATAAATAAACCACTTATCCACAAGTATTAACCTAGTTATTTCGGAAAGACGGTTATAACACACGTTGCTCTTTACACACACTGACAGCCATGACATCTCGTTGCTAGGACGGCCGTGTAATTGGTTGGCGATAGTTAAGTGGCACATGATCAAAGAGGGAGTATGTCGCGCATAATTCAAATATTAAACAAGATCAAATGATAATAAAATAACGACGAAACATTCCGCCCACCAAAATAAACATTTATTTTCACAACAAAATATTTACAAGTAATACTAATCATAAATTAGTGAGTTTATTGTGATGGCAATGCACAAAGTTTAACTACTGGTCGATTATATAACCCATCAGGTGTTTTAACCTGAACTACCCGAATAATTTGATCTTTCACTGGGCACAGCGCTGTAATTCTGCCCAACCTCCATTTTAATGGCGGCGACCTATCATCGCGGATCAGAGCAAGAGTGCCGACAGCAGGTGAAGATCTAGAGTCCCACCACTTACTTCGTTGTTGTAGGGTATGCAAGTATTCAAGATTCCAACGAGACCAAAAATGTTGGATACACTGTTGAATAAATTGCCATCTAGTTAAACGATTTATTAGGACGTCTCTCACATCTACGTCCGGAATAGAACTACTAAGACCAAGAGTCAAAAAATGGTTTGGAGATAGAACTGTCAAGTCGTTTGGGTCGTTAGACAGAGGACACAACGGCCTTGAATTTAAAACACTTTCTATCTGAACTAACAGCGTATTAAACTCTTCCACGCTAAGAATTTGATCACCTATCACTCGCTTGAGATGTGTTTTTAAGGATTTGACTCCAGCCTCCCAAAGACCACCAAAATGCGAAGCAGAAGAAGTGCCATTTCAAGGACAATTCTTCGTCAGCAGTTTACAATACTCCTTAAGCACATTGTAAGCACCCACGAAGTTTGTGCCATTGTCGCTATAGACATCTGTACACATTCCTTGCCTAGCAACGAATCGACGAAGCGCTGCCAGGAAGGCTTCAGCTGTCAAATCTGACACGTACTCTAAACGTACCGCCTCGATACCACCACAAACAAAAATACAGCAATACGATTTTACCGATCGGACACCACGGTAACGGGACAAAACAGTGGAAAAGGGTCCTGCAAAATCCACACCACTTTTCATGAAGGGTTTAATTTCACACACTCTAAACTTGGGCAAGTTTGACATCACAGGAGGATAGAAGACAGGATTTACACGAAAACATCTATTACATTGGAATAGAACACGCCGAATTGAAGATTTAAAAGAGACAATCCAAAATTGTTGACCAATTAAATACTGCAAGTGATTGGCACCGGGATGAAGATATTTTTTATGAAAATGCAAAATTAGTAAATATGTGAGGCGGTGCTTAGTAGGTAACAATAAAGGATGTTTCACTTCATAAGGCACATCAGCATACCTCAAACGACCGCCCACCCTAAGGAAACCCTCTTCATCAATTAAAGGAGCAAGTTTACGAATTGCTTTAGACAGGAGTTTTCTTCCCTTTAGGTTTGCAATTTCCACAGAAATTACCTCATATTGTATCACTTTCACCAAATATAGTAAGGACTGATTTAATTCAAATTCAGAAGGCCTTTGACAATTGTCAATTTTAGAAACTTCCATTTAATGAATCTAAAACAATATGTAAGAATACCTTGAATTTTCCTAAGTGATGAATACCTTAGTAACAACCCATTTATCCAATTAAATTGGAGAAGATTGGTTACACAAACGACCATTCTCTTTTCGGTATTGACAACAGATTCTTTTTCTGAAAATTGAAGCTGTAGCATTACAAGCTGTAGATAACCATTTAGGGCCTAACCACCACAAGTCATGACCTAAAAAATCTTTAGGAAACATGCCACGTGAAACACAATCAGCCGGGTTATCTTTGCCACTAACATGATACCAATTTTCAGATGATACACGCTCTTGAATATGACTCACTCGGTTGGCTACAAAAGTTTTCCATCTTTGAGGGAAAGACTTTATCCAAGATAAAACGACTTTAGAATCAGACCACAAAAACCTTTTATCAAATGGGAGAATATCTTGAAATGTTTTCTGAAGATATTCTATCAAATTAGAAGCCAACACAGCTGCACACAACTCTAACCTTGGGATAGAAATAACCCTTAAAGGAGACACCTTTGATTTGCCACAGACAAGACATACATGAATACCAGTTTCTATGAATTGGTGAAGGTATACCACAGCACCATAACCTGCTTCTGAAGCGTAACAAAAAACATGCCACTTAAACTGGTTACATTATCCTTCACAATTCTTCTAGGGAGTTTAAAAGAGGACAACATACTTCATTCTTCCTTATACTGGTCCCACTTTCTGTTTAAGTCTGGTGGTAAAGCCTCATCCCATCCTAAACCTCTACTCCAAGTAGCCTGCATTATACATTTTGCAACTAGCGTTAGAGGGGATAAAAAGCCTAAAGGATCATAAATCCTTGCCATTTCTGACAGCACATTTCTTTTAGTAGCTGGTCTCTCCCGCTTATCCACCCTATAACTAAAACAATCACTGGATGGGTCCTATTGTAAACCGAGAACCTTTAAGTTTGAATTTTCACGATCAAAATTATAGAACTGATGATGTTGAGCCGGAATACCACTTAATGCTTCTGGATGGCTACTACTCCATTTCCTAAGTTCAAAACAACCTTTGCTCAATGACTGAATAAGCTGCTGGGCTATAGACACTGCCTGTTCAACGGTTTCTGCCCCACTAACCACGTCATCGACATAAATACTGGAATCCAATATCTTTGCTGCTAAAGGAAAGTGTTGACCTTCATCCAATACCAACTGTTTTAAGGAACGAATTGCCGCCAAATATGGACTTGAACCTACACCATACGTCACAGTATTTAATCTATATTCTGACAATTCATCGCCAATATTGAACCTCCACAGTATTCTTTGATAGTCTCTATCAGCAGGTAACACCAAAATCTGCCTATACATTTGACGAATGTCCGCTGTAAATGTGACGTTATACAACCTAAATTTCAACAAAATATTTACAATATCAGTTTGCAAAGGAGGACCTACAAGAATATTATCATTCAAAGACGAACCACATGCTGCCTTTGCTGAAGCATCGAAGACCACTCTCAGTTTAGTGGATACACTTTCAGGCTTCAAAACACAATGATGTGGAATATAGTATTTACCTATTCCCATTTCATTAGCTTCTATTTTTGACGTGTCCCTGGTCGATATAATCACGTATGAACTCAGAATACTGAACAAATAATTCCCTATTTTTATGCAAACTGGTCTCTAAATTCAAAAATCTGCGTAAAGCTTGATCATAAGAATTACCTAAACTTGCTCTATCCTGACGGAATGGAAGACTCACCACATATCTCCCACTTTCATCTCTCGTATGAGTGTTTTTGAAGTGTTCCTCACATGCAACTTCTTCCATTGAAAATTCACTACAGGTTGGAATTTCCTCTAAATCCCAAAATTTTTTCAAAACACCAGTTAAAGAGCTTCCCAAATTTGTACAAAAGGACTTCTGATCCACATTGCCTAGCAACACCCAACCAAAGACCGTTTTAACTGCTGCAGGTACTTTAGGACCACCACTCTGCTCCGTCCTGTATAAGCATACCAAAAATATCAGCTCCCAACAACACATCAATTTTATTAGGACTTCCAAATTCTGGATCCGCTAACTGTAATCCTTTAATGTGATCCCAGTCTTAAAAAGACACAACATCGCTCGGAGTCACACCACAAATCTCATTCACAACAATGAAATCAATTTAAAAATTTGGATTAATTTGCTGACATGGACGGACAATTCTAGACACAACGCCACAATTTTTTGAAGACACGCTATTCAAGCAATTGATTGAAGTTGAGACTGAAGATCTTTTCAACCCTAGTTTTCTTGAAAGCTTGTCAGTTACAACACTAGCTTCACTTGCATTATCAATTAGTGCTCGACACTTATGAAAATTTCCAAATGAATCTTTTATACAGATTAAAGCAGTAGAAAATAACACAACCTTCTGACACATCACTGAAGTAGCCAATGTATTTACCTCACTTGGACCCAGATCAGAAACATCTCCTGTCCGATCCACTTTCTCAGATTCATTAGTATCACTATTACTATTTGAAAAATGCAGCAAAACATGATGTTTTCTGCCACACACACTACAAAAGGTATTAACCTTACATTTAGAAAAATAATGAGCATTGGACAAGCATCTAAAACATAAATGTTCTTTGTTTGCAAAATCATTCCTTTCCCCTTCCTTCTAACTGCAGAAATTTATCACATTTTGTTAAAGACTGATTTTGTTTACACATAACACACACATTTAATTTTGTTTTAGTATTGGAGGTACTGCCAGTACCAGTAACATATGAATTGACACGAGCTTTAGTTTTAGAAACATGTTTAACTGATTTATCCACTTCATCCGTTAAAATACAATTTTGTTCAGACTTACATTCTTTTTCTAAAAATTTAAACAAATCTTCAAATTTTGGAATTTAATTTTTTTTTATTAATAAAATAAATTTAGGAAAATCCCACAAATCAACTTCAAAATTTTTTAATGCCTCTAAATTAACTTCAAAATTATCTAGCAACTGACTTAATTCACTACAGGAATCACTATTACACCTTTTGGAATTAAATATTGCCTGCATATAATTACTTATTAACAAACAATCGTTTTGGTACATCTTAATTAATTTATTATAAGCGATATCATAATTATCTGCTGTAATTTGCAAATTTTTAATAACACTAGCCGCTTGATCTTTTAATGACCGCAGAAGAAATTGCATTTTTTCTATGTTAGACAGGTCTGTATTATTATGCACTAAAGTGTTGAACAAATCTATAAAAGTTAGCCATTTAATTAAAGTACCGTCAAATTTAGGAACTTCAATTTTAGGTAATTTTAAATTACATTTATTTTTCACACTACTACTACCAGCTTACGACTTTCACCATTCCCTATTTTAGCTTTTTCAAACATTCTATTGTACAATACTTGAACTGAGAACTGTATTTTATCAAACTCTTTTTGAATATTATCCTGCTCTGTTATTTCATAATCAGATTTGTAACGAAGTTTTCGTTACTACAAGGTTATTTTGTGTAACTGAGTGTATTTTTATTTTGTATTTTCTGCCGCTGAGTATAATTGTTTTATATTACATATCACCCGTCACGTATTCGTTTTTTTGTTATATTTTCATTTGAGGGTTTATGTCACCGAGTATATATTTGAGTTAAATTATTTGATAGTTTATGTCACCGAGTATATATTCATTGTCATTATGTATCACTCATTGCATATTCGTTTCTTTGTTATATTTTCATTTGATAATTTATGTCACCGAGTATATATTTAATTCAAACTATTTTTTTTAGTTTATGTTGCCGAGTATATATTTATTATATCATCCGTTAGGTATTATGAACTCTGTACAAAAATCACTTTTTAGTTTATGTCGCCGAGTATATATTTATTATATCATCCGCTAGGTATTATGACCTCTGTATAAAAATCACTTTTTAGTTTATGTCGCCGAATATATACCTATTATACCACTCGTTATGTATTTTGGCCTCTGTATAAATATCCCTTTATAGTTTATGTCGCCGAGTATATGTTCAAAACATTTCAGCTAGAAGTTTTATAATTATTTTGAGTGTCAAAAGGGCAATATTGTTTACTCTCTAGCTTTTGGGTGAAATAGTTTTGTACATAAGAGATATAGTTATTTTAGGTTCCAATGATATTTTTATTTTACTGTCTAGTTTCCGTGGGAAATTAATTATTACAATTTAAATGTTTATTCCGGCTAAGACGACTAAAATTACAGATATTGATTTTACCCCGCCCTACCATAGGCAGTGAGTAGCGCGCCGGTCGGACTGATCGAGGGAAAGGGAAATATGGGAGAGATTAAAAATTAGTCGAGTCGGGTGTAAGTAGTCAGCTGTGCAGATTCCTAGACGACAGTCCAGTCACCGAAAGTACCGTTCCGCCGAACCATATGTTCTGGGTCTTTCTTTTACTTGTTTTTGTTAAAGTTTTTAATAATTTATTTCGAGTTTCTTTTGGTGTATAAATACCACAAGAATTTGGTTGTTGGCAAAGGTAAGAAGTTTTTAATCATAACAATTCGAAATTAGGTGGTCTTTTCAATTGCAAATCTAATGTATGGATTTTATTTATTTTCGTGCTTTAAGAATAAGTTGGTTTTCTCTTTAAATTTCCCGTGAATAGGTTCAGATTGAAATATTAACTTTTCTTTCAATTTTTCCGTGAGACGGTTTAGATTGAAATATCAGATAGCGCCAGGCATACATATCCGCTCGGGCTTTCTAATATTTTAAATCGACAACCCCAATACTTTAATAATTTACAACCCCGGTTTTCTTGATCTTTTCTTCAATTTTTCCGTGAGAAGGTTTAGATTGAAATATCAGATAGCGCCAGGCATACATATCCGCTCGGGCTTTCTAATATTTTAAATCGACAACCCCAATAATTTAATAATTTACAACCCCGGTTTTTCTTGATCTTTTCTTTCAATTTTTCCGTGAGAAGGTTTAGATTGAAATATCAGATAGCACCAGGCATACATATCCGCTCGGGCTTTCTAATATTTTAAATCGACAACCCCAATAATTTAATAATTCACAACCCCGGTTTTTCTTGATCTTTTCTTTCAATTTTTCCGTGAGAAGGTTTAGATTGAAATATCAGATAGCGCCAGGCATACATATCCGCTCGGGCTTTCTAATATTTTAAATCGACAACCCCAATAATTTAATAATTTACAACCCCGGTTTTTCTTGATCTTTTCTTTCAATTTTTCCGTGAGAAGGTTTAGATTGAAATATCAGATAGCACCAGGCATACATATCCGCTCGGGCTTTCTAATATTTTAAATCGACAACCCCAATAATTTAATAATTTACAACCCCGGTTTTTCTTGATCTTTTCTTTCAATTTTTCCGTGAGACGGTTTAGATTGAAATATCAGATAGCACCAGGCATACATATCCGCTCGGGCTTTCTAATATTTTAAATCGACAACCCCAATAATTTAATAATTTACAACCCCGGTTTTTCTTGATCTTTTCTTTCAATTTTTCCGTGAGACGGTTTAGATTGAAATATCAGATAGCACCAGGCATACATATCCGCTCGGGCTTTCTAATATTTTAAATCGACAACCCCAATAATTTAATAATTTACAACCCCGGTTTTTCTTGATCTTTTCTTTCAATTTTTCCGTGAGACGGTTTAGATTGAAATATCAGATAGCACCAGGCATACATATCCGCTCGGGCTTTCTAATATTTTAAATCGACAACCCCAATAATTTAATAATTTACAACCCCGGTTTTTCTTGATCTTTTCTTTCAATTTTTCCGTGAGAAGGTTTAGATTGAAATATCAGATAGCGCCAGGCATACATATCCGCTCGGGCTTTCTAATATTTTAAATCGACAACCCCAATAATTTAATAATTAACAACCCCGGTTTTTCTTGATCTTTTCTTTCAATTTTTCCGTGAGACGGTTTAGATTGAAATATCAGATAGCGCCAGGCATACATATCCGCTCGGGCTTTCTAATATTTTAAATCGACAACCCCAATACTTTAATAATTTACAACCCCGGTTTTCTTGATCTTTTCTTTCAATTTTTCCGTGAGAAGGTTTAGATTGAAATATCAGATAGCGCCAGGCATACATATCCGCTCGGGCTTTCTAATATTTTAAATCGACAACCCCAATAATTTAATAATTTACAACCCCGGTTTTTTTTCTTGATCTATTCTTTCAATTTTTCCGTGAGAAGGTTTAGATTGAAATATCAGATAGCGCCAGGCATACATATCCGCTCGGGCTTTCTAATATTTTAAATCGACAACCCCAATAATTTAATAATTTACAACCCCGGTTTTTCTTGATCTTTCTTTCAATTTTTCCGTGAGACGGTTTAGATTGAAATATCAGATAGCGCCAGGCATACACATCCGCTCGGGCTTTCTAATATTTTAAATCGACAACCCCAATAATTTAATAATTTACAACCCCGGTTTTCTTGATCTTTTCTTTCAAATTTTCCGCGAGACGGTTTAGATTGAGATATCAGATAGCGCCAGGCATACATATCCGCTCGGGCTTTCTAATATTTTAAATCGACAACCCCAATAATTCAATAATTTACAACCCCGGTTTTTCTTGATCTTTTCTTTCAATTTTTCCGTGAGACGGTTTAGATTGAAATATCAGATAGCGCCAGGCATACATATCCGCTCGGGCTTTCTAATATTTTAAATCGACAACCCCAATAATTTAATAATTTACAACCCCGGTTTTTCTTGATCTTTCTTTCAATTTTTCCGTGAGACGGTTTAGATTGAAATATCAGATAGCGCCAGGCATACATATCCGCTCGGGCTTTCTAATATTTTGAATCAACAACCCCAACCATTTTTGTAACTCACCCCGTTATTCAAAAGGCTACTACACGTACCGAGTATACCAAGAATAATTTACGTTTAGGTATGTATCTTAAATTGACATGCAACCCGGGTAATTTATAAAAGCTTTGGTGAAACCTATTGCACGAAAAGGCCACCGAATTCGGAAGATTTTATCGTTGCTTTTACCGTTTCTTTCTTGCATACACTGTTTCATATTTTACGAAACACTCTCGCTTATGTCCTGCCTGCTTCGTCGCTACTAACCGCCTAGCAATTGTATATATAATCTGTTGATATATCTGTTTCGTGGAGACTAGAATATGGCCTCCCATTAACTGTAGAAATCTTCATTGTATATAGCGTCTCCGTTGACTGTATAATTAAAATATAACCTTAACGAGCTTTGTGTTTCATTTACCACCCATAGAATCAGTACCTGTCCATAGTAGAGTAGATATTTGGCTGCACGAATTTTTAGCTTCTCGTAGAGTGGATCAGGTACATAACTTTTATTTCAGGACTAGCGAGAACATTTGTTTTATATATTTAGCAACATCCCGAATTTTGACGACAATAGACCCCTGGAATTTACCGTACCTCCAACTGAGGCTACCTGGAACTCTCGACGAGGGAAGTCGAGGGGCCGTGGAGACAACCACGTTAAAAATCTGGCGCCCGAGAAAGTGTAAGGTTTCAAAGGTGTCAGGAGTGACGTTTCCGAGGCGTTCCACGCGCAACGCAGCGCGCAGGCATCGCCTCTTGGGGAGGAAACCGCGTCACATCTTGGCGCCCGAGCAGGGACCTTAATTTGTTGTTTAGGTACGAACTGTTTTATTTTTTTTTTCAGGTTTTCCGTATTCTTTATTATTGAATAATATTTTTTTTCCCGTATTACTGATTTATTGATTGAGCAGGGACCTGGAATTTTTGTTTGAATACGAACTGACTTATTCTTTTTCAGGTTTTCCGTACTCTCAGATTATTGAATAATATTTTTTTTCCCCGATTTAGCAGGGACACTGGCTGTTTGTTAAAACCGGAACCGTTGTTTTTTTTTGGTTGTGAAATTTTATTGTTTCAGTGTGAAGATTTGGACAGGGGCCTTGACTGTTCGTTATAATAGGAACCGTCGTATTTTGTTGTGGAATTCTATTGTTTCAGTGTGAAGATTTGTATAAGGACCTTTAGATTGTCGTAGGAGTCCGATTGGTAATTTGGTTTCCACGGCGTACCGTTATATACTGTTTTGACTGTTTTCCGTCTTATTGCTGAGTGTTTATTAAAACAAGGATTTTATATCTCGTTTCGAATTATCTTGTCGTTGCTGTAAAGGTTGAAGAAGAGGCTTCGTTGCTGTAAAGGTTGAGGAAGAGGCTTCGTTGCTGTAAAGGTTGAGGAAGAGGCTTCGTTGCTGTAAAGGTTGAGGAAGAAGCTTCGTTGCTGTAAAGATTGAGGAAGAAGCTTCGTTGCTGTGAAGGTTGAGAAAGAAGCTTCGTTGCTGTGAAGGTTGAGGAAGAAGCTCCGTTGCCGCAGAAGGACTCCGATTGGTCGTAAAGCTGACTGTTGCTGTAAATAAGTGAAGGAGAAACGAGAAGTTGCGACTCCGAGGGATACAGAAAGAAGAGATAAAAGTAGATGTCAAGAGGAAGTACCGAGGAATTGGACATTGCTTTACCATTTGAACGTGAAGCTGCAGAGGAAACACTACCGTCAGCATATACCCAATTACACGTCGTAAATTCCGTAGAAGAAGCTTCAGACCGTCGCGTAAATTGGGTATATTTACTGAAAAACGAGGGTCTTACTGCTCAACTACAAAAGAGGAATTTATCGACTGCTGGAACCGTTCCTGACAAACGGAGAAGGCTCGTTAACTTTTTGAGACGGAGAAATATTTCTCCACCACCCGTTAGAAACCAAGGAGATCCGGTGGATTATCGGACCGATATGGCGACCCAACCGATAAATGTACACGATTGGAAGGTGTCTTTTGGTAACCGAGGAGATCCGGCCGCTTTCATAGAAAGAATCGAAGAAATCTGCAATGCAAAGAATGTCCGGAAAGACAACTTGCTTCCAGTATTACCGGAATTATTATCAGGTGAAACCGCATCTTGGTACCGCAACAACCGAAGTAGATTCGCAACCTGGGACGAATTCGAGGCTGAATTCAGAATTTTCTTTTATCCAATCAACTATGAAGTCGATTTGGAAGCCGAGATAGGAAGACGTCTTCAAAGACGAAATGAATCCGCTGCAACATACATGACCGAGCTGCAGACCCTGATGAGGAGACATGGGAAGCTAACTTCAGAACAACAGTTAGCATGGCTGTACCGAAATCTTTTACCCGAGTACCGGCTGCAGATCCGAAAAATAGACTTCAAGGATTTTCCTACGTTCTGTCAAGTGGTAAGGGAATATGAGCTCCTGAGGAAGGAACTCCAAAACGCACCCAACCCCAGTGGACCGAATCGTGGACCGGCCCGTCCGCAGCCAGTGAGTACCCCTAGATATGGACAGTCCCACAATCCGCCGTTCGATCCAGTAAGAGAAGCCAACCCCGGTACCAGCCGTCCGTCACCGAACGAAACTCATCACGCTCCGACGCGTGATAATACTCAACGACCGTCTGGCTCGTCTTCACGCCCACCAACCTGTTTCCGCTGTGGTGAATCCGGACACTACCGAAGCAATTGCCAGAATCCTCAGAAGATATTCTGTTCCCGTTGCCATAAGGAGGGAGTATTTTCCCGAGATTGTTCCTGCAGGAGGCAGGAAAACTAATCCGAAGCTGTCCCGAGGAGAGGCCGACACAGCTTCCGCAGATATTTGCCTCTCATGCCGAAACGCCAGAAGAAATGACCGATTCCCGACCGCACATCGACGTTGAAATTGAAAACCGTAAGTTCAGAGCCCTATTGGATACTGGAGCTGCTAAATCATACATCGGCGATCAGATAGCTAGGACATTTTCCCAAAGAAAGCAAACAAGAGCCCGTCAAGCTGCGAGAGCCCGTTTAGCTAATGGAATTGTAGTCCCTATCACCGACACATACAAGCTGAAACTGAAGATCCATGACGTCATTATGGAAGGGCCATTCGAACATTTTCCTGGTCTGATAACTGATATTGTGTTAGGACACGATGTCCTTCAAAAGTATAATTTCCGGTTGGAGCTAGGAAGCGGGAAAATATACATGGAAGACAAACTAGTGATGCATTCACCATCAACCAGTCCTATTGAGATGTTGGAAGTAGTGAGCCCGCTCACGAAAGAATCCGATGCTGCTAAACCGACACTAAGTATGGACAATACCGACAAGTGTCTCTCAGAAGACCGTGTTTCTGAAGTCTCTGCATCCTCCCCGGTGTTGTTAGGGGTTGACAAGGAGCAATTTGTTTCTGAAGTCTCTGCGTCTTCCCTGGTGTTGTTAGGGGTTGACAAAGAGCAGTCTGTTTTTGAAGTCTCTGCGTCCTCGCCGGTGTTGTTAGGGGTTGACAAGGAGCAATCCGTTTCTGAAGTCTCTGCGTCTTCCCTGGAGTTAGGGGTTGACAAAGAGCAGCCTATTTTTGAAGTCTCTGCGTCCTCCCTGGAGTTAGGGGTTGACAAAGAGCAGCCTGTTTTTGAAGTCTCTGCGTCTTCCCTGGTGTTAGGGGTTGACAAAGAGCAGTCTGTTTCTGAAGTCTCTGCGTCTTCCCTGGTGTTAGGGGTTGACAAAGAGCAGCCTGTTTTTGAAGTCTCTGCGTCCTCCCTGGAGTTAGGGGTTGACAAAGAGCAGCCTGTTTTTGAAGTCTCTGCGTCCTCCCCGGTGATGTTAGGGGTTGACAAGGAGCAATCCGTTTCTGAAGTTTCTGCGTCCTCCCCGGTGTTGTTAGGGGTTGACAAAGAGCAGTCTGTTTTTGAAGTCTCTGCGTCCTCCCCGGTGTTGTTAGGGGTTGACAAGGAGCAATCCGTTTCTGAAGTCTCTGCGTCTTCCCTGGAGTTAGGGGTTGACAAAGAGCAGCCTATTTTTGAAGTCTCTGTGTCCTCCCTGGAGTTAGGGGTTGACAAAGAGCTGCCTGTTTTTGAAGCCTCTGCGTCCTCCCTGGGTAGTTTAGGGGTTGACAAGGAGCAATCTAATACGGAAGTCCTTTCGTCGTCTCTGATAAGGGTTAGAGAAAATGAAGATGATAATAAAACTGGAAAATTGAAGTTATCCCCGGAGGAATTAGGAGATAACACAAATTATGGCTATATAGGATGCCCGTTAGAAACAATCATTCCGAGTGAAGAAATTAACTTGACGAAAAATCAAAAGGAGAAGTTGAATACATTCTTGAACCAGGAACTTCCGCTGTTTGAGAGGATTAGAGGTCCGACTACACTAATTGAGCACGAAATCCGTCTACTGCAGCCCCGGCCGATCAAACAAAGGTACCGACCCCAGAATCCAAAAATGCAGGAGGTGTGCAATACCGAGGTAGACGCAATGTTAGATGAAGGAGTGATAGAACCTTCTACCAGTCCGTGGAGCTCTCCAATTGTAATTGTGAAGAAGAAAGATGGAAAGAACCATTTCTGCATCGACTTCCGCAAAGTTAACGAAGTTATAATGAAGGATGCTTACCCGCTACCATTCATTAATGCTATACTGGATAAGCTGCGAAAAGCCAAATATATTTCCAGTTTAGATTTAAAGAGTGGGTATTGGCAAGTTCCATTAACACCGGAGAGCAAACCCATTACCGCGTTCACCGTACCGGGACGTGGATTGTTCCAATTCACGGTCCTTCCATTTGGTTTACATTCCGCACCTGCCACTTTCCAGAGATTGGTTGACAGACTAATAGGCCCAGATTTAGATCCGTACGCCTTTGCTTATCTGGACGACATCATAGTTTTAGGGGAAACGTTCGAACAACATTTGGAAAATCTGTCTGAGGTGTTCCGTCGATTACGAGGAGCACGGTTGAAACTGAACCCGGAGAAATGCCACTTCTGCTTACCGTCCATGAAATATTTAGGCCATGTAGTCACTGGAGATGGAATCCGTACCGATCCAGAAAAAGTCGAGAGCATAATTAAATTTGCAGCGCCGAGGAATATCCGAGAGTTAAGAAGATTTTTGGGAGTCGCATCCTGGTATAGGAGATTTGTGCCATCGTTTTCACAAAAGGTGGCCCCGTTAACGAAATTACTCCGTAAGTCCCAGCGATGGAAGTGGGCTGAAGAACAAGAAGCTGCCTTTGCTGAGATTAAAACCTGTCTGTCAGAAGCTCCCGTTTTAAGTTGTCCTGATTTTTCCGTACCGTTCACCCTACAGACCGACGCCTCCGATTATGGTTTGGGAATTGCCCTTACACAACAGAAGGATGGCCAGGAGCATGTGGTAGCATACGCAAGTCGCACACTAAGTCCTGCCGAGAAGAATTACTCCGTCACTGAGAAAGAATGTCTTGCCATTGTTTGGGGGATTGAGAAGATGCGTCCTTATCTAGAGGGCTACAATTTCACGGTTGTTACCGATCATCAATCTCTTAGATGGCTGCATTCCATAGTGAGTCCGTCCGGACGTTTAGCCCGATGGAGTATTTTTCTGCAGCAATATGATTTCGAGATACAGTACCGTAAAGGTGCTCTAAATCGCGTGGCTGACGCCTTGTCCAGAAATCCGCTACCAATGACCGCCGAGACTAATCCATCATCGATACTTTGTCTTCAGCCGTTGAACATGTCGCCGCAAAATTAGCTCCAAAATACTCTGGGCCCTACGAAGTGGTCCGAGTCGTCTCCCCGGTAGTGTATGACTTAAGAGACGAAACCGGCAAGCGACATAACCGAATCCACATTAAGGATTTGAAACCGTTGAATGATTAATTCCGCTTACAGGAGAGATGTTTCCGTCTGCGCCGATACACCAGAGCCCGAGGATTTAGGCCTTGCTCCAGCGTCTGTAGCAGAGGCTACAGACTCAAAAAGACCAGACCTTAGTAGGTAGCACCATAGAAGACAAGTTTGGACTATGGAAAGAAGATTGTAATAGAGTTAAGTAAATTGTAGTTGAGATAGGTTGTTTAAGAAAAAAATTTAAAGCACGCGAGCGATGCTCGCGTCCTTTAATTTTTTTTTTACCGAAGTAAGGGGGGGATGTAACGAAGTTTTCGTTACTACAAGGTTATTTTGTGTAACTGAGTGTATTTTTATTTTGTATTTTCTGCCGCTGAGTATAATTGTTTTATATTACATATCACCCGTCACGTATTCGTTTCTTTGTTATATTTTCATTTGAGGGTTTATGTCACCGAGTATATATTTGAGTTAAATTATTTGATAGTTTATGTCACCGAGTATATATTCATTGTCATTATGTATCACTCATTGCATATTCGTTTCTTTGTTATATTTTCATTTGATAATTTATGTCACCGAGTATATATTTAATTCAAACTATTTTTTTTAGTTTATGTTGCCGAGTATATATTTATTATATCATCCGTTAGGTATTATGAACTCTGTACAAAAATCACTTTTTAGTTTATGTCGCCGAGTATATATTTATTATATCATCCGCTAGGTATTATGACCTCTGTATAAAAATCACTTTTTAGTTTATGTCGCCGAATATATACCTATTATACCACTCGTTATGTATTTTGGCCTCTGTATAAATATCCCTTTATAGTTTATGTCGCCGAGTATATGTTCAAAACATTTCAGCTAGAAGTTTTATAATTATTTTGAGTGTCAAAAGGGCAATATTGTTTACTCTCTAGCTTTTGGGTGAAATAGTTTTGTACATAAGAGATATAGTTATTTTAGGTTCCAATGATATTTTTATTTTACTGTCTAGTTTCCGTGGGAAATTAATTATTACAATTTAAATGTTTATTCCGGCTAAGACGACTAAAATTACAGATATTGATTTTACCCCGCCCTACCATAGGCAGTGAGTAGCGCGCCGGTCGGACTGATCGAGGGAAAGGGAAATATGGGAGAGATTAAAAATTAGTCGAGTCGGGTGTAAGTAGTCAGCTGTGCAGATTCCTAGACGACAGTCCAGTCACCGAAAGTACCGTTCCGCCGAACCATATGTTCTGGGTCTTTCTTTTACTTGTTTTTGTTAAAGTTTTTAATAATTTATTTCGAGTTTCTTTTGGTGTATAAATACCACAAGAATTTGGTTGTTGGCAAAGGTAAGAAGTTTTTAATCATAACAATTCGAAATTAGGTGGTCTTTTCAATTGCAAATCTAATGTATGGATTTTATTTATTTTCGTGCTTTAAGAATAAGTTGGTTTTCTCTTTAAATTTCCCGTGAATAGGTTCAGATTGAAATATTAACTTTTCTTTCAATTTTTCCGTGAGACGGTTTAGATTGAAATATCAGATAGCGCCAGGCATACATATCCGCTCGGGCTTTCTAATATTTTAAATCGACAACCCCAATACTTTAATAATTTACAACCCCGGTTTTCTTGATCTTTTCTTCAATTTTTCCGTGAGAAGGTTTAGATTGAAATATCAGATAGCGCCAGGCATACATATCCGCTCGGGCTTTCTAATATTTTAAATCGACAACCCCAATAATTTAATAATTTACAACCCCGGTTTTTCTTGATCTTTTCTTTCAATTTTTCCGTGAGAAGGTTTAGATTGAAATATCAGATAGCACCAGGCATACATATCCGCTCGGGCTTTCTAATATTTTAAATCGACAACCCCAATAATTTAATAATTCACAACCCCGGTTTTTCTTGATCTTTTCTTTCAATTTTTCCGTGAGAAGGTTTAGATTGAAATATCAGATAGCGCCAGGCATACATATCCGCTCGGGCTTTCTAATATTTTAAATCGACAACCCCAATAATTTAATAATTTACAACCCCGGTTTTTCTTGATCTTTTCTTTCAATTTTTCCGTGAGAAGGTTTAGATTGAAATATCAGATAGCACCAGGCATACATATCCGCTCGGGCTTTCTAATATTTTAAATCGACAACCCCAATAATTTAATAATTTACAACCCCGGTTTTTCTTGATCTTTTCTTTCAATTTTTCCGTGAGACGGTTTAGATTGAAATATCAGATAGCACCAGGCATACATATCCGCTCGGGCTTTCTAATATTTTAAATCGACAACCCCAATAATTTAATAATTTACAACCCCGGTTTTTCTTGATCTTTTCTTTCAATTTTTCCGTGAGACGGTTTAGATTGAAATATCAGATAGCACCAGGCATACATATCCGCTCGGGCTTTCTAATATTTTAAATCGACAACCCCAATAATTTAATAATTTACAACCCCGGTTTTTCTTGATCTTTTCTTTCAATTTTTCCGTGAGACGGTTTAGATTGAAATATCAGATAGCACCAGGCATACATATCCGCTCGGGCTTTCTAATATTTTAAATCGACAACCCCAATAATTTAATAATTTACAACCCCGGTTTTCCTTGATCTTTTCTTTCAATTTTTCCGTGAGAAGGTTTAGATTGAAATATCAGATAGCGCCAGGCATACATATCCGCTCGGGCTTTCTAATATTTTAAATCGACAACCCCAATAATTTAATAATTAACAACCCCGGTTTTTCTTGATCTTTTCTTTCAATTTTTCCGTGAGACGGTTTAGATTGAAATATCAGATAGCGCCAGGCATACATATCCGCTCGGGCTTTCTAATATTTTAAATCGACAACCCCAATACTTTAATAATTTACAACCCCGGTTTTCTTGATCTTTTCTTTCAATTTTTCCGTGAGAAGGTTTAGATTGAAATATCAGATAGCGCCAGGCATACATATCCGCTCGGGCTTTCTAATATTTTAAATCGACAACCCCAATAATTTAATAATTTACAACCCCGGTTTTTTTTCTTGATCTATTCTTTCAATTTTTCCGTGAGAAGGTTTAGATTGAAATATCAGATAGCGCCAGGCATACATATCCGCTCGGGCTTTCTAATATTTTAAATCGACAACCCCAATAATTTAATAATTTACAACCCCGGTTTTTCTTGATCTTTCTTTCAATTTTTCCGTGAGACGGTTTAGATTGAAATATCAGATAGCGCCAGGCATACACATCCGCTCGGGCTTTCTAATATTTTAAATCGACAACCCCAATAATTTAATAATTTACAACCCCGGTTTTCTTGATCTTTTCTTTCAAATTTTCCGCGAGACGGTTTAGATTGAGATATCAGATAGCGCCAGGCATACATATCCGCTCGGGCTTTCTAATATTTTAAATCGACAACCCCAATAATTCAATAATTTACAACCCCGGTTTTTCTTGATCTTTTCTTTCAATTTTTCCGTGAGACGGTTTAGATTGAAATATCAGATAGCGCCAGGCATACATATCCGCTCGGGCTTTCTAATATTTTAAATCGACAACCCCAATAATTTAATAATTTACAACCCCGGTTTTTCTTGATCTTTCTTTCAATTTTTCCGTGAGACGGTTTAGATTGAAATATCAGATAGCGCCAGGCATACATATCCGCTCGGGCTTTCTAATATTTTGAATCAACAACCCCAACCATTTTTGTAACTCACCCCGTTATTCAAAAGGCTACTACACGTACCGAGTATACCAAGAATAATTTACGTTTAGGTATGTATCTTAAATTGACATGCAACCCGGGTAATTTATAAAAGCTTTGGTGAAACCTATTGCACGAAAAGGCCACCGAATTCGGAAGATTTTATCGTTGCTTTTACCGTTTCTTTCTTGCATACACTGTTTCATATTTTACGAAACACTCTCGCTTATGTCCTGCCTGCTTCGTCGCTACTAACCGCCTAGCAATTGTATATATAATCTGTTGATATATCTGTTTCGTGGAGACTAGAATATGGCCTCCCATTAACTGTAGAAATCTTCATTGTATATAGCGTCTCCGTTGACTGTATAATTAAAATATAACCTTAACGAGCTTTGTGTTTCATTTACCACCCATAGAATCAGTACCTGTCCATAGTAGAGTAGATATTTGGCTGCACGAATTTTTAGCTTCTCGTAGAGTGGATCAGGTACATAACTTTTATTTCAGGACTAGCGAGAACATTTGTTTTATATATTTAGCAACATCCCGAATTTTGACGACAATAGACCCCTGGAATTTACCGTACCTCCAACTGAGGCTACCTGGAACTCTCGATGAGGGAAGTCGAGAGGCCGTGGAGACAACCACGTTAAAAATCTGGCGCCCGAGAAAGTGTAAGGTTTCAAAGGTGTCAGGAGTGACGTTTCCGAGGCGTTCCACGCGCAACGCAGCGCGCAGGCATCGCCTCTTGGGGAGGAAAACGCGTCACAGATTCAGGAACACACACTATAATTTCTAAATGTAATGAGTCGAAAGCATTTATTAAATCATTCAAGTTGGAATATCGTATTTCGAACTCCTCTCTTGCAGTTTCATCTATAAGAGCTGCTGTACCCAGTTCATGCATAGCTTCTACCCTCTTGACAATGTTACGCCTTTGCACCTTAAATTTGGTTAACATATTTGTTCTCTTTGCTTTCAGACATTTTAAATTAACTATTATGTATTGCCACAAGCTACACAATAAAATGTACTGTTTTTCCACTAAATCGGGCGAAAACGGACCAAAATGTTTCAGGTGGTCTTCCAGGCAGTCTGCTTCTAAGCCTGTTTTCTTCCATACGTTTTACATGCGCATATCTACCATGGTTCCTCAAAACTTTTAACCCCCTATATATTACACCTTTACTTCTATCAACACAGAATCACCATAGTGCACAATGGGAAAGTTTGTTTAAAAGTTATAAATATTTATATTTTTTTTCAATCAAAACTTGAAAAAAAAAATATTTCATTCAAATCTATAGTTGGTGCTGGAAGTAGAAATGATAAAAAAAATTCTTCAAATTTTAGTCAAAATACCATTTTTTTTAAATATCAATGTGATTAAAACCAGAAGTGTTTAGAATGTTGTAGATACATCAAAATGTTCTCGAAATACCTAGAAATTAGTAAAATGTCATGGTCAATGTTACAGAATATTCAGAAACATTTTCAAGTCCTCTGGAGATGCTTAGATTATACTAAATGTTGTACTGACCAAAACTAACTAATTAAAATGTTTTTATTAGAATTTATTGAAAACATATACAAAAATCGAACACTTGAGTACTTTTCTGTATCCTGGAAAGCAAATATATCTTAACAAAACCATAGAAATAAAATAAACAATCACACTTTGGCTTTATCAAAAACAATATTATAAACTTCATCAAATGTCGCTACAAAATGCACTTCTAATCCTTCAGTTATAAACGATGGTAAATCATTGAAATCCTTCTTGTTTTCTTCTGGAAGAATGATACATTTTATGCCCGACCGTTTAGCCTAAAACAAAAAACATTTTCCACAATATTTTTTCAATATTGGAAAAAATAATTCTGCACATCGTAGAAATCATTTGGCTTTTGTCTCCACTTTAGTATACAATAGCACCTCAACAAAATAAAAACAATTAATACACTATTGTTTAACCAATTTCTTCTACATTAGCAAAGTCTCACACAAGGGTATCTAATAAAATCAAACATTGTCTCCCTTCATTGCCCTTATAGATCATAAAATCCTATGGGAAAGTATAATACTTACTGCTATAGTTTTTTCTTTTATACCTCCGACTGGTAACACTTTTCCCATTAGCGATATTTCCCCAGTCATTGCAACGTCTTGTCGAATGGACTCTCCTTTAGCCAACGACAATAGTGCTGTTACTATAGTACATCCAGCACTAGGACCATCTTTTGGAGTAGCTCCTTCCGGTACGTGTAAATGCAGATGACTGAAAATAATCATAAACATATCATAGGCAACCTTAACCTTATTGCTTATATTATCATCAATTTGATAGTACATTATAAATAAACCATTATTTTTCATACAAAATACCAATATTGATTCATTCTTACGATACTTACTTTTTTTGCAAAAATGTATTAGTAGGATCGTGTCTCAACATGAAATTTCTAGCTACCGTCATAGCTATTTTTGCAGATTCTTTCATTACTTCACCTAGATGTCCAGTTAGTTCAAGAGTACCTTCAGCTTCTTTTTCAGTTGGAGATTTCCTAGTTGTAGTTTCTATATATAAAGTAGACCCGCCTAAAAAACAGTATGTACATTAAGCGACCTGCAACCAATCCATACACTTTTGAACCATAGTACATTTGAGCTACTTAAGAATCAAACCATACACTTTAAAAGTAATAAGCAAAAGCATCAATTTTATGATGGATTAAAAATAGTACATTTGAACTACTTTAGAATCAAACCACACACTTTGAAAGAAATAAGCAAAAGTATCAGTTTTATGATGGATTAAAAATAGTACATTTGAACTACTTAAGAATCAAACTATACACTTTAAAAGAATAAACAAAACTATCAGTTTACTGATGGATTAAAAATAGTACATTTGAACTACTAAAAAATCAAACCATACACTTTGAAAGAAATTAGCAAAAGCATCGTTTTATGATTGATTAAAAATAGTACATTTCAACTAATTAAGAATCAAACCATACACTTTGAAAGAAATAAGCAAAATGATATGGATTGAAAATAGTACATTTTAACTACTTTGGAATCAATCCATACATGTTGAAAGAAGTAATCAAAAGTATCAATTTTATGGATTAAAAATAGTACTTTTGAACTACTGCACTTAAATTGACCTCTATAAAAATACATACCCATTGCTGTCCATGCTAAACCCATTACAACCCCTGGAGGCGTAACGGGATACATTCGATCATGAGTAAACACTGGTTTTCCTACAAATTCTTGAAGATTCGTTTTGTTAACATTAACGAATGACGAATCATCTTTAACCACTTTGTAAGCAACTTTTCTTACTACCTAAAATTGTTACAATCCCATATTTTAACTTTAAATTTGCGTAAGGAATTTTCTATTACCTTTTCTATGTGCTTCTGTAAATTTCTAACACCACTTTCTCTACAGTAACTCTTTATGAGAGTATTCAAAGCTTCGTCTTCAACTTTGATAGTATCGTCTTTAAGACCGCTGTCTCTCATGGCTTGTGGTAATAGATATTGTTTAGCTATAGCTAATTTTTCTTCTGCTACATAACCGGACATATCGATCATTTCCATACGATCTCTCAAAGGTTCCGGGATAGTCTCGACCACATTGGCCGTACAAATAAATAGAACTTTGGATAAATCGACTGGTACGTCTAGGTAGTGATCTAAGAAATTAGAATTTTGTTCTGGATCAAGAAGTTCTAATAGAGCTGAGCTCGGGTCGCCAGAATATCCTCTAAAATATAATAATATAATTGTGTTAACAAATATTAGTGACAAAATTTAATTATGTTTAACCATATTAAATGTGTAAACATGAAATCAAAGGAAATATGGACTAAACTTCGAAAAAAAGTGAGATGCCCCAAGGAAGATGGATAAAAATGCTTAACTATCGTTGAATAAAATATATTTAAAATGAAATATAATTACAAGCCAGTAAAAATATACTTACTTTCCAATTTTATCGACTTCATCGATGAGAACCAACGGGTTTTCTGTCCTGGTTTTTTTGAGACACTGTATAACTTTTCCTGGCATTGCTCCTACATAAGTCCTCCTGTGTCCTTTAATTTCTGCTACATCAGTCATACCTCCTACGGAAAATCTAAAATATTCCCTATTCAACGCTCGTGCTATTGACCGTGCTAAAATAAAACAAAATTAATTAAATATGTAACATTGTGATGGAAAGTAATTGTTTATACCGATACTAGTTTTTCCAACACCCGGCGGACCGTGGAAACACAATATTTTGCCTTGAGTACTGCCTTTTAGTTGACTCACTGCGATAAATTCTAGTATACGCCTTTTTATATCATCCATACCATAATGATCTTGATCTAATATCTCGGACGCTCTTAGTAAATTTAAATTTTCTTCGCTCTGAACTCCCCACGGTAGTGAAGTCAACCAATCTAAATAGTTTCTAGTTACACTAAAAGTAGAAGTGATAAATGTAACATGGTCATCTGAACTACTACTTTTTTACATACAGGATGGGACAAGAAGATTGTATAATTGAAAAGTATATCGAACTATAATGAAAAGAAAAGAAATTTTGTGTGTGTGTGTGTGTGTGTGTGTGGTTACAATGGCTTCGGAAGAGGTTCCATTCGCCAGATTTAATTTGTATTTCAAAAATTGATTGTCATCACTCTGCCTTCACATTATATTTAATACCTAATATCTTTAACTAGTTTAATCGTTTTTTTCTCGTTTATTTTTTATTCTTTTTTTTATACTTTTTTTTATTATTATTTTTTATTATTTTTTTCTTCTGTTTATACATATATATATATATATATATATATATATATATATATATATATCTCTTGTTGTACAATATTATATATGGAAGATCAATGTAATACGTATGCGACATGGTAGCCTATTTATGACCTCACGGTTGCGCATAGGCTGCTGAATTACTTACTTTTACTAAAAATGATTCAAATATATAATGTACTAAATTAAATTGATTCTCCAAAAGTACACAAAACAATATTTCACTTAATTTATAAACAATAGTAGGATAACAAATACATACACATACATACATACACACATATTATGTTTGTATGTTTTTTCACGTTTCTTTATAAATAAACAAATATATACATACACACTCACACATATACATATCATATACATATAGCAATAAATCCATTGAATTTCTTACTTCTAAATTTCATAATTTTATCACATTTTACCAAAAGCTCCTCACACATTATTCAATCAATGCTCTTAAAGCTTTCCTGTCACCATTTACAATATATTTTTTCATTAATATTTTAATTAATTGAGGGGAGTTTACGGAATACAAATAAATCTTATACATTTCCGGAAGGTGATTAAATATTTTTCCACTTAGGTACAAATAATATCTTTGTGATACTGATTTACTTACAAAGTGAGTATATACTGTGCCTGTTTCTTTACCTCTTGTTTGATAGTTATATGTCTTTTTTTGTAATATATCTTTATGTTTGTAAGTGTACATTAAAATTGCATAAACATATAATTGTCTGACATCCATAATATTGGTTTCATCATACAATAAATCCGTTGGATACCTAATTTTTTTATTGAATATTATTTTCAGTAATCTCTTTTGAAAAATTTCCAGTTTATTTAAATGGTTCTTTGTGGTAGCCCCCCAGCAGATGATGGAGTATTGAAGTCTGGTTTGAACAAGTGTGTAGTAAATAGTTCTAAGGTGAATAACGCTCAATGTTTTTTTGAGAAATTTAAATTTAAAAAGCAACATCCTTAAGGTGTAGGTTAAATTATCTATATGTTTATCCCACCGTAAGTGAGAGTCGAGAGTAACACCCAAGTATTTTATATAACTTTGTCTTTGAAGAGTAACTTCCTGATCGTTATAAGTGACATTGAGCTCATTAAAATCTGGTAATCTGTTAATATAGCTGGCAAAAGACAAAAAAAATGATTTATTATAATTTATAGTAAGTTTTATATGATTACACCAATCTATAATTTTTTTTAAGTCATTTTCTGTTTTATACTTTAGTTCTTCCCAAGTATCTGCTTCATAGAAAACAGCCGTGTCATCAGCAAAACTCACAATTTGGCCAGTAGTTGGTTGAATATACAAATTATTCACGTAAATTGAAAATAGTATAGGACCAAGGACTGTCCCTTGTGGTACACCAGTTGTGATTAGTTTGCTTCTGCTAAGCTGATCTTTTACTTTCACTTGTTGATATCGGTTTTTTAGATAGTCTCCGAAAAGTTTTAATGCCATTCCTCGTATTCCTGCATCCTCCAAAGCCAGCAATAACTGTTCGTGATGTACAGTATCGAAGGCCTTGGCTAAATCCAGGAAAATGGTTAAGTTTGGCTTATTAAGATCCACCGAGTGATAAATTTTTTTAGTTAATTCTAGAATTGCATCAGTTGTAGAGAGTCCCTCTCGAAATCCAAATTGTTTTGTAGAAATTATATTATATTTTTTAAGATATTCTTGTAATCTGAAATTTAGAGCTTTCTCTACCACTTTTGCGAAAGTTGTGTTTAAGGATATCGGACTATAATTTGTCACCATTGTCTTATTGCCTTTTTTAAATATTGGTATCACTAAAGATCTCTTGAGTTCAGTGGGAAATTCTCCTTGTAGAAATATTTCATTAACTAAGTGGGTCAAGAGTGGGGTGAATATTTCTGAATTCTCTTTTATTAATTCTGTTTGTATATTATCTATTCCGGGTGATTTCTTGTTTGATAGTGAGTTTATTATGTTTTTGATTTCTATATTTGTTAAAGGCAACAGAACAATTGAATTTTTCTGAGCATATCTCCTAGGTTGAGGCGTGTTTGGTGGGCTTATGGTTTTTGCAAGAGTAATACCTACTTCAGTAAAGTAATTGTTAAATGTTTCTGCTAGATCTTTAGCCTCTGTTACCATACGGCCATCATCAGTATGTATTTCTTTTATGCCATCGTTATTGTTTTTAGCTTTATTTTGTAACTGATTAATAATTTTCCATAGTCCTTTTGAGTTTTCCGAATTTTCATTTATTTGTTTGGTATAGTAATCTTTTTTAGCTTTTCTCAAAACTCTATCAGTTAATGCTCTGTAATTTAAATACGCTTCCTTTTTTTCTATGTTCTCCAAATCTTTTTTATAAACATGATGAAGTTTGTTTCTTTCTGTAATTGAATTAATAATACCTTTGGTTATCCATTGTTGCCTCTTAATAAATTTCTTATTTTCTTTAACAACTTTTGTATTTTTACTTATATATTTATTTACCACATTTATTAAATAGCTAACTTTTCCGTTTAAATTATTTATGTTATAAAAGGCTTCCCATCTATGATCCTGAATGCCTTCTTGTAGCATTTTATTATCAATAATTTTGAAAAATAACTTTTTTACGTTAGTGTTTTTAAATGAAACTCAAGGTCTCTAGTTAATTCCACAATATATATTGTGGAATTAACTAGAGACCTTGAGTTTCATTTAAAAACACTAATATGAGCATATTCCACGAAGTAAGGGTCGAGACAGTCAACTTTTTTACGGTTGTCTCAGCTTGTAAGGGAAGATATGACATTGTAGCCTTGTGGTCTGTAATATTGGTATGATATGTAGCTGCCATATATTCATCTATCGTATTCGAACTATAAAATATATGATCTATGCAACTTTTCGATGTTCCCTGAATTCATATTCACTCAATACATCCAGATATGCAGAAACTAGATCAGTTTGATGTTTAATATTTATATTAAAATCTCCTAAAATAAAGTGTTTCGGAATGTTTAAATTGTTCTTAGTGTCTTCAAGATATGTCCACAACTCATCATCAAATGCTTCTTCCTTTATCTGTGGTGGTTTATACAGAGATGTATTTAAAAGTTTATTTTTACTAGACAATTTAATTATAGTTTGTACTGCTTTGCACAATCCTATTTGTACTATATTATATTCATAAATTATGTTACTTTTTATATAAATTACAACTCCGTCATTACGGTTAATATCTCCCTCACTGTAAATTATATCATAATCAGGTATTTGGAACAAACTTAAAAAAGGAATATTTAGCGTTTCTGTAAGGACAATAATTTCAAATGTGTGATTCAACTGTGATAAAAATATTTTTAATTCTTCAATGTTCTTATTTATACTACGTATACTCGTATTTTGATGAAATATTTTAAAATGACTATTTTTTAAAGTTTTGTAGTGTTCATTAATATCTTTCAGTTCTGTAAATTCAATTGTAGGATAAGGCTCGTAGTTAACATCCCTAACATATGGATCCATTGATAAAAGTAACTTTTATACCTATTAAAAACTAAAATGTGAATTACTAATAAACTATTAAAATTTACTTCTTGCTTCCTAGTCTTGTTCTAGCTTTGAATGGACCTTCTTTGTTTTTTTCTATTTTCCTGCTTGGTGTTTCTCTAATTGCTGTTTCTGCTTCTTTGTTTGATTTATATTCTTCCTTATTTGTGTTTTCTTCTGTCGCGTTGTTAGGTTTTGTTATACTGTCATTAATATTTTCCGAAATAGTCTCCTGCGATATTCTGTTTGTTAAAAAATTTTGAATTTCATTAAAAACCAAAGGTTATATTGTTTGAAAAGTTGGTATAGTTGGTGTTTCTGGATTGCTATTGGTTTTCCGTTTATTTTCTGTTTCCTGGTTAGTGCTGCGTAGGTCACTTGCTTTATAAGAATGATTGCCAACGAATAGTCTATTACCCTTTATGTAAGATTTATCAGTTGTATTGATACGAGCTAGTTTTAAATGTTCTGTTAATATTTTATTGTCCTCCCTTTCTATAGATGTTAAGTCGTTTACTATACGTATGTTTGTGCCTTTTAGTTTTTTACAATTCTTCAGTATTTCTAGTTTCTTGAGGTATGAAATAAACTCGATCTTTAAAGGGCTAGTTCTACGTTTCCCTAGCGTGTAGTAATTATTTATATCTCTACACCGAACTTCCACGTCTAGTAGATTGTTAAGGTTTTGTAGGATACTATCAAGATCAGGTATATCAATATCAAGTCCAAATATTAATATATTATTTTTTTTTGTCGTTCGTTCTATATACTCTAGCTTTTCTAAAACCTTTTTATTGGCTTCTTCTGTTTCTTTCAACCTTTTTTTTTAAATTCTCTATCCTTACTAAAATATTAGTCTTACTCGCCGCTATATAATTTTTAATTTCACTTTTTATGTTTTCAGCATACTGTTTTACGTCTGCTCCTACTTTGTTAATAGCTTGTAGAACATCTATTGACTCCGAATCAATTTGAGACATTATATTTGAAATAAATTTACGTATGAACAGCTTTTATCTATAATTTTGCAGTATACCCTCTATATACACTATATATTATAAATCTTAATTTACACACTTTGTGCAGTTGTCTGCGCCCTATCATTCGAGGTGATAAAAAGCTTCCAAAATAAATTGAATTTTATGTTATCTGAATATTGAATTTCAATGGTAACTGTAGAATTGTTAACTTGAAGGTACTTGCCCACAATTGCATGTGATATATTTCCTTATGTAACACTAATACTTCACTTAAAATAATTTAGAATCACTTAATTCTAATAAATTGCACTGATTTATGAGGAAACTCAGGAATGTATGTGTATTCAGGTGCGTGTCAACTACACAATATATATATATATATATATATATATATATATATATATATATATATATATATATATTTATTTTTTTTATTATTCTTTTTTTTATATATATTTTTTTCCAATTCATTTGGGGAATGCACAGGGACACTTAAATTTGCTCTGGGGTATGTCAGAGCTGGACAACACAGTGGGTGTACCGCGTATAAATTAGGGGTGCAACATAGGCTGGACACAAAGGATCTTAGATATTAATTTCTAGTCTAACAGTATGTGTATATAAAATTCTATAAATATGTACATTATTTAAACTAATTAGTTGACTTAGATTAAATGGGTGCTGGATCAATACAGGTTAATTCTCTAGATCTTGATACAATAAATCAATTTTGTTTTGAATATTTTTACAATTTAAAATTACATGTTCCAGGTTTCCTACTTCGCCACATGCACAATTCGGTGATTCGTTTAATTTGATTTTATATAAATATGCCGGGACAAGTGCGTGGTTAAATCTCATCCTACATATGGTTGAGACAAATCTTTTGGTATTAGCTGTTGCTGTAAACCAAGGTTTAGATGGAATATCAGTTTGTATATTTTTATATGCTTGACCAGCTTCTTTTCTTTTAAATTGTTCTTTCCAGATTTGTTTTGTTTCGATTTCCAGTAAGGATGATATATCAGTGTGAATGCACTTATATGAAGCAATATCCTCTTTGTAGATTCCTTGTTTGGCTGCTTCATCAGATTTTTCATTTTCCTTAATCCCGCAGTGGGCTTTAATCCATATAAATTGTATTTTGACATCCAGTTCTTCCATTTTTTGATATTCTAGTAAGATATTAGTCAGGATATAGTGTGATTTTTTTGAATAATAGATGTTTTTGATGGATTCTATCGAGCTTTTACTGTCCGAAGCTATAACATATTGATTAGTATCCCTTTCCGTAGCTTTAATATATTTTATTGCTTCCAAAAGAAATTTTAGTACTGTATAAAATGAATGGACAAATAATTGTTTAATTCCAAAACGTTCCAAATCCGGATATCGTCGTAAATCTTAGAGTTACTTTGCACTGCAACCTTAAGGTTTATTGTGCCCCCCTATCAGAGCTGTTTTCGCTACTTCTAGTCGTAAACCTTAGATGAAAGGAAGTTCTAAATGAAGAAATAATTTGAGATTTCTGTGTACCTAGAAATGTATGATTTGGTAGATCTCTAATGGTATTTGGAGAATTGTGAGGAACAATATTGTCGCGTGAATTACGGCTCTTGCCGAGCATTTGTGTCGAATAAAATTTTCTAGAAACTTCTAGAATAATCGTGAAAATCTAGAGTGCTCGAATTGCCAATATAAATAGTTCATTGCTATCAAAACAGTTCATTTCGGTAATACAGTAGTGTCATGATAAATGTTAATATACATTAATTTATAAGTGTTTTATATAAACAGTGTAATGTGAAGATAAATTAGAAAAAAATATATGTAGAGATAAATAAATAGATGTTACAATATCTATTTGAAACGGATTTTCAATGTTTAAATTTGATTTCATTGAAGATTCAATAAACGTTTACCTATACATATAATGTACAAGTTAAAATTTGTTTTCATTCATTTTCCAGTAAGAAATGAATACAAGATACAATAGGATCAAATTGAGTTACAAATTTTGGGAATTTGTGAAATAAATTTTTCTAAAATGTCTCGGCAAAGTAATTGATGATTAGAATATTAGAAGTTTTTGTATTTGAACCTAAAGTTTTGTATTTGAACTAATTATGGATTTACATGCAAAGGTTTTGAGATTACACAATTTGTTTATAAAAAAAGAAGCTAAAGAAAAATCGATTTCGAGACTTAGTTACTTCACTCGCTCGCTTTTCTGGCTGAAAATTGAAATAAGTAGATTTTATCAGTATATAATAGGGGGGAATCTATTAAAAAGAAAAGCGTTGTAAGGTATGGGCTGAACACTGTACCAAACTACGGCACAAAACACCAAATAGATTGAATGAGCAGAAAAATAAGTAAACCAGAGCACGACGAATCGCTAGAGGAGGAGAAAATATTTAGAAAGAGTAAAGTGAAGGAGTGCTTGCCAAATAAAAACCAAGAAATGGAGGAAATAGTAAAAATATTACATACGTTCAAGGAAGACATTTGAGGTGAAATAAAGAATGAAACAAAGCAAATCAGAGTAGAACAACAAGGGTTTAGTGAAGAGATAATCAAGAAAGTAAGAGCAAGCGAAGCAATAAAAAAGGAAAACGAGATAATCAAGCTAGAAAATAATAAAATAAGAGAAGAATTAAATGAAATAATAAAAAACAATAGAATCGATGGAGAAAGACAAAAAGAAAAACAACGTGGTGATGAGTGGGCTACCAATAGATGAAGAAGAAACTGTTATATTGAAAAATACGATTGAGAATTTCGCTAAACAGAAGTTAAGTGTAGATGTTAAGGCAAAATCAGTAACTAAACTGGGACCCAGAACGTGCTTGATACAGTTCAATGATGAATATGACAAAGAAAATATAATGCAGAATAAAAATAAACTGAAGGACAGCAAAGACGTAAGAGTATACATCAACAACGACTTAACGAAAATGGAGAGATTGAAACAAAAGCGAATGAGATACATAGCAATGGAAGAGAGACAAAGATGTTAAGATCGGATATAACTATAAACGAAGAAGAATGGAGATGGGATAACAAAGAAAGTGAAATAAAGAAAATCAATCCAAAAAACTACCAAATGAAAAGGAAATGGAAGAAAAACAACAAGAAATGACGGCTGGGCATGTACAAGGACATGAAAAGGAATTAACTAAAATAAAAAGAGATCAAAATCGTAAGACTAAAAAAGAAATGAAAATTCAAAATAAAATACAATGAAAATAAGCACATGGAATATTAGGACAATGTTATTGGCTGGAAAAATGCAAGAAATAGGATCGGAATTGGGAAGATATGGAATAATCTTTGCAAGAAATTAAATGAAAGGAAAAAGGGGAAATAGAAAGCAAAAACTTTAGTCTTGGATACTCAGAGGAGAGCGAGAGGCAAGGACAATATGGAGTAGCTTTCATGATATTTGAAGACATAAAGCAAAATATACTAGAATTCCGACCAAAAAGCGAATGACTTGCATACTTGGCATACTTGAGGATAGAAGCAAAACCGTCTATCAGTACTAAACGAATATGCACAGACAGAAACGGCAAGCATGGAAGAAAAAGATAGATGGTACGAAGAAATAGAGGATGAGATAAAAAATATTTATAAGGACACGATCATGGTACTAGGAGACTTCAATGCCCAAATAGGAAAAGAACAACACATTGAACTAGTAGCAGGAAAACATGATAGAACTAATGACAACGGACAGCGATTATGCAACTTAGCAACCAGAACAAACATGATTACAAGCAGCACAAAATTTCCACATCCTGGCAAACACAAAATAACATGAACATCACCAGATCAGCAAACACATTCTCAAATAGATCACATACTCATAAATATAAGAAGGCAATCATCAATAAGAAATGTAAGATAGTATAGAGGAGCTTGCGCAGACACAGACCATTATATGGTTATATCAACAATAAAACAAGAAACAAGATGTCACCAAAACAGAAACAAACAAATAAAATGGGACGTTGAAAAATTACCTAACAGCAAATCAGAGTAAAGAACATGATGATGCGAAGGAAGAATGGAGTAATATAAAAAAAGGCATACAAGAGGCAGAAAAGAAATAAGAGGTAAAAAGAATGGTATAATAATAGATGTCAAGAAATAGTGGAGAGAAAAACAGAAGCTAGATTGAAATAGATAAGAATAAGCAAACCAGAAGATAGAGAAAAATATACAACAATAAGGAAGGAGAGTAATAAAATAATCAGAAAGAGAAAACGGTAATGGATGGACTTAAAAATACAGGAAATAGTGAACGAGAAATGGAATAGGAACTCATAAAAATTTTATAATAAAATAAAAGATAATTATAGGGTTTTAAAAACAAATTTAAAGGGATAAGGACAAACAAGGCAAAAATTGTGGAAGAGGAAAATCAATGCAAGGAAATCATACTTTAAAGAATTACTAAATTAACAAATTACAGAAAATGAAATAGAAGACGGGATTTAGACGGGAAGTTGCCAAATGTAAATTTTCGTTGAATTCCTTAGGTAGTATTAGGCAATAGAAACAACCAGCCGTCTCCCCTTTCTTCAATTTTTTATGGACTAGTGTGTCACAAAAAAGAGAATTAAAAAACATGCCAACATAAAAGAAAAAAGTGTGAAATATCTATGACACCTTAGTGCCATAGTTATTCCTTTCATTGTTGATAATCTTTTATGAAACTTGTAGTTAGTTATTGATTTATTTAATTAATAGTCTAAGAACAATTTAATTCTATATTGAATGGAAAATTAATTGTAAATTGGCATTGCAAATATTTAGCAATTCTGTAGCAGCTACAATAAAAACTGTTCACAGCAATGGACAGCTTAAATCCCCAACAGTTCCTGCAACCGCAAAGTTTTTGAAGATTTTAAATAATTTGTTCAACTGCCTCAACAGCAAAATGCCTTACTCTAAAAATTCCTACAGTAGCAATCTTTCTGATGATAAAACAGATCATTGTGGAATCGATGGAAGTGTTACAAAATTTATTAAAATTGACTAAAAACGACCAGCATTATTTTATGGATTGATATGGCCCATTTACGCCATCAATGGCTTATATGAACAGCAAAAGGCTTTAGGGTATCCTTTTTGGCTCACCAATAGGCTAAATCAGGACAAATTGGAGAATTCCTTTGCTGGATATCGACAAAGAGATTGTTATAATCCTAACCCAACTGTTAGAACGTTTCTGATGATGACTAAAATAAATTTAAACTATCTAGCTCGAGTAACTGCGAAGAAGATGAAGACAAACTAAATTACGGTACTATCCTAGAAGAGATAAGTCTTTGTTTATAAGTTTGACCTCAATTGAGCTGTGAACACATGAGTCACACCCCATATGCGTGTGACTTTGGTTGAAAAATCTTTGTTCAATCGTGACTTTGTATTCCTGACTTATTAACAATATGACATTGGACAACACTGTGTTCCTATTTTGGTAGTAACATCCTTCAGGCTAGAGAACAACAGTCAATATATTTTCTTTCAAAGTGGTGGTAAGTGTATCAACAATACATGCTACCAATGTGGAAGATGGGAGATCAGAAGCAGTTTCATCAAACCAATAACATGACACATCACGTTTGCCAATAGTCGCTTGCTTTTGTAACAGGTGCTTGTACATCTTGGGTAAAAACATGAATTTCGCCTGTGATTGATTTCTCCTTATCGTAATTTTTTTTCTTTTTTAACTCTATCCTTTGCTTCAACATGTTTCATTTAGATGATCTGAATATGGCGTACACACTAGATATCAATTGAATGAAAGAAACGACGAGTATTATTGTTTTTAAGTGATTCAGCTTTATTTTTTGATAATTTGAATAAGGCAATGACCAACAAGTGTACGAATTTTAATACTTAATAATTACTAGCATAGATTTGAATAGTAAAAAACGTAAGGACACACGTTCTGAAGTCTGTCTTAAAACTATACTCGTTTATCTCAAATTTATACATATAACCTTCTAATTGGTTACCGTTAAAAGTAATAAAAATTGTCCCTCTGTCAATACTTTGATTTATTTTCAGGATTAAATTAAAAAAAATATGATTATATTTGTTTTAAAAGAATAGAAATAAACAACAAACTGGTTTGAAACTCAAATAAAATATTTACATCACAGACTAGAGACATCTGTGGATTTCTTTTTTACTATATATTGTGTTGACCAAATCCCCATTAACTGTGTGTATCTAGAGAGTCTTTAATCTATACCGTAACCAAAAAATCCTATTAATTTTATTAAATACTTACTTAAATTCAGAACTATGGCTTTCTAAAAAATTTAACTTATTCAATTCCTCGTCGATTACTGCGGAAACAGCTTGAGGTAGTATTTTATCTTTTATCCTTTCTCGGAATTTTTCGCCAATGGCGTCTTTGTCTTCTTTCTCTAAGCCCAATTCTTTTTTTATTACCTATAATGAAATATTATTTGATTCATCATTTTTATTGTTAAACTAATACTTACCTTTAACTGTTCCTGTAAAATATATTTCCTATGATGTTGTTTTACTTTTTCTTCCACTTCCCTTCCAATTTTTTGTTGCAATTTAGATAATTCGTATTCTTTTTTCAACAACGATAACGAAAGCATCAACCTTTTTGGAATCTAACAGTTAATGAACAAAAAATATAAATCAATAACTATTTTCATTTTATTAATACTTACGTCCATTTCTTCAAGAACCTCTTGGAGTTCTTTACTTTCGGCTGCAGTTAAAGCTGCACCCAAATCACTTAAATATACGGGATTATCCACGACTCGTTGTCCTTGATGCATCATTTGTTGCAAACTATCCCTGTACAATGGATTTAAACTGATAATGTCTCTTATAGTTTTAATCACCTCTTGTGTTAGAGCTTTAACTTCCTCTGTTTGGCGGAATTTATTATGGACAACATTTTCAACTTCTGCCATTAGGAAGCCCTCTGGTAGAGGTTTAGCTTTGCTGCGATCTGCTTTCGCATCTTTTACTTCATCTGTAGTACGTGTATCTGATGCAGCTTTTACCACCCTATTATTCCGTAGCTTCCGTCTACGCTTTTCATTTTCAGTTTCATCTAAAACAAACATTTGGATATTTGCACAATCCGTTCATGATGAATGGAATTAAACTTTTGATAAACAAGTGTTATAACGGAAAATTTACCTTTGGGCTCATCAATATTGTCCAATATCTGACCAGTTATTTTAATGCGTCTATGAGCCATAACCACTAACCGAAGACGATCACCTAAATCTTGCATTTCATGAATTTGAGCGAACACTCCAACATTATAAACATCATTTATGTTATTAACGACTTCAGCTTCATTTTCTTCTGCTTTTTTAAGGAAAATGCCACAGTACGGTTGATTTAGTTTGACTTTTCTCCTAATAAGTTGTATTAATTGTGGATTTGTTAACTCAATGAGTTTTATGAATCTTGGAAACACTAAAAAAATTGTTTTTGATAACTTAGGGAGTAAAATATAGGGTAAGAGAAAAACAGCAGAACTGTTACTCAGTACCTCTCAAAAGTCCAGGGCAGGATAGGTATCTCCAATTTTATGAGGACGGTTGAAAGTAGTTACATTTTATTTTAGTTTTCAGTTCAGGAGACAAATGGTAGTATTAGTTTTCAGTTTAGTGTGAGTTTTTTTGGATTTATTGGTGTTTGTTATAACTAATTTGCTTTTTTAAGCCATGTATTATGAAAAAAAAACAGCAGAAGCTATTAAAGTTGATGGAAGAAGTATCATCTGAGAATGAATATGATGATGAAGAGACGAAGCAGATGATACTGAGTATAATTTAGAAATTATGTTTGGTTTCCAACAAGACACTAGATTAGTTTCCTATGTCCCCAACTGTGGAAAAGGCTGCTAATTTCTAATGGAGAAACTGGAAAACCAGAAATTACAGTATTCTACAATCAAATATGAGGTGGAGTGGATATGGTTGTTAAGTGCAACATAAAATTGTGTGACGCCAACAAGCCCATGGTAGGTTTTTATTGTTTGATGGACATCACTAGTATACATTCTTCCATGATTCGTAAAGACTTTTTGCTTTGATTTGTTGTCTGATCAATTGAAAATACATGCTGCGTTCGATTGCATTTCTAGAACCATAAAAAGTTGCATTTCAGAAGTGTGTGGCATGAGTCAAGATGTTATTTGCAGTTCAAAGAAATCGTAAGACTCAATTCTGTTGCAGAAAATATAGAAAGTTTTTATATTTAGAACACATAGAAATATTGTATGAAGAGTCTAATAACAGCCTAAATTTTTAATATCCTTATTCTACAAACTCTTCAACAAGCATGTTTTCAAGTTTTTTAATGTTACATTTTTGTAATGACTGTTTCGTACCTCATATATTTACGCTACGATTTTATATGATAATGAAATATTTTTTTCGTTCTTTTTATTTATAATTAATAATATAACAGTTTTTCTTGCTACAAATGTCTTTTTCATTCATGAATAAAAAATACACAATGTGACTTTTGTATGAAGATCATAAAGCCATTGCGGTCTGAAAAACCGACGCCAGCATTCGTGTTCAATTCACGCCAGTAACGAAAGGTTAAAAGTATATTAACCCATAAGACTAAAATTATGAATATTTACATTTATACTCACCTATATTTTTGCTAATGGCTATAACGGGTACGTGTGGCCATACTTCTGGAACTGCCACAGTTGCTGGAAGTTGAGGAGTGAAGTTTTCCTCTGCAGATGGAGGTCCATCGTCAGTTCCATCAGGAGTTTTACTTGAAAAATAATTTAAAGCTACTGTTCCTCTACAATCTAAAATTGCTCTTTCAAATAATCTAGATTTTATGGTATCTACTTGTAATCTTTTTGGTGCTATATTGTTTGAGGTTAAGACGTTATTTTGTCCAATTTTGTAACTACTTCTACGAACAGTATTTCCTGGCAGTTTCAGTGTATTTGTAATTCTCGTTAATTTAACTAAATTCATATCTCTATGTTCAAAACAAATACGTAAAAAAGATACAAAAGAACATAAACTTTTTTAAATTTAAATATTCTCTACTAGTATGTCAAAAATTGGAATTGAATTTTGTCAATATGATTATGATTGTCATAAGTCAATTACACCAAGGGCGCGTTCCAATAGGCGCTCACAGCCATAGACATAGAGCTATACTGATAATGCTCAAAATATTCCCACTATAGTGTGTCGTTGAGCGAGAAAGACGTATTGGTTCCATATATTTAGTGTGGAACTACAGCTCCATGCTAGGAACACATTATTGCATTGGGCGCATTCAGCAGAGAGAGCAGTTGTCGCTACCGTTAGGGAGCGGTAGCGAAAATCTGCTGGACACACTGCTACATGATTTGACATTTGACAGTAAAGTGACACTTGTCAATTTGAGAGCTTTGTTATTTGTTGGGTTAATTATTTCGAAAACAGTAAAATATGAATAATTTGTATGCATTTTTAGTTTTTGTTGTTAGAAATAATTTTAAATATCGTAACAAGTAGGTTGTTGTTTATTAGTAACTAAAAAAATAGAACTGTAAATTTAAAAAAAAATTATGTCATGTAATGTTAGCTAATTTTTCTTAAAATAAATTGCATATTTCAACTGAGATAATTACTTTAAAAACTGAAAACCTAACATTTGTTCCATCTATATTATAATATTGGTTATTAAATTCATAAGATCTGTTCTCTCCATATTTGATACAAATAAATGACAGATGACGCGCCGTTCACAACACGTTGTAAATAGTGAGCGTAGTTTTTTTCCGCTACCAAAAATGGCGACCGCTCCGCAACATGTTGGGAGGGAGCGCTTGCGCCAGCAGAAAAATCATAGTTGTCTCTGCTGAATGCACCCATTGTGTTGACTGTGTTGTGGCATGTGGCGTGTCATAAGTTTTTACACGTATCCGTATTGGAGTTACGTTGACGTAAAGGAGTAAAAAGATATCCTTTTTAGCAGATAACGTATCGCTTGGTGCTAAAACCAGGATGGTCAGCACTTCTTTGGCTTAAGAAAAAAAATAATGAAAAATAAAACTAATAATGAACTTTGTAGTTATAATCAACCAAACCAATATCAAAGAAGACCTGTAAAATAGCACTAATAGCACAGAATACTGATTTCGGTCGTGATACGGATACGTATACGGCGAAGGGACGTAACAATCGGTTCAACATATCGTATCGGCTAAGCTTTAACGGGTCTACACATGTGCAGTTCGTTACGGGTACGTGAGAAATTTAAGACAAGCTAAAAGTACCTATTATTTGTTCAAAATGTCTGACGAACTAATCGAATTTGTTCGTCAATGCAAAGTACGATAACAAAGTGCAAATATTATAAGGATTATTCTTTCTACATTCTGAAGTAGAGAGGAAATAGGTTTTCACCATTCTCTAATTCTTGAACAAGATAATGAAATTCGCCTTCATCCAGTCTTAGCAAATTTATACAGTATTTTCTTTTCTTTTCCTTGCTCTCAATAAGTGTTCTCAACGATAAAAAATGAAGTCCATTTTCGAAATCACTTTTAGATTCAGAACTCCACATTTTGGTCCGAGTGCGTCCCGTCGCGACACTTTAGTGTGTACAACCACCGTTACGACCAACGAGCTCGTGGTTCTCGAAGAAAACCACAGGTAAAAACAAGGTGAGAAGCTCATTCAATTCTTTGGTTAATTTGATCGGGCCTAATAAATCAGTGACACGTCACCAAAAATCCGTCACGTTTGCGATGCAAATACCGGACGTAGCAAGTGTTTTCTTACACTAGTGCACCAACTTCAACGGTTTAAATAGCACTTTTTCACATTCTCGAACGTACCCGGGGTGTTTTGTTGTCAATATTTGTTGTTGTCGGCAGTGTATTACTCCGGGTTCACAGAACTTCGACTGTAGCGTGTGGCTCACCCCCACCAGTGTGCTGATTTTAAAACTTGAAGGAAATATTTTGCAGCGCGCTGCAAAGTGAAGGTTGGACAGTTTTGTTATTTGTTGCATGGTTTGTTGTATATTTGGTAAATTGCTAGGTTTGTAGACTCGAAAAGGGGCTTCAGCAGTTACAAGCTCGGTCATTTTGTTTTAGTTTGCCTACAACTAATACTAACCTCACTTTTAAGACGCGGCGAAGCTGCAAACGCGTGAAGTTAAAATCAAATCAACTTCAAGCAGCACCATCGTGGTGTTGTGGTGGGAGTGAGGGGAATAGAGAATTAACCAATCACAGAGATGCCGCACGCTGCAGTCGAAGTTCTGTGAACCCGGAGTCAGTGAGATTTGTACATAAATAAAATTTGATTTGTTTTTGGTACATATTACATTTAAATCCAGTTAAAATATAATACATGTTTACCGAATATTATACCAAATTTTCTTATTGACATCTAAATGAATCAATTACAATGACATCGAATATTAATCCTGAAGTTTATAAGAAATTTAAAAACGCAAGGAAGATATTAACAAGAGATGATTCTCAAGCTGAGGTGTGTATTTAATTCAAACTAAATCAAAAAATAAATGTATCATAAGTCATAGGGCTTAAAGTTAAATCGGTATTACCGCCATCAACTGCGAAAATAATGAATTGTTTTTTGAAAATGTAGTGTTGTCTTTTAAATTCTAATGATATTGATCAGTTTGAGTTGTTCATGTACTGAATGTATACACAATTTTTAGATTGAAGTAAGAGAGGATGAGGAGCAGGCCGTCAAACTTCAAGAAATTATCGATATTTTGGTTGCTGCTGGTTATTTTCGAGCTAGAATTAAAGGTCTTTCAGCATTCGATAAAGTTGTAGGTGGTATGGTATGGTGTATTGAATCCTGCAATGTAGATTTGGACGTTGATTTATTATTTAGGGAAAACTTGAGTATTGGAGAAAAAATGTAAGTCGTTGATCATACCAAGTATCTTATAAGTTACGATATTCCATTTTATATTTTTAGATCATTAACAGAAAAAATTGTTGCTGTACTTCCAAAAATCAAGTGTCCCCTTACGGTAGAACCTCACCAAATCCAAGGCTTAGATTTTATTCACATATTCCCCGTTATTCAAGTAATTATCATCGATTTGAATATTACTTATTATATAAAATGATTCGTTTTTAGTGGTTAGTAAAAAGGTCTTTAGAATGTCGACAAGAAGTAGCTGCTTTTGTAAGAAAGTGTGCAATTGATCAGTTTGATAAAAAATTTGATATACCAGATGAAAATAAGCAGAAGCGACACAATTTATTGAATAATATTCATTTAATAACGGAAGTATATCGACCACATCGCTACTACAGGAAAAAGAATGTTGGTCCATGCGAGACAGCATCTCAATTACAGATAACTTTATTAGAATATGGTCACAGCGATGGTAATTTAGGTGATTATTCGTTGTTTACCACCAAAGAAAGAGAAAGCATCGATGAGCAAGTAAGTATAGTGATTTTGATCATTAAATTTTTTTTATAATAGGCATCGACCATGTGGGTTATTAGTGTTATTAAGGTTTATAAAAAAAGTGTGTTATACCTGAATAATATCTATATGAGTCTCAGAACATCTATCAATTTGAGAAACTTTTTTAAATTATGCACATTACATGAAGATCCTAAAATGTCTGCTAGTTCGCCAGAAGGAAGTTGTGCCTGTCATTTTGTTGCTAATTGTGGAAACTTAGTAAGTGTATTTCATAGTAATAATTGCATTTTGGTTAAGGATCTTTATTGAGAAGATGACCATGTTTTACTCTAGTGTGGCCTAGGCATTGACAAGTTAGAACCACATGATCTCGGTGTTTTTTAGGGAATACAGATCAGGGCATTGTTGACATTTTCTCTTTGTTTAACTTAGTTGTTGCACTTTTCCACTGGTTTTCCCATGCACTATTTACTTCAGATTTTATATCCGCACTCACTAATGATCTAATAGTGTTTGTTTGTCATTTTCTGCTGCTTCTTTAGCATACTTATCTGCTTCTTCGACATCATGGATTCCTATATGGGATGGTATCCATATGAAAACAACATTCTTATAGCTTTGTTTGACACAGTAAAGTTCTTGCTTGATTTTAGTTACAATGGGATGGTCTGAGTAAGTATGGCTTTTAGAGCACTGAGATAATCCAAAAGAATGAGGTAGTTATGTGTATCAGATGAATTTATGAGGATTAAGGCTTGATATAGATAGCTCTGCTGAGTAGATAGAGTAGGTTTGTAAGAGCTTCAACATATGGATAGAGGTTGTAGTCACTACAGCTACTCTGACTTTATTAGAAAACTTTGAGATGTTAATGTAAACATGGAGGTAATTGGAGAACTTGTCTAGTATGCTCTTTAGCGTAGATTTTATAATGTAGGGGCTCGCGTAAGGGTTTACAGAATATTTATCAAGTGAAGAAAGACTGGTGATACAAGTTGGAGCTTTGATTTGAGAGGTAGGAATGAAACTGAGTTCCTTGGGATAGCATTGTGGAAGTTAGTAGTCGAGTTTCATTAGGATATTTTTTTATTCGTCCATAGAAACGTTTGGAAGTTCTTGGTTTTTGGAACAAGTTTTCTGTAGTGCAATTATGACAGGCAGAGTTGGACAGGTTTTGCTTTATTTTAGCTGCATACACTCTACTTCTAGTGATGGTTCTTCAACTTCACTGTATAGGCTCTCAATGCGTGTAGTGTAGAATGCTCCTGTTATTACGAGTAAAGCTGTGTTCTGAATGTTATTTATACAGTTCAAGAGTGATTTACCTGTAGTCGTGTGGGCAATTGAAAGGTAATCTAACTAGGACCTGATTAATGTATAATAAAGCGCGAGCAGATTTTCCAATCAGTACCCCAATTTTTATTAGCCAGCATTTTTAAGAGGTTGAGTCGTTTTTGACATGTCAGGAGAAGATTGTTTATGTGGCGTTTCCATTTGAGAGATTTGTCAAAATTCATCGCTAAAAATGTAACAAATGTTTTAGTTTGTAAATATTTTTGATACAGGTGTTGATTTACGAATTTTCTTTTTTGAAGAAATAATGAGTTTAGATTTCTTAGTTGAAAAGGTAAAGCCTGTTCATTCTGTCCAATGTTCTACATGGAAGAGGAACTCTTGTGCGATTTTTCGACTGTTATTAAGGTTCTTACTTTTGCAATAAACAACCAGGTCATCGGCATTTAAACGGATTTTAAGTTTTAATCCTTGTTGAACATTATTCATTGTTATTACGAATAAGGTTGGGCTTAGTACAGAACCTTGTGGAATACTGTTAACATGTTAATCTACTTTTGGTTTGTTTTAGAAACCTTTAGATATAGATGAAGTTAGCTTGAACAAACACTACATTTCTTTACAATCGGAATTGAAGGTAATAGATACTAGATTGTTGATTTTATTTTATTCCTCGAGATATATTTTAGGATGCAGGTGTACAATCAAGAGATCAATTACTGATAGCTTCAATGGAGGATAAAAAGCAAATATTTATCGATAAATATAGTGAGCTTATAAAGAAACAGACTTCTTTAGATGAGGATATTAAAAAGGTGACACAAGAGCTTGAAGTTATTCGAAATAAAATTCAAGACGCTGATGAAAAGTTACAGAGTTTGTCACCAGAGCACGTTCACGTTTCCAAGTGAGTAAATTAAATTTTGTGTGTAACATTTGCAAATAAACTTGATCTCTTCACAAAAAAATTCTGGATACATATTTTTGTCTCACTATTTAAACATTTACTAGGCAGTGTTCATTTGAAAATGTTCTTCTCCAGATTTCAGATATCTTGAAAAAATCTGTGAGAATTGATTTTGGAGATACCATGTGTAAGAGAGAGTTGTTTGGATGGATTTTTATTTATTTTGGGTCGGTTTATCTATGAAGGTTGGGATTAGATAAGATAAAAATTTATTGGTCTTTATGTTTACAATATTACATATACTGACAATACACATAAATTATTAAGACATGTCAAAAATAGGAATAGAATGGTTAACAAATCTCATTACAATCTCATTAGTAACATAAAAGTATTCAACGGATATTCATAAAAAACTTATAAAATTAAACAACCACATTAGTGCATTTTGCCATTAATCAAACTGGCCAGCCTGCATCAAAAACCTCATTTATTGTGTAAAATGCCCGCTGTAATTTGTGGTTTCCAGCTGAGATTGCTGTCTTTATGAAAACCTAGTAAACACATGTTATTTTAGTTGCCATTATTCAGTCCTTTGTTGAAATTTAAAAAAATTGTTTTATCTTTATTAAAACAAAATACATTTGTGTTCAAGTATTGTCCATATTTTTCTTGTGTTTCTTTTGATGACTCTTCACATTTACCTGTATTACTTACTTTAATTATAAATGTGGCATTATGTTTATAAAGAAATGTATCTGCCATGTCATCATTTATGTATAAAATGAACAGAAGAAGACCCATCACTGAACCTTGAAGATCTCCATGTATTATTAACTGTATATCAGATGTAATGCTGATGTAGACAATATATTGCCTTCTACCAGTTAAGAATGACTTTAACAAGTTCACTGCTCAAGCTTTTATCTGATATTTTTCTACTATATGAATAATGTCTGCTACAGCTTGAGTGGTTAAATGTAACTTTTTAAAATCATAATGCCTTTCACTATCATATCTTCCTTCTAGATCATTTATAAGCCTCTCTTTTAAGATTATTTCGATTATTTTAGATAATACAGGGGTTATAGCAATAAACTTGTAATTATTACAGTCGTTTATATCACCTTGTTTGTGAATGAGTGTGGATCTGCAAAACTTTAAAGAATCTGGAAATTGTCCTTTTGTTAAACATACATTTATTAAATAAACTTTGGGTTCAGTTATCATATCACCAACAATTTTGTAAGGGTTCATGCTTTTTGATTTTTTAAGTGAAGAAATCACGCTGGAGACTTCTGTTCCGTTTGTTGGTCTTAAGAAAACTGAATCTTTATTCAATAAATCTGATCCATGTTTACATAATGAGGGAATGTTTGTAATTAATTTATTAATTATATCAGCAGAGAAATTGTTCAATTCATTTGCTGTTAATTTTCTATTCTTTAAAACTTTATCATCATATTTTTGGTTAAAATGGTTTATGATAGACCATGTGCTTTTACTTACATTTTCACTCATTAAAATTAAATTGCCTTTTTGTAGTCACCTTTGAACTTATTATACTCCTGTTTCAGACAGAATACTTGTACTTAACCACAAGTTTTTCTAATTACTTATATCATTCCTCATTTCTTCTAATTTGCTGTCAAACTAATTTACTTTGATGTTTTTATCTCTTATTTTCTTCTGTGGGAAAGCTGCATCCACTGCATACTTTAATTCTTCAAATAAAAACTCTGCCAAAAAATGTTGATTATTTGACTTATAATACTGATACAAATTTATATTGTTGGTAATTCAAAATTCAGCTTTGCTTAACTCTGTTATTGACCGACAAATTGACTCTGATCTTACAGTTTCCAGATTCACCACTTCTAAGGGTATGTCTACCCCCTAATTATCAGATATGTTTTCTTTAATGACATTTGCTCGTTTGTATTCGTTGAAATTTATTAACACATTATCGAAGCATGTAGCTGATTTTTCTGTTACCCATGTTCACTCCAGTATTAGATACTTCAAGTTATATGAGTCAAGACAATTTGTTAGTACATTTTTCCCATGTTAACTTCAAAAAATCTACATTGAAATCTCCAAGAATTACAATATTTTCAAATTTGAGAAGTTGTTCAAGTGCTTCCATAAAATTCATTGGGATTTTGAGGGGATCTTTTTGTGTCTTGCATTGTGCGTGCAGTGTTGGTGAGTGGCTTTTTGGACTGAAAGCTCGGATTTCATTGAATCGGCATGCAATTGAGGGCCTTGGAATAAAAGGGGTACAAGTGCATTTCATTGCATTTTGAGATAATTGCATTTAAAATTAAAATTATTAACTTAATAAATGAGTAATTTTAATATGATACCAGGATAAGTAAAATATTTTTCAGAAACGTGGTAAAACTTGAAAAAAAGGCTTCTACCCTATTATTACTTATCCCAACTTTTTTTATAGAAATGTTTTGTGAAATAGACGTTTATTTTAAAGAAATACACAAACATATAAACATTAATTGTGATCAGAATACAAAATGAATTTAACATTCTCATTTTCATTATCTTCTACTTCTCTGACATTATCTTGTGGTTCAATTTCAAGTACATCTGCTTCATCATTTTGCCCTTTCTTATTGTTGGCTTTAATTTTTTTGTTTCCATTTTCTCTTTTGTATTATGTTGCATGTTGTATTCATCATATTTTGGCGGAATTTACTCTAAAAGAGTTTGCAATTTTTTCCATTTTAGCTCTCTTATTTTTAAATTTCCTGTGTTCAGCTGTACAAATGTGTCCTTTAATACTAACTTTGGCCGTCCAACTGCTTTAGCAGGACATATGCATTTATTAAAAGGGCACTTTTATATAAAAAAAGGAGAATGTCTCCAATTTATTGGGTAGTTTATTATATTAAACTAAAAACAATTCTTTGATCATTACCTGAACCAAAAATTTTTACATGCACTTTTTATTAGTTGCCTCCAATGTTCCAAAATAAAGACCTGATAAATTTTTCTTATGGCCTAGATCCAAAAACTTATGGTAAATTTCTTGAATTCTTGTATCTATTTAAAAAACTGTGTTTTGGTTTAAAAAGTAGAGATTTTAAATTCAATTGTTAACAAAATACACGATGAAGTTTAAAAATAAAATGTCGTCAGAATTGACAGTTAATAGATGGAATAAACGTATTTAAAGCCGTAGAATCTATATACGTAAAAATATACAGGGTGTTCCATTTGAATTTTTATGTCGTTTCTGGTGAAACCGGAAGTCGGCCAAAATTAGACCTAATATAATCGAACAACCGATTCAAACGATATAGACCCATGTCTCAATAACACTCGGTGGTAGAAGTAGCCATTCTAATGTATCTTTTCGGTTGCTTTGAGATCATTTTTGATCAACCATTTTCTCTCAGACAGATAACAATGTCTTGGAGCATTGTTTAGTTACAATACTGACCATATTTATCAATTAACTGTGTCCTATGATTATCAGTGGCGGCTCGTGGAATAAGTTTGAGGGAGGGCTGAAAAAATTATAATAATAAATAAATACGAGTTGAAGCAACGGTATTTTTATTAAATACAAATCATTTTTTTTTCTAGAAACCCCAATTGCGAAAATTGATATTTTGCTAATACGTCACAGAATTTTTGGCTTCATTCATTTCTGTAAAGATGTAATTAAATATAATCTTCAACTAATAAAATAATTAATTATCTTACCTTTTAAAATTTGTTAGACATATAAGACACAATAGGTTTGTTCCAACCTTCAATCACAAACAGATTTCTTACAAATCGTTTCCAAAGCCCATGTCGGTAAGATACTGGTATTCTGATCAATTTATGTTCTAGGTTGGAACAGCTGTTAAAGAGTTTGAAATGTGTGAGTAAACACAAAGAGCACTTGAGAATACTGGGGCACTATTTCCTCTGAAAATATCATATCATATCCCAAACAAATTGCTAGAGAATAATCTTCAAACCGTTCTGATCGTTTAGGTTTGAATATCAGTTGGAACAGAAAACTAATCGTGTCAGAAACTCTGGTTGGAACACATTTGAGTTAGTGAAAAAATAAAGTCCACGCCAAATATATCGTCAAAGTAAAAAATTTTCTTGGTAAAAATATGTATGATCTTTGACTGACAATTCCAATGCATCTCAAACTTGGAAAAAATACGTCAAATTAAAGGTCAAAAAACCAATTTAAAAATCACTCTGTTATTTCTAAGAACTCTGAAATCTTCAGTAGTCAAGTTATTGCAAACACTGTCGCCCAACACTTAGAATAAAAATTTAAAAATAACAAAAACAATAATTTACCTGACACTTCTATGAATTTACCTTCCCACAACAACTCTTTTCATAACAGCACAGGACATACATAATATTAACTTCCGCCCTGGCATCCTGCAAAAATCTGCCGTTGAACCCGACGACCTTCCTTACATCTTTGTAAAACATCTATTTAATTATGGCCTTTCAAAACTTTCAGACATTTACAACCTCATTTGGACACATCATGAATTCCCTACTAAATGGTACAATTCCATAATCATTCCCATTCTTAAACCTGAACAGACACCATCTCATACAGGACAATATCCCTTACATGTGCCACATGTAATCATATGGAGAAAATAATCAATAAATGACTCGTGGCTTTTTGAAAAGTATATTATTGTCCCTAATGAGCAATCTGGCTTCAGACGACAACGATCCACTAACGACAACCCACATTGCCAATGCCATTAATAATTAACAGAAAACGATAGCTATCATTTTTTATATAGAAGTGGCATTTAACATTATACCTCGCAAAATTAATCTTACTGGCAATATATCTCTATTCATATCTAATTTTCTATCTTGTAGAAACTTCAATGTACTTGAAAATGGGTACCTTTCTGCCACACATATTTAACACAATGGTGTCCCCCAAGGCTCAGTTTTGAGCCCATCTTTATTTATCCTTGCCATCAACAACATGTGCTCTAATCTCTCCCCTCCTATAAAATACTCCCTTTATGCAGACAATCTTATAATCATCTACAGGAAACCAAAGGAACTTGATTAAAAATATTAAATTTACTCAAAACCCTCTCTTATTATAATTAGAGTGCTGATGAAAATTCTCTCCTAAAAATGTATAGATCCCTTGTTCGCTTAAAGTTCGATTACGGTAGCTTTATTTACATGCCTGGTAATAAATCAGATGTGAAGTCCCTCGTCCCTCGACTCAATACATAAAATCGCCATCCGGCTCTACTTAAGAGCAAACGAACCTCCTCTCTGGCTCCTAGCTAATCTTATTTGTGAACTAATTTTCTCTTTCCTTGATTGCAAATACAATACGGTCTTGTGTACATTTTTCTGAGGAGGTTGGATAGGGTCCTTACCTTGGTTACTTGTTTCTATGTATATACTTTTATCACTTTTAGAAGTTGCTTCACATTTTTGCTTCCCAAATTTTCTGTTTATTGCTATACACCGTTTTTCACAAATATGTTTCTTAAAAATTATAATACACTATATAAACACACAAAATTATTTGATACTGAATATGAATATTTGCTTCTCAGCGAAGAATGGTAAAAGAGAGCGATTCGACTCGAATCGTCATTTAAATAGATATTTCATGATGGATAAAACGGTCATCGACGCGTTCTTAATAATTTGAAATAAAATGAATTTGAATTAGAGGTGGGAGTAACTGACGAATAAGTAACTCTCCAAAATAAGTAATGAAAATAGAAACATGTCTCAGTGACTTGTTACAAATTTATTTCTCTAGAGTATAAAGTTCTTAAAATAGCAAATATGTACATAAGATTGAATTATAGCAACAGCAAATTCTAATGTTAATAGTAAAATTTGTACAATAATTAATAAATTCATTAAAGTTAATGATATTATAGGTTCTGTGTTTCCTAATAAAGTTATTATTAAATGTCCTGCAAATATATTTGCTGATTACTAATGTTCCTAGTCAAATTACATTTCTAATAATTTCAATACGTACTTTGAATGGTATAAGAATTTATTTTAATGTACTCTTCCATCAGTGGCAGTCATATACACTTTGAGAAGGGGGGGATGGACCATATCGTTACCTTAAAGTGAGCAGTACCTTAACACTGAAAATGAGACATTGAGGCAAAAAACGAGGAAAAATATGTATGTAGTTTGGTTACAAAGTTGGTACCACCATTTCACAAATAAAAATATTTAAGCAGCTAGTTTTGATAACTTTATTCATAATAAATATCAAAAAAAAATAAATCAACATAATAAACAAAAACAACACTCCCAAAATAATTCTTCTTCGTCTAATTACCTTTATCACATGCAAATATAACACAGTATTTACAAAATAATCCTTGTTTATTTTCTGAGAAAGATATCCAGTTATATTTCTCTAAGTGAGAATAGTTTAGATATCTTTTAACAACCTTATTGTTTTTATTGTGTTCTGATAAAGGGAATTCATAATTTGTGTTAGGTTTCCATGTATTTACCAAATATTGATATTTTTCATAATCTGATAAACTCTTATCTCATACAAACGATAGTGCTGCCACGTGACCGTAGTTACGAACCAATTAATGGCCGCAGTGATGGCGGGTATTTTAAATGTTACACTATCAATTGCATTTCACATTTCAGTTTGTACAAAGCAAATAGAAAACCGTACATTATATTATATACTATTTATAATTCGCAATATCCTAATTGTGAATGATGTGAATTGAGTAATGTATGGTTTTCTACCTGCCTTGTCGCGAAAAGTATTTTGGACTTATTTTATTTTAATGTGTTATTTACACATGAAGATAATTACACGAGACTGTAATTCTTTTTAATTTCTTAACAACTGTGGTTGAGCTTGGGGGGGGGGCATGGCCCCCATGTCACCCCCTATGACCGCCACTGTCTTCCATTCCGTTTGTTACAATACGGATTCGCTTACTGATATAATATTTTTACCAAATATTTTGTTAGCACACTTACTTTTTCTAATTTTCAGGGTTAAAGAAATAGAAGATTTAATCATTTTAAATGACGACTTGAAATTGCAGGAGAGCCAATTTAAAGAGCATTGCAAGAAGGAATTGGCGAATTTAAATAAATTAATACAGTAAGACCAAACACTTTTTGTAAATTACAATATAAAATGAATTTTTTTTATATTTTTAGGGAAGCTAAAAATGCAAAGAGCAGCGCTTCGACTGAAAAAACTGTAGATTTATCGAAAGATATAAATGAAGCCACGGAAAGAGTTCGAGTAATAAGAATAAAATTAGCCAAAGTGAATAGGGAGGTTGCTATGTTGCAGAGACAAATAGATGACGTTCCAAAACGCGCCGAATTGGCACAGTATCAAAAGAGATTTGTTGAATTATATAACCAAGGTAAATTTAATTTTTCTTCATTTAATTTAACTTTTCAGATGTCGAGTTGGAGTTCAGTTTTTTACCCATTGGTACCACACTTAGGGGCTGGACATTTATCCAGTAGATATGAGTTTCCTGTGATAATTTCTAGTAGATCAATTTTCAACATGTAGGATCTTCTGCTTTCAAGATGAAAGGTAATGAGAATTTAGATATACACAGAAACGCCTCAAAATACAACGAATTGGGGAGCTAGTAAAAGAAAAAAAATGAAGGAAGAAAAGAAAGTAGAAGGTGAAGAAAATAAAATAAAAAGAAGATATACGGTGCTATTGATTAATCACAGTATGTAGAGAAAAATAAACAACTGAAAGCAAAAAGAAAAATATTCCAGAATGACAGTGAATAGAAAATTTCCGATGATTTCCAATAGAGTGATACAGCGAGTGAAATGTCAATGTAGTCTCTATATGAAGAAGATATTTTGTCTATTGACGACTATGTTTTAGTAAACTTTATGACTAAAACCACTTGAGTCCACTATCAGAAAACATTTCTACAATGCAGAGGAAAAACTAATAATTTGTATTACCCAGTAATTGGAGATGTAGTAATCCGCAACCAAGCCGATGTTCTATCAAAATTAAAATGTTCCATTGTGGTGTGCAGGGATTATCTTACATTTTGATCTTTGTTTCTAAAGTAACATAATTCATTAAAAGTAGGTATGGCTTTCTTGGTTAGGTGGGTGCTTACTTTGATTTGTATGTTTAAACTTTTGTTCAATTCCTGAATTATGACTGTTATTTTTGATCTGCGGTAATATGTCATTTTATTGGTTTGTTATGCATTTACAATCAATAAAATGTAGTTTTTTTCATTGATCTAACATTTTATTGAAACAAATAGTACATACTGTATTTATTGGATTATTGTGCCCCAGGGTGAGGATGAATGTACCCCATCATTTGGGGGCATGTTCATTCATTTGTGAGTCTGCACAATTGCATATTTCATTTAAGATATAAATGGTATATCATGTCTGAAATACCACAGAATGTATTAGTTAGGATGTGCTTTAAGAGACTCAAAAAAGAAACAAACACAATATCTCATTTGAGTCAATTAAGTAGCACTCTATAAACTTTTAAGTGCCCCCACGTCCCCTACAAGATTTTTTTCTAAATATTTTCTTGCTTCTGCTACCATATTTTTTAATATTTCTGTTTTTATATTTTCCAGTCCAGTAAAACTTTTTAGTGTTTCATATTTTCTTGTATTTCTTAAATTTTTTTAGTACAAATTATTCAAAATTTTTCTGAGCTTGTCTATTTTACTTTATGTTTATAGTTGTATTTTAACTAATTTTTATAATAAATTATTTCATTCAGTGGCAGTAAAACATAAGGAAACAAAACAGTACTACACCCTTTACAACACTTTGGAAGATACTAGAGTGTACATGGAAAAAGAGCTTTCGTTACTTAATTCAATATCGGAAAATTATCCGGAAGCGATGATGTCAACGAAAGGAAAAGCTGAATTTTTAGATCAGTTTCAGAATATTGTAGAAAACGTACGACAAACAAAGATGAAATCCGAACAGAAACTTAATAGAGAAAAACAGACAAGAGATCAATTGAGCGCTACATTACAGGGTCTAGTTGAACATCAACGAAAATATGTCACTGCAATTAAACAGCTTGATTTGGAATGCAGAAAACATGAATCGCTAATCAAAACTCAAAGTTAAGTTTAAATTTTATCACATTTTTTTATAATTCTACTAAGCTTTAAAATATATTACAAAATAAAATTTTGTTAATAAAAGTTTTCAAAAACAACAAGTTTCTTATTTATTTCCTTCAAGCTTTGTAAATATTTATATAGGCAGATGGTAGAACTCAAAATTTAAATTTTTTGAAAAATATACCAAAAATGGGCAATCCATAAACTACTACTAGACACTAGACAACTCAAATTTTTATTGGATCACTTGGAAACCCCACAAGCAGTGGCGTATCTGCGGGGGATAGAACCTCTTCCCAAACCCTAAAAATAAAAAAAATCCAAAACATGATCACAGCAAGTCTACTTGATTGTTAAATGAAAAACAAAGCTAACATGTAGTTTTACGGCTTTAAAATTTGAAAAAACTTCAGGTACCCACACCTCCCGGTGGTTTATCCCCCCCTCCCAGAACATCATCCTAGTTACGCCACTGCCCACAAGAGTTTAGTGGTCTGGATTCCCTTACAATGAAAGGTTATACAGGTCAATGAAGAGGTTAATTCATTTCGAAAAGGGGTACTTTTTACAAATTATTACTTAATGGATCACTTAACTAGACCCGATTAAAAACCAACTCCAAAGTCTCTAGAATAATACTAAGAATAAATCGAAAATAGAGGAAGATTATGGCCCACTGTCCATTTATTTAAAAATATTCTATAAAAATAAATACGAGGGCTGTCCAGAAAGTAACAGACGTTTTCACTTGACAGTGATCGGGGCTATTGCCGTCATCTTGGCGTCAGAGTGTTCACACTCCATTTTCCACGATGCGAGTTAGCGCTGCAGCTTGAGAAAGTCGCGGGCAACTTGGGGATTTTTGTTCGTTGGCCACGAGGTCGCATGAATTAGAACTTGTTCTATCTATTTCCGCGCAAAAAGTCGCTATGACTTGGTAACATTTCTGGTGAATTTTGACGCAGCAACTCGAAATTTATAGAGTAGAGTATGGGAGCCTTGCGCCTGGGAACTTTTTGTGACGTCACTTGTGACCTTGACCTACTTTTCGTGACCTTGACCTATTTTTGGGGTTTTGGACCGGGCCAATTGCCAAAATTTTTAGGGTGGCACTAGCCAATTGCCAAAATTTCGTGACCTTGACCTAGTTTGGGGACTTCCGGGTTAAAGGTCAATGACCTAACATGACCACGCCCTATGACGTAACAGATTATACACGGTGTAGTCGTAAAATATTATACAGGGTGTACTCGTAAAAATATTAGGGGTGTAAAGGTATACAGGGTTGTAAAATATTAGGGGTGTAAAATGTGTCATCCGTCAAATGTCTCATCTGTCATACGTGACGTACGTGCCGTATGGCCATCCGTCAAATGTCTCATCTGTCATACGTGACGTGTGTGACGTATATGCGTTCCGTCGTACGTGTCATCCGTCAAATCCTTGCCATCTATCGTCGTCGTCGTTAACCTACACTATCCAACAGGTGTCGGTAATACAGTTACCTTGTCCTGCCATCTATCGTCGTCGTCATTAACCTACATTATTCAACAGGTGTCGGTAATACAGTTACCTTGTCCTGCCATCTATCGTCGTCGTCATTAACCTACATTATCCAACAGGTGTCGGTAATACAGTTACCTTGTTCTGCCATCTATCGTCGTCGTCGTAAACCTACACTATCCAACAGGTGTCGGTAATACAGTTACCTTGCCATTTGTCGTCGTCATCGCCATAACGGCACTAACATATATCTATTTGTCATTCACCCGAGTGCCAAAACGGCCGTGGTTAGCTGAAGCTACTTTTCCCGTATACTGCGCATGTTTTCCGTTACATATAGGCCTAAAAAGACACGTTTCGATGTTCTGCGCACGTACTAAAGGCATTTCCCCATATCTCTGTTATTATTTGTCGGATTGGAGTCTAATAAACGGCAATATGAATCTTAGAATATTATCGTATACAGCATGTACAGAAAAAGATGCCATTAGGGCACTAACGTATATCTTTGGTATTATTGGTCGGATTGAAGTCAAATAAACGTTATTATATTTGTTAGATTATGATCGTATACAGGATGTGCAAAAGAGATGCCATTAGGGCACTAGCACATATCTCTGCTATTATTGGTCAGATTGAAGTCGATCAAACGCGCTGGAAGATGGACTTATACCAATAACAGAACCAATTTCGTGACAACATAATGATTGTAAAGTTATGCGACTTAGAGGACTGCGATAGAAATTCTTAACTTGTTAAAAAAGAAATATGTGGTTCTGTTAATAGTTATATACGTGGAAAGTTTGGCGAATTGGCTTCTGTAAAACACGGTGTTAAGGCTAAGCTGTCTTTCCTCTTACTAACTAACAACAAAGTAGAATTGACGGCCGTTAAACTCGATAGGCTACTTAAATAAATACCAAATTTTCCGACAAACAAATTTTTCTACTTTTGCATCCAAGAAGAGTACAAGGAAAGGTGCAACGTTATTGTAAACAACGATAAAACAGTTGGCAAAGATTTCCTCACTTGACTCACATCTAATGCAAAGTTTAAAATATACAACAAATTTATTTGTCAAATAATCAGTCCTGGATTTAACAAGAGCATTGGAAACCAAATTATAGATATCGTCAACAGCATTACCACATTGGAGTAAAAGTGAACAATATACGGTGGAGTGAAAAAGATAGAAGAAAAAATATTATTGAATTTTAAACAGCATGCCTTCGTACAAATAAGTCGTATAGGTAAGAAAACCACATTACTCTGCTTTATAAGGGCACTTTGTTATTATTAATCAGATTAATGTTGAATGAACGGTATTATGTTAGGTACGTCACTACGACGATGTGTAGTCGTAAAAATATTAGGGTGTAAAGGTATACAGGGTTGTGTAAAAGAAGCAAACTCCACGAGGATGAGTCAAGTCGGGGCATCCTCGTCTTTGTTTGATCAGCGTCCTGGTGTATGATTGGACTCGTTCTCTGGTTGGTTAACGTCCTCGTGTCTGATTGGCCAAACTACATAATCCACCAGATTTCGACAATGCAGTTACCTTGCCATCTATCGTCGTCAACCTACATTATCCACCAGGTGTCGGTATTACAGTTACCTTGTCTTGCTATCTATCGTCGTCAGCCTACATTATCCACCCAATATACAACTACTCTATTGGAAATTTCCATGTAGAAGGTTATACTGCATTTAGAAGATTGCATAACTCTGCTACAAGATAGTAAAAATTGTACTTCCAGAATTCTCAGTTATACTCTGTGTCGATTGTAAAAATGTGGGCAAAGTTGTCAAAAAAAAAGTCTGCAAACAGTTGCTGTCTTGTGTTTAAAAATATGTTGCAATATGTTTATTGGGGTAACAACAATACAAGAAAGTTGACGGGCTTACAAATAAATTTACTACTAAAAAAAGAAATCGACGCAAGGAAGAAGGTTATAAATTACATTCTCTCTCTGCATGCACCTCTAAGAAAGGAGAACAGAGACAATGTTCGAATTATACAAAAGTGTCACATTATAGCTGGAGAGACTTATTTGTCTAGAGCCAGCACCCATTACCATAAACAATAAAAAACAAATATATATTTTCTAAGTGTTTACAACAACAATAGAGCAGTTCTTATTGCAGATGGTTATGTTACAATACTTTATAATAAATGTATGGAGATAATATGTTTGCCTACAGAAGAAGAAACGTTTTTTTAACATTTACTACAAATGGTATTACGTCTTACCTAAGACAACACATTCGCTAAGATAGAAAATATTTATAATTTTGTATAACAGAGTAAGATGGAATGTATCGGGAGAATTGTAACGTAATTGTAAATAATAATAATAAAACTGTTGGCATAAGACTTCTTACCTATTAATTATATAGAGATCGAATAATAATAAGGAGAAAAAGGTTCGAACCTCTCAAAAATGCTATATTAAGGTTGGAGATACAGAAGTGGTAATATTTGGAATTAAAGAAGGTATACGTAGAGGTAGAATCCGGTACATATTAAAACTACACAATATATAAATGTTTTTTACCTTTCGAATCACTAGTTAGAACGAGAATTAGAAGAAGAAATAGACTTAGATTAAAGTATTAATATAAAAATTGACGTAGTAAAATATACACTCGACAGAAACAAAGAAAGAGTTGTATTTTGTGTGTATACGTTTTGATAAACCTGTATAAATATTCTAATAAAAACTTTTAAAGATATCGTTGTTTTACAATTTTTTCCACTTTTGTTCCTATTTAATGTTAAAGAAATATATAATGAATCCTCATATTTTAATTGAGAAAATGAAATGCAGTAAGACTTTGCAGTGACCTTTCTGTTATAAAAAAAACAGCCCATCCTGAGGCACTCGGAGCTTAAGTCTTACGCAATAGTGGAAATATGTATTTAATTATCTATAAAAATTTATCATATGTGTCTATATATATACCAATAAGATGCATTTTTTATCGAACAAAAACAAAAGGTCAATACATCGAATGGTCAATATACAGGGTGTCGACATGAAGATGTAAAAAAAAGACACTCTGCTATTATTGGTTTGATAACGAAAACAATACGTCATTATGACGTTCAATCAATATACAGGGTGTCGACATAAAGATGTCAAAAGGCTATTATATGAGTCCCCAGTAGCTAAATATCTTAGTGTTATCAGCAATCTTTCTTGAACGGTGATGGCCTCGCGAAAATTTGTGTCTTTCTTTCTAATAAAATCAGATATAAGAGATTGTAGAGTGTTAAACTCATCTAAACTCATACGAGTAAAATTTTGTACTGAGTTGTCTAGGACCATTTCTCTCAATAACCTGTTTCCGTATTCTAGACGTTCTTATATAAATTCTTCACCCAAACGCGTCTTTTTTTTATTTTTTAGGAGAACTTGACGTATTATTAAAAATGCTGAAACAGCCTTAACAATTCGCACATAAGGAGCCATGACTTCAACTGAAAACAACTAAACACAACACTGATCCGACACTGTTGATAAAAATGGTCAATTTGTCTCGCAAAATATGTGGCTCGGGCTGCATCGCGAAGCAAATTACGACTTGAAATTATTTTCTGAAGCCAAATTCAACCGAGGCAGGCTCGCGAGGTCAAAGCCCGAGGCAGCCTCGCGAGGCAATTCGTTCAGTGTGGAGGCGGCTATTCATCCATCGTACTATGAGCACGTTAAACTTGTTGACCAATTTACGCATGGCTGCAACTGTCAAATTTGCCAAAAATATAATATTTGCGTGTATTATAGATTAATGGCGTATTGGGCGTATTTCAATCCAAATTGCAGACACTTGTTTTTAATAGAAACCGCTGATAAAAGTAGCGTTATAAAATAAAATTAGTGAAGAATAAAATCAAATTTGATTATTTTTGCCTTCTTGGGCAAGACAGTATCCCAAGCGATTATAAAATGTGCGACCGCATCTGCAATTTTTACTTTCAACTCTTCTAAGTTGTTAACTCTTTCTTCCGCAAATCGATAAATTTGAGATTTTAAGTAGCCCCACAAAAAATCGCTAGGAGCGAGATCTAGTGATCTACCTGGCCATAAAGTTGTATATCTTTCTGATAACAATCTGTTTGGAAATGTTTCATTTAAATATTGCGATTATGAGCAGAACATATCCCGTCTTGCTGAAACCATATTTCATTAAATCGATTTCCTGTCGTCATATTTCAGGGATAATTTGGTTTCTGAGTAAATCTAAATATTCGGTGCCATTTAAATTATCCTCAATATAAAATGGACCGAACTACATGTTCACCAAGTACGCCAATCCAAACGTTTAATTTTTGGGGTATTGTGTACGAAGTGTTACAAATTTATGAAGATTTTTTCGAGACCAATAACGGACTTGGGATGGATTATGCCTGGCAAAAGTAATGGAAAAGTCGATTCATCGGTAAAGAAAACATTGTAAAGAAAATGGTTGTCATTGTTAACTTTTTCCATAACTGCCTCGTAATATTCCATTCGCCTGATATTATCCGTTTCATAAATTTCCTGACACTTTCGAATTTTGTAAGAGCTTCGGTATTTATATTTTTTTTAAGATTCTGTTGACAGTGGTTTGACTGGAACCTATACAACTTCCGCTACCTCTCTCTGAGATATGCGGGTTTCTTCCACAGTTGCGCAAATCATGATTTCCCTATTTTCTGGTTCATTCTGAGGCTGGGGCTTATTATGTTCTTTGGGCGAAACGCAACGGTGGATTTCTATAAATGATGAACTATACGGTGTATAGTTGAAAGTGATGGTGAGGGCCTATTAGGAAATGCCGCCTCAAACAAACCTTGAAAATGCCATTTCACAATTTGAACTTTTTCAACATTCTCATAAACATTCATTTTAAATAAATAATATGATATACTTTTCGCGGTTGACAAAAGCACAAAATTTGAAAGTGACAGTAGCGGACATGTGTAAATTGGTCATCATGTTTACCGTGTTCTTAGTATGTTTGTTGAATCTGTAGTGTAGTGTTAAAATGAACGTTGATATTGAGGTTAAAAATTAAGACGCCCGATAAAAAAACAAACTTCGGGGAAAAATTAGCGAGAAAGTTTTTATTCCCCACACTCGGCCTCATGGATGAGGAGTTTTCAATGAACTGTTTGCCGGTGTAAGCTAGTGGTTAACTCGCGGGCGGTGGTCGATTTCTGCATAGACGACATCGGAAAGCTTGTAAAATTGTTTAACAGCTTACCTCCAAAATGTATATTATATCGTTTTGGCTTGCATAACTTGTTCTTGTACCTGGAAACCAAAAGGGATGGTGTGGAACGACAGTGTAAGTTTCAACCACTATCACATTTTATTAAGAGAAACGTAATTCAAACTCGCTCAGAAAACTGTTAAAATTGTGCTATTTGGTTATTTTCAAACAAAAATAGAGATTGTCAATAAAACATCTACGTAAAAATTAAGTTGACTTTTCAATATTTTTTTATTGGCCACTGTGTATTTCAAGATATGATCTAGAAACATTTTTCAACGAAAAGCTTTTTATAAAATGCGGCCATATATTACACAATACACCTTAATATAGCAGCTTTTGTGCAAGACGTAAATCACTAAATCGATACTAAACAACAATGGAATTGAATATTATCCAACAAAGAAATTCTTCTATTGTTAAATTCAACTTAGTATCTAAAAACAGCGAATAAAAGTTATGTACCAAACGTAATTGAATTACAAGTATTTTAACCGTCCATATTCTGGCAACCCTTAGATTTTCTATTTTTTTACTTTGAAACTGTTGCCATTTCTCATACATTCCCAATTTCTAGTCTCGATTAGTTTTTGAATAATTCGTGACTTGTTATAAAATTTTTATTTTGGTTTACATTTACAATGACTATAATTCGCAAATATCGGCATAGAAGATCCCAAAATTGGAAAAAGACATTTCAAGATCAAGCCAAATTATTTTTCGAAAATTCTTCATTACACGGCGTTAAATACGTTGCGGAAAGCAGCAGAAGTTACACAGAAAGGTAAAATTTGTATTATTTTTTAGTGTCTTATTATTGAAGATACTAAAATTTATTGTTCAATACTTTCAGAATTATGTGGGTAATATGGATAATCACAGGATTGGTTACTACTATAATAATTATTGTTAATCTATGGGAGAAATTCCAAACGAATCCAACCATAACTGGATTAGATACTGATTTTCACAATTGGGACGTTGCTTTTCCCGCCATTACAATTTGTCAAAATAATCCAGCGAACGAAGAAAAAATAAATGATATCATTAATTCGAAATACAACAGGTAGTTTTTAACACGATTTTATTAGTTGGATGTGTATGCATATAACGTTACGTTTTAAATGAATTTTCATCTACTATTAGACATTTAATTTAATTTAATAACCTAAAATCCTTACGAGGGCGAAAAGAAATGTATAATTTTGTAGGTTATGTATATTATATGGTTAAACAGTACATAGTGTTGTTTATCACATTAATAATACTAGAAGGGTTATATTATAATAACCTATATTAGTAATTCTGTTATTTTGCTTCAATGTGGTTGTAAACAAATATGGATGGGATTCCCCTAAAAATTGTTAACTATCGTCATAAAAGTGTGTATTCAGCTTGTTTAAAGTTGGTATGTTCTAATATAAAAAATATATCAAATTTATAGGTAAATACATTGAGAAAGTTATTTGATTATTTGTCTAAGGTTAAATATTTATGAATGCCCTAGGTATACAAATAATATAGTTTTGATATGTTCTAGTTCGGATCAGAAGACTTTTTATAGAAAGATGGCAAAGTTATCCCTATATAATTGGAAAGATTTCTCAACGGCCTATCCCACGCAAGATTTTGTTAGTAGTAACACAAATATGAAAGAGCTTGCGTACAATGTAAGTAAATTGTATTCACAAATGTTCAAGAAATTGTCAACAACGCCATCTTCACTTTCAACTGCAAACCCAAAATGTCAATTACTCTGCCGCAGTGCAGGCAACTGTAAAATAATATTTACTTCGGAGTATAGAGATGGGAATTTCTACTTGCACCTCTGCAAGTTTCTGAAACTATATTTTAACCATATTATTTTTCAGATTTCTAACCAATGTGAAGATATATTTGATATATGTTATTGGAAATCAACTGCATATAATTGCTGCGATATATTTTATCCAGTTTTCACGGAAAATGGATTTTGTTACACATTCAATTCGAAACATTACGATAAAAATTTCGTTAAGTAAGAATTTTCTTGCAATGTAATACATTTTTGAATATTCCCTCGAGAAGTATTTTCTGAATGAGTCAATTGTGGTGAAATTTACATAAAGTTACATTAAAAAAGAAAAAGTTTTAGGATACCCTCAATTTAATAGAGTAATTTGAGTAATATAGATTTGCTTCAATTTGAATTTTCTTTTGTTTCATTTCAGATCTGACGATAGAACATTTATTAAACGTTACATTCAACAAACAGATCTAAAGTGGTCGATAAAGTTTAAAGTTAAATCTTTAGAATCGTTTTTTTCTGTAAGTATTCTTACGTTGTGGACGCAATATTTGATTAATAAATAAAAAAACATTCATTTATAGTATATATACTACTTTTGAGTCTCCCCCTGTAGCTTTAACCTTCGAAAAAATGTCAATTGTCAATGATTTTAGGACATGTTACTGTAGAATTAAAAATAACCAACCAAATCAATGCTACCAACAGTAACATACATATCTAAATAAAAAAACACAGAATTGTCTGATTGTATGGCTGGTTGCATATACGTCACTAATAAAGTTAGTTGCCACTAAGACGCTTAAACGGTTGTGGACACCGTGTCTCTTTAGTTGGCGAATGCAAAAAAGTGTGTAATAAAAAGATATAATTTTTGTTTTAATACTGATTTTATGTATACCTTATTGTTACTTGAAAATATATTAAAAATATAGTATAAGGTCTATATGTCACGCAACCATATTTAAGTTACTTAAGAAGTCTTTGTTTATTGCAGATCTATATATTAAATTCTGATGAAATAATTGGTATCGATTCCAAACCGCAGCACATATGGGATTTCCGTATCGATACAATTTTATTTTCAGTAAAACAAACGTATACAACACTGGATACGTCTCAACTGAATATAAAACAAAGGCACTGCGCTTTTTCCAATGAAGTAAAAATAAAGGTTTGTTTTCCACCTTAAAACTTTCTTATATATGAACTGTGAAACAACGCTTCTTCAATAAAAACCTCAATACTTCTAAAAGTATATTTTGCGATATTTATCATAAAAACAATGAAATCCAAAAATTATATACGAAATCTACCTACAGAATACCATAGATAACCTCTATATACGGAGACAGAATAAATACCATGGAGGTTAGAGAGAAGTGTCCCACAAATATGGAGAGAATAAGTGAGGCACTGCGATCGCTAAGTTGTCTCAATAAAAAGGCGCTAATTTAAAACGACCTATCAATGTTTAATATACTCAAACAGCTAACTTATAGCCTGTCCAAGCGAGCGAGTGGTTATTATCGGCGGTAATGTCAAAATACGTCACGGTTATACTGGTCGCTTTGATATAGCGGTATTTACCAATGTCTTTATCTACTTTCTATACGGTCTAGAGGATTTGTTTAGTTGAATTTTCGCTGTTTTGATTTGTTTTTCATTGTTCATTATCGTTTTCCCATTTCGAAACTGAAGAACTTCAGTTTTAATGAATATGCCATAAAGAAATTTGAAATTTCTCATCTGTCAACCGTTATAACTCTGGCCCCCGACAGGGTTACTGGTGGTTTTAACCGTGACGTAATTTGACATCAAACGATGACGTAATGGTAAATACCAATCGTCGCTAAGACGCTACGGTATTTACTTTTGGTATTAACCAGTCCTCGCTTGGACAGGCTATTAGTAGATACTACTTACTGATGCCAGCGCGATTAGTGGCTAAAAAAGTATTTATAAATTCTACAAAATTACTGTGAGAGGCGGGCTAGTGCTTCAACACGTAGCGATCGTTTTCTTTCTCTATAACCTCCATGATAAATCCTTGGAAGTTAGAGAGAAGGAGAAAGATCGCTGTAGAAAAGAGCAAAAAAGTGTACACAAATAATATGGAGAAAATAAGTGAAGCGCTACGTTCGCTAAGTTTTCTCAATAAAAAGGTGCTAATTTAAAACGACCTATCATGCTATGCTTCAACACGTAGCGATCGTTCTCCTTCTCTCTAACATCCTTGTTTATATATAACGGAGGGTAGCGTATATATAAACAAGGCTAACATCTATGATAAATACATTTAGTCCAACAACCCTAGTATTTCCATAGATAAAGTATTACTTTTTCTATGAGTATTACTAAATGACAGATACACCTTCAACACCCAGTGTTGCCAGCTCTCGATACATAAAAGTGAGAAAGGTGTATACTTAGACTAGGGTGTATAGTTATTTAATATACAGGGGTCATCAGAAAAGGCAATATCGTGGATCTCTTAGCGAGTAGAATATTCTTAATAAACACAGGATTGTTCGGTTGTACCCATATTGTGTATTCAATATATCTCGTTATAAGTTTAAAGGCTGATTTATGAACTTGCAGTTGCCGTTTCCGCTCGCAGTTGCCGTTTCTGTTGAAAGCTAAAAAACTACTTTCACATTTGCGCATTTATATTCTCCGTTGCTGTTACCGTTCGCTGTTGAGCGTGACGTTCCCTGACGTTCAGATATAACGAAGTTTTAAGTTTTGCAGTTCGCTGTTCGTGCCGTTCGCATATTAACTAATCAAAAGCCTGGTGGTTTGGCAATAATCGAGTTTAGTGGGTTTAACATAACCTTAAATATGTTATTAAAACCTGGGTAGCTGATTTACGTTGATTAAGATTTATTTTTATCGATTTGATGATTTGTGCTTTGTGAAGAATGAATTTCGATACGGATGACAATAATGTTCTTCATGACATTGACTCAAGAAACCATTGTAGAAGTAGAAAGAGGTAATAAAGATAAAGATTATCGACCCTGAACACAACGGCGGCGAACATAAAACGTCATTTTTATATATCGACACTAACAACGGCAACCGCAACGTCAAACAGCAACGGGAGCGGGAACGGTAACGGCGACGGCAACTGCAAGTTTATAAATAGACCTTTAATGAGATTTATTGAATGAACTATGACATGTATTCGTTTCAGATAGACGACACCTACTCCTACACTGCTTGTACAATAGAATGTCGTATGAACAACGCATTAAAATTATGTTCTTGTATACCATTATTTTACATAATTGTGGATGCGAGCTATAGACATTGTAGATTTGATGAACTGAGTTGCATAACTAAATATTTAGGTCAAATTGAGAACGTGGATAAATGTAACTGTCACTTAGGCTGCCAACATGCTGTTTACGAAATAGAAAAGTTAGATATGTTAAAGTAAGTATTAACAGGTGTGTTCCGTATTTGAAAATATGTGATAAATGTCAATATTGTAGGTCGAGCGAAGAAGAAAGTGCAACTCTTGAAAGTAAGTTTGTATCTTGGCCGATGGTAAGGTATAAAAGAGAAGTTTTATTTGGTTGGGTTGATCTGTTAGGTATGTATTTTTTATAAAGCGAATATAAAGTGGGAATAATAGTTTATATAAAGTATAATGCTAATACGTTGACAGTGTTGTCATTCTATAAACGGAATTAGTAGCAGAATACTTTCTTCTTCATATAACCAGCTAGCCTGAAGTTGTTTAGGCAAAGAGAAATTACTTCTATTTTGGTTAAGAATATTGGTCTTTGATACCAAATATAAGAGTTAAACTGGTAGATTTAACTTACAGATTACGAGACGATTGACAAAATTATTGAACGTCTTAACACTCTTTTGTTATTGACTGATTTTTTTTAGTTTCATTTGGAGGCATAGCCGGATTGTTCTTGGGGTTCAGTCTTTTATCTGCGGTTGAATTTTTTTATTATTTTACATTGAGAGTTTACTGTATGGCTCGACAGAAACGAAAGTATATAAATGTAGAAAAAAATCATGTACGAGTCGTAAAAAAATTCAAGGAGGTAAAATATTTCTACTAGCCATTTTTTCAATAAATAATAATAGATTTTTTTTAGAACTTTGTAGTGCCCATTTCCGTATACGATCGGCAAAGGCGTTTGTCGGACATTGTATTATCTAATATGGCTCAAATTGAAAAGTATTGAATGTTAAAAAACATTTATTTTAATATTTTTTGTTTAAACATATTCAATAACTTTAAATAAAAAGTATTGTATATATGTCTGCTATTTCTATCCCAAACTACCTATGTATTAAAAATTATTACAATATTCAACCTTTCACATCTCCAGAATTGTCTAATTAATTTTATTTTTACGTCTGCTGATATCTAACATGCAAATCAATTATCAGTCAAACACACATACCCAGTCAACAGAGCTTCATAATCAAAACGTAGTGTAACTAAAATAAATTGAAATAAATAAATTTTGAGAGCACCTGTTGATTCTTCAATTGATCTAATAAATACTATACTTACATTTTATTATGGACGAGTGTTTTTCCGCAAAAAGCCAACAATAACAGAAGAAACCACTTTACTTGTTTTCATATTTCTGTCAACAACTTTTTACCCTGGATTAGTGCTTTGCTAAAAATGGCCAACAATAAAAGAAGTAAGAACGTTGTTTGTTTTCGTAACTCTGTTTTAACTACGTTTTTTTGACATACCTTGTCAATATGTGATAAAATTTCAAAGTAAAAGTCAATAATTTATTTTTAAAAGAAAACAATGTATTTCGAAATTTACGTGTCATGAACCACAGACAATGCTCGAAGATGGGCTCATTAAATACGGACATATTAATTTTGAAACTCCGTTAATGGTAATACTAACTACTCTGTTATGGAGATTCTCTTATATAATTGTACAATTTTTACTTCCCACGAAAAACCCCGAATATTGTTGCCGAATAATTTCGTTTATACATGGTTTTGTAGCAGCTTTCGTCGGTATTAATCAGTGTTTTCTGATAGACTCGCCATTCGAACATCCAGAATGGCGTACGAATTACATTCAGTCGATATTACTGTCGTTCAGTGCAGGTTATTTTATACACGATTTAATGTGGATGATACAATACGACCATGATAAATTAATGATGGCGCACCATATTTATAGTACCATAGCTATAGTCAGAATGTTGTTTAAAGGTTATTCGGGAGCTCAAGCGACGTGTTCTTTGGGAAGCATGGAAATAACTAATCCATTTCTTCAAGCTAGGTGGTTCATAAGGTCGGAAGGGTGGTATCCTTCGGTATTATTCAGTTCGGTTGAAACAACTTTCGTTATTGTGTTTTTTGTTGTCAGGATTGTTTTAGGAAGTATTATATTGAAAACTATAATAATGCAACCGAAAAACGACTGGGACTTCATATTAATGTCCATCGTCATCTACATTTTATCTTGGATGTTTTTAATCAATATTTTAAAATATATACTCGTCAAATATAAATTTATTAAAGGTGAAAATAAAAAGATTAATTAGTAAAAATAGTTTTTAATTTAAAAAAATTACGCTGTCATATAAATACGTTACTTAGATGACAGATACGAGTTGTAATTCGCCCTCTAGTTAAATGCAATACTAGAAACACCCTATTTTATGGTTATTATTAGTTTAATAAACAATTAAATTTAAAAGTGAATTAAAGAAATTTGTAGTTGACAACTTACCAATGTTGAAGTAAAAGCAGACTTTTTATCTGTCCAAGTTATTGGAAAATAATAATTAATATATTTTATGACCATAAAAATTAATATTACAAAAAAATTTATCAAAACATTTCGTCTGAAATATTTATGTCCAATCATCTCTGACGTTGAGTTAAACGTGGCTGTTCTGAAGGACATATGTCGCGGAGGGCGGATTCAGCTTTTGTCGCTGTCAACAATTTAATTTTTATTTAGTAGTATTTGTCTCTGGCAGTTGGTATCTGTCCACTGTCAGAGCTAGTTTTTTTGTATCGTCTAAAAGTGTGACGTCAGAACATGGCCACTGACAGTTACTGAGGGAAAACAAATCAATTATTTAACTTATGTCTTGTCTTGACCGTTGTAATATTTTAAAAGTTTATTCGTTTTCTCATTTGTAAAGTGACACTGCAGTGACTATCAAGTAATTGTGCCTTATTGCTTCGCTCCTAAACTTCCATCATATACTCTATATCTACGACATATCCACTGTTTAAACTGTCTCCACATTTATTTAACACACTTTAATTTCATTACAAAACTGCTCCGCAATGCTCGACAAATTAACAATAGCCATGTTTAAGCATATTACAAACGTAAAATGAACGTAAATAAATATTTGTTTTCCCTCAGTAACTGTCAGCGGCTATGTTTATGACGTCATAACTTTTTCGGTCTATAGAGAAGAGATCGAAGTGTGTGTGTTTGTGTTACTTTTGACAAATATATATAAAAATTCAAAAAAATATTAGATTTTTTTTATATAACCTTGGTAAAATATTTGCATCAGATTCAAAACAAAATTAAAATTTTCTTAAATAAATGTTTTCATGTAAAAAATCTGAGTAACTTTTTTGCGTCAGATGAAAAACAAAAGTAATACGATTTTTTTCAATTTTTACAGGCCGCCATTTTGTTTATACTTGGCCCGTTAACGAACTCGTACAACATTTTGGCCGAACCGATTTTTATAGCTAGTTTGGTTTCGATCCATAAAAAATGCGCCTTCTATCGTGCTTACAAATTCCGTTATACTGTCTCTACTACTCTCTACAATTGCCCCATTTCATTCTGAAATAAGCCTAAAAAGATCAGAGAGACTTCCCTGACAGTTGACATAATTTTGTTGTTTATACTTGCAGTAAAACTCATATTTTAATTAAATAAATGGTTGGATCGTAAATATTTTTATTTAAAAGCCTAATAAATGTTCAACCAGAATTAAAATTCTAATAAATAAGTTTGGTTTTATTCATACCTATGTGCAAATTAGCAATAATGATTTATCAATTTTCTTCGATACTTTACAAAAGAAAAAAAGAAAACATTAAATTTAAATGGGCATTCTGGGTGACGTCACAACCCGCCAAAAATACGGCACTCTGATTGGTGGAAAGGTACCAGGCAACCTATACATCTTAAAGCTGTTTTAGACTACACAATTTCTTGTACAAAATTTCATATAGCAAATTGTTTCAAAAACGTAGATTGAACCGAAAATTGTGTCGGAAAATAGAACATGTTCTATTTCTACACAATTTCTAGGCCAAGGGCATGCGCCGTTGGGATAACGCCCTGTAACCTAACATAGTTGATTGTTTACACTTTCACGTTATCAACGTTTATGTGTTAGCTTCATTTATAACAATAAATCAAATAAAAGTTAAATTAATCAAAAGTAATCAATAATTCACACACCAAACGGATACAACCAAAGCCCAAAAATTTTAGGTTATTTTATTTTTGACATTTCACTAGGATCATAGAACATTACATTTGGCCTTTAACATAGACGATTCTTATTTTAACTCGAGAAAAACGATGTACTGCGCAGAATCACGAAGTATTTCGGGAACAATATATTGTACAGTATAATACAGAATAAATTTACTGCCAAACAATTTGTTGTTCCAGTTTTTGTACAAGAAATTGAACCAAATCTTGTACAAGAAATTGTGTAGTCTAAAACAGCTGTAATAACCTTGACTAGATATTAGGAAAGTACAGGAGTGTTGCCAGGGGCTGCGATTTTTCCTCAAGTTGGGATTTTTTTAACGCAGTGAAGAAATTATTGGGGATTTTATAAAAGCGGGAAAAGTTGGAATACTTGTGCATGCGTTGTTATGGTTTTGGAAACCAGTGCGAATCCAATGAGATCACAGTTTTTCTATAAATCTGTATGTTCATTAGATATCGCAGTCGCGTGCGACAAAATCACGCTGGTCTCCCAGAGCCACTAGACGGCGATCGCTACGTTCAGCAGACTCAACAGTTGGGTATGAGGGAGGTTACTTTTAGAACAGGCAGCCAGACATATACATTCGAGAAAGTCGACAGTTTTGATTACCTAGGGATAACAATAAGAATGACGAAATAGATAAAAGGCTTTCCAAAGGAACCAGAATAGTAGGAGCTCTCAGTAATTTATTGAAATCGAAAACTACTCTCGAAGCATGCAAAAATACCAATATACAGAGCGATAATTAGGCCAACAGTGCTTTATGGTTGCGAATCCTGGACACTCACACAAAAGACTGAGAATAAAGTTGAAATATGGGAGAGAAAAATCGTTAGAAAAATATGTGGAGGCAAAAAACTAAAAGATGGATCATGGAGAAGACTAACTAATAAAGAAGTTGGGGAAGCTTATGAATATCCGGACATAACTCATCATATAAAGGCACAAAAAATAAGATGGCTGGGGCATGTAAGCAGAATGGCAGTTGAGAGACACGCCAGTAGAGTTCTTTTCTAAGAGAAAGGGGGTAAAAGGCAAAAGGGCAGACCGAAGAAGAAGTGGATAGAGGCTAGAGGCATTCACAATGGATTTGAAGAAGAAATAAGGTGTGAAGGAATGGAGAAAGATAACTGAAGATAGACGAAGCAATAGAAATTGTAAATTTTAGGCATGGGCCTTTAAGGCAAAATCTAACAAATGTTGCCCAATCGTAAATAATTTTTTCTACTTCCGATACTAAAACCGTACTTTGAAGACGGGTTTGACATGCACAAAACGACTCTTTAAACACTAGTGTTTAAAATGCGAAAAGTCACATCTCGTTTATCTTTTGTTTTTTAAACGTCAAATCAAGTATATCTTTTGTAAGTTAAATTTCATGCTCCTTGATAATTTTGTTATTCTGCGCCATTTGATTTATCAGTCAGCTGTCAGTCATCGTCCGTCATGTAATGAATATAATTCAAATATAATATAATGTTTTCCTTCTCGCGGGCGAAGAAAAAGTATAGTAAGCACCTCGTGTTAAAAACGTCTTTAATCACTCGTTTCACAAGGAACTCGTTACTAAAGTAACCTTTTCGACACTTGGTACTTGATATACTATTAATGTTGAGTAGCTGTGAGGAAATTTCTTTAATGTTCGTTTTTAATTTGATAAGATATAATCTGTTACTTATAACGTATTTTACTCACCAGACATGGTCAATGTCCGCTTTGGTTTTTGTAAAAATGAGTGTGACAAGAAATATTCTATTATATTATTATATTTGTTACATTGGGGGGATTTAAATAGGATTTGATACGATCAATTTTTTATGGAGCAGTGCTAAAAAAATTATAAAGGATGGACCTTTTTAATAGTTTTTGTAGGTCATTATATATTTTAAGGAAATGGCGAGGGGAATTTAGTTTTTACCACGAATCTGAAAAAAAAAATGTTTCGTTAAATAAAACTCGAGTTAAATATTTATTTTCCTTCTGAAAAATCGATTTCAAAATAATATTCACAGTATATCACTTAATTAAATTCAATTATCTAACTACAATGTGATTCATCTATCCGTTGCATTAGGGTTGGTATAGCTAAATCCTTGGAATTGAGACTGATCTATACTCTGTAACTTTTGCACTTCTGTTGGCGACAGCTTCACAGTCTCCTTTGTGAAATTTGTATCAAAATACTGCGTATCGAGTGGATGACACTGAAAACAAAAATTCAAAAGTACAATATTTTCTATAACATATTTGTAAATATTTTGAATTTTGCCGCGTTCCACATCAATAATAAATATAGAAATTGCGTAATTGTAAAGTTAGGCTGAGCACATACGGAGAGAGTGATTTGAAACTGACATTGCAAACCAGCTGAGCTCACAACACTGTTGGTAGGTACAGAAAAGGGGGTCGTTTCGAAGTCCGCATTTCAAATATAAATCTACTGTTGGTTACGTATTTTTTATGAAAATTTATACACAATTTTAATATTTAACATTAAGTAAATTATAAAAAAAACTTACCACATTCGGTTTAAAAGGTGGCTCTATTTGTCGTGCTTCTAAAGCTTGCCAATCTAACTTTCTATAAAAATAATGATCTCGTATTGAACCATGTGGAGAAAATCTAGTACCCAATCGTTTTGTATGATCTTTTTCCATCAACTACAAATCATATTATCAATGCACTTTATTATTTCCGGCAATTTAAAATTGTTAATGACTTTCTGCGCAATGTGTCAACCTCGCATTTTAAACATTGTTAGTCACGCGACCATACACCGCTCCAGACTTTGACAGATCCACCATCTTGCTTGAGGGACAAGCAAATCGATTATTTGCATTTGTTTGCTGAAGTGTGAATAGTTTTTACTATTTTTAAAGCAAAAAAAGAGTTTTCTTTGCGAAAATGTGTTCAAAATGTCGAGTTTTGGGTATTATAATACTTTGAGAGATGATATTACGTAGCGATATGATGGAGAAATTCCTGTAATTAACAACATAGATCCATATGAACTTGCTCCCGATGACTGTACTTGAAAATATGTGATTTACCCAACATAAACATGATTTAATGAATTATTTAGCCTTATCCTTATAATTTTTATACTGGACAACAATTTAAGTCCATGACAAGTTTGCAAGCCTACAAATTTGCTGAATCTGTTACTGTTTTAAGTATTTGGACCAAAAAGATTAATGAAGAGGCTTTTGTTGCTGTGTGTGCAAGGTAAGATATATAAAATATTCGTCTCTTTAATAGATTTTAATTTATGTTTAAGGTTTATGGTACAGTATATTGTGATAATTAATTTGTTTACATTTCTGGGAAGTGCCCTCCTTTTTTAAATAAATGTGTACCTACTTACTTATTATTCATTAACCTATTGGTTAAATTTTGGAATGCCTCCAATCGAATTTTGGAGGAAGGGGGGAGGAGGATGGCAGAATCCCCCCCTCCAACATGGGACTGCACAAACCCCCCTTTCGGAGAAATGCATTTTTTTGAATTGTAACCTCACTCCTCTGAAATGAGTTCGAATTTGGTACGCTTATGGTGGTTCATTTTTTGGGGAGGGGGAACAGGTCGTTGTAGAGGGCCTCCTTCAAAGGGAGGACTGAGGAGACCGTCCCCCTTTCATGGATATGTATTTTTTCAAATTGTAACCTCACTCCATTAAAAATGAGTTCGAACTTAGTACGGTACTGGTCGAGTTTTTGGGAAGGGAAGAAAATGGGGAAAGGGGTCGTAGTGGAGGCCCCCCTCCAAAGGGAGAATAAGGGAAAAAACCCCTTTCGGATATATGAGTTTTTTAAAATTGTAATCTCACTTCACTAATATGAATTTGAATTTAGTATGTCTCTAGCCGAATTTAGGAAAAGAAAGGAGGTGGCAATGTGGTTTCGAATGCATTCACCATTCCTCTTCATGAAAAATATCCAATACTTTGTAACGCGCACATCAAGTTATTCAAGAAGAGGAAGGATGAATCCAATGATTATATTCCCTTCCCCTTCTTGAATAACTTAATATGCGTTACAAAGTATTGGATATATTTTAAGGGGAAAGGTGAATGCAATGATTATATTTCCTTCCCCTTATTCAAATACACAATGTAAGGATATCAACATATATAAATGTGTTTATAATTTCATTTATTTTCTTGAGTTTTGGTTAATTGGCGCCAATTTATATTACGAATCTCAAGTAAAACAGTGACATCAACTTCGAAGTTTGAGGGAGAATACCATAGACAAATAAAATTAATATATTACTTTCTCTATGAGGAAAACTATGTGCGAATTTTACTTATATTCAAATCCAAAGTTTATTAAATTATAATAGTATTAAACGTTTATTCAATTATAAATACAAATATATTATTTAATATTATTAGATAAATAAATAAATTGTTTTATTAAATAGAAAATAATAAATACTTGTTATATTTTTAGAGGAAACGGTTGGATACTATTTTCGGTTGTCGAGTTTGACTTTAGTAAGTGTATTGGCGTTGGAAATAAAAGTTTTAATAATGCCCGAACTGGAGTGGAGGCATTCCAAAGTTGAGCCAACCTATTTATTGTTGAGTTCTTCTTACCTAAAAATATTACATTAAAAATGATCCAATAATGTGAGTAATTCCAGGGTTTAAGATTATAGAGACAAATAAGGATTTATTCTTGGTTAATTTAAGTAGGTAATACACGTATGTTCTGTGACACTTTATCGGATGAACAGGCGGATGGCCTATGGGTGGTTACCGATAGGAAGAAGTTTCCAGAGGGTTTACAAGAAGTAAAAGAAGTCTCTAGATGGTTAGCAAGTAATGACGGTAGCGTCTACGGGGGTTATGCAAAAAGTGTGTATGTTGTTACGTGTATAAGGTAGAGGGTGGTTTAGAAGAAGCGAAGGGGTTTTTAAGGGTAGCGTCTACGGGGATTACGCAAGTAAGGGTGTACGGGGGTTATGCAAAAAGTAAATAAGTGTGTATGTTGTTACGTGTATAAGGTAGAGGGTGGTTTAGAAGAAGCGAAGGGGTTTTTAAGGGTAGCGTCTACGGGGGTTATGCAAAAAGTTTTTGGGGGTTTGGCCTGGGCCAATTGCCAAAATTTTTGGGATAATGACGGTAGCGGCTACGGGGGTTATGCAGAAAGTAAATAAGTGTGTATGTTGTTACGTGTATAAGGTAGAGGGTGGTTTAGAAGAAGCGAAGGGGTTTTTAAGGGTAGCGTCTACGGGGATTACACAAGTAAGGGTGTATACAAGAACGGGGGTTATGCAAAAAGTGTGTTTGTTTTTACGTGTATAAGGTAGAGGGTGATTTAGAAGAAGCGAAGAGGCTTTTAAGGGTAGCGTCTACGGGGGAGGGGAGCGTCTACGGGGATTACGTAAATAAGGGTGTATACAAGAACGGGGGTTATGCAAAAAGTAAATAAGTGTGTATGTTTTTACGTGTATAAGGTAGAGGGTGATTTAGAAGAAGCGAAGAGGCTTTTAAGGGTAGCGTCTACGGGGGGTTGCGTAAAAAGTAAATAAGGATGTATACAAGAAGTAATTAGAAGAAAGAAAATATATGGAGGATTGTGTGTGTGTGTAAGAGATGAGGGGTAGTGCTTACGAGGGGGAGGGGCTATGCAGTTAAGGGTTCTATATTTTGAAATTCTCAAAGGAATGTTATTAGATTGATAACCAACATTTTTTTTTAAAACGGATATGTGTGTGAATTCATATCATTTTATAGAAGGTTTTTTATATTGTAATAAATGAAATCTCGCATTATTATGAATACATCTAAGACAAACAAACAGATTACAGCAACCACATTAGACGTTGCAACTTAGCAATAAGTGATGGGGATCTAACCATTGGTACAATATTTTGAAATTCTCAAAGGAATGTTATTAGATCGATAACCAACTTTTTTTAAAACGGATATGTGTGTGAATTCATATCATTTTATAGAAGGTTTTTTATATTGTAATAAATGAAATCTCGCATTATATTAAATTCGCTTAGTGGGTAATATTTGCAATAGCTAGCAAACACGTGCAAACCAAATCATTTATTCAGACAATAGCGAACTTGTTTCAAAATATGATAAGATTGGAATGTCATGATTTCTAGTTTATAATTGTTAGTAACAGATTAGATTGTACGAAATCGTAGAAAAATATAGTTTTCTGGAAATAGGATGATGATATCAAAAATAACTCATTGGACTTGTGCATCCCCTCTATAATAAAATATTCTTTTAAATAGTGCTCACAGTAAATACTAGACAATAGACTGTACTTAGGGTTCCAGTGAAAAGTTGTCGTTTAAGGTTCCACAATTCATAGTAAGTTTACTATTTTTTTTTCATTCATCTTTAACTATTTTAAAAAACTTAATTGTTAAATTATTATTATTATTATTCTGTTATCTTTTCAAATAATTCTTTCTTTATTACAGATGAATTTTTTAAATGAGATAAATACAATAAGCACTGCTTTTGCAGAAATAAAACCCGTTATAAAACTGAAAGATTTACCAAGGGATACACCACATAGAATAAACAGCGCAAAGGTGCACCAGGGGCAATTTGGAGTCCAAATACTTCTGGAGCTGGACGAAAATATAGTATTTCTCCCCAAAAGAGTGACGGATGCATTTGCGTCGCATGTATATCAATTTACGCCGGGGAAGTTCAGCATTACATTCCTAGGACTTCAAACTTTCCAAAGGGTTTCCCCTAGGACCCTCTTCAAAATAGAGGAGAATGTATAAAAAACATAACAAAACAGTACATATTGAATTTCAACACCTTGAAAATAATCTGGACACAGGTGAACAGCTTCAGTTTTCAAAATCGTAAGTTTTTATAATTTTTTGAAAATGAATTCTGAGGAAATAGCTCTCCTGACTAATAACATTGTTAAAAAGTGTCAAGCAATTGAAAATATTTTATTTCAAAAAAAAATTGTACTATTTATGATATAGAAAAATGGTCAAAACAAGCTAAATGCCACATTAGACTTTGCTACTTAGCAATACGTGATGGGGATCTAACCATTGGTACATTACGTAAACTACAAACCAACTTGGGTCACTTAAAGCGGTTTAGAACAATAATTCAGAATCTAAGTAAATCTGGAAAGGGGCTTACTATTAATAATAAAAAAAGAAGTAATAGAGTAAAATGGGAAGATATTAATTCAATTTTTGAAAGTAGAGTTCGAACCGGGATTATTATAAATAAATCTCATAAAGATATCTTACAGTTTTTTGATGATTCGTTGTTTCTTTTCAGCACTAGAATGAAAAACGCATTAAAAAAATGCAATATGTTGAAAGTAAATACTTGTTTTTGTGCAGAATTTATTAGAAAATCAGGTGATACTGAAATTACAGAAAATAAATATTTTTCTACAAAAAATGAAATAATTGATAAGACAACTGACTTTAAAAAATGGTTTGCAGTTAATGTAAGAGATGTCATTTTAAGAAAACTTTCAGAATATTCTGAGGAAGGATCGGGGTGGGCCTTAAGTAAAATTATATCTCTGGAAATCAATATAAATAAATACGAGGTGGCTAGTGGAATATCATCATATATTAAATTACCAGACATAATAGCTAAAAGAAAGGCGTGTATCAACGTTCAGAATGACGATAATGCATGCTTTGCTTGGGCAATTGTTTCAGCTTTGTTCCCTTGCGTTATTAATAAAAATCCTACACGTACTTGTTCATATCCTCATTATAGCAAAGTTTTGAACATAAACGGTCTTACATTTCCTGTACACCCAAATCAGATTACAACTTTCGAAAGAAATAATGTTAATATTTCGGTTAATGTTTTTGAATTGGAAATTTTCAGACCATCAAATGTTAGTGTTGTGCCAGTACGTTTAACAAAACAAAAAAGAGAAAAGCATGTCAATTTACTGATTATTCAAAATAAATATTTTCCTAAAAAGAATGATTGCGAACCAGAGTCAGATAATGATGATTATGATTTTAATGATGATATACAGTATCACTATATTTGGATAAAAGATTTGTCAAGACTTTTATCCAAGCAACTCTCTAAAAATACTAGGAAAAAATATATATGCGATAGATGTTTGAATTATTTTGTTTCTCAAGAAAAATTGGATGACCATTTCAAATATTGTGAAAAAAATTGATAATAATTGTAAAATTGAGTTTTCTAAAGATCCATATGTCAAGTTTCAAAATTTTGTATACAAAGAAAAAGTACCTTTTATTATTTATGCAGATTTTGAATCACTACTTATTCCTTATATTGATGTAGATGCTAGAATAAAATCTCAAAAGGGATATGGTTCGCAGTCGGTAACGAGAAGTGCTAGGTATCAAAAACATAAAGCTTATAGTGCTGGACTATATTTTAAATGTAATTTTAACGATAACTGGTCATTTTATGATAGTAATCGAAGTTCTGATTGTATGTTATGGTTTGTAGATAAAATTGAAAATATTGCAAAATTTGTAATGTCAAAATTAAAAAATGTTAAACCAATGAATGTTGAAGTGAATTTAAAAGATGCTTCAGATAAATGTCATATTTGCGAGGAGATATTTAAGGAAGGTGATAAGATTGTTAGGGAACATTGTCACCTAACAGGTAATTTTCGAGGTTTTGCTCACAACCACTGTAATCTTAATTATAAAAAATCATTTGTCATTCCAGTAGTTTTTCACAACCTAAGTGGTTATGATTCACATTTCATAATTAGAGATTTAGCTAACCGAAATTATGTTCAACTTTTACCTGTTAATAAAGAAAAATACATAAGTTTTACAATCTGGGATAATAATACAAATATTAGGTTTAGATTTATAGACTCTTTTAGATTTATGGGATGTTCATTAGATTCATTGGTATCAACATTAGAACCAGAAAATTTCATTCCACTTAGAAAAGAATTTTCTAATCTAAATACTGAACAATTTAGTTTATTAACTAGAAAAGGTGTTTTCTTTTATGATTATTTAGATGATATAAAGCGATTAGATGAAACTGCATTACCTAGTAAAGAATATTTTTACAACAAACTTAACGATGAACATATAAAAGATATTGACTATAGGCATGCAAAATTAGTTTGGTCAGCATTTAATATGAAAACCCTTGCTGATTACAGTGACTTGTATATGAAAACAGATATTTTACTTCTAGCGTCTGTTTTTGAAACATTTCGTGATACTTGCTGGAAAACATATGGTTTGGATCCTGGTCATTATTATACAGTTCCTGGTTACACTTGGGATTGTATGCTCAAGTATACTCATTGTAAATTAGAGACAGTGCAAGATATTGATATGCTGCTATTTTTTGAAAGAGGTATAAGGGGTGGAATATCTCAGTGTTGTAATCGATACGGCGAAGCCAACAACAAGTATATGCCTACGTATAATGAAAACAAACCTGTGAAGTATCTTTTATATACAGATATTAATAATCTTTATGGTTGGGCTATGAGTCAGGAGCTTCCCTACGGAGGATTTAAATGGGTAGATCATAATATTGATATAACTCAAATTCCAGATGATTCCCCTGAAGGGTACCTGCTCGAGGTTGATTTAGAGTATCCAAAAAATAAACACGATCTACACAAAGATCTGCCATTCTGTGCAGAACATATTTCACCACCAAATTCTAAACAAAAGAAATTAATGACTACTCTGTATAATAAAAAAAATTATATTATACGAGTACATTACAAAAATTTAAAGCAAGCTATAGCTCATGGATTATTGCTTAAGAAAGTTCATAGGGTATTAAAATTTCAGCAAAGTTGTTGGTTGAAGCCTTATATAGAATTGAATACTTTGATGAGATCCCACGCAAAAAATAATTTTGAAAAAAATTTGTATAAACTTATGAATAATGCAGTATTCGGGAAAACGATGCAAAATTTGCGTAAACATCGGTTAGTGAAATTAGTTCGAACGTGGTATGGCAAACGAGGAGCTAGAAATTTAATTGCAAGTCCCACATTTCATAGTCGTGTTATATTTAACGATGATGTTGAGAATCCTTTATTGGCTATAGAGCTTAAGAAAACTAAAATTGTATTTGACAAACCTCTTTATATAGGATTAGCAATTTTAGATATTTCAAAAATATGTGTTTATGAATTTCATTATGATTATATGCTGACCAAATTTTCACCTGAACAATGTAAATTACTTTATACCGATACTGATAGTTTAGTATACGAAATTCAATGTAATAACATATATGAAGAAGTAATAAAGGCGGATATTCACCGTTTTGATACTAGTGATTATCCTGTAAATAATGTGTGGGATATTCCTCTAGCTAATAAGAAAGTACCCGGAATTATGAAGGATGAAAATAACTCAAAAATTATGACACATTTTGTAGGTTTACGTTCTAAACAGTATGCCTTCAGAGTGTTAGGTGAGGAAAACGATGTAAAAAAAGCTAAAGGTATTAAGTCTAATGTGGTAAAGAAAAAAATAACTTTTGATGATTATATTCTCTGTTTGCAGAAATTTATAGAAAATCCTCAAGAAGAGTGTTTCATGCATGCAACTCAACGTTGTATACTATCAAAGTTACATGATGTATACACCATTGAACAGACAAAAATTGCTTTAAACCCATCAGATGATAAAAGATATTTGATACCTGGTTCACATGACACTCTTCCGTGGGGACATTATAGTATTATGGAGTTATAATAAATTGATTGGAATTTATTTTCAGATGAAGAGTTTGGTAGATCTATGTACTAAGATAATTTGTAATCGTATTACTAGAATTTCAAGTTTTCTTGTACAAGCTCAAATTCCTCAGTTTTTGCTTTTATCTGTATAACTATATTTAATATGTACTGTCAAATGTATAATTTTCATTTTGCCTTTAATGTAATATGTACTGTTTTTTTATTTGATGTAATATGTATATAAATACAATTAATAAAACAATATTCATATAACCTTGAAACTTGATTTTTTATCCTAGCTCCTTCCCACAGGTTTTCAAGAATTTTTAACGTTATTACGTCGATTTGAAGTTTCATAAGTAGTACATGAGTAAGAAGTGCTGTTCCTTTAGACTGGTGTTTAAATTGTAAATTTGGAATTTTGTTGCCAAATATGCCTTTTCAGCAATATATGACGGTGATGCTTGAGGAAAATACCGATTTAGGTTAGTCTTTTTCCCATTTTGTTCTAACGCGATACGAATGTTCACCATCATGATCGTTTTCATTTACACTACATCGAGGTCGCTCTAATAGTTGAATAGTTGCAGGATTTAGAGTGCCATCTACAGGAAAATTTAATTTCTCTTGGAAAGCTTTTAAAATCGATGACATATTTGTGATATCATGTTCCGACTTGTTAACATATCCAAATCTTTCGATAATTTACATCAATTTTCTCAGATGCCACTAAAGGTAGAATTATTATTAATAGTAAAAGAAACATCCTTCACTTTCGATGTTCAATACTGATTCCAAATCAACATAAAAGTTTTCATCATCAGCATTACTTGTGTTAGAGGTGAAATGAAACAAAGAATATTTTCATAATTTTATAATGTTAAATCATTGATTACATGGACTTTGTAATAGTACAGATATTCTCTAAGTGCTCTTCCTATTAAACTGCTGTTGTCATAAGAATAAATATCACAAACAGCATACATTAAATCTAAACAATTGGAAAAGCCACATATTGGATTCGATATAAATGTTTTTAATAAATTAATGATATTATAATAAAAATCGCAAAAGTTCACTTTATTTAAAATTGAAATGTGATGTTGAAGCAAATTCTCATGAACACGTTGAATTTCTACAACTTCTTCTTCATCGAGGAAAACTGTTACATCATCTTTCTGAATTTTCAAAAATTTTTGATTATCATAAATAACTTTAGTTATTTGACAAAAATCTTGGTACAACATGATGGGATTAGAATCTACAACATCATCATCTGGAGAATTGAAGAATAACTCGTTACTTTTATGCAGCACTTCTATGATCTCATCCCATTCTAAAGTATTGAATGACATTTTTGAAGGTTCCACGATAAACGATGATAAAATGATGGCAGGTGCAAAAGTTCTGACAGGACTCAGGCAACATCCAACTTCAAATCGACGACCAACATTGAAAACTGTATGCAATAAATAATGTCTTTCTTTTCTTATTGCAATTTCATAATTAAGTACAATTTGATCTAAATCACGATCATAATTTGGTTCTTCATCATAACTACTATTATCACTACATGACATTGTAACACTATAATACCCAGAATCGTGACTACTCATTATGATGACTTCTAAACTAATGTCGATCAATTTATATGTTTATCTCTGTCCTCCACTCAATTAAAGTTGATTGGTTGCTGGTGATCTATACTACTACGTCATCAGTGTTAATCCAACTGTTATGTTTTTCATCTAATCCTAACCATTTAACGTACATTTTGTTACGTTTCCTCTTCAACACCTTTTCAACGAGATAAATGTGGGGATTTTTGGTTTTTTGTAATTCTTCTTCATAGAAACAACCTCTAATAGGCGATCCAGTCATATCTTCTATCAAATACGTTACAGGATTCGTTATTTTGACTTTCGTAATTTTGAATAGTTCAGTTGTAAAATTGGGAGTGTAACCTTTTTCAAAAGCATGTTTCGCTTTACTTATTCGCACAATATCTCCCACATTTAATTTTCTGGGTCCGGCGATTTTCAAATAACTGAATTACTTATTTAAAATCAATTTTTCGTTACTTCGATTCACCTCTGATGGTTTGTATCCAGTTTTACTATGTTTTGTGTCGTTGTATTCCTTTGTGATTTGAGGTAAAATATCGATCCATTGGTATTTCCCAATTAAGCTGAAATGTTTATAGAGTTTCGTTTTGAGCGTTCTAATAACTCTTTCTGCAATTGCAGCTTTCTTCGTACTAAATGTACTATAATGATTGATATTATGTTTTTTCATTAGCGATTTGAATTTACTATTGTAAAATTCCGTTCCCTGATCTGATTGTAGATTTTTTGGTGTTCGACTCCTGATAATACTCGAAAATGCTCGTGTTATTTCTTCGGCTGTTTTCGTCTTGAGTGGACGAGTCCACATGAATTTCGAGAAACAATCGATAACCACCAAAATCATTTTAAATCCTTTATTATGCTTTGCATAAGGTCTCATTTCGGCTAAATCCATTTGCCATAAGTCATCAAGACCTTTGATTATTGTTCGTCGACGTGGATAATTTCGTCGAATCGGTTTATGCAATTCTTTAACAAGTTGAATCCTGTCTGCAGACATGATGTATAGTGAACAAAGAAGGTTATTTTGTTATATATATATATATATATATATATATATATATATATATATATATATATATTTTCTAAAGGTCAATTATTGTTCTTCTTCTAAATTACACTGTACGAGAAGATCCATACAAAAATAATCTCTACTACCCAATTTGAATTCTATTTTATCGTTCTTCTTTATGCTAAGGCCGTTTAACTGTTGATACTGATATTCCATATTATTCTTCAATAAAACGCTGCCATCAGAAGCATAATGTTTACAATTTTCAATTTTACAATCAAAAGGGAATACAAAAGCCGTACCTTCCGTATCCAAAACGTAAAAGTTCTTGTTGAATTTCTTCGTGCCCCTAAAGCTGATTAGACACTTTGTGTGATACTTTTCTGCGAATTGGTGTATCTGTCTGCTGATATTTGTCGATGAAACGAGATTATCGACATATTTTTTTATCGGAATGTTTGTATTGAGAGTAGCAATCCTTGAATCATAGTTTCTATGTATTTCATCCAATGTATCTTTCATTTTTTTGTCAAGTATGTTTACTATAAATTTTCTATTTGATTCTATTGCATTATCCACATACTTTTGAGTTGATCCATTATTTATCAAGGATTTTATTTTATCATTTATTTGCTGAATACTTGTGTTCAACGACAATTGAGCTATTTCGATTTTTTTAAATCGTGCTTCGAGATTTGTATCATACTTCTTTTTATATGCGTCAGAATGTCGACCAAACTTGTCGAGACTCATTTTGAAAATGAACATAAATCAATCGATGGTTAATGTATATAATCGGCTTCACGAAGTTCATGTATAATGGCAACAATCTCATTATCATTGGAAGTGTTACCTGCATCCTTGGAAGCTATTAACTCTCTAAGTCTTTCAACAATCTCGTTTACATCGTCCCAGTAAACGTACTCTATATCTTTATCATTATAGGTCATGATGTGATCAGGTAATCCTTTACCTACGATGTTAGTGGTAGTGTTTCGTCTTATAATAAATTGCTTTTTAATAATATTAATATATTTCCACCGCTGAGAACCTTTTAGTGTTCTATCTTTTTTCAAATGAACCCCCGTTCGTTCCAATAATATTTTGTATGTAGGTAAATCATCTTCGATATATTTGGGATGTTGGTAGAAAAGTAAATGGTAAAGACCTGGAGTAGCAGGTATTCTATCCCATCCTTTATCTCCTTCTACGAATATATCTCCGTTTTTTGCGTCAAAGTTTATGCGTTTATTCCCCAGAGTCCACTGATCGTTTTCAGCATTATACTTTGGACCGTACAAATCATCGATTTGTGAGTCTTCGTTAAAGAAATCGATGACACATTGTCGACCCATTGTAGGATATTGTTCGATGTACTCGTTGACTGTTCGTGGTGAGAAATGTTCACTAGTATTCACTTGAGGTTCACCATCATCATCATCATCCGTAAATACTGATTCATTTTTCGGATCATAACTGTATAATTCTTCATCACTGATAAAATTGGGGACATGTTCTTTTTTCTCTTTAGATGATGTGGGCTGTGGTGGTGGTGGAGGTAGGGTTGCTGTAATCTGCTTGTTTGTCTTAGATGTATTCATAATATTTACGATATCTTTGAGTGGATTAGATATAGGTTTGAAAATTCTATTTAGTGTCTTATCATGCTCAGTTTTGTTCAGTTTAAAAGATAAATACTTTTTTCTAATCATTCGTTTCAGATCTGCAATTTTTCGTTTTCGCACAGCGTCTGCATCAGATGACATCATAATGAAAAATGAATGGTTAAATAATTATTATATTTTTATATACATATCAAATCCTTTACGATATCTACCATCTTGTAAATCAAAGTCTTTAACAATAACCAAAGCGCCATATTTATCATTCCAGCATTCAGAGCACATTTTCTTGAATTGTTCAAATGACATGTCGGGGGAAACGTGTTCGTTGAAGGCATGTTTAAGGTTAATTTCATCCTGTTTAAACATTACAATCATATTGCAGTTATCACGTATTAGCTGCTTTGGTATTTTCGAATAAGTCTGACATAGGTAGAAGACATCAATACTTCTGTGCCTACACATGGAAAAATATTCTTGAATTGTTTGTTGTTTGTCGCATGACACATCTTCAAAAATGAAAATCGAATTCGGTTTGGATTGTGTAGGACTTACAATTTCATCGTTTTCTTTAAACGGATAATATCCCACACCTTTTACACCAGTCAATACTTCTTCGAGCAGTTGGTATTTTGGTTGATATAGAGATTTAGAATAAACGTAGACATTTTTAAATTTTACACCATTTGGATTGAACAGCAATGATAGCACAATATTTGTTTTCCCACATCCGCTGGGGCCACAAATAATAGCACGAAACGAATCAGGTAATAAAAGTCCATGTTTTCGGCTACGTCTATCTTCCAAAACGCTATCGAAATTTTCAATCGGTAATGACTGCTCTTGTTTAACAATCTCCATCTTATGATACTTTTCAAACAGTGCAGCTATAATTATAGGTTCCATCGTGAACAAATAGTCAGTCTTCATGTTGATTCACGAAGGTGAAGGTGTGCTAAATTCACTCATAAACAATTTGCCTTTTGAGCTTCATTTTCCTGGCTACCAATACTGTGGACGTAAGTTTTACTATTTTTATTTTTTCACAATATTAAATCCTCTATTTATATAGCTGGAACGCGTCTGAAAAAACGGCTACTACGAGGAGATACAGGTGTCAACGCTCTCGACGCAGCTTGCAAAAATCACGATATCGCATACGCATCTAACAAGTCACTCACAGATCGTCATAAAGCTGATTTGGTACTAGAAAACGCCGCTTGGGAGCGAGTAAAGTCAAAAGACGCTAAATTAGGTGAGAAGGCAGCCGCCTGGCTCGTTACCACTGGAATGAAGGTCAAACGCAAGTTGGGAATGGGTATGAAGCCGAAGCGTCGTAGATCTTTTCATCGTGATGTTGTTATGAAGGTGAAGAAATCCATGAAAAAGGGATCTTCGCTGTCAGATACAGCGATGTTTGCATTGCGAGCAGCAAAATCTCTTATTCAAAAATTCGGAGGCCGAAAACATGTTCCAATACCTAGAATAATACCTGTAGCTAAATCTGGAGGATTTTTACCTCTAATACCTCTTTTCGCTGGACTTTCAGCTTTGGGAACATTATCAGGCGGTGCTGCGGGAATTGCGAAAACTGTGATCGATGCAAAAAATGCTCAAAAGAAATTGGAAGAAGATCATCGTTATAATAAAGCTATGGAGCCTATAGGTGAAGGATTGTATTTGCGAAAGAACGCTAAAGGTGGATATGGATTATTCTTGAAAAAAAACTACCATTGAAGCTACCCAATAGAGCATTATTCGACTATGAATTAATCAAGTTTGCCAAATTATTGAAAATAAAATATTTTCGAGATGTGTACATGCGCGATTCTCTACCGAAAAACGGACCTCGACGATGTGAATCAGCAATACTAAATTTGGATGTGTCTAAAAACTCAGGCACGCATTGGGTAGCATATAGGAAGATGAATGACTGCGTCGAATATTTCGATTCATTTGGTAATCTGAAGCCTCCGAGAGAACTTGTCACTTATCTTGCTGGCAGTAAAATATTTTACAATTACGAGCAATACCAAAATTACAATCAGATCAACTGTGGACATTTGTGTTTGCAATTCCTCTATAATGTTTGAGGCATGGTTGGTTGGCGAAACACAATTGTTGTCGTCTTTTACAAGTGCCGAATTGAGAACTATTCCTCTAAAGTATTTGGTAGAGCGAGTTAAACCTTGGGATTTATTAGACAATTGGCATAAATTACCAAAAGAATATCAATCGAATTTCAACTTGCAAATTTGCTTGCCTTGTTTTGTGCATTACAATCGACCGGATCAACGTACTCATGTCGATGGTCCGGTTAGCTCACAACGCAACTGTCATGCATGTAATTATTATTTGAAAAAATAAAATTGTTTTTTCTAATCTAGTAATATTATTTAAATACACCACTCCCATAAACATCACAGTCATGTCTCAACTGTTGAACTTAACGTCCACATCGAATGAATTCTCCTTCACTCCTCCCACACCGATAATATTGAAACCTGAAAAAGAATACTTTATTGGTGTGTTGGGGTTTCATTCGTATCATTCTATACCGAATATCGATGGTGAGAAATTTTATTTCTACAATAAAAATGATCGTAAGAAAGGACTCATCACCATTAACTTCCCGTCAGGATGTTACGAAATCACAGATATTGAAGCTTATCTCATCGATCAATTCAAATTGAAGACGGATACAACTGTAGCCGATATATCTTTGAAGCCCAACAACAACACTCTTCAGTGTGAAATTTACAGTCGACAGCACGCCATCGATTTTCAATACTCTGATAGTTTGAGTAAAATACTAGGATTTTCTCCAAAGATACTAGATCCTGGTAAAGTCCACCGTTCCGATCTACCTGTTAACATTTGTAAAATATCAACTTTACTATTCGATTGCAATATTGCTGAAGGATCGTTTGACGGAGATAAGCCTGCTCATACAATATTCAGTTTCCCAATTACAGTGGACCCTGGTTATGCAATCAACGAACGACCAAACAATCCGATTTACTTAGCTGTGAGCAGCACAAACGAAATCACCAACATTACCGTAAGAGTGTTGAATCAAGATCTCGAACCAGTAAATTTTCGAGGAGAAAAAAGCACGTTACTTTTACATCTATTGGAACGTTAATGGGTCTACTTATCAACAACGACTATTATAAAAGTCCCTCATCATCTACAACAAAATTAGTCTCTTGCAGATCGTTCAAAAGAACGAAGCTTCATCTAACTCCTGCAAATCGGGCGTTTCTCAAAGCAATCGGATTAAAGTTGAAGAAGAATGACACTAAAAAGAAAGTACGTGCGTTCTGATAGGACACCACCATCAACGAAAATATCTTCGATATTTGACCTTTACCGAGATCCACAATATGAAGAGTCGATAAGAAAAGAAGATTTTCACACCTATGTTCCTTATGTGAAATCATTCAATAACAGCGATTCTGTGGAATTTGACATACAACAAACTGACGCATTTTTTCTCATGTACGAAACTCAACTTGAAATTAAGGGAAAATTAGAAGTTAGTGGCGGAGGAGGACATGTTAATCTAACGCCAAATTGCGGTGCATTCCTCTTCGATTCTTGTTCCTACATTCAAAGTGGAAAGGAAATAGAAATAGTACGAGATCCCGGTATAGTAACTACCGCAAGAAGTTTGTTGTGTTATAATCCACAATCGAAAGAAATGGCTTTAGCTGGCTGGAATTATCTCAATAAACCGCTATTGAATGATGTTGATAAATCGTTTAGTTTGTTGATTCCTCTAAAACACATTTTCAATGTATTCAATGACTATACTAAAATCACATATGGAAAACAAACTTTTCGATTCATACGTGCTCGTCATGATAACGATGCTGTACTAGTAAATGAAGTAACAACAGGTACTACGACATCTAACACTACAATAAAGTTTGTTATAGATAGCATGGCATTGAAAGTTAAACACGTCTATCCTAACGATGAAATAAAATTACGTATGATGGAGCAAATAAAAAGTGATCGACCAATATTCATTCCGTTCAGGAAATGGGAACTTTGTGTATTGCCTACGTTAACGAAAGACGCTAAAAATGAGATTTGGTCAGTTAAAACGAGCTCGTCTGTCGAGAGACCTCGATATGTTATCGTATGCTTTCAAATAGATAGACGCAACAAGAAGACAAACGATCCTTCGCAATTCGATCACTTGAACACCAACAATGTAAGATTGGCTTTGAACGGAGATTTTTGGCCCACCGAACGATTAAAGATGGATTTCGGAAAAAACGACTATACTCTTGCCTATCATAATTACGCCTCATTCTATAGAAGCTATATCAATTCCAGCATAGTACATCCAACATTGGACTATGAAGCATTCAAAGATCGTGCTCTCTTTGTCATAGACTGTTCCAAACAGGAGGAGGGTATGAGGGCATCGACAGTTGATATAAAAGTGGAAATTGAAGTAGGTGTAGGATTTCCTGCAAATACTAGAGCATATTGTATAATTATATATGACTGTTTATTAGAGTATTACCCCCTAACGGAAATTATCAAAACGATCATATAATACCAGTGTTGAAATACACAGCGAGACAGTTACAAATAAACCACGATGAGAATAGCATTCATTGACATTCAAGGCTTCATTATCGAGGGTACATTCCATCCTAAGGAATTGTCCATCGAAATCGGATATAAACATAGACACTACATATTTAAGCCGCCACAACCCTTTCATTTGCTAAGCAATCAAGATAAAATAACAAACAACTTTTTGGAACACCATATCCATGGAATCAAGTATTCTTCTGGCGATGTTGATTATTCAAAATTGGACGAGATTTTGAAAAGTACAATGTCTAATGTCGATTGTATTTACGTTCGCAGTAATCAGAAATATGAATTTTTACAAAAGAAATGTGAAGAATATGGAATTTCTACGACAACTGTTGTTGATGTCTGCAAGTTTGATGGAACGTCCTCAGCCATGGAAAGTTTAAAAAAACATTCGAATGCTTGTCATGCCGATGGGGCTTTCAATTGTACACAAATTAATGTAGAACGATTACGATGTTGGTTTTTAAATGTAATACCATTGTAATTTTACTCAAATAAATAGAAAAAATTGATGAGTTGTTTTATTGAAACACATTGTATACTCATTTATGTCTATACTACATGAAGACTTAAACTTTCGTTTTACAATATTCAATATAATTTTCAATATTAAAATAAATACTGATGTTAAAATTATACATGTCATTGCAAAAACATTATTAATTTCATCCTTGATGGTATCCTGTTGTTCCCGAACCTTCTGTATCCAAAACGTAAAAGTTCTTGTTGAATTTCTTAAGAAAAAATTGATGAGTTGTTTTATTGAAACACATTGTATACTCATTTATGTCTATATTACATGAAGACTTAAACTTTCGTTTTACAATATTCAATATAATTTTCAATATTAAAATAAATACTGATGTTAAAATTATACATGTCATTGCAAAAACATTATTAATTTCATCCTTGATGGCATCTTGTTGTTCCCGAATTGTATTATTCATCATATTGTAGCCGGTTCAATTCTGTGGATATTTTTTTTGTAGGCGGCGATTTTTGAAGACGTTATCCTCCAAGCACATTCGCTCCAATTGCTTTATCAGTTTAATCTTATTTTCATAAATTGAAATATCTTTACTCAATTCTCGAACGCTTTTAGAAAATTCCTCCAATTTGCGTCTATACTCTTCCGATGACATTGTGATACAAACACTCAATTCTCTCATTCATTTATTATAAAAGAAATCATGCACATGCTTTCAAGACTTTCAAAATACCCCGTATAAAAAAAAGACATCAGTTAAATATGATTTTAAAAAAACTGCAACATTAAATCTATTTTTATTAATTCGATAGAAAACTAGATTCTGCTGTTTCATGAATAAACTCAGTTTAGATTTTATCGTAAATGACTAATACAATATCAAGTTGATATCATATATTTTTTAAAAGATACTAAAGTAATATTCCGTAATATGAAGTAATATTCCCTTATCATGACATTCCAATCTTATCATATTTTGAAACAAGTTCGCTATTGTCTGAATAAATGATTTGGTTTGCACGTGTTTGCTAGCTATTGCAAATATTACCCACTAAGCGAATTTAATATAATGCGAGATTTCATTTATTACAATATAAAAAACCTTCTATAAAATGATATGAATTCACACACATATCCGTTTTAAAAAAAGTTGGTTATCGATCTAATAACATTCCTTTGAGAATTTCAAAATATTGTACCAATGGTTAGATCCCCATCACTTATTGCTAAGTTGCAACGTCTAATGTGGTTGCTGTAATCTGTTTGTTTGTCTTAGATGTATTCATAATAATGCGAGATTTCATTTATTACAATATAAAAAACCTTCTATAAAATGATATGAATTCACACACATATCCGTTTTAAAAAAAAATGTTGGTTATCAATCTAATAACATTCCTTTGAGAATTTCAAAATATAGAACCCTTAACTGCATAGCCCCTCCCCCTCGTAAGCACTACCCCTCATCTCTTACACACACACACACACAATCCTCCATATATTTTCTTTCTTCTAATTACTTCTTGTATACATCCTTATTTACTTTTTACGCAACCCCCCGTAGACGCTACCCTTAAAAGCCTCTTCGCTTCTTCTAAATCACCCTCTACCTTATACACGTAAAAACATACACACTTATTTACTTTTTGCATAACCCCCGTTCTTGTATACACCCTTATTTACGTAATCCCCGTAGACGCTCCCCTCCCCCGTAGACGCTACCCTTAAAAGCCTCTTCGCTTCTTCTAAATCACCCTCTACCTTATACACGTAAAAACAAACACACTTATGCATAACCCCCGTTCTTGTATACACCCTTACTTGTGTAATCCCCGTAGACGCTACCCTTAAAAACCCCTTCGCTTCTTCTAAACCACCCTCTACCTTATACACGTAACAACATACACACTTATTTACTTTCTGCATAACCCCCGTAGCCGCTACCGTCATTATCCCAAAAATTTTGGCAATTGGCCCAGGCCAAACCCCCAAAAACTTTTTGCATAACCCCCGTAGACGCTACCCTTAAAAACCCCTTCGCTTCTTCTAAACCACCCTCTACCTTATACACGTAACAACATACACACTTATTTACTTTTTGCATAACCCCCGTACACCCTTACTTGCGTAATCCCCGTAGACGCTACCCTTAAAAACCCCTTCGCTTCTTCTAAACCACCCTCTACCTTATACACGTAACAACATACACACTTTTTGCATAACCCCCGTAGACGCTACCGTCATTACTTGCTAACCATCTAGAGACTTCTTTTACTTCTTGTAAACCCTCTGGAAACTTCTTCCTATAGGTAACCACCCATAGGCCATCCGCCTGTTCATCCGATAAAGTGTCACAGAACATACGTGTATTACCTACTAATTTAATATGTAGGTTTTTTCATTACAAAGTAATAATTACTTTATCTGTTATGAAGTGTTTGGAACCTATTCGAGCGTTTTTTAGGAATGTGTCTCATAATGACCCTCGTTTTAAAGATCGAATCCACAATTCTCGACCTTCTTTTGACAAGGCGTTTAATATCTCACCCCGGACTTTTAGAGCAGATGGTATTCTAAAAAACCTTACACTATCCCTCTCAGCTCTCATGGAACATTTTACTACTGAGGAAATCGATAGCATTTTTGAAAAAAAAATTAAATAAAAATCGCTGTTTTCACTAATAATCACTGGTGATAACTCAATGTTCGCCCCTCAAGCAAAATGGCCGCGAGTTAACTACGTCACTCTGGAATAGTCTATACTCCCGAACACTTGGACTGTTCCAGTGTAAAGCTTTTGTTTGAACGGTTTTTTTGGATCTGCAGCAGTGATGCCCACTTGGGGTTTTAATTTCATAAATCAGAATTTTTTCGCTTAAACAAGCTTAATAAAAAATACATTCCAAGACGCAAAACTCTAATAAGAAGTAAGAAATATTCATTTATTTTTTCATCCAGCAAAGCAATTATACTACGCAATAAAATTTCATAAATTGATTGATAATTTTAGAGCGGTCAAAATTAGGATATTTTAATTGGAATGTAGGGGATTTTCAAATAGGCTTTGGGGAAAAAATTCCAGCCGTTGGCATCAGCAGCTGATGTAATATTTCATGATATAAAACCACTTGGTATTTAAAGAAACTATTTTAATATGCGTGTTTTTATTTTAAAAGGTTACAGACATTGAAGATGCCATGTATTAGTAAATCAATTTGTTTTTTTTCTACGACTAAACCTGCATGTGTCTTTGTAAATTTAAAATTTACTTACCAGTGTTAATAAATCGATAGCATAGGTGGAAAGGTGTTTAGGAAAAACAGGTTTCTCGTTACAGATCGACCAAAATAGTTCATCTTCGTCACAACCACTGAAAGGTGACTGACCTAAGAATAATTCATACAAGAGTACCCCAAAGGACCACCAATCCACCGCTTGGTTGTAATGTTGACCTTTGATAATCTAAATATAAAGTTTATTTGTAGTTTAGACAATAGGAAATAAATTAACGGAAAGTAGAATTCAAAAAAGTTTGGGTATATTGAATAATTTTAAAGATATTTTGCGTTGTAGCTGGTATAAAACATTTTGCTGCTAAATAATCTTACCTCAGGTGCCATATAATCTGGTGTACCACAAAACGATTCCGCCATTCTGTCTAAGAATATTTGTAATTGACACATACCAAAATCAGCTAAGCGAGCGTGACCATCAAAATCCAATAAAACATTATCTAACTTCAAATCTCTGAAAAAGTTAATGATGTTATGTGTAGAAAGAATTTGGGACATGCGGTATCAAACAGCTAACTTTAGGCTAGATTCACACTATAGGTACGGCCGCATTCCGATCTCGGTCCTGTCACACTCACATGACGTTCACGGTCTGGCTACGATCAGTCTAAAACCATCAATAATCGCAGTTGAATGTATTCAGCTCGTAGTAAATAATAATATTGACTCATAATATTTAAATAATTAACATAATTAATGAAAATACTTTGATGTTTAATATATTATTAACATATTAAAGAAATTAACGAAAAATATTTAATTGCTTGTAATATTTACCGCGAACAAATGTCATTGAACTTTTCTACTAAATAATTAGCTATTATGGCTCTTCTTCTCGATGAAGAAGATAATATTAACACCAGAAGAAAAAACAAAGAGAAGCATGTGGGTGTTGAAGCTTTTACATTTACTGAGTTTTTCAGTTATAAACGACAAGCAGGTGGTGACATTACAACACATACCAAAGCTGAAAAATCTTTGGTAAGAACTTCAACAAGAAATCACCAAAGACAAGTTAGTTCTTATGAATAATTGTTCTTGTGATTTACCTGAAGTACTGTTAATATGTAAGATATTTGATACACTGCCAGAAGAATATTTTTCATTTAACTCTAGCTGGATGCTAATGTCGAAATCAGATAGAACAGTAGACAATCTTACCAACCAGCTATGTGCCTACGAAAAAGCATCATCTAATAAAACGGAGAATAGAAATGAAGAGACTTTAAATACAGAAAAAAAATTCAGACCGACATAATTTCGAGAAGAAGAAATATAGAGTATGTCACAATTGCAAGAAAGTGGGTCATAAAGTTCGTCAATGTGTCAAGTGGAAAGCCGATGGAAGACCTCCAAAGCATACAGTTAACAATAATAGTAATAAATCTGAAGAGAGAAATGCAAATGTAACAATATTAGCCCTTAATGAAGAAATTTTAAAGGTAGACTGTGATCAAAACAGTTGGTTTGTAGATAATGGAGCAACTAATCATATCTGCAATAGAAACGATCTTTTCCAGACATTTGAGCACTTCAATAAAACATATACAGTGACAACCGCAAATGGAGTATCCATTGAAGCTATTGGCAAAGCTTCAATAATAATAATAATAGCTTTTGTATATAGTAAAAAGTATTTCATTGAATTAGCTAATGTTTGGTATGTTCCTGGTGTAAAGAAAAATCTTTTTTCTGTATTGGCTGCACAAGACAAAAATCCACATAGTGAATTTCAATCGAGAGTAGAAGAATATACTCTAGTAATTGATGGAGAAATCAAGTTAATAAGTAACGAAATTCTGGAAAATGAATTTATGAATAATTTGGAAAAAGAGTTTAAAATTACTGCAAAACCAGCTACCTATTTTTTGGGATTTGAAACTGACACTAGTAATGTGAGCTCTGTAACAGTGAGTCAGGCAGCTTCTACAAGAAGAATCTTGGAACATTTTGGAATGCAAAATTGTAAGGCTGTGACTACACCAATTATTAAAAGTGACCAATCAGTGAAAGAAAGTGGAAAAGTAGAAGAAAGTTTCCCTTATAGGCAAACAGCTGGAGCTCTAATATATCTTATGGTAGAAACAAGACCAGATATTGCTTATGCAGTAGGAGTTGCCTCAAGAACATTAGAAAATCCATCTCATGATGATTGGATTCGTGTGAAACGTATTTTTAGATATCTCAAAAATACTATCGATATTGGAATTATCTATAAGTCTGGTAACAAATTGAAACATCTTCAAGGGTTTAGCGATGCTGACTATGGAGGAGATCCTACAACCAGAAGATCAACTACAGGTGTTATTTGTAAATATGCTGGAGGTGCAATCTCCTAGCTTAGTCAAATACAGTCATTAGTAGAACTCTCAACTACAGAAGCAGAAATAGTTGCTGCAAGTGATGGAGCTAGAGAACTGATATGGTTAAAAAGACTTTATCAGGAAATTATAGAAATTAACTGTCTCGACCCTTACTTCGTGGAATATGCTCATATTAGTGTTTTTAAATGAAACTCACGGTCTCTAGTTAATTCCACAATATAATAAAAGTTATTGAAAATTCTAAAAAATTGACAATTGTTTCGATAAATCAATATCATCGTCAGAATGACAGAAGTTACATTTCATTTTATGCCTACCTGATGTTTAGTAGTTATTTTTGGCTAGACCAAGAAGTAACCTAACTTGTGATTGGCTTAATATATGTTTATAGAAAAAAGAAGAAGATGTGATATTACAAATATTGAAGCTTAGATATTACTAGCCCTATGGTGATATCCTGGATATCATTTTTCCAATTAAGATCAGTATAATTGTGCAATGATATAGAAAACCAGGAAAACTATATCTGCTGATCTTTACAATTATCACTTAAGAAGGCAGTTTATTAGTGGAGAACTCCCTAGATTTAACTGTTCATTGACAACTTCATATTGTGGGTTTCTTAAATGTCTTCTAATTTCCAGTTCTTCACCATAGGGCTAATAATATCTAAGCTTCAATATTTGTAATATCACATCTTCTTCTTTTTTCTATAAACATATATTAAGCCAATCACAAGTTAGGTTACTTCTTGGTCTAGCCAAAAATAACTACTAAACATCAGGTAGGCATAAAATGAAATGTAACTTCTGTCATTCTGACGATGATATTGATTTATCGAAACAATTTTTTAGAATTTTCAATAACTTTTATTATATTGTGGAATTAACTTATAGAGACCGTGAGTTTCATTTAAAAGCACTAATAAGGAAATTATAGGTTTAAAAAATGTTCCTACACTATCAGTTGATAATGTAGCTGCTATTAAGTTAGAAAAGAACCCATAATATCACCAAAGAACGAAACATATTGAAATCCGGCATTTCTTTGTAAGAGAATTGGTAACTGAAGGATGTATTGATATAGAACAGGTTGCTTCGGAACACCAATTCGCAGATATATTGACGAAGTCATTATTCAAGCCAAGAATCGATTATATTTTAAGAAATATTGGACTAGTGAATATCAAAAGTACTTAATGAGGGAAGGTGTTGAAGCTTTTACATTATAGTTACTTTGTTGATATACTCTAAGCTCTACTTAGATAGGTGGATTATCAAATAATATAAAAAATGTCAGTTTGATATATAATTGATTGATGTCAAAAAACGATTTTTTTTATAAAAGCATTCTTCTAAAAGTTACTACAGTTTTTCCTTAGTAAAGTTAATAAATTAAAATAAACAGTCAGGTTCGCGGTTAATAACAGTGGGTGCACCCAAGTTTATTACAATGAAAAACGGAAGGAGAATATTACACTCTCTATCGTCATTTAATTATTGATGAAGAATGAGCGATTTATTTACCTGACCGGAAGCGGAGATCGACCGTACTTATAGTGTGAATGAAGCCTTATAATAGAAATTTTGACGGCAGAGGTCATAGACCTACAGAGTAGTAAGCTACTACATAATATATTCTATTTATGAAAAAATTCTACAAAAAATGCGTATTATTCATAACTTAATTGACAGATTGAAAATAATATTTGTTTTTCTAACAAAAAAAGGTGAAGCTTTGAACAAGAACTGTAAGAAGCAAAGTTCAAACACACGAGGTGATATAGTTATCAGTGTTGATTATATCATGTTTTTTTATTTGACAGTTACTCATTACAGTTTATGTGAATTGTTTACTCAAAATGATACTTGTGTTTTAGTTGAATAAAACCTCATTAAGACAGGTTTTGCTTTATAACACGAGGTTAGCAGAAAAATTATTTTTTTATTGAAATATCAACCACGGGTGTCGCTGAAAATCGCTATTAATTTATTGATTCCTCTTCGTTCTATTCCATCGACATATTAATAATTTAGAGTCGAACACTATTTCAAATATTTTTTTGTTTAAAAAATATTAATTTGCAAACAATTTCATTCTAAATAAAAAATTCAAATGGCTATTTATAGCGAGTAAATATTCTGTATACTAAGTAGTGTTTCGTCATTAATACACTCTAAAAATAAAGAGGGCGTTAGTTCATTTCACTGAGTTTTCAAATTGCAATATGTATACGAATTTAGCATTTTTATTTTATTTTTTGTAATATTTGAAATGTAGAAAACCAATTATATTCACCTGTATATTATCCCCTTACTATGAAGAAACTGTAAACCAGATATTATTTCTGCAGAATAAAACCGAGCTTCGTCTTCAGGGAAACTACCTCTGGTTGTTATATGAAACATCAAATCTCCTCCATTCAAATATTCCATAACAAAAAATAAATGTGACTAAAATTAACAATAACGTTTAACGTTACATTAGCACAGTTAAAAGCATACTTCTTGATCAAATGCATGTGTTTTCAACCAGCAGAAAGCGCAAGATTGATGCCACAAATTAATGTTCCTTTGAGTAAGTAGTAACTTTTAAAAAAGAGCTGCAAACTTTTTATGACGATAGGCTGTTCAAATTATTAAACATGTTGCATGTGAAAGATTTTTACTTACTTCGGTCTGTAGTGTACACAGCAAATGACACAAAAACGGATGTTTCGTTCCTAACGCTAGAACTTTTCTTTCAATAAGCGTACATTCAACATCATCGTCCTCGATGATAACGTCTTTTTTAAGACATTTCACTGCATAGTAATAATCTGTTCCTTTCAGTTTTGATAACAATACCTGGAATATAAAAATTACAAAATTCAAAATTAAGTGCACTTGAAGTGATTGCATGTTCACATTGCCTTGACAACCATTGACGTTATGTGTTTAATTGTAATGTCACAGTTTTGCTAAATAAAGGCTTTATCTTTCGATATCTAAGGGTTATTATTTTACGACAATTTATTTAGCAAAAATTGTATTCGATACAACATTCGTGATGGATAGCCGAATTTTGAAACCAGAAAAATTCAACGGATCGCCTGATTCGCCAGCTTCCGGTAAGGAATGGATATACTTCCTTCAAACACTGACAAGTTTCATTGAGTAATCCAAGGTACCCGAAGAGAAGAAGCTCAAGGTATTGTTTAATTTTTTTTCATTCGAAAATTACGAATTAATTTCCGAGAGTAAGACTTATACTGAGGCCATTGACGTTCTTAAAGGACTATTTGCACCTCATCCCAATGAACTCTTTGCTAGGCACCTATTAGCGAATCGAAGACAGCAGAATGGAGAGTCGGTTGACCAATACTCGCAGGCCCTCCGAGCAATAAGCAAAGACTACACTTCAAATCTGTAGATGCGCTGACGTACTGTAATGAGTATCTACGTGATGCATTCATAAGCGGCCTTAACTCTCCTCTAATCCGACAACGCATTTTGGAAAACGTCACGCTGAATCTTGAGCAAGTTGAAAAGATAGCGCGTTCCCTAGATACTCGCAGTATCTTACAAAACAGCAACATATATTTCCGATTCTAACTGTAATAGTTTGGAAACTCCTACATCTCTTCCAGCCTCTGACGGATTAGATAATTGTAAATCTACACTTAATTCAGCCTCTACTTTTCAGCAATCTCGACTTGGAAAATGCTACTTTTGTGGTGGACCCAGTCATCGTTCTAGACATGATGCATTCATAAGCTGTAGAAGCGATTTGCAAATATTGTGATAAAAAGGGCCACTTCCAGAATGGATGCAAATCCTTACAAACAGGACAAACTTTATGAGCTCCATAAAGTACTGTGCCACCCTGGTATTAAAAGGATGTACCACTGGGTTAAAAGCAAAAATTTACCTTACGGAATAGATGAAATTAAAAAGATCAGCGCTGCCTGCCCTACTTGCGCTGCTGTCAAACCAAGTTTCTACAGAAATAACAACCAGCATCTGATTAAAGCAACATCGCCGTTTGAAAGGCTTAATATTGACTTTAAGGGCCCTTTACCTTCTAACAGCCACAATCGGTATTTACTCAACATTGTCGACGAATACTCTCCTTTCCCTTTCTCATACCCTTGCAAGAACATGACTTCTGAAACTGTAATACGGTGCCTGAATGACTTATTTTCGATGTTTGGAATGCCTAGCTACATACATTCGGATCGGGGAACTTCATTTATTTCAAAGGAAATGATTTCATTCTTCCATGAACGTGGCGTTGGCACCAGCATGACCACACCATATAACCCAGTCGAAAATGGTCTAGTTGAACGATATAACGGGATCATTTGGAAATCGATCAATCTTGCTCTGAAAACCAAAAACTTGCAGATTTGCCATTGGGAAAGCGTTCTATCGGAAGCCTTGCACTCAATAAGATCGTTGCTGAACACTAGTACAAACTGTACTCCACACGAGAGGTTCTTCATTCATCTGAGACGTTCCCCTAATGGCACGACTCTTCCAGCCTGGTTACTTCAACCTGGACCTGTCCTTGTCCGGCGAAACAACAGAACCAGTAAATATGATCCCATTATGGATGAAACCGAGTTGATCGAGGCCAATCCTCAATATGCCCATGTCCGATTCGATGACGGACGTGAATCTACAGTCTCTCTCAAACAACTGGCCCCTAGTGGAGACTTGAATTTGGAACGCCTGGATCCAATAGACCTACCTCCTTCTCTGCTCCTTGCACAGTCCTTTCGGCCACCTCATGAAGAAACTGGCTATGTCTAAGATAGCGAGTAACCAGTTGGATTGGCGAGTCATCAGGAACATGGTAGAGGTTATCTTTCGAGATACCGGTGTCCTGATATTAATTTGCAGCTACAACCCCCGTTATCAGTATCCGATGAAGACGGTGCCCTGCTATTTCCATAAGATCGGAAATTGTAGAAATGGGGACAGTTGTCGATTGAAACATCCAGTCTCGGCTACACAAAAGTTCCAGGAGAAACTTCCATTTAAGGAGGGGGTAATGTTACGAAACAGCACACTGGTATAGTCCCTAAATCCGACTCTGTCTGAGCCATGTATAAAAGTTAAAATTATGGCGGATACGCAGGTTTTTTCATAACTGTTTACGATTATCATATCTAAACATTGTTTTTGTGACCAGTCTTATCTAGAAAAAGCCAGAAAACCATTTGTTTTTGAGTAAGCCGCAGTCCGGAATTTTCTAGTAAAGAAGGAACTAGTATAAATAAGGAAACGGCCCAAGAGAGTTTAGTTAGTTGATAAAGTGATCTCGAGAAATAAACAAAAATACACCGAACAGTAAAGTGCTAATATAAATTAATAATCAAGTTTGTGTGCATATAAATTAAATTTAAGTGATTAGTTAAGTATATATAAATTAAGTGTTAGTGATTTAGTGTTTACATAAATTAGAATAACATTACAATATATATATATATATATATATATATATATATATATATATATATATATATATATATATATAGGTGGGGATAACGGGGATTTCAGTCCAAAGAATCAACGCCAAGATCTTTTATTTACAAAATGCCGCCAAGCTTTCGTGTTCTTTTGATACTTCTTCAGGGCACTATAATACATATACAAATATAAATATGATTTAAAAATAGAGAAATAAATATAAGTACTTACATGTAAAATATTTTAAGTAAATTCAATATAAATAATCATTAAAAAATTTGTAAATGTAAAAATAAATATAATTATAATATACTTGATGTCATATTTCACATAAGACAAATCGATACATAATTTGTTTGTTCGTTACTTAGTTATTTTAATTTTTTTAGGTTACTTTATAATTATTTGATGAAGTTTGAATTTGAGGTTAGACTATAACCTTATAAAATGACTTTGACAGATAATTTGTTTTTGACGTTAATAGAAAAGGAAATAAGGTTAGATTATAACCTGTGAAACCTCAAATTCAAACTTCATCAAATAATTATAAAGTAACCTAAAAAAATTAAAATAACTAAGTAACGAACAAACAAATTATATATCGATTTGTCTTATGTGAAATATGACATCAAGTATATTATAATTATATTTATATTTACATTTACAAATTTTTTAATGATTATTTATATTGAATTTACTTAAAATATTTTACATGTAAATACTTATATTTAATTCTCTATTTTTAAATCATATTTATATTTGTATATGTACTATAGTGCCCTGAAGAAGTGTCAAAAGGACACGAAAGCTTGGCGGCATTTTGTAAATAAAAGATCTTGGCGTTGATTCATTGGACTGAAATCCCCGTTATCCCCACCTATATAGCATTTTTCAGTCGTTATTTAAAATATATATATATATATATATATATATATATTTATATATATATATATATATATATATATATATATATATTCACTACACAATTGGATACGGATCGTTCAGTCCATTTATATATGTCTATGGCGTCGATCAATGACGTAGAAGAATATAGACACATTTATTTACATTAAATACTGAAGTTTACTTTGCAAAAGCATTAATGAGATGGGCAACTATACGCTATCCGTTACCGTGCGTTGTTGTCAAATTGTGCTTTATTTCTGAAAACTGCTCGAAAAATATATATCAAATTGAAATAAAAAAATATGCGAAGTAACATTGATTCGCAAAAAATAATAGTCCTAAGGATTATGATACTATTTAAAGATGATAGTGAAGGACAGACAGACTGCTCTACATGACAACGCTGTAGCTCATCATCCATTCACAAACAACAAATAATTGCATAGTTTCCATCGTAGATTTGTTTGTTTACAAGTGATTATTCGGTTATTTAAATGCTTGTTGTACTTTTGCAAAAAATTGGATCGTTTGAACCAAAATCCCTCTTTTAACCGGTAAGTTGACATTTGCATTTGACCTCAATTTTTTAAGAACCGGAGTTGTCGATATATAGGTGCATCTACTTATTGAATCATTTTCAAAGTTGAAAGTTAGGTATGCATTTTAACAATAGACACTTTTAGCTTGTCATAAGTTTTTACACGTATCCGTATTGGAGTTACGTTGACGTAAAAAGTTTTCAAGAAAACGTATCGTTTCGTGCTAAAACCAAGATGGTCAAAGCACTATTCTTTGCTAACAGTAAAAAAATAATGAAAAATTAAACTATAAATGAACTTTGTGGTTATGATCAAACCAAACCAATATGAAAGGAGACCTGTAAAATGGCACTAATAGCACAGAATACTGATTTTGGTCGGGATACGGATACGTATACGGAGAAGGGACTTAACAATCCGTTCAACGTATCGTATCGACTAAGCCGTGACGGGTCTACACATGCGCAGTTCGTTACGAATACGGATACGTGAGAAATTTAAGACAAACTAAAAGTACCTATTATGAAATACAATTCATGCAATGTTTTTTGTTTGTACTGGCCATTCAATCATTTTCAGTTCAATACAATCTTTAAACAGTATGTAATTCAACAGCATTTCTATCACACATCTATTTCTAAAATGAGAATCTCCTCAAAAGTAAAATAATCAGAGCAGTAAGCCACTGGAAATTTCATGACACCATTTACGCAGCGTTGACAACAGGAGAATGAATGTACTTTTGTCTTTTTCTAATACATTCTTAGATAATTTAATGAAGGCTTCATAACAATCCATATATTATGAATGAGATGCTAGGTCTATTCTTTTTTCACGTCATTGGTTATCTTTGGAACCGATATATCAAAGAGCAAAAAAGTGAAAATCTGTCTAGCTCTATAGATAGGCGCAAGGAAAGCAAGTTAAAAAATGTACGCAATTTTGTAATCATGAAATAGTAAAACTTTCTAACGGTAAATACAAGCGAAAACCAGATCTGGCTAAGTAATGTCAAGGTGGAGGCCAAAAGACTATGTGAAGAAGAATAAATAAAAGGTTATATTTACATGCACCGATTTAGGTTCCATCTATTTTTATTTCTAGACAACAACAAATGAGTAGCCAAGAAACAGTGCCAGTAGTGGGAGAGATTATTTTAAATATGTAAACAATATGTGCATTGTTTAAGTTTTACAATTAACGAATTATAGATTTGTATAGTTTTTGGAACTATAGACACATAATTTGAGGTAAGAACACTTAACAGTATGTTTGTAATTTATTTTCAAATTACGAAAGTTTAATAAACTAAATAATGTTTCCTACCACAATTTTTACACGCTCATGTACCGAAATAAAATGTTTTGTTAATATCTAAAATTAGGAAAGAGCAACTAATTTGGCAAGTGGGATAATAAAGGTTAGAAACAGAAGTAGAGTTAACGAAACGAAAAAAACATATTCAACCGTGTTAAATTATTATGTGTAACTACTCAGACAGTTTCGATCCGCAGAGAAAGCAGCAGTAGGTGGTTTTATTTGGAATCGTGCCAGACAAAATATAAACAGGAATGATTAATGTTTAGTTAATTTACTCCTGACTGGTAGCTCGCTAGCACTATTCTTTCTTTTATTTATTTATGTACTTAAATTTATTCATTACATATATAGAAGGGAAATTACGGTGAAAATGAATTTCATGTTTTCATCTTGATTTAGTTGTGGACCTTTGTATCAGAGGCGTTCATCACATTCAAATTAAACAGCTCGAAAATTATTGTCAAATAAATTGTCAGAAATGCTGCTGTAAAAATTACGTATTTTATATTAAAAAACACTTGCAAATACAACAAAGAACGCAAAGATTTGTCAGGAAAAATGAATATATCCATAAATCAAAATTCTTCTGGAATTATTTAGAATACAATGCCTTAGCTTATTGATATATTAATGAAATATTGAAGTACTTACTTTCCCAAAGCTACCCTTTCCGATAACTTTGAGAAAATCAAAATCTTCTATGCAATACTTTTTAAATCTAGGTAAAGTTGTTGCTGGCGGAATTATTTTGCCATCATCTGGTGGTACGAATAAATCTGTTTGGTTATCAGAAGTGTCGAATTTGTCGGTTACGGTTTCCTGTTGCAGAACTGTAAAGAAAATAAAAAAATAACGATCATAATTACAAGTTTTTACAAAACATAATCATTAAAATGAAAAATACCAAATTATAATTAAGTAGAATTTAAAATAAATTGATACAAATACAAAACATATAAAGGTACGCGTTTTATTTTGCAAAACTAGAAACAGGTGGGAGGATCACACACTGAAATAACATATTGTTACGAAACAGCACACTGGTATAGTCCCTGAATCCGACTCTGTCTATGCCATGTATGAATGTTAGAATTAAGGCGGATGCGCAGGGATTTCTTAGAACTGTTTACGATTGTGACTATCTTATCTAGACATTGTTTTTGTGACAATTCTTATCTAGAAAATGCGAGAGCCAATTGTTTTTGTGTAAGTCGCAATCTAGAAGTATCTAGTAAAGGAGGCACTAATATATATATAAAGGACCGACCAGCGGAGAAGTTCAGTTTAGTTTATAAAGTGATCTCGACAAATAAACAACAATACACCGAAATAGCGAACAGTTAAGTGTTGATATAAATTAATAATTAAGTTTGTGTGTATATAAATTAAATGTAAGTGAATATTTAAGTGTATATAAATTAAGTGTTAGTGAGTAGTTTAGTGTTTAAATAAATTCATAAGTAGCCGTACCGTGTGTTCAAAGTTTATCCCACCCGATTACTGTTTAAATAAATAAGAAAAACATTACATTGGTGTCAAAAGTGGGATAATATAAATAAATAAGATGTAAACATGGCCAAGAGACTTAGTGACTTGAAAGTGACAGAGTTAAAGACAGAATTGGAAAATCGCGAGCTGGAAACGTCCGGTAAGAAGAGTGAGTTAGTAGAAAGACTCAAAGTGGCACTGGTAAGTGATGGCTTGGATCCAGAAACTTTTTTATTCAACGACGAGGCTTCCACCTTAATCTCGTCAATTTCTGCTAACATGGACGAAAAGATCTCTGCCATAGAAGAAAAGATTTCAACTAATGTGAAAAGCGATATTTCTGCTATAACGAACGATTTTTCTGATATGAAGAATGATATTTCTGCAGATATCTTATCATTGAAAAATGGGATTGCTGCTGAAGTCGAGAATAAAATTTCGTCTCTAAAATCGGATATTGAGAATAAGATGACAACGATGGAAAATCAGATGGACGTGAAAATCAAGGAGAGACAAAGATTGCCGATTCAAGAACACAAGACACTTCAATAGAAGAAAAGAAGACAGGGATCTTTAAGCCAGAAACACAACCCAAGACAAAAGACATTGGCAGTTTTACCCGAGTCAAGACCCCAACGTTCGAAGGAAAAATGTCGTGGACCAATTATGTGAAACAGTTTGAAGCAGCCACTAGAGTGAATAATTGGTCCGATAAGGAGAAAGCAGTGAACCTAACTATAGCACTTCGGGGAGATGCCTTAGATGTACTTTAGACGATACCGCTTGAAGAAACGGAAGACTTCGAGCTGCTGAAGAAGAGGTTGGACATGCGATACGGTCACGAACATCTAGAACATTTGTACTAGTCCCAGCTGAATAACCGAAGGCAGAAACGTGACGAAGCCCTTCAAGAGTATGAAGTGGATATTGCCCGACTCGTTCGATTTGCTTATCCGTCAGCACCAGAGAACATGATGGAATGTCTGGGCATCCAGGCCTTTATTGATGGCTTACGTGACCCCGATATGCAGAGGACGCTTCGTTTAACCCATCCGAAAACATTAGTCGACGTATTGACGCTGTTCTTGAATATGAAGCAGCAACGAATGCTTCAGGATATAACAAAATTAGGACCATCCAAGAAGAAGGTGACGAAGACAGATTTGACCAGTTCGTCAGATTAATAAAAAAAAGCCGAGAAAGATCAGATGCTGGAATTGTGGCGAGCTAGGGCATGTACGTAGTTCGTGTAAGCGCCCCAAGACTCCTGCAAACCAAGAACCCCAGTCACAGGAAAACTAGAACGGGTCGGCTACGAGGGGGCAGCACCGACCCATGATCGTTCCAAAGACCCTCTTATACTGATAGCTTCGCTCAGATGTCGCAACGACAGTGTATATGTAGATGGCGAAGTAAATGGCAAGAGATATACTCTACTAGTAGACACTGGAGCAACTAGAACCATTATACGACCAGAAATAATAAACTCCAAGAAGAAGCTTTTACCAACGAGACTGCGACTGCGGACCGCCACAGGTGAGAGTGCCAACGTTCACGGTGAGACTCAAATCCAATTGGGAATTGGCGCAGAAAAGTTGACGCTTACGGTAATCGTAGGTGACATTGAAGAAGACGTGATTCTGGGAATGGACGTAATGAATGTACATGGTTTCCAATTAGACTTTAGAAACAGAACCATTAAAGTGGGTTCCGAGGAGGTATTCCTTCATCTATATGAAGGCAGAGAAGATGTGGGAATATCGCGTGATATGTAAATATCAACAACAAAGAGATTCATGGGTAATTCACGCAAAAAGAATTATCTTTGTTGTTGATGTTTTACATATCACGCGATATTCCCACATCTTCTTTGTTGTTTAGGTTGTTGTCCCGAAAACTCGGGATCTTCCAATTGAAGGCACAAATGAGCGTTTGGTTTTCCTGTTGAAATCCGTTGTTCTGTGTTTTCCCATGTTTCAATTAACATATTTGCTCCCAAGTTTCACATTCTTATTTGGTTATACCGTGCTGAGGATGGTAAATGAGCCAGAAACATGCATGTCCGCGGTTACCACTCTGTTTCAGTAGCCCTTTTTCTTTTTGCGTGAATTATCCATGAATCTATTTGTTGTTGATGTTTACTATCACGCGATATTCCCACATCTTCTTTATATATATATATATATATATATATATATATATATATATATATATATATATATATATATGTATTGAGATACTTATGAAATGTCTCGGTTACTTAGTTAATTATTAGACAGTATTTTAAGCTCGGTGGTCTAATTACGTCAATATTCTTTCGCAATGGATGAAAAAATACATTATTTCCTACTACCGACATATTTTTAAGAACGTTAGCACATAAAAAAGAATCGAGGAAATTTGAATTTGTATTTCCCGCAAATACTATATTCACCTATAAGAAACTGCCGTGTTTATTTTTGGTATAATAAGTTACAGTGTTGCCAAATTTTATGAGACGATTAATAAATTTCATTGTTTTTCCACACGTAAAAAGATGAATCTCTGTAAACTTTTAAACGGGTGTTAATATGCCTATTGATTTAAATTAAATGCTGAACTTACAATGCTATTGTATTTAAAACGATAAATTCACTTTTTATCCAACACTACTCGACAACCCAATTTTCGTGGCTCTGTCGGAACCAGATAGTAGGTATTTGCACGGCTAGGCGATAAAAACTACAAAGAATGGCTAGGCACGCAAAACAACTTCACAGAAATGACACTGGATGGAACCCTATTATAGATGTCGACGCGGCAGTCACTTTTAAATTTCAAATTGTGGCTTTAGGGTTTTGTTGCCATTAAAAGTAAGATGGAAAACAGTGTGTTACATAATATGGACGAATCCAGCGGCGGTGATTCTACATGGGAAGAGATTACGCAAAAAGCATGACAGACTACACTAAATTTGCTACCTGAAAAGTCAAAGGGAAAATATAACCAATAATATAAACATTTTATTAATTTGTGTTTATTGCATGATATTACAAGGTACAGCGAAAATGTTATTTTAAACAACTCACCTGCCATTTTCTACGACTCGTTCATCTCATAATAATAAAGGGTACAGTCAAAATATTCCCAACTTTCTTTTTGTCATTTTAGAATTTAATCATTTTATGTGTAAGATAAAAACTATTGTGTGTTACACGCCGCGAAAGTGGTTTTCCGGACCTCCAGAAGGGGCCAGACGAGAAATTGAAGGGGGATATAGGGCGAAATACAAAAATAACTATGATCATCGCCATCGGTGTCATGAGCTGGGACCACTACGTGTTGGTAGTTTTGTTTGTATAACAGATCTTAGGAGACGTGGCCAAGTGGTGGCAGTGGTTGCCGTCTCAAGTGAACCACATTCCTAACTAATCGGGACTGAGAAACAGACTGCGAGAACAAACCGTTACCACCTCTTTCCTGCGTCTTACCTTGACAAGCTATCCGACTCTGCTACAGACAATATCCCTATAAATTCTGTAAAGACACAAGCCGATTCTGAAATGCACTCTTCGCCGCTAGCCGAATCAGCTAGAATCCTGGACGTTCTTACTCCAAAGACGATGAAGCCTGGCGCTCTTCGTATGCCTGGTTCTGCTGTCAAGCCGAGATACTCATGGGGCCCTGACCGGGTCTACGATGGAGCTGGAAGAAAGTCTGCTGGTCCTGAACCGTCAGCTGCTGCGCCTAAGCCTGGACACGGCGTGACTACCCGCTCTGGGCGTACTATTACCCACCCTACTAGATTCCTTTAATAGTTCGGAGTAAGATTGAAATATTGAGGGGGACGTTTGGGGAGCATCTAGTGTTCGTTCTAAGAACTAATTAAACGAATGTCTACTCGATGCAAGATGTGATCAGTGATCAGGACAGCCGTTGGTCGCGTTCATCACAACAAAGTTGATCAGGTAGCGATTTTTAGAGTGATCCATCAGTTGGTAATTTTGCTGAACGTCCTAAAACCACCATTGATATATATGTAAAATGTCAATGAATACGACCACACAAAAGACAACTCAAAACTCAATTTTATTGATTTCATTTGATATATGACAATAATTATTTATTAATTTTAATTTAGTCTAATAGTTATTACCAGTGTTTTGTGAGCTTAGTCATCGAAAATTGCTTAGTATTCCGTGGTCATCGAGAACTAATAATTAGTCTGGTGTGTAAATACGTTTCTGTTTCTGAAAAAATTGATTCTATTCAAGCAGCTATTGTAATTGTTGAAGAAGATGCTCTAGATGTATGTCTAATAGTAAGCCGCGCAGTAGATCTTCTTCAACCTATAGAACAGCGTGAAGTTTTGGAAGAAGGACGTGATCGGGAACCCCGTATGAGAAATAAGTTGTTTTTTGAAAACACAACCGCCTAACCATATAACCACTGTATAAACTCTATAAAATGCTATAACTACCTTGACATTCTATTAGCACTCCACTTATTTTTCTTTTGCTAGTCTCTGAGAACTTTGGCCCTTGATTTGCTAAGGCTGCAAAATATATCTCACAAAACTTCACAGCTAAAAATGGAATAGTCATTACTTCAAACTAAAAAATAGGCCCTTTTAAAATGTACTTAATCACAATAAATTGAACTCACCACTTTGAAGCATACTATGAAGACTATAATTTCCTGAGACACTATACAATTGATTATTAGAATCATAAGGCACTTCCAACTGCTCATTCATTTTGACTCAAATATCTCCAAATAATAATATATCTATATTATATTATGTTTATTAACATGACATTTACCATAAATGATAAATGACAGTTAATGCATCATTAATCAGTAGCGAGTAGCAGATTTTAATTCTTATTGAAAAAATGGCGACTGATACCACAGCGCTCAATCTTATCAGTTGACAAAACACGCGTTCAGCAGGAAATTGATGATCGCGTCGGTAGCGCTACGTTGTGATGAACGCGACCGTTGTTAGGGTTTGTTTTAGATTGTCGATGACAGAGAAAAACGAGAGTGACATACAGATATTTAGTTACAAATAAACTGTTCCATAAATTTAGTAATTGTACCGAACTCGATAATAAAACACATCTTCTTTTTTATACCGATATTACAACATTTGTTTCAAAGAACACGTGCCGACTACATAGCCGACCGACGATTTGAAGAATTCTTATTAGCGACGTTGATATTTAAAAGTAAGTAGTGCTGCCCGTAGCTTGTAGAAAGGGGCACATTTATCGGTGTTACTCAGTTTACACTTAAAGCGCTTATTAACGAAATATTGCAGTGCCTTGGTGATCTGAACAGAAATAATTAAACTCTCAATACACGAACTTTATTCGACATAATTCAAGATAATTAATGACAACGTAGAAAATTATTATGTCAAGTAAAGAAACATTCGCGACAAATATTAAAACTAAGTATGTGTTCACAACAACCGTTAAAAACGCTAAACTGTAAATAACCAGCTTATCAAATATACTACATCCCCCCCCCCCAGTATTAATGACGAAGTCTTGTAAATGACTTGGAATACGTCGTTCCCTATTACATTTTCTCAGCTCAATTACTGGGGCTTCGGGCTTCAGTGCTAGTCGTTTTAGAATTTGTAGGTTGTTGCGGTATTTTAGAAGTCGGAGGTATTCAGAGACTGTATTATATCATTGGTAGTAACTGCTGGCACTTCTTTTCCTTCGCCACAAGGAGCTAAGTGTTTCAGAGATACTGTCAGTTCTCGGCCATTCTGAAGACGGACAAGGGCATGATTAGAGTCTGCTTCTAATAGATCTACTTCGTCGACGATTGGTTCGCATTTAGATGACCTCACTTGACGACGCATAAGTACTTTTCCGGGAGTCAACAACCACGATGGGATCGACTCGCCATTCGGTGACCTCCGGGGATGTTGAAACATGCGTTCATGTGGAGTTTCATTAGTGACAGTACAAAGAAGTGACCGGACATAATGAAGGGCATCTTGAAGAACAATTTCCCATTTAGAGGTCTTTAGCATACGGGACTTGAGTGCCAACATAATAGTCTTTCAGATTGTACCATTATATTTTTCTACTTGGCCATTTCCTTGGGGGTTATAAGGTGCAGTGCGACTGGTCGCCACGTTAAACTTATCTAAGTATCTTTTAACTTCATCAGATATAAAAGAGGAGCCTCTATCAGAATGGATGTAGGATGGTATTCCGAATACAGTAAAAAGATTATGCAAATTCTGTATTACCGTCGCTGCTGACACATCAGAACATGGGAAAGCAAAAAGAAATCGTGAATATTTTTGTCAATGATCACTAATAAATATCGATTCTGTGATGTGGAAGGTAGAGGTCTCTTAAAATCGATATTAAGCCTCTCAAACGGTGCTGTCGCTTTTATCAATTTTCCTGATAACTTGACGAATCGTGGTTTCAATTTGCAGCATATCGGACACATATTTGTTATTATTCTTATTTCATCTATTGAAAATGCCAAATTTTTACTTCTAACATAATGATATAAACGAGTAACTTCCAGGATGACAGAGAGTAGTGTGTAATTGTTCCATTGTTTGTCCGTTAGTTGCTAGATGACAGTGAATTCTAGTGAATGCGTCTGCCACAGAATTACATTTGCCAGGTCTATATATTATGTCATACTTATAGTCGGATAATTCTAATCTCCATCGCAGAATTTTCTCGTTTTTGATTTTGCTACTTTGTTTTGAATTGAACATAAACGAAACTGATTGTTGATCAGTAATCAACTTAAATTGTCTATTCAGTAAGAAATGTCGCCATTTCCTTAGCGTAAGCTTCCTTCTCGATGGCAGAGTGATTTCTTTCCGACGGAGACAAATTTCGGGAGAAAAATGCCACTGTGCGTCCTTGTTGCGAAAGAGTCGCAGCTATTGCGTTTTCGGATGCATCTACTACAAATTCCAATGATTCGTCTATGCATTTGAAAGCCGAATCTGCAATCGATGTTTTGGGATCTTCAAATGCCTCGTTACTTTTGTCGTTTAATGAAAACGTCATGCAGTGAGCTAACGGTGCAATCATTTCTGAAAATCGGTGCACCCATTTCAAATAATGCGCAAACATCCCAAGTACTCGTTTCATGGCATTAAGATTAGTGGGGAGAGGATAATGCAGAAGAGATTCTAGTCGAGACGGATCAGGTCGAATAGTGTTGTTTTCAATAACATATCCCAGTAGTTTGATGCGCGTTATTGAGAATTTGCTTTTTTTTCGTATTTAAGGTTAGTTTATATTGCTTTGCAACCTGAAGAAAATGTTCTAAATTTCGATCGTGATCTTCTTGATCGATTCTACAAATGGTTACGTCATCAAGATAGGAATAAGTGCCATGTAACTTTTCAGTTTCGATTCTCCTGTCGATAGTTCTTTGAAATTCAGAAACGCCATTCGTAACACCAAATGGGATCCGGCGGAATTGATAAAGTTTGCCATTCGCTTCAAACGCAGTATAAATTTTGTCAATGTTCTGTATGGGAATTTGATGGTAGACTGATTGTAAGTCGATAGTACTAAACACCGTATATTGAGCAACTTTATTTACTAAATCCTCGATCGTTGGTTGAGGATATGCATATAATAAAGTGAATTTATTTATTGTTTGTGAATAGTCAATGCACATTCTCTTCTTTTTATTCTCTCCGGATACGACAACCACTAGCGCCCGCCAAGGTGAGTTGCTCCGCTCTATAATACCTTCATATATCATTCGTTCGATTTCATTTTTGATAAAGTCACGATCTTGATTTGAAAATCTACGGGATTTTATCGCTATAGGTTTCATATCAGGCGATAAGTGCCTAAACAGGGATGAAACGGGTACTTCAGCAGCCGCTAGGTTACAAATAGTGAGAGTCGGTCTAGATCCTCCAAAATTCACATATAGAGCTTCATGTTGCTTCAAAATATCATGTCCAATGATGACGTCGGCGCACGCTTTTGGTAATATTGACATTTTAATATTCCTGTAGATATTCCCAAACATCTTTAGGTCAACTTCACAGCTATTGCGTATTTGGCATGTCAAAGAACTAGATGCCATCAAAAAGTTTCCATATTCAGGGATTAAATCTATAATAAATCTAAACTGTAAATAACCAGCTTATCAAATATACTAAACTTGGTAAAATCATAGTTCTTAAAATGACTTTGGAAGATGTGTAACATCGCGCATGACGTATGAACGAACAGTAACCCACCCAGCGGCGTTCTGAAAAAATGTTTGCTCGTGCTTCGATTTCAGTCAAGTAGGTATCTGCGTCAAACGACAGAGACAGACAAAACATTTAAAATTATAAAAACATTTCAAATCAAATATCAATAAAACATATTTGTTTGTCCGGCGGTTATAAAAATAATAAAATCGAATAAACATTTAAATGTTTTCGAATAAATTGTGTTGTTAGACTAAACAGCTGTTAAAAACTGCATTTGTAGGAGAAATGACATTATAACTTGTATAACAGTTAGTTATATTTGTGTAGTGCAATACTTCATTATATCGAATCACATAAAGAAAACGTGCCAAAATCCCACTCATATATGTTGTCCAAAACTGCAACTGCATTTATTAGAGAAATCATTTGAACCATGTTTTACTATCGTCATATATGTTCCAAAAGATATATGCCATGTTTAATTTTAGTCTTTGATATATTTAGTTGGAATAGACAAAAATAAAAGTGCCGATATAATTTCACATATGTTTGACGTACGAAATGATTAATTGCCCAAAGGTATCTTTGAAGAGATTAAGGAAGTTAGCACAAAAAACATTCATAATATGACGTTAATTAATCGTTTGAGAATTTTCGAGCATTTAGTTTTTGATATATTTTTGCCTGGGAAATAGAAATTTAATACGATTGAGATAGACATTGAAATACCCTCCTCTTTTGAAATAAATATTCTTTTATGAATATTATTTTGATACATTGACCAATCTTTTTTTTAGCGATTCTCTGTAAACTCGTAATAGCTCATACTGGCATACTTTTTTAGCATTGTCATTAAAATATAATAATATTTCTTAGGAAAGTAACTGTTACTTTTGGTACATAAGAGGACCGACTGAATTTATGTGTATTTTTAAAGTTAATTTAGATTTTCTGATTTTCTGTTCAATGAGACAGAGGACTGCTTAAGAGAGGCCTCACGTTTTAGGAACCTGAAAACAGTTGGCACCCGTGACTTGCAACCAAATTTAGGTCATTTTGTAAACAACAAATCTGAATAAGAACGCAGTGAAATCAAGTGTTTAACATTTAACACAATATAACTTGGGACCTTTGTCTTGGGGATCAGGTATGTTGGTTAAGTTTTATATTGTTATAAAAAATATATAAGCCATTAAGTGATGGTGTGATTTTGACAGTTTTGACAATTTATGGTCACCAATTTGGACGCCAGAACCTGATCCCCAAAAGGAAGCCTAGAGAATTCGATTCTGAAAATATGAAATCTCAAATCATTATATTTTTTGAGATTTGTTGCACGCAAATTTTTGCAAACGAACAACTTTTTACTTTAGTTCAACGGTACCACCGTCTTGATGGTTGGCGCTGTATAGAACTTTAATGACAAATAACGGCGGTCAAATCATAGACAAATAATATTATTACTTTCTCTATGGGTCAAATATTGTTGTCATATGTTTTGTGTCCATAAAAATATCTAAAATTTATACTGTAGTGTGTATTGTATTCTCGCAAATTAGATGGGTTGGACGGAAAATAAATAATACCAATAATGTATTATATAAAAACAAAAAAATATTTACAATTCAGTTGATCAAACATATGTGTATCTGTCATTTAATAGATGGAAAAAAGAGAATGATCCAACTATTTTTTTGTACAATGAAGGAAAAATGTTCCAGTTCCAATCTCCACAACACACATGATCAATCTTTGCAAACAGTGTAGAAACAAACTTGTACATGTTGATTGTATGTTTGCTTTTGTACTGTATATATCGATCTCCCCGCAATATATACATTATTATTTGTCATTACATATCTTTCGCTTTACATTTTTTATTAGTTGTTTTGTAAGTTTTTTTAAACGTTTGCTATTTTAAATTGAGATTCCTCACCGTACCCTACTTTCCTCTTTCTATTAAATGTAAAGCATTGTATTACAAGTAAATATTTCTCTGGAGACTTTTTGTTTATATTATTTGTTTTCAGATAAAATTGAATAAATTTACATAAGTAGTTGAAAAGAGCCTACATGTCAAATAATATTTGTGTACGAATTTGATTCTGAACTACCAAATTCTCCGCTGATTTTTATTTTCAAGTTCCCCTGTATAACACAATTCACATATTCTGCCCAAAACATATAACGAAATATTTCATTCTTCTCAACATTTAATATTTCTTTACATCAACAAAAAATTCATTTTAACATTACTACCACATATGAAATACAGATACATATCGTCTTATGAAATTCCAATTAATATTTCAAAGTACCCGACACCTTATCGCTTCATAAAAACCCTCTTCCAAACTCCGTTATCTATATCTACCAAACCGTTTCAGGCCACAAAAAACTGCAAAGTTTCACTCGCTGTATCTGACCGTTATTTTTCAAAATCTTTTATCCCATTGGTCAAATCCTAATATTTTTCTCCTTCTTCGCAACCTATTTAACCAACCTATAAATATGCACGATACAAGTAAGGCTTTTAGTCACTTCCCAGTCATCATGCATACTCTTCATCAGTCAACCGTCGTACATAATGGTAATCATGTTATAAAATCACCCGGCGTTGGTACCGGTAAACCATATGTGTAATTAAGCATTAATCATTCATTACTCCAGCAGATTATGTGATAAATAATCAAAGTGCAAAACGCGTATAATCCAGTGAAGTTCTTAGCTGTTCATGCAAAAGAACACTTTATAACGTCGTACAATATAGTAACATGAAAGTGAAATAATTGATTAATTTCTTCATCCATCATAATCCTACAAATCATATAGTGAATACAACAAAAGGTCCTTCGAGCAAAACATTGAACAATATAAACTTTCCATTCCATTTATTATCCCAAGTGCAAAAAGGGTTAATAAAACAATTTGAAAGCAAACAACAGAAACTCTGAAACTAATAAAAATATGGTTAGATTGAGGCAAAGTTGTGACACGACGTTCTGTGTTTTCAGACTAAATGGTCTATTTTCAATCATGTAAATTTACAACTTTTCCGCAATTTAATTTTCTTAGCATGAAACAACAAAAATGTATAATTATGAAAATATTTTATTATGTTAATATAAATGGTACACATTTTGAAAGGTAGAATGTATATTTTCTTCCATTGTTAATTTCTAGCAATTCCCATAATGCTGTCAATTGGTATCCATATTATTAAATAGCACATGCCCTTTCATGCAATATGTAATGCACCTTGTTCAGGTGATAATAGTTATATTTTTCAATTGTCACTATTATATTTTCATCAAAATGAATTATGTAATTCTTGTCTTTTGAGACCGGTTTTAATTTTTCGTCATTCAGATACTGAAAGGGCACTTCAATTAAGCATTTTTCGCTAACAAACCCATATTATCATTAAAACAGGGTTTCAAGAGAATGTTGAAAGATGTTTTGATGATAGTAGAACACACAATCAGTATTATTTATCTCATATTGTCACATAAATCAAATACTAGTAAACATAACCTCAAACATAGCTTTTAAAATACAAAATATGGATTGCAGGATAATTTACATTATCATAACTATAATTTTTGATATCGGGTCGATACAATTACTTACTTTTTAGCAATTCATTCCTTTCAAAAAACACTTATGAAACGCTTAAATAATCAAAAATCTACACTCAAATGGAAATGCTTATATCAGCAATGTTTGTATGGATGCAACCTAAAAAACAATGATAAGGTTTCTCTGCTCACAAAAAGTTGAAATATTTGAAAGCAAAACATCCGAACATTTGGTCCAGAGATGCGTTTCTTTGAACCGTCAAGAGTGGAAAGACAGAGAGAGAAAATATGTTGAATAAGTAAAAGCTGATTCTGTGCTACTGTCGACATCTTTCATAAATATTTTGAATCAAATCATTACTAGATAAGTGACTAGTATTGTGTAGGTTTTTAGGTTTATATACCTGTGAGGAGGCCCCTCTTAACACAGAGGTAAGTCAACTTTTCCATGTTTCCAAACCAAAGCCAACACTCGGACTTATGCCTTTCTCACTTAACCTCCAAAACCAACAAAGTTTTCACGGCTTCCTACCCGAACAACAAACAAAAGCTCCACATCAAGCCTTCCCAACAAATAAACCTAGTGGGGACTAATAACAACTAGCGAGTACATGGTTAACTCGTCTGGAGTCGAAGAGGTCGCAGAAAACGCCAGAGGTACATGGCAGTCGGTCAAAAAACGAAAAAGAACGCACTCACCAAAAACTTCAACCCTGAAACTTACCACACTTCTAGACACCATCACCAATCAACAAAACGAGACTGCCCCTCCAAAACCACCACCAATATTTATCTATGGTGTGAAAAATATCAAGGTCGTGACTGAAAATTTGACCAAAATCATAAAAGCGACACGTACTACACCAAAGCACTAGCCAATGAAACTGTCAAAATCAGCACACTCACAATCGACACCTATAGAATTTTAGTCAGACATTTATAGAATGAAGAAATAATACACAACACATACCAGCCAAAAGACGATAGAGTATACAGAATAATTATTCGTAACCTACACCATTTGATGAAATAAAGGCTGAACTCACAAAAGTAATATAATGAACATTAGACACAGAACAACAAAAGATCCACTTTCCATGTTCTTTGTTGACCTAGAACAGGGGTGTCAAACTCAATTTACATGAGTGCCATTTTTTCTTCGAGGCATGCTTGGGGGGCCGGCTTAAAAAAAGTTTGTTTATATATCATAACGGAAATCTTTATTCAACGAAATATATAAAATAACATAAAATAAAAAAAAGTTATATCTATACAATAGATAAATAAACGTTTAGTATAGTAACTATTTCGATGACCAAGATACTTGACATCGTTTCAGCTTCATTATGTCGTCGATGTTTGGTGTCAAATCAGATGTACTAATTTTCAGAATAGCTTGAAGATGTTCATCTGTCAGTTTCGAACGGTGTTTAGACTGGTTGATTTTCATTATTGAAAACATCTGATCACATATATATGAACTTCCAAACATACATAAAATACGAGCAGCGTGTTTGCTCATGTTGGGATAGTTACCATGACTTTTAAAATATTTTGAGTAGAATGTCAAAATATCAACTTCCTTGAACTTTTCTTTTAAAACAGTGTCACATTGCAAGTCTATTAGTTCCATTTGCATATTTGTTGGCGCCTTGGCAACTTCAAAGGTGAATGGATTATTAAACAAAGGAAATTCACAGGAGTTCAATTCGCGAAAATCTGCGAAACGACCTTCAAACTCCGTTATAAGATCAAGTAGAAGAGTAGCAAACTCTGTTAGTTTCTCTGCACTGTACGTACCACGTGCTCGAATACTAGGAAAGTGGTGAAGTACTTGATCTCGCAATTGGGACTCCAACAACTTTAATTTTATCTCAAACGCCTGTATATTTGAGTACATTTGCGTGACAATCATGTTTTTGCCTTGAAGCTTAACGTTCAAGTTATTGAAATGCTCCGTCATATCCACCAGAAAAGCACAATCAAGCCACCATTCGTCGCTATGATTAATCGCTTTAACATTGAACCGCGACTAAGCCAACGAACTTCTGTAAAGTATATAATATCAGAATGTGCTTCATCGAGATCTTTTAAAAATTGTGTGAATTGACGGTGATTTAGGCCTTTGCTCCGAATGAAGTTTATAATTTTAATTATTGGCTTCATGACATGATCCATTTTAAGTATTTTAGATGCCAAGGACTCTTGATGAATCATACAGTGGATCCCCACAAATTCGTGTTCAGGTGTAGCTTCATCTGAAATTTTCTTACGTATTTTCGTTACAACACCAGCATTTTTTCCAACCATGGCTGGTGCACCATCAGTCGTAATACTGCATAATTTTCCCCAATCAAGTTCATTATTTTGAATTAATTGTTCAATCGCCTGGTAAATATCTTGAGCTGTAGTAGTATCCTTCAAAGGTACACATTTCAATAGTTCTTCAGTAATGAAAAAGTTTTGATCGATTCCGCGAATAAACACAGCAAGCTGCGCTGTATCTTTGATATCGGTACTTTCATCAACAGCAATGGAATAAAAAATAAATTCTTTCACTTTTTCTCTAAGTTGCTTATGCAAATTATCCGCCAACTCATTTAATCTGCCAGCAATTGTATTTCTGGACAGGGGTATATCTTGAATAGATTGTTTCTGGGATGGGAATGAAATCTCAGCCACATCTAACATACATTCCTTAACAAATTCGCCGTCACTAAAAGGTTTCGATTTCTTTGCAATTTTTAGTGCAATTACATAACTCGCTCTCATAGCATTCTCACTATCAACTTTGGCCTTTGTAAAGAACGATTGCTGTCCCTTCAATTTACTTTTAAAACATTCCAGTTTTTCTAGTCTGATCTCGTCAGAGAATTTGTCAAACTTCTCTTTATGATGGGTTTCATAGTGTCTTTTCAAGTTGAATTCTTTGCAAACAGCAATAGTTTGATTACAAATCAAGCAAAGTGGTTTGCCTTTCCATTCAATGAAAAAATACAATAGTTCCCACTTACTTTGAAAAACTCGACACTCGCTATCAACTTTCCGTCGTTTATTAGAAGACATTGCAACAGACGCAAGGCGCACTCAAATAAATTACACACAACAAGCACAATCAACGCAAAAGAATAAATATTCTTGTGAACAACGTTTGTCTGGCTACTGACTGAGCTGACTGCTGCACTGTTCACAGCACACTCCCCCGCCCTGTTGTTCGTCTCTGGCATTGCATCGGCGACGTTGCCGTAGAGTACAGTAAAATGCTCGGGTTGGCCATGATTGGTTAGACACGTTTGGTTAATACACCCGTGGAGGATGTTCAATTATATCAATTAATTATAATATTTATAGAATATAAATATAAAATTACAAGATTTTAAAACATAATAACATTAATTTCTAACTATTGTTGGCATATTTTCAACCATTCACAGCAGGCCTATGTGATTGGTTGACTCCAGCAAAGCGGGCCGGATTAGAATGTCTTGAGGGCCGGTCGTGGCCCGCGGGCCGTATCTTTGACACCACTGACCTAGAACATCGGCCAAATAATAAATCAATCTACGAACAAAAGTACATATACAATATGAAAATCTCAATAAAACCTCCAAGGAAAAATTGCGACATATTACAATTCATGTGATGTCAAGAATATGGACACTCGCTGCTCTAAACTATACAAAAGCGTGAAGTGTGGAGGAAAGCATGACACGAAAATATGCCAGAAACCAGAAAACACTCAAGCAAGGTGTAAATAAACACCCCAACAAGAACCAGCAATAAGTAGGCAACCCAAACTAACCTCCTGTCCAAGAAGTTCCAACAAAGACAGATACAGATAACTCAAGAAATCATAACCCAACCTATGCCCAAATTGCACAAAACAGCAACAGAATATACAGGACCAAACAACAGCACAGCTGGTAATCCACTGTCAAAATTCTTAAAAGACTCCTGTTAGAAAACAAACCATTTTGTTTTAGAACTTGCATGCCTTCACTTTATCCCTTTCTCTCATATCCGAAACATTTTTCTGATTCGGAAATCGAGTGTTCCAGTAGGTGAGCAATTATCTTATCAACTCACTACAACTTAACCGTCGTCATAGAGAGAAAAATCATGTTAGTTGTCAGTCAATTTTGGCAAATAAAAAATGTTGTAAGTTCCCGACATGCCCTGCGATCTTTTATAGCCACTGCTAAACTTATATTGACTATATATACAAGACAGTGGCGACAATTATGGTCGTCCTAGTGATTGGTTATCTATGTCACGTGGTATCGGCCGCCATTAGTTTGCTAAATGTTTGTTTATTTACCATAGACAAATAATATTATTATATTATTACTTTCTCTATGTTATTTACCATTTGGTTCTATTGTGTTCTTACCACGGTTTTTGGTTTTTGAAAGTTTTCGTGCAAAATTTGGTGTTTAAGTGCTATTTATAAACGTTCTGGACTGAAGACTTATTTATTAGTGTATTATTAATTGCTTTGGAACTATAATTATCATTTCATACACCATTTTGACTTGAGGTTTTTGGTTAAGCTATAAGTATAGTAGATAAGTTTAATACTACTGTACTTGTATTGTTATTTATGGTTTAGAGTAACAAAATTAGTGATTAATACATATATTATTCAAATAAATATCTATTTTGGCCTTTTTATAACCAAATGTCCTTGGTTCTTACAGTGGATTTGGGCATAGTTTTAGACATTGAATTCATCGATTAAATTAAAACATAAATGTATTCTTGAGTTTTACCAGTTTTTTCTTGTTATTTCTAAACCCTGTCCCTAAAACGTTGCATAAAAATTAAATTCTTAAAATTATTTTGTTTTTATTTGTAATAGGACAATGCCTGGCTGTGATGATGTAAATTGCAGTAATTCTGCAAAAACGGGTTTATTATGAAACACTTTTCAAAAGATCCTGTAAGGAGGCAGTGGCTCATTAAGGCCAGAAGGGACAATTGGCAACATTTTTATGTCAAAAAAATGTCTGAAGAAAATTTAGTTCTAAATATAATACCGATTGTCATAAATTGAAAAATAAAATTATTAAACGCTACATTATTGTATTCAGATTAAAAACAAGTTCAAAAAAGAATAAGAGTGCTTCTAAAAAATTAGCTAGTTAGTCCGTTGCTGGTATTTGTTATGAATTGAATATTCAATAAATAATTGTAATAGAACATTTTTTATTTATTTGCTTGATGGTTTTTTAATTAAACCTAAAATCTCTGAGACAAATTCAAAAATATTAGATATAAGCTTCATATTATCTTCTTTATTTAATAGTGTAAAACATTTAATTACATAAATATTAAATAGGTATGTGTTTCATTTTTTCTGGTGGAGTTTCAATGTCAGAGTTGCAGGTACAGTCTGTAACATATAAAAACATGCATTGATTAATTTCAGATTAGATGAAAAAATAAACATAGGGTAATTAATTTCCTAATTATGTACGGAAATAGGATATAACTCTGGCTAAAACCGTAATAGTCCAAATTTGTATCCCAATAACAAGTCAAATTAAAATATTTTATTACTTATTTTAATTTTTCCTATTCATACAAGAATAGGGATTAACATCCCTCTGTGGCATATTTCTATCTAATTCACTACCTGCTTTTGTTAAGAGGCGCATTATTTCCGCTCCGATTATATTTGCGGCAATCATAGATTAAAGAAAGACTCCCTAGTACATATTCCTACACTACACATTACAATTCATTGTAGTAGCTATTTGTTTAGCATGGCATTTAACATTATAATCCAGAATTTAAGAACTTACCTTATATATTTATCAGATGGTAAATAGAGATACATCCATAATTTTGTATGCTACAACATTACATCCTTGAAGATTTTTATTAAAATCGGTCCACTTTTTTCACAAATATTTTATGATTCACCTAATAAAAGAGGTTTTATTTAAAATTGCACATTCAAAACTAGTTTAAAAGTGGTAAAACCCTTTTAAAAAGAGTTATTTAGTTGCATGTAGTCAAATGTAAATAGATCAAAATTAGCAAACTAATGGCGGATGGGCGGAGCTTATACCCAATTGTCGCTACTGTCTTGTATATAGTACAGTGACTATATACAAGACAGTGGCGACAATTGAGTATAAGCTCCGCCCATACGCCATATTGAGGCTAATTTGAATATCAAATGCATATAATTTAAATAGAAATTTATGATAAAATTATCAATTTGAAACACAAATACATGAAAATATACATTATATATCTTTGATTTTTATAGGAAATGGGTATATTTAAATAAAACACGCAATTTTTATTTTTTTACCTAATAATATTTAGTATATAATAAGGATAAATAATGATACAAAAAAAATAATGAATATTAATTGCTTGTATAGTATGATAGGGGACAAATCATGCAAAAAATTATATTGCTATAGGTACAACTGTTATTGTCTTCAAATATAACAATAGATTCAGTTAATTATCAAGTAAAATCTATAAATAACAAATTCAACAACAAAAATATAACATATATTACTTGATGGGTTTCCTAAATTACATTTGCATCGTCAGGATTATAAACTATAAAAATTGATATAAATTAAATTTCTGATGTGTTATTTGTCTTTTATTGATTTTATTTGATAATTATAGAAAACTTTTTTATTTCATAATAAGTTACCTGCTAATGACTTACTACTATATTATTTTGAGGCGGATTTAAATTTTTTATAACTAATTTTCAACCTGAAAACAGTGAATCTATTAATTATTTTGCTTTTAAGTTGGTGACAATTTGGTAAATTGAAATGTATTTTCGACATTTTCTTTATAAAAAATTCTTTTATGTCTATATTCTGGAGTGAAACAATATCTAAATATTTTAAGAAAACACATTCCATTTCTAAAAAATAATAAAAAACCTCTTCAGTCACAAAAAAAGGGATTGTTCTTTAAATCTTTTGATTAAAGAGAGTTTTGAAAACTTCTTATATATTGGTTTTTTTTAACCTGCTGCACCTACACAGGCAACACAAGTTTTTGATGTTTTTACAATACTTTTTAAAATATGTCCTGAAATATTATATAACGAATTAAGTTCGCTGAAATTTAAATTGTATGAGGGAGTCTTTAATTCACTTGGAAGCTTTACTTCATCATACACTGTATTTAAGTCCTTAAGAGAATCCAAGAATCCCCCAAGAAACTCCCGTTCATCTTCTTCGTAACTACTGGTACTTCCACTTTTTAAATACTGTGATACAGATATTAATTTCAAGTTATTTTTAACTTGTACCGCATTCGGTACTATTTGTTTGCTTCGCAACACGCTAAATAAATTTTCAAGGCAGTCTTGAGAAAATCGGCTAGTTAAAATAAATTCATATATTTTCCAATAATTCTGACTGTAGTTCTAACATTGATTGTGTTGAGATTAGAACACCCGATTGTGAAGGTTTCCAAATTTTTTTATAGCCAACCAACATATCTGAAAATAAACTTATAAATCCTTCCAAAAATGATATTGTTTCTTTATAAATGTCAATATTAAATTTGCTTAGAGCACAAGAAGGATGTCTGGAAGTCATTAAATAAAACCATTTTTCTACTTGGTCAATAAACCATGCCGTTGTTAAATATTCTGGTTTATCAAGTTCTTCGGCCAAAAATTTGAGAGCGCTACTAACTGAGTGACTAACAACATTAGTTGAAGTTGACACTTTCATTTGAGAAAAAAGTGTCGGAAGGAGATCTTCTTCTGAGAGTTTCGGTGCAAGTTTAAAAAAATTATCTTTCTGATGATTTAATATGTCTGAGATATGACTGGACATGACCATGTGAGAGGGTAGTCCATACTTTAGAACAATATTATTTGGTAACTGGATGATTTTATTTGTCACTAACATAGATTTAATATTTTTAAATAGGTGAGGAACATCTGCAAAGACATATACATTTTTATCATTATTTAATGGGTGCAGAATCTTGCATTTTATAGGACTGTACTTTCCAGCTTTAATATCCCAAGCTTTCCACAAAGCTTGATTACAGGGACCCATATCTGATGTAATACTTAAAATATTCAAATTAAGCTGTTCGGCTTTTTTAAATATATCTATTATTATATTCTTCATGACAGCTCCGTTGACAGAGTCACTGGTGAAGTAATAGGCCACAACCTGTTTCCAACGTCCTGTAATACATCCCAGCATAAACACTAAGATGTGTGTCGCCAAGCCTGAATGTTCAGGGAGAGTAACATCTCCAAAATATTTATTCAAGGAGGTATCATATATTTTTCCTGGAGTGATAGCCATTTCATCCAAAACCAAGACACAATCCTTTTCATGAGTTGAAAATTGCTCCACTTTCAATTCTAAAAATGAAAATACCTCATTTAGAATACCTGAATCGAACTTCAAGTTCTGGAGTTTTCTCTGTAAAGTTCTAGTTGATGGGAGAGGATATCCTTGTTTTATTAGTTCAGTATATCCACTACTACCACAACTAAATTTTAATTTTAAAGAACTTGTAACGGTGTTGTTGGTCCACTTCATTAGTTTTGTTGTTTTTCCATTTTTTCTCTTTTTTAAAGCTTCTATTTGATCTTCGTTGAATATTTGCTTTAGTAGGAACAGCATTTGACTTTAAAATTTTCTTTCCATCTACACGAGGTCGCTCCCACATTTCAGGAGCAAAATGAATCTTAAACAAAATCTTACATTCAATTTTATCTCAATAATGACAAACAATAATTTTAAATTAGATATAACAATTATAAGTCGTAAAACAAAGGCTTCTACCTACCTCACATAAACACGAATAGTCTGTTGGAGTCCAATGATCTCTTCTAGTTTTAATAAGCCATTCTTTTCTTCTAGATGGATCTCTAGGAAAACGTTTAATGAGAAACCCTTTTTTAGCAGAATTGCTGCAATTTATTGCAGCACAGCCCGGCATTTCAAATGTTATTATCTAGAAAAATCAAAACTTGATAAATAGTATACAATTTCTAGGGTTAAGCAAGCTAGCTTACCAAATATCACGAATTTTCCGATTCGAAATAAGATTATTTATAAGTCCAAATACAAGTCTTTCAATTGTGTAAAGGCAAAACACCTCTTTTTATTATTCACCAAAAAAGCACAAAACCAATAATTCTAATCACAAGTATAACCAGCATTATAAGAAACTTCGTATACACCAAACGTAAACAAAGAGATTTTGGCCTCAATATGGCTGCCAAACTGCCAGCCAATCAAAAACGGGTTACCCTATTGTCGCCACTGTCTCGTATATAGTCACTGTAGTATATAGTCACTGTACTAAACTGCATTTTTAACGCCCTCTATTCGCTTGGAAGGTTACTAACGAACTTTATTTTACTGATTGCTGTAATACCGCCAAAGTAATACATCACAATGTCAGGAGTAAAACAATAACAAATGGATCAGTATATTAGAGACTTGACAGAGTTTTATTGTATTTGTCATTTTTTAAAGAGAAATAATTTTTTAACTTGTAGATGACTTTACTGTAGCACAAAGAAAAGCCAAAAAGGCTTTAATTACAACAGACCTTTCGTCTAGTTCCGATATTTACAACGGACGGGGATCAAGGATACGGAAAAAAATACAAGGTATATGTCCCATCACTAGTTCTGATTCAGACGAGAGTCCCTCATTAAATCGTAACATTTATTCTGTTTTTAAACCTACCCCACAGACAAATTGTAAGTATTTAAAGAAATTAATAAAAATGTTTTGTGCAAATAATATATTTTTCAGTATATTGTATTAAAAGTCTGGGAATTCTAAATCGGGTAGTACTTCTCCAGAGATTCAAGTGGAATCTATTGCCGGAACTATGAGGTCTGAAGCTGAAGGAATTTCCCTTGAGAATAAAGAATCAAATGATATGGCGAGGTTTGCTGTTCCTAGAGAGTTGAATCATAATTTATAATAACCTAAAGTTTGCATATTAAATTTGACTTTTAGTATAAAAATCCTTAAAATTTTATAATGTACCTTTTTTTAATTTTTTTAGAGTCAAAACCTTGTGGCAGTGGAATCAGATGAACACTTCACAAAACCGATAAATCATCACCACAAATAGATACACTTGATGATCAAGGTGACTAAACTAAATAATTTTAATTAATTTTTATATTTAATCATATTTTAAATTTATTTTAGAATTTAAAAGGTTGATGATAGATGAAATATCTCAATTAAATTTAAAAATCAACACTTTAATTGAAAGCGTTGTCACTCTCTTGAAAACACAAAGAATTCCGAGTAACCTGCAAGTAACATCGTTTGAAAATAATGTGAAAACATATGAAAAAATTCCAGTAATTCGACATTCGATGCATATTTTTAAAATCCAAATTCAAAGTACTCGATCAAATACTGTCCCTAGTATTGCAAACCGACATTACAGATCATTTCTCCATAATACTACATATAGTACTGGAAAAGACCAAATGCCCCAAGGAACGAGGAATAGTGAAATACATAGATGAAACAAAACTTAAAAATACAATGTATATCGAAAAAAAATTAGTGTTTGAAAAACATTGGAATCAATTATATTGTATCATATGTGTAATATTTGTTAGCACATGCTATTATCAATAAATTATTCTTATCTTAAGTTTGAGAAGAAAATAAAGAAAATCACCTGTACTATTTTATAAACAAAATTTTATATTAAATTATTGAAACTATTTTTCGACATTCGTCTTTTAATAAACTATCCTGGTTAATAAAAACGGATAAAAGCTTTAAACAGCTTTTTGAAACAACCTATCCTACATTTAAGCCAAAATAAAATAACAGGTTTTTTTAAAAAGTGTTTAAACTTTGTGTGACTGTTTTCATTTGTTTATTTAAGAAAAAACAATACAGGCATAATTTAAAAAACCTTCAGTATTTACTTGGCTTGCCATCTAGTAGTAGGTAGTAAACTGTGACTAATCATGCAGGTCTCTTACTTTATTTTTTCCCTGTTGGTGAATAGTAACCTTCGACTACAATAGATGGCGCAGCACTCGACAAAATTTTGTGGCTTCGGACTTAGTACAGGAGATTCCATTCTCACCCGTATTAAAAGTATTTATCTATGGTTCCCGACTATTCTTTAATAAAAAAGTAATCAAAAGTTAATCAGAAAACACAATCCTCCAGTTATTATTGAAAGCTATTGAATTGAAATAAACAAAGATTGTCAACTACTACAAGACTTCAAAATATCGAATCCCTTCACACAGCGCTTAAAGCAGTGGATTCCAGCCTTTTTGTACCTGCGACCCACTTTAAAAAAATTGTTGCGCCCCCTTAATTTTTCTAACAATCTAATTTCATAAATACTCAACTGATATTATAATTTATTTAATGGGCTACAAAATAATATACAATATTATGTAAAAATATACCTATTTTTCTGATTCATTTTTTTATACATATTCGACTTCTTTGGTTTATATTCGAATATGATATTTTGGAAACAGCTGCATGCCCCCCCTTACAACAGTCTCGCGCCCCCTATAGGGGGCGCGCCCCACGGGTTGGAAATCATCACTGGCTTAAAGAGAAAGCAACTTATATTTAAACATCTTTGATAAACAGTACAAAACTGAACCATCATATAAAAATATACAGTCCATTCCGCTTGTCAAATTTCCCAAATGGAGGAGAGAAGTAAGTGAAAACCAATCCTCCATTTTTTGTTCCAATTCGAGACCCGGATGCCAGTTATTGTCATTCTTCACGTGATGCCAGTCAGGTCTCTTCCCTACTGAACATCATTGAAACCGAAAGGTAGTATCTTTTAATAATAACAAATGGTTTATTAATATTAGTGTTTTTAAATGAAACTCACGATCTCTAGTTAATTCCACAATATAATAAAAGTTATTGAAAATTCTAAAAAATTGACAATTGTTTCGATAAATCAATATCATCGTCAGAATGACAGAAGTTACATTTAATTTTATGCCTACCTGATGTTTAGTAGTTATTTTTGGCTAGACCAAGAAGTAACCTAACTTGTGATTGGCTTAATATATGATTATAGAAAAAAGAAGAAGATGTGATATTACAAATATTGAAGCTTAGATATTATTAGTCAATTTTTGGTTTATTAATAGTTTGTGCTTTGTTTTCTGACGCCTTTATAGCTCGGGGGCTTACGCAATAATTTGTTAGTTTTACTCTATTGCTCTTATAGTTCGGGAGCTTACACCCGAACTTTCACTTTGCTCTTATAACTTTATCTGTTGGGGTTACTAATTTTTGATTCACTAATATAAATCGATAAAAAAATGGAACCTCTTAAAAAGAAAAGACACAATTGTACATCTCAACTCGAAGTAAATTGGTACGCAACCAACAAGGATTGTCGCGATAAATTCGAATTACAGGTTCGAACTCGAACTCGAGCTCTAGAAACTTATATTGATACACAAGATTAGATATAAAATCATGAAGATTACATAGATGAAGATGAAAATAAGGAAGAATTTGAAAAGCACTGTCTGAATGCAATTAGTAACTTTAAACGAATAATAGAATCCGTTACTGTAGTGACTCCTAAAGTCGATGCTTCTCATGATAGTAATATAAAGTAACCTAACATACATTTAACAACATTCTCTGGTAATTGTGTGGAATATCCGTCATTCATTGATCTTTTGAATGCATTAATAGGAGATAATTATAAATGAGCTTCTAGATATGAGAAATTCTACTATCTTAAATGGTACCTACGGGGCGAAGCGTTACAAATAATTGATGATAATTACGCGATAACTTTGAAGCTTCTTGAAGATCGGTAAAGAAGCAAAAAACAAATGGTCATAAATCATTATCAGCAGTTGTTGGCTCTTCCCACTATACAAAAGTGTAATTCTCAAAATATGCGACAGTTTTGTGCTAGCTCCAAAGCTATACTAGATGTTTTGGATTCCGTTGAACCTAATAAGAAAACACTGCTTGACTCTTTAATAGTGCACTTACTGGAACAAAAGCTCGATTCTAACACTTGTCGCATTTTTGAAGAGCAAGCGGAGGTAAATAAATTATCAACCTCTAAACAATTTTTCGATTTTTGCAAAAACGTTGTGTAGTTTTGGAAAACATAAATCCAGATTTTTATTCAGACACCAAAAATGTTAGTAAACAATCTCATAATACTTCAAAAGGTAACACTCCTCAGGTGGTTCTTCACTCTAGTTCCATCGACAATCGTTCTACATTTTCGTACTATAAGCCAGTCTCAATTTCTCACCCTATATCAATCACAACAAAGCTCTAATGTCTCCGTTAACAAAAACTGTGATTATTGCAAAACCAGTGGTCATCGTATTTATAGCTGCAATGGTTTTCGAAATATCTCTGTTCCTGATAGAATCAATTTCGTCAAAATCAACAAAAGATGTTACAACTGCTTAGGTTTGCAGCACTTTATTCCAAATTATACCTCCAAAGGTTCATGTGCTACTTGCAATAACAAACATCACACTCTTCTTCACCTCACTAATGCTCATTCAAGACAGTCTCCAAAATTCTATGCCCTCTAATCAGCATCCGACGCAAACGCCAGCTTCAACTTCCCAAGAAAACCTGAACGTTTAACCTCAGCAGGCTACAGCCTTGTCTGTGCTAAACACTGCTGGATCTCAGATACTATTAGCTACCGCTAAAGTACACTTATATCCGAAAAACGGAAGGCGATATCACTATTGGATTCTGGAAGCCAAACTTCATTCATAGTTTCCTCTTTAGCTGCAAAAGTGAAAGGAACCCTAAAACCATCTCATCTGTAAGTGGCAGGTATTCTTAATGAACATAGTGTCATTAGGGAAGTGATGGATGTAGATACATACTCTCATCGCTCTTCATCTCAGAATTTCACTGTTGCCTGTGCCGTGATACCAAAAATCACATCTAATCCTCCTCAAGTACCCATAAATTCTCCCAAACTGCTTATACCTTCTCATATCAAGACCAGATTAGCAGACCAAGAATTTGATTCTCCAGAAGAAATATCTCTTCTGTTAGGAGCTGATGTTTATTATGAACTATTACTACCTGGTGTCGAATCATTGGGAAAAGATTACCCTATTCTAGTTCAAACCCGATTGGGTTGGATACTTTCGGGAGCCGTGCCTCCGCAGTGTCTAATTGCTCTGTCTCGCTTTGCTCACCCCGACTATTTTTTCCACACAACTAGCTTCACTCAAGAAGAGAGGCTAGAGGAAATTTTAGAAAAATTTGTAAACCAAGAAAATGGTTTTTACCCCTCAAAAAATTCCGAACAGGACGATATGGCGGAACAAATATTTCAAAACACTACCCAAATTCTCCCTAATGGAAAATACCAGGTGGATCTGCCCTTAATTCACCCCCTAGCTCAAAAAGACTTGAGGGAATCATTCACTCAAACTCAGAATATATTTCTTTCATTAGAAAAACAGTTAACAAAAAACCCACAACTCAAACAAGAGTATAAAGTAGTACTTGGTGAGTACTTACTCTTGGGTCATGCTCGACTTATACCTCTTTCTCTGCACAACGCTTCTATGGAAAATAAATATTTTGCCTCACACTTATGTGTTGTGAGGGTACAAAATTCTAGCAGAAAAACTAGAATAGTGTTTGACTTTTCTTCAATCACTACTTCTGGTCTTTCTCTTAACGATATCAGTTTACGAGAGCCCATCGCAAAGATGTATAGGCAGGTGGCAATGAACCCCAAATATTGTTCTCTCCAAAAATTTCTATGAAGGGACAATCCAAGCGACGAAATTCAATGCATCGAATTGACCACTATCTCCTTTGGCCAGAAAAGTACCCCATTCCTTGCCTGCAGAGTACTCAAAGAAATAGCTCTACGACGACCTGACTTACCACGTGCTCAACAAACCATACTGCTACAAACCTATGTAGACGATATTCTATCAGGAGCAGACTCAGAACAAGATTTAAACGTTATATACAATTCTCTGGTTACTGTTTATCTCCTGCTCATTTCGAATTACACAAGATGAGATCAAACTCAAAAAATTTCTGAAATCATACTTCTCAATGTGAACCAGTCGTTAAAGAATTCAATCCCGATGAATCCCCTTGTAAAGTGCTAGGATTTCTCTTGCAGCTTATTTCTGATAATTTTCAGATATCTCTCCCTAAGTTGCAAGAAATGTCCCCTATCACTAAGAGAAAAATATTGTCACATGTCGCCCAGTGCTATGATTCCTTATAGTCGGAGAGCTGGCTACGAAAAAGTGAACTGATAAGGTGCATTCACGAATTTTGTATAAAATGTCTCCTTGGTACCTGATAAGTACGTAGCGTTGCCGTCAGAACGCACTCCCGGGGCGGGAGACGTGGGTGGACGGTCAAAGTCGTAAATTTATATTTAGAAAAAAATGATAAGGTGCAGTCCTAAAATTTTGTAGAGTTATAGTTCTTTACTGTAGGAATCGAGGAAAATTATTGTCAGAAGTCTAGGTCGGGGCTTAAAGACTGTCAGAAGTCGACAAAGTTGTAAAAAAATTGTTGAAATTTAAACCACAAGGTGCAGTTCTGACTATTGCAGTTTTATATTGTTTATGGCTTACTGAACCTGTATATGAATTGTCAGAAGTCTAGATAATGGCTAAGTACATGGAAATTGATAATATGGCTGGAAGTCGTTGAAGCGGCTATCGCGACGGAAAGCTATCTTTCGTAGCTTGTTTCAAATTTAAATAACAAGGTTCAGTTCTGACGATTGCATTTTTATATTATTTATGGCTTACTGAACCTGTATATAAATTGTCAGAAGTCGAAATATTGGCTAAGTACATGAAAATCGATAACATGGCCGGAAGTCGCTGAAGCGGCTATCGCAACGGAAAGCAATCTTTCTCGGACTGACGCTTGCCTCCTATTTGAACCGCAACGGTCAATGCTCCCCGAGAAGGGGTCTTATATACATATATACACTGGTACACATCTGTCGCCGAAATCCGTATACCTGGCTCTGTGTTTACAAAAGAGGGTCCAACAAGCTCCTTTCCCATCTTCTTCTTCAATGCTGCTGTGTATATCTTAGTGGTTTCGAGCGTTTCAAAACTCTCGTCAAAACTTGTCGATTATATTTTATTTTTTGTATTATTTATTTACTTTCTCTAATTGTTTGAATACGAATTATTATTAAAAAGTCCGTTGTCTGTATAGCCAGTGAGTGGTTTCAAAAATTAGCGCTTACTCGGCATCACGATTTTTATGTTTTTTTAAATATCTCTCTTCCTTAGCCTTCTGTCATTGCATAACTAGGTAAAAATTAAAAACAAGAAATAGCCAGGTCTGCACCTTGTTATTTAAATTTGAAACAAAAGATTCGAAAGATTGCTTTCCGTTGCGATAGCCGCTTCAGCGACTTCCGGCCATGTTATCGATTTCCATTATTTAGACTTCTGACAATTTATATACAGGTTCAGTAAGCCATAAACAATATAAAAATGTAACCGTCAGAACTTAACCTTGTTATTTAAATTTGGAACAAGCTACGAAAGATTGCTTTCCGTCGCGATAGAGCGTTCTGCAACGCTACGTATTTATCGGGAACCAAGGAGATATTCTATACAAAATTCGCGAATGCACCTAATCAGTTCACTTTTTCGTAGCCATCTCTTAGACTATTAGGATTAGTGAATCCTGTAATAGTACAGGGAAAATTGCTCATGCAAAAACTGTGGTCCAAAGGTATTGAATGGGACCAACCCAAGCTTCCAATAACTCCTTTAACAAAATAAAAACTTTGAAGTCAAAAAAAATTGCAACACAAGTCTTCAAGCAGCTTCTGGTAATTGTTGTAGGATATAATTTTTCGTGTAATTGCACGCGAAGTCAGTATTTCGCGTTCTCAGCACAGTCCGCGAAATTTAATTTCGCAGCCGTTACCATAGCAACGGCCGCGAAACCAAACGTCACTTCCGAATTTGAATATCACTTCCAAATTTGACATTTCGAAAATACCACAAAGACAAGGATTATTTTTTATTGAATACCAACAAATACACAAGTACTTATATTATTTAGGATGAATACTTTTTACAACATTTGATTTCTGCGTCAACGAAGCCAATAAAATGTTTTCAGACATCGTCTTAATATTCTGTTTGTCACACCAATCTTTAAACTCGCCGTAACATTTTTCGTACTGCCGTTCCGATTTTTCGGGTATTTAAACGGAAAGCGCCGAATTTACAACGCTTTTGAGTTCAGGAGGAGTGGAAGGTACTGAAATATCGCTATCAGTATCAGACATTTTGCGTTTTGTCAAGAACTGTCAAAATATTTTGTATATATTGAAACATATCATTTCCATAGCACACGTTAACATTGTTAAATAAATTGAACTGCTGTTGATTTTAGAGCAATAATATATTTATTTACAATTATCTGGTTTAATCATTTTAACGATTGCACGAAAAATAGTGTGTATGCCATGGCCGCGAAACTTTTTAACGACCTCTAGATTATCTTGCCTCGGCCGCAAGCGGCCTCGGCGATAACTATTCTTTCGGTACCTTAAAAAGGTATTTCGCGGCCTAAGCATACAAATAACTATTAGCTTCATATAGAGCGCAGAGTTTCAGGTCTAAGTTGATGTAGAATGTCTCATAACATATTTTTAAATTCTCAGTAACAATTTTTTTATATAGATTGAGAACTGTATCGAAAAGGTATCTTTTTTGTTTTTTTACATTCTTCCTAGTAATACATTTCTTTTTACCAGCTCCTGTTACTATCATCTTCAAAGAAATTCTGAATTGCCCGTTTATAACTTTCAGATATTTTAATCCGGCTAGTTATAAGTACGTTCAAGCCATTGAGATTAGATTTTTGTTGTTTCTATTATAAAATGTCGCGTTTTCATTTTATACTATCGTGGATAAAATTTATTAGGATATATATTTAGTTTTGTTTTGAAAATATATAGTTGAAGAATTTAAAAAAGGTGGTTGAAACAATTAACCGCTCACTTCATGTAAGTTTTCTTGCGTGAATTGATTAATTTTTTTGGCAAATTACTTTCTTAATTACGAAGTTCCTTAAAAATTAATAAATGCCAGTGGGATAATTTTCTTTAAAACACGTGGGGTATTACAATAAAAGAAAACCAACTGTCTGAAGCTGAAAATAGTTTGTCTAACTAAATACTTCATAAACCAATGTATAATATGAGTCAAACAGCTATTTTAAATGTCGTGAATAAATGTCTGACACCATAAATTAGGTATCGTTTAACTAATTACCTGACATCATTCAACGCATATTTCACGTATATACAAGACAATTTACAAAAATAACTATTTTCTGTTGATAGTAACCAGCCGACGGAAAAAATTGTGTAAACAATACGTTACTAAAGAAATTTATTGGACATGCAACAACTCAAAACACTAGAACTATTAGTTTAATAAAAGTACATTAATTCTATTTTATTATTTTCGTTGTTAATATATAAATCTTTTTGTATAATTAATTGCTTCTCATCACTTACTTATACAATTGATTTTGTTAGTCCAAATAATAAGGCGACTACAATTTGACAGCAGGAAAACAAGTTAATAGTAAATGAATATGTGATAATTAATACAAGTAATATTAAAAATTGAAGCTATATATTACAACACCATTGACAAAATATCAAATTCCCTATAATTGTAGCGACAAATATCAATATTAGAAATTCGGGAGTAAAGAAACCATAAAATTAGGCCAGTTGTCAACACTCGCCTCGCTTCACACTCGTTTCGTTTCGTTTCTTGTACGAGAGTATCGTGAGAGTTTCGAAATCTCGTCATGCATAATCTTATTATTTCAATGCAATAAGAAACACTTAAATACATCTTCACTGTGTTCATGACTCCTTCTTCACTGTGTTAATGACTCCTTCTTCACTGTGATAATGACTCCTTCTTCAATGTGTTAATGACTCCTTCTTCACTGTATTAATGACTGGACAAAAGCTTTAAACAATAGATATCCGATTGACGTCATTTATTTGGACTTCTCTAAGGCCTTCTACAAAGTGCCAAAAAGAAGTATAAGTTTAGCATACGAGGTAGCCTGAATTTATGGATCTCCAATTTTTTATCGGACAGGACTTTTAAAGTCAGAGTCGGCCTAGAGTTCTCCAATGACAGGCCAGTTTCTAGTGGTGTTCCACGGGGATCTGTCCTCGTCCTATTGCTGTTTGTTGTTTACGTAAGCGATCTTCAAATATTCTTCTCAAACTCAGTGTTCAAATCTCTTTAATATTTTCACAAGACGTTAAATGACAACACAGCTTGCAACATTTTTGGGATGATCATTTGACATATATGTTAGTTGTCATAAATGCTTAGTAATGCAGTTTAGATATATGAAAAACCTGTAATTAATGCAGTTAGTGCGAGTGAAAATATAGGACTATCGTGTGTATGTCATAAGTCAATATTAGTTTATTTTAGTAATGTCAGTTACAGTTTTGTAAAATATAGCTCCAGTTTTTAACTTCTTCACATAAATATATGTATATTATGGTAAATACTTGTATATTCTGCTAAATATAAGTGTTTAAATATCTTCACGATTAATTGATAGACACACAAACTCTTAAGGAAGTTTTTAGTGTAATTTGCAACAACTTTGTGAAAACTCTATTGTTCAGATCCTAAAAACCACAGGATCTGATCATTATTGGTCCTTCGAGTAAAATATATACAAAATAAACGGTTTTAAAGACTAAAACTAACTTTTCCGCATCTGTGAGATGCCCTGATTAATATTCTATCATAAAATTGTCACTTGTATACACTTCGGGGGAAGTATCGTGCTAATAAACCGAAAGTTTTCCAAAGGTAACCAAAAACGCAGTATATCTGGATTTATAGGACCCGCTGTACTCGCTATAGTTAGCTGAAAATCAATAGGGTACATCTGTGAGACAATTATAAAATTGGCCACTTGTATACACTCCGGAGGCTGTATTGTACTAACAATCCGAAATTTCTACAAAAAAGACAAAAAACCTGGCACTTCAGGTACCATAGCACCCGTTGTACTAGCTCTGGTGAGCTAAAAATCTATATGGTCCATCTATAAGACGCCCTAACCTAACCAATATTCAATCATAAAATGGATCACTAGTGTACACGCTGGAGGCTGTATCGTCCTAACAAACTGAAAATTTTTCAAAATTTGGTACCTTAAGTACCATAACACTCGTTGTACTGACTATACTGAGCTGAATATCAATAGGGTTAATCTTTGAGACGCCCTGAATAATATCCAATCATAAAATTGGTCACTTGTATATACTCCGGAGGCTGTATCGTGCTAAAAAACTGAAATTTCTCCAAAAATTACAAAACTGTCGTACGTAAAGTATTATAGCACCTGTTCTATTGGCTGTGGTGATCTGAAAATTTGTGAGATGTTCTGAATAATATTCAATCATAAAATTGGTGATTTGTTGCACTCCGGAGGCTGTATCGTGCTAACAAGACATATAACGAAAAGTGGCCGACGACAACGACGACATACACACAGGATTTTTTTTCTAAAAACCATTTTTTCGTGTTGTTCTTGACGAAAAACGTAAAAATAACTCCAAAAATGTTTTCAAAATTTCCACTTTTTTGTGGGTAAACCAATAATTTTCTCGCATATTAGATATGTTCGGCGGAAAAGTAAAATAGTGCCCAGCTCTCTCAGAAGAATATTAAAATATCTCACACGATCTCGTCCACGTTGCCCAAGCAGTAAGTAGCCACATCTTCACAGCCTGTAAAAGCAGGCAGCCTCCGGGTAACTTCACTGCATGTAACAGAAAAGCGATCTCTTTCGCTAATACTCTAAGGCAGCGGTTCCCAACCTTTTTAGCTTGGGGGCCCAATAATATTTTTAAAACAATTTTGCGGCCCACCCCGATTTTATATATATATATATATATATATATATATATATATATATATATATATATATATTTGTAGCATATCTTAAACCATTATATATATATATTTATCTTTTTGGATACCGAATGGGACAGAATAAAAGAATCAGCATGGTATGCTACGCCGACGATGCAGCTATTATTGCGGAAACGCAGGACGATCTACAGAGACTACAACTGCACAAATTCTACCAGGTCAGCCAAGCGATGAACATGACCATATCCATAGAAAAATCGAAAAGCATAACCTTTGCTAAAGAACCTGTAAGATGTAAGCTGGAAGTCCAGGGAAAAATCATCGAGCAAGTCTCACAATTCAAATATCTGGGTATGGATCTGTCGAGTTATCACGACCCAGTGAAGGACCTAGGAAGACAGATTAACAAAGCGACTGCCATATCGGGCTGCTTAAAGCAAACAATATAGGTAAACGAATACATGCGAAAGGATAGCAAGGTTAGGATCTATAAGACTTGTATCAGGCCAATCATGACATACGGAATAGAAACCAGATAAGAAACCAACAAAACGAAAAGCATGCTTAGAGTAGCCGAAATGAAAACGCTCAGGACTATAGTGGGAAAAACAAGAAGGGACCGAGTTAGAAACAATGACATCAGGGAACAATGTGGAGTACAAGACATCGTAAGATGGGGGAGACAAAGAAGAAGACATTGGTACGCTCATGTGAGAAGAATGGAGGAGAGCAGACTGCCACGCATCGCACTTGAAGGGAAACCAACAGGGAAAAGAGCACCCCGTAGACCACCTAAGAGATGGAAGGACAGTTGGCAGTCCACCTCCCAGGAAACGATAAAGAGGAACCTTCAAAACTAACAGATCGCAAGATCTTAAATACGAATAAGAAGAAGAAGAGAATTTTTCTTGGGTATAGGTTTCATGGAAAAAATATGGCTTAAATGATTGGTGTCCTGCTTATCATTAACTGTATGCTGTTCCTTTTTTATGCATATCATTTGCTTCATCAGAAGTTTTTGGTAGTTGTTGTCCTGTGGTAGAATTTTAGTGTTTGAAAAGTTGAATTCGTGTTTTTCGCTAGATTCATGCTTGTGTGAATAAACCATCACATACAGATATTACAATTCATAATAGTTCGGTCCACCCATTCAGTCATAAACTAGCAGCTTTCAATAGTATGATACACAGACTCTTTTAACAGTCCCATTAAATATTAATAATTATAACAAAGAATTAAATATCATAAAACAAATAGCAGTTAATAATAATTACGATTCAAATTTAATTGATAATATCATAAATAAAAAGATAAAAAAACTGACTTTGGAACAAGTATTCCCTTCAGATAAAAATAATAATAAACAATTTAAAAGCTTAACTTACTTTGGAACACCATCCTTAAAAATTAAATCATTTTTAGAAACTTTAAACATGAATTTTTCCTTTAAAACTGATTACAATTCATCCAAATTCATTAAAAATAATAAATCTAAATCTTCAAAATTAAACAAATCAGGAGTTTATAAATTAAAATGTGGTAATGACAACTGTGATAAAATTTATATCGGTAGAACTTTTAGACATTTTAAAACTATAATTTCGGAACACAAACGTAGCTATGACAACAAAAAATTAGATTCCAACTATTCAACTCATTTATTAGAAAACCAACACATTTTAGACCCAAATTTTGAAATTCTCCATGTAGTCGGTAAATCCTTTAGTTTAAATTTATTAGAGGCCCTTGAGATTAACAAAAATAAATATTCAGGTAATCTTCTTAACGACCAAATAGATATCAATCAGTCTCCTTTATTAAACCTTTTTACCTAGAAGATAGCTTAGGAATGTTTGTAGTGAATGAATTTCCAGGTAATTTCTTTCAGTATCATTCTAACATTAGTAAATAGAATTCTGTATTTGCACTGTATATATTAAGACATTTTTATATTATACCTTCATTCGTTTTGACAAAGCTACTGTGTTAGTGAAACGCGCCAACAAGTTTAAATTTAACATTAGTTCAAATAATTGAAGATTTAAACAAATTATATTGTTTTATTTCATCGTTCAGTATGGATCTTCATCAAGTAAAAGCCTCATCTATTCAAATAAAAAAAAACATTACAATACTATACAGCACTGGTTGCAGTCCCTAAACATTAACAAATGTAATGTACTCCGTATTGGCAAGACCAATTCCAATTTATCATACAATTTGAATGGGCAGATATTAAATACGGTTACCAGCCATGATGACCTAAGTATCTTAGTGAACTCAAATTTATCGATGTTGTATGCAACGTGTCACAAGTTTAAATTGAACATTAGTTCAAATATAATGAAGTTTTAAACAAATTAAATTGTTTTATGTCATCGTATTGTTATATTGTTTATTGTAACAGGTTATAAAAAGTTGGGGAAAAAAAGTAGGTTTAGGTACTTACTATTAATTTTTTCCGGAACAGTCGATCCAAAACCAGAATCATTCGATCGTAGACTAGCGCTCGTATCTTCAGTCGAACTGTCATCACTATCACTCGTACTACTATCATCATCAACGGAATTTACGGGTATTTGAGAAACTCCATTACTATTCCGTTTACGCGGTCTGGGATAGTGCCTACCCCGGATAATTTTCGGCCTAGCGAAAATCTCAACAGGACATTCATCGAATTGCTCCGGTTTCGCCCATGGATGCATCCACTTCGTCAAACGATTCGATTGAAGAGGTACAAAAACGTCCTTCTTGTCTTCGGTATTTTCCGGTTGCCGTTCTTCTTCTGGCGGCGCTACGAACACCATCAAATCCGGATCTTCTTTGACGGACTTATTTAGTAGGGAACGCTTTGACATTATTTTCGTCGCTTTTTTAGTATTTACAGTTTCATCGTTTGATTGGTTAACTTCTTCAACAGTTTCATCTTTTGATTGGTTAACTTTTTCAACAGTTTCATCGTTTAATTGATCAACTTCGTCAGTTTTAGTTTTCTTAACATCTATTTCAGTTTGTTCGTTTATATTATTTTCAGGTACAGATTTTTTATTGCAAATTTCTTCGATTTGGTTCAATTCTTTACATTTTTGTCTACTGTTTATTTTTTGTACAATGACGTTTTCTAAATATTTTTTTGTTGCTGGATAAAATAATTTGCCTTGTTTAATTGTGGCTCTTTGTAAATTCTTGTTCTTTTTAATTTTCTTGTTAGTTTCGTCGACTTTGACGGTAACGTTGAATTTCAGTTTCTTTTCGATCTTTGTCGGTGTTTTTTGTACTTCAACATTGTCCACTACGGCAACTAAAGTTTTTTTAGGTTTTTTTATGTCATCAACGCTAGACGTTATGATCGGTTTTGTTTTAAATTTTATTTGTTGTATTTCTACATTAGTAATATCTATTTTAGGTTTTGAAACTTCAGAGACTTCATTATTTTGTACAGGCACTGTATTAGATTTAATTTTTTCACTTATATCAATATTTTTCACGTCTTCGGCGTTTTTATTATCAGCCATCAATTCTTTTTTTTCTATTTGATTTTTATCGATAAATTTCTCTACTTCTGATGGAAGGCGTTTTAAAATGTCAACTTTACCAATTTTATATTCCAATTGGTCATTTTTTGATTGTTTGATGACGTTAGGAACACTTTTTGTTGGAGTTATTTCATTGAATTTATTTTTTTTAGTTTCATGGACGTTCGAAACTAAAAAATCTGATTTACTTTTAGATAACTTGGTATTTTTCGAACTATCTCTTGATTTCATTCCATCTTCAACTGTAAAATTATCTTTTATATCTTTAATTTCATTATTATCATCACCTACAGGTGATTTACTTTTAGATAGCTTGGTATTTTTCGAACTCTCTCCTAATTTCGTTCCATCTTTAAGTGTAACAGTATCTTTTATTTCATTAATATTATTATTATCACCTACAGCTGATTTACTATTAGATAGCTTGGTATTTTTTGAAGTATCTCCTAATTTCGTTCCATTTTTAAGTGTAATATTATCTTTTATTTCATTAATATTATTATTATTATCATCACCTACAGCTAATTGACTTTTATATAGCTTGGTACTTTTCGAGCTATCTCTTAATTTCGTTCCATCTTTAAGTGTGAAATTATCTTTTATATCTTTAATTTCATTAATATTATTATTATCATCATCTACAGGTGATATACTTTTAGATAGCTTGCTATTTTTCAAACTCTCTCCTAATTTCGTTCCATCTTCAACTATTATATTATCTCTTATATCTTTAATTTCATTAATATTTTTATCACCTACAGCTAATTTATTTTTAGATAACTTGGTATTTTTTGTGTTCCCTCCTAATTTCGTTCCATCTTCAAGTGTAACAGTATCTTTTATTTCATTAATATTATTATTATCATCACCTACAGCTGATTTACTATTAGATAGCTTGGTATTTTTGGAAGTATCTCCTAATTTCGTTCCATTTTTAAGTGTAAAATTATCTTTTATTTCATTAATATTATTATTATTGTCATCACTTACAGCTAATTTACTTTTAGATAACTTGGTATTTTTCGAACTCTCTCCTAATTTCGTTCCATCTTCATGGGCAATACTATCTTTCATTTCCTCAATTTCATTAATATTATTGTTATCATCGCCTACAACTAATTCACTCTTATTTTTAATTGTAACATTACTTTCTGTTTCTTCAACTACACTAATATTATCAGTATCACCTATATCTGATTTAAGCGATCCTTCTGAACTTTCTGATGTATCATTTTCTTCTTCTTGAGTTGATAAAATTGTATTTAATAAGCTAAAATCTTCATCAGTAAATTCGACAGAAACTCTTCTAATATCTTTTAATAAATTTTCACTTAATTGCTTACTTTGTCTTCTTTGAACATCGACTGGTTGGCCTGGGTTAAGATCGTCTGTGATATTTTCTGATGTTATAGCTGTACATATATCACGAAAACTGGACGTTTTTTTGATGGGAATTTTTCTACTGGCCTCTTTTGCTAAAGGAATGTTTTCCTTGCTTCTACTGCGTATTAAAAATTTTTCTTTGAGTATTTCTCCTTTCGTTTTCTTCCTTGTTTTTACTTCGTTAACTAATTCGCTCGGTTCAAAATTATCTCGCCATGTTTTGAAGGCGCCAATTTCTTTTTTTACAGTATCTGTATGTACTGTTTTTATCCTTACTGTAGCTCTGTCTCTTCTAATTGCTGGTTTCGGCGTAGATTCATTTTGTTCAGGTTCGGGATTTTTGGGTTCGACACTTTTCAAACGGGATTTTTTCTCGTATTTTTTATATTTATTCACTGAAACGTCTATATCAGCAGTGTTAATGACCTTGATAGGTTTGATATTATGACGCGAAGAAATATCGGCGGGATATGACAATTTTGGTGAATTCAATCTTCTGTACGAAGAATTAATTTCCGATATTGTTGAAAGATGCGGTTTATAAACACCTGGATATCGCGATAGAGGTTTTGAATAATTTAAATAACTTAATGTTCCACTATTATAATGGGGCAAACTCAAAGCACTTACACTTGGCAAACTGTACAGTTCGGAATAATTAGGCATTTTTATTTTATAAACAATATAACTGATGCACGTGATAGTTTGTTTAAATGTCAAAGATATCGTTTATTTTAAACAGTTCGACGAGGAATAATATGAATGGTTGAGTAGACACATTTATTTCATATTATGTATAATAAATCCAACATCACTTTCGCGAATTGTTCGAAATTATGACTTAAATTTACCGGAATAACTCCCAAGAAAAACTAACAATTCGTGTGGAACTCTATAAAATCTACTATTTTTATCTCGTTCCTAATGACGCAGGCTAGTTCGAGCATATGGTGCCAAAAACACCTGTATTAATATATTATTTTTGTGCGCGTACATTATTACCAACTCGGTAGTGCGATATATTTATAACATACAAATATTTTATTACGATTAATTAAATTGATCTTGACCTCTCAGTTGGATATAAGATTCAATTTATTGTATTATGTTAGAAAAATAAATAGCAATATCCTCCAAATAGTTATACTTTATCCAATATCAATTAAGAAAAGCAGTTTTTATAAAGAACAATCAAAAACTCCATTCGCTAACACGAACGTATACAGTGTTAGGAAAATTATGAGGGCACATATGTTTCATCATCAATGTGTTAGAAAGAGACAAAATACATATAAATTCAGTGTATCATTCTTTTTCGCTAACAGGATATCATAAAGTGGAAAACGTGCAATTACTGTATATGTGTAAAGACGTGGTGGAAGTATACTCCCACCACGTGTAAAGGTATGTCTGGTAGGCACCGCTTTCGAGAGACGTGCAAATACAGACGTGTAATGTGGACAGTTTAGTTTATTAATTGAGAAATAATAAGATTGTACTAAACTGATAGCTTAATACAATGAACAATAAAAAAAATCAACATTACTTTCGTGTATCCCTTCAAGAAATAATTCAGTAGTTATAATCTAATTCACTATATTTGTTCGGTTAGTATTGGAATAAATAACATAACATGCGAAATAAAATTTGTTTTAATAATAATATGTGTTTCCAAATATCTCAATTCTCATTTTTCGCTAACAGGATCTCATAAGTGGAAAACCCACAACGCCGGCCTCTTACAAATTCTTTGTAGCTACTAACAGTATTGCCAATTTTCATTGTATATTTATATTAATTGTAAAATGCATTGTTCTAACACGAGAACTACTTATTTCAAATACCTACTAGGTAGCTTTTAATTTATTGTTCAAATCATATTAGCGTGTACTATCCGAACTGATATAGTGAACTAGTTTATTACTACTGAATTATTTCTTTGTAAATTAGTCATGAAGGGATAAACGAAAGTAATGTTGATTTTTTTATTGTTCATTGCATTAAGCTATCAGTATAGTACAATCTTATTATTTCTCAATTAATAAACTAGACTGTTCACATTACACATCTGTATTTCTAACATTAACTTCTTTCATTGCGATCTTTAACATAATGAGTTGTTTATACAACATTTTGCTGTGGTAAAGTGACTAGTAATAGCCTAAATGCATTTCTAATTTTTTTATTTTAAATTGTAAGTAAAAGCCAGACATAAGAGCTACTGTACGCTTCTCGAAGGCGGTGCCTGCCAGACATCCCATTACACAGTTATTTTGTTTCTCACTTTATGATACCCTGTTAGCCAAGATGTATTTTGTTTCTTTCTAACACATTGACGGTAAAACGTATGTTCCCTCGTAATGTTCCCAACACTGTACAAAGTAACGGAACGAAAAATAATGTTTAATAACTACCCGTATATACTCAAAAGATGCGATAATCCATGTGGACTTGGTTGAAATGCAAAATATTTGGTGTTGAACCAATTAAAACGGAGACGGAACGCTAACCTGAAACAACAAGGTACATACCAGCTCCAGTCCCCACGATCAACGCCTGGAAGCAAAATGTACGCGCGAAAAGATTTCCCGAGCCTGCCTTTCAAGCCGGTTTCCAGAGTCCCACAACAAACCAACACCACCCAGTGCCGTACAAACCAAGAGGCCAATTTCCAAATAACAGAAATTTCAAAGTTTTCCAATCTGAACAACATATTTCAAGAATTAAAGTCTACGGTGAACCTGGATAAAATAACTAACCAGAGCGGTAGCCAACCAGCATCACGAGATGAAGAAAGATACAAACAAACTAGAAAAATTCGAGATTCATTCCAGTTCGAACTATTGTAGAGTACGGACGTGTGCGATTGTGTTTAGCAAAACAAACCGTCTTTGCCTTTTAAATTTAATACGCGCATTTGTGGTTTTTAGATTAATATTAATTCAACCATACTGTAAGTATAACGTTTTTGGTTAAACAATTGCCGCGGCACTGGCCTGCGGATGGCCAGTAAATATAGGCCTAGCGATAAGGATCCGCCATTAGTCGTATCAACAGGTTATGACATTTCAAATAATATTTACGTTGAAGATGTAGTATTTTCAGAAGAGATTAGTATGGAAGAATCTCATAATGTTTTAAAATGTGATAATTCTGTTGTTAATATTTCCAAAAATTCCGATAATGTCATTAACGAGGTTAATAAAAACTCGCACTCGAATTCTTTCCAATATACTCGTAGTAGTCAAACGAGTCATACATTTAATACTTCTAGTCGATTTAATTCTAATGATAGCGGACCTTATCTTATTTTTGTTCAACATATTGACTTAAATATAGGCCGTTTACATCCTATGAAACTTGGAGAAAAATTACTTGCCCTTTCGAACTATGATCGAAATAATATTGAAATTGTTAGTGTTGGTAGGAACCGTATTAATATCGAATTTGATTCGGGTCTTGTATCAAATAAATTAGTAAATGAACCTTTCTTTAAAGAAAACAACCTAATTGCCTATATACCAAATTATTTGACAGAAAAACGGGGGCTTGTTCGTGGCATAGATACTACATTAAGTGAAACTACCCTATTAAACGGAATAAAATCTAATATTACTGTTAAAACAGCCAAACGAATGACTCGAGTAATCCAGAAAAATGATAAACTGGAGAGAGTTCCACGACAAATGGTTATTATCACTTTCGCGAGTAAACTAATTCCTCAATTTATCTATATCAATAAAGTTAGGTGCCCAGTTGAGGTTTTTGTAAATCAAGTTATGCAATGTTTTCAATGCCTACGTTATGGTCATTCAGCTACCCAGTGCATTTAAAAAAAATGCGGAATTGAGGAAAAAAATGATTGTCCTGATAAATGTACGAAATTTTGCATTCATTGTAAAAATAACAACCATGAGTCAGTTTTTAAGGAATGTCCTGAATATATAAAACAAAAAAAAAACGAAAGAAGCTATCGCAAACTTAAATGTTTCTTTTAAGGAAGCTGAGAAAGTACTCGAAAATCCATGTTACTCCAGTTTCGTTCAAAAAAATAAATTTACACCGTTAATAAACACCGACACAGAATTCCCTTCATTGAAAGTTGCCTCCCCCTATCAATCTAATTCCGCGACGGCTCATAAAAGTAGCATTACTGAAAAATACTATTCAGCCTCGGTTGTCAGTCCTCCGAAGAAGAGAAGAAAAGATGAGACTACGTCTAATTTTCCTCCTATTCGTAGAGATTTCCACACCAATTTTTGAGAGGGGTCCAGTATTTCAGTTTGGACAATGTGAACATTCAAATGAGTTCAATAAATTCATAACCTAGATCAGTGTTACATTAAAAAACTTAATAAAAGAAAGCTTTCAAAATGTCCCTTCAAGGTTTCAAAAGCTATTTGATAGTCTGTCCCAATAGAAAACCCTTGTTTCTTCTGTGAGCTGAGTTATTGGCTTGGCAATATCTCCCAAATTCCTGATAAATCTTCGATAGTATGTGCAAAGTTCAAGGAAATTCTTAATTTTATGTTTGTTGGTTGATTGCGGCTATTGCTGAATGGAAGTAATTTTCTTTGGATTTACCACCACTCCGTCATTGCTCACTTTATGACCCAGATTGTTGACTCGGTTTTAGAATGGTTGACATTTCTTCGGGTTTAACATGAGCTGCGCAGCCTGCAGTCGTTTAAATACATCTTCCTAATTATTCAGGTGTTCGTCAAATGTCTTCCCCAATACTACGATGTCGTCAAAATAGATCAGGCATGTCTTCCAAGATAACCATCTCAAGACATTTTCCACGAGTCTTTCAAATTACAGAGCTCAAATGGCATGACGTTGAATTGCCCTAATCCAGATCCAGTGGTAAAGTAGTCTTTTATTTGTTTTCTGGGCGCATTTCTACTTATAAATAAACAGACTTCCGGTCCAAAGTGGAATACAGTCCCTAATCCAGATCCAGTGGTAAAGCAGTCTTTTATTTGTTTTCTGGGCCCATTTCTACTTGCAAATAACCAGACTTCCGGTTCAAAGTGGAAAACAGTTTGCTGCTGGCCAAAGTGTCTAGCATATCTTCGATTCGAGGCAAAGGATAGCTGTCTTTCTTCGTCACATTGATTAGCTGGCTATAGTCCACTCAGAATCTCGTAGTTTTATCCTTTTTCTTAACGAGCACTACTGTTGACACTCATGAATTAGTAGATGGTTATATAACTTTCTATTTCTCTCTAGAATTATTCTTTCAGCTTCCTCTCTCTTCGCTCGCGGTAGTATTCGAGCGGATTGTCTAATTGGCTTGGTATCACCAGTATCGATTTTGTGTTTGACGGCTGATGTTCTACCAGTCTTTCCCCTTTTTGGTACGAATAGGTCCCGATACTGCAAGATAATTATTTCATTTTCCTTTTCTCAGCTCGATTCAAGGATTTACCAGCTACTGATAACATCTGTTTGAATACGGCATTGGAATCGACATTTGACGTTGTTTGATGAACTATAGATGTCACTGGTATGCAGGATCCCATCTTGGTTTCCTTCTTGATGGTAATTGGGTAATCGTTCACGTTTATCATACGTACTAGGATCTCCTTCGCCGACGTAACCAATCCTTTTTCAATTAGTAATCATCTACCAACCTCTTCGCCGTGGTTCCATGGCTCAATCATAACCGGTGTACCTCCCTCCATGATTCCCTATAGCCGCGCTACTGTCATAGTTTCGCTTCGTGCAGGTAAAACGGTATCTTACTGTACAGCTACCAACACTGTGCCGCCTTCATGTGGATGAAGGAATACCTCTTCGGAACCTACTTTAATGGTTCAAAGTCCAATTGGAAATCATGTAAATTTATTCCGTCCATTCCTGAAACCTCGTCTTCTTCGATATCAGCTACAATTATATCGTCGTATGCTTGAACATGTCTGCACCAATTTCCAATTGGATTTGTGTCTCTCCGTGAGCGGTGGCACTCTCACCTGTGGCGGTCCGCAGTCGCAATCTCATTGGTTGAAACTTCTTCGTGGAGTTTATTGTCTTTGGCTACTTTAAAAACCATTCATATTCCTTCTCGTATTTCTGATTAGATTTTTCAGGTAGTAAATAATTAACCGCATTATCAACAATACTGCGATATTCTGGTCGAGTGCATGATAATTCGCTATTTAGTTACATATTCATAAATTCCGAATTATGTATTAGTAACTTAATGAACATTCACATTTAAAAATTCTGTCAACTGTTACTTTTGTATATGCGAGGGTTACCAATATAAGCACACAAATTCGTAATTAAAATTTTATTTTTATTAAAAACATTTTTGCATGTTCTTTATAAAAAATAGTATGTAAAACTCGTATCACAATTACTTTTGTTAGTACTCGTGCTTTGCATAACGCACCGCTTCGCGGTCCATTACGCAAACCACACTCGTACAAGTTATTGTGATACTTATTTCACAATATACTATTTGGTTAATTAAACTACGCACTATTTTGTAAAACCAAGAAATACGATAATATTTAAAAGGACAAATCATAAGTTTTGTTAATTAAGCAACAATTTCAAGTTGTTTTTATTAATTTTACACGATGCTGCATTTGATCTAATATATTTGGTATTAATTATTGAGTGAAGTAAAACAATTAATGAACTTTCCATAGGAGTCTATTTTTTCCTAATAAATACAACATTCAATAAAGTACATCGCATTCCACGTTTTTATTTATTGTCGCCAAATTACAATCCTTTATTGAAGAACACATAAGTGGGAACGTCTTTATATTTGGATTTAATTTCCTCCTGAAACAAAGAAAATGTATACAATAAGAAACAAAAAAAAATTATACAATAAGGATTGTATTATTAATATTCCAATATTATTTAAAATATGCTGGATATTTTTATTTGAACACTTTAACACGTTGACTGCCATCTGCCCATTGTGTGTCAAAACTGGTACTCACTTGTTGTGTTATTACCCCCTAGCTAGCTCAAGAAAAATGATATGTATTTTCGGTAGAGTAAGGGTGGGTAAATATAAAGTTGCAAGAATGCTTTACAGTGTAAAAGAGATACTTTAATATCACAAATTGACTCTTAATGTGATGTGATTAAGAAAAATCAGTTACCCCAAATATTACCAGTTGGTTTCCAACGAGTAGTTATAAGCAATCTTTTGTGATATATTACTAATATTAAATGTAGTTGTCAAGTTTGTGGAGTCCTCAAGGCCCGTAATTACTTAGAAAGATCTTACTTGATATTCTAGTGCTTCTCCAATTAAGGATAGAACTGCTGCCGAATAATATCAGCGTATGGTCCTTGTGATTCAATCCTGTAGAGATGGCTGACCGGTGGATAGGGATGCAGTTACGAAGTAAAGAAAAAGTAATGACGAAAGTAAGAAGAAGGTGAGAACTTAAAGGCCTAAAACAACAAAATCCTATGTCACCTACCGTGAATCAGTTAGTCAGTTACAACGTTTACTCTCCGACGATGTTGTGTGGCCTAGATGGATGATTTTATTAGTTGTTTAAATTTTCAAAAACTCTAGAGAGAATGCTTTCATCAGCGGAATACAATTTAAAACAACTAAAAGTGTTTCTTTTCGTTTTAGGTGCTAATCTTAGAAATCCTAGATAATTAAGCTCATGCTTAAAAATAAGAAACCCAAAAGAAATAAATTAACTGCCTCGACCCTTACTTCGTGGAATCTACTCATATTAGTGTTTTAAATGAAACTCAACGTTTCTAGTTAATTCCACAATATAATGAAAAATATTGAAAATTCTAAAAAATTGACAATTGTTTCGATAACTGATTATCATCGTCAGAATGACAGAAGTTACATTTCATTTGATGCCTACCTGATGTTTAGTAGTTATTTTTGGCTAGACCAAGAAGTGACCTACTTTGTGATTGACTTAATATATGTTAATAGAAAAAAGAAGATGTGCTGTTCCAAATATTGAAGCTTAGATATTATTAGCCCTATGGTGATATCCTGGATATCATTTTCCCAATTAAGATCAGTATAACTGTGCAATGATATAGAAAACCAGGAAAACTATATCTGCTGATCTTTACAATTATCACTTAAGAAGACAGTTTAATAGTGGAGAACTTCTTAGATTTATCTGTTCATTGACGACTTCATGTTGTGAGTTTCTGAAGTATCTTCTAATTTCCAACTTTTCAAGGAAATCCAGTTCTTGTTTCTTATCACAAATATGTAGTACTTGTAGTTCTGTGTTAGGTGTCAAGTAGCTGTATTGCGTAATGGGATTTATCTGGTTGTTTTAATATGTATGCTCGTAAGTGTTCACTGTATCGGATTTCAAAATTTCTAAGGGTCTGACCCAAATAGAGAGCATTACATTCTGGACATTTGAGTTTATATATATACCTGACTTTTTCAATGTTGTTTTAACATTTAACAATTTTGTACTCACGTTACTTTCTGTTTTAAAGGAAATTGTTGTATTCGTTGCTAAAGATATTATCTTTGAAATATTATTAGAAATATTTCCTGCATATGTGATGGTTTTATAAGTTTTTATTTCTTCAGTTTGTTTAGGAAATATTAGTTGTAATGCCACTTTTTCCTCTTTTTTATTAATTAGCTTATTTATCATATGTAATGGATAACCGTTGTATGTGACCTTGAACCTACCTAATAATAGATTTATATGTGACATAGAACCAGATTGGATTTTCAGAATTAATGAACATAGTTATAAGTTCCATAACATTTTTATGTCAATTACTACCTATAACCTGTACTCATAAACAATACAAACATGAAGAGCATTAAAAGAATATACTTTAAATGGGCGGATGTAATTTCGGCCGGAAAAAGGGCAGGTACTAAAAGCCGGTAGGTAAATTCGGCCGGAGGTTTTAAGTTGCTTCCTTATCTCATAGGTATTTTCGGCCGCAAATCAAATAAAATAACAGAATGCTTTATATTAAAATATTTCTTTATTTCAATAAAATTATTACATCAACTTATTTCTATAACTTAGGTAAACTATAAATTTTTAAAAAACGTTTTGATGTGATACAGATTTAACGAAATTAATTCTAGAAATATTGTCAGATCGAAGCATATTTACCATGTTTTCGATAAATTTTAGTTTGTTTTTTACTTGTTTGTCTTTAATTTTTGCTGGAATATTTAAATTTTTTATTTTTAAATATGCATCGATCTGACAATCTTTTAATTTTTCTATAAAAATAAATATAGAAGGGTGACTTGAATAAAAACTAGAATTAAAGTGCGAATGGAATGATTCGCAGGCATTTGTGGTTCTTTTAATTGATGGGTTTTCATATGCCCATATATTTGGTGGAAAATGAGATTCTGGCGCTATGTAGTTTTCTAATAAATAGTCTGCGTATTTATCTATAAGTTTATGGTCCGGTTTGTATGACATGAGATCAAATATGAAACAATCTTCAACTTCAGAGGGGTCTAAATAAGTTAGCCCAAAAGTATGAGTAAGCCATTTGCTTTCCTCGCAGATTTTATCTTTATACATTTGGGTTAACCCTAATGATTGTATTTTCCTATACCACGCCTGGTGCAAGTGGAATTTACAACCATTTAGTTTGGTTTTGGGAAAGACAACTTTTAATGCGTTATGAATTGCGATTTCAAAATCCACAAATACCTCCTTCGGTTCAAAAACAATATTATAAAGTTCAAAAATTTTAGATTTTACCAACAGAAAAAGTCTCATATATGTGTCACTGGTCTTATTGGGCAACAGACAATACAAAAGAGGAACATAATGCCCATTTTCCAGTCCATGGATGGTAAATAACTGATAAAAATATTTTGTACAATAAGAAAATGTGCCATCCATGTAAAAATCTTTCATTTTACATAAACTTATTATATTTGTATGGCAAGAAAAAACAATGATATTATCAGCTGTGCTGTTAATAAACAAAAAATTTTCACCTGTTGTGGTTTTCGGTCCATAACTATCGAGTACAGAATGTACATCGTGAATATCCTTAGGCAGGGCTGGTAAGAGCTTACGGCGGCTGTTGTACAAATTTCTTCTTATTAGACTGACATCTATCGATGACAAATTCTCTGGCAAATGATTTGAAAGAACGCTTTTAATAATTTTTAAAGGTTTCTCCGATATGTCTTCCTCAGCTTTGCGCTTGCATGAAGTCGTCACTATTTTTCTCTCCAACGTAGTTTCATCGGACTCGTGGTTGTGGATTAATTCACTTCTAGTAACTGTGTATTCCGCACCAACAGTGTACAGTTTGGCTAAACATCTTAAATTTTTCTTTATACACCTCCAACGTACTTCACCACTTTTTAATACGTCCTGTTTACAAAACTGAAACTTTTCTACAACTAGTAAGTCACAACCGCGTGAACTCTTAATTACTGAAACTGATGCCATCGTATACAAATAATATATTTTATGCTTTCTATCGACTAGTAGCTTAAAGATAAGTTATAATACTGACTAGCTATAATAATTTTATACCTGTTATTTGTGAATTTTATACATTTAAAGGAATAATCTTAAGTAGGTACAACATAGTTATTAGAATAAAGAGATAAGTAAATTAAAGGTATTTCCGACAGGTACACAGGATTAGGTATTTCCAAATAAATACACAACTAATATTTTACAGAAACTATTAAGCGTAATTACCAATATTTTAATCTCATCGTAAACATCAACCCCTCGGCCGAAATTACCCCTGTCATAAATGGTACCCTTTGATTTATGCAGGTAGGCCAAGGGATTACCGGCCGAAATTACGCCCGCCGCTTTAAATATTCCATATCTCTCTTAATCATTACCAGTTTATGTTTTAAACGTAAGTTTTTTTCAAATTTATTTATTAAGCCATTAAATCATCTAAATCTGATCCAATTCTATTTATTTTTGTTCTGGCATGATCTGGTAAGTAGTGTAACAAGTAAATTTAAGGCCTGGTTACTTTTAACTCGTAAAAGTGTCCAGTACGCCACCCTGTATCATTTTGTGTACCCAAATAATTTCGTTTTAGCACTTTTTTTTGCAGCAGGAACAAAAATGAAAATTACGTAGGCGAACATTTAATAATACAGTTTGTTACAGTAATCTGTTAAAAATAACGCAAAAACTGATCGAAAGAGAAATAATTACTCTTTTTGGCTTACAAGGAAGTGTTGCATTATTTTAGGAGTAGTTTTAACAGATTCATTCAATTAATTTAAAAAATAAATAGTTTGGCTAAAATAAAACACACTATTGAATAATTTGCAACTGTCACAAACTGTGCTAATAAATTTACGTCTGCATATCTTCATTTTTGTTTTTATTGCAAAAATATGTGCTTACTGCATCCAACACGTGTGTATCAGTTTTAATATACGTAGCAGTCAACGTGTTAAAATGGCAAAGACAACAATGTTGCCAGTTTTCAATAAATAATTAGTAACCTTGTAATGGTCCAAGTGAATTCATTCAGAAAGTTTTTAAAACTTAACTAGTTTAAAACAAACAGGAGGTCTATCAATTGGGACAGTATTTAATTTCAATTATTAATGTTATCGGCATTTATAAAGTCTTGGTAATTTGAATATAAGATCATTAATTTAAATTTTAGAGATCTGGTCATCTGTTCGCATATATACTCACCTGTAATTCAGTCTCTAAACTTGTAAATGCAATTGAGGCCTTCTGTTTGAAAAATGCACAAGCTAATGGAGTCGCAAAAGTCAAACAAAGACCTAAAAATCCAACTGAAACCGGTAAATTCATCCAAGGGTATCGTCGAAGGAATCCTTTCTTTTCTAAAGAGTTCATTACAATTGGAGTGAACACTGTAAGCAAAAAAATTCATAATGGATTATAATTAATAATTTTTTATATAATTACCCATTCCTGGTAAAGCCATGAAAATTCGACTAAATACAACTTGAGCTATACCACTAGTAGCTGCTGCCTTAGAATATCCTAATTTGTTGTTTTGTTCATCGTATACTGGCGTGCCTTGTCTAAGTTCCCTAAAATACGGTACATAAACATTTAATAGAGCTAATAGTGAATTATGTTTATATTAATTGATTACAAAAATCATTTATTAAATTTTAAATTATAGCTTCCAATTGCATATATTATAGAAAGAGAATGATTTCACAAGTTTGCCTAACCTCAACAGCAAACGTTAAGGTCACTCATGTGCTCGAGAGATACTGTGAAAACCCGTTAATATCATCTCTTCAACGGTTGTGTGGGACCCTTAAGACTATGAATAGTCTAAGTAAAAAAGTTATGGTAATAATGATTCTCGTTGGTCATAAAAAAATGACCCAAACCTAACCAACTCATGCTTGTAGACACTGTTAACTTTATTAGATATTGTAGTTGGAAAAACAAAGTCTAATTTCTTCTTAGTAACAAACGAATATCGGTTCTCGTGAGCTTGTGACTTCGTTGACTCTATTTAGTGACCCTGACCATGGGGCAATAAGCCCCATCTAACACGCTTTGATTGGCTGTGCATTCTTTACTTTTAATGTATCCTGAGTTCGAGCAGTCGGCGTTATAGTCCAGTCGGTGGAGTATTAAAAACAGGCATTTATGGCATTTTCTTGGTAACAGCACGGTTTTTGTGCAAATCTATTTGAAATGATATGGAGAATTAGGTAAAAAGTTGCAACCGCGATCGGAGCCCCGCTATATTGTTTATTAACAAATTACGGCGCGAGAAGCCGTTTTCAAGCTGATTTTCTTCTCCAGCTCATCGGGATGACTTCGTATGAAAAAATGTCCAATACAAAATTTATTCGTAATATAAATAGCTACAAAACGGCAGCGGTCCGAGAGTCATACTTGCAAAAATTCATTTGCAAAATCGAAAAAACTCCAAAAATTGCATGTTTCTTTCAAAGTTAAAATTTAAATTTTTAAAATCCTCAAAGGGAATGAAACTTTCTTAAAATATAGCTAATATTATGTCAAATGAGCCTCCGGAACCCGGACGTCAGGTCTGCAAAACTTCTTGTTTTATAAGGTTTTATAGGTGCATGAATTTCAAAATTTCAAAATGTTGCTATCTTTGTTCAAATTATTGCAGACTATTGCAGTTGTGCAAATATATAGTTTAAGTTATTAGAAATCGAATGCAATTTGTAAAATTCCATTCCGACTATTTTGCAAATTTGGTAACATTTTATACACCACAATAGGAGTATATATATATATATATATATATATATATATATATATATATATATATATATATATATATATAAACTAGTGGATATTGGGGAATTGCAGCAAGAAAATGGAAAAGGTATACTCTTAGCGGAAAATGTCCAAGCTTTCGAGGATGATTGTCCTCATCATCAAGGAGACTAAAATGAAAAAACAACAGTTAAATACTGTGGTCAATAAAGAATAATTTGAATTGAAGTTCACAACCACGTGTATACTTCCCTTTGAAGTGAGGTTAGACTCCATCCAGTTGTAAAATAGTAAACTACAGATTGTAAATTGTGAAATGTTTTACAGAAATTGAGTTAACGGAAGGTCAACCAACCGCATTACAACACCAAGTGAAAAGGTCGCAACATTTTATAAAATGAAATAAACAAATTCATCTTCATGCGTTACTATGTTGAACGCCGGGAAGGAAATGAAATAGTTTCCCTCCAATTGGGATGTAACAAGAGACAAACAGTGCTGCCAACAGTCAAATCAGAGAACTGTAGGGCAATGTATTTAGATTTAGATTTTCCTCTTTTCTAAAATAATACATCTTCTTATTAAACCAATTGTTGGCCCTACAACAGAGTCCATTACTGAAATGGTTACATTGCCCTACAGTTCTCTGATTTGACTGTTGGCAGCACTGTTTGTCTCTTGTTACATCCCAATTGGAGGGAAACTATTTCATTTCCTTCCCGGCGTTCAACATATAGTAACGCATGAAGATGAATTTATTTATTTCATTTTATAAAATGTTGCGACATTTTCACTTGGTGTTGTAATGCGGTTGGTTGACCTTCATCTGTAGTTTACTATTTTACAACTTGATGGAGTCTAACCTCACTTCAAAGGGAAGTACAAACGTGGTTGTGAACTTCAATTCAAATTATTCTTTATTGACCACAGTATTTAACTGTTGTTTTTTCATTTTAGTCTCCTTGATGATGAGGACAATCATCCTCGAAAGCTTGGACATTTTCCGCTAAGAGTATACATTTCTTGCTGCAATTCCCCAATATCCACTAGTTTTATATATATATATATATATATATATATATATAAATTAAACTATGTTTAATTATTTATTATTTAATTAGATATGAGATAATTTTATTTTTTATTTGATTAATTTGTGTGGCTAGCTCAGTTATTGTAATAATTTTTATATTATAAGTATTATATTATATTATATTCGGAAGCATGAGACTCATTCTACCCTTCGAGTTCTGGCTTTGTTTGGATTATTTTGCTTACGTAAAATAAAATGAAACACTGTACTTTCAATGATTTAATTTTATAACGAAATTTTTATTTAAATATTTATAAAATAGTTACGCCTATGGCTTTACCAAAACATAGTCATAAATGATACCATACACCATCCTATGCGCATGCTCAACTAAATGCGAATGGATACGAGAAATACCGAACGTTTCTTATAGACGCTCTGCATCTGCGTGGATATTCGATGTATCATAGAATCGTTGTCGTTATAATAATGTTGATGGATTTTGCATAAAAGAATTTATGTTTGGAAATTATATATATACAAAAGATAAATATGTTCGGAAGAAATAGGTTACAAAATTATATATACAATTGGAAATATTATATGAATAGATTAAGATTTTTCTCAACGATTTGAATTGACGTAAGTACAAAAATTATTTTATTACAGAATAGGCCTTTTTAAATAATATCGAAATTTTGTCTATTGAATAAACTACATAAAGTCCTTTTCTTTTTTTATAGATCGATCATACAGACGCAAGAATTATTATACACATGGAAATAGTCACTGAATTTATATTCGAGAGTTATTATTCGTATTATTGGCCAATAATATTTAAAGAAGCACTGACCTGAAGTCTGGAATCTGGATCTAATCGTCTGGAAACAGGAATACGCCTTCCGAAGTTCAAACTGCGTAATTTCTTGAGAATTTTGGATATTCTCACGGCAAAACTGGATACAAACACATGTGAGTGTTCTTAGTTTTATATTTATAAGGAATCTATAGCTTTGATCAAGAAAATTTGTGATTTTACTTGAAATTTCTGGAAAAATTGTTCATCACCTCCTCGCTACTTCGACGCCAAAAACCAACTACCAACGCTTCCTTTCGATCTTCAATTTTTTTAATCAACAAATAATATATTGTTTCTCAGCTCACTAATTTTCAATAAAGTTTTTGTTTAATTTTAGTTGATCAAAATTTGTCCTGTCATTTTTACACCAATCACATTCTTTCTGGAGCTGTCGAATTATATTCACAATTGCAACACTTTATGAAGTTTTTGAAACATATATGAATGTGAATTCCACTTGAAAATTATCTGTTTTCTTTTACTAATTCAACGAATTTCAATACAACAAGTATTTTACAGATAGTGAAATTCATTGTTATATTTCGATATGACAATGTCTAGTTTTGTTTTGATATATATGACAACTTGAAAATAATATTTATATAACATATATATATATATATATATATATATATATATATATATATATATATATATATATATCTTTTGCTTTAGTTATCTGAACTATTTAAATTCTATAGTAGCAAATATTTCCTTAAATCCATCATCATTTTATCATTCATTGACTCCATAAATTTGATATAAATTGTGACATATAAATTACCTTTATGTCATTGATATTTTTATCTTCTAAACTTATCTAATTCTTTATACTAAATATGAACATGATTTATATTATTACTGTTTAACTAATACTTATATTAAATTAGATAACTAAAACTTGTTTAATTTCAGATGAAACAGCTGATTCCTTCATGACAACTAAACATCCATATTGGGCAGATTTAATGTTCTCCACTATACTTGTTAAGCGTTTTCAAAATTTAGACAATTATTAAGGTAATTTCTTTATGTTTATTGTTGCTTTTTTTAATTATTATGAACAAATGATTTAATATATTATGACTTTATATGCATTTTTACTTATGATTGTGGTTTTTTTAATGTGTTTTTAATTACATAGTTTCAATCCATTTTAAATACTAAGCAAAATATTCTCAAACAGTTGATGTTCTTTATAAAGTTCAATATATATATATATATATATATATATATATATATATATATATATAAATAAATATATATATATATATAAATATATATATATATATATAAATTGTGTGTTTTTCTATCGATTATCCGTTCCAAATAAAATAAACCCCAAATAAATGTTTTTTAATATCAAAAATCCATTTTTTCATAAGTGTAAAAAACTATTGTGTATAAAATGTACCCAAATTTGCAAAAATAGTCAGAATCGAATTTTACAAATTGCATTCGATTTCTAATAACTTAAACTATATATTTGCACAACTGCAATAGTCTGCAATAATTTGAACAAAGATAGCAACATTTTCAAATTCATGCACGTACAAAACCTTATTAAACAAAAAGTTTTGCAGACCTGACGTCCGGGTTCCGGAGGCTTATTTGACATAATATTAGCTATATTTTAAGAAAGTTTCATTCCCTTTGAGGGATTTTAGAAATTTAAATTTTAACTTTGAAAAAAACATGCAATTTTTGGAGTTTTCGATTTTGCAATTTAATTTTTGCAAGTATGACTATCGGATCGGTGCCGTTTTGTAGCTATTTATATTACGAATAAATTTTGTATTGGACATTTTTTCATACGAAGTCATTCCGATGAGCTGGAGTAGCGGGGCTCCGATTGCGGTTGCAAATTTTTACCTTATTCTCCATATCATTTCAAAAACCGTGCTGTTACCAAGAACATTTTTTGTTCTAGTAAAAATCCAATGAAATCAGTTAATTTGAGGTCATTTGATTGAACACAACCAATCAGAACAACATTATACTGAAAACAGATCCCATGGGCTGTTTTCACTTTATCACGTTGCTATGGATACAATTTGATTATTTATTTCGATTTTGACGTTTCAAATATTTAATATTTCAAAATGTCACGATTTGGTCATAATACTGACGAGAATATTAATGAAATTATAGAAGTTCTGTACTTTTTTTCTATAATTAGCAATAAAAATTTTATCCGAATAACCATCGAACATTGATAAATGCTCAAAAATTTTATAACAACTTTCTCAAGCTTGTTGCTTATAGGCAACAGACCTCCGCCTGCGGCGTCGGTCTGTTTCCAAGCAACAAGCTTTCGAAATCTGTTATAAAAATTTTTCGAACAATTATCAATGTCCTTGGGTTATTACTACTGAAAATGCACTCCTGATCTCTACATCAACTGGACTCCTACGACACAAGACACGACACACTGAATTCGTTTTTTTCTAGCCATACCCATACTAAACATATGGCTCCTCGACACAGTTGTGTGCTTATGCCTTTATTGTCATAAATCGCTGGCGGGTATGCGTATTCACACGTTTGTGCCCAATCAATCTCATTTGCGTACTGACTGCAAACATACATACGTTTTTACCAATTTTTAACATCCACTAATCCCGATTTTATTAATTTTGTAGCTTCACTATTGAAAATACTTACTGCGCTCTCATCATAGGAATGTTAATGCAATTTGCAGCTGCCACAGCAGCAAATGGAACCATTCGTCCTATTATAGATGGCATTGACTAAAATAACATTAATATAGTAGAAATAAGCGGCCAATTAGTATTTATAAATATATTTAACAATTTCATTACAAAAGATATATTGAAGAAAAGTACTCAAAGAAATTACTAATTTCTTAATCTAATCTAATTAACGGGGCGTCGTTTAAAGCGGACATAAGATACCAGTTCCTCCTCCAAAAGAGTACCGGAACACGTCGCCCCCAAGAAAAGAAGCGCATCCGCTGACCAAAGCCACCTTTTGAGTCCCCAGCGAAGCTCACGCTAACCTGGGTGGCAAAGAGGATGTGCTGCGTCAATCCCAAAGAGAACCTCTTCGTCTTCGGCATAGGAGACGAGGAAATGGCAGTCCTAGAAAAACGATCAATGAGGATGAGCTACGCGTTCACCTCATTGATCGTTAAAACAAAAAAACTCGACCCGGAACGGAAGAGATCTAGTGTCGATCCCCCTCCCCCATCCGAGGAGCCCCAAGAAACTGTTGCTTCTGTGGCGACTGTCGAGCCATCTCCTAAGATGGCGACCGAGAGTCTCTTAGCAGAACTAACATCTCTAGGCCAAGATACAGGCAACGTCAACCCACCTCCAAGTGAGAAAGTGGAGATGGCCTAAAATAAATTAAAACCTCTCACCATCACCAAGCAGAGATGGATAATGAAAAGGTAAGATTTATTCAGTGTAACCTTCAACGCAAAAAGATGGCTTCGGCAACACTATGCCGCTGCCTTCATGTGATGCAGGACACAATAGCACTTATCCAAGAACCCTGGATAAGAAAAACCAAAATCATTGGTCAAAATAATCCAAACGGTTTAGTGTTCAGCTTTCCAAGCAATCAGCAACATAGGACAGCCATATATGTCCCTAGGAATTTTAAGACCTACCCACTGACGCATTTTCGTCCTCCGACCTAACGGTAGTGAACATTGAATATGCACATAAAGGTCAAAAGAAAGTGTTAATACTGGCATCCGCATACCTCTCCTCAGACGCAGCTAAAACACCAGCAAGAAAGGAGTTGAAGGACCTTGTGGAACACTGTCTCACCCAGAAGCTAGAATTGGTAATAGGCTGCGATTCAAACTCTCACCACGTAAGGTGGGGCAGCAAAGATATTAACACCAGAGGTAAGTATTTTTATGATTACATAACTAACAAGAATCTCTGTATTCTAAATAGAGGTAATGAACCAACTTTTATTAACTCTCGAAGTCAAACGCGAATAGATATTACCTTATCTACTATAAACATTTCGAATACAATCTCCGGCTGGCATGTATACGATGACATTTCAATGTTGGACCACTGCTGGATAAAATTTGAAATAAAACTGGCGCTCACAACCTCTACACTAATTAGCGACCCCAGGAAAACGTACGGGACAAAATATGTTCACTGTTTGAAACAGTGCCATATTATCCAATAGGCTGACTAGGCTATAGCCTAGGGCGCCGTGAAAGAAATAGGCGCCGACTGACCAGACTAACCACTCACAATAGTTACAATTCGTGCAAATCATTTTTGCTGTATACGTATTTTTTCGAGGAGATCGAATGTGTTGTAAGGCACCAATATTTAACAATTCTATTGACAACATTATTTCAGTCGGCCGGGTTTGAATACTTGGATAGATTGAAAAGCACCGCTTTACATCCATATATTTTGATTACCAATGCGGTATTGTGGTAACTATAGACAAATCTCTTTTTGCTGATTTGCCGCAGTGACGGGATGCCGCCAGAGATAAATATGCTAATATGCAAAGTAACGCCGCGTGCGCCTTGCGCTCACCAAAACAAAAAAGCCGACAAAGGGTGCTTGGAAACGCAACATCAAAGTTTACAAAAAAAAATGGGTAAACTTTGGAAACATTTATTTTAAAAATTGAAGGTAGTCAGTTGAGTTAGTTCAGTCACTGGCAGTAATCGAGTAATCGTCAATTAAAATAATATCTATCAGTTGCGGTATTTTTGTCTTGTTTATCATTTTATCGAAAACAATGAGTGGAAGTGGAGGAAGTAGAAAACTTAGTGGGTGGGAAAGGAAGAAGGCTGAAAAAGAAAAGCAAGAAAAAATGGAGAAGTTATTGAAAAAAATACCCAAATTAAATTCTTTTTTTGTCAACCTGTTCGAGGTACGGAAGCCGATGCAGATAATGAGCAACAATCAACTCTCAGTAGTGATGATATTATGGATAGAGGTAAGCAGATAATTGAATAACGCGGTGTAAGAATGTAATTTTTATTTTTGTATCCTCTAGAAACCGCAATAAACTCATGCAATTCTGATACTGATAAAGTTCAGGACTGTGCATCTTCATCAAGCAATCCTCAAGAAACGTCAGAATTATTTTCAAAAGTCGATTTCACAGACCCAGCTGGATAGGCTATAACCGAAAGTTTCATAAATTACATTGTATAGAATCCATCTGTAATTGTACAAGAAATTTCTAAAATGGATTTCCAAAAATCGAAACGAATTTACGATATTCATAGTAGATTTGCTTCAAAAAATATGTTTTTCAAAATTTTGCACAACGGGGAAACTGTACGTCGTCAATGGCTATTATATTCAGCACTAACAGGAAATTTTTATTGTTTGTATTGTAAATTATTTAACCGGACAAAAACGAATTATTTCATGACTGGATTCAATGACTCGAAAAATACCCATCGGATTTCTGAATATGAAAACTCTTCTGAACACTCTGAAAATGCGAAGGCGTATATTGCGCGATCAAATGTCTTAGGGAAAATAGATACCGATGTTCATAAGCAGTACCTTGCAGGAAGATATTACTGGGTTAACATACTTAAACAAGTAGTTGCAGTTATAAAATTTTTGACATCGCGTGGCTTAGCATTTAGGGGTTCTAGTGAAATGTTTGGAGGTATTGATAACGACAACTACCTAGGTTCGTTAGAGCTTTTAGCAGAATTCGATCCGTTTCTGAAAACCCACATTGAAACAAAAGGCAATCCAGGAAAAGGAAATGTTTCTTATTGGTCATCAACTATTTGTGATGAATTTATAAAACTCATGGCGGTTGATCTAAGAGAATAATTTGCATCAGAAATAAAAAACACGAAATATTTTGCAATAATCATAGATTCTACACCCGACATACCCCATACTGACCAACTTACTGTTGTTCTCAGATATGTAATTGAAAATGATTCAGTAGTAGAACGATTTATTACATTTGCTGCTAAGGTAGGGCACAAAGCTTCAAGTATGGAAACAGCTGTAGAGGACAGTCTTACGATAACGCTAGCAACATGTCTGATCGATATTCTGGTTTGCAAGCTACGATCAAGGAAAAGAACAAATTGGCAAAATTTTTACCATGCGTTGCCCATTCCCTGAATTTAGTAGGAACCTACGCTGCAGAGTGTTCTCCTGTTGTAACAAATTTCTTCTTGTTTGTGGAAGAAATATACACCTTCTTTTCAGCATCAACCTATAGGTGGGAAATAATGAAAGAGTGTTTAACACGTAACAGAGCTGTGAGTGGGTCAGAACTACATGTGCCTAAAAAACTTTCAGCTACTAGATGGTCAGCTAGAGTCGATGCCTGCACCGCTCTTTACGACAGTTACGATTCTTTTAAAGAAGCTTTGAATTTTATTGTGAATGATACCTCGCAAGCACCTAAAACAAAAGCTGAGGGGAAGGGTATATTGCAAAAAATGTTAAGCTTGGAGACTGGTATAATACTCTCTTTCTGGAGAGATATTTTAATTCAATTCCAGAAAACAAGCCAGTCTTTGCAAAAGCAAAATATGGATATAGTGACAGCCGTTCAACTCTATAAATCATTAATTCACTTTGTTGCGGAAATGAGAACAACTTATAACAAATACGAGGAAAGCGGTAAATTGTTAACAAAATGTAGTACCTATACGTTGGATTCGAAAAGGAAGAAAAAAAGGAAATGTTTGCCAGGAGAGAGTGATGTTGGAGAAACTACTTTTGATGGTAGGACATATATGGAAGTAAATATGTTCTACGTGGTTGTAGACAATATAGTATCAGAACTCGAGAGGCGAAAAAATTCGTACGATGAAATCAATGGATCTTTTGGTTTTCTTATAAATTTAGAAAACACTGAAGACAATATAATAAAAGAAAAGTGCAGACATCTTGAAGGAATTCATACTAGAGATTTGGATTGTAATTTTGAAAATGAATGTGTACAATTCAAATACATATTTTATTCAAACTCTGGGCTCACCTAACTATGAGAAAAAAACATCAAAAACTATGTCATGGTTGCAAACACTCCGCAGCAGAAATTTAATTTATACGTTTCCCAACATGGACATTATTTTAACAATATATCTGTGTCTTCCAGTGACGAATTGTACAGGCGAAAGGTCCTTCTCTGTGTTAAAACGAGTAAAAAATTACTTAAGAAATTCTTTAACAGACGATAAAACTGCTGACCTCTCAATATTATGTATAGAATGTGAGGCACTAAAAGAAAGAAATTTTGACGATATCATACCAAAATTTGCAAGTATTAAGTGTCGTAAAATCCCCCTTTAAATAATAGATTTGTACATTTTCACAAATACATATATATTTTGTGAAACGCGTTTTATTTTACTTGTATTTATATTTTTACTTTCCTAGTTTAGAGGCGCCAAACTGATGTCAGCCTAGGGCGCTCTAATGTCTTAATCCGGCCCTGGTTTGAAAGATCTGCGAAAAGTCGAGAACGTGTTGCCCAACAATAAAGGAGATTTGGAAATTTATTCTGAAACCATTCAAAACTCCATAATTAATGCATATAAGATGTCTTGCCCCCTCAGGCGGGTCGAGCTTCATGGAGCCTCCACTCCATGGTGGTGCTATGAGATTGATCAGCTCAGAAGGACGGCGAGGAAATCTTTCAACAATGCAAAAAGTACCAGACTCAAAGAGAATTGGAACGAATACAAGTCTCACCTCAAGGAGTATAAAACAGTCATTAGACAAAAACAAAGAGAAGCATGGAGAATCTACTGCGAGGAAATCTCTCAATTTAGATTTTCTCTAATCGGCGAGCACAGGCTAACATACGCCAGTATGAGGGGACTTACTTCAGGCGACGTTATCGCCTACTTCAAACAAGTAGGCTGGATGACGAGCTAAAAGGAAGTGTGAACCTCCGAAGGATGCATAATGGGCCAATTGTGGCCTAAGTGCTGTGGGGTCACCCACCCTTAAAATTCTTACAGATACAGAGAAGATAAAGTGGAAGTATAATGGGTTGCATATCTTTCGAACTGTTACACTTCATTGTTATTTTTTAATAAAAAGTTTGATTATACCAGTTATGTCAAATCAACCTTATTTTTATTAATTGTTGTTTATGGATGTAGCTTGATTGAAACTATAGTGTGATAAGCTATTAAAATAAGTAAACTTACCTTTGTTAAACTGTTTAAACCCAATGCCGTTCCTACTGCACCCCCCGTAGCACATAGATATGAGGTTATTAATTGTCTGGAAAAAAGTGTCATTATTTAAATTCATTCTACAAAAAATTCGAAGTGTTAGTAGTTTTTTGTTAAATAGAGAACAGAACAAAAATTACGTAAATATTTTATTTGAAGGGTTTTGCAAAAATATAGCCAATCTCCTTTTGTTGGTTGAATCTAGAAATGCCTAATTGATCTAAAATGTTTAGAGCCTTCTACCATCATCAGTCTGGAAAAAACGAGGTAGAGCTCGAGAAGGTATTGGAAAGAAGCGCTCGATCATTTTGAGAAACTTACCTATCAGTTTGTACGATGTCTCCGCTTCTATTGCTATAATTGACTAACGCGTTAAAAGATTGATTCAACCATTGCCAAAATACTACGGCGGGTGTGCTTCTATAAAAGGTGATCATACCTCCGGTGATTACCATGTTGGAAGGTACCTGCGCGGACATTCTGCCCAATACGAACATTTTTTCGCCTGTATCCGGATGAAAAGCAGAATCGTATAAATTCTTCGCTTTCCACAATTTATCTTCTGTTAAATCATCTGGTAACGGCTCTTTACGTCTAAATAGAAAATAAATTTATTAAAATAAACAGTAGATTTTTATAGGCGCTGTTGTGATAAAAAAGTCAAGATAAATCAAGATATTCTATTAAGAAAAAATGATATACTAGTGAAATATAAATATTTGTACACATGTACACAAAGAGGTGTTTAAAAACATCAAAAAATTAAAAGGTACTGGATTGGCTATTTCTAAAGACTTGAGTAAGGAGGAAAGGGAAGAGTACAATATCCTTAAACAATATCTAATCCGCTTCCGGAAATCAAGAGATCCTTCAAAATGCTACATACGGGGAAGTAAATTAATATTGGACGGAAATTCCTATACTCTTGAGCAACTGAAAGAAGACTCTCTGGTGTAAGAAAATAAAACAAATAGTGAACCTCCCACTCCTACAATAGCAACTAGTTTACCAACTCCACCTACTGCAAGCAATAAAAAAGAGATTGTAAAAAATAAACCTCACACCCGCTCTGTTTCTCAGTCAAAAAATAATTTTAGTTAAATATAACATCTATGAACCCCTACATTTGAGATTATGATTATACTCCCTTCAAAACTATAGAATTAGATTCTGTTAGTCAATATAACATGTTAAAAAATATAAACAATAATAAATTCACCGTTTTACAACAGAATTTAAGAAGCGTTAGGAAAAATCTAGATGAGTTGAAAATATATCTGTCTGAATTTGGCAGGGAAATAGATTGTGTTATTCTGACAGAAACCAGAAAAATTGAAAATATAAGTGATTTCAGTCTTCCAGGTTACGTTATATTATATAATAGTGGAGACGTTAATACTTGTGATGGAGTCCTGGTTTACATTAAAAATTGTCTAGAGTATAACCATGAAATAGTAAAAGTAGGACTCGGTAATGTTCTAAAATTATCTGTTTCAATCCAAAACCGTAAAATAATTATTTCTGCTTTATACAGGTCGCATGATAACGAAACCAAAACATTTATAAAATATTTTAAACAATATTTGGCACCACTTTCCGCTGAAAATTGTGAGTTTAATATACTCGACGGTGATTTTAATATTAATATTATGGAAGATAGTGACGATGCAATTGACTACTTAAATGACGTGTATGAGAACGGTTTCCATTCGTATATAAACACGGATACGAGACCTGACAGTGGTACATGTTTGGATCATATTTTGCTTCGGAAAAAAGTGGAAAGAAACGATACGATTGCAGCCGAAATTTAAACAAGAATCACTAATCACTACATAACAGTTATCGCTGTGGAAATAGGAAAAACAAATACCCCAAATAAAATAACCCTTAAGAAAGTTCATAATTATACAAACATAAAAAATGAACTGAAAAATTATGATTGGTCAGAACTTCAATCCATAAACAGTGCTGATGAATGTTTTGAGTATTTCCTCAGCAAGTTCAATGAAATTGTAAATAAAAATACTCTCACAATCAAATTAAATCATAAAAAAACTATGCCAACTCCATGGATTACAAAAGGTCTAATAAAGTCTATCGGGACTAGAGATAAACTCTATCATAAATACAGAGCTGACATACAACATGAAAATTTAAAGCAGGAATTTATCACTTATAGGAATCATCTTAATAAATTACTAACAACTACAAAAAACGAATACTATAAAGAAAAAATAAATAAAGATAAAGATACTAAACACTTATGGAACACTGTTGGTGAGATATTTAAAGCAAATAAACATCATTGCATCAATAAAATTTTGAACGAAAATGGGGAGGTAATAAAAGAAACGGAAGATATCGTAAAAATCTTCAGTGAACATTACGCAACAGTTGGAAGTAAATTGTCCGAGAAAATTACTGTTCCAAAAAATCCTCCCTTACCCTCTTAGCATTTGTGCTCTTCTATATTTCTATTATCCACAAATAAAATCGAAGTTATTGATACCATAAAAACACTTAAATCAAACAAATCACCTGTCTTTGATATGATAAGGGCAGAGTTGGTAAAAAATGTCAATGAGGAAATAGCATCGCCGATAGCGTTCTTCTTTAATAAAATTATTGAAGAGGGACAGTGGCCCTTTGCACTTAAGGTTGGTATAATTAAACCGTTGTTTAAAAACGGCGATAGACAAATAATAACCAACTATCGGCCTATTTCATTAATAACAAATTTCGCGAAAGTTTTTGAAAAACTCTTGAAAGCAAGAATATTAAGTTACCTGAATAAACACAGTGTCTTATCAGATAATCAATTTGGTTTTCGGGATAAACTATCGATGCAGGATGCTGTTTACTTTTTGACATCCAGACTATATCAGAATCTCGATAAGGGACTGCATTCAATGTGTGTGTTTCTCGATATTGCTAAGGCCTTCGACACTGTGAATCACACACAGCTTATGAGGGCCTTAGAGAACGTGGGCTTCAGAGGTACTTCGTATAAATTAATGAATAGCTATTTGGAAAATAGGAAACAGTATGTTTCAATAAATGATATTATTAGTTCTGAAAAGAAAATCGCATATGGAGTACCTCAAGGAACAGTACTGGGACCGATTTTGTTTATAATATACATGAACGCAATTGTTAATCGTACAAGTACGGGGATTATAAGCAGTTTTGCAGATGACACAGTCATCTTGTATACAGGCCGCGATTGGAATGAATTAAAAGAAAAAGCAGAAGGAGACATGAAGGAGATAATAGACTGTTTTAATCAAAGATATTTGACTATAAATTATAAGAAAACATATTTTATCACCTTCAGCTGTTACTCAGATACTCTTCCTTCCTATGATTCCTTGCAAATAATAAATAATCAGGAAAAGATTACGATACTCTCAAAAGACTCTATCAAATATTTGGGAATAACAATAGATAGGCACCTAAGGTGGAATAAACACATCGATAATGTTGCAACAACACTAAGGAGTTTACTCAATAGATTTAAATACTTACAAAAAATATTATACCTCCACCAATTAAAACTCGTTTACTCTGCATTAGTGGAATCCCACCTGTCATATGGAATTATAGGTGGGGGGGGGGGGGGTAGTTTAGTCTTGCAGACACTTACTTGAGGAAGCTTGAAAATTTACAGAAGCGTTTTTTGAAAATAATTCTATATAGACCCAGACTGTACCCAACCAATATTTTATATCGCGAATTTAACGAGCTAGATATCAGACAGATATATTTTTACAAGTCAGTAGTATATAAACACGGAACAAAAAATAAATATCTAGATCACAACTATAACACACAACAAAAATGCAATCTATTGTTAAAGACCACTCAAGCCAATAAAACAATTGGACAAAGGGGGTATGATTATCTCTCTAACAGATTATATAATTTCTTGCCATTAGAAATAAGACAGATAAAACAAATTCACAAATTTAAAAAAAGTGTTAAAATATTCTTGCTATCCCTCAGTAGAACAGAAGTACGTAATTTGATTGTGCCGTAAGTTTTCTCTCTTTTGTGACGTAACTTTTTAATTTTAAATTGTGTTGAATTCTAAAAACTGATCAGCTGTTAAATTTATGTATTTTAATGTAAATTAATTTTTGTAATTTCCATTGTAAGACTGTAATAATTACATTATATATTGTCACTACATTACACATAATAATGAACATTATTATTTATTATATACCATACACTACCCCATGGACAGGCTTTGCCTTTATGGGAATATATTCGGAGAGTTGATTTTCTAATACTGTATTGAATACTGCATGTGTGTAATTTTTATTATATTGTATTTCTGTAGTGTACTTTTGTCTGAATAAATTATTATATGTGAGACAATCCGAACCATAATTAACTTTAGAGCAAACGTCTATCAGCAGCTCCTAAAAAAGATCTTGCCAATACAAATCTCGCTTCTCTCCCTGCAATACACTTTATGTCGATATATACAGGGTGTCCCGGGACTAATGGGAAAAAAGTCAGGAGCGTATAATCTGAGCTAAAATAATGTTAGTACTTCATATAAACTTTTACTATGCAGGCCCTCGTTTTCGAGTTATAGGCCTCCAAAGTTTTAATTTTGAATTTGGTTTTTATTTGTATTTTTTGTACTAGTTATTTGATCTTTATAAAATTTACGGCAAAGCTATAATGTATGTGTATGTTTATTTTGGTAAGGTAAACAGATTTACAGTAGTGCATTGAAGCCAGGGACGGACTACTCGCTATGGTTAGTGATCCAAAAATTTTGCAGGTACGGCACACCCTGTATGAAATTATCGAAATTCACTTCCCCACACATTAAGCTAACGAAAAGGTACTCTTGTTGGAATTCGATAAAATAAGCCGTTTGGCTAATATTTACAGTTTTATTAATGCACTACGTACCAGTTCACGCATTCACCATTTTTATAAGTACACAACGAGGTAAAACTAACTTTTAATAGATGTCCAATATTTAGCTAGAGTACTACAAAAAAATAATTTAACGATAGCAGAAGATGAAAAACATTAGCGACTTATTAATTGGAAAGTTGGTAAAAACTGTGTTTTTACCGTTTATCAAGTTACCATAAGATTAGTTGTCAAACGTTGTGTAGAATAGTTCGTAGTCAGTACTTGTCAATAATTCAGTACTTAATTTAACAGTTACAATAGCAGAATTCGCTTTTATTGAGTACGCAGATAAACATCTAATGTATGGACTGGCTTCTCGAAACGGTTTAGAGGCCAAAAAGCTTTATAAAGAACATTTTGCAAACAGAGCATTGCCAGACAGACGAATGTTTGGGCGTATTGATCGCAGGTTACGAGAAACAGGTATGAATAAGTAAATGTAATTTTCCATGTATACAAAACAAAATTTTAAATTTTAGGAAGATTTTCGCCAGAAAAAGCTGGAGAAGGTCCAGTACGAAGCATACGTACTGTGGCAGTTGAACAAGACTTGTTAAATGCAGTTGATAATGAACCATCGAGTTTTAGAAAATTATCAAGAGAACATAACGTCTCGAAATCAGTTGTTCATCGCGTCCTAAAAGAACAGCTGTTATATCCTTTTCACATGAAAAAAGTACACAGTATGACAGTGGCTGATTATCCTGCACGACTTATAATATAGCCAGTGGTTTCTGCGACAACAACAAGCAGACAATACATTTATTAGTAACGTTCTCTTTACGAACTAATCCGGTTTCACCAGAGATGGAATCATAAATTCTCATAATATGCATTTATGGGATGATGTGAATCTACATGGCATTATCCAAACTAGGATCCAGCATAGATTCATGGTTAATGTTTGGCAGGAAAAGTTGGCAATCATTTGATACAGCCATACTTTATTGACGGTACTTTGACCGGTCAGAGATATTTGGAGTTTTTGCAAAATGAGTTATGGAACCTGTTTGATGATGTGCTACTACAAACTCGTAGGAATTTATGGTTCATGCATGATGGGGCCCCTCCTCATTTCAGTTTAGATGTAAGACAGCATTTACACACAAGGCTTCCTAATAGATGGATTGGTCGTGGAGGCCCTTTTCAATGGCCACCGCGATCAGGAGACGTTAATCCTATGGATTTCTTTCTCTAGGGTTATCTCAAAAGTAAGGTATACGCAACACCTGTGCAAACAAGGCAAGATTTAAAAGACAGAATTGTGTTACACTGCAATGTTATTAGAAATAGTGTGGGATTGCTCTTTCAAGTGCAAAGAAACAACCTTCGTAGACTTAGAATGTGCGTGGAAGTGGGAGGAGCTCATATTGAACATTTATTAGAATAACGTTAGTTTTTGTTGTTGTTTAGGAATTAGTTTTAGTCTAATGTTTTATAACTTGTGTTTTTTGAGGTTTTCTTAATTTATTTATTTATTTATTTACGGGCAAGCCCATTTTAGGTATAAATTACAATTTTAAAATTATAATTAAAATAAAATGAAAAGATATGGAATATTTATATGTCATACAATAAAGAATAAGTAAAAAGAGGTTAAAAATTTAAAAAGACAAAAGACAACAAACAATAAACTTCAATAAAGCATTAACATCAGAACATTAAAGCTCGGCACTCAGTAACTGAGTTTTAAAGTGATAAAAGGGGGTGCTAAACATCTCAAGATCATTATGAGTATTGGCTAATCTTAACATTCTTGGAATACAGCTATTGAAAGTATTGTTCAAACGATAAAAACGTACATAAAATGTTTGTTGCTATCGGGTTGATCGGGTTTGAACATGAAGATTAATTTTTGCTAGAAGTTCAGCACAACTGCATCTGCCATTGATAATGTTGAAAAGTAATGTCAGGTCTCTCTGTTTCCTCCTAGTTTCCAAAGAGGGGATGTTCAGAAAATGCTCTAACAATTCATAATCGCAAAAGATACCCAATTTATAGGCCATGTATCTAAGAAAATTGTGTTGGACATTTTCAATGTTCCTGCTGAGTGTTATGTAACGAGGAGACCAGACAGAAGAACAATAATCGAGATGGGGTCGGACAAGTGAACAATAAAGGACTTTAATTGCAGATGTGTCAGTAAAATCGTGGGTTAGCCTTTTGATAAAACCTAACATTTTCATGGATTTATGGATAGCTGTAGGTATGTGTAATGGTTTAATAATGTTGTGTTCGTAATTTTGATTAAAAGCAAGTAAATTCTGGACATCGTATTAATAAGTTAGTTAGGTAGATTTGTACGTAGTGTATTAATAAAACTGTAAATATTAGCCAAACGGCTTATTTTATCGAATTCCAACAAGAGTACCTTTTCGTTAGCTTAATGTGTGGGGAAGTGAATTTCGATAATTTCATACAGGGTGTGCCATACCTGCAAAATTTTTGCATCACTAACCATTGCGAGTAGTCCGTCCCTGGCTTCAATGCACTACTGTAAATCTGTTTACCTTACCAAAATAAACATACACTTACATTATAGCTTTGCCGTAAATTTTATAAAGGTCAAATAACTAGTACAAAAAATAAAAATAAAAACCAAATTCAAAATTAAAACTTTGGAGGCCTATAACTCGAAAACGAGGGCCTGCATAGTAAAAGTTTATATGAAGTACTAACATTATTTTGGCTCATATTATACTCTCCTGACTTTTTTCCCATTAGTCCCGGGACACCCTGTATATATAACCTCCATTCCAACCCGTCTGAATAACCTACAAGTCCGATACGTTATTCGTTCTGACGAATCGGACATCGAAACTGCCAGACACGCCTTCCTAACACCCTGATTTCACAAACAGACCCTTTCCTCAAAACCCAAGTGAATACTCCCCTACCCACCTGTTCGGCTACTAGCAACATCTATCGAGACCTTCCTGAAATTTACCTAACCTACCTCAACGACTCTCCCATATCTATCAGATAATTCCCATCCTCTCTGTGTAACCTGGTGAATTAAATCCCCAGCCAAATAGTCGACGACAGGATTAATACAGCCGCAGCTGTACTCGCCCTCTCTTTGATAGATGTGATATAATTGTTATCCCACATCAGCAATTTCAACATCTTACGAATCTCAAAATCTTGCTTCTCCGCGATGCACTCAAATTAGCTACCCATCTTACCTATTTTCATCCATACACGAGCCGCACAGCACCCCATCCCAGCCCTGTAGAGGAAATAAATCCTATATCAGGGCCAACTTCAGCTTCTATCACCAAACATTCCGTATAAAAACCCCATCTTTTCACAAAATTCGCCTTCGAACACCTCTCTCTACCTCGTGAGACAACCCCAGCCAAATACCTGGGAATCATCATGGACCCAGGAATGACCTTTAAGGGCCACTTAGCTACGTAGTGAACAAGACCAGGAAAGCAAGAGGACAACTGATAATACTCATAGAAAGAACACCAAGCTACTTCTAATCATGGCAATCATTCTCCCCATCATACTGTACACACACTTTCTCAGAGTTCAGAAAAACATAAGCCTAAGGCAAGAATTCAACGCTCCCTAGTACATCAGGACACAGCAGCTGTACTGGGAACTGGACCAGAGGAAGATGCAAGAAATCATGACACTACCAGGAGAATATTTGTAGAACTGACGACCCACCACAACATTCAGCTGAGTAAGCTGACGAGAATACTACGTTAGTGTAACGGTAAAAATCGGTCAACGCGAAAAACGGCCTGGCCAATAGTTATTTGGTGTGGTACACCTGACTTGGATAAGGGACATAAGCTGGGCATAAAGCAGTTCCACTATGTTTTCCGACGAGGTTGCATGTAGAACATAGATTCAACATAGTTGAAGGTGGCCATGTTGGTATAAGGCGTTTTTGCCAATCACTTAGTTTCGTAATGGGAACCATAATGGTTGAAAAGTTAGAGATTAAGCTCCGGTATCGGAAGAAGGTTCCGACTACACGAGGAACTTCCGTAACATTACGAGGAATTGGTAACTCCAACATTGCCTTCACCTTATCCGTATCCACATGTAACTCAACATAACTGACACTTATCAACGCTCACAGTAATTTTAGCATTCGCTAATCTCTTAAAGGCCTCTTCAAGTATCCGTAAATGTTCCTCGACAGTTTGAGTACAAATAACAACATCATCTAAATAAACAAAAACATGAGGTTCAAGATCATGGTCCAAAACATTGTCTATAAGTCTCTGCCAGGTTGCTGGAGCGTTATGTAAACCAAATGGAAGACGTTTGAATTGAAATAGAATCTGATTAGACACTGTAAAAGCAGTATATTGCCTTGATGATTCGGCTACCGGGACTTGCCAATAAGCAGACTTGACATCTAGGCTAGACAAATATTTGGCCCCATGCAACTTCTCTAAAGTATCAGGTACCAGAGGAAGAGGATAACTATCTAGAACGGTGACAGCATTCAACTTCCTATAATCCACATAAAATCGGTAGATATTATCCTTTTTCTTAACTAGGAAAATGAGAGGACTATTGATGGGTTCTACAACACCTAACTGCAACATCTCTCTGCTCAATGGGATTGATCCTGCAATATCGCTGCTCGATGGGAGGATTAGAAGTTACTATCACGTGTTCTACTCTATCCGTACACCCTAAATCTTTTCCCGTAATTTTCATATTCCTATAGTCTGTAGTCTCTGCCGTTCTAAAGGAGTAAGTACAATACTAGACAACATATGTCCCAACAACACAGGTTCTACCGAAAAATGCCACTCATCCTAACATTGGTCTGGGACAACGCCCATCAAATTTCAAAAATCTACGCCAAGAATTAAAATTATGAGTTAACTCAGGGACAACCAGAGACTCAATCAACCGCATACCACCCTTCAACACCAAGGGTAACACTACCATTTGCCACTGTACAATTAGTTGACTTACTTTTGTTAAGTCAAACCTAAACAAGAAATTAACTCATAGCCCTTACCTCCTAAAATAGTTCTTGAAGCGCCTGAATCCAAAAGACCTAAGAAAGTTTTATATGGAATATTAACCTTAAGATAAGGACGTTCATCATTAGTGGCATGATCTAACATATAATCTATGACGGCACGAAAATTACTGACCAGGGGGTTATCACTGACGTACTCTACCCGACCTTTCAAGCACGTATCGGTTCGATTCCTTAATTGGACCTGGGAGATCAATCTGGTCAAGTCCTAATCGTGAACCCTTTTTTCTTACATACTTGTTACCAAGGGCATTAAGACACCTTACGGTCCGATTACCTGGATGTTTATAACGGAAACAAACTATTTTATTGACTCTAGGGATAGAAGACGAAGTAGGGAGGGGCGGGGTTCCAACCTCAGACACATGTTCTACATGCAATGACACATAAGCTAGATCTGACTACAGACAATTAGATCTCCTCAAGTGCACACTATAATTTTAAATAGACGATTTCCAAACTGAATAAACCAGTCATCACGACCAAATAAATGTCCATGCTTTAATCAGGCCCCTGAGTTTTTCTCTTACTTTCCTCAAATAATTTCTCATTAAGTATAATCTACTGACAATCCACGGTCGATAAAGCAGTTAGACCACGATTAACAGCGGTGGCACGAAGAGGAAGAAGAGAGAAGAGGAACCACATACGAGAAGGCTTGTTGATCCTTAGAAAGATGAGCAGAATTTTTAGTAACGAGAGCTTTAACAAGTGAATCCATTCTTTAATGTTCTTAGCTGTTATAAATCGGTTAAAAATTTGCTCTATGTAGAGGCAGCGTTCTAAAGCGTATGCGGAAATTGGAGTAAAATTTACCTGTATTTCTCCACTATGCATTTGGCTTCTTCTAGACTTTTGTTGGAAGCGAATACGTTTAGAGGATTTGTAGTGATAAAAAAATGTCTAGCTCTTCCTATGTATGTGTTTTGGTCGTATCTAGGTTCATCTATGTTTATTCTATATTTTTCGTCGTCCAAACCCATTGCAACTATTTCCTAAAAATAATTTATGAATGGCATGGATTATATTTGATATTTTTTATGACCGGAGTGGTCTACATCGATAAAAGACAAACATTAATAATTTCATTAATGTATTTTGAATTTTTTTACAGGGTGTTTCATAAAAAGTTGTATCAGTAAACAATACAAACATATTTCAAATATCAAAATAATCTGAATACGTTTACTGTCAAAAATGTTAAACTTTAAGATAGTTATGACATATTTTAGCTGGCCAGACTCAATACATAACTAGCAACCCTCGTATTCTACAAAAAAAAAATGAAAATAGCTCATATTAAATGTGAAAAATGTAAAATTATGTAATCTAAGCAACTCTTTCGATGGTATTATTTGAAATTTGTCAAAATTTCATTAATTTTATGATATTATTTAAAAAACAACTTCAAAATTGCTCGTGAACGATATAAAAAAATACAAATCAAATTTTAAAATCAACAAAAGTATCTTATTTTGCATATTGTATTATTTTGTAATAATAATAACTAATTATTTTTTAAATATAATAACAAATGAAATTATTTTTTACTTCTTACCTTCCGCCAACTTTGTTATTTTTAATATATTATACAATTTACCACATATTTGTTTGAAAATTAGTACCCGTTTACATATTGATGCTTATTAAAAAATTTTGTTTCACTTGTAAATTGTTTATCAAACGCGACCTTGTGATTATTTCAATATTCAGCGGCGGCGTCATTACGTATTTTATCGAACACACATTCCTAGTACAAGTAAAAAAATCCCAATGGCACAGGACCAATTGGACAGGCTTATTTCAGTAACAGTTTTGCATAAAACCCAAAATAAAAAATTAGATACAAAAGTAATAGAATGTTTTGAGATGTATAAAAAACCAAAGTAACATTTTGGCATCAAATCAAAAACAAAAAAATAAAAAAAAAATCTGGTAAATTTGTGAATTTTCTTAAATAAATGTTTTAATGTACGATTCAGAGAAAAATGTTAAGTACAAAAGTTGTAGAACGTGTTAAGGTCTATGAAAAAGCTCAGTAACTTTTTTGCGTCAAATAAAAAACAAAGGAAATATGATTTTTTTCAACTTTGGCAGGCCGCCATTTTGTTTTTACTGGGCCGATTTGGCTCATTGACGAACTCTTTCAAGATTTTGGCCTAACCGATTTTTGTAGCGAGTTTGGTTTCGATCCGTCAAAAAATACGCCCTCTATCGTGTTTACAAATTCCGTTATAGCACATATATACAGGGTGATTCTTAATATATGCGACAAACTGTAGGAGCTGATTCCTGGGGTTATTTTGATCATAAAAGTTCATAAGAACATATGTCCAAAACCGCTTAGTTCAGAAGTTATAGAATGTTTAATAGAAAGTCAAAATAATGAATGGTTTTATTATAAATTAACAAAATAATTAGTAAAACAAAATTAAGTTGTAGTAACTGTCGATAATGACCGCCTCCAACTGTAATACAAGCTCGTAAACAAGTCTGTGCCTGTTTCTCTAATATGCGTAGTGGTCGCGTTGTCGATGCTAATCAGTCGGTGTTTACCAGTCGCTCAAGAAGCACGTGTTGTGATTATGTACGGTATTTTGGAATTGTTTATTTGTCATTTCAATATCTGTCAATAGTGTCAGAGTATTCATTCAGTTTATTGCCAGTTTCTGTTTTCTAAAATGAATTATACGAATGGTGAGATGTGTGATATTCATTTCGTTTACGGTCTTGCCAATGGAAATACGCGTGCTGCTAGACGTCTTTATGCAGAACGATACCCGAACCGTATCATACCGCATCATTCCATGTTTGCCCGTCTTCATCAACGTCTTAGTGAAACGGGAAGTTATAAAAAACGGACGACTGATAACGGGCCCCCATCTACAGTGAGAACTCCACAAGTTGAAGAAATGGTATTAGATGGAATTGAGGAACATCCTACAACAAGCACCAGAAAAATTGCGTTTGATTTGAACATGAGTCAGGCCACAGTTTGGAGAATATTGAAAGATCAACTGTTGTATCCATATCACATTCAACGGGTGCAGGCTCTATTGCCAGCAGATTTTCAACAAAGATTAGCTTTTTGTCAATGGATGCAACACGAAGTCGCACAAAATCCTAACCATTTGGCTCAAATACTCTTCACCGACGAGGCTACTTTCTCTAGAAACGTGATTATTAATTTTCATAATAATCACATATGGGCCGAAGAAAATCCGCGAGAAATAATGAATGCCCGTCATCAGCATCAATTCTCTGTCAATGTGTGGGCCGGAATTGTTGCAGATCACTTGTTAGGTCCACATTTTTTACCGATGCGTTTAAATGCCGATGTATACCGCAATTTTCTTGAAGAGGCGTTACCACTACTGCTGGAAGAAGTTCCGTTGCAGTTAAGATTACAAATGTATTTTATGCATGACGGTGCTCCAGCGCATTTTAGTTTACTTGCTCGCGAGTTTCTGGACAGTACGTATCCAAATCGGTGGATAGGACGGGGAGGTCCACAGCCGTGGCCTCCTCGGTCTCCAGACTTAAATTCATTGGACTTTTTTCTCTGGGGCTACCTTAAAACATTAGTGTACACGACTCCCATGGAAAATGTCCATGAACTAAGAAATCGTATTATAGCAGCTTTTGAAACAATTCGAAATACCCCTGGTATTTTCGAACGGACTCTTCAGTCAATACGACGGAGGATAGCAGCTTGTAGTACAGTTGGAGGCGGTCATTTTCAACAGTTACTATAACTTAATTTTGTTTTACTAATTATTTTGTTAATTTATAATAAAACCATTTATTATTTTGACTTTCTATTAAACATTCTATAACTTCTGAACTAAGCGGTTTTGGACATATGTTCTTATGAACTTTTATGATCAAAATAACCCCAGGAATCAGCTCCTACAGTTTGTCGCATATATTAAGAATCACCCTGTATATATATATATATATATATATATATATATATATATATATATATAACCTTTGAAACGGGGGGTGATTTTGGTATCAGGTGACACCAAAACGAAAAACTGCATTGAAATTTTTCCGAAGTCGCGTCATGCTACTCTCTACAATAGCCCTATTTCATTCTGAAATAAGCCTAAAAACTCATGACTTGAGGTATAAATGTACATACGCCCCTGTGTTTTTAACAACCAAATAACAGATATCAGTTTTAGTGACGCATTTGTTAACAATACAAAAAATAAGGTGACGATAATATATTCGCTTTGCGAGAGAGAGAAGAGCTGTGCGCCGCTTGAGAATGAATTTGAATGAATTAAAGGTGTATAAACGGCAAAAACACCAATCGATGTAAAGGTTACGTCTATAGTTCAGCTCCAAAATGGTAGGCACTAAATTCTCAGAAATATTGAATTAAACCGACGACAATTGTAGTCAGGCTATGATTCTAGTTATCTGGCAAAGGAGGACCAACTGCATGACCAATTCGATAACCGGGATTATCAGAAATTGATTTCTTCATGTGAGGCTATATAAAAAACATGCAACAACAGCTAATGAAATGAAAGATAGGATAAGAGAAGCTTTTAATAGTATTTACGTACAAATGTTGTCAGGAGTGATTAGAGTACGTGGCCATGGCCTATTTTACCAAAAGGCACATAAGGCCTGGGCATTGGGCCCGGTATAAAGTGGGGCCCGGAAAAAGGCCTTGAAAAAATTATAAACCATTTAGTTAATTTGAATATAAACATCAAAAGAAAACCGTATCTGATAAAGAAAATTAGGCTTATATTGGTATATATAAGGATATTCCTGTTATACCTATATGTATAATTTTTACTAGATTTAAAAACATAAAACATCAGCAATCGGCACTCTTTTAGAGCGTTTTTGTTTATACCGCTTTTGCCGAAGAAACGACGAAATTACCTAAAAAACTGTTTCTTGCCTTCTATCATTTTAGATTTTTGCCCTGTTCTAGTTTCCAAGTGATATTGGCAAGCTATCAATATTAGTCGAACTCCAAAGTCTCATTTTAAAGTGTAATAATTTCTATTTACCATCGTCCGAACCCTGAAATTTAACTTTTAAGTTTTAAGTTATAATTATTAATTAATATATTATTTTTGTATATTTACTATAGGAATTTTACGGGAAAAAAATTAGGGCAAAATTTTAATACCTTTGTGTTTTGAAAATTCATCATTTTACTTCTTTCAAAATATCTCAAATACCAACAGTGGTAAAATCGCAAAGTAAACGGCATTCAATGAAAAACTTAATTATTGTACTGTCTTTTACTATCTCAACAGTTTTGGAAGTCGTAATATTATGTTCGCTACCAATTTCAAACACACTGTATTAATTGACATTATTATTGCATTACCCAAAAATTTAAATTAGTCCAACATTAATAAGTTTTTTAATTTTAAAAGGGTAGAAGAAATAAGAATATGAATTACAAACATCAAAGTGGTAGTGAGAAGCGTAAAAAGGCATTACTAAGCGAAAATGAAAGAGAAACACAAAAAAACGCAATGTCGGCATTTCTCAGAAAAGAACTAGAAAATCGACAAGATCTTCTTGAACCGCCATTAAAAGATGAGGAATTAAATGCTTCAACCAGCAATATTAATAATACCATTGAGTTACAAGAACACAAAGTCGCGGACGTCTTAGTAAGTGATTTATTGGAAATTGACAAAGAAACTTCTCCACTATTTCCTTGTGATCTAGCAGACGGGCCTCAAAATATAACCTCGAAATTTCAAGAACAAATTCTTAAAAACAGACCTGAACAAAATATTGACAAAATAAGTGGGTATCTAAAACAATTGGTTGGTAAAAAATCTAGAAGTTTATAAAGTTCAACATTTTATAAATTTAAACAGAATGGCGAAAAAGTCCTTCGTGAGTGGTTGGTTTACAGTCCCAAATCGGGCTGTGTTTATTGTTATATTTGCAAACTTTTTTCGAAAAAAGACATCAAGCTAAGTGCCGATGGCTACACTGACTGGAAAAATGCGACTCAGTACTTAAAAAATCACGAAAGGTCTGAACACGTAACCTCCGTCGGCACAATGATTAATAGAAGTCGAATAGAGGGAATGTTACATACAGAAATCAGAAAAAGTTATATACTGTCACGAACAAAACTACTAGAAAAATGTTTTATTAAGAGTGCTTGCTACCATTAAGTTTCTATCACAAAGTGGTTTACCATTTTATGGTTCCAAGACTAAACTTTTTACAAAAGGGAAAGGAAACTATTTAGGCTCGTTGGAATTTCTTAGTGAGTTTGACCCGTTTTTAGCCGGACACCTCCAGAAATATAGTGTCTTCGACCATTTGCAACGAATTTATTCACCTTCTTGCAAATGAGGTAAAAAGTGTTGTTATCACCGAATTTCAAGTGGCAAAATATTTTTCAATTATCGTCGATTCAACATATCGATCAATTAATTGTAATTATGATATACACACAACGCAAAAGTCTAGGGATATTTTTATAAGTAGTCGTGTTTTTACCTGTAATCAACTTGAAAAAGTAATACAAAATTTATAGTTTAGATTATTATTTAATGTCAAAATCATTAACTTTTTTACAAAAAATAACAGAAAATTGTACAAAAAAAAATTCTAAAAACCACTGTTTTTTCAAATGTCAAAAAAATAGAAAAAACTTAAAAATCAAACTTAAAATAAAGTGTGGCCACCACGTTGATTTATAACAGCTCTACATCTAGCATTCATGCTCACAATTACATTGTTAATGTCTGCTAGAGGTATTTGTGTCCATTGTACTCTCAGAATCTCTCGAAATTGAAACTGATTGTGAATGTTGCCAATAAGTGGAGTAATTCGTCGTCGGAGTATGACCCATACCTGCTCAATGGGATTCAAGTCAGGTTACTGTGCTGGCCATGGCAATACCCTCGTTATCCAACCAGTTTACTACAATATGGGCAACATGTGGTCGAGTGTTATCATGCATTAAGTGAAAGTTATCTTCAACCGCACCAGCAAATAGACGAACGACAGGTTGGAGAATAGTATCCAAATACTACTGACTTGAGTGAGAAAGCCGCGTGGGAAAATGAGCTCAGTTCTTCCGTCAATAATGATTCCGTTCCACACCAATAATGTGTCACCTCTGTATGTGTACACTTTCTGCACATGTCGCAAGCGTTCCAAATTTCCAGGCTGTCTCTGCACTCTCGTCCGATGAGAATCTGGATGAAATCCAAATCTAGACTCATCGGTGAATAAAACTGTAGCCTAGTCATTGTCAGCTCAAGTCAGAAACTCTAGACACCAGGTTAATCGTGCAGCGTGATTGCCTCTAGACAGAGGTGGACATCTCAGTGGTCGCCGACTACCAAGATTGGCTTTATGGGGACGATTCCTCACCGTATTACTGCCAATTGTCACATTATACGCACGCCGTAATTCATTAACCAACTCGGGTGATGTGATTGTCGAACTTTCAACACTCAACACTCCTAAACCAAATGTGAAAGTGAAATTCGCGGCGCGCGGGTGTTCCAAGGTTCCAACCACAAATAACCAATAAGACAATCACATCGGTAATGTTCGGACCAGAAAAAACTACATTTCGATGCTAAACAGCCGTTTCTTTCAAAAAAATTATTCGATATCTTAATAACCGTTATACGAGGACTGCATAATTGTAAGTAGGTGATCTATTTTGGAGGGACTGAATAGTGTTAAGTGGATACCTAATTAGGACTAGTAGGTGCTGAGTTGAAACAATTCAATGAGGTCTATAACGAAATGACTATAATAACAGCAATTAGATTTCCAGTTAACTACATCATTTTATCGAATAACTGTTATAAAAATGTTTCAACAAAGTCAACATACTTGTGATAATTATGCACATGCTAGTAATCACTTGAATTATTTTAACCACTATTTGATTTTTTGTACCAGTTATTAAGGGCGTCTTAAGAAAGAAATCTAATTAGGGTATTTTGCTCAGTGCGGTTGCCTTCTAGAGGTTAAAACTAAATACCGGACTTGAGCGGCGGTTGTAGAACGACCACGTCCTGGATGTTGCTCGGTTGGACTCCCAGTGTCTCTAAACCGACGCCATAATCGACTTATGACGCTTTGTGAGATTCCCAACTGTTCGGCTACTTGGATTTGTCGAACACCAGCTTGAAAGGGGCCCAACGCCCTATTCATCTCGTCCAACGTTAAATGTTGTCGTTCCATGGTAAAAACACACTGTCTTTAACACACCTACCAAGCAAGAACAGTTTGAAATTACTAAAAATCGGAATTAAACAAAACATTAAAATGTCAGTTTTTTCGTCCCTTGTGAAAAACGTTCTAAAACACTTATTGTTATCTGTTTTGCAATGTATTAATATAAAACAGTAAGTATTTAGGCTAACAGTCACAGTCGAAGTAATTTTATGTGAACACGAAAATGTCTTTCAATGGTTTTAGGATTTTACAAAAATATACCTATACTTTTGCGTTGTGTGTTTTTACCAAATGGTCAACCAGTAGAAAGGTTTTTAGGTTTTGTGGAAATATTTTCTCATACTGCAGAGTCTATCGAATGTTTTACAAACCAAATTAAGTGACCTTAATATCAATTACTGCAGAGGCCAAGGTTATGACAACGCATCCAATATGTCCGGAAAATATAACGGATTGCAAGCAAAAATTAAAGAGAAGACAAATAATGCACATTTCGTACCATGTTCCAGTCATTCTTTAAACTTGGTCGGTAATAGTGCTGCCGAAAGTTGTTCGGAAGCATCTAGATATTTTGAAAATGTACAATGTTTATATAATTTTTTTTCGGGTTTGACGCACAGATGGGAAATACTTCAAAAATGTCTATCTGTTCCAAAAACTAAATTACCATTGGTTAAGAAAATATGTGACACAAGATGGTTAGCCCGAGCTGATGCTATTAAATCTATTGCGCTTGGTTTTAGTGAAATAAAAACAGCGTTAGTAGAGCTAAATGACGATGCAAACCAAAAAAAGTCTACCAGAACAGAAGCTGGAGATTTACTTCACAAAATGAATACATTTGAATTTGCCTTGATGACAGTAATTTGGAAAAGAATCCTAGACAGAATAAACTCCACCAGTAAATCTCTACAAGATAATTAATCCAATTTAACTGTACACTATACAGTGGTTTGATCGAATTTGTCAATAGTTTTAGAGTTTGATGAAGTTGAAGAGGAATCCAAAAAAATTCAGCCAAATAATAATATTTACAAAAATGAGATTTTAAGGGTTCGTAAGAGGAAACACTGCTTTGATGAAGGCCCTGCACCAAATATTACTTTAAGAGGTGCTGAGAACTTTAAAATAAATACTTTTTTTCCTATATGTGACAAATTGATTTTTGAATTAAGAATGAGAATGCAAGCATATGATTGTGTATTTTTTAATGAACCTCAAATGAAAAATTTAATGTAAGTATAAAAAATATAAAAAAATATTACAATATGGATGTGGATGCTACTGAAGATTTAGTAGATGAAATTGTACAGTTTAAAGCGCTTTGTAAATAAAATGACATTTCCTCTAATGACCCCTATGGAATGTTAAAATTTTTAATTGATTACAATACTTTGTCAACCTTCTCTAACGTTGAAGTATTGTTGCGTATAAACGATTCCTATTAGTAACGCATCCGGCGAGAGAACAAAACGGGTAAAATCATATCTGAGAAACTCATAAAAAGAAGAAAATGTTTCATCGTTGGCTACTCTAAATGTAGAAAGCGATATTCTCGATAAATTGAAAATAAATGATATAATAGATAAATTTTCAGAAATGAAAATACGTAAGAAAAAATTTAATTAGTTGTTTATTTTTATTAATTATTATTTATTTTGTTTGTTGTTCCTTAGAAGGGGAGTTTTTTATTTTTGTTGTGTTGTTAATTTTTAGTTAGAAATTTTGTTAAAGTAGTTTTTTATACTAAATAATATGTTTTTGCCAAATAAATCTATTTATTTATTTATTTGGAAATATTATTTATTTATTATTTATTCAACATTATTTTATCATTACTGAAGGTGTCAAAAGTAAGCAGAAAAATTCTTATTGAAAAGTCATATAGGGTATTGGGGGCTCGATATGTTGCTTGGGCCTTGGAGCCCAACTAACTTAAAAATAGGCACTGTACGTGGCAATTGAAAAGCAAGATATATTTCATAGCCAGAGATTAATTATACAGTGAAAATGCCCGATGAATTACCTACACATGATATAGGTGTTTCAGGAATTCGTCCACCGAAAAATCTAGTAGTCCTGAGCAAAGAAAACATGGGTTTGGCATCAGCACCTGAAGTAAACCAAGCAATCATGTCTTCTCTTCTAGAAAATGTTGGAGTCAACAATTTGATTGGTACTCAGTAGCGACCCAACTCTCCAAAAAGCCACCAGAAGTACAAGCCGCATTATTTATGACTGCCATAGGTCCAGCTGTTATTCAAATCTTTACAATTTTAACTTCACGGAAGAACAGCAAAATATCTAAAAATTATCAATGAGAGGTTCGAGAGATACTTTAGTCCAAAGGTACATATTCCGTTTGAGAGCTACCATTTTTTTAAAATAGTGCAAAAAGAAGGTGACACCTTTGACGAATTTTTGACTTTAATTAGTACACAAGCAAAAAATGTGATTTTGGAAACCTACTAGATAGCCTGTTAAGAGACAAAATAATTTTTGGAATTCGTTCTGATAAAGTGAGAGAAAAAATGTTAATAGAAGATAATGTGGAACTATATAAAGCCATAGCACTTCAACAACAATGTTTTTTCAAACAAGAACAAACAAAAAGGTGAAAAGATAAAATCGCTGGAGGATGAAGATGAGAGTGAAGAAACTGAAGAAGAGGTATTATACATAAGATCGGTGGCACATAGTAAAGATGAAGATTGGCATGAAGACTAATAAGAAGGAATTTCAAGTAAAGTTAGATATTGGAGCACAATGTAATGTTTTACCGAAATGCATAGCAGAAAAGTTATGTTCTGAAATAAAACCTTCCAAAACTAAAAGACTGGTAACTTTTAGCAAAAGTACAATTTCTGTCATAGGTGAAATACTAGTCAAATGTCAGTTAAAAATTCCGATGCAAATATACTTTTTAAAGTTGTAGTCTAGTCGACAAGTTGAAAATGGTACAAAATAGAGATACTGCTCTTAAAATTATGTGCGATAGCTCATTGGATTCGGAATGACGCATAGAAAAATGCGCTAAAAGCGTGTATTAGCACATAAAAAATTGCAAAAGATATAAACAATTAAAAATGAAAAAAAATGGCATTTCGTTTTTTGCCAATATTTCATAAACTATTAATATTTAAGAAATTTCCAAAAAATATTCTGAAAGAGGAGGAAATTTCCAATAAAAAACTCCTAGCTCCCGGAACTCTATCTCAATTATTTATAATTTTAATTTAACGCTGAAAATAGGTCTGCGCGCGACATTTTTAGATTGCGTCAAAAGCGAGTACGGCACATTAATTAATTTATTTAAGGAATTTAATATTTTTTTTAATTTGAAAAAATTATGGTGTATTCGGAACACTATAAATAATTTATTCCCGTTGGAAATTTTACTTAAAGTTAATTTTTCAACAAGTTAAACAATTGTTAACTAACAAAATTTTCTTGAACTTCAGTCTTAATTGTAAGTGAAAAAAAATGTTTAAATAATAGTGGTAAAAAATGTTAGCTTCGTAGAGCCTTTCCTACCCACATACTTAACAAGATCGTGCCATAAAAGTTAAAAAAATATTTATACTTTGTTTATAATAGTTAACAACAATAACAACATTACTTGGATTTTTCAGTTTTTGTTCAATTAAAAAAAATATAAAATTCTTTGGAAGATTTAATTACCTCTCAATGTCCTTACTTATTTTTTCCCAGATATTGGTACAATTAATTAGATTAAAAATTTCTTTCAATTCAGTGTTTTTCCTAAATTCAGTTATTTTTAATTCAATACAATATTTACAGTATGTAACGCATTTTTATAACACTTCTATTTCCAATAATTTGAGAACCTATTAGAACAGTACGCCACTGGAAATTTTATTACTCCTTTATGCAGCGTTGCTAAAGCAGGAAAATGAATGTATTATTGCCTTTTCAGCACATTGTTAGAGAATTTAATAACATAACAATGTTTTTATCTGTTATTTTGACTTTCATTGATATAAAAAGACACATATAGACATTAGTCGAAGAAATAAATTAAGGAAGGCAGCAGTAGAAATGACGTAGACTTCGTGTCACGAAAGTTGAAGTCACCTGAAGTTGGAACATTGACAAACGCAGAAACCAAATTTTGTCTTGTTTATCTAGGTCGCTTAGTAACGACCGCCGGCGTAGGACGATGATTATGCCGATAGCCACTTTATAATTCGACATTTGAGAGTTATGTTTCTGGTTGTTTATTTGTTGGGTATTTTTTATTTTGAATATTTTAAGACGTTTAGCTAGTTTATAAGTGAGGGTTGTGTGTTTTATTTAATCTAAAACCATATTTTCTAAAAAGATTTTGGAATTATGTAAAAATTCAAGAGTAAGTCTGTTTGTTATGACAATAATTTGCAAGATTTTGTGGTTTCAAACGAATCAACATTAAAGGAAAAAGCAGGAGTCGCCAAAAGCCCCATGCTATGAAATCCACTTACTCTCATCAACTACCAATTACTGATAAGACCTGAAGAATTACATCCTTGGTATAGGTCATTTCCTACTAAATCAAATGAACATGAAGTAGAACTAGCACCTGAACCGGCAGTTGATGAATCGGATGATGAGGAAATGTGACTTTACTGTCATATGAGCTTCACTCAGGAGTGTCTTTGTGTATATTGATGTATATTTTGTTATAAATAAAGATATCTCCATTTCACTGATTAACTGCTTGATTTCGTCACTAAGTGTTACACCTTTTTTAATATAGTAGAAGTAAAATTCATTAGGTACGAAATTCCTATTTTTTAAGGATTTTTATAAATTTTCCCTTAATACATAGGCATGTCTACTGATAACAACTTGTTCTTTCATATTACGATAAATGTTGATACATCACAAAGTTTTCCGATTTTTGACAACAACTTACGTTATACTGCTCAATATTTCATAATTCGAAAAATGCGACTTAGTGACTATTACCTCTAAACCGACGATATCATGATAAATAAAGTATTATTAATATTCTTCATCCTTCCTGGAACAGGAACAGAAGCCAAGGATCGTAGAGTTACTTTTAATAGTCAAATGTATTTCTTTTCACATATACATATATATTCGGTTAAGAGTGCCAATCGTGTAATGGGTTTAGTTTTCAGACAAACCACTCATTTTTCAAATATTTAGACTAAAAATGTTTAAATCTTTAGTTAGACCTAAACTTGAGTTTGGACCTATTATCTGCTGAGATCAACCTCAAATGTACTTAGATAATATAGAAAAAGTATAGAATAAATACTTACGTTTCTTGTATTATAAAAAATATAATCGTTGGCCGGATTATAGAACAACTAGATTACGGGAAGAACTTGAGGTTATATCTATCACTAGTCGACGTAAATTGAATATGTTGTATAAGATAGTTAATTGTATATCGACATCTAGTAACTTATTGTTCTTAATTCCTTTCAAAGTTCCCTCAAGGTTTACTCGATCTTCTTTATTATTTGGGAGAGTAAGAACATTAGTTTGTTCTCCTCTTGAGACCATGTTCAAACTTGTCAATAATGTTACCGAATTAGATCGGACAATGTCAATTAGACAATTTAAGAACAGTATTTGTGAATATATTAAGAAACTTGGTGTATTCTGGAAATTAGTCGTCTTTGCCATGTTTTTAATTCTCTACATTAATCAATATATTACTGTTATATTTATGAATGACCATACTATACAATGCTAGGATATAATTTATGTATTATCAATTGTTATTTCATGTAATAAAAAATAAATCCTGTTTGGAATAAATTATTAATAATCTAATTTTGTGTTAACCCATAAAATGTCAAATCGTTACGCTACTGATTTTCAATTTTACAATATGGCGGTGGTTTTGACAACAAGTTAGCGCATACGTCTGCAACTTCAAGTGACTTTAACTTTCGAGAAACGGACTGTACCTAGGCTATGAAGAAGTTTAAAATGAGAAAAGATCGGAATATCTAATGTTTTTTATTAAAATTAAATTAAGCCTGCCACTGGAATAATAAACCAATATTATCTTGAACTTACTTAATACTTATGTTGATAAATTATTATGATGTAAATCCACAACCGATTATTATTGTCTTGGAACGTGTTAGAATTTCACCACATAAATTTTATGTTTTTAGATAAATATATATATCCATTCTTATTCAATCTTCTCGATTTTTATCCGATGTTTTAGGTTTCATTCATGTATATCTAAAAAACATTTTATAACTATGTACAAAATTTAAAATTAATCAAATCTGGGAAAAATTGGATGGTTAAGTGGGAGAAAAATCTGTGGGAAGGTAAAACAAGGTAAAAATGATTTTTAAATGTAAAATACTTAACCTACAATAATTTTGCGTTGATCGAAAATCCACCAATAATTTGAACAACATTCACAATAAATTTAATTTTGTTTGTTTTTATTCAAAAAACTAAAATTCTCCACAATGTGCGGTATTTTTTATTTCAATTACCATCAAATATTGGAATTATATAAACTACATGATGAAAGAACGGAGGCCAACAGACAAGCGCGAATTTATTGATTTTACAATATTTTTCTGCTCATTCTGGGATTCTACAGTTGGTTATTTAAAACAACCAAAACATTCAAAATAGAAAATTTAATGAAACATATTATTACTGTATCTACATTCTGATTTTCATTAAATTACAATAAGTATTACTCTAACGCAGATAAAACATAAAATTATGGGATTTTGCGGTCTTGAAATGGCTGTTTTTGGACAAGGAAGGAAACTAATTTTTTTAAATGATTTTTAATCTCGTTATAAATTAATATTTCCCTTCCTAATAAGTTAATTACTTTTTTTTACTGATCGAGGTTAATTACCGGTTTTGTATAGAGTGGTTCAACAGTCTCGGTTGACTTAATATAAAGGTAGAAAAGAAGTTTTTTATAACAAATAGTATAGTGTGTACTTGATTCATGACTGCTGCAATACTAATACTCAGAACCGGATTAACCACAGGGCACAATAGGCAACTGCCCAGGGACGAAATTCAAATAGGGGGCGAAAAAATGCATGATTGTTAAAATCATACTCGTTAAAGTGGTAAAAGTCTTAAATCTGAATAGGGAAATGATGTTTCATGTTTATATACAAAGAAGTAACGAATGCTTTTTTTGGCTTTTTGTCGGAAGCCGCGTCAAAAAAATCTCGCACTGAGCCAGTCTGTGACTTTTGCTGGCTTAAAAGACAAAATTGACATTTTTCGACTCTGAACGTTTTGCCACCATATCAACGGCATCATTAAAATATCGGTATAGGACTCAAAGATAATTATTGCACTTTTAATTTGCTACATAAAAGACGGAATTCTAGAATCAGTTTTCCCAGCAATCCACTCCTCTGAACCAGGGCCGACCAGAAGGGGGGATAGGGGGATCAAAATCCCCGGGACCCTATTTCTATTTGTCCGATTTTCTGTTGAATTAGTGTGGGGAGGGGCCCGATGAGACTTTATGATCGTTTTCAAGGAAGTAGGTAGCTTAGAAGAGCGTAAGCTCGAATAAACTTGAAATAATATCAATTTCCATTATTTAATTCAACACGATTCTGACCAATAAATATTTGTGGTATTCGAAATAAATCAATTTACTTATTGAATATAAGATTTAAGTTTTAAGCACACAAAACAAAACAATTAGTTGAAATGTTACCTTATAATTCTTTTAAATCAATTTAAAATCACAATAAACAGGGAGACATTTCATAATGTACTGATCTAAATATTATATTTTAAAACTATCGCTGTTATACGCTTAAGCATGTAAACAGTTATAAGTTATTTTAGACAGCTGCTGTGACCTCAACTATACGTTTTTCTAACTTTTCACGGCAAGGTTATCTAATTTACACGCAAAAAAATTTCATTTGAATGTGTTATTTCTGGCTAATAAAGTATTAGGTATTCAAAATAAAATTGGAAAATACGATATGTTTAACCCGGCATCAACCAGGTGAGGTCGAACTTTAAGATCAGAAAAATAGGTTTTTTTTTTATTTTTTATTGATATTTTTGTACAAAAGTGTTATTTACATACTTGAAAGAAAATACGCATACTTCATAAAAATTATAAATTTATTATATTAAAAAAAAACAAATATATCAAAATTATGCACCGTAAAAACCACACCTGTATTAAAAATTGAGGAACTAAAAAAATATTCTTAAACATAAAAAGAAACTAAGTAGTACCAAACATGTTCCCTCTAAAACAAATAAAATTCGTGTGGTAGTGGTACAAAGAAGAAATAAATTAAAACTAGCCGTCAGACAATTGGCTGCAATTTTGACAGAAAAATACGTGTTCCGACAAAAAAACTGAACAGTGAAACATTAACGAATATCTAAGAAATCGAAGGTTATTTCAAATTTCAAGAGGTTTTGTTGACGCTTAGTCTTCCCCTGAAGCTTTGGAGGTGGCAATATCATTTTAATGTTATTTTTCTGAACAAGTGATATATCTTCAACATCAGGTTTCATGAAAGTTCCATAACATTTTGTACTTTTTCGGAGGAATTTTATTTCAGCATCATTACCTGCTGTAGACAAAACTTCTCCTACATAGTAAATAGACTTTCCTTTACTTTCAAACTCCACTAAAACATATCGTTCTGGAACTGGCATTCGTTCTAATCCTATGTTCACATTTATTTCTTCATCTTCGCTTACATAATCCTCACCACCACTTGAGTCTGGCAATTCTATATCAAAACTTTCATCTTCTGATTCACTTTCTTCTTCATTTCTTCTCTGGCATTTTTTGCAAGGTTCATTTCATTGCCACCACTTTTTATTTCATTTTTAAATATATTTTTCTTTACTCTTTCTTTGTTTGGTTTTATTTTATTCTGTTTGTTTCTTAGTAATTCCTCGCATTCAGGAGTGTCAGTTACTATCATGGTTTTTTCCTTTGCGCCGTTTTGTTGTTTGAGTGGTTGTTTTTGGTTTAGCTTTCGGGAAACCTCTAAAAAATTTCGGGCTCAGAAATGATGCTTCAGAAGTGTCATTTGTCATAGTCTCAGAACTATTTCCGTGGACCTTAGTCGATGTGGAAGGACCTGGAGAGGCCAGTGTCGATAATGAAAGACCTGGGAAAGGCAAAGTCGGCATTGAAGGAGATGGGGTATATTCTCTATCAGTTACTGAACTTGGCATAAAGTCTTCCACATTGAAAATATGTCTATCAAAAGAAAATATCCCGCATTTCCTAAACGCATTGGTAATATTTAGCGGAGTCATCGCTCGAGGATAAGCAATGCCCACGCATGATGCAACATTTTAAATGCTAAACGTTTGTCCAGGATGGCTCATCATCCAGCTATCGATCGCGAAGCTGTAAAATTTCTGGAATGGCTTTAGTACCCCAACATCCAGGGGTTGCAACTCATTTGTACAATGTGGTGGTATAATTAATATAGTCACACCGTTTTCTTTGCAAATGTCTATGGCCTCTATGGATAGATTGCTAACATGGTTATCCATTATTAGCAGAGATGGATTTTCTTTACAACTAGAAGTATGTCGGATAAAGTGATTTATAACCTGCACAAAACATTCGGTTTTCCTCCATCCTCCCTTAGCAGCTAACCCTAGGGTTTCTGGTGGAGCTCCGTTTGTCATAGTCTTTAAAATGGACACGGGGGAAATCATAGCCGGGGGAATAGCTACACCTGAAGCCCCAACTATACAACAGGTTGTTACAAGAGTTCCACGTTCGGCACTGGTTGCCTTACTGATTTGCCGAACACCTTTTGTGAATTCTGTACTGTTTGCGTCCCGGTTTCATCTAAATTGAAAATTCTGGTTTCATCTCCATATGCAGGATGACGCTCTAAGACTTCTTCTAGTTTATTAAAAAAAAGACTTCACATTAAATTTATTAAATCCAGTGGCTCTTGATAAACTGCAGCCTTCTACGGTTCTGAGTGCTAAGATGGGGTGTCTTTTTTGAAAGCCCTTTACCCAGGCACGCATGCCATTTTTCAGGAATATTTATTTTATTTCGGATTGCGCATTCATGCACTAACCGACGGGTGTCATCTCGAGAGAGTCCATAAAACATTTTACTTTTCCGCCCAACCTTTCTATATGCGAGAAAAGTATTGGTTTACCCCAAAAAAAGTTGGAATTTTGAAATTTTTTTTTGGGTTACTTTTACGTTTTCCATCAACAACAACACGAAAAAACGGTTTTTAGAAAAAAAAATCCTGTGTGTATGTCGTCGTCGTCGGCCACTTTTCCTTACATGTCTTGTTAGCACGATACAGCCTCCAGAGTGCAATAAGTCAGCAATTTTATGATTGAATATTGTTAAGGGCATGTCACAGATGATCCCTATTGATTTTCAGTTCACCAGAGCCAGTACAACGGGTGCTATGGTACTTGAAGTACGACATTTTGTCATTTTTTGAGAAATTTCAGTTTGTTAGCACGATACAGCCTCCGGAGTTCAACAAGTCACCAATTTTATGATTTAATATTATTCAGGGCATCTCACTGATGAACCCTATTGCTTTTCAGCTTACCAGAGCCAATACAACAGGTGCTACAGTACTTTAAGTACGATATTTTTGTCATTTTTGGAGAAGTTTCAGTTTGTTAACACGATACAGTCTCCGGAGTATATACAAGTGACCAATTTCATGATTGGATATTATTTAGACCGTCTCAAAGATGAACCCTATTGATATTCAGCTCACTAAAGCTAGTACAACTGGTGCTATGGTACTTGAAGAACCAAATTTTTGTCATTTTTGAAAAAATTTCAGTTTGTTAGCACGACACAGCCTCCAGAGAGTATACGATTGATCAATTTTATGATTGAATATTCTTCAAGGTGTCTGACAGATGTACCCTATTGATTTTCAGTTGAGCGAGTATAGCGGGTCCTATAAATCCAGATATACTGAATTTTTGGTTATTTTTGGAGAAATTTCGGTTTGTTAGCACGATACATCCCCCGAAGTGTATACAAGTAACAATTTTATGATAGAATATTGTTCAGGGCCACAGATGCGGAAAAGTTAGTTTTAATCCTTAAAACCGTTTATTTGCACATGTAATAATATAATCACAAATTTCATTCTCTTGCTCTGAAGTGAAAAACTGATTGACTGTATAGTTTGGACACATTCTAACATCAGGATCGTTTCGAAACTTTTGAACATACCTGGCAAGAGTCTGAAAAGACAAGCCTTTTTCTCTAGCGGCTTGACGGATACTCATTCCTTGTTGGACTAACAGAACAGCTTCTCTCATTGCTGTGTCGCTAAATCGCCCCACTACCCTGTCTGTTATATTCTTTCTTGGCATTACTATTGTCTGTAATAAAAATTATACCTGGTCAGTAATGCCGCTATGCAATAAGTAACACTAAGACATGCCTTAGGAACACTGAGACACGTCTCACTGTACCAATTATGACTAGTCTCAGTGTTCCTAAACCACATTTTTTATAAATACTTTTCACAAAATATTAAATCTTGAATTTACGAGCTAAAAACTATAGCCATGTGCTACCATGACACTAATAAACACTTCTAGTAGACTTACCTCGTTTAAATTGGTTATTAACCAGGAAAAATTCTAATTCAAAGTGGGCTGATAAATTTCCTTTGTCACACACTAAACTGATCATCTGTTACTGCTTTTTTACTTTATCAACTAAATTGCATCTGATGTTGGTTGGTAGGGTTACTATTCAATGGTCTGCATCATCCAAATACAGATACCTTTTGACAAAACTATCATGTCTCAGTGTTCCAGACGTCTCACTGGTACTACCTCTCCCCTACGACATTTTTGTCATTTTTTGAGAAATTTCAGTTTGTTAGCACGATACAGCCTCCGGAGTGCAAGAAGTCACCAATTTTATGATTGAATATTATTCATGACATCTTATAGATGAACCCTATTGATTTTCAGCTTACCAGAGCCAGTACAACAGGTGCTATAGTACTTTAAGTACGTCATTTTTGGAGAAATTTCAGTTTGTTAGCACGATACAGACTCCGGAGTACATACAAGTGGCCAATTTTATTATTGGATATTATTCATGGCGTCTCAAGTATGAACCCGATTGATATTCAGCTCACTAAAGGCAGTACAACGAGCGCTATGGTACTTCAAGTACCAATTTTTTGTCAATTTGGAGAATTTTCAGTTTATCGGCACGATACAGTCTCCACAGTGTATAAAATTGACCAATTTTACGATTGAATATTGTTCAGGGCGTCTGACAGATGAACCTTATTGATTTTAAGCTCACCAGAGCTAGTACAACGGGTGCTATGGTACCTGAAGTGCCACACTTTTTGTCCTTTTTGGAGAAATTTCGGATTGTTAGCACGTTACAACCTCCGGAGCATATACAAGTGACACAGATGTACCCTATTGATTTTCAGCTGACTAGAACAGAGTACAGCGGGTCCTATAAATTCAGATATACTACATATTTCTGGTTATTTTTGGAGAAATTTCGGTTTGCTAGCACGATACATCCCCCGAAGTGTATACAAGTGACAATTTTATGATAGAATATTGTTCAGGGCATCTCACAGATGCGGAAAAGTTGGTTTTAATCTTTAAAACCGTTTATTTACGATTGAGATTGCAACATTGGTTTATGCATGAGGGAGCACCACCTCATTTTAGTGTCAATGTAAGAAACTTTTTAAACCGCCAATATCCAAATAAGTGGAATAGACGAGGAAATACTTGTCCTCAAGATTGGCCTCCAAGCTCACCAGACCTCAATAAATGTGATTACTTTCTTTGGGGGGCGTTATTCTTCTCCAGTTGATTCCCGAGAAGAATTGTGGAATCGCTTTGCAGACAAATGCAATATAATAAAAATTGATCATCAGCTACTGGCCAGAGTCGACTTCAATTTTCGGCGAAGAATAATTTAGTGTCTAAGAGAAGATGGTGATTATTTTCAGCAATTTCTTTAAATTAAAATGTTCATGTTCTTTCTACAATATTATTAATTTGTTTTTCCAATAAATTATTCCTATTTAAATGTATCTATTAATTTGTTGTTGGAAGAAGAAGACTTGAGAATAATAGAAAGAAAGATAATGAGAACAATATTGGGACCAATTAAATTGAGAGATAACGAGTACAGACAAAGAATGAACTATGAAATTGAGCAAGAACTGGAAGGAGAGGACATAGTAAGGAAAATAAAGAGGCAAAGAATGAAATGGCTGGGACACATATATAGAGCAGAAGAACAATAAATCACACTGCAAATGACACAATGGGATCCTGGGGGAAAAAACGTAGGGGTAGACCTAGAATAAAATGGCTGGAACAGGTGAAGGAAGATATAACAAGAGCCGGAATTGGAGGATGGAAGGACAAAGTTAAGGATAGGAAACTATGGAGAGCATTGACAGATAAACTCTAAAAGGAAAAACGGGGATTGATCCACCCCAAAAAAATGGATCTAGAAAGCGTGAGGCGGCGAAACCCCAGCAGGGGTATGAAGCCATTATATATATATATATATATATATATATATATATATATATATATATATATATTATATATATATATATATATATATATACATATATTAATTTGTTAAATCTGAAATAAAATACATGATATGAATGGAGTAAATTACATCTAGGGTCAAGTGGTGTAAAAACGAGACTAGCAAAATTTTGGGTGAAAATAACGTACATTCTTACCAAATCATGCTAAATTACATTAGTTTGAGTTTAAAAATCGATAACTTGGAGTTTAATATAATTATTTTGTGGTCCCATATTGAAAAGTATTCAGAAACATCGAAAAATATGTTTTAAAAAATGCAACGCCATATGCGTTAAAATGCAGGCTCAAAACTTTCATGACGCGAGTTAAACCTTTCTTGGTAGCGCGCTTTTACGAAATCGGAATAGTCCAGGAGAAATCGGCGCACGAGTACCGAAAACTATTCCACCTCAATTTTTTTATGCGATGCTCTTTGAATTGCCCTACTGATGATATAAATGCATGTTGTCACGGGGCAACCTAGTGCCATATTGTTTAAACCGAAATTGTTTAAACAATTGGATGAAATTGTTATTTTTCAACCGGACAAATTTTTTTTATATTCTTTATTGAAATACAAATAAAAAAGGTCCTATTGACTTTTCACGATAAAGTTAATATTTTTAGAGATATGAATTTTTAAAGGTTCGAAAAATCTCAAATTTGGGTACTTTTGACCCATGAAAAATATATTAAAAAAATATAATAAAATATAAATAATAATTTTTTTAAATTCTTTGTACAATAGTTAATAATATTCTTAATAGAGATTTAAGAAAATTTCATTGTTTATACCTGTTTTTTAATTGTTAATTTCGCGCGCTCACAAGTATGCGTCGCTACCTTTAAGTATCGCCGTCTCTCTCTGACTCATGCGCTGCATCAGCCTCTCTGTGTCCTGAATCATTATTTATCATTTATCTTAAAAACCATTAACTTTATAAAGATTGGTAAAGTGAGCAGCAATGTTATTAATAATTAAATTGTATACAATTTGTTTTTAACAAAAGTAATTTAAGTATGAATCGGAACATGTAATTAAAATTACTTTTTTGTTATTATCATAGTGATTTATGCATTTTTATCAACAATAATAAGATATAATAGTATTTGAAAAATTTTTGGAATCACAATTATATATAAATAATAAGCTTTTGCTCAAACATACATTTGGAAAAATGCATTGAATCCGGAATATAAAACATTAGATTTTGATCAGTTGGAAATGGGCTTTTGTTTATAAATAAAGGTATTAGCAAAGTATCATTCTCTAGTTTGTATCCGAAATTCGTAAAATCTAATGTTTTTTATTCCGGATTCAATGCATTTATCCAAATGTGTATATTTTGAGCCGAAGCTTATTATTTATATATAATTGTGATTCCAAAATTTTTTCAAATACCATTATATCTTATTATTGTTGATAAAAATGCATAAATTACTATGATAATAACAGAAAAGTAATTTTAATTACATGTTCCGATTCATACTTGAATTACTTTCGTTAAAAACAAATTGTAGACAATTTAATTATTAATAACATTGCTCTCTTTACCAATCTTGATAAAGTTAATGGTTTTTTAGATAAATGATTAATAATGATTCAGGACACAGAGAGACCGTATGCTGCGCATGAGTCAGAGAGAGACGGCGATACTTAAAGGTAGCGACGCATACTTGTGAGCGCGCGAAATTAACAATTAAAAAACAGGTATAAACAATGAAATTTTCTTAAATCTCTATTAAGAATATTATTAACTATTGTATAAATAATTTAAAAAAATTATTATTTATATTTTATTATATATTTTTAATATATTTTTCATGGGTCAAAAGTACTCAAATTTGAGATTTTTCGAACCTTTAAAAATTCATATCTCTAAAAATATTAACTTTATCGTGAAAAGTTATAGAACCTTTTTGATTTGTATTTCAATAAAGAATATAAAAAAAAATTGTCCGGTTGAAAAATAACAATTCCTTCCAATTGTTTAAACGATTTCGGTTTAAACAATATGGCACTAGGTTGCCCCATGGCAACATGCATTTATATCATCAGTAGGACAATTCAAAGCGGATCGCATAAAAAAATTGAGGTGGAATAGTTTTCGGTACTCATGTGCCGATTCCTCCTGGACAAGAAGCGCTCGGCGATAGTCGCATTCGATGAGTTCTTTTGTGCTGCATGCTGCATTCAAATGCGTCCAGTGCACTGCTCCAGTGCGTTGCGATACCTCACCGGGTTCACGTATAACGTGCGACCAAAATTAAGGTGAAAACCGAGACTTGCGAAGGTCGAAATTCGAGACACGGTTCGGGAAAATACAAGACAGAGCGAAGTAGAGATGCGGAAGGTTTACGTTAAGAAAGTGCGGCCGTACACTGAAGGAGATATTAAGAAGGCGTTGGAGTTAATTGACAAAGGTGTTTTAACATTCAGAGCGGCTAGTGAACAATTCAAAATCGACAAGTCTGTGCTAACACGCCGAAGAGCTTACGCTGTAAGTACTCAAGGAAGGAAGACATCTTCATCACAAGAAGCAAAAAAGGACCTGAGCGAAAAAATAAAAATTATGGCAAAGTGGGGCTTTGCCTTGACAAAGAATGAAATTCTACAAACGGTACAGACGTACTGCATAGAAAATGACATCCGAACCACATTAAAAAATGGCAAGCCCGGAAATGATTGGTTCAGGCAATTCTGTAAGCGTAATAGACTTAGCCAGAAGAAACTTGAACAACTGGAGAAAAGTCGACGCATGGCAACCAGCGATCCCTTTATTATATACGGATTTTATGCAAAGTTAGATGAAACCATCCGCCAGCTTAGTTTGGAATATTGTCCAGGCCAAATGTGGAACTTGGATGGGACGAGCTTTTCATCAGATCCAAACAGAGTGAAGGGCGTTGCTGAAATAGGACAAAAAGTGCACAGAAACATAGAAGGATCCGGAAAAGAAAATACAACAGTGATGGTATGCATTTCTGCTGCTGGTGTGTTGCTACCACCCCTAATAATTTTTCAAGGGGCTCATTTGTGGAGTAGCTGGAAAGGTAAGAGATGCCTACTGCCTTTTTAAAATTGTACGATTGAATTGTCTTTTAGTTACAGGGACGAAAGATTTGCCAAATACTTTCTACGCGTGTTCTGAAAAAGGCTGGATGACGACAAATATTTTCCAAGAATGGTTCCAAAAGTTTTGTACCTTGATTACGAAGAGGCCTCAAATAATCATCATGGACGGCCACGTTACCCATTTATATAAGGGCACAATCGGACTAGCAATAAAGGAAAATATCACGTTATTAATACTGCCAGCACAATGTCATACAACCGTTGGACAAATGCTGCTTCGGTTCTCTTAAATTGAAGTGGAATAATTCTTTAATCGAATGGCAACGGCTCAACCAGCGAAAGTTAAGTAAGAGCGAATTCTGTAATTTGTTGTGTGAAATATGGGAAGAAGGCATTTCCGAACATGTAATAAAATCTGCGTATGCTAGTACCGGAATTTACCATTGGAACAAAGATAAATATCCTGCACATCGGTTGGACCCAGAAAAAATGAAGAGATATCGTGAAAACCCGACTAGTGTTTTTGTGGATGAACAATTGCCCTTTGCGGAAGAAAATAACCCATCTGTTTCTGGACCGTCAACGAGGAACAGTGATGTAAATCCATCAACACCAATACCACCGTGTTCCGCTTACAGTAATACACCAACATCATCGTCTGCATCTCGCAGCAACACGCCAACATCATTGTGTTCAACTCCAAGCAACGAACGCCTCTAATTCGAGTCACTCTTACTGTCAAAACTTCGAAGAACAGTCCCATCATCTCAGAAAAGAAAGAAAATTGATGGCACTGTTTTGACTTCAGAGGAATATTTAAGTGAGATTGAAAAAAATAAGAAAAATGAGAAGAAAAGTGTGAAAAAAACTAAAAAGTGCAAAACAAGGAAGCGAAGTGAGTCTGATAGTGACAATGATGAGATCGTTATATTAAACGATGAAAGCGACCTTGAAAATGTTACATTACAAGACATTTTTAGTAATGAAGAGAATTCGCTCGATTTCGAAAATAGCGAAGCAGATGACCCATCACCATTGAAAGAAGGTGACTACATCCTAGTGAGATTTGCAACCAAATGCAAGAAAGTTTTCTATGTGGCACAAATTGACGAAGTAGGAGATGAAGACGTTGATGTAATATACCTTCGACGCAACGGTAACAAGTTACTGGAGCCTGTGATCGCAGAAAAATATTCTGTACTGAAGACTGATATAGAACGCCAACTTCCTGCCCCAACTATCCAGGGAGTAACAAAGCGTACCGCTAAACAGTTCATATTTCCTACTATTGATTTTGTTGAATATAATGTTCAGTGATGTTATAAATCGGTAAGATACCCAGGTACCTACTTGCAGTGCCGTAACTAGGAATTTAGCGCCCGCGGACAGTGTTAGGGCGGCGCCTCTATTGTATACATTTTATAATCAGATGAAAACAGCAAACAGCTTTCTTAAATAATTTTTTTTGTGGTTTATACATGTACAAAAGGATTGAAGTCGACATTAAAATATAATAACATAAAATACAAAAAAAAACTCATATTGATATTATAAATTAAACCAACTAAAATACAAAAAACGCGAATGACTAGGTAAAATAACAAAAAACAAATATTAAAGCTAAACTTTGGGTAAGTATTTAAAACAAAACTAAAATTGCACTTTTCTCGCTTTTAAAGTAGCAAAGTTATCAATGACTTCATTAAAATCAATAGATAAAGATAATTTTCTTTCTATATGCTTAAAATGGTCATATTAGTGAGCCTGTTCCGCCCAATCGATGATCTTAAATAGTTTTTTATCAACTTTAATTTACTAAATGATCTTTCACATGAAGCTGTTGTGACTGGCAAGGTAAGAAACAATCTAAGAGCGATATCAATATTTGGATATACAGAGTCCCACTCATTTTTGCTAATGAAATTTAAAATTTCTAGATAGCTTAAAGATTCCAAGTCTTCAATATGAGAAGATGCTTGAAACTGTCAATTTTATTAACAAATTTAAATGCATCTAAATCTTGGTCATATTTTAGAGCCAAATCAGTAGCATGTCGTTTTATGTCATCTGCAGAAAACATCTTAAGTGATTTACCAGTTAGAAAATGAAAATCATCTGCAAGGCTCCGAAGAGCACAAAACCGTGAATTCAGTCGAGTTAGAATTACATCAATAATTTGCAAGTATAAGCATTGTAAATTCTGGTTCCATATCTACGAACTCAGAAATGTGATTAGCTTTTTGCACGACATTTACAAGAAAATTTTCCCTAAAGGATTGAATTTCCTCAACAAGCCCTTTTATTGAATTAGACCCATCCAATACCGATACAGAAGTTTACTAACTTTATTAATTTTACTTAAAATGACGTTCCAGAAAACAAGAAGACATACAAACTTATTGTCCAAAAGGAACTTTAAAAATGATTTAGAATCGGCAGCATCAGAATCTGAGCATGAATTATTGCCTTCAACTTGTATTTTATTAAGTAAATCAATTACTTCTTTAAAGTTAAAAGCAAGCGCTTTTATAGCTTCACCTCGGGTACACCACCGGGCATCACTGTGACCTTTAAGCCTAGTCTTTAAGGTGGAAACTAAAATTTCCCAGCGAGTTGTTGACCTTATACAAAAATTAAACAAATTTTGAACAGTCCCAAAAAAAGTTATTATTTCTGGGAACCATTTAGCTGCATGATAAGCTACTAAATTTAAGCTATGAGCAGAGCATGGGACAAACCGGGCAAACTTATTCAAATTTAATATTTTTGCTTAAACGCCGTTATATTTTCCTGCCATACTGGCACCGTTGTCGTAAGCTTGACCCCTAATGTTGTCAATATTAAGTCCGTCATCAACCAGTTTTGAAGTAATTAGATTTGTCATTACATCTCCAGTTTTGCCTGTAATCTTTATAAAATCAATGAAGCTCTCTTCTATGGAACATTCGGTTTGGTTGCATCGGACATATGTAATAATGTGCGACAATTGCTCCTGGTGGGATGTGTCTGGTGTGAAATACAACATTAAACAATAATACTTTGATTCAACTATATTTGAAATAATTGTGTTTCTTACTTTATTCCCAATTAAATGTATGAGTTCGATTTTATGTGACTTGCAATTATTGGATCGTAATGACTTATAAGCTCAATTGTATTTAAACATTTACCACAATAATTTGGATGTCCAATAATTTCTGACGATCCCCTCCAGTGGTGTAACTAGGATGAAGCTCTGGGGGGGGGATGAAGTACCGGGAGATCTGGGTATCGAAAAATTTTTCAAATTTTGAGCCCCTAAAACTGCATTTTAGCTTTGTTTTTCTTATAAAATTATTGTCTACAGTTCTTAGCTTTTAGTACATTTCAATAACATATAGGTTTTCTGTGATTATGTATTGAATTTTTTTTATTTTTCGTGTTCTGGGGGGGGGGGTTCTATCCCCTCATCCCCCCCATAGTTACGCCACTGATCCACTCAAGGCATCATTGTTTTTAATGCAATGTAAAATCACGTCCAATATGACCTTAAGAATATGGCGCCATTTTTGTTTTTCTGTCAAAAGTAATTTTTGAGTTTTATCGTCGATTAATGTGCCCATCTTAATACCTCTTTCGAATTCCTTCCATTTCAGGCAGTTCTCTTTGTGAGATAGCGAGTTTTCATGCCGAGGAATAACAGGATTTAAATGTTTCCAGTCGGAGAAACCGGTTTCGCAAAAAACACCAAAAACGTTTTGGTTAAAATCAAAAAGTTTACAAGGAAAGCAACATAAAGAATTATTTCTTCTGCAATAAATCAGCCAGGATCTTCGTATTGTCTCTCCATTCACCAGAACTTTATTAAACCATTTTTTGTCAAACTGCCTATTATTTACTACTGGATATACATTGATGTCATCTCTCGGGTCTGGTCCGCGTTCTATACAAACTCTTAAGTTTTCTTTTGTCCCAGTCTGGGGATCATTCAAAGAGTTACTTCTGCACAACTTAAGCTTTCTACTGAATTTAATGGCTTATTATTGCTAATAATAAGATCATCTTTTTCTTCGGATTCCCGGTCTGACACATTGACATTGCTCTCACAAGAAGAGGACGGAGGAGTAACTGATTCTGTTATTGAACTATCATTAACACTATTGGGCCTGAGCCTAGGTATTACAGAAAAAAATCTTTTATGGGTGTAACTATCTTTTTAACTTCATCTGTTTTTAACTGCCGCAATTTTTTATATTCAGCCCCAGATGGTTTTTTGGGTAGCATTTTCTTTGTTTCTGCTTTGAAAAAATAGAGTTTTTTACAACCATATGTAAGGGCGTATTTAATATTATCTTTTTAATATACATTGAGCATGATCGATACAGTACAGTAAACCTTTTTTTAAATTGATTTGATTTATAAAAAAACTAAACAAAAAATATATGTTCATTACTTTCAAAGAAAAAGAGACTTAGTGCCAGACTTTATCGCTACCCTGTATAGTCATTTACAGCATAGCTTTTCTTTGTGAGAAAACTCCAAGATGATACGAAACACTAAAAATACTAAAATCGACCAGAACACAACCACGAACACAGAGTTCATCTCTATGTGAAAAACAGATCTTAGATCTTTCCCTTCTGAGGATTAAACTAAAACTGTATATATATATATATATATATATATATATATATATATATATATAATATATATATATAATATATATATATATATATATATATATATATATATATATATATATATATATATACATCTTACTATCATTTCTGCATCCGATAGAATGACTTTTGCATTTAATCCTGCATCCTCTGTAAACTTACGTCCGTATATCGGACGCAAGACTACATCTTTCGTTTTTGGCAATTTCTGATGAATATTTGTCCCATAGAACATATGGAAAAGATAGACCACCTAAAGTACTATGGTTAGCCACGGGTGTCAAATTGCCATCTTTTTCAGATACTTCTATATTTAAGTATTAACCAAGGTCAAATGGACGCAAAGTTGATAGGAAATGTACGAAAAAGGTATAGTTTTAGTTCAACGAATTTCTGCTGGTGGCGCACCAGAATATACTTTAATATACATAAAATTACAATTTCGTAACATTCTGACGTCCAGTAGATTTGGCAACGTAGTGTCTGGTATTGATAACAATAAATTTTAAACTAAAGTCATTTCTTTAGTATGCGGGAGTATAGTATAGTTACAACTTTGGCGAACGTTACGTCCGTATTAGTAGTAGTGATTTGTAAAAAGTTTGAATATCAGCCTGAACTTTATTTACGATTTATGGTTAGTTAGCTGATATAAAAGACGGGAAGCGTATGTACTAAAAACTAAACCGCAAATTACCAATACTTCTATAATAGCATGGGTAGTTTAGTGTCAAATAAACATTAATGAACGTCTTAACCGTGCAATATGAAAAAAAAATGGAAAACTTTGTAAGTAAATTTTGGGTCGCGTCCTATTATTTGTACAGATTGGCCCATTTTCGATGGTTTTTTAGGGCCTCTTAGAAACCAGCGGCATTAGAGAGAAACTGATACTATACTCTCAGGCCAATTTTTTTTAGACAAATTCAACGGTGGAAACGCAATAAAGTTAACTTGTATTTTTTAAAATAGAATATATAGTTGGCTTTAATTCTATTAAGTTGCTGATTTTTTAAGCTTTTCAAGAATATATAGTTATTTCTTTTCGAAAACAAATTAATAAAAGGCATTCTGTATAATTATGGAATAAACAAATAAACAAAGGCGGAAAACATTTGACAAGTAGGCTTTGAAATAGTTTAATAGTATCTGTAAATAATTCAGTTCGTATGGACTGCGATAATCGGACATCGGACGAACACATATGATCTCTTGTAACAAGCTCACATCTTCAGCTATACTTTTTTTTTGCCGACACGACCTTCACTCCAACATTCACAATAGTTTCTCGGCCGTGCAGTGGAAATTGCTACTGGGTTTTAAATATTTTATTTTATTTTGAATATATACACAGTATCAAATATACGAATTTACCATTTTGTTAAAACACATAACACTCAATATAACTTTATTTTTTAATTTTAATATTAATATTATTTTACAATAAATATCCAAACGTTTTTAATTGTCTCCGAATCTTGTGAAAATAGTTGGATTAGGTTGAAAACGATGGGAGTACCTTTGCAAATATAATTCAGATGCAGCTTCTAAATTTTGTCGGCTTCAGTCGATGAATGCGTACATCATATCCCACTTCATAAAACATTCAAATCTTGGCATTTGTAAAATAATGATTTTTTTTAAGACCGAGAGTAGAAATCAACTTTTCTGATGTCAAAATCGTGACAGAAGTGGCAAAAGTAAATAATGTTCCAAAAATGTTTATTATGCATCAAGCTGTTTCTTAGAACTTTCTCTAATTTTATTGTAGTAAATCGATCACCGCAGTATTTGATACTTCAATAATTAAGCAACGGAAAATGCGAGAACTTGCAAAAATGTTATTGGAAGTCATGCAACTGGAACCATCTATTCACTCTATGTTTGATGCTCTACAGCCACAGCATTTTGATTTGTTCGTGGAGGCAACTAAAAATAGTGCAAAGTACAATAAGGACAAAGATGTCTTTGAGTCCCCTACGTTTGCAATGAATCTTGCCAGTACCCTAAAGCAGTGTTGCGACATAACAATTAATTTTGCTTTAAAGAAGCCAATATGCCAATGTTTCTTCGGCTAAGGCAGAAGCCAATTTAAAAACTATGATTCATCTTTTTACCGCGAACTGGAAATTTCAAATTTCTAGCCATGCTGCAAGTAATCTTAATTTACAAAAGTGGAATAAGGTCACTATAATACCCTTAGCGAGTGACTTAAGAATATTAAAAGAGTATCTGTCTCAAAAGGCTTCGGTATCTGCGTCAATTCTTTCCGCAGATAATACAAAAAAAGCTGCATATTTAACGTTGCTAGAAACAATTTTTTGTCGCGTTATCTTATTGAATAGAAAACGTCCAGGAGAACTGCAGCGGTGGTATCTTCACACATACGAAAATACAAACAGCGAACAAGCGAACAGGAATTTGATGGTGTAATTTCCCCTACAGAAAGAATTTTGCTGAAGAAATTTGAAAGAGTCGTTACAAGAGGTGAACGTGGCCGTGGTGTACCTGTTTTGTTTAGTTCGGAGGTACAAGATCATATAAAAATATTAAACACAGCCCGATCGCATGTTGTTCCTAAAGACAACCCTTTCTAATTTGCTCTTACAATTATTCCATTAACCGATTAATCAATAAATCGAGTAGTAGACTAACTAGTCGACTACTCGAATAGTCAAACTTCCATTTGTAACATTTAGAGAAGCCCTTTACAACTAAGAGGCACACGCTTGGGTAAAGCAGATATAATATCATACAAGAGCAGCAGTTTATTCAAAGTTGCTGTGCTGGTAAGGAGATATTAAAGCAGTCAACAAATCGATTAGGCGACTAACTGATTAATTGACTATTCTATCAATCCAATAACCGTTTAATAGACTATTCTTTTAGTCGACTAATCGATTATTCGACTAATCAAATTTTCGACTATATTAATTGATTTTAAAAACCCGCGACATTCGGTTAATCGATTTTTTTTGTCAGACTCCTAAATCTTTTTCTACAAGCTATAACACAAGATTGTTGCCAGACAATAAGACGTCATAAAATAGTTATCAAACTATTTTACCTACGACCACCCCTGTAAGTAGTCAAAAACACACAGTCGGCAATCAATGTAAGACGTCTATTACCCACGGTAAAACAAAACGCACGGCTGTAAAGTAAATCGCACGGCTTCCATAGCAACCACTTAGCTACTGTCAATAGACGTAGCCATTTTATTCAAAATGTATTACTTGATATTTGACGTTGAATTTTATTCTATATATAAATGGTAGATGACATTTATTAGATATGAGATTGCATTTAATACTAAGAGTTATTTGCAATTATATGATAATTGGTTCCGTTTCATTCAATCCGCATCTTTTAGCTGTCTGAATGTATCTCATATTTGTAAACAATAGTATATTATACACCAAGCGACTAAAGTGGCCCATTTAATCCCGCGGGTGATGTTTGATTCCTGAGGGAAGTAATCCACCTAAGGGATTAATGTCACTTTAGTCGAGAGGTGTATACGCTGTTTTATGCAATTCCGGTAATTCTACATACGTTTTTAATAAAAATAAATACTAACTAGGACGGACTTTTACGAAACTTGGCTGGGCATCGAGGGTGAACTACTAAGATGCTTGGCTGGGCATCGAGGGTGAACTGCTAAGATGCTTGGCTGGGCATCGAGGAGCGATTTTTATAAAACTTGGCTGGACATCGAGGATGTACGTTTTTACTTGTACTTTAAATACCTTAATAAGATTATAAACACAAGTACAAGTGGGTCGTAGGTATAGTACGTAACTCGTGTTGTAACGCATTTTACGCACTCACGGAATTACGCACTCGCCGCTACGCGGCTTCGTGCGTAGCTTTTCCGTTCGTGCGTAAAATGCTTCTTACAACACACGTTACGTAATATACTATTAAAGGTATCCCGTCTGTAAGTACCCTTAATAATCAGCCTACGAAAAATTTAATTACATATAATTCGTAAATGATCTTGTTCTGCCGGCTGAATGATTTCGACGAAACCGTTACACATATCGTATCCGACTTTTATATACCCGTTCTGCATCTTCCTTGTAAGAACGCTATATGGTTTTTCAGCACAACCAAGAAGAGGTTTAATAATAACTATTTAATCGACGTTGAAGATGGGATTTATTTACTATTATAAACTCCTCCTCATATAGAAAAATATACCTCAGAAAAAATGATCATTAGACCCGACATTATGCTATGAGTAACGCTTAATAAAAGCACTGTTTTTATGAGCGATTCGAAAGCTACAGCATTTCCTGAAAAGAACATAATATCATACCTATAGACATACTTCGCGTTTTCTAGTGAAATTTCTTGTAATAGCTAACTTTTTAAGTGAATAAAAAGTAAAATAAAAAAAATGCATAACATAATAAAATAGCCAGTATATAAAACTTAAATAAATAGGTATATTAATGAATAGAACTTTTTGGAACGAGATACCTGAGAAAGTAACTTAAAAAATATCTAAAAGCATTTTAGAATTATTCCGCAGTAAAAGTAGGTATCTAAAAAAGAATCATTATCTGTAGTGATGTTGTTTACATCTCACTTTTTCGACAAGGTTCACCGTTATTCTGTCTTTGTCAGTTATGCAGTAAATATGGCAACACTGCAGGACGTCACATTGATAGAAAAATTAACAGCAGTTTGAAAGTAAACTATACAAGGGACGCAACATTAACTTACGTTTAAAAGGTCGTAAAAATGATAGTAAAATGTAAAAATAACGTATATGGTTATTTAAAAGATAATTGAAAATTAAGACCATTGCCGGGATCGGGGTGAAGTGAGCAACAATATATTCGTACTTCCAGTTCTCTATTTGGCTTCTTTCTCATGGACGCTAAAATGTATGAGTTTTGAAAGGATGCAGAAATGATACTAAGATGTATATATATATATATATATATATATATATATATATATGGCTATATAATATATATATATATATATATATATATATATATATATATATATATATATATGGCACAGCGCCCTCAAATTATGGATCATTTTGTACACAATCCATCAACCTTTGTCAAGTGTAGAGAACAAGTGACTTATTCAATGGTTCCTATCCTAGAAGAGCTCGCTTCTCGGAGATTTATATATTTATTTATGAGTTATGAGACTAATATAAACAAACATAAATTGTGTCTGTATTTTGTACTGGTGCTTATTTCCTGCTTTAGAATGCTGAATGTATTTTATTTACTGTTCACTTTTTAAAATTATTAAGTTTAATAAAAAGAGTGCTGTTTTTTTTGAAACAGTAACTACATAATACGCCTAATTTTTTTTATTAAAATAATTATTATAATTATTGTCTATTTTTCTATCGAAGGATTTGGCGCCCTCAAAAACCTTGCGCCCGCGGCAAGCGCCGCCTTTGCCACGCCCTAGTTACGGCACTGCCTACTTGTACTTCAGAATTATGAATTACTTTGCCAACGAATAATAAATACTTTAATTTTCATAAATATTTAGGGAAAAATATATGTTATGTTGTCATTCAGAGCGCCATATTTTTGTTTTTTGTCGAAATAAAAAATTGAAAAAATGTGAACTTTGTTGTATATTTAACCTTCTGTGTCTCGCATTTAACCCAGCCTTCTGAAATGGTTCTAAGTATATAAAATTAGCGTGTCTTGTTTTTCGCCATAGCTGTCACGTTTTTACACCTAACCAGGGTGAAAAACAAGACACGTATTTTATTTTTTTCACGAAAATTCTACATGTAAGCTTTAATATTACATAAAATTGTCAAGCCGTTTGGAGTACTCTTTCCTAGGAAAAAATTAAAAGATTTAAAAATCGTCTCGTTTTTACACCACTTGACCCTAATGGTTATTCGACTTTTCTTTGAAAATGACAAAGTTTTATGCAAAATTACAAGAGTAAAAAAAGTTTCAGAATTAAATTATCCATAGTACGAAAACAGAATATTTTAAATCAACTGACAGATTAAAAAATTCTGTGAAATTTTACGGTTATCCACTTGTTCACTAAATGAGAATTTTCCACTCATTTAAAAAAAATTATAACAATTTACTTACTACAAGAACTAAATTCCAAATTTGATGTATAAATTCATAGCCAACTCTTGACTTTCTTGTAACTTTTTAAATAACATTGTTGAAAACATGTCTTTGGTTATTCGATTTTTACTTGAAAATGACAAAGTTTTGTGCAAAATTACAAGAGTAAAAAAAGTTTAAGAATCAAGATATCCATGGTATGAAAATAAAAATTTTCAAATCGAATAACAGATAAAAAAATTCTGTGAAATTTTAAGGTTAGGTCACCACTAATTAACTCCCCAGAATGGTTCGATCGCCTTTTACTTACCATTACTTAATGCTCTTAACAGTCTTATACAGTGTACCAAATTTGATATTTTTAAGTTAAAGGGTTGTAAAGAAATTAATTTTTTTCGAAATTTTGGGCCCCACTTTGAGGCCCTATAACTCCTCAGGGATGCAACTTGGTATAGAGGTAAATTGTCCCAATCGTCATTTTTCGGCTCCCCTATACGCCTCTGCTCTGTGTCGGTTCTTATGCGGGACACCCTGTATGAAAGGAAACCAACTAAAATGGATAACGAGAAAAGTATTTGAAGCTAGAACAATAAATAAAAGGTATACAGGAAGACTAAGGAAAATATGGATGCATGAAATTAACAAACTGGTCGAAAACAGAAGAAATGAAGTTTCACTTCTTTCACACATAAAGGGTAGGAAGTCATACGGATTAAGTAAGTTTGAACATATATAGCTGATGGTATATTTATTTTCAAAAATAAGTGTAATCAAACTGCACAACCAATTTAAAAAATACGTTTTCTTAACAAGATTGTAACACCTAATAATATAATAAGTAGATCATCTGTATAAAATAAATTATAGTAAAAATTACATTTAAAACAAATATTACAAACAATAATAATAATAAAATTGGACGAATTTAAAAATAGAATGCATTAGTTATGGCTAACTGTCGTTCAAAGGAACTAACAATAATATAAAACATAATTTAAAAACAGTTAGGTGAGGATATGTCACTGCAAATAATAATTCAGAATCAACTCTTCAAAGCAGAGACGTAATCGAACAGATCCTCTTGAATTTAGATGGAGTTGCAGTAAGAAGTCAGATACTATTATCATACAAATTATAATAATAATAATAATAAGTTAGTATAGTACTTATGAGGATTATCTTCATTTCTATCACATATTCTATCTAATCAGATTCAAGTTTTTTGTGATGATTAATTTACCAGCAATTAGAGTTTTTGACCCCATAGCCAGTCCGGCGCTGCACTTTGTTTACGTTGTCGAACGGACCTGGCAAGTTAATAAATAGTCCAGGCGCTAGAGCAGTAAAAGTAGGGTGTAATGGATGTTGTTTGATAACGCAAAAATTTGTATGCAGAAAGTTGCCGAATATTATGTACAACAATAATCTGCTACTCCAAAAAGTGCTTGCTAAATGCTGTAGAACAATAAATGTACCGAAATATCGAAAAATGACGCATTTTTCGATACATTTGTGTCTAAAACTTTGAAACAAAGCCTTAAACCAAAAAAATTGACTCTTTCTTTTTTGTTTATTTGACGATTTCCTATAAGGTTATGAGAATCGCGAATCGAAAAACTTTAATTTTCCATGAATAATATGCGAAAATTAGTAAAAAATCATACGTAAACTTTGAGAAATTTTTTCGGTAAGTAAAAATTGATAAATATTTATCAAATTTTCAGAAAAGATAGTTAAACATATGACAATTACGCACAAAAATTTTTGTAACGATCGACCGCGTAGTTTTTCACTGCCACAATTATTAATTAACAAATTATAAAAAAGTTGACCGCGCGTACCTTGTTTAAACAACGATGAAAAAGGAGCACGCAATTTTTAACAGTTACTTAGTGTCATAACAAACATTAAGCAATTATAAAAATATCCATTTTACGTTTTAATAATTATTTTAAATTTTGTCAAATTTTTTCCACTATAAATAAGGACGGTTAGTTATGATAAACAAAGACCATTTAAGAAAGAAAATATACTTTTTATCAATATTTATTATTGAAACGGTTAATTATTTGCATGATTTGATGAACATTAAGCAAAATTATTTATAATGGAAAAAAATTGACAAAATGTAAAAAAATTGTTAAAACGTAAAATGGATTTTTATAATTGCTTATTGTTTGTTATGATACTAAGTAACTGTTAAAAATTGCGTGCTCCTTTTTCACCGTTATTTAAACAAGGTACGCGCGATCAACTTTTTTATAATTTGTTAATTAATAATTGTGGCAGTGAAAAACTACGCGGTCGATCGTTACAAAATTTTTTGTGCGTAATTGTCATATGTTTAACTATCTTTTCAGAAAATTAGATAAATATTTCTCAATTTTTACTTAACGAAAAAATTTCTCAAAGTTTACGTATGATTTTTTACTAATTTTCGCATATTATTCATGGAAAATTAAAGTTTTTCGATTCGCGATTCTCATAATCTAATAAACAAAAAAGAAAGAGTTAATTTTTTTGATTTAAGGCTTGGTTTCAAAGTTTTAGACACAAATGTATCGAAAATGGGTAATTTTTCGATATTTCGGTACATTTGTTGTTCTACAGCATTTAGCAAGCACTTTTTGGAGTAGGCAAACATAGATTATTGTTGTACACAATATTCGGCAACTTTCTGCATACAAATTTTTGCGTTATCAAACAACATCCATTTAGATTGCTCTAACGCCTGGACTAAAACGCCTCTTGACAGGTTCACTCGACAACGTAAGCAACTAGCAGAGCCGGTGTGGCTCGGACGACATATTTTGTTTCCTAACTTTTTGTCCACAGAATAAATTTTATTGAGGTAACTGTAAGTTGTTCCTTTTTTTCTTCGAATAATTTTGAAAAGTATAACGTGAGAAGAATCACACTATTCACTGCTCGCAGTATCTTTAGATAGAAAAATTATTATTAAAAAAAAGAAGAAAAACTTATTAAAAAACATTATTGATTAGTTCCTTTTATTATAATAAATTATGCGTTAAATATAAGTTATAAACAATTTAGTTTGCATTTTGTACACTATATATAGTTATATATAATCTTAAGTACCCTATATATTAAAAATAAAAAAAACAAATATAAAAAGCTTCTAAACGCTGCGTAGATTGGATGTAATAAAGTCTGCATTGAATATTAAACTTATTTACTGTCATTTTACAACCATTCCCCACACTAATTGACATATTTTTTTTAAACTTGAGTATAATACAGTTTTCAGGTGTTCTACATGATGAGTTTTTACTATGGCAACAATCTATATACTGTCTATTTGAAAATTACAACTTTTACAATACACATTTTAAATGCCATTGTTGTGACTGTAATAGTGGCAAAAGCTTTTTAAATTTTTTACCGTCCAAAAAATATCGTTTTTGGAAAATTTTACAGACCAAACAGTCCCCTTCCTACCATTACATCAATACGTTGCTAAATAAAATCCCAAGATAACATAAGGAGTAGATACTTGACAAAATTACTTATTTTTAGTCACTTCTACTTCAAACTTCAGTTTCCGTCTTTCCATCTCCTGAAATTTACTTAGAAGTAAGTTCAGAAAAAAAATAATCTGTTAGTTCATAATTCAAGATCTTTAGAAGATATTTTAGAAGCTTCAATTGAAGGGGTCAATGCAAGAAGTGGACAAGTCCATTTTTTAGCAAACATTGTTTTTTTGCATGGACATGTTCTGTTTTAAATTGTGCATGGTCCCATGCAAAAACGAGACTTATATCTCTACCACACACTTTACAGTACTGTATTATAAGTTGTCTACCTTCCAATACTTTTCAAGAAGTAGACATATCCTAGACATGTCCCGTTATTGCACTGGATCAAGTACCAAAATATTAGTGTTGACGTAGACGTGTCGTTTAACGTATCGAAGGAGCGAGGCATTGTTATTAAAAAACCTTTCAAATAATAAGCAACATTATGAGTTCTGACTCTGAACAAGAGGATCCCTTTCATGGAGATTATTCCGACGTTGATCGTGATTATGTACCCGGAGAGGCAACAGAAGACAGTGAATCAAGTGAATCTAACCTCAATGGAAACAAAAACAACGGCAAAAAACGGTTGAGAAATGAAAAGAAATGGAAACGAAGTATCCAAAAGCAACGTAGAACAGCGGGCAAAGAATATGAGAGTACTTCCAAAACTGTTGTGCCAGAGGATGGTAGGAAATGCATGCAGCTGTAAACTAAAATGTTTTGAAAAAGTCTCCGCTGATAGTAGGCAAAAAATCTTTAATGCTTTTCATAAACTGCCAAGCAAGGAACTACAGGATGCTTATTTATGTGCTAACCTGTCTGTGACAAATGTCACTCGCCATAGACGACGTACAGACCAAAATAATAAACCAACAAGCGTGACTTGTACCTTTTCTGTAAGTTTTCTTTTTCTACTCTCACACTAGTAAATTCCATATTACCTACTATTTGGTTACTAAGTAAATAGATCATTACGGATACTGACACGTAATGACTAGCACGTAATAAAAAAAATTAAGCTTCAGTTCTAGAAAAACAACAATTTATCACCCAAGCCTAGTCAGTCAATGGTTTCGAGTAACCATGGAAACGAGTTAGTAGGTTGTTTTGACGTTTAATAATTAATAAGACTCGCTGTCACTAGCTGTTAGTGTGAATGTACATTTGTTTTAAAGACAAATAATTAAAATGAGCTCATCAAATAGTGACAACGAACTAAGTAGCACACCACCCAATATTATACAGTTAGCCGCGGACACTACTGACAACATATTGCCAGAAAAATCAAGAGAAAGATATGAAAATATGTGCCGGCAGTTTATGGACTGACGAACAACTAACAATGTAAGTTCATTTTCTGAAAACGTACTCTTGTCATATTTCGGAGAAATCACTAAGAAATTCAAACCATCTTCATCTATAACTTTGAAGAATAATGTCAATATTGAAAATTACGCAAAATTGCGAGGTTACTTAAAAAAGACAATCCGACGGTTTTAAAAGCAAAAAATCGAAAACCTTACATTCTGAAAAATAAAACTTTTTTTAAATGAAGCTCCTGATGTGCAGTATTTATTCGTAAAGGCATGTTTTTGAACATAATAAAAATGATATAATATTATATACTTAGAATAACTTTTATTTTAAGGTTGTTGCAATTTTTGGAATATGTGGAGCTTGTAGGAATCAAGAGTTAAGAAATCTTAAACTTAGTGACATCAATGATTCAGGTACCATGTTGTTGGTTAGAATCCCTAATACGAAAACTAAAGTACCTAGATCTTTCGTGATTTCTGATAATTTCTATAAAATTTGCAAACAATATATAGATATTCGCCAACAAGTTAGCGATCCGCAAATAAATCAATTTTTCCTAAACTATCAAAGAGGTAAATGTACGAAACAAGTGGTAGGATTGAATAAAATAGGCGGTGTAATTCTAATATATTATCTTTTTGGTGATTTTTAATTGTAATTATTTGTAAATAAACATATACAATACAAAATACCTAAACAAATAGCCGAATATATAAAGTTTACCTGATCCCAAAGAGTACACAGGTCACTGTTTAAGACGAACTTCCGCCACTCTTTTGGTTGACGCCGGTGGTGATTTAATGACTCTTAAACGACATGGGGGTTGGAAGTCTTCGACTACAGCTGAGGGATATGTCGATGATTCAATAAATAATAAGACATTAACAGCCAATAGAATTATGAATTCGGGTGAAAATAATCTACAAACATTTACGTACACTGAAAATATAGTAATGTCCAAAAAGAATATACCATACAGTCTACGTCATCCCAAAATTTACCGGATACTTTTGAAAACCCGGGTATAGTAATAAATAAATGCCAAAATTTTACAATTAATTACTATAAATAAATGTTTACTTTAAATTATTTTTTCTGGCTACTGTTTAATAAATAAATGCTACTTGTTATTCATGCGTTTTATTTTTATTGATGAAGTTGTTCGTAGAAAAAGTATAGTACACAACTAGAGTTGTGAGCTTATTACATGTTTATAGAATTACCACACTCGCCGCTACGCGTCTCGTGCGCTACTTTTCTATTCGCGTGTAATAAGCAACTTACAACTCTTGTTATGTAATATACTATTACGCTACTCTCGTCCAACTTCTGATTTTTGTTATTCTAGGTTAAAGAAGGGATCCAAAACTATTGTGTATGTAAAAACGCACTGCTTGCTATTCACAGTATAAAAAAAGATAGAATAAATAGACTGATAAATCACTTAAAAGTTAACGTCACGCCCCCATCGGATGGAAGAGGAAGACATAATAATAGATCAAACCAAATTACTCCAGAAACAGCTGCCCAGATTCGCAGTCATATAATGAGCTTCCCCAAATATAAATCACATTATAGTAGAAGTGATAACATCGGCAAATATTATCTATCACCGTTACTAAATATTGCACGGTTACATGAGTTGTATTTGCAAAAATACGAACCTGTTCAAAATAGAATACTGCAAAAGAGAAACCAAGAAAATTTTAAACCTGTGGTAAAATACGAATATTTTAGAAAACACTTCACAGAAAACATTAATATTTCATTTGGAAGCCCAAAATCAGACACATGACAAAAATGTGATAAACTGGTAAAACAAATCGATGCTACAACATCAGAAGAAGAAAGAAACATACTTCAGGGAGAAAAATCTTTGCATGTTGTGAAATCAGAAACTTTTTACAAAGATCTTAAAGAAACATCGCAGCTAGCTAAAACTTTAGATTATGTGGAAGTTATAACATTTGACTACCAACGAAATTTACCATTACCAGTAGCCTCGAGTGGAGAGGTATTCAACAAGATTCAAATGTGGGTCTACAACTTTTGCATTCATGTTGCAAGCACTGGCAAAAGTTACTTTTTTCTGTATGACGAAACCATTGCCGGAAAGGGGCAAAACGAAGTAATCAGCTTACTAAATTATTTTTTCGAAAATATTATTAGACCTGAAGTTACTGAGCTATACATGTTTTCAGACAACTGTGCGTCACAAAATAAAAATTTAGTGATGACCCAATATCTCTTCACACTTGTAGAAATGGGAAAATTTAACTTAACATACCGTCGCTTCCCTGAACCAGGGCACAGTTATCTACCATGCGATAGAAGCTTTGCAGCTACTGAGAAGAGAAAACGAAAATATGATAAAATTTACCTTCCAAATGAGTACGCCAAAATCATTCGAGAATCTGGTCATAAATTTGTAGTGATTACGCCTGATAAAAAAATGTTTTTAATTTTAAACAACATTTTTTACCACTGTTTAAGAAGAATGTAAGTGTAAAAAATGCAGAATTCACAATATCGAAATATAGAATTTTCCAATACGACAGATCTAAATTGCCTAGAATTTCATGTAGTATCTCAGTATCAATAACGCTCTTCCAATAATTTGAACTTAAAAATAAAAATGTTGTTCTCAATTTGCTGGATGATTCCAAGCTTTTGAATGTTGATAGAAGAAAGCTAAAAAAGAAGTTTGAACATGTCATGGCATTGGTTGCAAATTATGACCCACTAGCTGATCAATGGTTTTATGAAGAAATAAAACAGTATCACTTAGATTTTGTTAACCCAGATGCTGACACGTCATGTTCCGAATTTGAAGACAATGATGATGAATGATAATTTTATTTTTGTAAATCTAAATTTATATTAACATTGCTTGAAAACAAATAAAATTAAAATATTAAAACAAAACTGTCCAAAAAGTGGGCATGTCCATTTTATTTTATGTTTTTAAAGTAATATTCCTTAAGCGAAACATTTAGCGAACATGTGTCCACATGCCAATAACAAATAACTAACCAAAGTCAAAAAAAGTTTTTTTTTTGTTAACTTCCACAAACGTTTTTTGTCTCTCCTGAAAAATTACTAAAAGTGGATTTGTCCACTTCTTGCATTCACCCCTTCAATTATCAAAAATACCTCTCCTAATTTAGCACAATTCTCAATTATTTATCAATAGGATAAATCTTTTTTGTTTGGAAACGATGATCAACTATAAAATACTAAACTGACTTTAATAATATGAAAACATTTATCTAGTGCAAAAAAATTAATGTAAATCACAGCCACAATGAATAAAATTCGATGTATTCAAAAATTATTGACTTGAACATATATTTGAAAGGTAAAATTAAATATATAAAGTAAAAAAGATAAAAGTAAAAAGAATGAATGTAAATGTAGTTGAGTACACTTCAAGAGCACTATTACTTGTTCCTAAGCTAGTGATTGTTAAGTTGTTAAGATATTATATAGAATTTAAATTCAAAACAGTCCAACATGTTAGATAACATTTTAATTAGATTAGGTCAGTAATCGACATTTAGAACACCTAAAGCATTTCGAGATATTGTAGACTGGTGACTTTTTTGACATATCTACAACATTCCAAACGCTGTTTGAAGCTTACAGCTCATTTCAAAAAGTTTAAGGTTCATTTCGATAACTATTAACAATTGAAATTCAGTAAAAACTCCTTATTGGCCAAAATTGTACCAAAATTAAAATTACAAAAAAAATTAGTGAAGGTTTCTAAGAATATTAATTAATTGTTATCGTCAGGCTTATGCAAGAGTTTAAAAAACGCAGTTTAAACTCAGATTGATATTCAGCAGTGGCGTTAACAATTTGCCTCTAAAAAATAAGACTTTGTTTAATAGATGGATCATCCATAAACCTTCACTTAGACTTTTCATATCAAATGTCACTTTTTTAGTACTCAAATTAACCACAGAGCACAATGGGCAACTGCCCAGGATCAAAATTCAAATAGGGGGCGAAATAATTTCATAATTATTAAAATCATACTTGATTTGAAACGATGTGTAACTACTTATCACACTGAAATAGCGCTATAAAGTCTATAGAACAATTTAACTAATAATCAGTGGGACCTGTTGAAATCTGTTCTTGAATTACTTATACCTTTTGAAGAGATAACGAAACTGATGAACAGCATGGACTCAGTTATTGTTATATAAAAAATAAACGGTTTTAAAGATTAAAACTAACTTTTCCGCATCTGTAAGATGCCGTGAATAATATTCTATCATAAAATTGTCACTTGTATACACTTCGGGGGATGTATAGTGTTAACAAACCGAAATTTCTCTAAAAGTAAACAAAAATGCAGTATATCTGGATTTATAGGACCTGCTGTACTCGTTATAGTCAGCTGAAAATCAATAGGGTACATCTGTGAGACACCTTGAAAAATATTCAATTATAAAAATGGCCACTTGTATACACTCCGGAGGCTGTATCGTACTAACCCGAAATTTCTCCAAAAAGGACAAAAAATGTGGCACTTCAGGTACCATAGCACTCGTTGTACTAGCTCTGGTGAGCTAAAAATCGATAAGGTTCATCTATAAGAGGTCCTGAACAATATTCAATCATGAAATGGGTCACTTGAATACACGCTGGAGGCTGTATCGTGCTAACAAACTGGAAATTCTCCAAAGATGACAAACTTTTGGTACCTCGAGTACCATAGTTCTTATTGTACTGGCTTTAGTGAGCTAAATTTCAATAGGATTCATCTTTGAGATACCCTGAATAATATCCAATCATAAAATTGGTCACTTGTATATACTCAGGACGCTGTATCGTGCTAACAAACTGAAATTTCTCAAAAAATTACAAAAATGTCGTACTTCAAGTACCATAGCACCCGTTGTACTGGCTATTGTGAGCTGAAAATAAATAGGGTTCATCTGTGAGATGTCCTGAACAATATTCAATCATAAAATTTGTGATTTGTTGCACTCCGGAGGCTGTATCGTGCTAACAAGACATGAAACGAAAAGTGGCCGACGACAACGACGACATACACACAGGATTTTTTTCTAAAAACTATTTTTTCGTGTTGTTCTTGATGAAAAACGTAGAAATAACTCAAATTTTTTTTCAAAATTTCTACTTTTTTGTGGGTAAATACTTTTCTCGCATATTAGATAGGTTGGGCGGAAAAGTAATATATATCAGATATCACTTGCCAAGACCTGTAGACATGATTAAAAACACAAAATTCACATTTTTCGATTTTTTATACATTTTTTAATATTCCAAAATAGTTTCTGGAAATGAGAAAATTTGAAACAGAGCATCAGTTATATACACCAATTTCTAGACACTTCAGTAGCTTGAAGCCGAGCATACATTAACATTTTATAAATAGTGCTATCTGGTGGAAATTGTCTGAACTAATAATTTTTTTGATAGAAAATCCGAAAAGGCTTAACAAAACTGACTTTTAACACACGAAAATTGCTTGTTTTACGAAGAAATGAGAAAATTGGAAATACAAAACCTCATTTGAATTGTTTATTGCAAATATCTCAGTTTCTATTGCAAATATGTCAAAAGTTAATTAAAACAATTTTATAGGAAATTTTAATCCCTACATTTTTTGTTTGAGACTTTTTTTGACACGTTTTTACGTTTTTGAGATATTTTCAAATACGTGATTTTTGGTGTAGTTTTTAATTATTATTTTCTACCCCCCAAATGAAATTCGGCATTTTTTAACTATAAATCCTTTACGATAATTTGAGTATTTATTTTACTGGATTATATATATTTCGAGAAAACTACAAATTATGATGGTTGAAATTTCGAGACAGAAGATGAATTTGCCCCTTCTACCCTTCTAGAAGCTGCAAAAGAACACACACCAATGAGAGCATCCAAACAGAAGAAAAACAAGTAAAGTTCATGACACTATCCTGAAGAAAAGAAGAGGACAGATAGACACTTGCACGAAACCTAGGGAAGTGGAAAAGCTAAGTATACAACAAAGGAGACTGACGACATCATCAGATGTTATGTGGGTTCTTCCAGGAATGGATCATTATGTCGATGTGAAATTCGAAGACCACAAAATTTGACACAATCCAAACCATATACAGTTTTACGCAATTCATAAATAACTTTTAAGTCAGTAGTACTTCTAAAACACTGATCAATATTTCAGATATTGCTTCCAAATTTGCAATATTTATAGACAGTAAACAAATTTAGTAAAAGACAGCAGACTTTAAAACATACCCTTCACTATTCAATAAAAAAATAATTAAACTTGTACGTTTTGCATAACTTTCTCTTGCAAAAAGCTTCGCATTTCTATTTCGATTTGTAACCTGTTCCGTAAGTCCTCTATAAGCTGATGTTGTTTTTGCACTGTTTCTTCTAATTTTTCTAAACGTTGTATAATATCAGCCTGACTGACAAGATTCTTTGATGTTCCTGGTTTGACTGGTGACACTTTCGGACTGCTCGAGTCCTTTGGAATGATTACAGATTGACTAGTTGATACGGGAAGTTCCTTGGGAATGTCTTTGTTAGGTATATGTGGTACGGAATATCTCACAGGAATCTGGTTGTGCTTTTCAAGTTCTTGAGGAACCTTTGATTTCGTATTCGGAGGTGAAACAGGCTGAAAAATATTTACCTCTTTTTCAGTTGTTTTGTTTTCTTCCTCGGTTTCCACAGAAGTCATTGTCCTTTTCACTTGATTTTGTTTCATTTCTTCTAACCAGGGCGCTTTATGTTTTTCCCATTCACGTAATCGAGGTTTAACTTCAGAATCTCCAACTTGTTCTTGTACTTCTGTTTCAGCATTACCATTCGATAAAGTCGGTGGTTGATCGTCCTTTAATGTGGCGGTAGTCGGTGGACGGCGGCCTGAAAAATCGTTTTTAAAACCCTTCAAACAGGTTTTTATATTGAACTTACCAGGTGCTTTCACTCTTGTTGCTCTAACATCCGATAAAAGAGATTTTCTTTCTACTTGATCGAAAGCGTTCTCGTTGTCTGATTGTTCTTTTTGAACAATTTTGCTACTTGATGTTCCATCAACCACATCTACGATCTTCTTTTTAATTTCAGAAAGTATTCCAGCTCCTGAACCAGAAGGAGACTTTTTAATTGACACTGCCGGTTTTTTACTCGGAATTGGTGGGGATTTATTTGATATATTAACATCAGCATCTTTTTTCTCCGGTTTATGTTCCAATGATTTTCGTTGGGATGCTACCGACACCGTTTTTATGGCACCTAAAAAATATAATTCCAAGCTCATTACGATATTATTAATGTAGAACATTAGGCGTTTTACCTGTTTCTGCGAACGCTTTTGTTACAGATTTCCTATCTTCCTTGCTGCTATTTTGGCTATCACTATTGGAGATAAGTACTACAAAGTTATCCGGGAAAAATCCAATTTTTCCGTTCAGTTCTCCTTGCCACCAACCTGGATCTGGACTTTCCTTATTTACTATCGTTATAATATCACCTTCTTTGAAAGACAATTCATCTTCATTTTGAGCTTTGTATGGATAAGTGGCTTCACATAATAGTTTTGCTAAAACAGTACATGAAGAACATCACAATTCGAAGAGATCTAAATGTTATAATTACTTACTTGGTTTCGAAGGCAATTTAGGTGGTATCGTTTCATTCTCATTTCCTATATTGACTGAAGATAATCTGTTCGAGGGATTAGGTTGGAAAGGAATTTCTTTTACAAAATTTGACGGAAACACCCCTTGTTTGCCATTCAAAATGCCTCTCCACCATCCTTCCTCCTCTTCTCCAATTATATCAATGACATCTCCTACCTACAAATACGTTTAACTTAGTTTATTTTATTAATACAATTATAGTCAGTACGCTGTGAACCTTGCTAGAGAATGGACGTTTATTCATTGCTGATTTGATAGTTATATTGTCAATGTGTTTAAACAACAGCGATGTCTTCAGATATTGATGGATCCTAGTCGGAAATGGAGGCGGATGACAACGGAGCTTGTACAGAAGTAAGAATAAAACGAAAATGACCACATACCCAACAAAAATAACAATACCATAGACAAATTTAAAGGTTTTACATCAAGCAGACAGACTAAAACACAAACAGATGATACAACAAAAAACTACCCAGTCCAATAAAATCCATCCAATATCATTAATCAACTTATAAATCTTAACCAAAACAAAACAGATAAAATGAGGACTATTACAAATAAGAAATACAATAATGTCCAAACCACAACAGATCGTCATTTGCAGATGTATGGCAAGTCGAATCCTCGAATTCTAACAATACTGAAATAATCAAAACTAAAATAGGATTTTTTCTAAAAACTAATAATGAAAAAAATAGGGTGGTAGAAATATTAGTAAAACTAAAAAAAACAACATAGTAGCAAGCTACAAACAAACCAGTACTAATAAACTTCCACAAAAACAACCTAATAAAATAGAAATTAAATTAGGAGAAATAATAATATTATTGATAAAACAAATATTACTACTAAAATAAATCGACTCTTATATAAAACTCCTATTATATAATTCTCTCTATAATAAATTACTATAGAAGAAATAAATAATACAAATCTTATAGATATTAAAGACATTCAATTAATTAAAATAACAAAAAAAATATTATTATTATTATTATTATTATAATTATTATTATTATAATTATTATTATATATGTTTATTTACAAATAATTACAATTACAAATCACCAAAAAGATAATATATAACTAATAAAACCAATGTATAAACAACGAGAAAAAATAAATACATTACAATAAATTAACACAGATAGAAAATGTAGAACGTATTTCTTTACAAAAATGTAAATAAACAGAGGAGGATAATTACCTATTGTGGCTTATTTTGGATCACCGTAACCTATTAAGACCTATGAGGTTGAACATAGGCACAATGATCCTATATGACGCCACAATTGCCAGTTTCGTTTTCCTTAACATAATGTTAATTCAACTTTCCTTATACACATATATACCTTTTCATCTTAGCAATTGAGGTGTATCATGTTAGATAATAAAAATGTTGACGCTGGGCTGACTAAGAGATACTGGGGAAAGAGATTCATTCGGTATCGAGCAGGCAGACAGTGAGCAGACAAATTGTAAAGAATTGTGTTTTATTTATATATACCTTATCCCGAAATCAGATATTGACGATATGATAAAAAAGTGAATACCACAAGTGGCGACGAGTGAAAATTAAGGAAAATGTAAGTATAAATTAAAATCAATATTCAAGTTAATTCACAAATATAAATTATAATAATTAACTGTAGTTAAATCACAAGACAGCCGGAAAGGTCAGGGTGGTATAACACCTGTAAACATTGAACCATATTAACGGCCAAAAGGTAAATGGTAGTGTTGCCAGATCTCACGATCTTGCTCATAAGATATCGCGATTTAAAAATAACTATATTGGATGAGTTATTACCTTTGTAGTATACTTGAGTAGTTGCATATACAGGATTTATTCTTAAGTTTGCTATTTATTATTACAAGTAATTTTTAAATATTTTAAAATATTTATACTGATGAGAGTGATTCAGATACTGATTCAGCTTAAGCAAAACAAGGAAAATCTATTTATTTTCATACCGAAAGTTGTTATCTATCTATTACAATACAAATACGGTATTGTGAGTTTTATTCCCATACAATCACGATTCATATTTAAAAAAAAATCATCTGGCAACACTGGTAAAAGGTATATTAAAACTTTTGTTTGTTAGAATGTCTATGACGCATAAGGGAATTATTGAGGTTTCCTAAAAAAAATCGATTAATCAGCTCGAAACAAAGAAAATAACCTGATAAAAACAGGTGATGGCTTTGTTTGCATAGTGTTTATAAAATTATGCTTTATTTTGTTGATATAATTTGGCGCGATTTTATAAAGTGTTAATGATTTATATTAATACCTTGTAAGCTTAAATTTATTTTCTTTATATGAAAATTAAACGTTGTAAAAATGTTATTACAATACAAAAAAAAACCCACTGCAAACTGAATTAATACTGCTATACTGTTTTCAATTCCCTGATCGTAAACATATTAAGTATTATGATACAAATAATTTTAGGTATTGTTGCTTGATTAATGATTAATGTATCGTGAATCATTTTTCCGACACATTTTTAATTTTAAACAAAAAGAAGGTGTTGGAATTTTAAAGATGTATTCAAGACGACAGGCTGTTTTATATCGGTGTAACTAACAGGCAAAACAAAAAATTGTATCTATAAAAAAGGGGTGTAATAAACCGATTTCAAAACAAATTTCTTACTTATAAGAACGAAATGACTAAATGAAGCATATTTATTATAATATGCTAAAATGATATTTTATTTAACCGTATTAGGTCTGTATTTTGTTGTATCTTATGTACAAATGGTTAATAATTATACCTACACAAAACATTACCCATACCTATGATATATATTTAAGAATATATATTATTTTAGATGGCTTCAAACATTCCTGCATTGAAAAATTTTGATTGTGAAGGCGACTTTTGTTCTGTGGGATTAAAATGGCAAAAGTGGAAAAGGGCCTTATTTATTTATCTAGAAGCTTCCAGCATTGAAATTCCTCAGAAAAAATGAGCTTTACTATTGCACTTCGGGGGTCTTGGCCTTCAGGAAATTTTCTATAATCTACCAGGGGCGAATGTAGAAGAAGGTGAAGACGTTGATGTTTTTGACGTAGCTGTCGATTTTTTAGGGCCATTGCCAAGTAGCGAATACCTTTTTGTAATCATTGACTATTATAGTAGGTACAAAGAAATCAAAATAATTAAAATAATATCTGCAGGAAACACTATCAATATACTTAAGGAAATATTTGCCAGATTAGGTTTTCCTGTATCAATTACATGCGACAACGGTAAACAGTTTACCAGTGAAGAGTTAAAGAACTACTGCACGGAAAACGGAATAAAAATTTACCACACAATTCCTTACTGGCCACAAATGAATGGTGAAGTTGAGCGCCAAAATAGGGACATACTCAAGCATTTGAAAATTAGTCATGCTCTTAAAAGTAATTGGAAGCAGGAGTTAATAGACTACCAAATGATGTGCAATAGTACCCCAAACACCACCACTGGAAAATCTCCAAGCGAGCTGTTTTATCGCAGACAGTTTAGAGATAAGCTTCCGAATCCTACCAATATTGAAAGCATAAACCTTGATGAAGACGCTACAGACAGGGACCAAATAATGAAAGAAAAAGTTAAACAGAACGAAGACCACAAAAAGAGAGCCACTGAGAGTATTGACATTGAAATAGGCGACAAAGTATACCAAAAAAATATTAGTAAACTAAACAAAATAACACCCGATTTTAACCCAACTCCCCATACAATCATAAATAAAGGAGGAGACGTGATGGCACGAAATGATGAATCTGGTCAAAGGTACAGGAGAAATATTGTTCATCTAAAAATGATGGAAGGGGAATGGAAGGTAATAAATGGCGCTGAGGAAAAAAACAACGTCTTTTGTAGATTAGCTTCTCGCATGTCTGATGAAAATATTAATTTACAAATTGATAAGATATATAAAATTGAAGTGTTTAAATCCCAAACTATTGTATACTCATAAGCTTAACATTTGTTCTTAGTTTTCCTAGATTAGATATTAAATAATTAGGGTTAAGTTAAAAATATTATTTTGTTATTGTATTTTGCTAAAAGGTACTCTGTTAAAATTAAAGTGTTTTTAATCTCAAACTATTGTATGTCCATAAATTTATAATTTGTTCTTAGATAGATGTTAAATGATAAGGATGAAGTTTAAAACATTATTTTGTTATTGTATTAGGCTAAGAGTTACGGTGCTAAAATTAATGTAAATGTAAGTTATATTAAAAAAAAAGGGAGAGATGTGGTGTATCATGTTAGATAATAAAAATGTTAATGCTGGGCTGACTAAAAGATACCGGGGAAAGAGATTCATTCGGTATCGAGCAGGCAGACAGTGAGCAGACAAATTGTAAAGAATTCTGTTTTATTTATATATACCTTATCCCGAAATCAGATATTGACGATATGATAAAAGAGTGAATACCACAGCAATCAATGATTTTATTAATATCCTTGGTTTCTAGAGATTTTACATATTTTTTAAATATTTTTTTTAGCATACTGGCAGAATTTAATCTTCTTATATGAATCTTATACGTTTCTGGAAGAGAGTTAAACAAACGTGGTGCTATGAATTCGAAGTACCTAGTTCCTACTGTTTTTTTCGCTGTGTTGATTTGGACAAAATCTTTTGTTTTATTTCTAGTATGATAATAGTGACCAGGAGATTGCAAGTATGAGCGATTTTTAAATAAGTAAACAACTAAACTAAAAATATATAGATGTCTTATGGACATTATATTAGTTTCGTTAAAAAGTTGGTTTGTACTATAGGTTGCATCATTTTTAGAATTGTTCTTTGCAGAACTTCAACTTGCTCTAGATGAGTAGGCACAGTTCCTCCCCAACCTAATAAGCCATATCTAAGACGTGATTCTACAAGAGCATGATATATGATTCTAAGATGCTGTAAGTCCAGTAATCTCCTTATATATTTGAATTTGTACAATAAACATCTCAGTGTCTTAGCTACTTCATGTAAGTGAGATGTCCATCGTAGATGTGAGTCTATTGTTAGTCCGAGATATTTTATTTCATATTTCAGAGAAACATCAATATGTATGTTGTTAATAGTAACAGTCATTTTTTCATAAGGAGGCTGTTTGTGTTTGTAACTAGTGAAAGGTACAATAAATGTTTTCAAATAGTTGACTCTTAAAATTTTATGTCTCAAGATATCAAATAAATGTCTTAGATCGGTTTCTATTTTTTGTTTGAGGCCTTCCCACGTACTGTCTGTGTATATTATAGCAGTATCATCCGTGAATCCTATTATTTTACCTGTAGAATTATAAGAGAATAGATCAGTGATATACATATTAAACAGTATTGGTCCCAGCACAGTTCCCTGGGGAACCCCAAACAATATATTTTTTTCCGCACTGACCTTATCGTTTATCCTTACTATTTGTGACCTATTTTTTAGATAGCTTTCAAAGAATTTATGAGGCAGCCCATGTATTCCCGCATCCTCCAGGACGTCCAACAGTTGTTCATGGCTCACAGTGTCAAACACCTTCGCCATATCCAGAAATAGAACTGCAGTTGATTTAGTTTCATCAACAGAACTGTACACAGAAGAAAGCAATGTCTCAATTGCAACATTAGTAGAACGTCCTTCTTGAAAGCCAAATTGATGCTGTGATAATAATTTATGGTTGGCTATGAATTTAGTTAATCTTTTTTTCCACAGCTTTTTCCATTAGCTCTGTCAATGTCGTAATAAGTGATATGGGCCGATAGTTGCACATCTTTGCCTTGTTGTCTTTTTTGTAGATTGGGGTTACAACAGCTTTTTTAAAAATAGTGGTACATACACCTTCTGCAAAGATCAAGTTTATTAAGTCGGCTATAGGTTTAGTCAATTGTTCACTTAATTTTTTAAATATTTCTGCTCGCAGATTGTCTATGCCTGGAGCCTTGTTTGCTTTCAGAAATACTATTAAGTCTCTTATCTCTTCCGTAGTTACAGGCATCCAATAAAAGGTCTCAGAATTTTTAGATCGCCGAGGAGGGGGTTTAGTCGGTACGGTTATTTTTTGTGCCAAGTTTTTTCCCTCTGTTACAAAGTAACTGTTAAATTCATCTGCCATATCTGATTTGGATGTTATTTTTTCGTCTTTTTCATTAGTTATATATTTTTTATTACTCCCATTTTTTTGTATTTCGGTTCGGTAGTAGTTTTGTTTCATTATTTGAATTAGGTTATTCACACATAATATAAAGAAGTTAATAATAATATTGACCTTAAATATAGAAATAAATAATCTAAAATCTTTTAATATAACTTTAGTACCCCAAACTAATATTTTTTAAACTATTTAAATAAATTCAGTGAACTAAAAACACTATATTTAAAAAAAGTAAATTTAAAGGTAATCAATGTAATATTAATAATAAATATTCACGAATAAAACCTCTATTAAATATAAATAAACTTCAATAATATAAACCGTGTTGAGAATAAGCATATAAAAATAAAGAACATACTGCTCTAAAGAAAGATATTAAAGATAAGTGGTTGTAGCTAATGTTGAATACGAAATTGAAGATTCTACTATAAGTGCACATCTCACCATCAACAAATAGAACATAGGTTCTGCAAAAGAATTGTCGCTAGAAATACTGGAAAATCTACCAAACTAATTGGAATTATTACCCCTAATCAACAAACCTGGATTTATAGCTACAGTCAGCTGAAAATCAATATTGTACATCTGTGAGACACCTTGAAAAACATCCAATTATAAAATTGGTCACTTGTATATGTATACATTCTGGAGGCTGTATCGTGATAACCACTTGAAATATCTACAAAAAGGACCCAAAATTTGGCACTTCAGGTACCATGGCACCCATTGTACTAATTCTAGTGAGCTAAAAATCAATAAGGTTCATCTATAAGACGCCCTGAATAATATTCAATCATAAAACAAGTCACTTGTATACACTCTTGAGGCTGTATCGAGCTTACAAACTGAAAATTCTCCAAAAATGACAAAAATTTGGTACTCCTAGTACGACAGTAGTGGTTGTACTGGCTTTAACAAGCTGAATATCAATAGGGTTCATCTTTGAGACGCCCTAAATAATATCCAATCATAAAATTGGTCACTTGTATATACTCCAGAGGCTAACAAACTGAAATTTCTCCAAAAATGACAAAAATGTCGTACTTAAAGTACTATAGCACGTGTTGTACTCGCTCTGATGAGCTGAAAATCAATAGGGTTCATCTGTGAGATGTCCTGAACAATATTCAATCATAAAATTGGTGACTTGTTGCACTCCGGAGGCTATATCATACATTTTTTTTTAAATTTCAACTTTTTTTGGGGTAAATCAATACTTTTCTCGCATATTAGATAGGTTGGGCGGAAAAGTAACATATGAATGAAAATAGACCAGATTTAATACAAGAAGTTAAGAAAAACATTTGTAAATAACTTCAACATAGACCCACAGATATTGTTCTCTAGTTGCGGTATGTACATATTAATGTTTGATTTATGTGACCCTACAAGACAAGACCTATTGATGAACACAAAAATTACCAATACATTCAAAATGTTTAAATTCCTATACTACAACATAAATAGCTATACAAAAAGAAAAGATATTATCAATAATTGCTAGTTTTATATGTATGTGTGGAGAAAACTGCATCATTCAAGAATTTGAGGGACATTTCCTAAAGAACTATTGAATAATTATGGTAATTTAGATAATTCTATCTAATTATTCTTTGAACTGTGCACAAAAAGCAAGATAAAAACAACTGATAATCTTCTTTGGTTCATTAGTGTTTTTTTTATTTCACACTGAAATAAAAACTCTTGTGAGAAACACTTGAAAAATAGCTTATATAGTCCAGGAAATATAGGACAATTCTACAAACCCATAGAGTAATGGATGCAGCATTCAAATGCTACTAGAAGAAAAATGTTCAAATGTATGTTTGTTATATACAATGCCTAGGCATGTTCCACCAGAGCTTTATGGAGGGGAAAATAAATATGTAACTAGTAGAAAGCCACAAAATAATCTGCTCCAAAGAATATGCAATCAGAAAAAAAAAGTGGTGAAGATGATTTACAAAAAGCTGGAGAAATAATGGAATCGTTGATAAATGCATTAAGAGAAAATGAATCACTGCTAGAAATTATTGAAAGATAACGAGATGACATGGTCAAGGAACTTATGGAGGAAAGAGCGGAACTAAAGAAAGATAATAGAGAAAGAAGAGATAAATTTATTCAGAAACTAAGGAGTACATAAATGGACTTTGAAGATGAAGTTGCTGGTGCTGAAGAAAATTACATTAGCAAGCTTAACAAACAAAAAGGAATTATCTCAGGACAAAAAAATGATATAACTAATCTGATTCAGAAAAATACTGTCATACAGGAAGAATTGGAAATATTAAAAGTTGACTTGAGTAGGTATCAAAATGATTTAATGGAATTCAGAGCTATTAATAAGAATATGATGACAACATTTGAAACAATGACCCATGAGAGGGAATGCTAAATAGAAAAACTAAAAAAATTAAATTACGATTGTGCTGTTTTGAAGCAAGACCATAATAATAGGAAATTAGAGAAAAAGGACAGTACCTCAAAACAACTGCACCTTGATAATAATCTAGTGGAAAAGGAAAAATATGAAAACAAAGGATACATTCGTCTTAAATTACCCTTGGAGGCTGGCACTTCTAAATCTAGTATTTTATATGTGTCAGGATATCATGGAACGAGAATGATAAACCATCTAGCTCAAACAAGAGAATATTTTGTTCAGTCAATCAGGAAACCAGGAGCTAGTGATGAAAAGCTGATTTATACTGCTATCACAAACTTAAGACACTTTTCCAAAAATGATATCATAGTGCTATGGCTTAATAGAACAAATGCAAGTATGTTAGACGCCTTTACTAAAGAAATGCAATACACACAAATGCTGATTATTTCAGAGCCATACATATATGATATCAACATAAATCAGAGAATATATGAGATTAATATGAATTTCCACAAAAAACTACATCTCTTGAAGTATGACAGTATCATCTTTTTGGAATTCAATAACTTTATAAAGCGTTCAAACTACACAAGAGATGGATGCAGTTGTAGCTCGCTATTTGGGCAGAGAAATAATGAAGAGAATCAATTATTTAAGAAGCCACAGAAGAGAAAAACTGGAAAACCTGGATATAACTGACATACTTCAGGGCAACAAAGACGATTCCAAAAAACTTTTGGGAACTCATAAAACGACATGCTCTTTTATAGGAAAGGAGCTACCTACAACCACACCACCAGAAGACTTGACAAGACAAAAAAACCTGTAATAGGGAAAAAATGTAAGGTTGACAAAAGAGTTTCATTAGTATTATTGAACATCCGGTCTGTATGTAAAAAGGGTAATGAACTTTATATTTGTCTTGAACAACAAAATTTTCCAAATTTTGTTTTCCTAACAGAGCATTGGCTAAGATCTGAAGAACCCTTTGAATGCCCGAATTATTTAATAGCTTCGGAGTATTGTAGGTGGGGGAACCATGATCTTAGTCAATCAGAACATTCTCCTTCTCACTGTTGAAACATAATTTGAATTCTCTTTAATACATGATAGCAAGAATAATATTTATTTGATTTGTATTTACAGACCAAGAACGTGTAATGTCACAGCTTTTTTGAGTAGATTGGAGGTCCAGCCGAATTGTCAGACCATGAAGCTGTATTTCTTGAATTCCCTATTAAATGCAATAACTCAAAAAAAACTTCAAATTTGGTAGAATATACAGCTCAAAAATTTTTGACAAATTTAGACATAAATGGCATCAAATTGCATGGGAAAAGGAAAATTTCCAGAGAAGACACTGTGGGAAAATACAAGAACTATCAGAGTGAATTCATGTATTAGATGAAGCCACCTGAAGTAGCAGTCGTATGAGTGAATTTGTTATTAAAAATAATCAGCACAAATCTTCGTTCTACCCCATTGGTCGTTTCTAAGGAACGTAGATAAACAAGACAGAATTTATTTTCTACTATTGTCAATGTTCCAACTTCAGGTGGCTTCTTCTCTCGCGAACAGGCTCGGAAGTCAACTATATTCACATTTTCATATTTATTATTCAAGTTAACAACATTAACATGTCTTTATATATAATAAATGTAAATTTAATGTCAGAAGGACCACGGTCCATAGCCTTCTGTAAGAAATTACAATAAACAATATTTATTAATAATAATAATTATACAGTTATGCATACCTGTAAGTTTAATTCATCTTCATGATCTTGATTATAAGAAAACACAACTCTACACTTCCTTATTCTTGAAACATCTTTACTATTTCTTAACACGACAGAATCTTTATCCAAAGATCGAACAAAATTATCAGGAAACATCCCTTTTTTATTATTTAACACACCTTCCCACCATCCACCTGTTTTCTTTATTACATCTTTAATGATGTCACCTTTTTTTATTGTCAGCTCGTCTGATTCTTTAGCAACATAATCATATTCTACTAGTACTTCATCTAAAATTCAAATTTATCTATATCTAATCTAGTTAAATATATACGAAGTGAATACGTACTCATTTTCTTTTTGGTAATATTCTCATAATTTATTTTTCACTAAATAGAGAATTGTAGCCAAGCCCAGCTAGATTAACTTATTTAATCTAATAATAAACACAATAAAATATTATCGGTCGCTTTATCAATCACTTATCAAGCTACATTTTAAAGATTAATAGGAACGCTGTATTATTTATTTCTCCAATGTGTACAAATTTGCTAACTGTCCTCTGTCCTATTTTCATTTATTTACAAAAATTGGATGACTACTCAGCTGTGTTCGTTTCTTCGTTATCGTAACACATAACGGAACATATTGTCAAATTCGGTGCAACCTACACAAACGCTGTATCAAGTTTTTAAGGCTGATTCAGACGCAGCTAGTAGTTTAGTCAAGTGGTGCAGTAAAGCCGGTGTCCCATGCATCCGATTTCAGACATCCAAAAAAATATTTCGTTCTGATGTATTTTCATACGATAATATTTTGAATGTCCCATCAGTACGTAAATTCGGATCCGATGAAAGATAATTAATGTTAACTATTTATCACAAAATCTTAAATCACATCACAATATTTTTAGAAACTACTGCTAATCCCACTACTTTATCGATATTCAAATGTGCATAGAAAAAAATGTAAATGTGTGTGACTTAATTTAGTGACTTGACCATTGGCCCAAGTCGACCCATTTGAACACATTTGTTTTGGTCGGGTACACGGTAGAGTTTAGTAAATAGAACTCTATTCTATTTTCTTGGCCGAATTGGAGCTCCCACCACACAAAAAAGTCGATTAGCAATTAGCAGGCCGGGCAAGTAGTGTAGTCGCTTCGAGTTTACTTGAAGGATAACTGAAGATTTTGTTTCACTCGACTTTGTGCTAATACCTCATCTAAAACGCCAGTTTTATCTAGACGCGAATTTTTACTCGACTTCATTACATAACTCTACTAATTTACTTGACTCATGTGTACCATAAATATACAATATATCTATGATGTGAACAAAACATTATCTTGACTAAATTACTATAGTCTACTAAACTATAGATAAAATAAGTGAAGCTCTGCGATCGCTAAGTTGTCTCAATAAAGAGGCTCTAATTTAAAACGACAGCTCCATGAAAACGACCTATCAACGTTTAATATACTCATAATAAACATAACATTATAAACAGCTAACTTAGGGCCACTTGTACCGTACTAGTGCAAAGCTTCTGTTAACAAAACCAGGTTTAACTTATTAAAACTTAGATTAACTGTTTGGCTTGCACCGTCATTTATTTAAACTAGATTAAAGTTAATCCACAGCTCTGGTAAGTTTTCTATAAGTTGGTACTGTGACTATCTTCATTTGTATAATTCTTAACCTAGATTATACTTGTTTGGCCAAGAAATGAGTGTTTTTTGTGGGAGTATTTAGTTTGTGCAGTAATCCTAGGATTCTAAAATCTACTGTCGATAATTTATTATAATTGTATGCCGAGCAATGACATCAATCATGACCCTGTAGATGGGAAAACAGGGTTTAGTCAAAAAGACCATTTAAAATTCTGAAATGTGTTCATTAAACATCTAATATATATTTTTTAATTATTAACCCTACAGCGCTCGCTTCATGTCTGAGAGACCAACGAAATTTTTAATTTATTGATTTTTGTTTACGCGAGTTCTTACCGCCTACACCCCCCTTATACCTTCCTTGATCATCAATCCACACACTAGTGTTAAACGTACTGGTCGGTCATATAGGTGAAATATAAGGTTTGTTCCAACAAGAAATCCTGGATCAATCCGAGACTAATTTAGGATTTTGAAATGAGCATGTGCGGATTCCATAAATTCATGAACTATTCCGGATCAAAGTTTTCTGTTGGAACGGATTTCTGATTGAATGGAAGTATCGGACAAAAAATCGTCCCAACAGATGTTCCATTTCAATATTTATACTGAATACTGATACAACAAATCATCAAAAATCGTACAATATATTCCAGTTAAAGCCATTTTACTACTTAAAACTATATAACAAGAACAAAAATAAAAGGCATATCATATTATCAGCATGATAATACCAAAAATCACAAGGACTAGGTTAACATAAATGATCTCCATTAAAATTTGAAGCAAAACCTATATAAAAATTCATTCTACGCAAGCGCGAATTCCAAATCCGAAAAAAATCCACAAACTTTTCTGACGGTCCAAGAACAGTCTGAAATCAGTTCAAATGCTTGTTGGAACATTGGACTTTACAAACGGGGATTCAATCCACTGTTTGTTGGAACACTCAAATTGGATATGCGCATGATTCTGACGATCCCGGACTAATTTTGACTGTTGTTGGAACAAACCTATTGTAAAATTCGGTCTATGAGACGGACGCGCCTGCTGTATACGAGTTTGTTAGTGAATATTTTACAGTAGTAAGGTAAGTTAAATTGCACATATTTTTTTATATTATATTATTGTTGATGTATTTTTATTGAAATATTTAAAAGTAAATAGTAAATTAGAAACAAAACTGTATTTTTATGACTTTGAGAGACAGACTTCGCATAATATCTGGAAACCACGACACTACACGCCAACAAGATGCTCCACTAGATGGACAGACTGGACGATGCGCTATATGCAGCACAAAAAAAGCCGAAAGACACGTTTTTGTTGTCAAAAATGTTTGAAGTTTTCATGTCTAGAATACGTGGGCATAATTTGTAATAATTGTTATGAAAATAATTAAAAAGTTTTACGATTTTTATAAGTAGCAATTTTTAATTTAAAGGTTTTCTTCAATCATATTTTTTATGTTAAAAATAAAACTAATAATTTTGAAGCAACATGTTATTTTATTTTACAGCCCCGAATAAAGATAAATATAAAAATTACAATATGTTATAAAATCGGTCTGTGAGACGGACGCGCCTGCTATTTTCCAAATATTTCACGCGCTCGCTCTGGGGTTAATTATTTTTTATTACCACTGTTACTTAACAATTTTTTATTATCTGGTTTGGATAAACTAGAAACATGTTTAACAAAACAAAAAGTTTGTTATTTTGTTTAAATATTTTTTGTGTATTTTTTTGCTCTGGACACAACATTTATTTACAAACAACAAATAATCGCATGTTTGCCATCGAAGATTTGTTTGTTTACTAGTAATTATTCGGTTATTTAAGTGTTTGTTGTACTTTTGCTGACTTCGTAAGTTTATTATAACTCAAAAACATGGTTTGTCAGTGTTATATTTACAAAAAATTGGATTATTTGAACAGAAACCTTTCGTTTCACTGGTAAGTTGACATTTGCATTTGACTTCCAATTTAAAGAACCAGCGTCGTCGATATAGGTGTATCTACTTATTGAATGGCTTTCAATGTTGACATACGCATTTAAACAACAAGAAATACCTAGATCATGCAATTTTTTCTTTTACTGGCCAGTCAATAGGTACTTTTAGCTTGTCATAAATTTCTCACGTATCCATATCCTGCGCATGTGTAGACCCGCTACGGCTCAGCCGATACGATGCGTTGAATCCCCTATTCCGTATAGGTAAACGTATCCGTATCCCGACCAAAATAGGTATTCGGTGCTATTAGTACTATTTTACAGGTCTTCTTTGATATTGGTTTGGTTTGATTATAACCACAAAGTTCATTTTTAGTTTTAAGAATACAAACTAATTACAACCTAAAAAAGTTTTGAGGTTGTACAATTAAAAACAGAACGACAACTTCTTTACGACAACTTCTTTACGACAACTTCTTTACGTCAACGTAACTCCAATACGGATACGTGTAAAAACTTATGACAAAATAAGAGTGTCTAATGATTTTCAATTCAATACAATATTTAAACTAAAGCATTTCTATCACACATCTATTTCTAAGTTGAGAATCTCCTTAAAAGTTAAACATAATAATCGAAGAAGTACGCCACTGGAAATTTTATGACACCATTAACGCAGTATTGCCAAAGCAGGAGAATGAATGTACAGTTATATTTTTCTTGCACTATAGCCATTTTTCTTTGAACTTAACCACGCAAACCGGGTTAACAATACTATGACGTCACGGTAAACTTCTATGACGTAATGGTTTGTGAAGATGACATATGCCAATTTGTTTTAAGTTTGTTTATGTTTGATGTCGGAGACAACCCTTTGATTTGTTAAAAATAAAAAATACTCCTTTGATCGATTGATATCTTATCTTCTACACTCTTTACGTTTGTCTTGTAATCTCTCTTCAGGTTGTTGAAAATACAGTGAGAATGGATGTAACTAATTTATTAGTTATGGAATTTATGGAGGAAAATTAGCTGAATCAACTAAGTACTTGCCTATTTTCAACAAGTCAATAATCTCTTTTTCGTCAGTAATCTGATACAATATTTCATTCGCATATACTTTGTATGAACCCATAATACACTTTTATCCTCAGTTGGAACTCCACAAATATGAATAAATCTAAGATAAGGTATACACACACAGTCAAAACTAAGAAATAAACAACACCTAACCTCCAATAAGATAACATTTCTGTCAAACAATCTCAGTGAGCTGGTTTGTGTGGTTGGTTAACTGGTACGTCATAGTTTGGAATACTAGTGGAGGAATATTGACTGGTTAACTTAGATTTAACCCGGTTTGTGTGGTTAAGTTCAAAGAAAAATGGCTATTGTTACAGAATTTAATGAAAGCTTCGTAACAATCCTGATATTTTATGAATGAGATTATTTTTCACGTCATTGGTTACAAGTCATACATTTGTTCAATATCATTTTTAAAACCCATACATTTCAGTACCTTGTAATTTGTAATGGTGAGAAAAGTGTGACGTAGGACTATATTTCGGCGGGTTTTTGAATTATTTAAAATAATTGCAACCCAAGAAATTAAACAATTAATTTTGATTGATGAAGGAAATAAAAACTCGTCTTCTGTCATTTTCACAACAAACAAGCAGAGTCAAATTGTGCTTAGATAATGACACGACTTATACCTAACATCTCCATTCTGAAATAGTGAGATAATAGTTGAAATTCTATGTCATTACATTTATAATAACTTTGGGACCATAAGCGTTATAAGCAAACACGAATCGTGTGACACAAGAGCTGTTTTCAATAAGGCGTCGATATACGACGTCAACGCGCTGGCCATCACTTTTAGAAACAAATAACCAGTATGTCCTCACTTCATAACATCACAACCACTGGCTAGGGTACTGTGTATTTCGGAATACAGGCTTTATTAGTTGCTGCACTTTGAACGTTTTGATCTAAAGACGGTTCTGCTAGCTTCACAATATCACAGTTGTTTATCAGCTTGTTTATGGAAACACTGTCACTATATTATACTTATCTTTTATATACATATTTACCATTATCAATATTCTTGTAAATAACAGCTAATTACGTTTAAAATTAAGTTTATAATCTAGTAACAATTCGAAAGCAATTAAATGCGTTCAATTGATGAAAATATTAACTCTGTTGCATGTTTGTTAGTCTAGAATGTGAAAACTTACAAGGTTTAAAATTACATCAACTCGAAGGATATAGATACCTACCTAATCCTGTATTATCAGTTCATTATATTAATTACATTAAACATGAACAATGATTTCGATATGCTACCGAGTGCTGTTACATTTGTTGATAATAGAGTAAGTTTTTATAAAATAGGGTTTTTTATTCAGTAACTTTGTTTATGATTAATATATTCCTATAGATGAGAAATTATACATTCCCTCATAAAAATTGAGATTTAGAAATCATTTTCAACTAAACAACAATCCCATGTGTCGATTTTAATAAACTTTCCTTTCTTGAAGTTCTATAAAAATGTTTCGTTCATTAATTACTTTCATAACACATAGGCGGCGTTATTTTTAATGTTCTATATTTAAACATATATGGCATTTCACTGAAAAAGTTTAAATACGTTTACACTTTTTATCGTGTATTTTTTATCCGCTATTAACACATATAAAAAATCTCGTTCCTTGTTCCACGTTAATCTTTAAAATATGTGGTCTCCATTATATCCCCCTCACGACGACCCTGTTTAAATTTTCCTATTATTTGTTGATTAATGTATTATTTTATTTTTTTAGTTGTGTTACAATGGACAAAATTGTGAAATGATTCCATTGTCATTAGCTCACATATATGGATCAAAAGTAGAATGCCTAGATTTAAGTTATAATGAATTGGTTAGTTTACGTGGACTTGAAGAGTTTCGGAATTTACGAGAATTGATACTCGATAATAATCAACTAACAGATCAAATTGTAATTCCCTATTTACCAGAACTGCATACTTTTTCTTTAAACAAAAATAAGGTAGGTACGCTATATATGACATTTGTAGGTACCAGTGATATCATCTCACTGGTAGGTAAGTACTCAAACTATAATACTTTGATCTCCATGTATAATGTGCTTTGTGAAAATAACAACAACATTTTTCAATTATTTCGAGTCATATTATTCAATCTAGCATTTTTATTTATTTACTCCAGCAATTTTTATCTAACAGGATAAATGACAACATGGTTTATTAAAATTCCTATCCATCGGTATGTGACTTTGGTTCTTAAGTACGTATTTCCGCAGATTTTTTTATAGTATTATCAGATATGTAAATGAAGAATTAATGTTTACGGCTATTCGATAAAAATCCAGTAGTAATAATTTGGAGCTTCGACAATCAACCGCTAGGGATAATACTTCAAGGTATAGTACTTTTCATCACATGACAAGCGCAAGCGCAGCCACCATTTTGAAAGAGCGGGAGTTTAAAAGTTTCGTACTGTTTTGTGTAATAATAGCTGGGAATGCAATATTATGTCCACAAACAAATCAATAATTAATACAAATTATTGATGGTGCGGTACTTGTTGAGAAATAAGTTGAAGCGTATAATTGTAAACGACTAAAATGTGGTTAAAGTGTTATGGGCGATCTCAAAAAGGCAAAGAAGTCTGCTAGTTGAGAGGTTCCCTGTCAATATTATCTAAATGAAATTATGTGAATAATTATCTAGATAATATAAGGTAAACAATTTGATCCTACTTAACCATAATTTATTGTTAGGACACTCTAAAATTAACATCTGGGTTGATATTGAATATTATTAATAATATTAAAATAAAAAAATATTCAGATATAAACATATTATATTTTTAATCATAGGATTACGCGTATATATTAAGTACATTTATATATTACAATTAAGGTTTAGGAAAATTTAAAAAATAATATAATAGGTATTGGTTTCAAATAATTTATAACATAGCAACACCTTTTTATTTTTCCTTTTCATACAGATAATAAAGTCGACTTGAGAAATTTTATTTTTTAATTAACACACTCATTTCAATTTTCTCTTAATTTTATTTTTAATAAGTATTATTTGTTTAATGTTTGTTGATTTTATCTATTTGTACGCAGGTATTTTAACATGCTTATTTACAAAACAGTACGAAAAAGATGGCTGAACTGCACGCATGCGCACAAAAATAGTTGTAATGAAAAGGTCTATTGGGATCCGAGATTAAGATCGCAGCGCTACCTAACTGTGGAGTCGTAACTAATGTAGATGTGTTTAAAGTTGTTTGGTTATGTGATGTTAATGTGTGGTTTACTGTTTTTCACCCGTTTTTGCATGATATTTTCTTTTATAAACAATTAAGATACTTCTCTTAGACAATTTCGAAGACAATATTATTCTTATTCAATTTAAATTTTTCTTAACTTTGTTAAACGTACAGGTAAGATGTTCTTTTTTAAGTTTATACTACAAATTCTAATTCAAATTTTTTCTTTATTTAATGTTGTTGCAAATTGTTCTAAGATGAGTTAGATAAATTGATTAATGATTTATATTTTTTAATACGATAACTCCATTTGTTTTACGACAGAGAAGCCCTATTAAATGCGGGTCATATTTGCGCCTATAATTAAATAAATAGTTAATTACAAATAAAAATATTTCGATATAAGCTTTCCAATTCTTAATTTATTTTTCCAAGCTTTTCTTGCGTCGGCCATTTGGAATTCCTCATTTTTTTTCTACTCTAAACTTTCTACTTTCAGGAAATCGATGGACACTTAATTATTGTACGTCTTTATTTCTTATCGATTTGCATGGCGGTACTAAGCAATATTGATGACTTTTGTCGCACATTTTTGTTGACAAATATAAATAGCGTATCTTAAATTAAACATAATACTTAAAAAAAAACAATGTACAATACGAAAAACAGTGTCCAAAACACACGAAACAAATAAAACAAGTGATAAACAAGCATCTAATCCAATCTAATCACACATCTAAGAAGTTTACTTTAACGCTGCGTGGTGGCGTATCGCTTAGCAAGAGATCCCATTAGAGTCCATTCCACGAGAGAAGAGCCTTGGAAGGGCCACTGAAGCTGCAGTCGTATGTGCGAACTTGTTAAAACCAATGGGCATAAACATTCGTTCTGCGCCAGTGGTTGTAACTAAGCGACGTTGATACAAGACAGAATTTGGTTTATGCGATGTTCCAACTTCAAGTGGCTTTTTCATTCGTGGAATGGATTCTAATACAGAAGCTCGCTAGTTTTGAAACTAGAGTGCTATGCAATGGCACTCTGACGGCAGGTAAAGAACGCTATTTCGATCGTACAGGGCGTTTATTCTTGACGACAATAGAATAGAACAGCCGAAAGAAGGTGGGCGTGGCTCTACTGACAAAGCTCAAACGGTATTCTTGAAATCCTGTTCTTTCGCGGGGCGATAGAATTGTTGCTCCCCGAGAGAAAACTTCACTTCTTTTACTATTTTTGAGTGAACTGACAAAATAGTAAGAGAACTGCGTTAGAGATTTTTTATTTTATACCCAAACATGCCGTTTGTATTTGATGTATCTGAGTAAGGAAGCGTGACGTGAAATATACAGTAGTTTCATACTTCATGCAATTTTTAAGCATTCTGTTATATAAAATGTCACTGTATTTTTTGGTAATAGTATATATAAGTATATGTCTGATACTACCCACTTTCCCACATTCACAATTAGGTGAATTCACTCCTCCTATCCGATGAAGATGCTGGGGGGATACGCACAATGTCCCAACCTAAAAGTCTATTTAATATGCCTGTTGACCTTTACATCATAAAACCAAGGCTTATCTGGTAATTTCCCAACAATTTTAAAATAATGCTCTCCTTTAAGTTTACTCATTTGTATCCCCATTTCTCTTAATTCCCATTCTTTTCTTACCTTTTCTTCAACATTTACCAAAATATCTCTATAATCCGCTTTATTAAAATTCTTTTCCATCTTTTTAAACTATTCTTAGGCTGGATCCACATGCATCCGTGATACGTATCCGTTGTATACCACGTGATCAATATCAACTAATGAATTTTTAGGGGCCAAAATCACGGATGTTTCAAGGTCACAACGGATTGAAGTTGGTTAATTTTAACTTTTCATCCGTGATTTACGTTTTTCTGGTGATTCGCCGACTACTTTTGAAAATAATTTTTTAACTAGGTTAAAAAAATGTCGAGTTAAGAAAAGATTCCTCCATAAAAATTTGTCTTGTCCACATTGCTCTTTTTTGTGGGTTTTGTGTGATAAGCCTATTGTTTTGCAGGTACATTAGGTATGCTATTTTTATTTTTTTCTCTAAATTGCTTTGTGCCCAGGGAGGAGCATTCACTAATTGTATGTTTTAACAGGAAATGATTAAAGTCTTATTATTTACACTAACACGACAAACACTCATAATTTAAGAAGATCGGTGAATCAGTCATACGGTAATGACAAAAATAATATTATGAGGTTGTTTTGACGTTTGGTATCATAAACGAATGCGTGAACGGATTGACACATCTGGATGATCATATTTTCGGCTATCCGTGAAACACACACGTACGTTCGTGATCACGGATACATGTGGATTCGGCCTTAGCCAACAAATCTGCTTCTACATTTCCTTCAATACCAGTATGACTGAGAATCCAACCAAACCTAATATTTTGATTATTACACTTCGCATTCCATAAGAGTTCTCTAATACATAACTCTGGAAATTCAGCTTTGTCACATATAATCCTTTACCGAGAGGTAAAGCACTCTTGCAATCGGTTAGTATATAGTAGCTTCGCCGGCCACTCTGAGACTTATTCTAGAACCATTTTTTCCCATATATATGCCAAACCCAGTTAGATTTTCATGTATATCTTTAAATCTATCTGTATATACTGTATGGAAATTCCTCCATTTCTCTTTAATTATGCCATCAAATTATATTTCATTATAAGAGTTGCCTTTCTGTAGCCTCAAATCCTCCCAGGGAATATCCATAAGCAGTGCATCGTACCCAACTGAAAAGTATATGGTGATTTTAACGTATCTTCAAATTATATTAGTTCCTATATTAACCAATAGGTGAACAACGATCGCTCCAACCGCAACATGTCTTCCGTTGAAACGGTCTATTGAATAAAAATACAAAATTATAACTTTGAAAAAATTTATTTATATATTTACATTTATTGAAATAAAACAGTTTCCATTATTTGCAATAATAATGCATTTCCAGAATGCCGATTTCTGAACTTTTAATGCCGATTTTTGTGCACTTTAGTGACGACTTCAAACAAACAGTTTTTTAGTACTTTTTAAAGTATTTCACACACTTTTGATACAGGTTATAATGCAGGCAAGAAGATAGTTACTTTTGTTTTCATGAGAATGAGAAACACGTAATGAGTAGATTTGAGCATTCAGCAAAAATTTTCATTTTAGATATGTTTGAACAAAATTGGTTAAATATCTTTATGAACAATTACTGGAACCATAGACAAATAATATATTATTACTTTCTCTATGACTGGAACCTTTCTTGAAATAAAATAAATCAGCAGTTATTTTTGTATATTTATATATTATTTATAGAGATGGGAATTTCTACTTGCAGCTCTGCCAGTTTGGAAGTAACTGTTTCTGAATCTCGATTTTTATCGTTTTACTAAGAAACAACAACTTCTTTCCTGGCTATATGTCGCGATGAATATTGAATTACAGTTCCCTCGTAGTCGATTTCTTAATAAATTCTCACAAAAATCTGGTTTGAAAAACTGTTATTTTGAAACTGGCGGTGGAGCAAGTAGAAATTCCAATCACTATACTATACATGGCTCTACCTCAAGTGAATAATATTTATTCACCTAAATACTTTTTTTGTTGTTTATTTTTAGGGTTTCGAGGGGCGTAAGTACAATGATTGTCTAATTATACATTTTTATTTTGTACGTGTTTATTAACACATGGAAATAATTGTGATACCTTTTTAACTATATCTTTATAAATTTATAAAAGTGTTATTTTTAGCTGTTTATTGTTGATCCCAGATAATCTATTTGATGTTGTCGTGTTTAAGTTCGTTGACTTTTTTTTATTTCAACACATTTTTTTAACAACTGTAAACAAATACTAATTATTACTTACATATTGTACAATTTACAGGTAGGGACAGTGGCGTAGCTACGGAGGGCTGAGGGGGATGGAACCCCCCTCAGAACCCTAAAAATGAAAAAAAAATCTACAACACAATCACAGCAAACTTGCTTGATTGAAATGTATTAAAGTCTAGGAACTGCAGGAGCTTATAAGAAAACCAAAGCTAAAATGCAGTTTTAGGGGTTTAAAATTTGAAAAAAATTCCAGTACACAGACCGCCCGGTAGTTCATACCTGTTTGAAAGTTTGTCTATCCGAATGTTCACACACCTCTAAACATTTTTTGGATACTGCCTGTGTCGACTGCTACACCAGAAAGGACCTTTTCAACCTTAAAACATATAAAAACTTATTTAAGAAATACTACTGCCCTAGTGAGGCTTAATGGGCTAGTCGTGCTGTTAGTTTATAGAGAAGAAGCTAAACCGCTGAACTCCAGAGTCGACAATACCATAATATTTAATGGCAGGGGAGGTAGGCAACAAACAATAGATTAATAGGAATTGTCAGTTGCCAGCCTTATGATTTCCTGCTCATTATAATAAGATTATATTATTAATCTGAGACTTTACACATGTATTGTCAAGAAGATTTAGCTATTATCTAATTATCCCCCTTAGTGATTCGAAACAGGTACCGTTAGAAATTTGGAGATATGGTTAAAAAATTTGAGACTTCTAAATTTTATTATTTTTATCAAGTGTGTGTAGGTACATACTTGAACTATTTTGATTTATAGTTTATATAGTCTTTATACCTACTTACTTCTAGAAATTAGTTTATTTTAGTTTTTATGCGTTATTTGCATTTTTATTTCTTTAGCTTTTATACATACATCATCTAAATAAACATGTTATAGTATTGCACATACTTTCGTTAAATTTATTTTTAGTTTTACCCATTCTTACAAAAATATCGATGTTGCTGAACATCGATGATTATCGGTTACCGATTTTTACCTATCGATGTCAATATCTCTATTAACATTGATTATTATTCAACATCGCCCGTCTTTAATTACAGGTTATGCCTACTTCGTTTTTATTATTTATCCGTTAAGTGTATCGCCCTCTAGACACTAATATTCATATTAGTCCAGTCAAATTAGGTCTTTTTTTTTTAGATCGAAGACCTTCCTTTGCTACTTTCCAAAATATACCCAAATTTACCAAAGCTTACGTTCCTGAGTTTAATTGGAAATAAGGCATGTATGAATGAGCTATCTGGAAATGAGAATGACGAAAAAGATTATCAAAGATACAGGTATATATTCATTTTTGAAATACTTATCAGAGCAGAATCCAAATCCGGCTTCAGAATTGTTCTCTATAAGTAAAAAACACGATTTTTCGATACATTTGTGGTTATAAATTACCAAATACGAGTTATATCATCTCAAACTATTACTCCTATTCTTCAAAATTCTGAGTCTTTCAATGATATTGCTTTATATGTTCTATGGATAGTTGATATTATTTTACTTTGCAGATGTTACGTATTATATCATCTCCCGAATTTGAAATTTCTGGATTCGAGGAAAGTTGGAGAATTGGAAAGACGCGAGGCAAAATGCCGGGGAAAATTTATGAACGTTATAAGACCATGTATATCAATACCTTTTATAGACGTAAATGAAATGTGTTATGACAGTCCAACGAATACATTTAATCCACTTCCGAGAACACTTAGAGGTCCTGATGATTACAAAGGTAAAAACTCATTGTTTACAGTGTCACAATGAAGCTCTTTGAACACTGTTATAGTAATTTTTAGTGTACAGTTGGTTATTGTATTTAGTTATATTTTTATTTGACATTTGACTTTAACCTTGACACAAATTATAAATAAAATGATCTAGCTTTGTTCTAGCTGGCAAATTATTATATTAAAGGTAAATTAGAATGATTTATATATTAAAAATATTAATGCATAAAGGACGCTAACGTTTATTTACCAATGATTTGTCAATTGTTTATTTTTATATTGTAAAGGATCAATATATAGGTATACAAAACGTTCGATTTTTGGCATAAATTACCAGATATCTATGTGAAGATGTATTACAGAAATAATTCTGTTCATAATATAATATAAATAGATCGCAAGAGCACATACGAAGAAGCTCTTTTTTAAACAAGTAATCATCATCATTTTGCTTAAATGAAAGTTTGTTTACAATTTACACAATTATTCGGTTATAATATGTCAAAAGTCAGAAGTGCTGAATAAAATCATCTGTGATCGGACCAATTAGGAATCTACAGAATTGCCAACTTAAATTCAAACCACTCCCCCTAGTTTAAAAACAGGGATTATATGAAATTCTATTTTATTCAAATAATTAAATAAATGCGAATTATAAAAAATATTGTGTAAAACTTGTGAAACAATGACTTTCTGTAGTACTCGTGATTTGCACAACTCACCGCTTCGCGGTTCGTTGTGCAATCTTCACTCGTACTACAAAACGAGTCATTGTGACACTTGTTTTACAAATAACTATTGTGTAGCTAGTTATACTTAAACAATTACATTCACATACATCGAAAAAAAGCGCACAATTTGGGTAGCTGACCAATTCAAAATTTATAAAAAATGATTGAAAAAAAATTAAACCATTACAATGTATTATTTATTATCTTTATATTTATTTGATTTTCAGGTGCATATGGAAAATGTTCATATCGTTACACAGGTAAACATTCGGAAGGAAATCGATTTATTTCAAATAAAGACTTATGAGTATTGTTTTTATATTTTATAATAAAAGACTTTTTATATTACTGTTTTAATATTTAGAAACTTCCTCATAATCGAACCGATATTCAATGTTAACAAAATAATTCTCATGCTATTACATTACCCTAATTTTGATTGAATATGCATATAATTTCCATTTCGTTAGTTTTCTAATATCCTTCCTTTTGTTTTTAGTTCTATTGATCTATTTCTATTAATCTGCCTATTATTGGCTTACGATTACGACCGGTATACAGTTGGTCCGTTGGTTTTCAACCTATTAAAATTTTTTAGCATAGTCGACGTAATTATTATTAGTAAAAAATAACAAAATATTGTAACATAAAATTTGTCGACTAATTTCCTATGAATATCCTTCCTTTGGTTTTTAGTTCTATATTTAAACTTTGTTCCAAATATAGTTCCCGTCTAACCGTACTCCGTCATTACAACACCAAAAACAAACGCAGACCAGCGTATTCAACATAGACAAATCATATACATACTTTCTCTATGGTATTCGATTCGTTGGTATGTTCGGATCAGAACCATTATGAAGGTATGAAGTGTATAGTGCACAGAACATGTTGTATGTTTTGTGTTTATAGTGTATGAACCAAACAATAACAACAGTAATGGAGGTTATAAAATGATTTAGGGAATTATGTATTTGTATATTTATTGAATTATGAATATAATTTATTAACAGTTAAAGACAGATTAACGGCATATGCAAAAAAACTATAAAATGGAAAATAAACAGAACTGTACATTTAACTCTGGTAAATATTATGATAAAATGTTTGTATTGTATAACTTCATCAATTTTTGTTTTAGATACATATTTTTTAATACAAAAGTTCTTATCGTCTGGTTTATTAAAGAAAACACTAAAGGTTCGTATAATGCAATAATTCTACTACATTATTTCTAATTGAATTTTTGTAGGTGTTTAATGAAGAACTTGAAGAACAAAAGGTATGTAAGTTTTATTATTTAGTAAATGTTGTATTTGATACAGCTGATAAATAAATTATTTAGTAAATGTATTTGATACAGCTGATAAATAATATTTTCTCATGATTTATTCCAGATTTTACCACCCCGAATTGATTGGGAAGGCAATAAACATGATCGTACGGTTGAGGATATGGTTGGACAATTTCCTAATATCCGACAGGATTACTTATTGCATCTTTGTCACCTAGCTATGCGATCTTTCCAAGAAGAAGAAGCTTTAAGCAAGAATAAATCATTTCTAAGCTTTAGACCGAATGCATATCATAAAAATGGAGCTTTGACGAATTTCAGACAATGTTATAATTATGTTACTAGAATACACACAGCTCCAATTCAAAACATAAATGTTTCTTTTAATTTAGGTAAGTTGTAAAACATTTAGTACAAAATTTAACCATATTTTTCATTAATAGAATATTTTCAATGTTTGACTAATTTATATTGTGACAAAAAGGTAATTAAAATCCAATATTTACACATTATATGTCTTGTCTCGCAGTAAATTCATTGAGAGGTAGAGAAATATCAGGACCACTCACAAGACACCGTACAGTCACTCCGAATCTATTCCAATCTATGCAAATTCAAAGAACGACCGTTGGGCATCTTTCTGCTGTATTTTGTCTGCTTTTTGACCATTCAGGAAAATATATTATCACGGTAATACAATTTTAAATTTGTGATTTATTTTATTACTGTGAGCCTACATACAATTCATTTTTAGGGAGCTGATGATTTATTGATAAAACTATGGTCAGCACATACTGGCCGATTAATATCAGTGTTTAGGGGAGCATCTGCTGAAATAACAGATATTGCCATCAATTCCGAGAACACTCTATTAGCATCTGGTTCAATAGATAGAATTTTAAGGGTGTGGAATCTGCAAAATGGTGCTCCTGTTGCTGTTTTAACTGGCCATAATGGTATGATAACATCTATAAGTTTCTGCCCTACTCCGTGTTGGGATATAAGGTACTTAATTAGTACTAGCACTGATGGTTCCATATCGTTTTGGCCATACACTTACGAATCAGGAATTAAAGTGGAATTCAAGTGAGATTTTGAATTTTATAAAATATTTCTATAGTCAAACCATAAAGGAATGAAATTTCACTATCTGGAGTCATTCATTAATAATATAAGGCTGATTTTAGCTATTTTTGCTAATACTAAGATGGGGTGAACAATTAGTATTAAATTGAACAGGACCAGTTTTTTAACAGAACAAAATCTACAAAAGAAAATGGTGAAATTTTATTTTCAAAGCACACATTTGTTATAGGATTTGTTTGATGTTAAAATATTTTTTGTTCCTACAGGAATAATCCCATCATGTATCAAGAGAAGATAAGACCTGGACAAGCCCAAATGATATGCTCATCGTTCAGTCCTGGTGGTACTTTTTTGGCCACAGGCTCAGCGGATCATCATGTTAGAGTGTATTACATGAAAGGAGATGAAGGGCCTCACAGAATTCTAGAAATGGAAGCTCATAGTGATAGAGTGGATTCAATTCAGTGGGCACATTCTGGATTACAATTTCTATCCGGAAGTAAGGACGGAATGGCAATTATTTGGTGGTTTGAGAAACAACAGTGGAAAAGTTTGCATCTGGATATGACCATGAAGTTGGCGAAGTAAGTTTTTTATAGAAACTTTTATTTGGAAGCAATAATATTTACCATTATTTTAGTTCAACAAATGTACCAGAAGTCGACTCGAAGAAATTAAAAGTTACGATGGTTTGTTGGAACAAATCTGATTTTTGGGTGGTGACTGCAGTCAGCGATCACACTCTGAAAATATGGACAGCCCATAACGGTCAATTAGTTAAAGTGCTTACAGGACACACTGACGAAATATACGTATTAGAAGCGCATCCTCAAGATAATAACGTTATTCTTTCTGCTGGACACGACGGTCAGTTGTTTATTTGGGATATATCAAAAGGAGAGATAGTGTTCAATTACTTAAATAGAGTAGACGGGCAAGGATTCGGTGCTATCTACGATGTAAAATGGAGCCCCGATGGATCTATAATTGCAGGATCAGATTCCCAGGGTCACATATTGATATTTGGATTTGGAAATGGTAGTCCGTTTTTTCAACAAGTTAGTATTTTTAATAATTCATATATCATATATTATCATACAAGGTGTTGGGTTTACATTAAATTCTCATATATGAACTTTTTCCATCCTTTTATGTTTCTTGCTAACGTTTTAACCAGGATTTGTCTATCTTGTAGAATTTTACCCTTGTTTGTCTTGGTCTTCCTTTTATTTGAGTTTTTGCTTCATATGTTCTTTTTCGTTCATTAAATTGTGTATGGATATATTCAATGGCCGTTTCTGATCCACCCAAATGTCAGCACTGCAAAGTATCACTCACAGTTAAGCATATGCTTATAAGTTGCCTAGAATACTCCAATAAACGCCATAACCAACAGCTACGAAATTAACTAAAAGAAATTCTAAACATCAGTTACCACACCTAATAAACTATTTAAAAGACATTAATTTATATTATAAAATATAATTTGCCTCATGTAGTCTAAACTGTCTGTTAATGTTAATATTCAGTTAATAATTGTACCATCATAGTTCCATAGCTTCATGGATTTTTCAAATAAAGAAGATCAAGCAATGCTGGATCAACTATTGGCAACAGCAATTTATGCTTCTGGAACATCGTTTGCAATCTCAGAAAATAAATATTGGCAGTTATTCTTTCAAAAATTAAGATCAACTTTTAAAATGCCTTTACGGTATTTCTTTTCCAATAAACTACTAGAATCTGTATAAAAATTAAAATATGTGAAGCCAATGCTTTAGGTCTGCAATGTGATGGTTCAAGCAACAGAAGAAACCAAGCCATTATAAATTTTATTATCACCACTCCTACGCCAATTTTTTTTAAAACATTTACTACAAATTGACATACTGCTGAGTACATAGCCGAAATAATTTCAGAAATATGACCAGAAAAGTTTAGTGCTCTAGTGACGGACAACGCCAGTGCAATGGTCAAAGCAAGAAACATTATTAATGAAAAGTATAAACATATATCTGTTTATAGTTGCGGCCCCCGTTCATTGGTCTTGTTCCTGAGGCTAAATACAATAAACTGTTTATTTTTTACTGATATAACTTTTTGTCAGTTCTTTTGTCTTCAGGTTTAGTTGCTTCTAATTTCGCTCCGGGTTGCATTGGTGTACTTACAATATTATAATTTGAAATATTAAATTTTTCCAGCAGCTTGATAATATATTGCTGTTGAGATAGAAATAAGAGATTATCATACCATTATATTTGAAGAGACAACAACAGTTTTTGTTTCCCAAGATAGGTACTTTCTAAATTTTTCCTTAAACTGTTTCTATCTCCTATAATTTTTCTATGATACTTCCTAAAAGCAACATGTCATCTACATATACCGCAACAATTTGTTGCTTGTTGTGTGAAACGAAGAGACACTGATCTGCAATAGATTGCTCAAGTAAGTTTGACTTATTCGGTTAATACATTGATCTAAACTTGGTTCCATTGTTGAGGCGATTGCTTTAATCCATATATACTTTTCTTTAGCAAAAATGCTCTGCCTAGTTCAGATTTATATAAATGCTTTATTTAGTCAATAAACAACTAATATATACTTATTACAAATACAAAAATGAATAATATAACTAATATAAATCAATGTATGGTATAAAAAGAAGTCCTTCACAGGCAACCATCTTAATGTACCAAGCATTTCCATAATAGGGCTATATCTAGAGCAAGACAGAAGTGTTCTCATAGCCCGATTTTGAAGTTTTTGAAACCAGTTTCTTTCGTTCTGATTTAATAAATACTGCACAGTTGAGCAATATGTAAAGTGAGAAAGAATTAAAGTATTAAAAACTATTGCTCTTGCCCACTTTGACAAATAGCTGGAGCATCTAAAGATATAATTTATTTTAAATGAAATTAATTTTATTACATAATTAGCATGCTGTTTAAATTTTAATTGTCTTCCAATAATAACGCCAAGATATCTTACTTCATCTGTATTAGAAATTGGGCAATTTCCATTTTTTTACATTGTTTTCCTGAAATAATCTTAGCTGTTGGTTATTGCAAATTAACATGTATTTTGTTTTATTAAAATTTACTTTTAACAAATTGGCACTACACCACCAGTATATAATATCCAGTCTAATATTAATCATGTTAACTATTTGGTGTATGTTTATAGAAGGAAAATAAATGAGCAGGTCATCAGCAAAAAGATGTTTGTATCAATTAATTTGGAGTAATGCCACATCATTGATATAGATCAAAAAAGTAATGGGTCTAACTTCCCTGAGGTACACCACACTCATTCAATATTTCATCTGAAGTTATATTATTAGTTTTTACTTTTTGCCTTCTATTTGACAAATAATTTTCAAACCATTTCATTACTATCCCCCGAAACCCGAACATTTCCAATTTACACAGTAGTCTATTTCTATCCACTGTTTCAAATGCTCTCTGCAAATCTAGAAAGACACAAGCAGTTGCAAATCCTTTATTGATGTTATATCGCCAGTCGTCAACACATTGTAAGACAGTTTCACATGAATGCTTGCTTCGAAAACCAGATTGAACTGTATTTATCAGTTCATTTGTTTCGATAAAGTTGACCAATTGTGTATACACTACCTTTTCCAAAAAAGTTTCAAAACTACACAACATATTTACAGGTCTTAGGTCAGATGCTTTATTAGACTTTAATACTTTACGAATAGGTATAATCGTGGAAACTTTTATATCATCTGGTACTACACCAGTTTCCAAAGAACTGTTAATTAAATTTAACAAAGGGTTGACTAAACTGTCGAAATTGTTTTTTATAAATATCATACCAATATCATCAGGACTGTTTTTATTTGTCATAGAAAAATTACTTCTCCAAAAGCAGCTGTAGCCATTAATGTAAAATTACCAAGAGTATCCTGGCCATGGTCAATATGTATTGGAAAGTTTGGCCCAGTTTTATCTATATTCGTCACAATTTGGTTAATACTGTTAATATCGAATGAATTTAATTTATAAGGCATATATGCTACTACTTATATTGTTTTTTGTTCAAACTCAATTCCAATGAAATCGGCATTTACTACATTATTTGGAATCAGATTTTTCAGTGTTTTCCACATTTCAGTTGTGTTGTTTTTATATTCATCAATTTTACTTTCATAATATTTATTTTTCTCTTTTCGCATGACAACTGCTGTGTTGCGCTTTTGTTTATATATGTCTTTGTTTTATTACCTACATAATGTTTATAACTTCTATCTCTCTCCACAATTGCTTGCTCAACTGTCTTATTCCACCATTTTTTAAATCTAGGATAAATAGTTACAGTTCTTTTAGGGGCGACAAAAATACTAATAACTCGATCATAGAAGTTTTTATATTTTACATTAATGACCAATTCCCGATATTTCCAGTTAATAGCTAATAATTTTTTATTAATACCTGGTAATTTATGTATTTATTGCGACCCCTACTTTCAATAGTTCGATTTGTTAGTTCATTTTTACTTTTCCGCCCAACCTATCTGTTTGCGAGAAAAGTATTGGTTTACCACAAAAAAAGTTGGAATTTTTAATAAAAAAATTGAGTTATTTTTACGTTTTCTATCAAGAACAACACGAAAAAAATGGTTTTTAGAAAAAAAATCCTGTGTGTATGTCGTCGTCGTTGTCGTCGGCCACTTTCTGTTACATGTCTCGTTAGCACGATACAGCCTCCGGAGTGCAACAAGTCACCAATTTTATGATTGAATATTGTTCAGGACATCTCACAGATGAACCCTATTGATTTTCAGCTCACCAGAGCCAATAGAACGGGGGCTATGGTACTCGAAGTACGACATTTTTGTCATTTTTTGAGAAATTTCAGTTTGTTAGCACGATACAGCCTCCGGAGTACATACAAGTGGCCAATTTTATGATATTATTCATGGCGTCTCAGATATGAACCCTATTGATATGCAGCTCACTAAAGGCAGTAAAATGAGCACTATGGTACTTGAAGTACCAAATTTTTGTCATTTTGGAGAATTTTCAGTTTGTTAGCACGATACAGCCTCCACATTGTATAACATTGACCAATTTTACGATTGAATATTGTTCAGGGCGTCTGACAGATGAACCTTATTGATATTAAGCTCACCAGAGCTACTACAACGGGTGCTATGGTACCTGAAGTGCCACATTTTTGGTCCTTTTTGGAGAAATTTCGGATTGTTAGCACGATACAGCCTCCGGAGCGTATACAAGTGACCAATTTTATAATTGGATATTTTTCAAGGTGTCTCACAGATGTACCCTATTGATTTTCAGCTGACTAGAACGAGTACAGCGGATCCTATAAATCCAGGTATACTACATTTTTGGAGAAATTTCGGTTTTCTAGGACGATACATCTCCCGAAGTGTATACAAGTGACAATTTTATGATAGAATATTGTTCAGGGCATCTCATAGATGCGGAAAAGTTAGTTTTAATCTTTATAACCGTTTATTAGTAATTTTATATTTATAAGAAAGTGATTACTGATTTCAGGTGTGTTGTCCACTTTAGCTATTAAAATATCAGTATTTGTTATTACCCAGTCTATAAGCGTCCCTCCATTTTGTTTCGGATGTATACACTCTCCAACAATATTCTTTAAAGTAAGATTCATTAGTATGTCTTTTAGCCGAACCGCATTTATTGAATTAAACAAATAATCTATATTAAAATCTCGACTAATAACCACATTAACTATTTTATCACAGATATTCTGCTCACACCAAGGCTCAAAAAAATTAATGAAATCTGTACAGTTTCCACTTGGTGATTTATATAATGAGATAACTAAAAAATGTACACCTTAATAGACAATATTTACAGAAAGAAACCAGTAATTTTTATCAACACACATTCTTTTAATATTTGTTATTTTTAATCCTTTAATAACATACATAATAGTTCGGCTAGTATGTCTACTCATCCCATCTACTCTAAATATCTGATAACCCTCAATATTTATTTCGCTATCAAAAATATCTGATGTAAGAAGTGTTTCTGATAAGCTAACCATAATTGGTTTTGTTTTTATAACTAAATTGTTGATTTCATCAAAATGAGCTGGAAGACTTTGTGCATATAAATAAAGCAAAAATACACCCAAACTAAAATTACTTAAGAGCTGCTTATTTCTATTGTAGGTGGTTCAAAAAAAGATTCAACACTATCAATATGATTATTAATTTCTACATGTTTAAGATTTGTTCTATATTTTTTTGAATTCTCTATTACCGCTAATATTTTATTTGCAATAATATGTTTTGATATGTTTGAATTATGTAGAATATCTATCCAACTTATACTAACTACCTTCAGAATATTCGTTTAACTTGCCAGCGTATTCTGACAATTTATTATTAAATTTCATTATATTTTGTCTGCAATACTTTGTACAATACCTAACGGGAATTGATGTAAATATAATATTCGTATGAGTACAATATTTTATCTTACTGTTAACTTCTCTGAAACTGGGATATTTTTTCTTATTAAAGTCATTTGCACCTGCAATTATTATAAAATAATCATTAATAGTGTAAATTCTTGGTTAGTTTGATGATGTCTTCAATTACTCCTCCAAATAGGGCTCCAGGTTAAATGCCTAACAACACAAAATTATTAATTACTGATGCAGATCTGTATATTCACCCCAGGAACATGCTCAGACTGTCATACTAGTAGTTTTGATAACAAAAATTGAAAAAAAAATGTTTCCGTCAAATCTCTTATCACATATCGCCAGCACTAATTGAGCACTAAATACCTAACACCATAGAATAATTAATTACTGATGCAGATCTGTGTATTCACCCCAGGAACAGTGTTTGTGTATAATTGTTTTATGTTTTTTATAAATAAATATTTCGTTTTTTCTTATTTTTTCTAGTCTTATATATTTCTTATACTTCCATATATTTCCAATGTTTTAGGAAATATTTCCAAAAATATATTTTCAGAAATTTTACAACTTATAATTATAACTATTAGTAAACAAAGGACTGGTATTCGATATTTTACATTAATAAAAAATTTGGTTTAAAATTAATAATCGAAACCGACAAAAAAAGTAGGAAAGCATTTTCAGTAGCATTTTGCAAATATACAAAGTGTTTAGCTTTATAAAAGTTACAGTTAATTTAGATTGATTTGAAAAATAGTATAGTGGCCTCTTCAACTAGAGTTTTAAAAAACCACAATTTTCCCCTATATTCCGTAAAGGTCGACCATTGTCTACTGTTTCTCTATTCTATAACCAAACCGCTAATCTTGAAGATATTTTCCACATACATTCGCAATCTTTTATAGATTATTTACGTTTACAACATTATAATTATATTGTATATGTTACAATTATCCTTTGGAATTGGACTTGTATTGTTAGAGGTGCAATATAAGTTTATATTTAACAAAAATCAATAACCAAATGAGTTTCTTCTTAGTAAAGACAAAAATTTCATTTAGACACTATCGAAAAAAGAAATAAATTAAATATTGAGAACCGTAATCATTATTTTCAGCTTCCTATGGAACTGTTTTTTCATACGGATTACAGACCTTTAGTTCGAGATACTAATCATTATGTGTTAGACGAACAAACTCAAATCCCACCGCATTTAATGCCTCCTCCTTTTTTGGTCGACATCGATGGTAATCCATATCCCCCAATTCTACAAAGATTAGTACCAGGTAGAGAATTATGTAACGCGGACCAATTGGTTCCTAATATCGTTATTGAAAATGGAGGTGAGAATTTAATAATTTGTAAATATGTCTCTAAATAATTTTACGAAAACCTTTTAAGGCGCACAAGAAGTAATCCAGGATCTACCACAAAATCATTTGGTGGCTATTGAACGTAATCAATCAGACGAACTGAGAGAAAATCCAACGTTTCGACCTGGACGTCGATCTTCGTGAGTATACGTTTTTATATTGACTTTCAGAACACAACTTATTCCTATAACTATCTACGGGTGTCTTTAACCTATTGGGGGCCCTAGACACATTAGAATGACTTTGACAAATATGATTTTGGATAATAAATATTATTTATTGATCCGATAAGAATTGCAGGGCCCTGGGCACGTGTCTAGTGGAAAATAGGGTCATGTAATTATCCCATTCGCAAACTTAATGTTTAATATTCTCCCTCTTTTGTCATGTATTCTTCACAAATCTCAGTAGTTCAAATGTATCTTTCTCAAGAAGTAACTTTAGCCAGTGATGACTAGCACTGTATATTTATTCACTTTATAAAATATAGAACCAATTTTCACGTTTCTTTTGCAGGTTCAACCTCCATGTTCAGTACACTGCCTTTCTTTTCATTTATTTTCCATAAATCTCCGTAGTTCAAATGTATCTTTGTCAGCAAGTAACTTTAGGCGGTGATTTATGACTAGCACTGTATATTCATTCAAATATATAAAATATACCACCAATTTTCATCTGTTTCTTTTGCAAGTTCAATCTTTTTGTTTAGTACACTGCTTCTCTTGCCATATATTCTCCACAAATCTTAGTAGTTCAAATGTATCTTTCTCAAAAACTAACTTTAGACACTGGCATTATATGTTAATTCACTTATATAAAATATAGGATACTTTCTTTTGCAGGCTTCGTGATCACGAACGTATAAGACACAGTACAGGAGACTGGCAGAATGATCCAACATTTAAATGGCAAAAGAATGTTTTAGTTGAAACTCTCAGCTCGGCCGTTTTGGAAAGGGCGACGGAAATCAGGTAAATATTATATACAGTGGGTTGATTTTTGACCTTTTAGTTACACTTTTTTGTAATATTTTGCTTAGGGAAGCTATGAAAGATGCCGAAATGGAAGAGTATCAAAAACAGTTACGACAGAGACCGCATATGATTAGCATTAATACATCTAATAATATTAAAAAGAAAGAAGATAAGAAAAAGAAACCCACAAAGTATGTTACAAGGTCTGCCGCAAATTATGAATATCAGGTTAGCATCAAACTTTCTAATAAAATAGGTGTTACATTTTGAAAATTATTTTAGGATGAAGAACTCGAATCTTCTGGAAACGAAAACGCTTACGAGACCACTTCCGGATCCTCCGATTGGTTGGAAGAACATAACGAACGACCCCCCAAAAGATCCAGTCGTAGACAGAGATCGAATAACGCTTGTTTGCGAGAAACCGAATCAGAACCAGAAGACGAAGATATCGATGTGGAAGTTTATGAAGACGAAGATTACAATGCGAGTTTGGATTACGACGATAGTGGACCTAGTTACAGCAGAACTAGGGAATCTTCGAGTAGAAAGGAGAAGGAAAGTGCTCCTGCCAAAATCAAGGTTTGCATTTGGACAAGTATGAAAAAAAATGTTAATTGACATATTTTGTTTCTAGGAGCATCAAGCAAATAAAGTAACAAAAAAAGTGGTCACCAAAAAAAGGAGTAAACCCTCAGGAAACAATAAGATGTCTGAAAATAGTAAAGATAGTGTTAGTAGTTCAAGTAGAACAAGTAGAAGTACAACCAGCAGACATGATGAAAGCCACAGTCGTCACAATGGAAGTAGTAGTGCTAAAGAAAATAATACAGGCAAGGTAAATACTTTTTATTTGCATTTTGACTGACCCTGTATTAAATGTAACGAATATTAGCAAAATCTATTATTTTTATAAATTTTGACAATCATTGGAAAACTATGGCTACAATAGATCATAGCTCTTGTAAACCTTTTCAATTATACAGGGTGTTGAACTTGTTTCGATTTTCGTCCACAATTCGCTATATCTTATAAAACCCTGTATAACATATTAGAACCTTACATTACTGTAACAGGGTAGTGAAGGGGATTTTAAATTTTAAATAAAATACAGGGTGTTTAATTTAAATAAAGTGGTACAGTGTTACTACATAATTTTAAAATGTGCCGTTTAAATCTTTTGTATTCAAATCACAAAAACAGAAAATTAAAGAAAACTGGCAAAAACTCTATAATGAATCTACAACTGGATTAAACTTTAAAAAACATCAGGATAGGCTCCCTAAACAAAGTTGGTTCTACAAAGAGGTGAACAGAAATCTTATAGTTACAATAAATCGAGTGCGTGCAAATCATGCACTCACTCCTGTATATAATCATCGGCTAAAAATGATTGATAACCCATATTGTTCCTGTGGAGATATAGGTACACTGACACACATCCTACTTGAGTGTCCGTTACATACCCAAAATATTAGGAAATTATATAATCAACTAATAACTGCCAATATAACCCTTCCAATAGACCTTAATTGTATTATTTTTTCAGAAAGTATAAACACTCTTTACATACTGTACCAACACATAATAAACTGCAAACTTAAATTGTAAAATTTGCAAGCAATTATGCAAACACAACATTGTATTTGTAATTACTAACAATTATTATATTAGAAAAAATCCAAAAAAAATAAGAAAAAAAAATAAAATAAAAATAAATGAGAAAAAAAAATGATTTAAAAAAAAATAAAAAAAAACAAATTATGAAAAAGAGGTTTAAAAAATAAAAATATATAACAAATGGAAAAAAATGATTATTAAAAAAATATATATATATATATATTTATATAAACAAGAAAATGAAAAAAAAATTGTTGAATTAGAATAAAAAATACTAACACAAATAAACATATTTACTGTGCTCAATCCTGCAGAAAAATTAAACAAATTTTAAATAAAATAATCAGACACCTACATAGTCTGGCTAATTGGCCTCAGCCAAAGCCACTCTGTATATATGTTATTATTAGAAAACATAACGAAAATGAATAAATTAATGTATTGTTTCAATTGAAGCGTTCCGAATCAAATACATATGCATCGGATCTACCGAAAACTTCGAAAATAACAAAAATATCTGAACAATACAGACTGAGCGAATGGTTATCGGAAACTCATCCAAGGAAATCACCTTACTATCCACAATTAGGAGACGAAATCGTCTATTTCCTTCAAGGACATCAATTGTATTTAAACGCTGTGGAAATGAAAAACCTTTACGAAATCAGTACCAAAGAATTGCCCTGGAACAAAATGAGTATCAAGGTGAGTAAGTCCTGTTTCAATCATGTCTGTCTAGCATAATTAACCTCAAGTATCTTTTATCTATTTGTCTACTTTTCAGTATCACGAATTCGCTAAAGTAATTGGGATACAGTATGAAATAAAACCGCCGCGTTTATGCTGTTTAAAACTGGCCCTTATGGATGAATCGGGAAGATTAACTGGCAAATGTTTCACTGTCAAGTATCACGATATGCCGGACGTTTTAGATTTTTTCGTACTCAAACAAATATACGTAACTGCTATGTCGAGAACTTGGAAAACAGGAAATAAGTAAATTTATACATACAGTGTCCGACTAAAGTATCTACATAATCATAATTATTTTTAAGGTTTAGGTGTATGATCGATGACGAATGGTGGATAGGAGAAATCATTAATAAATCTCCAGCTAGTGATAACTATCCGGATTCTTCGTTTCTATGTTACGAAATTAAATGGAAGAATGGCGAAAAAGAAAGGATGAGCCCATGGGATCTAGAACCGATCGATCCGGCAAGTAAGTATATATAATCTAAATAAAACTCACCAATACAATGAATAAAAAATGTAGTAAGATTAAAAGAGGCTTCAGTTAGAAAGTATAAACCATAATAAGATCAAAACAAGCTTCAGTTGTGAGACGTTTGGAAACACCACCTTCTGTTAAATAACTACGTTGCATTTTGATCATATCAAAAAAATGTATTTATTTGCTTTAGGAGTTCCTGAAGATGAAATTGAATCAATACCGGTACTGGCGGAAGAATTGACGTCGATTTTATATAAAACCATCCAGTGTGATTGGCCCTACAGCAATATTTCTTTGATGACCAAAAATATCGTCACTAGTCTTACAAGGGTAAGTTGAAGATTTATTTTTATATAACTTGGTACTTATTAATTGTTCATTCAGTATTATCATGGTTAGTAAGTAGATACATACTTTTTACACAAAAACAACTCACATCGTTAGGTTCTATTAAGTCTTGAGATACATCTTATAAGAGTAAGTTGAAGATTTTCTTTTATAGAATTGAGTACATATTATCCATTCAGTGATATCCTCATTAGTAAGTAGATAAATTGTGCTCTACTTTTCATACAAAAACAACTCTCGAGCTCATATAGTTGGGTTCTATTCAGGCTTCAGATATGTGATTATTTATGCACTATGTATTTGTTCAATATGGGACATACTCAACTCTAATTACTTGCATCCTTATCAATGTATTGGTATCTTAGATCTTCCTTATTTCATTTTATTCATCTATGAGGTTCCATCGTTCTCTATAATAATTGAATTAACAGGTGATGGAATTAGCAATAGCGGAACAGTTTTTGGTACCAGTAGATATAAATGAATACCCAACGTATGCTACGGTGATAGAATATCCCATTGACCTGTCGACGATTAAAGCTCGTTTCGAAAATGGATTCTACAGAAGATTAATAGCGGCCCAGTTTGATATAAGATGTCTAGCAACCAATGCTGAAAAATTTAACGATAAACGCAGTACCATAGTTAAACGCGCCAGAATTTTGACGGAACTCTGTTTAAGGATACTCAGGTATTAATTAATAAATTCAGACGATAATGTAACGTTTAAATGTATTGTATTATTTTGATAGGAATTGTTCGGAATACGTAGACGTGGCGCGTATGTATCATCGTCTTAACGGTTCGTATGATTCTTCGGAATCTGAAGAAGAAACGGAAACGTTACCATCGACTAGTAAGAATCTGCGAGTGGTTATTAAAAAACCCCCGGACGAGTGGCGAGAGGAGGCTAGGAAATTGATCGAAACGTTATGGGAGAGTGAAGATTCTGAACCTTTCCGGCAGCCTGTCGATCCCATTGTGTATCATGGTAATTTTTTTTATAAATTCATAATAATGTAAATTTGTGAACAATTAATGTATTTGAAATATTCGCAAGTGAAAAATAGAAATTTAACACTGTTGAACTTTCCTCACAACCCGAGTGGGTTGTCGGGCTGTGGACTGCATGGCGAAGTTTATTTTAAACATACTCTGCAGCTCAAGGGACCGCATTTAAATGTTTCACAGTTGAGTAGGACTTTCCTGGATCCTTGAACCACTACTATGTGTTCAGGCTGTTTGATTTTTTTCATGACTTTCCACTACATTGCAAAAAAATTTACTTAGATTGTAATTGCTAGTATATGCTTTGTTTACATTACCTGTACCTTCTTATTTTTTATTTAGTTATAAAAAATTTAAAAAAAAACGGATCTTTTATTAAATAATAGTTGTACACATATACAAAAAGATAATTATTTACAATAATTATTAATTTTGTGTTTCTTCTTGTGTATGGTGTACACACAAAGTAAAACATAAGAAGATAAAGAAGAATATCACAGGAGTAGGCATAAGAAGGAGTAAAAAGAGCCAAATCAGAAGGTTGGAAAAAATTGGAGAAGTAATAAATGCAACCCAAAAAATAGATAACAGAAGATTTTTGAAAAGAATAAAAATGAACCAGATGAAGACAGAAATAGGAGATGTTATGGAAACAATATTAGGAAAACAAATATGACAGTACCAAAATATAACATAGATAGAGAGGAAGCAGCAAAACTAGAAGAAGTAACCAAAGAGGAAGTTGAAAATGCAATTAATAGAATAAAAATAGAACAAAATTGCGGATAGGATAAAATAACACCCAAAAAGATAAAATGGGTGGGTGAAGAAGGAAAAGGAATGGCTTTAGGAAATATATAAAGAAGCATGGAAAACACAGAACATTATGACACAGTGGAAGAAAAATGTAATACTACCCATATATTAAAAATGAGAGCAATCATGTTTGGTAAAATTACAGACTGATATGCTTATTTCAAACTTCATTTAAAGTGTATTTAAGTAAAAAAAAGTTTAAGAGAATATGTAGAATATCAGTTAGAAGAAGAGTAAGTAGTTTTTCACCAGAACACACAAACAAGTGAAAATATACATGTACCGTAAAACTGGGTAATTAGAACAAAGTTTTGGGATATTTCTTTAAGCCTTGGAGTTGTTGAGTTCATTTCAAAGAATCCATTATCTTTATTAAACAAAATAGAACGTCAAAATTCAAATACGATATATATATATATATATATATATATATATATATATATATATATATATATATATATCTTGATGAGGAAACGTAAAAAGAATATAATTCCAGATGAAAACACAGATCAAAGTAACAGAAGCTGCTGTTGAGGATACCTTTATAACAGGGTCGTTTGAAAAAATTTCTATATATTTTTTTATTTATTATTATTAATAATTTAATCAAGTTATCAACTAATACATTTCCCTAATTAACTTTTATAATTAACAATTACCTAAGAAACTCAAATGCAGAATTTTCTATTTATCGTGTCCGTCTCTAAATTTTCAGGAACATATTTATACTTTCAGATTATCTCGAAATCGTTAAAAATCCAATGGACTTGGGAACAGTAAAGGAAAAATTAGATAATAATAAATATCGACGACCGCAACAATTCTGCAATGATATGAAACTAATTTTTTCGAATTCCCGGTTGTATACTCCAAATAAAAGAACGCGGGTAAGTAAATTACATAAAAACTGATCGAATTTCTTATGTTACAGTTATATACATTTTCTACATGTCTAATTCAATTTTCAAATGTGAAGCAAAAGCTTGATAGCGGGAGCGATTATAAACTCTAGTTAAAATTAATTCCGACGACGGGGAATAAAATCAATGTTTTCTTAGTCGTCATTTTCGACTTATATTGCGGCAAATCATTACACAGAGGGAATAAAGAATTTTATTCACTAGGGAATAAAGTAAACTGACATTTCACAGCTTGTCACTTCGACTGTCATCGATATCTGTGCACATTATTTTATGAATTTGATCGGCAGCTATTATTTTCATTAATTAGTAGGAAATGTAAGTAGGCACATCCTTTAGATAAGCTATTTATGTAAAAAAGCTCTAAAACGCAAGCTTTGCTGATTTTGACACAATTAATTCCAGCAATATAAATATTACGATTAATTAAATATATCAGAGAAAACTTTGAATAAAACCTTCTTTAAATTGCTGGGAAATAATGTATACTTCCTGAGAGTAAAGTTTAGTGTTGTTCATTTTTCGTTTATTTAAATGTTAAAACCGTTGTTGTGGCTCGAATCGAAAGATTTCCAATCAATCGAGAGTGTTAGTTTAATTAATTTAGCTTCGAAGGACCGTTGAAATTTTAATATTAAATTTGAGGTTATTTTTTTAAGAAATAAAGCGTTACATTCATTTTCGAGTCATTTATTATACTGAGCACGTGGCTCTAGCCGGTATCCTCTCGAGAACATTCGTTGGAGTAATATGCGGCGTTGCCGGCTTTTGTAAAAAGATATAAAAAATACAAATACTTGCAGTGAACTGCAACAACCGTAGTCGGACGATGCAACCTCAATCTAACTTTCAGCGTCGTGTCAGTTTATTGTTAACATTTTTGTACTATTAAATTGTTCTGAAAATAGAAACAAATGCCCGTGGAAAAAATAATGTATGCATCTTGGGAGTAAAGTTTATTAATCCCTTAGCTAAATGATGCGCTCGCCCTAGTGCATAAACTTTAGCTTCGGGATTGAAATTCTACTTTACTCCATTGGTGCATAAATAACTAATAAACTGTTATTCTTAACTGTAATATTTGAGAAATAAGAGTGTCAAACTAGAGCTATTAGTCATGTGTCAGAGCAGGTGACGTCATAGTTTACAAAACAAAACATTTCCCATTTGTTAGCACATATCTGTGTAGATATATAACATTAGTTAGTTGTGATTGGCCCTCTCTCTTGCTTCTTTTCATTTTTATTATAACATAAGGTAAATAATGTTACGAAACAGCACACTGGTATAAACCCTAAATCCGACTCTGTCTAAGCCAGGTATGAAAATTAAAATTATGGCGGATACGCAGTGTTTTTATAACTGTTTGGGACTATCTTATCTAAACATTGTTTTTGTGACCAGACTTATCTAGAAAAGTCCAGAACCAATTATTTGTGTCTGTGTAAGCCGCAGCCCGGAATTTTCTAGTAAGAAAGGTATTAATATAATAATATAAATAAGGACCGATCAGCGGAGGAGTTTAGTTTATAATTTGACATCGTGAGTTAAACAGTAAATAAGTGAATATAAATTAAGTGAATGTACTGAGTATATATAAATTAAGTGTTAGTGATTAGTTTAGTGTTTAAATAAATTAAGTAAGTGAACCTACCGTGTGTTTAAAATTTATCCCACCCATTTGCTGTTTAAATAAATTAGAAAAACATTACATTGGTGTCAGGTGTGGGGTAATATAAATAAATTGCTACGTAAAAATGGCCAAGAGACTATGTGACCTCAAAGTGGCGGAACTAAGAGCAGAATTGGAAGATCGTGAGTTGGAAACGTCCGGTAAGAAAATTGAATTAGTAGAAAGACTTAAAGTGGCACTGGAAAATGACGGCTTTGATCCAAAACAGTTTTATTTAATGACGAGGCTTCCACCTTAATCTCGTCAATTTCTGCTAACATGGACGAAAAGATTTCTGCCATGGAAGAGAACATTTCTGCTAACATGGACGAGAAGATTTCTGATATGAAGAACGATATTTCTACTATGAAGAATGATATTTCGGCTAACATGGACGAGAAGATTTTTGCCATGGAAGAGAAAATTTCTACAAATGTGAAAAGTGATATTTCGGCTATAAAGAACGATATTTCTGCTATGAAGAACGACATTTCTGTTAATATGGACGAGAAAATTTCTACTTTGAAGAACGATATATCTGCCGATATCTTATTAATGAAAAACGACATTGCCGCTGACGTTGAAAATGAAATTTCGTCTCTAAAATCTGAAATCGAGAATAAGATTACAACGATAGACGAGAAAATCAAGGAGTTAGAGGAAAAGATTGCCGATTCAAGAACGCGAGGCACGCCAGAGGAAGAAAACAAGACCGAGCAAACGAAACCTTGCAAGCCAGAAACACTACCGAAGTTTGAAGACATTGGCAGTTTTACCCGAGTCAAGGCCCCAACGTTCGATGGAAAAATGTCGTGGACCAATTATGTGAAACAATTTGAAGCAGCCGCTAAAGTGAATAATTGGTCCGATAGAGAGAAGGCAGTGAACTTAACCATCGCGCTTCGCGGAGATGCCTTAGATGTACTCCAGACGATAACTTTGGAAGAAACGGATAACTTCGAGCAGCTGAAGAAGAGGTTGGACATGCGATACCGTCACGAACATCTAGAACATTTGTATAGATTCCAGCTGAAGAACCGAAGGCGGAAACGGGACGAAACCCTTCAAGAATATGAAATGGATATTGCCCGACTAGTTCGATTTGCCTATCCATCAGCACCAGAGAACATGATGGAATGTTTAGGCATCCAGGCCTTTATTGACGGCTTATGTGACCACGATATGGAGAAGACGCTTCGATTAGCCCATCCTAAAACATTGGTCGATGCATTGACTGCTGCTCTTGAATATGAAGCAGCCACGATGGCTTCGGGATACGACAAAGGTAGGACCATACAGGAAGAAGGTGACGATGACAGACTTGACCAGATCATCAACTTGTTGAAAGGTATGACAGACAAGAAGCCGAAGAAAATCAGGTGCTGTAATTGTGGCAAGCTAGAGCATGTACGCAGTTTGTGTAAGCGTCCTACGACTCCTGCAAACCAAGAACCTCTTAAATGCAAAGCAGCCAAGAAAAGCTCGCGGTACAACAAAGGTAGGACCATGCAGGAAGAAGATGACGATAACAAACTTGACCAGATCGTCAACTTGTTGAAAGGTATGGCAGACAAGATGCCAAAGAAGATCAAATGCCGGGAGTGTGGCGAGCTAGAGCACGTACGCAGTCCGTCTAAGCGCCCCAAGATTCCTGTAACCCAAGAACTCCAGTCACAGGGGAAATCAGACAGGGGTGAACATCCTGCTGATGTGAATCACCGAAAAGCCAACTCTTTGCCTAGACGGCCATGCCCTGTAGACTATTCACATTGCAACAAGTCGAAATCTAAGGAAGTTGCAATTTCAAGAATTACAGTAGTCAATGAAGAATGGTCACCCACCAGGATCAGAGAAGATCAGGAGAATGATCCTCACCTGAGGATAATCCGGCAATGGAAGGAAGAAAATCGGCGACCTACCTGGCAAGAAGTGTCAAGATTTTCACCGATACTCAAGGCATATTGGGCTCAGTGGGACTCCCTTGTCCTGGAAGAAGTGCTGTTGAAAAGAGTCCTTGAAAACGATGATGGTTCTGAGATGAGGAGATAGCTAGTTATCCCGAGAACAAAAGTCGCTGAGGTACTGAAGAAGTTACGCGACAGTCCATCGGGAGGTCATCTGGGAGTGAAGAAAACCTTTCAGCGAGTCCGTGAACGGTTTTATTGGATGAACAGCTCCGACGATGTGAAGGACTGGTGTAAGAAATGTACGACTTGTGCTACGAGTAATGGACCACATCGCAAGAGAAAGGCATCTATGAAACAGTACAATGTTGGAAGCCCTTTCGAAAGGATTGCTTTAGATATCGCTGGGCCATTTCCAACGACAGAAAATGGTGGCAAATACATACTGGTTGTAATGGATTATTTCACAAAGTGGGTAGAAATTTACGCTATCCCAAACCAAGAGGCCACAACTGTTGCGGATGTATTGGTGAAAGAATTTATCAGCCGATATGGAGTGCCCTTGGAAGTCCACAGCGACCAGGGAAGAAATTTCGAAAGTCATCTATTGCAGGAGATTTGCGAGAAGCTGGGAATGGAGAAGAGCAGAACAACAGCATTACATCCACAGTCAGATGGAATGGTCGAGAGAATGAACAGGACTATTGGAAAATACCTGTCCAAAGTAGTATCCAGCCATCAGAGAGATTGTCCCTATTCGCATTGGCCTATCGATCTGCCGTCAATGAGTCCACGGGTGAAACACCTGGAATTTGGCTGTCGCCCTGGAGAAGATCTGGCAGGCGAAGACTACGTGATCCAATTGAGAAGAAGGCTGGACGATATTCATGAATTAGTTCGAACCAATATTCAAGTTGCCAGCGACAGATTTAAAAGTCGGTACGACACGCAGGCCACAGAAGGCGGTTTTAAAGAAGGGGACAAAGTATGGTTACACAACCTGACGAGGAGAAAAGGATTTTCTCCAAAATTACAAAAATCCTGGGAAGGTCCAAACTTAATCAAGAAAAGGATCAATGATGTTATATATCGCATAAGAAAGATCCCCAACGGAAAACCAAAAGTAGTTCACCAAAAACGACTTGCTCCATTCGAAGGAGACCATGACCTAGAGGAAGGAGTAAACCTTATTCAAGATGTGTCTGACCCTACCTTCGATGAATTTATGGGCGCGTATGGAGGTACCGGGAAAGCTAAATATGAAGTCACTTCGGAACAACAACAAGATTTATTCACTCTCCCGGAAGATTATTCACTGGCATACAACATCCCCGCCCGTATCAAGAACGCACGAGGGTTGGCAACCGTCTTTCGAAAGAAGTTCGGGCAATTAGAAAAACTTGAAGACCAGATTCCAGCCCCTGGCAAGACACTGAAACTGAAACATAATTCGCGGTACGTCTTCTACGTGGTAACTAAAGATGAATTTAAAGATCGATCTACCTACCGCGATGTGTGGGAAGCACTTCGTAACCTCCGAGACCATGTGTTAGAATCCAGCGTGAAGAAACTGGCTATGCCTAAGATAGCGAGTAACCAGTTGGATTGGCGTGTTTTCAGGAACATGGTAGAGATTATCTTTAGAGATACCGGTGTCCAGATATTAATTTGCAGCTACAACCCCCGTTATCAGTATCCGATGAAGACGGTGCCCTGCTAATTCCATAAGATCGGAAAGTGTAGAAATGGGGCCAGTTGCCGATTCAAACATTCAGTCTCGGCTACACAAAAGTTCCAGGAGGAACTTCCATTTAAGGAGGGGGTAATGTTACGAAACAGCACACTGGTATAGACCCTAAATCCGACTCTGTCTAAGCCAGGTATGAAAATTAAAATTATGGCGGATACACAGTGTTTTTATAACTGTTTGGGACTATCTTATCTAAACATTGTTTTTGTGACTAGACTTATCTAGAAAAGGCCAGAACCAATTATTTGTGTCTGTGTAAGCCGCAGCCCGGAATTTTCTAGTAAGAAAGGCATTAATATAAATAAGGACCGATGAGCGGAGGAGTTTAGTTTATAATTTGACATCTTAAACAGTAAATAAGTGAATATAAATTAAGTGATTATATAAATTAGTTTAAGTGAATGTACTGAGTATATATAAATTAAGTGTTAGTGATTAGTTTAGTGTTTACATAAATTAAGTAAGTGTGTTTAAAATTTATCCCACCCGTTTGCTGTTTAAATAAATTAGAAAAACATTACAATAAGATGTACTTATCTTTATTAACATTATTATCCTTGTAATTAGGTCAATAGACCTGTTAGGATCAATAATAAAACAAATAAATAAATAACCTCACACACGCACGTTTGTTTTGCAAACTTTGATTGACATTGAAATAAATAATGATAATTGTGCCTGTTTTAGGGGGGAAATTCAAAATGTTTATTATTTAAAAACATAAAATAAACAACGATAATATTCGTGTTTCATTAATATTTTGGATAATAGATCAGTTTCTCTAAAATTGTCGACAGATGTATGACATAACCAGTCGTCTATCGAACACTTTTGAAGACAGCATGAAAAAAATAATGTCGAATTGGAGGAATTCGAGACGGAAGCGAAATCGTCGGAAATCGAGCGAAGATAATTCCGATACTTCAACCACAACCAGTTCCGGTGAAGATAAATCCGATATTTCTGAAGTTGAGGTAGAAGTGGATAGCGATAACGTAACTCCCTTCGAACAAAAAGACTCTTCAGATGGTTACAGTTCGGATGATAGTAAGGAGAAAATTACTAGAACTCGCACGCGCAGGTCGGATAAAGAATCGACATCAACTTACCAACCTAGAGGTGAGTAGTTGTTATATACTGAACTCAATATACGGAGGTGGCGGATAAACTTAAATTAATTGAAACCATTCTGGGCTCCTATTGTTCGAATTTCGCCTCTGTAAGTTGATTTTAGTGCAGATATATATTGAGATTTTGTTAGCGTCTCGAATTGGGGTTGGAGTAACATGTGAAAAAACTATCTCTTTAAAAATTTTTATTTGGATCCCATGGAATCTTTTAATCGTAATTCAACCACAGAACTTTTTGTATTAAACATTTTTCATATAGGTAATACTAATAACGATGTTTATAGTCCAGTACCACAATAAGTGTGGAAACTTACTCATATTTTCAATTCAGCACAGACTAAGTGATAGTATATTTAGTTGTTTCACGTATGAAATGCCATCATTGGTATGACTGACAATATGTCAATTTCTATAGTTTAGTTTTTTCTTATTTTCGGGCTTAAAATATTTAAGATGAACATGGCAAAGAGGGGAGTCTTGTTGAGTTTTGTTTTTGGCTTAATTGACTCATAGTTTTCGTGGCTCCCTTTCACCTACCATAGGTAAGTTTTTTATTTTCTTTTTACAACGACTTTTTCTGAAATAAAGTTTTCTATTAAGGTCATTGTCCTTCCTCAGACCACATGGTTCGGTTTTGTCTACAACCCAATTGGAGGCCATCATTCCTGGTTGGCACGATTAATAAGATGTTATATATTTAGTACCTTGTATCTTATGTATCTATCTACCAGTCTTTTATTGTATTAAGTAAAACTGAAGATAAACTTATTAGTCTGTAGGCTTTGGGTGTTCCATCTTGTCTTTTCCCGATTTTGGGTAGATATGTGACTTTCAACCTTTGGCAAAGATGTGGTATATGTCGCCAAGCTATGCAAGACTGAAATATGCGGAATAAGCATGGAATTACCAATTTCAGTTCTTCTTGGAGCAGTATAGGGTATAACCCGTCTGGTCCAGGGGACTTGTAAGGTTTGAATTTATTTATGGTCTATCTAATCTTATTGGGTTTGGTTATGTCTGTTGCTAGTTTTCAGTCATTTGGAGATGGGGCTAATACTCACACATCCCTTTGCTTACTATTGGTTGCCGACTGTGTAAGAATTTCTGGTGTAGGAAAGTGTACTTGAGTAAGCAGTATTAGGTCACGTCCGCAAAGATAGATAGCTTGATTAGCGCCTAGAGCCTAGCTACTTTCTAGGATACAATGTGGTCGCACTAGAAGGTGATATGTGTGGTGGGTTGCTAGATGCCTTGGTCATTTGCTTCTCGACACGTTGACGAGATGTCACCTTCAAGAATACCTCTAAAACTACTACTTACAGAAAATTCATCTTTAAAATATACCTCTTCACGGCCTTATCTATAATACTGGGTTCATGACAAATAAGTCACGGTCAAGTCATGGGGAATTTAATGTTTTGTATAAACAATTGCGTAATTTCTTATTCTACGTCGACTACTACCTCTTTCCATGGTTTCTTTAAGGCAACTGCATTTTTATGTTTGTTTATCCACAAAGGTTCTCTTCTAAAAACCAATGCAATTAATATTTCATCCATTTTTTTTTCTAAAATGCCGCGTGTCAAAAAACCAACACGTTTATTTACCTCAATACAAGCTAAGCGACTAGCTAGGCGCCAAGCGCACAGTGCTGCTCGTCGCGAAAAATATGGAACGTTCGTTTAATAAGCTACTCGTTAGGCTCTAGGCGCTAAGCAAGCCGACTATCTACACGGACGTGACCTTAACCTTTCCTACAGTGTTTTTGTGAAACTGTTATCCGGTTTTTTCTTGCAGTACCTTCCTTTGCTAAGACTTTGTAGATTCTAGAGGAGTCTTAGTTATCTTCTAGCAGAACTTCTTCCACGCGGTCCTTTTAGCTTTTCGGATTTCTCTATTGTACTACGTGAGTTTTGATTTGTATCTATCCTGATATGTGGTTTTGGCCTTCTTGCCTCACCCCTAAGGCGTTCCAGGTGGTTATTCCACCAGATTGCTTTAGTTTTTTGTTTTCTACATTTTTCTTGTCAGTATTCCTCGTATCCGTTAATTATTGCTTTGGTTACATGGTCCCCACTGCCCTATCTAGATTATTCGGGCGTGTCACACTAATCTCATCCTTTTCTAGATATTCACTGAGCGATTTTTTAGAAAAAAATGTAAACTACAACTTTCGAAGACGTACGAACAATTTAAAAATAGATCACTCAAATTATTGAAAATAGGTTTTTGTAAATTTATTTTTATTTATTGTGCTATAGAAAATACAATATACTTAATTTCCAATAACAATAGTAATAATACTTATAAATGTTATAAAAAGTACAAAGCTGTGCAATTCACACTATAACACCAGTTGTGTATAATGCACCTAAGTGACTTAATACTTGTATGTGCAGTTGAAATAAATACATTTCAAACGAAATATAACCATTAAATTGCCTTACAATAAATAATATACGAATTGAAAAGAAAAAAGATCATTCACTACCATATACTACAACAGTCCATCTAGGTACTCTCTATTTTCATATATGTATTTCTTACACAGACTGACAAATGTCTCATATTTGGTTGTTGTTTTTATTGTGTTTGGTAAAGAATTGAAAATTTTTGGTGCCAAAACGGTAGCAAACCTTCGGTTAGCATCATATCTTCTAAATGGTACGAAGATCATATCACTTGTATTATGTCTTGTTTGGTATTGATGATTTAAGCAATTTTTTGTTTTAAATTTAAAATAAAATATACAGTTACTTATGTAATATAAACATCGAACATTCAAGATATTTTCATTATATAAAAGACTGGTTGAATAGAGCCTATCTTTAAAGAACATTATACGCACAATATAATTCTGTATGACATTTAATTGTTTTAGTGCATTGTTATATAGCCCTCCCCAAACAATGTTACAATGTCTCAAGAGTGACTCCACTAAAGACTTATAAACTTGCAGATGCAGTTTTTGAGGTAAAATTCTGCGAATTATATAAAATTTATGTATCAAACCCCTAATTTTATTCGTTAAATCTTGAATATGTTCGGTCCACTTCAAATTTTTGTCAATTTTAATGCCCAGGTATTTTATGGCGTTAGTTTCCCAAATAATATCAGAGTCATTCATTATGATGCAATTAAAATTTGGTCTGTTTGCATCATTCAGTGGAAATGCTAAGTAGAATGTTTTATCAGTGTTTAAAGTTAATTTGCCACACTCAAGCCAATATTTGACCTTTTTGAAACCCTCAACAACTGTATCTGCAACAGTTTGCCAGTTCCTCGCTTTAAACATGTGTAAAAGAAATAGATTTTGCAATAACCCACTAATTTATTTATTAATTAATACTGAATATTTTTCATTTGGTCGGTATTCAAAAAATCAACATTTCTTCAGAGGTAAACGTCTAATTTGATTGACCTATAAAGTATCTTTACAACATGAGTCATTATCTACATTTGTGGTACTGGACTATAGATATGGATAAATCATATTTAATAGATAAATTTATCTTTTATTATCTAGGAACAATTTGGACGAATTCCTGTCATAAAATATTTTCAAATGCTCCTCATATAGAGGTATCCACATTAGCAGTTTCAGTTATTTCGATCTATGTTTTCATCTCGAATTCTATAATTTTTACGTTTCTTCTTCAAAATATAATTTTAACGTTCCATTTTGTTCAATAAAAATTCTATTTTATCCTTTTTGGGATAAACAATTCAATTACCACTCCTAAATACAGTTTTTTGGTACTTTATATTTTTATGGCATAATTATTTCACATTTTTGTTGAAAAAGTTTTAAACAATTGGTTATCGTATGATATTAATGTAAAACATTGCAGAAACTAGGAAAATAGTGGATTACAAACCTTATTCTTCATCATCTTCAAGCGAAGAAGACGATGATGAATATTCAAGAAAATCGAATTTAAGACAACGGCCGGCTAGAAAAAAACACTTATATGAAAGTTCATCATCAGGTAGCGGTTCTGACGATCCCAAAAAACCAGCGAAAAGATTAAAAAGAACTGTAGTAGATAGTGACAGTAGCGACAAATCCACTGATCATTCGAGAAATAATCGTAAAGAGAATAATTTTATTTCGACAGTGAGCAGTAGAGGAAGAGTTAGGAAATTTACTGAGCGTGCCAAAGCGTTGTTTAGGAGAAAATGAAGTGTTTTAATTTTTTGTCTATTGTGACGTTTCTTGTAATAAAAAAATTTTATTTAAGAAGATACATTAGAACTACTACTTTTATAATTTATATTCGTTGATGTATTAAAAATTTAAATAAAAAATAGACAGTAACAATGTGTCATTATATTATATATTAATAAAGAATCTTCAGTAAATCATATAATTGAAGCGACAAACTATTCAAGAAGCGTTGAAGGTAAGCGATGGTGAATTTGATAATCAAATCCAATAATTTTGCAGACCAACATTCCTTCTGAGCAACCTTGCCAAAATACATGCTATTAAAATTCACTTTTTAATATTATCAATATATTAATATGAAATATTTATTATAATGAAACGTTTTTATAACTGAATAATTAATATTAAATCAAATCAGGTAAACAATAATTAAATTCCATTTACAAATTATAGTATTAAAATAAAAACTGCAATAAAGATACCAAGTTCTTTTAGTATAAATCTTTTTAAATAACTTGTATAGGACCGGCCTGCAATTTAAAAGTTTGTTAGATTGTATCACGGTTCTTACAGGATACCAAGTATCCAATTACCAGCTTTACATCTTAAATTCATTTTATATATAATCATTCCAAAAACAGGAACAAACTATTTTTTTATACAAGATCTGTTTATAACAGGAACAAATTATTACCATAACTTTATAATTTATTACTTTGGGACAACCTGTACTTTTCCCACATTTCACTTCGAAAAAATCTTAAATCTGAAAAGACGACAAATTTTGGTACTCAATCTTATAAATAAGGTAGTAATCTGTAAAATTTTGAGGTTTGACAATAGCCAGCAGCCAGTGTATTTTCAACGGCTACAGGTGTTAACTAATACGTGATTTGCAAAAGTGTGCAAAATTTATACTAATAAACATATTTGATTTTTAGTAAATGATATTTTGGTTAAGTTTTGGTAATATAGTTAACGAAATTGTCATCATTTAAAAAATATATATTTATATCTAAGCAAAAAATTTTAACATAGGGATGTAAACTTGGAACATGTCCCAAAGTAGAACCACAAACGCAAATTCTGGTATCAAATTTGAAAAGCGTGTTGTACCAAAGTGAGGCCGATGTTAGTTTGACTTTTTTCTGGTGCAATAATGCCTCGCCAGACACGTCACCAACTTGGTGCGCGAAATTACAAAAATTATAGTGAAGAAAAGTTGCGCAACATGCAAGAGATTAAAAGTAAATCGATTTCCCTTCGAAACGCGGCCAAACATATTCTGTGGACTAAATTCGATGGAAAACAACTTCGTAGACCTGGAAAGCCGAGAGTCTTTTCGGAGCAAGAAGAAGAATCCTTTAGTGGACACCTAATTGCCTTATCTGCATTTGGTTTTCCAGTTACAGCTGAAAATTTAAAAGTATGCGTTAAAAGTTACTTAGATAGACAAGGTAGAAAAGTTCCATGTTTTCAGAACAATTATCCACAGCTCTAATGAGAAAACTGGAAGAGCACGGAGCTGAGAACCTTAAATCTGGATTCATAAAATGCGGGATTTATCCTTGCAATAGAGAAGTCCATTTAAATAGACTGCATGTACATGTTGCTGATGACCTTGCAATAAAAAAAGTTGTTGGAGAAAGCTTTCTGGAGCATATTGTCCAAACACGTCAAGAAACCACAGTACCATGTATACGCAGAAGAAAAATACTCCAAATACCTCCTGGTAAAGGAATAACGGTGTCCGATTTACTGATCACCAGTGAGCCTCCCAACATTTCACAGCCCTCCACATCTGGACTTCAGAGCACGAGCATCCAAGAAAATTTTAAGGATTCGGATTCGAAAGACACTCTACCTTTATTGGAAATGGTAAATAGGAAAAATTTCAAGGTGCAATTCAGAGAGCACAGGTGAGCATTGAGAGTGTAAAAAGGAAAGGAAGACAGTCATTTTAATCTAAACCTTTCTGATGATCCAGAAGAAGAAGACAAAAAGCAACAATTTCTGTGGAAATCAAAAGTGTTGGAAACTATGTTTTAGTTAATTATAACAAATATTACCCTGGCAAAATTGCGAAAATTGTTAGGAATTTAGTGATTGTAAATGTTATGACACACTATGCAAAACAGTGGAAATGGCCATCCCACAAAGACGAAATATTTTACAGTGATAAGAATATACTAAAAGGGCAATAAAAGAACCAGAACTACGAGGACATCAAGAGGTTATTGATGTTCCAAAATGCAACGATTTAACATAATATGTTTTCTAAGATTGCTGGCCTCCTTTTTATAAGTTACCATATTTTAATTTGTAGTTCACTACTTTAAAATACCAAAGTGTTATTTTTATCAATTTACCTATACGTTTTTGCAACTATAGGATTAGGAAAATATGTTTTAAAGCGATAAGAGTTTCTTTAGGAGCCCGTTTTTAATTTTTTTTGGTCTATCCAGTTATTTTCACAAGTTCAATTTGTAAAAAATATAAAAATTTGTACAAAAGTTACCCCGGTTTACAGTACTATTATTTATATGGGTGGTAATTTCAATGGTTAATTTACCTATTACTGCTTATAATCTTCTTTTTCTTTGTATTATTTCCACTTGCCAACCCCTAACAAAACCTTTTTTCCGCAAATAAAATTCAACTTGTAGTAAATTCTATCCATATTCCCTGTAATTCAATTTTATTATTTTTAAAATCAGTAATTGCTTGGTGTTTGTTTAATTCATTTGCCCCAAAGATTATATCTACTTCAAGATATAATGCTATTAACAGTTCACATTTAATTTCTTTATTAGAAAAATCTGATGCACTGTTCAAAAGTTTATTGACCTCACAGTTTTTTATTATTTGCTCCAATATGATTTTCTTTAGGTATTCTGATTATATTTTGAGAAACTAATTAAATTTTCTACCACAGATTGTTTTGTTAATTATACTTGAGAACCACTATCTATTAATATTTTATGTTTTTAATTAAAGCTTCTATAATTCTAGTAATTTTCTTTACTAAATGCTACATCATCTTCTATATTGTTATGAATTCTCGTGGAAGGTCATAGCTACAAACGAATAGGTTTTTATTTGGACCGTGCTTATTTAGAAATTTTGATTGGAACAAGATTTTATTATTCGCTGGATTTCTTTCTTGTTCCAATATATTTCGAGTACACCTTGTATTATTACAAGTGTTATAAATCGCAGTTCTTCAATTGACTTTAGATAAATAGAATAAATTAAATAGTACAATTTTTCTTGAAGACAATATTGTGTGTGAGTGACGTCATACTTGATGATTAATGACTTATCTAATCGCAAGTTCCAGAAAGTGCCTCATCGCAAAAAAAAACTAGATTTACAGTGGTTTTATTCAAGATTTGATTGGTTGTCCGCCATTAATATTCGAATTCTTATTGTGTACGTTTGAGTGCCGGGGTATTTAACTCGTTTAAAAGCGTATTGTTTGGATTCTTTATCGACGTAATCCACTTTAGAACGTTTCATTTTATGTTGTAAATAGCTAAATTTATTTTTTTCACATTCATATAGTGGTTATCTCACAAAAAGTCTTAGTTGTGCATATAAACTTTGCATTGGGCTGTTGTTCACATTGACTTAGTCATCTAAGAAAATATTAAAAGGAGCAAAAGGTGAGTGTAAATATATAATGTATTAATATGAAAACGTAATATCGATGTTGTCTGCATAAAGTAACATTGGTTACAGTCTCTTTCCATTTGAAATAATATTTTCAATTATGTTCTTAACTATATATTTGAGACAGATCGAACTAAATTTAAAAAGGGTATCTATATAGGCTCTATCAAAAATAAATAATGATAAATTTTGCGTAGACTGATATGTAATGTGAAAAAAAGTTTTCCGCTTTCAGTACTTACATATTAAGATATTTTTTTTATTACAAAGTATCCTATAGTCAAGGATATTTCCAAAAACAAGGCGTAATGTTTGAATCTATAATTGGCCGCCGACCGTTTTTGGCGGAGCATATTGACATTTTAACCTTAATTTTTCCATGCTGTAATTTTGTCAATTAATGTATATAATATTTTATTAACTAATGACTGACGTGATTTTTACGCCAAGTGTAATAGGTATTATAAATAACTAACCAGCGTTGCCTGGTCAAATTTTGTATCATCCTCAAATTATAATCTGAAAATCCCTAGAAGTTAATTTATAGGCAAAGCGAATGAGCCAAACATAGGGAATCTTCCTCGCTACTATAAGAGTCCAAATAACTAGGCGCCCTCTGTTGGATAAATATCGATAACTATATCCCTAGATTTTGCACCAAAATCCCTTTATCCTTTTGTGCATCGAAAAATTTCTAGATTTGTGATAAATCCCTAGACCTGGTAACGCTGTAACTAACAACCAATACAAGTGTTCAACTGATCACACGTGATGAGAATGCACGTAGTTTCCCTCAGATGTCGCGGCGCTTAGCGGGATCCGAGATTAAGATCGTATCGCTATCTAGCTGTCAAGTTGAAACTATTGTAGATGTGATCTGATAAAATTGCTTGTTAATGTTGTGTAAACAGTGTGAGTAGTGTTATATTTACTTTAATAAATAATTAAAATATTTTTCTTAGCGTTGTTAAGCGTACAGGTAAGATGTTATTTTTTAAGTTCTTTAATGTCGACCATTGTACAGTTGTATTAAAAAAGGGTACAGGTATTAGAAAGAGACGCTAACGTCGACGTGTTGGCGTAAAACCGGCTGGGATTATTGGAGGTTAGGATCCTAAGTCCGTGGTTATAAAATGTCATAGGTTGTCAAAAATGGAAATCGCTAGCGTCGAGCGTCAGTTAATAGTATATTACGTAACACGAGTTGTAAGTAACATATTAGGTACGAGTGGAAAAATTACACTCGAAGCCGTGAAGCAGCGGGTGCGTAATTCCACGAGTACGTAATATACGTGTTAAGTACTATACTTTACCTACGCCTCAACGAAAATAACATTCTTCTATACCTATATAAATTTTAGACACTGACATTTAAATAGCAACTGACGGTTTTAATGAATTTCATATTACCCAATAAAAGTTTAAAAGTGTTGACTAAATCGATTTATTTGTACTCTATTATTTATTAACATTAGAACAGTTGTATTATTATTTAATTATCAACTGACCGACATTTGTGTCAAACTTTCTTAGTCACTCAAATTATATACCGTAATGTTTGTTGCCTAAATTGACTAAATTACCAATATTATTATTGTTCTTTTAAATAAAAATGTAAATTAATGTATTTGATTATAGTAATGTCTTACTAAATGTCCTAAGACAATAATCATTCGGAAATTAACGGCTAAAAACTTTTATATCGACTTGTATAAAACAGTACAATATATGATATTTACAGTGCAAGGCGTTGATAACAGTTATTTGACGAACAAGTGTATTAATAAGGGCGATTAAAGGTCTTATCTTATGCAATCGCTCGACGCTCGTTTGCAGCGACAAATACGGTGACTAAAAACGACTAGAAACACTATAGGGACCATAGAACAAATAGTCGGAAGTGACGTCAAGGACGATTGACTAATTTGCCGAGACCGTACAAACGTTGCAAACTTTTCGTTGTCGCGGGAGAATTTAAAATGCTACCTTGATCTTCGGACACATTGAGTTATGTAATATACTTAGATGCCAGAGTATCGCGAGTATTAAGGGATACACAAGACCTCGAAAAGTTTGTTCATTGATTGTCATCGCATAATCGCCCTTCCCAGTCAGCCTCGAGATTATGTCTATCAGCACAGGAGTACAGGGAGATGTGAAAATCGACTGCTACAAAGCATACGAAGTCGGCATGTCATCAATGGCAGCTATCGTTGGCATTAACTTTGGAGATGTGAAATTCCAGCGAAAGAAAAGAGTAATTCCTTTAAGAGCAGTAAACTCTTTAATAAACATCCAAAATGAAGTGATTCCTGTTGACCCTTCATTAATTTTTCAAAGAATTACAATTTCCAAGAAAACTGAACAGGATTTGCAGCAATATTTTCACTTCGAACTAGCTCCTTATCCACTCTCGCTTTTTGATGAAATAGGAATGCGTAAGACAAATAAATCATCATTGTATAATATGTTTTCTCATGTGGCTCATTCCATCAACGATGTAGATAACGTGGTACATGTTATAGACGTTGGATTCCTTCTCCATTGTGTGTTCTGGTACCAACAAGAGATGTTCTGCAATATTCTTGTGAAGTATGTACAGTACGTACAGAAGTACTACAAGGCTAACAGCGTACTTGTTTTTGACAGCTATCCGAATGACGCTAACAACAAAATTACTAAAGCTGCTGAACGACTCGGTAGATCGCAGAGGCATGTCGCTGCTAATGTGATGTTTGATGAAACGATGACAGCAACCATGTCACAGGAGTAATTCCTTATTGGCAACGACCAAAACAAGACTCGGCTCATTTCTATGCTGGAGGGCAAACTTCGAGCTGCAGGATTTTTCGTAAAGCAATAAGCCACTGAAGACGCTGTTACTCTTATAATTAACACCGCGATTGAATTATCTCCAGACTATGATTCCGTAGTGGTAGTGGGTGGAGATATCGACCTCCTCGTACTACTAATAGGCCTCGCATCATCGTTGTCGAATGTTTTCCTCATGAAACCACGAAAGGAAAAATTGAGAGCAGAATTTACTCGACGAAGTCGTTCAAACATTCAGAAAAAGTTGCGGAGCACATACTCTTCCTTCACGCCTTCAGTGGGTGCGACACAACCTCAGCATTCTTCAGGCATGGAAAACAGAAATTCGTCAAGCTATTTCAAAAAAATATGATTGTACGAAGAACCGTTGGAATATTTAAAGACCCAAATGCTTCTCCAGACCTGATTGAATCAGCCGAAAAATCTGTCATTAGACCACTCTATGGAGCGAGCGGTGACACATCGTTGAATGATTGCAAGTTCCAGTGCTTCACGAAATCAATTTCTAAGAGTGCTTGCAATCTTGCATCTTTACCATCAACCGAAGCAGCAGCACGACAGCATTCCTTCAAAACCTACCATCAGGTTCAAAAGTGGTACGGAAACAAGAAGAGTCTCAAGATTGGGGCTGGAAAAGCACGAGGAATGGACTGACACCTATTCCTACGTTAATAGACGCTGCCCCGCAAGAGCTTCTCAGCACGATATCCTGCAAGTGCAAGCAAGGGTGTCAAACAGCTTGTAGCTGCAGGAAGACTGGGCTGCGTTGCTCGATAATGTGTGGAAGTTGCCGGGGCCAGTTTTGCGCAAATATCGATATGGAAGAAGATAATTTCGACGTTGATGATGAGATCGACGTGCAGTTCGAGCATTCAGCTGCACAAGGCATTTACATGACTGATTCTGAGAGTGAGTCATCTTTGACTGACAACGAGAGTAGGAATGAAAAGTGAAGGAAATCACTGCTGAACCATCGACTTCGGGTAAAATACCAGCTCAGGACGAACCTTTTACGCGAGAACGTCGTACTTTATCGAAAAGAAGACGATTAGATTGACTTCACTGACCCGCTGCAGAAATGTATTTAATGAAAGCCAAAATAAATCAAACTATTTACAATTTTAACAAAATTTCTATACCTTTTTATGAAAACTTATGCAATATGAGCTTATTTATATTGTCAACAGTCACCAGCAGGGCCGTACCGAGGCACACTATTTTTTGGGGGGGGGGGAGGTAAAAGATAAAAAACCAACTAATTTTTGTATATGTATTAATATAAACAAGTATAGGCTTTAGCATATTAAAAATGCAACCTACTAGCAAAATCTTAAAAATCCGAATTTAAACTATTAGATTATAATACTTACAAAATATACATGATTGAAAAATAGGAACAAAAACACCTTACTCAAGAAATATAAACGAAAACATTTCAAAAATATACATACTTAAAAAGTGAAAAGAAATTAACGAAAATAATATTATTTGTAGCCAACTGTGTTTGGATTTGGAACCAACTGCCTGGGCTATGGAGGGCGTGGCTCCCCCCTGCCCCCTCTTGGTCTCGGCCCTGGTCACCAGGCCGAGAGACTAGCGTCTAGTGAGTTGTAGGGTCACGGATGATCCTAACCAATGGAAATTAGCAAAAATAACCTTGTCGACGATTGAAGCAGCGTTGCCAAATCGAAATCATTATCTGATGGAAGATTATTTTAAGGGGACAGAAAATAATTTTTACAATAATAAAAAGGTTATGGGCAATTTTAAAACTTTTCTAATTATACTCGATTCTCTAATTTATTCATTTTATACTTTTTCAAATATCTCCGAATATTTTTGATTTGTAAAAATTTTGATATTCTGAGGTATTTTAAGTTTTAGTATACTGGCATTGGCAACAATGGTATCAGACTTTTAAATAATTTTGTAAGGTTTTGCGGAATGTAGAATAGAAATGTGCAAGATTAAATGTAAATTTTATTTACTTTCCTTAATCATTGTGTACTATTTTATTTAGTTTTTGTTGCAAAACTATTTTCTCTATTGATTATGAATTCTGAATGCAAGAAATCGCTACCTCTCCAATTATAAATCTTTAGACAATTCAAAATTGTGACATTTTCCCATACAGAGATGGGAGTTTAACTTAAAAAATTATAAATAGTGATAAATTGACTAAAAATTTATCAGGAAATCTCTTGCAGCTGACTAAAAAAATGTAAAGGTTCGATTACACCCCAGAAAAAAATATCTACGCTGCTTATTGGAACTTTTCTTCAGAGCGCAATGTAATCTACGTATTTTTCCTTTTTTCATAGTTTTTATGACTTTTCATGTTATTTTTTTAGAAGACGAAAATAGTTAGTCTTCATATGCATGTAGTCCAAGAAAATTTCATTGAAGAGGACTGCATTCTCAGTTAAAGAATTATGTAAAATGAATAGTTCAAATTATTTGAATTTGAAGAGAAAAAAAATGAAATTAAAATAAAGTTTTTGCTAGGCTACAACTTCATTGGAGGAACTTGAGATTGTAGATAAAGCTATTGTCCCCATACCACCAACACAATTGCAGCACTAGTGTGTAAACACCACCTTGTTAATTCCGCTTCTTCGCAAAATATTAATATTCCACACAATAAAAAAATAAATACTCAGAGGAGGTTGTTCTGTACGACAAAGAAGAAAAAAATATCAAAAAGTGGTGTTTGTAAGCCCAGTCATGAAGAAGTCGAAAAAATAGCTTTAAATTTGGCATCTAAGAATGTATAAATAAATTATAATTTATAAGACAATCCCAATAACCTTGGTATTTTTTTTGCCCTGTTATATTCATATTTCCTTATGACAACAGAGATAGGTCAAAATAAAACAGTATTTTTCTCTTTCAACTTTGATCAAAGTAAGAATTAGAATTTTCTTAACCATTCCATTTTTTTAAATCTCAGTTAATCTGCACAATTCGATCACTAAGTCATAACGATATATATGCCGTTAATCGATTTTTTGTTGTTACTATATCAACAATTATTGTTAATATTGCTATAATAGCAAATTGATCGATACAGTGAGAAAATAGAAAAGTTAAATTATTTTATCTCTCCTACTAAACGATTTATATTTTAATTTGAAAAAAGAAATATCTATATTAGTTTAAGTTTTTTGATAACTTAAACATAAATGAGTGAATTAACATTCCACAAAAGTTCGTTTAACCGTTAAACAGTTTTTTTTTATTCAAATTATCAGATTTTCTTAAGTTGAAGTAACTGGAAAACAGTTCTCTCATTTTTTCTTTTATCTCAGTGTAGTAATGTCGTTATGATTTAGTAAATGCGACCGAATATCAAGTAATATCAGTTAATTGCCTAGGAACAACCAATTACGATGCGTTTTAATTGAAATAATTTAATATTTTAGTCAAAAGAAAGCAGCTATTATATTTAAACTTTCGCGCCAACGGATCCTAACTTCGGTAGTTTTTAATTGGTCAGGACCATCTGTGACTTGCAGCTCGCTAGACGCTAGTGGCCGAGAGAAGAGTGAAATTCGGTAAGCAAGAATCGATATTTACTGCATTTGTCAAAACTCGCACAACTTCGCGCGGCTACTACTCCGAAACTATAAGTCCCATGAAAAAATGATGCAGATCTATTTTGTACAGAATTTTGTCACCTTTAATTTCATATAGGACTATTTTGGCCGTACGATAACGAGATATTACCGAAAAACCAAAAATGTGTACCTTTGTAACCTCACGGAGATCGACGCGGGCCTTACGGGTGTGGGGAAAACCTAGATTCTTGATAATCGCACCCTAATAAACCATTTAAAACAATAAAAGCGTTGCCAACATTTTTTTACGGTTTACATTACTTTCCGCCTGGCCTAATAGCAAAGCATTGTTATTTGTTTGTTCTAAATTTTGTTTTGACATAATGATGTGGATATGCTTGCACATGATCCTTTATTTCTTCAAAAAATTTGCATTCAGATGAATACTTATGAATGCAAACACTACATACGGTGCACATGTCTTCACATTTTGAGGACAGCTTCTTTGCAAGAAACCGTAAACAACCGATGATAGCTTTATTTATAAATCAATTTTGCCATGAAGACGATCACCAGTATTATAAAAAATAAATATTAGCTAGTGAAAACGTCCCTAAAGAAAATAAGCAATCTTGTGGGGTTTAAGGGTTTAGTATAGTTGGGGCCAATTAACAAAAAAAGGAAAGAAAAACTGACAGAGTATTAATAACATTAATAAAAAATTTATTATGAAAATAAATAAAGTAATAACAAGTTTATATAATTAAATGTATCACGCCTCTTTGTAACATTCATCACGAGCAGTCCCTCGAAGGTGATTTATGGATATTCCAAATTTGAAGCACTAAATTACATCAGTCATAATTAAAAATAAGTACTTAGTCGAAATACGGATCGAAATTACTGAAGTCATAGTGACGTGTCTTTCTAGAGTTATCTGAAACAAAATAAATTATTAATATAATATGAAGAAACATAATTAAGAAATTAAAAAATTAGATAATGGGAATGATCTAGTGTTAATTTTGCGTGTTTATAAATTTTTTTATTTGAGTAATTTTTAATATACAGTATGTGTGAATGTGATGACGTGCTTATACTATCTATACAGGGTGAGTAGATCCTATATACAGATAGTGTAAGACACATCTTGTATGAAAAATTTAAAATCATATCAAAACTATATCCTGATATATTTACCCACGTATGCACCGTAACTTTTATTATGTTTTAATTAGTAAATAAGCCATAATTAGAATGTGTAGTAGTAAAGTTACTTCTGTTAGTTCATCGTTAGTCATATAATCATCCATTAAAAGTATTTACCTCTAACGTCACGTCAGTCTTTTAGGCCCTTGAGGTTGTAGTTCGAAAGAAACAGAAGGAACAACATCGAAATTTGGTGAAAATTGATTATAATTGTTTCGAAAATAATTATTAGTGTCGCTGATGGGATTTTTGGGATTACCTTGAGTAAAATCAAAGGTAGTTGTTGAAAATTCATCATTTAGTGACGGCATTTTAGGAGTTTCTAAATAAGGGGAGGGTTTAGAACTATCAATTAACGGAGAATTGTTAATATTAGTTAAATCTATTACCGAATTATTTTCTACATCCGTTTCTGGTGCAAGAAATTGAGAATTCGACGGAGGTGATAAATAAAGATTGGTAAGATCGTTATATTGTAAATTTTGCGGTTCGGGATACTGGAAAGGATTAGGTTGACTCTGAGATTCAGTATTTTTCAAAAATGGATAATTATTTATATTTATCTTCTCAGGCTTCTTTGACATCTCTTCGTTAGATGAAGTTGGAAAGTTGGAAGGAGTTTTTTTGAAATTGAGGTTAGAAAACGGTTCACCGTGATGTGGATCTACGTGTTTAGTTTGTTTATAGGAAGAGGGCAAAGTATTTGGGGTCTCATCAAAATCTACGTCGAAGTTGTTGTGGGATTGAGTCGGTTTTTTCGTTAACTTTGTTTTAACAGGAGTTGATACTTCATGTTTAACTATACCGGAAGCTGAAGGTACTATTTCGTTATGATCGGAATCTACAATATCGGCTTGATAACTATTGATGTGGTGTTCTACCGGACTATCTCCGTATAACTCAGGTTTGTGTGGATCTAGTGATGATGATGCTGAGAACAATTTACCAAGTACACTACCAAAACTCGGAGAAGATTGATGATTATCTACTGATGAAGTATAATATTCTTGGCGATCTCTTCCATGTCCTGGGACTTTTTTGAGTATTAGCAGTCCTGATGTTCCTGAAAATAGAAATATTCATTTTTAATATTTATTTTAACCCTTTAAGGCGCAATATATTTTTGTTGGAAATATAAAATTTTTGATAGTGCATATTGTTAAAAACCACGTCAGAAGTTAAGCAAAAATGTTTAAAAAAATCTCAAAATAGCCAGTAGGTAAATATAGCTACCACTGAGCATTAATACAAAACACTAATATATATGTTGAGCAGTGGTAGCCATAGCTACAAATTTTTTTATATTTGTCCACATGTCATTTCAATCAAAAATTAATACTTTTATAAATCAAATCTTTATTCCCGTTCGATATCCTAATCCAGTATTCTTGACGGTTTTTATTAATTGATCCATGATTGTGTTGAATAACAGAGGGTTGAGACTGTCGCCTTGGCAAATACCAGTTGTAGTTCGGAGGTGCTGCGTTAAGGTAGAGTTTGTTCTTATTTGGGTTGTTGTGTTTGTGTTTAAGTCCTTGATAAGTTCTGTGAGTTCTTTCGATACATTACTGCTTTACAATATGGTGATGATGTATTTTAGTTGGACTCTATCAAAGGCCTTTGTTAAATCTATAAAGCATAGATAGGCTGGAGAGTTATATTCTAAAGCTTTTTCAACTAGTTGCCTGAGTATGAATAATGCATCGGTAGTGGAGCGGTTTCTTCGGAATCCTTGCTGTTCCTCGCTTATTGGCACTGTTGAGGAGATTTTGTCCGCGATGATCTTTGTCAGAAGTTTTAGCGAGGTGCTCAATAGTGTTGTTCCTCGATAGTTAGCTGGTTCTGTTTTATCTCCCTTTTTAAAAATGGGTATTGTTATACTTTGTTTCCATTCTTCTGATATTTTCTTATATTGTAATATAATGTTAAACAGTTTTGTGTACTCCTCTATGATAATCGTGCCTGCGTTTTTTATTAGCTCGTTTGGTATTTTATCTTGATTGGGAGCTTTTCTGTTTTTAAGTTTCCTTATTGTCTCTTCTACTTGCTCGTAAGTGACTTGCGCGTGATCTTCTATATTATCTCTCTGGCCTGTCTCTTGTGCTTCCATAGGTTCAACTGTTTCTGCGTACAGGTCTCTGAAATATTTTTCCCACGTATCTTCTGCAATTGTTCCTAATTGTATTGTTTAATTTGTTTCTCGTTTAAGACCCCTCAATATCTTCCAAATACGTTTTTGTGCTCCGTACATATCCGCCTCCATTTCGTTGCTAAATCGCTGCCAATATTCCTCTTTTATTTCTAGTACTCTATTATTAGTCCTGTTCCTTATTTCGGTATAGATGTTCGGCTTTTTTGTTTCGGAAAGTGCACATATGTCTATTTTATGTTCGTTATATTCTACAAATAAGACCAAATGCATGACCATCACAAAGGAGCCTCTACGGTGCAAATTGGTAATAAAGAACAAAACTATTGATCAGATAATGTCATACGAATACCTCGGATGCAAAATTACAAGCTCAGGATTCCTGGAAGAAGAAGTAAGGAAACAAGTCAATAAAGCTGCCGCATTATCAGGACACCTTAAATATCCCATATGGAAAAACAAACATTTGAGCATTGAATGTAAGTCGAGAATATACAAAACCTGTATACGACCAGTGATGAAATATGGTGCGGAAACCAGAGCTGAAACATCGGTAACAAAGAGATTCCTACGAACTACTGAAATGAAGACCTTAAGAATGATAACTGGATACACATTGAGGGATAGACAGAGAAATGTAGACATAAGAGAAAAGTGCCAAACAAACGACGTTGTCAGATGGATACGGCAGAGAAGAAGAAAATGGAACCAGCATGTCAATAGAATGGGCCCCAACAGAATGGCCATAATAATCCGCAACAATGTACCCCATGGCAGAAGACCAAATGGACGTCCACCTAAACGTTGGCGAGATAGTTGGCAGTCAACCTCGCAAGAGTTGCTTAGACGAGGAGGAAGCCGGAACTAAACAGGCGATTTCGCCTTCTAAAGAGGAAAAAGAAGAAATCTTTATTGCAAAAAGTTATATAAATGAAGAGAAGTTATTTTGAGTGGTACGCTGCAAAACAATCCTTGCATAAAGCAACGTTACAAGTTTTACATATAATATTACACCAAGTTTGCTTCTTTTTGGACGAGCTACAGAGGGCACAGCGTCGGTAGGTTCCTTTGATGGGTAAATGAGAGCCGACGTTTGCAATTGAGGACTTCTTCGATGGAGGTCCCCTTTTTTTCCTTTGTAAAAAAGTTCCAATCAACTGATCTGCTAGTTCACTTCTAAACTGCAGAGCTGTTTAGCTTTGGGATTTTGTTTTTTTACTGACTCTTTATAGAGCACATAGCTATTGACTATTACAGCATCTACCAGATAATAAAAAAATTTCAGCCACCACCGTCGAGATTTCCAAGCGATCGAGTAATTGGCATGATATTGATCATAAAGATCTACCCGTCCCATATGCCTATTATAATCGGCAATAGCTTCGGGGCACGGAACATTGTCTCTCTGTCCTGTCTTATTTGTTCGTAGGACTTTAGTTTTTTCTTTGAAATCGTGTCTATTACTTGCAAGAGATACGCATTTTGTTCCACGATCTTTCCATTTATATACTGACAAATCACCAGCAGCAACTGATTGTGATTCATTCCTCGTCGAAATATTATTTTCGAGAGATACAAATTTAACACACGGGTTCAACAACCAGGTGAGGCTATAGAAACGTTTATTACTAATCTTCACATGTTAGCAGAGTTTTGTGAGTACAAAACTCTAAAAGAAGAGTTAATTCGAGATAGGATTGTAGTAGGAATGATAGTTAAAAGAACAAGCGAAAAACAGCAGTTAAAATCCAATTTAACACTCAGCGAATGCGTAATAGAGGCAAAGCAAGCGGAGCTTCAGGCTTCTCAGAGTAAAGAAATCTACAATATAGCAGCGAGACGCAGAGCGGAAAGCGAGATAGCAGCCATACCGTCGAAGGTGGAGAACATAAGCATTGAATCAAAACAAGGCGCGGTTGCCAAGTCTAATTTTTATACGAAGAAAGGAGGAAAATGCGAAGATTTGAGAAAAAAGTGCCAGTTTTGCGGATTAAGACCACATCCCAGGATACAGTGCCCTGTATTCAAATCAACTTGCAGATTGTGACAAAAATTAGGGCATTGGGCAACGGTGTGCCGTAGCAATCAGATGAGATCTATCCAATTAAGTGAACATTTTCAAGATAATGTAGAAAACTCTACGGGGTATAACACTAACAATTTCAGGAGGTTTTCAACTTATGAAAATTATTTAGGTACAATTCATGTAAATAAAATTACGGTTAAAGAGTGGATTATATCCTTAGAAATTATAGAAATAAGTAAACACCTAGAATTTATGATAGACACAGGAGCTGATATAACGTGTATACCAGCCAATGTTTTAAATGAGGACATAATCCAAACTCCAATACCAATAAAAAGGTAACAGGCCCATCTGGCGAAAATTGAAATGTTTTAGATATATTGCATGCCACTTTGAAAAGTAAAAATAATCAATGTGACTGATATTTACGTTATCGAAGAGTTGTGTAAACCGATATTAGGTCGTTCCTCTATCATTAAGCTAAACATTCTTCAGTTTGGTAAGGATAGTGGCGTACATTTAAATCTAATCAAACTAAATTCCGCGGAAATAGAAAAAAGTTTTCCAAACATATTTGATAGCATAGGCACTTTTAAAAATGAGATGAATATTCATGTTAATACCGAAATCCCATCCTTTGTTCAATCTGTACCTCGGGTAGTCCCTGTACTCTTACTTAAACCTTTAAAGGAGGAACTAGATCGTTTAGAAAAGCTTGATATTATTCAATCTGTTGATTACCCAACCCCTAGGGTAAGCCCAATAGTTTTAGTACAAAAAAAGGAAAAATTGCGCTTATGTGTGGACTACACTAAACTAAATAAAGCCGTACTTCGTACGCATTTCCCCATCGGAAAGGTTGAGAGAATTCTTGCCCAAGTTCAAGGCTCTAGATTCTTTAGCCGCTTAGATACAACTTCGGGATTTTACCAAATTCGTCTGAATAAAGAATACCAGCATTTAACGTGCTTTATAACCCCATTTGGACGATTTATTTTCAAGAGGTTACCGTTTGGCATCACTTGCGCCCCTGAATATTTTTCAATGACTTTAAATAAAATTTTAAGTGGTGTAGAGGGAGTAATTTTTCATATTGACGATATGTTAGTGCATGCGCCTACCCTAGAAAAGTATAATGAAATACTTTCGGAGGTACTAAAGCGAATTCACGGGGAAGGCATTACTTTAAATAAACAAAAGTGTATTTTCGGGGTGGAATCGCTAGAATTTCTTGGTCATATTATATCGGGCAATGAATGGTATTTCGGTTGACCCTGAACGTATTTCATCCATAGTGAACTTTCCAGCTCCTTCTAACAAAACAGAACTTATGCGATTTCTAGGTATGGTCAATTTTTCTAGCCGTTTCATACCGGGTAGATCTCAAGTATTAGAACCATTGACCTCTTTACTAAAAAAAATATTTGCTTTACCTGGGGCATTTCCCAAGAAGAAAGTTTTAATAAAATAAAAAAATTATTACAGGAAAGCCCTTGTTTAGATTATTTTGATACTTCTAAAAACGTTATTATTTCAGCAGACGCCTCTTCCTTCGGGTTGGGAGCTTGTTTAATGCAAGAAAATGGCAATGGGGATAAAAGAGTAATTTCTTATGCATCCAGATTACTATCTCGTACCGAACAACGTTATGCGCAAATAGAACGCAAAAGCTTAGTCCTGACATGGGCGTGCGAAAAGTTTTCTGAATATATAACGGGGATCAAAGTTTTAATCGAAACTGATCATAAACCTTTAGTACAAGTGCTTCATAGCAAACCTATAGATGAGCTCACCCCACGTCTACAAAGATTTCGGTTGAGGCTTATGAGATACGATTATGAAATATACTACGTACCGGGCAAGGACATGGTAATAGCGGACGCCATGTCTAGAAATTTTGGTAACGAGAGGTTGCCAAAAGACAACGGATTAGCACTAGAAACGGATACCTATGTCAATCTAATCACTACTTCTTTCGAGGTTAAGCGCTACTTTTTAGAAGAAATCAAATTAGAACAATCCAAGGATCCTATTTGCATTAAGTTGAAGCAATATGCTCATGACGGATGGTCACGTAAACATCTAATAGACCCATTGGTTTCGCCTTACTATCAATACAGATATGAGATATCTGATTGTGAGGGTTATCTCTTAAGAGGGACTAGAATATTGATTCCTAAAATTCTACAAAGTAAATGCTTACATTTTTTACACCAAGGCCATCAGGGAATCGTAAAATGTTGAGCGCGTGCCAAAGCTACTATCTAGTGGTATAAACTTTCCACAGAAATAGAAAATATGATCAAAAATTGCCCACAATGTGTTGAACACCGTGTTAATATTAAAGAACCCTTGATTACAGAACCCTTTCCAGACCGCGCTTGGCAGAAAATAGCAATTGATCTGTTTTACTTAAACCGAGGTTGGTACCTAATAGCAGTCGATTATTTTTCTCGATATTTCGAAATTTTTAAACTTTCAAGTTTAACCGAAAGCCAAATCATTACCAGACTGAAAGAATTGCTTTCAAGACTAGGAATACCTACCGGAAATTGTGAGATCTGATAACGGGCCACAATTTCAACGTGAATTTAAATTATTTGCGGAAGAATTTGACTTCAAACACATCGCAAGTAGCCCCTACTTTTCTCAATCGAACGGAGCAGTGGAAGCGGCCATGAAAACAGCAAAGACTTTAATTAAAAAAGAAAAAGGTATTTACACGGCTCTGCTAGCTTATCGAACTACTCCACTTCCTAATGGTTACACTCCATCAGAACTAATGTTTAACAGAAAAATACGCTCGCAACTTCCTATTTTGCCAAAACTCTTAAACAAAAACGTAGACACAATTCCACTCCTGAAAATAGAAAAAAATTATAAAAAAAAATACGAAAAACTACAATTTAAGACATAGAACTAGGCCGTTATCGGATCTTGCGGTCAATGACAAGGTTTGGGTGACAGATCTAAAGTTATATGGTAAGGTTATAAAAATCTTACAACAGCCTAGATCTTATTTAGTGGATACTCAACGAGGAGCATACAGGAGAAATCGCTGGCATTTAATACCAGCCAAAAACTCTCAGCTTCAATTTAGCACTCCCGATAACAGCCCCATTCCTATCACCTCAGTCACTCCAACCGAATCTAGCACCTCTAGTAATAAGTCCGATTGTAACTTTGATGAAAAAATTGCATCTGATGACTATAAAAATTCCAAAATAAGTGAGGAGGAGATAGAGGGTGATAGTTATAATAGTGCCAATGAGTAAGGGATTCCCAAGTGCAGTAATACTCCTTCACGGCCAGTGAGAAACATTAAGAAACCTTCTTACCTAAATTATTACATCATTTATTAAAAATAAGTTTTTACATTACATATTAGTTAACGAATCATTTGATAAAGGGAAGGATGTTATGTCAGCATCATTATATTGTTATGTACTACACTGCCATAGATTAGAGAAAGACTGTGACACTGCACCGGTTTGCAAGTGACAGTTTGAGCTTGGAAGCCGGGTCGGTATATCATTACGAAGTTATTGTTAATGTTTAATGATTTAAATATACCAGCAGTCCATCTAATACTCGTGTATGATTCTTACCCACAACAATACGCTGACTGTTTATTTTAATTTATTAACTTTACTAAGGAAAAACTGTAGTAACTTTTAGAAGAATGCTTTTATCAAAAAAATCGTTTTTGACATCAATCAATTATACAGGGTGTTTTCAAATGACACTTACAACGTTTGCATGTAGATACCTCTCGTAAAATTAGACAAGATGCTATAGGTATTGAGGGGTCCAACCCTTTACTCTTCGAATTACAGGGTGTTAAAGTTATGAAAAATATAATGTTTTAACTTGATAACTTTAAAATGCATGAATATATTGATCTGACATTTGGCAGGTTGTTTTTAAATGTAAAAAGGCATATTTTGATGGAAAAACATGTTTCAATTATTGATCCAGGGGTGTACATTTGGAAGAATATGTCACCTTTCTCCTCCCACTTTTTACGTCACTGGCATTTGAAGCTATTTTTATTTGATTTTGTATTCCTCAATAATTTTCATGTAAAAAACGCATAACCTTTACATATCAAAAAATTTGTAGTTTTCAAGATATTTAATGTTTTTATGAAGTCTGAAAGATCACTTTTTAATAAAAAATAAAAAACATATTTTTCTTGAATGTTTCTTAATAACTACCAAACTACTAATGGTTAGAATATGTAACAGGGACTAATTTGTGAAACAGCAATGCGTATAAAACATTGAGAGAGGATTGTTGAAAATACTTTTCCAAATTTGTGATTTTATTAACAAAAGAATTATTGACAATAAAAAATAAGATAATTACTAAGTTAAATAATATCCCATTCAAACATCATTTTTAACTAAGCAGCCAACAAATTACAAAAGATGTTCAAAATTTTGTCCATTTACATTTACACATAATCTGCAACGTTTTCTCATTGAAAATCGCATACCTTGGAAAGACTGGCGATTGCCGGAAATAATTTCTGTAACTGCATGGATTCTTACTATCAGTGTCTCCTCCGTATACTAGGCTATGGATGGATGGAAAGAAAATGAATTATTTGTAATTAAATTGGTTTGTGCAACTTTCACACTTTTTGTTATGATGGATTATACTTTTGAAGAAATGGCTGATATGCAACTAATATACGGGGAAGCCAGAAAGAATGGTAGACGTTCCGAGCGCTTGTATAGAGAAAGATATCCAAATCGACCTAGATTTCCATGCCACACAACATTTTCTCAAATTGACAGGAGATTGCGAGAATTTGGACAATTCAATTCAAAATTACAAGGTAGCAGTAGAAAACGAAATGTGCAATTAGAAGGCTGTTCTAGACCGTATTGAAAATAGACCCGATTTAAGCACTCGCACCATTCGCAAATCTTCAAATGCAAATAACTCAACTGTGTGGAATATTTTAAATGAACAGCAGTTGTATCCTTATAAGTATACCCAAGTTCAGGCCCTAAAATCAACAGATTTTCCTCAAAGAGTGGAGTTTGCCGTTTGGTACACCCAAAAATGTCTAGAAAATAGGAATTTTACCGAATTTGTTCTATTTACTGATGCCAAATTCACACGTGAAGGAATTTTTAATTCAAGGAATAGCCACGTGTGGGATGACGAAAATCCATATGTTATTCGACAACGTGGATTTCAGGAAAAATTCTCGCTTAACGTGTGGGCAGGCATTCTTGGATATTGTATAGTGGGTCCATATTTATTACCTAATAAACTCAATGGTAATATTTATTGTAATTTTTGTAGAGAAACCCTGCCTGACTTATTAAACGACATTGTACCATTAAATATTAGGGCGAATATGGATCATGTATGGTTTCAGCACGATGGGGCATCTGTACATTATTCTCTAGCGGCCAGATAACCCAACAATACGGAAACAACCGGATAGGCCGAGGTGAATCCAATATGTGGTCTGCGAGGTCACCGGATTCAAATCCAATCGATTTCTTTCTGTGGGGTTACATGAAGTCCCTAGTCTACGATACAATAGTAGAAACGGAGGAGGAACTGATAGCAAGAATCCATGCAGCTACAGAAATTATTTCCGGCAATCACCAGTATTTCCAAGGTATGCAATTTTCAATGAGAAAACGTTGCAGATTATGTGTAAATGTAAATGGACAAAATTTGTTGGCTGCTTAGTTAAAAATTATGTTTGAATGGGATATTCTTTAACTTTGTAATTATCTTATTGTTTATTGTCATTAATTCTTTTGTTAATAAAATCACAAGTTTGGAAAAGTATTTTCAACAATCCTGTCTCAACATTCAAGAAAAATATTTTTTTTTAATTTTTTTATTAAAAAGTGATCTTGCAGACTTCATAAAAACATTAAATATCTTGAAAACTACGAATTTTTTGATATGTAAAGGTTATGCGTTTTTCACGTGAAAACTATTCAGGAATATAAAATCAAATAAAAATAGCTTCAAATGCCAGTGGCGTAAAATATGGGAGAGGAAAGGTGACATATTCTTCTAAATGTACAACACTGGATCAAGAATTGAAACATGTTTTTCCATCAAAATATGCCCTTTTACATTTAAAAACAACCTGCCAAATGTCAAAGTAATATATTCATCCATTTTAAAGTTATCAAATTAAAACATTATATTTCTCATAACTTTAACACCCTATATTTCGGAAAGTAAATGGGTTGGACCCCTCAATCCCTATATCATCTTGTCCAATTTTACGAGAGGTATCTACATGCAAACGTTGTAAGTGTCGCTTGAAAACACCCTATATATCAATCTGACATTTTTTATATTCTTTTATAATCCACCTATCTAAGTAGAACTTAGAGTATATCAACAAAGTAACTATAATGTAAAAGCTTCAACAAAGACTACCAGGGCTATAATAAAACTATGCCCTCTCCCCGAACAAGACTTAAGAGGAAACTTATTAACTATTAATAGTTATTTATGCAACAAGTGCAAAAAGTGAATGTTTTTTGCACGCGACGTGAAATTGCCCAACGAGGCCTTTAGGCCAAGTTGGACAACACGTCGAGTGCAAAAACACGTTTTGCACGAGTTGCATACAATATTTTTTCTACATTCATGCAAAAACTGGAAAATTAGGACCATGTCAGAACTCAAAATGTATTTTAACCGTTCTTCTTTTTTTGTATCTTTATGGCCTCCACCTTGTCAGTACTTAATCATAGCTGGTTTTCGCTTTGACCATTTAAATTTTAAATAATCAAATATTTTTGCAATAATTGTAACTCGTTGAGACTAAGTAGTAAGATATACATATATTATTGCTGTATTAGAGCAGGATCAGACACTTGCTCTAGATTTTTATTTTATTTAAATGTTTATGTTTGTCATAAATCATCACAAAACTGACAAGAATGTGCACTAGTGCAACAAAAATTTTGTTGCACTAGTGCAAAAAAGAACCACTTATTCCACTAAATGTGTTTCACAAAAGTGTTGTTTTTTGCATGAATGTAGAAAAAGTATATTAATCGCTCGTCATCTCGTCTAATAAACTTCCATTTGCCAAATATTGCAGGAGATTAACTGAAACTGGAACCAATTTTAACATAGATTGAAAACAAGCAACTGGTATGGACACATTGTAAGAATGAACGAAAACAGATTAGTCGAAGCAATTACAGTGGCAGGAAGGGATAGAAAAAGAAAGAAATGAAGACCAAGGATGGGATGGGGAGGATACAGGAAATAGGAAAGAGAAGAGGGAAACCAATAGAAGAGACGCACTGGCCAGAAACAGAAGTGACTGGAAGAAATGGGTAAAGAAGGGCTAAGCCGATTCTGAAAGGTATAAGGGCTTTAGAGAAAGAAGAAGAAGACATGACATCCTGGGAAATAAAGACATTGTCAGATTCATAATATGGCGCAGTGGCGTGTACCCAAAATCAAGGCGTATCACTACTACAATACGAGAAGGATTACCCCCAAGATTCGATGGATCGACAATATAACTGAGGATTTCCGTACGATGCGTGTTACAAGATGATGTTATCTTATCAGGGACAGACATCGCTGGAGGGAAATTGTGAGCTTACATCGCACTGTAGTGTCAGCTGGTATGGTATGCTATCAGTGATACGTGAAATTTTTTGTGTTATTTTAGAAAATTATTAAAACTAACGCTGGATCACGTTAACGAAGTCTGAACAGGATTCTAGTTAATAAATAATAAACAATACCTTCACGATGAGGAGGCGGATAATGTTCAGGAACGTGGTAATCCGGGCTGGGACCTGAAGGTGATGAATGGTGGTAGATTTCACTCGGAGCACTTGGAGCTGAATAGTGATGTTCTGCTGATTCGTATTCTAAAATAAAATGTAAATATAAAAAATTTATAGAGTTATTGATTTGTTCCTAAGCAGCAATATTACCAAAAAAATGTTCTTACCTACATGTGGATGTCCTTTACCAGACGAACCCATCCAAGGTACCAGTATAGCACTCGTGGCTATATTTTTCCCGAGATGCGTAATCGCGTCACCTTGAGAACTAACCAAATGTCCCGAAGCTGAAATTAATTTACCTCCTCCTTTGACTAACTGACCTTTTATAGCAATAACTCCACCTTTAACAGCTTTCACTGCTTGGAGTAAAGTATTGAGGATCGATTTTTTCAAATTCCAAAAGTCGAACGACTTATGTGAATGGTCATGGTGATCATGATGGTGTTCCTGAAACAATAAGTTAGCTAGCTGCGGAGATAATTATGTATAACTACCTCATAGTAATGATCCGGTGGATGATGATGATATTCAGTATGATGATATCCACCGCCGCTGCTGGTCTTACTGAAAGCTCCCGATGCTGCTGCCGAAGCCATAGTTAATTGCCCTATCTTCTTCTTAATGCCGTTTCCAATTGCATTTTTGAGTAGATTGATAATTTCGCCGGATCCAGATCCAGAAGAACCCGATCTTGAAAAGAAAAAAATTACGTTAGACGATTTCGTTTTAGACTTCTAAACACGAGTCGACGAAATAATCTTATATTCTGGCTTCTGGTGTCTGTCTGTTCGTTTTAAGCTTCAGCGGACGAATGCTAACAGTTTTAGAGCTTAGGTATAAACGGATTCGGAATCAGTATGGTCTGAAATCTTCTCTGATGGCCACTGTGGCGCATTTCTACTTGCTTAACTTTAAGAAGCGACAATTCAAAAAAATTGGGAGATAATGGCGAATTATGAAATATTATAAGGCATTCTGGTTTTCTAAAGTTTAAAATATTCTTTTAATAAGGATGCGCGTTTGACCTACGTTGCGCTGCTCTTCTGATACGCTACGAATGAAGTCACCGATTCGTTATTCTGAACCAGTCTGTTCAGGTTTTGAGGTTATGCGACGTTCTCAAGAACTAATATCGCTTTATTCAAATGATGCTATTGAAAAAAATCTTATTCTAAACAGGAGAAAACTGCGTGGGAGGATATGAAGTGACTTACCTCTTTGCCCTGTCGAGTTTTTGTTGTATATATGCGATTTGGCGTCTGTCTTCAGCTGTAATATCCTTCAGACTGATTATATGAAGCGGCGCATATATGGGTGTTCGTATAGCTTTAGTTGTAATAACGTACGAAACGGTGATCGTTAGGAGCAGCCACGCCTTAACCTAAAAATATCAAAAGTACTTAACAAAGAATTATTGATATAATATTGAGAGTAGAGGCCGCAAAAGAGAATGCGAACGTTACAGTCATCAAAAGCACAGTTTAGAGCATAAAAAAGAAAGAGAAATGGAGAAAAGAATAAGTCAATGTTGGCGCCCAACTAGATTGAGCTGTTCGTTCTAATGTACATTGTGGTAGACAAGTGAAAACTTTATTGACATCAAAAAGTCTCCGGATGGGAAGAGGTGGACCTGTAGTATGGCCTCCTAGATCACGAGATTTTTCTTCTTAAGATTCTTCAAAGAGAAAAGTACTTCCACCCTGTTGAGAGACCGGAAGATTTGTAATATTTATATATTTCTTTGAACTCCTTTTATAAATTAATTTCTTGTTTTGCAACAATGGCAGGCAATCTGGAAATCTTGAAGAAGATGGTGCTAGTTAGGCTGGAGGTCTTTCAACTGTCAATGTCAGCTTATTTAAATTCAATTATTTCAAATATAAACGTCTTGTAGTTTACTGCTAATGGATTATTGCAACTAAAATGCCACAATGTTCTGCTGTGCCCCTGTGTCCTTCAAGAACTTCAGGACTTAGATTTCCGAAAGACGAAAAGTTGCTCAAGATATTGCAGTTGTTGAGGTTATGAACAGGTTACCTTTCTATTAAGTCATCTTTTTTCCCAACAACCTTCGCATTCCTCTCTCAAAACCAACGATAATAATACAAAATAGAACTAAACACTGTAATCGTCATATAAAAAGCACAGGCTGTCAAAAATAAAAGACCTCCAGCTACATCAGTGCCGCTATGCGGGAGCAACTTCGTCTATCCCTGCCATTATTTAATTTTAGATATTTGTGTTGATGCTTTTACATTATAGTTAGTTACTTTGTTGATATACTCTAAGCTCTACTTAGATAGGTGGATTATAAAAAATGTCAGATTGATATATAATTAATTGATTTCAAAAACGATTTTTTGATAAAAACATTTTTCTAAAAGTTACTACAGTTTTTCCTTAGTAATGTTAATAAATTAAAATAAACAGTCAGATTCACGGTTGATAACTTTAACAGGTTATGGGCCCAGAAATGCGCAACTGTTAGAAATAATTTATTTGATTTTTTTTTGTTCCTGTTGTAAAGAGCATTCTTGAAGGACAAAAATGGAAACGATGAGAGTTTAAATAAGCTTCCTGAACGGTAAAGTAAATTGGAATACATGGAAATATAAGTTGTGTGTTCTACTACGAGGAATACCAGGTGCAACTGATGTTATAGAAGGTAAGTACTGTTAATGTGTAAGATACTTGATTCACTACCAGAAGAATATTTTTCATTCAAATCTAGCTGGATGCTAATGTCGAAATCAGATAGAACAGTAGACAATCATACCAACCTGCTATGTGCCTATGAAAAAGCATTATCTAATAAAACGGAGAATAGAAATGAAGAAACTTTAAATACAGAAAAAAATTCAGACAGACGTAATTTCGAGAAGAAGAAATATAGAGTATATCACTATTGCAAGAAAGTGGGTCATAAAGTTCGTCAATGTGTCAAGTGGAAAGCCGATGGAAGACCTCCAAAGCATACAGTTGACAATAATAGTAATAAATCTGAAGAGAGAAATGCAAATGTAACACTATTAGCCCTTAATGAAGAAATTTTAAATGTAGACTGTGATCAAAACAGTTGGTTTGTAGATAATGGAGCAACTAATCATATCTGCAATAGAAACGATCTTTTCCAGACATTTGAGCACTTCTATAAAACATACACAGTAACAACCGCAAATGGAGTATCCATTGAAGCTATTGGCAAAGGTTCAATAATAATAGAAGCTTTTGTATATAGTAAAAAGTATTTTATTAAATTAGCTAATGTGTGGTATGTTCCTGGTATAAAATAAATTTTTTTTTCTGTATTGGCTGCACAAGATTAAAATCTACATAGTGAATTTCATTCGAGAGTAGAAGAATGTACTCTGGTAATTAATGGAGAAATCAAGTTAATAGGCCATAGACATCGATACGGAATTTTGTACAAACTAGCTATTCAAAATGTTATCCCTGAAAAAACCATGTTGGATGTGAATATGGTTTCGGATAGTAGTTTGTTGCATTTATACCATGAAAGGTTTGGACATCAAAATAAAAGACACGTGAAATCTATGATTAAGTTTAAGTTTTAGATATAAAAGTTCCATTAGATAGTGAAATATGCTAAGGCTGTATTTACGGAAAATCACATAGATTTAAATTTGGAACTAGAGAACGTGCCAAAGTACCTGGAGAGCTCATTCACGCGGATGTATGTGGACTTTTCAAAACCGCAAGCTCAGGAAATCGCTATTTTGTACTTTTCAAGGACGATTTTAGTAAATTCAGATATGTTTATTTTATGAAAGAAAAATCTGAAGTTACAGAAAAACTAAAAATCCTGTTGAATGAATTGAGAATAGCGGGACACGTAATGAAAGAGCTACTTTCAGACAATTGAGGTGAATTTACCAGCAGCATTTTTCTACAAATTTTACAAAAGAATGGAATTAAGCATAGATTGGTCATGCCATACACACCAGAGCAAAATGGGTGTTCAGAAAGAGATAATCGAACCATTGTTTGAAACTGCAAGATCAATCATGTATGCAAGAAATAATTTACCGCAAATATTATGGGCTGAGATGATAAATACTGCTGCATATATTTTGAATAGAACAGGTATATCTGGTGTAAATGAAAAATCTCCCTATGAAGTTTGAACATGGAAAATACCTAACATCAAGCATTTGATAGTTATATGGTGTACCTGTTACGTACATATTCCCAAATAATGTTGAAAGAAAATGGACAGAAAAGCAGTAAAAGGAGTTTTAATTGGTTACGATAATGATGGTGGATATCGTGTATGGTGTAAATAAAAACAACAACTCATAAGATCCAGAGATACCTTCCAGGAACAACCTTTAACTAGATGGACTGAATTTTCACCCGTTGAAGATAAGAAAAGTACTGAAACTGAAGATGAAATGAGTTTAGATAGATCTAACGACGATATTCTACCAGAAAATCAAGAATTAAACGAAGAAGATTTAGAAGATAGATTTGAAGAAGAGCCAAAATTAGTAGAGAATATATTAGAAAAACATAGAGAAATAAAAGTACCTAAGAAGTTTGAAGATTTTGTAATGGAGGTATATACGACACTTGTAGAACTTAAAGAACCACAGATTTACTAAGAAGCTATTGATAGTAATTATAAAGACATGTGGCTGGAGGCCATGAATAAACAAATAGCATCTTTGAAAGCAATTTCGAGTAAATGGGTTTACAAAATTAAAACTAATCCGGATAGCTCTATAGATAAATTCAAAGCTAGATTGGTAGTCAAGGGATTTTCACAAATATTTGGTGAATCCTATGAAGAAACTTTTAGTCCTGTTGCTAAATCTGGAACAATAAGAGCTTTGTTGAGTATAGCTGCTAGTGAGAAAAATGAATTTAAGCCAATTTGATGTCTCTACTGCATTTCTTTATGGATATCTGGAGGAAGAAGTATATATGAAACTTAGAATATAAAGTAGTAAGGAAGGAGCGTGCGCTATTTCCGCTACAGTAGAAATAGGGGACTGAGTCGGCCATCTTGGATAACCATTTGTGACGTAAAATGTTTTGAAAAGTTGTGTTAGATTGATCTTTTTACATAACTTTTTATTGATTATTTAGTTCATATTAAGAATATTTAGACAATAAATTAATTTTGTGATAGCATATATATAGTTATAAGACAATGGTTAGTTGTAGTGCTTGTGGATGTTCAAAGACTCGTAAAAACAACGTTTTGAAAATTACTTTTCATCGGTAGGTACCCATTTTTTTAATAATCACACATTACATTCGTAAAGTAAGATGTTTTTATATTCAAAACAAAGAAATTAATTATCATGATTCCTAACCTAAATTTTTAATTGACATTGGCGTATCATATTGATGTATATAATTTCATCTAAAATATTAGAATGTAACATTATAAAATTAAATATTAAAATAGTAATTATTGATCATTTCATTTCAGGTTTCCACATGATGAAAATATGAGAAAAATGTGGCTCAATGTTGTTGACAAGAATAATTGGTGTCCTCGAAAAAACAGTTTTTTATGTCAGGTTTTAAACTATTTCATCAATAAGGATATATTTATAAAATAGTATATTAAGTACAAAGTGTCAAAAAGGTTACTTTAGTCACGAGTTTTACTAGGCACGAGTGGAGCGAAGCGGAACGAGTTCCTTGTAAAACGAGTGACTAAAGACGTTTTTAACACGAGGTGCTTACTATGCTTTTTCTTCGCCCGTGAGAAGGAAAAAATTATATTATATTTGAATTATATTCATTACATGACGGACGATGGCTGACAGCTGACTGAGAAATCAAATGACGCAGAATAACAAAATTTATCACAGAATATGAAATTTAACATACAAAAGATACACTTGATTTGACGTTTAAAAAAACAAAAGATAAACGAGATGTGACTTTACGCATTTTAAACACTAGTGTTAAAGAGTCGTTTTGTGCATGTCAAACCAGTGTTAAAAGTGCGGTTTTAGTAGTGGAAGTAGAAAAATGAATTTTCATGACCACAATCCTTTAGAAACTCAGAAAATATTACTAATCAAGAGTGTATGCCAAACCTTTTTAGATGTAAGGATTCATTATTTTTGTAAGTCAAAAACGAATAATGGCGATAAAATAAGACAGATTTATACAAAACTTATCCAATTTAAAGGGCAATTACATATATTTTTATATTATATTATTATATATTTATATTATTTGTAAATATTGTAAAATATAAATTTCTTAATTTTAAAAAGATGCTTTATTTTTTATTAACCAAGTTCATATGGAACGCCACTGCTGACAAGTAGCCATTTTGGATAACCATTTAGGTCAACGTTTCTTAATGGAACAATCCTTCCTTACTACTTTATATTCTAAGATATGAAACAACCGGAGGGGTATTAAGATGGTACTAGTAAAGTTTGCTGTCTCAAACGTAGCTTGTATGGACTTAAGTAAGCTCCGAGATGCTGGAATACAAGATTCGTAGATTTCCTTATAAACCAAAATTTTAAGGCAAGTGATGCAGATCCATGCTTGTTTATCAAGAAACAAGAACATGATATGATTCTATTGGCACTTTATGTTGACGATGGACTTTTAGCCACGAGTAACGAAATTCCGGAAAATGAATTTATGAATAATTTGGAAAAAGAGTATAAAATTTCTGCAAAACCAGCTACTTATTTTTTGGGCTTGGAAATTTACACTAGTAATGTCGGTTATGTAATAGTGAGTCAGGCAGCTTATACAAGAAGAATCTTGGAACATTTTGGAATGCAAAATTGTAAGGCTGTGACGAAACCAATCATTAAAAGTGACCAATCAAGGAAAGAAACTGGAAAAGTAGAAGAAAGATTCCCTTATAGGCAAGCAGTTGAAGCTCTAATGTATCTTATGGTAGGAACAAGACCAGATATTGCGTATGCATTAGAAAATCCATCTCATGATGATTAGATTCGTGTGAAACGTATTTTTAGATATCTCAAAAATACTATCGATATTGGAATTATCTATAAGTCTGGTAACACATTGAAACATCTTCAAGGGTTTAGCGATGCTGACTATGGAGGAGATCCTACAACCAGAAGATCAACTACAGGTGTTATTTGTAAATATGCTGGAGGTGCAATCTCCTGGCTTAGTCAAAAACAGTCATCAGTAGCACACTCAACAACAGAAGCAGAAATAGTTGCTGCAAGTGAAGGAGCCAGAGAACTGATATGGTTAAAAAGACTTTATCAGGAAATTAAAGGTTTAAAAAATGTTCCTACACTATCAGTTGATAATGAAGCTGCTATTAAGTTAGCAAAGAACCCAGAATGTCACCGAAGAACGAAACATATTGAAATCAGGCATTTCTTTGTAAGAGAATTGGTAACTGAAGGATGTATTGATATAGAACAGATTGCTTCGGAACACCAATTCGCAGATATATTGACGAAGTCATTATTCAAGCCAAGAATGGATTATATTTTGAAAAATATTGGACTAGTGAATATCAAAAGTACTTAATGAGGGAAGGTGTTGAAGCTTTTACATTATAGTTACTTTGTTGATATACTCTAAGCTCTACTTAGATAGGTGGATTATAAGATACAACAATATAAAAAATGTCAGATTGATATATAATTGATTGATGTAAAAAACGATTTTTTGATAAAAGCATTTTTCTAAAAGTTACTACAGTTTTTCCTTAGTAAAGTTAATAAATTAAAATAAACAGTCAGGTTCACGATTAATAACTTTAACAATTTGTTCTTTATCGATAACACCCTGTATATAATATATCAGCACAAGCATATTAATTGCACAGGCAATGTATTATTTCTATATAGCACAACAGTAACAAAAAGAAAATAGTTTAAATTGTTAATGAAAGCCACATCTATCATAAACATTTATAACGTTTTGGAAAAAACATGTTTTTCCAATTTGGTATAGCTTTCAATGTAACAAGTATCAAAAGGATGTGAGTGAAAATTAGCTGATATTATTTCTATAGAATTATGCTAATTTTAGACTACCAAAAGAAGCGTGTTTTCAAGTGAAAGTGTTTTTGTCAAGATAACATTAACTTACTAAATCAATGAAAGTTATAGAGAGATAGATTTTGCATTTTTTTTTTCATTGATTGCAATATAATGATGTTTAATTGATTTTTCAACAAAATCCTGCTTAACGGAAGGACGAAACTAAAACCAGTTTATATCGTGTGACAACAGAATTTAAATAATTAGTTCCACTAATGGTGTTTTTTAATGTTCAATTATTTTATCGAATGAATTAAAATTTTGTTCTCAAATATTAAATTGTATTAGAAATAAGAGTTTTTTGACTTTAGTAATTTTACTACGTATTAGTGTTTCAAATGAAACTCACTGTTTCTAGCTAATTCCACAATATAATGAAAAGTAAGGGTCGCGACCAGTTAATTTTACTACGACTTATTTTTGTAGACAATTCCATTGTAAACATATACAATAAAATTATAATAGGGCAGTTCGGTACTGGTAAACCTTTTATCAGTCATTCAGCTTTAAGTCACACACTGTAAATCTAGTATAGTAAATTCATACAATTTTCGTTAAAATACTCGCTTAAGAATATTCGTGATATATTATTTAGTCAATAACAGTTATTTTACTACAAAGAAAAGAAATTCGTAAAGTGAAACATTTTCAAAAACACTTCCAAATCGCTTTGTCACGAAACGATTCAGTCAACCATGGTAAATACATTTAAATTTGCTGCGTTTGTATGTCAAATAAACGGTTTTAAAGATTAAAACTAACTTTTCTGCATTTGTGTCACGCCCTGAACAATATCCTATAATAAAATTGACACTTGTATACACTTCGGAGGCTGTATCGTGCTAACAAACCGAAATTTCTTCAAAAACAATCAAAAATTTAATATATCTGGATTTATACGACCCGTTGTACTCGCTCTAGTGAGATAGAAACTGACTTCTTGCACTCCGGAGGCTGTATCGTGCTAAAGGCCGGGCCACACCGGCATCCATCCGTTCGATGGATGGAGCGCTCCGATTCAGACCGAAAGCATCCATCCAGTGGACGGATGTTTTCATGAATCTCTTCATCAACGAATATTTTGTTCACTTGCGTCAGTAGGAGTGCAGTCAGTGCATGAATAATGTCGTTGGGTGCACCCAATCAACAAGAGGAGGAAAAAGTTCGGGGAGTTCCATCATTTGATGACCGATTTGGAACTAGATGAAGAAAAATTTAAAGGATATTTCAGACCAGTAGAAGCAATTACAACTATTTACTGTACCTGGATTCATCGGAGAAACAGATATTAAAAAGAAACTGTAGATCGTTTGCTGCTCGCTCAATCATTATTTCGCAACATTTCAAACGGCGGTCATAATCATAGTCATTATAAGTTCCTGCACTAAATGTATTTTATACGGATGGAATTTGTTCTTCTTAAAAATGATTTGAATGCTAGTTCGATTGACCCCAGACACAGATGCTAATGGCGTGGTACTTAACATAGGATCTAGATAAAATGTAACTTCACTAGCTTCATTAACTACATTTTCTCGTTTTTTATTAGCTACATTTTCAGTCTCTTGAAATTTTTTCACTATCTCGAGAACATACTTCGTACTGACCTGTTTATCTTGATATTTTTCATTAAATAACTGAGCCGGTTTTTTAAAACGTTGATAATGGCTCTGTTTCGTTTTCGTCCGGCCACCCTAGTCTGCTGCTTACTTGAAACCAAACCAGAAAATGGCTGCCGGATATCAGGTGGTAAGTGAATTTCTTACCATGGAATTTTTGACATTAATCTCATATATTTCTTGAGAAACCACGGCAACGTCGTTTTTTTGAGTTTAGTCCGAGCATATCATCTTTTCCAATTTTATTCTGGCAGAAATAACCCATTGTCAAATGAAACTTTAAATTTCCCATAATTATTTCCGTAAAAACTAATTTTTATCTTTTTACCAGTTTTTATTCTTTAACATACTTTAATTTTAATAGGAAATTAAACTTCAAATTAAATATTAGGTAGGTATACATCCTTGAAGTTCTTACATTTGAAACATTTTCAATTTGGATTAATTTAGTTTTAATAATGTTCTGAACTGAGAATTTGGTAATCAACTAAAAATAGATTCAGTTATTATGCATTAAAATGTACAAGGAACTACCTATTATTAATACTTTGTTTTTGGTTCTCATGACATTTTAAAAATGATTCAACAATTTTATTTAAAGCACATTACTTATTTTTGAATTATAAATTGCATGTAATCCAGATGCAGGGCATTTAAAGTTCAAATTTCATTTGATTTGAATTAGTAAAATAAGCGTATCTGTTATACTATGATTTATGATTGAAATCATGAAAAAAAAAATAAAAGATCCTTTATTTCTATATAAAAGTGTAATATATACATGCCAAACTTTAACCAAGTGTTTTCAAGACAGTAGAAACTGCTGACTAAAATTGTATTTTTTTTAATTTAATGGAGAAAAAATATATTTATGCAATTTGCTTCAACAATTGAGGTAATTAGCAAATGTGCATAAATTGGTACAATAATTACAATATAAATAGGTATTATTTACAGCATGTGGATGATATTGATATTTAGAAGGTACATACGAGTAATTAAGTTTCCGATATTACAGGAGTCTCCAAGCAGTTCTATAAGATTAGCGCTCAAATTACACACATTTCTCTCATTACTGAATTTAGGGCACTCAATAAGAACATGTTTAACACTTATTTGCATTTGACACACACTACATATTGGGGTATCTTCTTTCTTCAGCAGATATTGATGAGTATATCTCGTATGCCCTATCCTAAGACGTGCTAATATTACTTGGTGTCTACGCGTAATACTGAGGTTCCTCCACGGAGAAATAACTGGTTTTATTTGTTTCAGCTTAGCTTCGGATCTATTCCACGATTTTTGCCACAAATTTCTTGTTGATTTTTTAAACATGTTCATTAGGTCACTGTAACTAATCAGTTGTTTATTCACTATAGTCGGATTATTTAGGTAAGCTTCTTTGGCTGCTTGGTCGGCTGTTTCATTACCTCTAATTTGTGTATGTGAAGGGACCCACAAAAAGGTGATAATTTTGCTTTTCATTGAATGAATATTTTCTTTAATGTTCGTTACAATCGCCAAATCTGAGTAGATTTGAGTTATGCTTTAAAGGACACTCAACGAGTCTGTTATTAACAGAATTTTTTTGATGGGAGTGCTTGCCTTAAAAACTGCATACGCTCCACGTATTCGGTAAAACAAAATATTGCGCCTCGTGTGCAAGTAACCAATGCAGCCGACGTCGTATCTTGAGACTTAGAGGCATCACTGTAAATGTGTGTATAATCTTCAAATTGTGAGGATATTCTTTTCTTATCAGTACATGAGAAGATTCTCGTTTGTTGTAGGAAGTTACAGACAAATTACAGTCGGAGGTTTAAGTAGCCAGGGAGGGTATTCAAGAGAGCGTATCTCAACCTTTGGGAAGTTTACATCTATTTCACTGCTGATCATATTGATGCGTTGGTAGAAAGGGGGAGTCAAATGTGGTTTTTGAAGAAATGTACTTCTGAAGCGATTGGAAAATACATTGTGGTAGACTGGATTTTTTGGGTTAAAAAGTACATTAGAAGCATATGATAGGCTTAGATATTCTCTTCTTATTTTGAGTGGTGGTTCTCCAGCTTCACATAGTAAGCTTTCAACTGGACTGGTGGGATAAGCTCCTAGATAAATTCGAACACCCTTATTGTGGACAGTATCTAGTAATTTTAAGGATGTTTTAGTTGCAGATGCGTATACTATAGATCCATAGTCTAAGCGAGACTTTACTAATGTGCGATATAGCAGGATAAGAGTGTGTGCATCTGATCCCATTGATGATTTCCCAAAACTTTTATTAAGATTATTGCACTAAGACATGATTTCCTTAATTGCTTTATGCCTTTTATCGAAAAGCATTCCCAAATATTTTATCTCCGATTCCATTTGAAGAGGAATGTTGTAAAGTGTTAAAGAGATGGCACTAGGCTTCTTTTTTTTGGAAAAAACTATATACTTTGACTTTTGTGGAGAAAACGTCCAGTCAGTTTGATTCGTCCATGTCCCTATATTGTTGATAGATTCTTACATATTTCTTTCTATGGATTTTATGTTTCTTCCACTTGTGAATAAAATTAAGTCTTCTGCATACAGTCTTGCATGTACTGGTAACGAAACCTTTTCAAAAATTTTATCAATTGCTGCAAGAAATAATGTGGTGATAATTACGGATCCTTGAGGGATTCCGTTATTTTGGCAATAGATATTGGATAGAGCTCCGTTTGCTTTTACTTTAAAGGTTCTGTTTGATAAAAAAATTTTGATGAATTTTAATATACTTCCATCAATCCCCCAGGAGAGAAGTTTCTTTAAAATATTGTGTTTCCAAACAGTATCGTAAGCTTTATCTATATAAAATACAGCGGCTACAATTACTTGTCCATTTGCAAAACTTGCATGTACTGTTGATTCTAAATCTACTAGATTGTCTACGGTTGAACGATTTTTTCTGAAACCACTTTGATTTGGAGAAATCTTATGTGTTTCCAGGAACTATAGGAATCGATTGTTGAGAATTTTTTCCAAAACCTTGCACATCGTGCAAGCCAGGGAAATGGGACTTTTGAGACTTTTATGACTGGGATCACAATTGCTTCCCTCCAGAGAATAGGAAAAGACCACCAACAAAAACTTTGTTAAAAATCCCAAGTAAAATGTCTTTGCCACTAATTGGAAGATTTTTCAAAAAAGATCCAGGAATGTGATCAGTGCCAGGGGATGAATTTTTAATCTCTGCTAGTGTGTATTCCAGCTCTTCTAAGGTTATTGGTTCATTAATTGGAACATCACATTCATCATTTATTTCAAGTTGTCTCTTTTCTTCCACCGATTTTATGGCTCTAAATTCTTCAGAGTAAATTGAATCTTTGGCCTTTTCTTCATAGTATAGTGCCATCGTATTTGAGATCTCATGAGGTGAGGAAGAAGTAAATCCATTATATGTTATGTACGGGATCTCAGGATTTGTATTTGTTCCGTTAATCCTTTTGATTTTATTCCAGAAATTAGTGAGTGGGGGGAGCTGTTAATTGTGGATAAATACTCCTTCCAGGACTCTCTTTTTGCTTTTTTAACAGTCAATCTTGCTTTCGCTTTCAATCGTTTAAAGTTTAGAAGGTTTTCCTCGGTTTTGTGTCTTTTGTATCTGTATAAAGCACTTTTTGAGTCTCTTATGGCTATCTGACAGTCGGAGCTCCACCATGGAACAGTTAATTTGTGTCTGATTGGTTTTGTTTTGCCGATTGATGCAAAGGCAGAGTTAATAATTATTTCATTAAGTGATTCCAGGTTCTCATTAATATTATTGCTCATGTTAAATTCTGAAATTCTTTCCTGGATTAAAGTTGTATATATATTCCAATTAGCTTTTTCCAATTTCCACCTGGGCGTTGCCTTAGCATTGAATTGTGTATCATTGCTGTCTAATACTATTGGAAAATGATCGCTGCCGTAGAGATCAGAAATAACTTCAAATGTTATATGACTTGTTAGTTTTGGATCACATATTGACAAATCAAAGAAGAGTTGAGTTATTATCATCAATTAAATTTTCAATAATACGTCCTCGTGGATATGTATAATCACAGCCCCAAATTACATTGTGGCTGTTGGAATCACCTACTATGAGTCTAGGTTTGGGAATTTGATTTAATAGATCGTTTATTTGTTCATAAGTAAGATTAAAATTTGGAGGAATATATATATTACAGACATATATTTTCATCGGCAGTTGAATTTCGACAACTTCCAAATCAGAAACAACATTAAATTCGTTTGCGACAATTGAATTTGCAATGTATGTTCCTATTCCCCCACTTGCTATAAGCGCATTAGTTCTATTTTTATGAAAGGCAGCAAAATTGCCAAATTTATATACGTACTGGTCTTTAAAATTTGTTTCTTGTAAGCACATGATTTTTGGATGTTGTTCAGACAAAAGAAGTTTTAACATTTCTAATCTAGCAATGACTCCGTTTAAGTTCCATGTAAAAGTGGGAAAATTTTATGTTTCAATCCACAATATCAGTTTCTTAGAAGATTGTAACAATTAATTATATCGATTAAAGATCAAAAACTTTATTCGTATCAGTCACAGTAAATCTGACAATCTATCAACAACCATCAAAATTTTTGTGACATTTTTTTGTTTCTGTCATATTAAATAAAATATACAGGAACGTAGATTCTAAAAATATTTAACATTCTCCAACCTCCAGCTTGAGAATACTGTTAACTGGTCTAAGTAAAGTGCCCTCTTGGGTTTTGATTTCCACAGAGCGGATTTGGCCGTCATGTCCTCGTATTTCTTTCGAAACTCTTCCAAGAATCCATTTTTTGCGGCACTTGCTATCAGGAAGAGCTATTACATCACCTACTCGCACGGACTTCTCTTTTTGGTACCATTTGCTTCTTTTTCTGAGCGAGGGAATATACTCTTTGCACCATATTTTCCAATATCTCTCCGCCATCAACTGCGCAATCTTCCACTGCTTGCGCCGATAAATATCATCAGGTCCAAAGATTCCGGGAATATTCGAAGTATTCGCTGAACCAATGAGGAAATGAATTGGAGTAAGAGCTTCCAGTTCCCCACATTCACTCGATACAAGGCCTAGAGTTAACAACACTTTCAGTTTCAGCCAGAAGAGTTGATAATAGCTCTTCTGATGGATGTTGTTCCTTTAGAATAACATACAAGACCTTCTTCACACATTGGATCATTCTCTCCCATACACCTCCTTGAAAGGGTGCTGCTGGAGTATTGAATTTCCATTTTATTTTATATTTAGACAAATCTTGGGCGAGTTTCGCACGATCCATGTCCTCCAAACATCTTTTCATTTCATTTTCTGCTCCAACGAAATTCGTTCCATTATCGGAATAAATCTCCAAAGGCTGTCCTCGTCTAGACATGAATCTGTGAATTGCCATCAAGGCTGAATCTGTTGGCAAAGAACTAGCCAATTCGATATGGATTGCTCGTGTATTGAAACATGTAAAGATAACTCCATACCTTTTTTCCACACTCCTTTTCACTTTAACCAACAACGGACCGAAATAGTCTAAACCACAAAAGCTGAATGGTCTTGTATATGGTGCGAGACGTGAAATTGGTAGTGGGGCCATCTCAGGTTGGACTGCCTTAGACTTCTTTATTCTGCACAATTGACATCTTCTCACAGTCATCTTCACAGATTGTCGGGTTTTGATGATCCAGAATCTTTGTTTCAGATTATTTATCAATGTCTCGAGTTCTGTGTGTTTCAATTCTTCATGGAGATGTAGAATGAGCAATTGAACTGAAATATCTTGCTTTGCTATCGGCAAAATGATGGGATATTTCAAGTCATAAGCAATATCTCCATACTCTATTCGGCTGTTCATTCTCAGAATTCCAAATTCGTCCAAAAATGGAAATAATTCAAAGAGTTTTGAAGATTTGCTAGGATAATCATGTTTTTGTATGGAAGTTATTTGTTCTGAGAAATGGTTTGCTTGAACATTTTTCAGCCACAAACGTTCTGCACCATGTAATTCTTCGGGTTGCAATTCAGATAACTTCAAAGCTACGTCAACTTTTATTCTTTCATTTCTTCTCTTGATATTTTGATATATTGTTTGTCTTCTTTTCTTACTCTCAAGTTCTGGCGATTTGGAATTATTGCAGAACCTTAAGATCCATGCTATTGTACGGATAAATTTCAGCCATTTAGAGAATCTGTTAGCATCGGCCAATGGATATGAGGTTTCTTTCAGTACTGCCACAATTTCAGTTATGACATCTTCTTGCAATTCGTATATCTGCTCTATGGGCCATTCATCTTCTGGTTTCTTTAAAAAGGATGGGCCTTGTAACCACAGTGGATTCATGAGATCTACCTCTTTCTTTCGTTTAGTAGCCAAATCTGCTGGATTCAAAGCAGATGGGACCCATTTCCGGTTTGAAATGTCTGCAAGCTCTTCAATCTCCTGGATTCAGTGCGATTCGTAAGGTTTCAAACGTCTCGAGTTATTTCTGAGCCATTTAAGAACTATTTCAGAGTCAGTCCACCAAAAAATTTGCTGAATATGGAAATTTGACTCCTTCTTAATCGTATTAGCAAGTCTAGCAGCTACAACAGCTCCTTGAAGTTCCATTCTAGGTACTGAAGTGACTTTGTTGAGTGGACCAAGTTTGCATTTGGATGCGACAATGGATGTTGTCTCCACATATTCGTTTCTTGATGATCTGTAGTAAGCCACGGCACAAAAAACTTTATTGCTGGCATCAGAAAAGACGTGTAACTCTACTTCACCAGGTGATGATGAGAAGTAACATCTACTGATTTTGAATTCTTCAATCTTTCTCAGCGATAAAAACCATAATTTCCATTTTTCTGTGATGTTGTCAGAAATAACTATATCCCAATCCATTTTCTTACTCCAACACTCTTGCATAATGAGTTTACCTTGGACAACAAGTGGTGCAAGGAATCCAATAGGGTCAAAAATCGACATCACAATTCTAAGAATTTCCCTCTTCGTAGGGTTTTCCTCTCCTCTGGATAATTCCTCCGGAATGTTGTTGAGCCTTATAGTGAAAATTAAAGTGTCTTCATTGGTGTTCCATCGTAGGCCAAGAACTCTTTCAACGTCCCATGAACCTAAATTTAGCGTCATACTCTCAGTTAGGTAATTCTGAGGAAGAACTTGTGAGATTTCTGGAGAGTTACTGAACCAGTTCACCATCGGGAATCCTCCACGACGATGGACTTCAATGATGCTGTGGATTGTTTTTATGGCTTCTTCTACGGTGTCTGCTGAGTCCAGGAAATCGTCGACGTAATGTTGATGTGTCATTTTTCTCAAAATTTCTGGAAACTCATCTTCAAACTCTCTGCCATTATGGTTTTTGACGAATTGTGCAATAAATGGCGAACATACAGCACCGAAAATCATAACTCGCATTTGGTAGATATCTGGTGATCTATCTCTAAAGAGAAACCTCTGGCTTGATCTATCTTGTTTTCTGATGATGATCTGGTGGAACATATCTCTGATATCACCTGCGAACGCCACCTTTCTCTCACGAAATCTCCATATAAGTGCTACTAGTACGGGAATATAAATCGGGACCTTTCAACAGAAAATCGTTCAGACTCATTGTAGAATTCTTTGCTACCGCATCGAAAACGAGTCTGATTTTGCCTGGTTTATTTATATTTTTCACAGCAAAATGTGGTAGATACCAGGTTCTTCCACTATCTCGTTCCGCTTCATCCTCAGTTACCTTCTCTGCATATCCTTTTGCAAGATAGTCCTTAATTTTCTTGCAGTATTCTGCTCCAAATTGAGGATCTTGATCCATCTTTTTTTCCATGCATTGCAATCTTTTCAATGCTAACGATTTGGATTCTGGAAAAACCCAATGCTCATGCTTCCACGGCAACCCAACTGCAAATCTATCGCCAATTCTTCTGGTTGAACTTTCCAACAGCTTCAAAGCTTTTCTATCATCTCTGGAAAATGTTTCACGAGATGACAAACCTGAATCTTCTAGTTTGAAGTTGTCTTCAATGATTCTTTGTAGATGCATGTCATCATGGTCACAAATGGATATATTCAGGTATAATTCGTTACCTGGCTTTGAACAAGGACCATGATTCACCCATCCCAGCTTCGTTTTACTCATTGCAGGTGAATCGAAGTCTGGATGGATGATTTGCTGGGATGATATCAAGAAAACATTATCTTGTCCTATTAAAATAGTGGGTCGACAGTGTTGTATACTCTTCAAGATTGATTTGTTAAGATATTTGTACCTCCGGTACTGAGCATCTGCATCAAAGTCCATCTTTGGCAAAAGCAGGTTGTCAATTGTTCTGGCATGTTTCACCCTGTACTTCTTGGCAATCCCTTCAGCTCCAGAAATATCGAAATTTACCAACATGAATTCTTCTTCAGCATGGGTGATATCCTTCGTCCACTGTAAGCAAAGTGGGATTTTTGGACCAACAAGTTGTATTGACTTGCATATTTCTGAATCAACGAGAGTAACGGTAGAACCTTCGTCGAAAAGGGCAAATGTTTCGATGTACCTGTCTTGACCGAATAGACGAACTTTCGCGATCTTCAAAAGCGAAGAGTATTTTCCAATTACACCTGAGAATTTACTCGATCCGATGCCATTTTCTGTTTCTGGAATTCTTTCTACTATATTTTCCTGATCTCTATTTCTGATAACTTCAGCTCCTCCTTTAGGTACAGGATGAAGAAGTCTATTGTGTCTTCCACGCCAAAAATTGACATTACAGAAAATCTTTCTGAAACATCTAGCAACGCTGTGGCCTGATAACAAGCACTTGAAGCACAAGTGATTTTCCTGAACATACTTTCTCCTCTCATCTTGGCATATTTCCAAAAAGTCTTTGCATTGGTACAGTCGATGTTTTTCTTTTTTGCAGAGTTTGCAAATCTTATCTTCCGGTTTGCTTTGGATACTAAATATTTTTTCTTTTTTCATCATCGATTTGTTTGATGATGATATCTGAGTGGGAACCGTAATTGACATTAACAAATTCACCTCAGATTTGAGCTATTCAGCAAAGATTTTCAAATTAACAACTTCCTTCACTTGATGTTTCAAAATTTTGACTTGACCCCAAGAACGTCTTGAAATTCTCGGTAATTTCTCCTCCAACCTCAACAATAGTTCGGGATTATCAAGGTGAGAGTTGTGGGTAGTACTCATAGCAACAACCATATTTGTAACAATGGTCGAGAAATCCATGAAAGATTCAATATTGTCTTCTCGTGGGTTCGCACAACTCTTAGCCTTATTAATCTGGCTCAAAATGATCCATTCGTCTCTGCCAAAGTTTAGTTTCAAAGTTTCCACGATGGTATCCACATTATCGGGACTACAAAAAAGGTCTTTCACAGACTCTCTGGCTTTTCCCTTCAGACATCTGATGAGGCGATTCAAGTTTTCTGAATCAGATATATTTTTCTCCAAGGTGGTTCGTTGAAACCCGCTGAGCCAAATGCTTTATCGAACTTTTATAGACTGAACTGGTATTCTTTGACTTACGATATTATGCTTTCTATTTGGGAACAGCTACTATTTTTTTTCTTGTGTAACATTATCTGGGTTCCATAATTGCTTAAGAGTAAGTGTTATCGCTAATTTTTTTTAATTTCTTACTATCGCTTATGACTTTTAGTTATTTCACATGCATTATTGACTACTGCTGCTGTCGAATAAACGTAGTTAAGAGATTCACGACTTTTATTCTTTTTGTATTGGCACCTATTTGGTAAGTTTAGAGGTGTTGGATGAAAATCAGGTGGTTGCCCGGGGCAAACTTACCTGGCGCCCTTATTAAGATCATTATTTTTATTTGAACACAATTTTGAACCCCTCCCATCTCCGCGAGAGCTGGCGGCAGCTCCTACGGTCGTAGGAGGCGACTTATGTTATAGCAAAGTCCAGCTGGTATTGTTGAAGGATTACTTTTTATAGGTATTATCATTAGCAGCTGTCAGTCGCAGTGGAACCTTAATTGCTTGTAAAACCACAAAAATTAATGGCTAGTTTTTGTAGATAGTACGAATATTTCCCTTTGTTATGTATCAAGTTCAAATATGTGATTCGACTTAGAGGAAATAAACTTCTTTGGATCGTAGTTTACACTAACTTGAAGGTACACTTTAATTAAAATATTTTTGAGTTTTTACCACAAAAATAATTAATTTGATCTGGAGCTGAAATTTTCAACTAGTAGCTGAATATCGGTCAGAACCGGACTCAAATTTTATTTTAGTTCAAATCAGTTTTTCTCTTCATTTTAATATTTCTAATAGAACACAATTTATCAATATATTGAGCTAGGCTAAAGTATAGTAAAACAAAATACGTAATTAGAGTGTATTCTTCGCTCATTTTATAACTTTTCTCGGTGTAAGGTAAAATAATTTACAATTACCTGTTATTTCGAAATTTCGTTTCACTATGATTCCATTTGCCTTTTAATAATCCCATTGAAAATTACGGAATCATATATGAACAATATATCAAACACAAAATAATAAAAAAACTTGATTTACTTCGAAATGAAAGTTGAGACAGTTATTATATTTAAATGTCTGTGACGTTAAAGTACCGTCTGAAAGTGGTTGAAAGTGAAAAGCAGTAAAAAAGTGATAGTGTTGTACTCTAAACAAACTGACATCACGATTAAAACGATAAAGTTACGACATAACAGGATTTGATAAAAATCTGCCAAAAATATTGTAAAATATTCAAACTCTCTTGAAAGAAATATTTGAAACAATTTGATAGGGGATTTTGTGTGACTTGTAAAAATGATAGATAATATTCATCTTTGTTTCTTCCGTTTTATTGTATAATATATTGATAAAATTTCTTTGATACGTTTACAATTATTATCAAAACATTTGATGCAATTCTTCGCGAAACTTACACGGTGAGGCAATGTACAAAAATGCTTGAATGAAATATACTATTAATCATTTATAATTGACAAATAATGCAAAGTAAGAGGTTAAACAATCATTAAAATACAGGAAGTAATTCTTGTGTATTCATATTTTATCTAAAGAAAGTCGATTTAATGATGTGTTAAGTTATAAATTCGTCTTATATGTAACATGAAGTAGAATAGTTTCTCTTACTCCTATAAAGATACAAACACAGTAACTTGTAGTTTGCGTTATCTATTAGTAAGTAAAGTAAGTAACATTTGTTATGTCAAGTAATTAATGCAATAGTTAATTGAAATGCGCGTCTTTATCGATATTAAAAAGTGAAAGTCGCATTACATAACATGCCAATAATTTTATTAAATATAATTGTAGATATTAAAAAATTTAGTATTACATATCACTGAATTAAAAATGAGCGGTAGATAGGAATTCTTTATCAATAACAAACTTCTACATTGGTTTTCATTATAAATTGATTTATAATCGTGGGTGATCTAAAATATTTAGAGCCTCATATGGGAAATTGACTGAAATTTCCTTATTACTTTTCCGCTCAACCTATCTAATATACGAGAAAGGTTTACCCACAAAAAAGTTGAAATTTTGGAAGAAAATTTTGAGTTATTTTTACGTTTTTCAACAAGAACAACACGAAAAAATGGTTTTAGGAAAAAAAATCCTGTGTATGTCGTCGTCGTCGTCGTTGTCGTCGGCCACTATTCGTTACATGTCTTGTTTGCACGATACAGCCTCCGGAGTGCAACAAATCACAAATTTTATGATTGAATATTGTTCAGGACATCTCACAGATGAATCCTATAGATTTTCAGCTTACCATATCCAGTACAACGGGTGCTATAGTACTTTAAGTACGACATTTTTGTCATTTTTAGAGAAATTTCAGTTTGTTAGCACGATACAGCCTCCGGAGTGCAAAAAGTTACCAATTTTATGATTTACTATCATTCGAGATATCCTATAGATCAGAGGTGTCCAAACGGTCGATCGCGATCGACTGGTCGATCGCGACTATAATTCCAGTCGATCGTGGCAAGGAAAAAAATATAATAACGTAGAACGGACTGCGCAACGTAATTACCAACTATTGCACGCATCATGTATCATTTTTCAAACGCCGTTCCGTCCAGTTATTTCTCCTCTCTTCTACGCAGTATAGCCAGCGTTGCCGCTCCAGATTTTTTTTTGTACTAGAATGTCTTTCGAAATTGTACTAAATTGTACTAAATTTATAAAATGACAGTTATTTGAGGTTATGTATTATTTCGGCGTTGTCTGTAGTGGCCGAAATAGGAAATAAGCTTAATTAATACCTAAGAACAGCATGAGAGGGTGGTACGGAACGTTATACGTATTTGTTAAATAAATTGAAAAATAAGTAACACAGCAAAAAAATCAGACTGTTGTGTATGTGTTCTGTTGTGGACTAGGTGGACACAAAAGAAACTCTTAGGAAAAAAAGTTATGATAAATTTAATAAAAAAATAAACAGTAGAACAAAAAATAAAACTCTGAACAAAAAACATTTTAGAAAATAATACTGGAGGGATAAATTAAAAAATAAATAACAAAATAAAAGATCTAACTCTGAACACAAAACTCTTAGAAAATACTCAATATGGAACTGATATAAATAAAAAAATACATATCATAACAAAAAAGTCAGGACATAAAATTTTGTAGTAAATATTTAAAAACAAATAACAAAACAAAATAAAAAATCTAACTCTGACACAAAACTTTTGAAAAACACTTAATATGGAACTGATATAAATAAAAAAATATTTATCAAAACAATAAAGTCAGACAGGACAAAAAACTCCTGAGAAATATATATCATATTAAATCATCTATTACTCCTGCTTCATCATTTTCAGTAGTTGAACCTTTTCTGTTCAACAGGGACTTACTTGGATTCCAAGTATAACATATATCTCCTCCTAACAATTGTTTTGTATGCAATAATGCATCGCATGTTGAAACGTGAAGTCTACTTCTCATCTTATTTTTTATCAGATTCAATTGGGAGAAAATTCGCTTCGTTGAGGCACTGCTGTGGGGAAGAGATAAAACACTCAAGGCAAAGTCGCCTATATTTTTTAGTAGAAAGCAATGTTCTCCATCCTTAATTTTTCTGACTTTGATCCAAAATTCTTCAGGATCGTCAATATTTTTTAAATTATCTTTAAATTCGGGAATCAAACGCCATTCTGAATTTATCATTTCCAATTCATCCTCCTTAATAATATTTGGGAATAGTTGAAGCAAATTCGCAATGGAAAATTGCTGCTTTCCATGATCGGTCATAACAGCTGCTGGATGTAATGCTTCAACTGCATTCAGTATAGGATCATTGAAATCGATTCTTTTTTTTATTTGTAAGGATAAAGTCACATAAAAATCTAATGCTCGTTTTTTAAAAGTCAACAACTCATCATTGGTTAATGTACCACATAACAATTCTGTTTTAGCACCAAAGTACATGTCATCAATATTCAAGTATTGGTGGACATTTAGAGGATCTATAGAATGGACTTTATTTTTTTCAACATAATCACCTTTCAAAAAACTTTTCACTATAATTTTGAACTGTTTTTTCAATACACTTAGTAAACTTGTTATTAGAGGCCTTTCCCTTTGAAATAACAAGTTGAGTTTATTGACAATATCCAATATATACGATAAGAAAGTGTAATATACTTTGTAAATTGGATTCCTCAAAGCATTAATAATACATTTAGCAGATTGCAAGTTGTCTTCCAAAGCAGCTCTAGTGAAAAATAATTCTAGGGCATTCCATTGCTCTAAAAGCCTATTGACAACTTCTCCAAGAGATAACCACCGAGTTTGGCTCAATTTAAGAATTTTGTGTGGTTTGATATTCAAAAATGTTTGAAACTCCTGTAATTCTGATTGTCTCTTGGAACTCTGCTTTAAATAATTATAAATATCTCGAGCCAAGTCTTCTATTGTTGAGGGAAGTTTTTCACAGGCTGCAGAAGAACACAAATTCATTGAATGGCAAATGCACCCCATTATAAAAATATTGGGCACCTTTTCTTTCAATTTTGATTGCAGTCCATCTTTTTTTCCCATCATCACACTGCAGTTGTCTGCTGCAAATCCTGTAAAAATATATAATGATTAATCAAAAATGTAGGTTTGTTTACTACAGAACTTACCAATCATGTTGTTTATAGATATGTTGTTTTCTTTGAAAAAACATAATAAACTAGTCAACAACCCCTCTGCAGTAGCATTTTCAACTTTTAATAGTGTTAGGAATTTATCGCTCTCGCCGCTCTCCGGTCAAGGCTCCAGCATCTACTACTAAACAGGATGGAAATGATGAAATTTAATTTTTGTAATAGATTCGAATGAATTGTAATGACGTACTAAATGTGAGTGAAATGTACTAGAAAAGTACAATTGTACTAGAAACGGCAACCCTGGGTATAGCTCTCTTTTGTTTTCGGCACGCGATGAACAATAACCGGGTAGCGTGTGGGACACGGGGGCGGGGCGGGTGTCAATCCGTCGCCAGTTAGTTGAGGACAGAGACTAATAGAGTTACGACGTCGACGACTACCGATGTAAATCACGATTAGACTGCATCGCGCCTCATAGGTACGTACGCTATGGATAAGTGGTTGAAAAGAAACGTCGAATGAAGAAAGAAATGCTTCTGAAGGTTCATCAAATAATATAAGATAATATTTTTAATATTGTTACTATTGCTAACGAACCTACTTATTAATATTGTAGCTATACAATTGAACTAATTTAATTTTCTAATCAATTAAGAAATTTCAGTACGTGATTTTTGTTATTAAAATTAAGACTTTAAAAGATAAACTTTACTCATAGTTCCTATTGTCAGTTTATATGTTTAAGTGACACTAACCGAAGAAAATTGTTAACTTTTAAATGTTGAAATGCCAATAATTACATAAACAACTTTTTGTTTTTGTGACCTTACTTGTTTTGCCCCTGTACCCTTCAATTGAGAAAGCCCGTAAATTCCCGAACTTTAAGCATAGGAAAAGTTCCTAAAATCCACCGATAGACTCTATCCATAGATGTCTGTGATATTTCAAATAAATGTCAGGTAGAATGAAGTTGATCTATCGGTAGACGATTATAGTAACGTATTGGTTAGATTCTATGGTAGATTAAAAAAATAATGGAGGGAAGTGTCTCCAAAATAAATATGCACTGTAATTTATTAATTTTTAATTCGATACAAAATTTCACCTCGTAAAAGCACGACGTGCGTATTTAGGTCCACCATCACTTTAAACATTTCACCATTATAGGATAATTCCATTTCATAATCCATTTTTATTAACAAAAAAACAAGTATAAAATTTTTAACAATACAAAACAACTAACCTCAATAAATAAACAATCTTTATAAAATTGTTCATTGTCATTGCATATGGTTGATGATTGTGCTTTCCCCTTCCAAATCTACCAGATTTACCGAGTCTAAAGCCCGGTAGAACTGATGGATGTTCGATAGGACTATCGGTGAATTTAAGAACGCTGGGATGATTCTATCGACAATCTATCGGTAAATTTAAGAACGGCTTTGGTAGACACCGTATTTACCGATAGATGTATCGGTAAATTTATGAAATTCTCTATACATGCCGCGGTCGTGTCAATCGCGCCCATAGAACTGGGAGACGGCGCGCTCTGCTTACTGGAAGTCCATGTGGGCGTTCCGTGTCTCAATTGACATTGTCATTCAATAGAGTTAAGCCTTATTGCAATAAATAAATAGGTCAATTTAAAGTGGAGTTGGTCGTCGAATCATGAATAGAGTTTTCATTGTGTGCAGTTCACGTATTTTGCATTACCTGTACGCGTTTGACGACATCGGTTTTCATAACTTAGTCAGTACATGCCAATTCCCCGTGTCTCTTTATTCCGTGTTGGCGCTTATATTACATAGAATTGGTGATAGGATATTACTACTTCTGCTAAGTATTATACGAGTTATGTTCCTTATTTTTAATTCATTTTTTTGCAGATCCGTGATAAATGTGCTCCAAAGAAATCAAAACCTTATCACATTCGCCAAGAATGGGAATTGGACTACTTTTTTACTAAGGTGAAAGAAAACTGCTGTTGCCTAATTTGCAATACATCGGTGGCAATACCCAAAAAAGGAAATTAATTTAGAGAGACATTTTAACGCAATGCATAGTAAATATCAGACTGACTTTTCACCTAACAGTGAAATAAGAAAGAGTAAATTGCAAGTAATGAAATCGCAATTAAAAGTCCAAGAACATATGTTTTCTGGGCCTATTGAGCAAAGTAAAGCTGCAACCGAAGCTTCTTTTCAATTAAGCTTCAAAATTGCACAAAAGTGCAAACCTTTTTCCGATGGCGAATATATTAAGGAAATTTTCGAAGCAGTGACAGATTCTCTGTTCGTGAATTTCAAAAATAAAAATGAATTTTAAACAGCTATTCATGGTTTACAGCTGCCTCAAAATACTGTGATGAGACGTATAGAAACGATAAGTAAAAACATAAACGAACAACTACAAAAAGATATCGTGAACTGTGTTGCTTTTTCGCTACAATTTGACGAGTCAACAGATATCACTGATACTGATCAATCACTTATTTTTATTCGGATGGTCTTTGATGATTTTTCGATTAAAGAAGAACTGCTAAGTATGATTTCCTTAAAAGGGAAAACTCGTGGCCTTGATATATTCACGGAATTCAAAGCATATATTAGCCAGATTAAGCTACCTTTGTATAAACTCGGATCAATGACAACTGATGGGCCTCCCGCAATGACAGGTATTCATAATGGTTTTATTGCTCTTTGTCACAAAGACGAAGATTTCCAGACTTCATTAGCTACCACTGCATAATTCATCGACAAGAACTGGCTAGCAAGAGACTAAACACAAAACATGTGATGGATATTTCTTTAAAGATTGTAAATTCCATAAGAGGAAAATCTCTCCAAAGGCAGCTCTTTAAACAGCAATTAGATGAAAAGGAACCAGAGCTAGATTGCACACTGATGTAAGGTGGTTGAGTCGAAGCAAGTTTCCACAAATATTTCGAGATCTATTGGACGAAATAATAAAATTTCTTGAAGAGAGGGGTGATGATTGTCAGCAATTGCGTGATTTAGTCTGGAAATGTGATTTAGCATTTTTAGCAAATTTTACTGGAAAACTGAGCACGTTAAATCTAGAACTACAGGGCAAGAATAAAACATTAACAGGAATGATGAGTTCTATTGCACCATTTCAAAGTCAAACAGCGTCTATGATTGTTGACATCGCAAAGAAAAAATTTAATCAATTTGTAAACACTAAAGATCATATGGAAAAATATACTACCTACAATTTCATTCCTGACAAATACATGGCAGAAATTGAGGCAGTGGCATCAGACTTCAAACTTCGCTTTAGTGATTTCAAAAAAAAATGAGAAGTTGGTGGAATTCATCAGTTATCCGTTTAATCTATGTGATATCTATGAAATGGCTACAAAATGTGCAGATATATTTCAAGTGGACCACATGATGATTCAAAATGAAGTTATTACTCTGCGCTGTGACATATTTCTAAAAACAAGGTCATCCTCGGGTCTAGATTTCTGTGCATTGGCTTCCAACGAGAAATATCCAAATTTGCCTACTTAAAACAAACAAAAAATAAACACCGTTCTCGTTTGACAGACGCTCATACATTGGATCTTTGAGGTTGGCAATTTCCAACCACAAACCTGATTTTGCTCATCTAGCGAAGGATGCTTACACGCGATGCTCACACTAAGAATAATTTTCAGTTTTATGTTTAACTTAAAAATTAAAAATACTACATAAGTGTGTACTGAACTATGCTATTTCATTTAAAAGTTCATGAAGTACATAATATTATTATGTAAGTGGTAGATCGCACAGGGTTTCGTAAGTCAATAGTAGATATTGGGTCTAGTCAAGTTGGCCACCCCTGCTATAGATGAACCGTATTGATTTTCAGCTCACCAGAGCCAGTAAAACAGGTGCTAGTACTTTAAGTACGACATTTTTGTCATTTTTGGAGAAATTTCAGTTTGTTAACACGATACAGCCTCCAGAGTATATACAAGTGACCAATTTTATGATTGGATATTATTCAGGGGTCTCAAAAATAAACCCTATTGATATTCAGCTCACTAAAACCAGTAAAACGGGTGTTATGGTACTCGAAGTACCAAATTTTTGTGATTTTTGGAAAATTTTCAGTTTGTTAGCACGATACAGCTTCCAAAGTGTATACAAGTGACCAATTTTATGATTGAATATTGTTCAAGGTATCTCATAGATGTACGCTATTGATTTCCAGTTGATTAGAGCGAGTACAGCGTGTCCTATAAATCCAGATATACTACATTTTTGGTTATTTTTGGAGAAATTTCGGTTTCGAAGTGTAGACAAGCGACAGTTTTATGATAGAATATTGTTCAGGGCATCGCTCAGATGCGGAAAAGTTAGTTTTAATCTTTAAAACCGTTTATTTTAAATAGAACTATAGAGTAATGACACTTAAAATATTACTTACAAAGTACAAGTCAACAATAGATACATACATATAATAACAGAGGAGTGTTATGAATATGACATAAACCTACACATCTTATTCCTTGATGATAAGCATTAAGGAAGCATTGGACAAAATAATAAGAACAAGAATAGTAGAAGATTTAAAGGAAATAAAAACACCTGAAAAACTGATACAACTAATAAACATGACGATGAATGGATCACAAGCTACAATACTGCTCAGTCAAAGTCCAACAGAAGAATTTGAAATAGGAAAAGGAGTGAGACAAGTTGACGCATTATCAGCACTTTCTTCCTCATATCATTAGACAGTATTGTTATATCTTTCTTAACTTTATTAACAACTAGCAAAATACAACACTTTTGACAACTCCAAATTAACACCATAGATAAATACTTTTAATACGGGGAAGAATGGAATCTTCTGTACCGAAGTCACAAAGTTTTGTCGAGTGCTGCGCCATCTATTGTGGTGGAAGGTTACTATTCACCAACAGGGAAAAATAAAGAGACCTGCATGATTAGTCAGAGTTTACTAGCTACTACTAGATGGCAAGCCAAGCAAATACTGAAGGTTTTTTAAATTATGCCTATATTGTTTTTTCTTAAATAAACAAATACAGTCACACAAAGTTTAAACACTTTTTGAAACAACCTGTTATTTTATTTTGGCTTAAAAGTAGGATAGGTTGTTTCAAAAAGCTGTTTAAAGCTTTTATCCGTTTTTATTAACCAGGATAGTTTATTGAAAGAAGAATGTCGACAAATAGTTTCCAAAATTTAATATAAAATTTTTTTTTATAAAATAGAACAGGTGATTTTCTTTATTTTCTTCTCAAACTTAAGATAAGAGAATAATTTATTGATAATAGCATGTGCTAACAAATATCACACATATAATACAATATAATGGATTCCAATGTTTTTCAAACACTAATTTTTTTCCGATATACATTGTGTATTTTGTAGCGTATTTGTCATCCAAGGGGCGACCTTCGTGTTTTTCCTTTTAAATTTGTTTGTATATGTACAGTCGTCTATATATTTTTGAAGTGTTTCAATGATTTGTTGCATAGTTAAGATCTGGATTCAATTATAAGAAATCCCAAAATTTTGTCTGATTGTATTTTTAAGTTTTGTTTCATCTATGTATTTCACTATTCCTCGTTCCTTGGGGCATTTGGTCTTTTCCAGTACTATCTGTAGTATTGTTGAAAAATGATCTGTAATGTCGGTTTGCAATACTAGGGACAGTATTTGATCGAGTACGTTGAATTTGGATTTTAAAAATATGCGTCGAATGTCGAATTACTGGATTTTTTTCATATAACGTTTTCACATTATTTTCAAACGATGTTACTTGCAGGTTACTCGAAATTCTTTGTGTTTTCAAGAGAGTGCAAACGCTTTCAATTAAAGTGTTGATTTAAATTTAATTGAGATATTTCATCTATCATCAACCTTTTAAATTCTAAAATAAATTTAAAATATGATTAAATATAAAAATTAATTAAAATTATTTAGTTTAGTCACCTTGATCATCAAGTGTATCTATTTGTGGTGATGATTTATCTCTTTTGTGAAGTGTTCATCTGATTCCACTGCCACATGGTTTTGACTCTAAAAAAAATTAAAAAAAGGTACATTATGAAATTTTAAGTATTTTTATACTAAAAGTCAAATTTAATATGCAAACTTTAGGTTATTATAAATTATGATTCAACATTCTTATTAATTTCTTTAAATACTTACAATTTGTTTGTGGTGTAGGTTTAAAAACAGGATAAATGTTACGATTTAATGAGGGACTCTCGTCTGAATCAGAACTAGAGTGATGGGACATATACCTTGTATTTTTGAGCCTTTTTTGGCCTTTCTTTCTGCTACAGTAAAGTCATCTACAAGCTAAAAAATTATTTCTCTTTAAAAAATGACAAATACAATAAAACTCTGTCAAGTCTCTAATATACTGATCCATTTGTTATTGTTTTACTCCTGACATTTTGATGTCGTTAGTAACCTTCCAAGCGAATAGATGGCGTTAAAAATGCAGTTTAGCAGTGGCTATAAAAGATCGCAGGGCATGATTAACACATCCAAAACTGTCATTCCGAAAAATCTCGAAAATTCTAACTTCTTCTTTTAAATCTGATCGAGTGTGACTACTACGCGTATTCAGTCCTCTTCTCTTCCACTTCTGACATCCATAAAAATAGGTGTAATATTGCTTCCCCTCTTCAAGTTGTTCACCTCGAATAACAGGGACTTCAACGTCTTCTTGAAACCAATTGGGTGGGTCTTTCACTCTTCTGGGGCGGTTAATTTTAGTCGTGTGCTTGCAAACTCGTGAATCTTCTCTAACTTTTGTTGAAGGCCTTCAACATATTGAGAAAGGATTTGGTCCTCTTCTCGGGTCGAAAGGGGAGGTTTTCTCAAGAGAATATCACTTGGAAGCTTCATTTCCCGACCGATCACCAACATTGAAGATATATAGCCACTGCACTCCGATAAGATAAGAGGAATAATGGAATCAGTTCATCCCAATCTTGCTGATTTTGGGAGATAAATAACGATAGATATTGGTAAATTGACCTGTTATGACGTTCCACTAACCCATCAGACTGTGGATGCATTGGTGTAGTTCGGGTTTTCCTAATCCCAAGGATTTTCATTAATTCTGTCCACAATTCTGATTCAAAATTTCTTCCTTGAATATACTTTCAATGCCACTCCGTGTCATGCGATGGTGTTATTCATAAATGCTTCAGCGACGGTTGAATCCTCTTGGTTAGGAATTGGTACCACTTCTGGCTATTTGAAAAAGTAATCCACTAAGTACTTGTTACATTCTCTGTTTTTGGTAGTGGCTTGAGTAAGTCTAGGTACACCTACTCTCTGAAATGGTTCACCGGACAGATATTGAGCTATTTTTCCAAGATTTCAAGTTTTTGGTCTTTTCCTTCCGTTGCATAAGTCACATTTTTAACACCATTATATAATATGTTGATGACAGTTGCCCCTGTAGAATCGTTCACGAACTCTGGATAAGGTTTTCTTAAATGAAGTACACCCTCATGAAGAGTAAGGGAATCCCATTGAGCCCAGTATCTTTTGGTCGTTAGACAATACTTGGACACTTTTTGCCAGTCGGATCTAACTCCATTTTGTAACCATTCCTGGACAACTTTTAAGTCTCTATCTTTCTTCTGAAACTTGTACTGACCACATGTTTTCGTCCAAGTCACTTCTTATTATTGTTGCATGCAGCAATTCTATCTTTTCAGCTTTGTTTATTCGGTTATTATTTCTATTTCCTCAATTCTTTGGTAATATCTGCAATGCTGTTGAGTACATAGGATATCCGCAGTTTCTGTAAAATGTTTCGAAGTCTTTCTAACCATCTTGCAATTTGTCCTTGCGCATTTTTAAAATTCATCAACTCTTGTAATGCTTTATGGTCGCTTCTGATGATGAAGATTCTGCCAAAAACGTATGTATGTTTACAGTTGGTAATAGTTCTTTTCTTGTAACGCAGTAATTTTTCTCCGCCCTTCCCAGGATCATACTGAAATAAGCAATTACTTTTTCTTCGCCATCTTGTTGTTGTGAAAGGACAGCTCCTATGCCATGTTGTGAAGCGTCGCAGTCGAGGATAAATTGACCTTCTTCTTTAGGATACGCTAAAACCAGTACAGTAGACAACCTCTTTTTCAATTCAGTAAAGTCATTTTGGCATTCTGGATCCCAATCGAATGATGTGTTGTTTTCACTAAGTCTGTGTAAAGGTTTGGCTATCTTTCCAAAATTTTGAACAAATTTCCGGTAATATGTACAAAGACTTAAAAATTGAGAAACCTCATGTTTATCTCTTGGTTTTGGTCAGTCTTGAATCGCTGAAATTTTTGTCGGATCAGTTTTTATTCCTTCTGCTGACACAACGTGACCCAAATATAAAACTTCACGTTGAAATAAGGAGCATTTCTTGGAATTCAATTCTAAATTTACATTTTTCAGTCGGCTAAAAACTTCTTCGAGATTGTTTTGATGTTCGTGAAATACTTTTCCCATTATAATGATTTCATCTAAACAACACAGACAGGTTTTCCATGTCAGTCATTTTAACACCATTTCCATAAGTCTTTCAAAAGTGGCTGGATCATTGCATAGACCATATGGTAGTACTTGGAATCGATAAAGGCCATTTCCAGCGGAGGAGGCTGTTTTATCTCTATCATCGGGATGAACTTCACCTTACCAGTATCCGCTCTTCAAGTCTAATGCACTGAGAGCCAGTGAATCGTCAATTCGTGGCAGAGGATAGCTGTCTTTTACAGTTACTTGGTTTAATTTGCGATAGTCAACGCAGAATCTCGTACTTCCATATTTCTTAGTTGCCAAAATAATATGAGAGCACCACGTTCCAGATGATTCTTCAATAATGTTCTCATCCAACAATTTTGTATCATATCTACATCTTTCTGTTTAGCGAATGGAAGTGTTCTTGGGGTTTGACGTATCGGTGGTGTATTTATTGTATTAATTCTATGGTGGCCATGTAGTTTTTTCGGTTTTGAAAAGATTAAAGTGATTTACAACAAATTTATTGGCCTTGCTTTTTCGGGTGTTAGTTTGTCAAAGTCTTTGACGTCGACTTTATTTTGTGGCTCTTTCTCGAATTTGGGTCTCGTAAATTCACTATGCTCTTCACTGGTTCACAATATTCCAACTCGTGATTTTTGTTTAGTTCAACTGGTCTCCTAGATGTATTGGCACCGCGTACGGGAATTTGCTGTTCTATCTTTACCAGATATTTAGCTACCATTACTCCATCTTCTGTCGGTTCACGTGGTTCAATAAGCCCAATAATCAGATCTTTAGATTTTTCTTTTAGATGAGCCATGGCAATGCTTTCTGAATTTGTCGGAATTCTTATATATTCATCAACTATAGCATTGATTTTGTGCAATTGGTCATCATCACCACCTAGGAATGGATAAAATTTTGTTTTTTTAAATCTATTACAAATTTGTCTTGCATTTGCTACCAAAAATGAGTGAACTATTTCCAATTCGAATGGATGCTGTAACTTGTCCTAAAGTTGGAGTGCTATGACCAGCTGAAATTTCCAACACAAGGACTATAGGTGTTCGTTCGTATTTCTGAAACAACATTTCTGGGCGTACAAATGATCTAGTCACCCCCGTGACGACAATAAATTTGCAATCGTGATTTTCTAGTTGTCCCCTTACCGTTAAATTTCGGCTATTTTCAAACAAAGAATATGTGCGAAACGTGGGGCTTTCGATGGTTAGTCGACGTCCGCCGCGAAAAGTCGAATTGGTAGTCTTCCTGATTGCTGGTATTAGAGCGCCGGTCAGGTGTTGGTGATCGACTTTAGTATGGAGATGATCTTCTAGGGTTATAAGACCTGGTTCCAACAGAGCTCTGCGAGGATGTACGTTGTTTTGATGTTATCTGGTTATTCGAGTTCCTAATTTCGCGATCTTGTTGGAACTCCACAGGTTCTCTTTAGATGTCCAATTCTTCCGCAGTTTCTTGAATTGGTGTACGACTTTGAATGTCCTGTGGGGTGTCTTTTAGTAGGTTTTCCATTCTGGCCATAACATCGTTGGAATTTTTTTCCTCGAAGTGTATTGCTCGTAATTTTTTTGGTCCGGTTCTGGAAATGGTTTTAGCAGCGTAATAGCGTAATTGAAGGGCTTTTTGTATTTCTGTATCTCTTAAGCGATCAATGAATACTTGAACGCCAAATTTTTCTAAAAATTCTTTAGGTGCTTGTGGATAGGTTAAACTCAACAGTCTTTCTATGTCACTTCTCTATTCCTGGAGGCTCTCGTCTAATTTATGCATGCGCACCTTTTATTGGCTTTTGAAAACTTGTTTTAAATGTTACTGTCCATACCTATTCTCCAAAGCTTGAACAATGGCGTCATAGCTAGGGTTGACTTTGTAATAATTGCAAAATGCATGCGGCTTGTCCACGAAGAGTAATCATCAGGGAGTTGGCTTCTTCTTGATTCTTTCACACATTGGCACTAGTTGCTGCTTCAAGTTGGCCTCGATATGTCTCCCAAAATGATTGGCCATCATATGTGCGTGGCTTGATAACCTGGTTGTTTCTCATATTTACTATTTTAGTTCTGGCGCTATCACTGATGAAACTGCTATCATTGTGATTGGCGTCTATTTTCTTTACTAATGCATCTAATTTTTGTCTTAATTTAATGTTTTTAAATCTTTTCCTACTGCTGCCAAATCTTCCTTAACTGTTTTTATGTCCATTTTAGGCCTTCTTCCATTGTATCTATTTTGTTATTTAGGCCTACTCCCATTGTATCTACTTTGTTATCTATAGCCGCTATTTTACTTTTAAAGGTAGAACTAAAATCTGTCAGTACCTTTAATATTTGCTTTCTTTCCTCCTTTCCCACATTCCTCCTGTGTTCTTCTTCTTCCTTTTCTTGCTTTTTTCGCTCTTCTCCCTCCATTATCTGTAGAAACTATGCTGGTGCTTCCATCTAGGTGTAATTTGTACTTCTAGTATTGACCATAAATCACATCCCACCGCTCTCATCACTTTTAGCCTGAATATTATATTAGTTACCTAAAATCTAACAATAATAGGTACTATTGTTAACAATGTAAATTATGGATCAACGGTTCTCAAACTTTTTTGGTTTGGAAAACGAAATTCTTGACGGAACCCTTAGAGTAATAATAAACATAGAGAGGGCTATTCATTCATAAACAAGTTTATTTTTTCGGGCAACAATTCTAAACACCAGTAGTGAAATAATGAATGAATAAAACAAAAAGTGGGGATGGTATTGTAGATACGTCGCATTGCTAATTTCGGCTGTTTTCTGACAAACTTTGGCACCGACGAACCATGATAATCCAAAAACATTAAATTAATTAACTTAAAAGTTGATTTTCATAGTAAAAAGTATTGAAAACCACATCAAAACGAAAGAACTAAATTTTTACTGTCTAGTCGTAATGGTGCTCGTATAAACAAACCACGTTTGACATTATTTACTACAATACTACGGCGTATTTAAAATGATCGTCGATCACACTCTGACGATATTTGCATCTCTCTTTATATGGTAATTAAACAAGGACAAAACTACTAAATAGATTAATTACTATTGACACATTAACAGGTACTGAAATCTTGAGCAATGTTGCCACTTCTAGTTATAACCATAAAGGTATCTAAGGATACAACAAAATCTTGTTTAAAAAATATATAAAAATATACCTTTATTAAATAAAATTCAAGTATTATTAATTAATTTTAAAAGCTGTGACTCAAATGCAGAAATTAGTATGACTTTTTTTTATTTGCATAACTTTTCAACAAATTTTCAATTAAACGTCTAATTTCTTTTTTCCCGCAACTAAAGAGGATTTGTAAATATGGCAAAGTAGTGGAAGTGTCGTCCCGCAAGTGAGCTTAGAATGTGACTCAATATTTGGGACAGGAAAAAGTCAAAACAAACATATCTATTTTATTTGTTAATCTGAGACGGAACCCTACAATAAAACAATAAATTGTTTTTGAAAATGTATTCTTTATTAATAAGCATAATAAAAGTACAATGTAGCAGTTACTACTTATTACTTACTTTACTTAGTAAATTACTATATAACAAGTATAATGTGTGTTTGAATCAAAATTATTTTCATTTCAATGGAGAGGTTTATAGCAGTAAAAATGGTTTGATTATGGGCAACCCCCTCAGCCCCCTACTAGCAGAAATTTTCATGGATAATATAGAAAAAATTATTCATGAACACCCCCTTAGTAAAAAAATATGTACTGGCACCGATATGTGGACGACATTTTAGCTAGCTTTATCGGTGCAAATAGACAATTAGAGAGCTTCATTACTTACATAAACTCGATTCACAATAATATCAAATTTACCGTAGAACTTGAACAAAATAAGTCTATAAACTTTCTAGACCTTACAATTTCAAATATAAATAATAAACATGATTTTTCTATATTTCATAAACCATCACATACAGATATTACAATTCATAATAGTTCGGTCCACCCATTCAGTCATAAACTAGCAGCTTTCAATAGTATGATACACAGACTCTTTTAACAGTCCCAATAAATATTAATAATTATAACAAAGAATTAAATATCATAAAACAAATAGCAGTTAATAATAATTACGATCCAAATTTAATTGACAATATCATAAATAAAAAGATAAAAAAACAGACTTTAGAACAAGTAATCCCTTCAGATAAAAATAATAATAAACAATTTAAAAGCTTAACATACTTTGGAACACCATCCTTAAAAATTAAATCATTTTTAGAAACTTTAGACATGAATATTTCCTTTAAAACTGATTACAATTTATCCAAATTAATTAAAAATAATAAATCTAAATCTAAATCTAAATCTAAATTAAACAAATCAGGAGTTTATAAATTAAAATGTGGTAATGACAACTGTGATAAAATTTATATCGGTAGAACTTTAAGAAATTTTAAAACTAGAATTTCGGAACACAAACGTAGCTATGACAACAAAAAATTAGATTCTAACTATTCAAATCATTTATTAGAAAACCAACACATTTTCGACACAAATTTTGAAATTCTCCATGTAGTCGGTAAATCCTTTAGTTTAAATTTATTAGAGGCCCTAGAGATAGATTAACAAAAATAAATATTCAGGTAATCTTCTTAACGACCAAATAGATATCAATCAGTCTCCTTTAATAAACCTCTATACCTAGAAGATAGCTTAGGAATGTTTGTAGTGAATGAATTTCCAGGTAATTTATTTCAATACCATTGTTAAGATTAGTAAATAGAATTCTGTATTTAGGCACTGTATATACGGTATCTGCCAAAATAAACAGTACCGAAACAGAGAGTGTTGTGGAGTTGTTTATGTAATATGGATTTGTCATATTTGACTTAATTGTCATTAGTTGATATATTGATAGTACGCTGCAGTTAAATTTGATTTAAAAATGGTTCTAACAACGGAAGAAAAAGTTTTTTTTGGTAGAGCATTATTTTCGTCCATACGGAAAAGGTCGTAATGATGGTCCAAGCTTAGAACAGGTGTCAATAAAATATCAACAAAAATTTAATAAAGCAGCTCCTAGTAAAAGTGTGATGTTAGCTGGTAGTGTATTGTGTCAACGTAAAGGTTCATCAGGTCGTCGAAAAACAGTATGCACTAACGAAAATGAAGGACGTGTTTTCAACCAAGTTGTGCAATCACCTCAAAGAAGTCTTGTAAGAACTGCATGTAAACTCAACATTAGTGAAACGTCTTTACGTCGCATGTTCAAATCAATTGGTGGTTATCCATACCGTATTCAAGTTGGACAACGACTAAATGCTGCGGACAAACGTGCAAGAGAAATTTACTGTGGTCGCATGTTGAGTTTAATTTACGAAGATCCCGAATTTTTAAAAACATATGGTTTTCAGACGAGAGTCACGTTCATCTTAGCGGCTATATTAATCGACAAACAACCAGATTCTTTGGATTTGAACGTCCTGATGTCATTGTAGAGAAACCACTCCACAGTCTTCGAGTTACCGTTTGGTGCGCGGTATCTGGTCATGGAATGATTGGTCCTTATTTCGTTGAAGATGATAATCAGAATCCACTTACTGTCAACCAAGAGCGTTATAGAGAGAAAATTAATATACCTTTTGTGAGAGATCTAAATAACTTTTGCCTTGCACGAAATCTACAGTTTCGCACACAATGGTTCCAACAAGATGGTGCAACGAGCCATACAGCTGTGCGCACCTTAGACTTACTCCGTCAGCATTTCGATAATAGAATAATTTCTCGGGGAACAGACTTCGAATATCCTTCTCATTCACCTGATCTGACGCCACCTGACGCATACATTTGGGGCATAATGAAGGACAAAATATTTCACTCGGAAAATCCACCGGCGAATATTGCCGAACTACGGGAAAGAATATAAAATATTTTTGGCAGTTACATCAACCACTTTTTATAAATATGTTTATTGACTTACAAAATCGATATGAAGCTTGTTTGCGTCGAAATGATGAACATTTTGAACACTTACATTACAGAAATTAAAAATTAATTTTTATTTTTATTTTCGGTACTGTTTATTTTGGCGGATACTGTATTAAGACATTTTTATATTTTACCTTCATTAGTTTTGACAAAGCTACTGTGTTAGTGAAACGCGTCAACAAGTTTAAATTGAACATTAGTTCAAATAAATGAAGATTTAAACAAATTATATTGTTTTATTTCATCGTTAAGTATAATGTTTTTAATTTTTCATCAACTGGTTGATGTCAGGTTTGATAGAAGACAGTTGAAGTCTCATATCAGGTTCGGCGTCCATTCTATTGCGGTATTTTGTTTTTGTGGCTGTTTTGTTTCACACAAATATGTTGTTGAGAACGGGAGAAGAATATTCAGAGCCATGTTGGCAAGCATTACATATTCATCACGAATTCTGCACCAAAAATCGTTGAGAGGCGTCGTTTTGAACAGTGACTCTATACTTGTATCTGACGACATTTCTAAAAGATATTCATATATCTCGTTTGACATTCTTTCGGGCTTTTGCAACTTGGGTGAAAAAGGATTATGAATCCATGAATTCAGTTTCCTTTCTGTTATCTGTTTTTTGGGAAAATACTCCTCAAAAGATGCGCGCATCGAAGTGAGATGTTGGACCGATTCTTCAAGTACATCATCTTGGAACATTTCTGAGTCGTTATCGCTAACAAACTCACTGAGTGACATAAAGCTTTCTATTTTTCTCTTACCAACGCAAATAATCCAAAAATCTTATTTTCTTTTGAAGACAGTTATTTTGTTACAGGCCTGGAACACTGTTATCTGTTTATCTTGCCATGATAAATTTAATTCGTTCAGTTTTTGAAAGAGATCCGCCATAAAAGACAGTCGGAACAACTAAGTTTTATCACAAAAATCACCTTTCAAATTAAAAGAAGTATCTGAAAGAAACATTTGTAACTCGGCTCTAAGTTCAATAGCCTTGTTAAAGTTTTACCCCGAGACAGCCATCACATTTCTGTATGGAGCAGCAGTGTTTTATGTTTGCTGCCATAATCTTCACACAAGAATGAGAACAATCGGGATTGTAGTGGTCGTGATTTGATGATAGTGCATTATACTATAAGGGAGAGAAATGCGTTATTTTGGCAGAGGTGCAATTTGAAGCCCGAGGGCGAAGCCCGAAGGCTAGAATGCACCGAGGACAAAATAGCATATTTCCCGAATGGTATATACTATTTTTCCCACGGTCTCAATAACTTAAAAACACGTATTTTGTCATTGAAAAGTAAGTAGCATTTATTTAGTAGTCGTTGAGTTATTGTCATAACTACAAAATAAACAAACAAAAAGAATTGTCAAATTAAGGTGCTAGTTTGGTTTAGTTTAAAGTTTGTTTAGTGCACAATGAATAATTGTGAGTCTGAAGAGATTGTGAAGGCTGCAAATATTGCAATAAGCAATTTGCTGCCTACGAAGTCAAGATCTTTATACGATATAGCCTACAATCGGTTCAAAAAGTGGTGCGCCGAGAAAAATGTTCAAGTATACAGCGAAAATGTTTTGTTGGCATACTTCAGTGAAAATGCAAAGAATTACAAGTCTTCCACATTATGGGCGCAATATTCTATGGTTAAGTCATGCTTGATAATTTACGACAACATAGATATAAGCAAATTCCCCAAGCTGATCGCATTTTTGAAAAGAACCGGTGACGGATATCAAGCGAAAAAATCGAAAATACTGACAAAGAGTGAAATCGACCGTTTTCTATCAAGTGCAGATGACAAAGAATTCTTAATGATTGAGGTAAGATTACTTTTGTTGTTAGGTATTTCAATTATTAAGTATTTTGATTTTTTATAGGTTGTATTAATTCTGAGGATTGCCGGAGCTTGTCGAACTGATGAACTTGTAACGCGAATAATCGCCAAGCTGTCGTAGATTTAATATTGGCAAGGCTGTCGACGGAGAGAAATTGAGAGAGCGCTGAGTGGGCAAAGTTAAAAATTCAGTCCTTCATTTGCTGTCAACGTGTAAACACACACTTCCAACATAAAAATTTTACATGTGCTCTGGAAGCCATAAAGTATTTTGCGAAAAACCTAACAATCCTTACGTAGGGGAAGAAAATAGGGCTTAAACCAACAGCTGGCAGCTCTGACCCGTTAAGCTACTGGTCTGAAAGTGAAAGTGCCGATGACTGAGAATACCAGTAGAAATTAGTGGAATTGCGTGATTCGTGGTAAATTTCCGTAGACGGCGTTGGTTAGAAGGATTCATTATCAAGGGGGTTATTTATGTGGATATTAAATCACTGATTGTAGATTAATGAGTCAGTGAGACCAGTTCCAGGAGAGCTGGAATATTCTGGAGCGACTTCAGTTCCTGTTCTGGGTCCGGAAAAAGGATAAGTGAACAGTTTTCCTTATTATTCTTCATTAATTTGTAAATTCACCTTTATGCGTCGCATTTCACAGTTTTTTTTATGTAAAGTTGTATCTTTCTTTTTGCGGCAATTACACTAGTTTCGTTTTACACTTTGTATTTAAAATTTGTAATCTTTGCTTATAGTTTAAAATATTGGGCTGTTGGCTCTGAACGCTAGGATACTACGGTACGTACCTGGGTACTGCGTTATTTAGTGGATTTTTCAAACTCTGACGATTTTATGTATATAATTTTGCGCCGCACATAATTACGATTAATATTTTCTTTAGCAACGCTAAGCTTGTTTGCTATTTAAATTTTATGCTTATGCATTTATTTATGTTTATATTCATATTGGTATAAATTGCGGAAGTGTGAACCCTTGTAACTGTACATTGTTAATATTTGGTATATATTATCATTGTATTTTGAGATATTGTACATGAACCATTTGGTCGTTTCTCTATAATTATAGAATTGAGTCATCGGTGTAGTTCGGGGCCCTCGGCTCTTCTGCACCCTGAGTTTGAAGCCTTCAGCTCTACTCAAAGATTATAGAACCTGCTTGTCAGTTATTTATTTAAGCTGCTCGTTGTAACTGATAATTTAGCTTGCGAATTAGGATTTATGTAGATTCCGGCCTTCAGCGTGACTAATTAAAACTTCAATCAGGGGATACTTGCCGACTTTTATTTTCTTATGATAACTTACCTTTCAGTTTAACCTTTGGAGTGTGTAGTGAGTGTTGTTAACCCACTGAGGAGTTGTGGGCTAATTAAAGAAGTCTTGGGTGTTTGCCAAAACTTCTCTGGCGCCCTTTTTGTAAACTTAATATTTTTTGAAGAATCCACCCCTTCTTCGACTCGAAGCTAGTCGACTGGCGAGCACGGGTTGTACCACGTGAGACAACCCGCATATCTATAACGAGCACTGAGAGAGTTGGTAGTTTTTCTCGTTATAAACTAGTTAATTTAACTGTAGATGATATTGAGGATGTAGGCTCTTCCTTGATTGTAAAAATTCCAAACACTAAGACAAAGATTTCATGAACCTTTGTGTTTACCGGTGTGGGAAATATGGTTGAATTGTTTAGAAAATAACTGTCCCTTCGGCCTCCCCACGTCAAGCATAAGCGTCTTTTTTTGTACTACAAAGCAGGAAAATGTGGTTCGTAGCCAGTTGGCAAGGATACTATGGGAAAAATTCCGAGTGTAGTAGCTTCGTATTTAAAATTACCTGATGCTGCATGTTATACTGGTCACTGCTTACGAAGATCTTCAGTGACATTACTGGCAGATGCTGGTGTGGATATCACGACAATAAAGCGTCATGCTGGTTGGAAATCAACGATAGTCGCTGAGGGTTATGTCGAAATAAGACCAAAATTGCTAATCAGGTTTTAGTAGGTACCACTACTAGCGCAATCACAAAAACTGTAAAGGTAAGGGAAAGTAATATTCCTTCTAATATTAATTTTGAAAATTGTAAAAATGTTACATTTAATTCAAATATCTATAAATAATTTCAATGTTATCTTTTTTTGCATGAAACGCTTTCCATAATGTAAACTCCCTTGGGAGCATTATACTCCCTTGGGAATAACCGACTACTTCTGTTTTAATTTTGATGTCATAGAAACTGATTTCTACTCCCGACCGTGGAAAAAATTAATTATTTTTACCGCTTCATCCATAACTAATTTTAAATTTGACGGCATTTGCTACATCGCAAGTACTTGTCTATGCAGGATACACTGGCTGAATCTACAATTAGGCGCTTTATTTTGTATTAGTGACACATAAGCATGTCTTCTTCAAAAGAATTTTCATATGGATATCTCACGGTAACCAGCAAGATAGCCAGACCAGCGACATCAGTCGATTCATCCATTTGCAAGACGAATCGTGTTTTTTGTAGACGTTTAACTAGTTGTTGTTTGACGTAGCTTACAAAGATGCTTTGCAGATTTTTCATCAAGCATACAATTTATTATGTCTAACCCACATATCAGCGATATTGTGTGCTTCACCTGCTTGTGCAATACGATAGCTAACTAAATATGATGCCTCCGTGGCCTTTTCATTGATAGTTTGGGTTATAGTTTTTTGACTTTCCAATAAAAGTTCTTTTTTACGTACAAAAAATTATTTATTCTTGTCTTTACACTTTACACAGTTTCCAAATGTCGGCGCAACTTGGCTGGTGCCATGGAACTATTAGGAAGTAGTTTACTACATAACATGCAGAGAGGTGAAACGTTGAATCAACAAATCCGAAACTGATATATGATTCATCATACTTCCTTTTCTTTTGCTTTGAAACTGTGGAGCTTGACGTCGTTGCATCATCGTCTGGATCGGTAATTGCTGTATACTCCGCGCGTACTGCTTTTCAACATTCGGCTTCGTTAGAAGATGTTGTTGCAACACGTTTCCATTCTTCTTTATTAATAATGTTACTGCGTAGAAGAGTTTAGTCCAAAGAAGAAATGTACAAAACTGATACAATCAGAATACAGCAGTAGAACAATACCTATTCACTTCATTTAAAATTCGTAATTCGCTAGCTAGATTGTAATTAGGTTGGTATTTATCACTCCAAACGCTAATCGTCGACTGATGAGTGTTGAAGAGCGATCATCACGTTTATAGTCCTAATCTCGATCTCGAACATTCTCATAAATACTCGAGTCGGCGCCTTTGGTAAATAAAAATCCGAAATAAATTAAGAAATACAAAAATTCGGTTTAAACAATTTCGACTTTATGTTTTGAAGTTGAACCTGAAAGTCGCTTGTTCACAACTATAGTGTCTTATCTCAGGGGCAGTTTCTATCAAAGGGACTGCGGGCTTACAACGCCTTTGATAAATAGAAAGCGGAAATAAAAATAGAAATACAAAAAATGCGGTGTAAACAATTTCGACTTTGTGAGTGCGCACAAGTAGATATCGGCGGTGGCGCCATAGTTAAATTGTACTGCTGTGGGTGGACAAAAGAATAATGGCTAGATTAGGATACACGGATTATAGTAATTAATTTACATGGATATTTCCTACATTTCTATTGCATTCAACAAACGTCGTTTTTCTTATGCAGATGATACGAATAGAAAGCGGTTAAATAGTAAAAAAAATGGTCTTGTCATAAATATACTAATACTTTTTTTGATCTGAATAAAAGAAAGTTTAAAAATCTAAGAATTTAATTGGTTAACGTAACATATCTGCTATATTATTTTTCGTGACTAGAATATAATATTATAATATAATTTTAGGCAAAAATTCCTCTTAATCCTTAACTTTTAAAATGAACATATTTGGAACCAAATTCCACACTTTCAGTTATTAATTTGTCGAATATATAAATTAATTAATAACTGATTTCTCAGATGTAACATTCTGATATAACCTGCAGTGCTCATAATCTTTTATTTTTCCGCCCAACTTATCTAATATGCGAGAAAAGTATTGGTTTACCCCAAAAACAAGTTGAAATTTTTAGTTATTTTTACGTTTTCCATCAACAACCCGAAAAAACGGTTTTTAGAAAAAAAAAATCCTGTGTATATGTCGTCGTCGTCGTCGTCGTTGTTGTCGTCGGCCACTTTTCCTTACAGCCTCCGGAGTGCAACAAGTCACCAATTTTATGATTGCATATCGTTAAGGACATCACACAGATAAACCCTATTGATATTCAGCTCCCCAGAGCCAGTACAACAGGTGCTATAGTACTTTAAATACGATATTTTTGTCATTTTTGGGGGAATTTCAGTTTCTTAGCACGATACAGCCTCCGGATTATATACAAGTGACCAATTTTATGATTTAATATTGTTCAAGATATCTCACATATGTACCCTACTGATTTTCAGCTAACTAGAACAAGTGCAGCGTGTCCTATAAATCCAGATGTACTACATTTTTAGTTATTTTTGGAGAAAGTTCGGTTTGTTAGCACGATACATCCCCCGAAGTGTATACAACTAACAATTTTGTGATAGAATATTGATCAGGGCCACAGATGCGTTTATTTTAGAATCGAATAACTCTGCTGTATTATAGAAGTTATGAAACAACTTATTAAAATTCAACTGTGGTTGAAAAATTTGTCAATGAAAAGAGATTCTCCCACTAAGCATTCATGCTGTGCAGAAAAACATGTTACCCAGTAAACAACTTTGAATTAAACTAAGATAAACGTACTGGCTTCATTATCATCATTTACGATTAAGTCATCCAATTTTAGATTCAGGTCAGCCCAGGCTCATCCTACCGCTTCTGAACTGACAAAAAAGAGCACTGTAATCATACTAATTGACAGAAGACAACAAACTCCGCGTTATAGACGACAGGAATGTTGTCAATCCCTTTAAAAGAGCTTTTCTAAATATTCAATTCTACTTTTTGTTGTTACATAATGAAAATGACTTCTTTCTAAGTAAAACTGATCTTCTGAGAGGGGAGAAATTTTCAAAAATAATATATTAAAACTACAATTATAATTGAAATATAACGTCACAATTTCGAGACATTTTTAAGACCGAAACTCTCATTAAAGTTTCTTGGGACTTAAAGGACTAAACTTTTAGTATACTAATGAATTACTTTTTTAAATTAAACTAACTGTTTCTAGATAATTCCATAATTATCTAGAAACAGTTAGTAAATTATTTTGAGGTTAAGCTAGATTATGTGATTTAATTTATTACGTATTACACCCTATAAAATAAGTATAACATAGTGGGAAAAATCCAAATCTATTAGCACTTATATAAAAGCTAAAATTTAATTGTAGTTAGTCTTGTATTCAATCTTTTCTCAAACAATAATATGTAATTATTATAAACATTAATAATTGAAAAGATAAAAAAAGAAATTAAAACACATGAGTATAACGTTCGTTCAACTTGTTTATATTGTATTATAGTTTATGTTTGGAAAGCTGCAAAAATCACTTTTACTCACCTTCATACTCGCTGTAGTAATATCAAAGTCGAGGTCCAGGTCACATTCACTTCACTCACTGACGAAGACGACACACTACACACATACAGACACTTTTCGTTTCGGTTCTTCACTCTCACTTCGAAAATTGTATTCTACGTATTTGACATACTTTATTTAATTATCCCCACTGTGTTTCATCCCCATATTTAGCATGGGCATTGAATTGCAAAAAATATGACAACAAACATTTAATATGAATGGATATTTTGAAAAAGAGTTACGAAAATATTTAATAAGTTAATTCAAGCTATGGAATATTAAAAATTTTTTTCATCATAATGTGAATGGATAATTTTATAATTAATTTAATTGTGGTTCAACAAAAATTCTAAAAGTAGAACCGAATAAAAGTAAATTTCTTGAAATTATAATACAATTAATGACAATAAAGTCTTGAATGAAATACGGTTGATCCGGTGGCTCTTGCGTCTTCAATAATATTCATACTACTTCGGCAATGACTCTTTTCTTTCCAAGGACAAAACCATGTCGCATTGTATTTTTTTCATGAATGCAATCAAAAAAGATAATAATAAGATTACTAACAATTAGGCGATAATTACGAACAGAGTCCCAGACGATAATATAGACAAATAAGATTGTTTGTGCCACCCTCTTATTTTTCCATAAAATTCGACGCGACCGTCATGGATTAATTTAATACTAGTTTTATTATGCACTCTGATGCGAGACTAGTTTTAATATCGTAATTACCACTTTGGTTGGAGGAACAACTCGTTTCCAAAATAAATTTTGATTAATTTCTCGTTGTTAAAACCGCTTTAAAAAATCAGTTAAAACCGCTCCTATTCGCAAATATAGACATTGCATCAAATTTATTTCACCTCATAAAGGGCAGAAATTAGACTAGAAGCAAAACGATCGAACGTTGAAGCAAGTGAGTTGCAGAAACGTCATATTTTGGTAAGTCCCTTTAAATTGAAATTGTTGTTTTTGTTGACAATTCGCCAACTGCTTAACATTGTTCAAATACAGTCCATTTTCAATCCGTAGTCACGAGGGGGTTATGGTTCGGGTGCTCTAATGGTTGCCGCTTAGCCATTAATTCGGCTTATTGTGCATTCCCATTTCGCTGATATTAGGCAGAGTCCCATCCTAAATTATTGGCGAACAGTGCGACTCGTCGTACTATACTTTCCTGCAGTTCCTCTTGATTTGTATCTGGGAAGATATCTAAACAGGAGGCTCTCCTTCTGCACAACGCAGGACAATTGAAGATAACGTGCTTTTCAGTTTCCTCTACCTTTCCACATTTGCAATGGGGGTTTGTTGCGTAAATCCCCATATTCGCTAGGTGTGCATTGAATAGCCAGTGGTCAGTTAGGAATCCTATCACTTTTCGCAGTCAGAGAGCATCTACTGCATTGGAACTCGATGGTCCTTTGAGCATTCTTTTGAACTGAGCGTGTGCCGCAACTCTATTCCAACGCTTTTGGTATTCATGCGACACCCAGCTGGAGACAATTTTTCGTACGACGCTATATAAGACGTCGTATGCTGGTTTTGGTCCCATGAGGGTGAGATCAGCTCCTGTCTTGGTACACTTACCAGCTCCCTTATTTCCAGCTACCCCTGGATGGCTTGGCATCCGAGTGAGAATTACCCCAAGGTTTTCAGGGTATTATGACAGTCCCACGCTATCTTCGACGTATAACTGTGTGGCCAGGAACCCAGACTAAAGAGACCCTGTTATTCTTGCATGCTCCAGTGGTGGTTTTTGAACCATCCGTATACCATCTAATAGTGTTTTCTTTGAGAGTTTGGGTGGTGTATTCCCTTTCCCAGTCTCTCGTCTTATTTAGTGTCGTAGTGAAATTCTTTTCGATACTTACTTTCTTGATCATTTCGTCACTGGGAAGATTCGCTGATGAGATGTATTTTGTTAGAGATAACCAAGCTCTCTGATTTTAAATAATCTCATGACCTGAACCTTCCTTAGATATTCTAAGAATTGCCAGATGTTGAGGTGTGAGATCTATAATGATCTCAAGTGCCCTAGTTGGACACGTTCTCATAGCTCCAGCGATGCACACACAGGCACGCCTTTGAACTTTGTCGAGGGTCTTCCTCGTACTATACTGACTTGCTTTTGTATGCCAAACTATTGCCCCTTACGTAATTGCTGGTCTCACAATCATGACGTACATCTATCGCAGTATTTTTGGGTTACAGCCCCAACTCTTACCAGCTAGACTTCTGCACGCCCCCAAAGCTCTTATTACTTTACTTGCAGTTATTTCAACATGCTTATTCCACAGAAGCTTACTGTCTAGTGATATCCCTGGATATTTAGCTTCTGATTTCCACTCTTATGATTTCCCCGTTCAAAGATGGGGGTTTCATGGTTGGAAGTGTTCTTTTCCGGGTAAATGGAATTACTATATGGTCTTGTTTGGGTTAATGTTTAGCCCCACTGACAAGCGGTTTTAACTGAGGTGGTTTGATTCCGCACCTGTGTCTCAGCCATCCTCGTCGTCAACAACTCATACATCCATTTTACAATGGTTTCATTTACTCCTCGCGTTTTTAGTGCTTCTTTGACGGACACATGAGTTGTGTTTTCAAAGGCCCCAGATATATCCAGGAATGCGTACATTGCGATTTCTTTGTTGTTCAGAGTTCTCTGGATGATTTCGGTCAGCTGATACAGAGCCGTCTAAGTTGATCGACCCGCTCTGTAGGCATGCTGATATTCATGAAGTGATATATTCTCCAGGTTCTCTGTTCTTATGTAGTTATCCACTACTTTCTCCATCGTTTAAAATAGAAACATTTTCTAGGTATTAGACCCACTGCTAGACTGCTTCTTGTAATCTTCTGCAGGTGAGGAAGAATCTCGTCTATCTTTGCTGCAGGAGTGATGTAAATATTCCATCCACTCTTGGTGATTTATATGGTTTAAAGGTATTTATTGCCCATTCCAACCGTTTTCTGGTAAATATTTTCTTAGCATTGTCCCAATCTTCCTTGCGGGATTTTTTGGTGTAGTTCATTGCTATTTCAATGGTTGTTGCTGTTTCACTACCTTGAAAGTACTAAGAAGAAGAATCAATCGTTCCTCTTCACCTTCCGTGTATGATCCGTCTGGCTTTTTCAGCGACATTGTGGGGTTAGTTCCCCATTTGCCATGACCTTTTGCAATCTGGCCGCTGTGTGAGTGGAAGTGATCTTTTCGCAAAAGGCTTGGAAATTGAGCCTTCTGGCACTCCCAATCTCTTTATTGTACTGAGTAAGCTTCTCAGTGTATCCCTGCCAATTACCGTCACGTTTGGCTCTATTAAAGAGCCGTCGTACCTCTTTTCTGTGGTTTGACAGGTTCTCATTCCACCAAGGAGCATCCTTTTCTGAACAAACTTTTGACAGTGGGTAACTGGAATGAAAAGCTTCCATTATTGCCTCACTGATCTGTTCGACTCTTTGTTCCAGGTTGTAGTGCGGGTGATTTACCTCATTTACTTCGACGTGTTCCAAATTGTCCTTCATATTGGTGTTGTAGAAAGACCTATCATTATTTCTAGGATTTTGGATTGTAGTATCGCCCCCCAATATTTTACATTTTTCCTAGCAGCAACATAAACAATTGATACGTCCAGGACCTCTTCTCTTGCTCTCGTGACAAAAGGGGGGTTGTCCCCACGTTTAAGTTCTCAAGGTTATTTGTTAAGAGATATTTTAATAAACACTCACCTTTAGCGTTGTTGTTAGTGCTTCCCCACACGGTATTGTGTGCGTTGGTATCACAACCAATTATAATTGGCAACCGTCTGCTATTGTAGTGTCTCACTAGCTCTTGTACTTCTTCTGGCGGTGTCATCGGCCCGTCTCCAGCGAAGTAGGCAGAGGCAATGACGATGTCTCGGTCGATACCCCCAATGTTGAGGTGAACCATGATTGGAACAAGGTCCCGTGACAAGTATTCTGAAATACATATGTATTTTATGTTATTTCTCATGATTACACAGGCACGCGGAGATACTTGCCTTTGATTATAGATCAATTTAGAATTCTTGCATGCCAAACCTTTGAGTTGTCGATCCATGGTTCTTGAATCAGTGCAATATCCAGTTGTAGTTTAGCGAACAACCTTGCAATCACGGCTGAAGCTCCCTTCGCGTGATGCAGGTTAATCTGAGCTACATTCGTGAACGTGAAGGTGAATTATTATGGATGAGAGAGGCCGAGTTACTCAGCCTCTATTCATCCCCCTCCTTTATCTCTCCCTCACCCTCCTCGACCACCATGGTAATATATTCCTCGGAGTTCGAGCAGGTTTCTTGATCTCGAGTCAGACCCTCGACCCCCAGGCTGCTCCGCCCACTTTCCCGGGTTGCTGAGGCGATCTCCGCATCTCTAGTCACCGCAGCAGAGCCGGAGGAGATCTCGGGCTGACCCAAGATCAAGCTTTCGCCTTTTTCCCTTTTTCCAGAGGTTCCGGATGTGGAGGGTATCTCCATGTCCTTTGGATCCTCGTGGCGGAACAATAATGTGAACAGAAATTAAATTAGGATGGAAATAAAAGTATTAGGAACTTTTAAATATTTTATTTGTAGGAGTTCGATTGTGTTATCTAAAATCTATTAAATATTATTATGTATCTACAGTAATCAAAAATTTCTGATTAGATACAGATTAGAAAGGTTAAATTATAACATCTATCAAGAAATTTACACATTTTTAACATCAAATAATATTTATTATAAAAATATGTACATTACAAATAAAAATTAAACAAACAATAGAAAAATATGAATACATGATATTCTCTCATCTCCTATTGTCCTGAGAACAAAATCATTTTAATTAAATTGTTTCTAATTGGCATATAAATTTCACTTATCTTCTTAACAATAAAGTGAATTATGATTTTTAGGTATTTTGTGCATATGGCTAGTAAAAAGTAAATGTGATTAACATTATTTTCCAACACATGCTTATTCAAACCTTCAGACAAATCCATTGTTAAAGATTTGTTCATAACTGTGTTAGTTAACACTTCAAATGACTTTTTCCTATGCAGATTTTGTTCAAGAATTCTTAAAAATACTTCCAGAAATTTTACAAATGCGTATAACATCATTTGAAGGAGATGTTAATCCTCTTACTTTTATGGGCAATCAAAGAATTAAGCAAATTTGCTTAAAGTTCAGTTAATGTCCCAACACATGTTCCACTTAGCTAGATGTTTGTCAATAGTAAAGCAACAAATTCAGCTATATACGTGATAATTTGTTTACTGCTCTTGACAAAATAAATGGATTTATAATATGGTCACGATCGTTAAAGGTATTTTCTAATGAGTCATAAATTGTGGTCATCCTTGCTGTTGTTGTATTTTTGACTTAATAAGTTCAAGTCTTAAAAATAGAAGAAGTTCCGTTCCGTTACAAAATCAAGTATATACATAATATATGTTTCAACCACGTTGACGTTGAGATAGTGTCATAAAAATAATCTTTTCCTATCGTTATAAAATAGTATTATTTATTTATTTCATTAAAAGTATTAAACACTGAAATACAAGTTATTACTTAACCTACACTTGCCTCTTCATCTTTATCAAATTGAGGAATACTATTGTTTATCAGACAAACGGGATCTGTTTTTGCTGCTCCACAGAACGCAAATAAAATGGGAATTTGTTCCAAAGGTGTATAATTACCAATGCCTCCACTTCTAACTTTTGATCTGATTAACAATCTCTTGTAAGGGGACCTAAACTGACAAGCTGTTGGATTGTTATTCCATCCACTTTTGGATTTGATAGAAAGTACATGGAGAAGTACAGGCACCAAAAAGGAAGAGCGGTCGGACAAAAATAAAAGTAGACGAAGATAAGAAAAATGCTATACGAAGAACTGTCCAAACGATTTTTATGAAAAATGAAGTACCAACAGTAAAAAAAGTAGGAAGGAAAGAAAATGTAGAATGTAGATAATATGGCTGCTAAAGTTATCGATAATATTATTGTCAATGTAGGTACTAGTGATATGATTGCAGACATTAATGAAAATCGAGAAATGGTAAGTTATAACATTGATTTATTTTTATAATTCTTATTTTTGTACCTCTGATTACGTTTATTGAAAAAATCTCCTTTTGTTTTAATTGAGGAATTTTCTTTATTTTATAAATGTTTTCCACGTTCAAAAAATAGTTCAGGAAAATGTAATAATGTTATTTTTGACCCCGCAAAAAAAACGTCCACGTATATCGGTACAGGCGGAGGTCATCGCTCTTTCCAAACTTTATGGTCCGACTTTACTCGCTACTCTACTCTACTGAGCGTTACGAGTAGAGTTACTCTACTCTATAAAGTACTTGCCTCATTTATCTACCCGTGTAAATGAGCCTTTACAGTATAAAATGCTTGATTGTTTTTCATTTGAGAATATTTTACCTGGCCAAGAGCGGAGCGTGAGCAAAACGCGACTGTACTTATAGTGTGAATCAAGCCTAAGTCAAACACATTAACTTCACAGCTGTTCTATGCATAGAACAAAATGCGTTGGACAATATATGAAGAAATAATTGATAAATTTGCAGAATTTAAAGATTTTTTAAATACCTTTCATAATCATTTTTTCAAAACTATGGTATGGAGTTTTGAGATTCAACAGAATAATTTCAGTTTCTTAATTTATTACATACAAAGAGATACAGCACCCTGGTATAGTCCCTAAAACCGACTCTGTCTAAGCCAGGTATAAAAGTTAAAATTATGGCGGATGAGCACTGTTTTTTATAACTGTCTACGACTTTACGACTATCTTATGTAAACATTGTTTTTGTGACCAGAGTTATCTAGAAAAGGCCAGAACCAATTGTTTTGTGTAAGCCGCAGCCCAGAATTCTCTAGTAAAAAAGGCACTAGTATATAAAAAGGACCGATCAGCGGACCAGTCAGTTAATAAAGTGATCTCGAGAAATAAACAAAAATACACCGAACAGTAAAGTGCTAATTAATAATCAAGTTTGTGTGCATATAAATTAAATTTAAGTGATTAGTTAAGTATATATTAATTAAGTGTTAGTGAGTTAGTGTTTAAATAAATTAGTAAGTAGCCATACCGAGTGTTTTAAATTTATCCCACCCGTTTATTGTTTAAATAAGTAACAAAAACATAACATTGTTATCAGGTGTGGGGTAATATAAATAAATTACTACGTAAAAATGGCCAAGAGACTATGTGACCTCAAAGTGGCGGAATTAAGAGCAGAATTGAAAGATCGTGAGTTGAAAACGTCCGGTAAGAAAAATGAATTAGTAGAAAGACTTAAATTGGCACTAGAAAATGACGGCTTTGATCCTGAAACAGTTTTATTTAATGACGAAGCTTCCACCTTAATCTCGTCAATTTCTGCTAATATTTCTGCTAACATGGACGAGAAGATTTCTGCCATGGAAAATATGATGGACAAGAAACCGAGAAAGATCAAATGCTGGAATTGTGGCGAGCTAGGGCATGTACGTAGTTCATGTAAGCGCCCCAAGACTCCTGCAAACCAAGAACCCCAGTCACAGGAAAACTAGAACGGGTCACCTAAGAGGGGGCAGCACCGACCCATGATCGTTCCAAAGACCCTCTCATACTGATAGCTTCTCTCAGATGTCGCAACGACAGTGTATATGTGGGTGGCGAAATAAATGGCAAGAAATATGCTCTGCTGGTTGACACTGGAGCAACTAGGACCATTATACGACCAGAAATAATAAACTCCAAGAAGAAGCTTTTACCAACGAGACTGCGACTGCGGACTGCCACAGATGAGAGCGCCAACGTTCACGGTGAGACACAAATCCAATTGGGAATTGGCGCAGAAAAGTTCACGCATACGGTAATCGTAGCTGACATTGAAGAAGACGTGATTCTGGGAATGGACGTAATGAATGTACATGGTTTCCAATTAGACTTTAGAAACAGAACCATTAAAGTGGGTTCCGAGGAGGTGTTCCTGCATCCATATGAAGGCAACGCGGTGTTGGCAGCTGTACAGGAAGATACCGTTCTACCTGCACGAAGCAAAACCATGATAGTAGCACGGCTACAGGGAATCATGGAGGAAGGTACACCGGTTATGATGGAGCCAAGGAACCACGACGAAGAAGTTGGCAAAGGAGCACTAATTGGAAAAGGATTGGTCACATCGGCAAAAGAGATCCCAGTACGTGTGATAAACGTGAACGATTACCCAATTACAATCAAGAAGGAAACCTAGATTGGATCCTGCGTACCAGTGACGTCTATAGTTCGTCAAACAACGACCACTGACAATTCTAGTGCCAGATTCGAACAAATGATATCAGTAGCTGGTCAATCTTTGGATCGAGCTGAAAAAAAGAGAATGAGAGAATTTCTCTTGCAGTATCGAGACTTATTCGTACCAAAAGGAGGAAAGACTGGCAGAACATCAGCCGTCAAATACAAAATCGATACTGGTAATGCTAAGCCAATTAGACAATCAGCTCGAAGACTTCCACCAGCGAAGCGAGAGGAAGCTGAAAGAATAATTCAAGAGATGGCAGAAGAAAAAGTAATAGAACCATCTACTAGTCCATGGGTGTCTCCTGTAGTGTTCGTCAAGAAAAAGGATGGAACTACGAGATTCTGCGTTGATTATCGCCAGCTTAACAACGTGACGAAGAAAGATAGCTATCCCCTGCCTCGAATTGACGATACGCTAGACACTTTGGCCGGCAGCAAACTGATTTCCACCTTGGACCTGAAGTCTAGTTATTGGCAAGTGGAAATGGACCCAGAAGATAAAGAGAAGACTGCTTTTACCACCGGATCTGGATTATGGCAATTCAACGTCATGCCATTCGGGCTCTGTAATGCGCCTGCGACATTTGAAATACTTATGGAAAATGTCTTGAGAGGGTTGTCTTGGAAGACATGCCAGGTCTATTTGGACGACATCGTAGTACTGGGGTAAGACATTTGACGACCATCTGAAGAATTTGGAAGACGTATTCAAACGACTCCAAGCTGCCCAGCTCATGTTAAACCCGAAGAAATGTCAGCTGTTCCAAAACCGAGTCAACTATCTAGATCATATAGTGAGCAATGAAGGAGTGGCGGTGGATCCATAGAAAATTGCTTCCATTCAGCAATGGCCGCAACCAACCGACAAACATCAAATTAGGAGTTTCCTTGGACTTTGCACGTAGTATAGAAGATTTATCAGGAAGTTTGGAGATATTGCCAAGCCTCTAACGCGACTCACAGAAGAAGCAAGAGCGTTCCAATGGGACGAAGACTGTCAAACGGCTTTTGAAACCTTGAAGAGGCATTTAACCTCGGCGCCGATATTAGGATATCCATTACCAGAGGAAGACTTTATTCTTGACACTGACGCAAGCAACGTAGGAATTTGTGGAGTGCTCTCACAGATCCAAGGAGGGCAAGAAAGAGTGCTGGGATATTTCAGTAAAGTCCTCTCCAAACCAGAACGAAACTACTGCGTCACAAGAAGAGAACTTTTGGCAGTAGTGAAGTCCGTGGAACACTTTTACCAGTATCTCTATGGTAGGAAGTTTTTAATCCGGAGTGATCATGCAGCACTCAAGTGGTTGATGCAGTTCAAGAATCCCGAGGGCCAGATCGCTAGATGGATTGAACAACTTCAAGAATATGATTCCAACATCGAACATCGAGTCGGTGTGAGTCACCGAAATGCCGACTCCCTGTCCAGATGGCCGTGCCCAACAGACTGCTCCCACTGCAACAAGGTGGAATCTAGGGAAGCTACAGTTTCAAGAACTACTGTAGTCAACGAGGAATGGTCACCCACCAGGATCAGAGAAGATCAGGAGAATGATCCTCACCTGAAGATGATCCGGCAATGGAAGAAAGAGAATCGGCGACCTACCTGACAAGCAGTGTCAAAATTTTCACCGAAACTCAAGGCGTATTGGGCTCAGTGGGACTCTCTTGTCCTGGAAGAAGGGCTGTTGAAAAGAGTCCTTGAAAACAATGATGGTTCTGAGATGAGGAGACAGCTAGTTATCCCAAAAACAAGAGTAGCTGAGGTACTGAATAAGTTACATGACAGTCCATCGGGAGGTCATCTGGGAGTGAAGATAACCCTTCAGCGAGTCCGTGAAAGGTTTTATTGGATGAACAGCTCCAACGATGTGAAGGACTGGTGTAAGAAATGTACGACTTGTGCTACGAGTAATGGACCACATCGCAAGAGAAAGGCACCCATGAAACAGTACAACAACAATCAAGGAAAGGATCAATGATGTTATATATCGCATAAGCAAGATCCCCAACGGAAAACCAAAAGTAGTTCACCAAAACCGACTAGCCCCATTCGAAGGAGACCATGACCTAGAGGAAGGAGTAAACCTTATTCAAGATGTGTCTGAGCCTACCTTCGATGAATTTATGGGCGCGTATGGAGGTACCGGGAAAGTTAGATATGGAGTCACTTCGGAACAACAACAAGATTTGTTCACTCTCCCGGAAGATTATTCACTGGCATACAACATCCCCGCCCGTATCAAGAACGCACGAGGGTTGGCAACCGTCTTTCGAAAGAAGTTCGGGCAATTAGAAAAACTTGAAGACCAGATTCCAGCCCCTGGCAAGACACTGAAACTGAAACATAATTCGCGGTACGTCTTCTACGTGGTAACTAAAGATGAATTTAAAGATCGATCTACCTACCGCGATGTGTGGGAAGCACTTCGTAACCTCCGAGACCATGTGTTAGAATCTAGCGTGAAGAAACTGGCTATGCCTAAGATAGCGAGTAACCAGTTGGATTGGCGAGTTATCAGGAACATGGTAGAGGTTATCTTTAGAGATACCGGTGTCCAGATATTAATTTGCAGCTACAACCCCCGTTATCAGTATCCGATGAAAACGGTGCCCTGCTATTTCCATAAGATCGGAAAGTGTAGAAATGGGGCCAGTTGCCGATTCAAACATCCAGTCTCGGCTACAAAAAATCCAGGAGGAACTTCCATTTAAGGAGGGGTTAATGTTACGAAACAGCGCACTGGTATAGTCCCTAAAACCGACTCTGTCTAAGCCAGGTATAAAAATTAAAATTATGGCGGATACGCACTGTTTTTTATAACTGTTTACGACTTTACGACTATCTTATGTAAACATTGTTTTTGTGACTAGAGTTATCTAGAAATGGCCAGAACCAATTATTTTGTGTAAGCCGCAGCCCAGAATACTCTAGTAAAAAAGGCACTAGTATATAAAAAGGACCAATCAGCGGACCAGTCAGTGATCTCGAGAAATAAACAAAAATACACCGAACAGTAAAGTGCTAATTAATAATCAAGTTTGTGTGCATATAAGTTAAATTTAGGTGATTAGTTAAGTATATATAAATTAAGTGTTAGTGAGTTAGTGTTTAAATAAATTAGTAAGTAGCCATACCGAGTGTTTTAAATTTATCCCACCCGTTTATTGTTTAAATAAGTAACAAAAACATAATAATTAATCACATGTTTATAATTATGGAAACTTTATTAAAGCTTTTTGTAAAACTGCTTGTTTCTGTTAATTGTTAATTATTATATACCTAATTATAATTTTGTTAGAAAGTATCCAGTAAAAAACTTGACACCCCGTGTATAGGGACCCGACAGCAAAAAATGTCTAGGGTCTTAAACTAGGTTAATCCGTCCCTGATTACGAAACTGGAATACATTTAAACGTAATAGGTATTTAAATAGCCCTTATATTGTTTGCAACGTTGTACCACAAGAATGTATTCTTGTGATTGTCTGTTAATAATGAAGCTCATACCAGAGACAGTTCACAGGTATGTTGTTTCGTCAAGCTGAACGACTGTAAAGAAAGAAATAAGATAAAGAAAGCGAGAGAGATCGAAAACAATCGCAGTGTAATAGGTCGGGATCGTTAAACCTTGGCATCATGGTAATGGTAATGAACACCGGACAAAGTCACTTTTTTCGGACGTTGCACCAATAAGAACTAGAGACTACGATATATGAATGATCATTAAGTATACTTATTGAATATTATTCCTACGTCGCATTAGATTTTTATTAATTTTTTTGGAAACTATTTTGCATGAAATAAGTGAAAGTTTTTCTTCGGAAAGTTGAGGATTACTTATTTGTGGTCGATTATTGCATGAATTGATAAATATATTAATAAATAAATGAATATTACTTGTATTGTATGGTAACGATGCGGCAATAATTATGAGTTATGTGACCCTCTTTACGTGACTACTTATTTTCTGTCGTTAAAATGTTTACAATTACAAATTACTTAAGAAATAATAATTTCTATGAGCTGTTTTACAATTCTTTCTTATACGTTGAATCAACTAGAATATTGTCTCCATCTAATATACTCTACAACTCATCAGAAAATAGTATGACACAACTTTAGAATATGGACCACTAGATCTCGTGACTTCACGCATATTATAACTAAACTCTTGAGGCCATGAGGAGTCATTGATGTCGCCCTTCAGGTTAGGTTAGGTTAGGTTCTGGAGAATACAAATTAATAATAATATTAAAATAAAATTACAAGCTAGAGCTCAAAGACTGTGAAGATATGAAGATCGACAGCAACGACAGTTCATCCAAAATACTCTATTTAGAGATGACACTAAGAAATTTTATCCACTAATGCACAAAGGTAAGGATAACAACCATAATCCTCCCTCGCAGTCGCAAATAGGAAAATTTTTGGCGCGACATCCTTGAATATCCCATCGAACACAACCGCGACGCGGCCTGGATAAAAGATGAACTACATAAACATGAACAAGTACCAGTTCAACTAACGGTATGTGATATAGTTAAAGTGATCAAGGAAACTCAAAACTGAAGAGCTCCAGGTCCAGACAAATTGCAAAACTTTTGGCTTAAGAGCTTCAGTTTACTGAACTTACCAGAGCTATAAATGACCTACTGCAAGACCCACAGATTACTCCCAAATGAGGAGGAGCTGAGACAAGCGACGCATATAGTAAATATATTGAGTGACGACATCCAAATGGAGTTCGGCCTGGATAAGTGTGCTTCCGTAGTTTTCAAAAGTGGGAGAAGAACCAACAGTCAAAACATTCTACTGGATGAAGACCAGTCTATCAAAGATCTTGAACAAGAACAAGCTTACAAATACCTAGGAGTTGATGAATACTCAAGAGTATTACCGACGTGTCCGATTAGTACTTAGAAGCAAATTTAACGCCATTAATAGCTTAGTAGTACCTGTGCCTTCTTACAGTTTTGGAATTGTATATAAAACGTCTTTCTTTACGTATGTGTTATGTATCAATCAAAATGTACCATTTTAGCCGAAATAGAAGATGACAACAAATCGAAACGCGTCTTTTGGCGAATAATAAACAAACCATATATATATATATATATATATATATATATATATATATATATATATATATATATAGATTCATGGGTAATTCACGCCAGAAAAGGGCTACTGAAACAGAGTGGTAACCACGGACATGCATGTTTCTGGCTCATTTGCTGAAGACGGCAAGTTTATTATTGACTGAATCAAGTTTAATCGTTTACAGTTTAAAATTAAAAAACACATGTACAATAGGTAAAAAACATTCATAAAACAGACATTTAGAACAAATACTATCGATACAAATTCTACGACATTATACAGGGGGGGTACGGAAAGAATTCATGTATATTGTTTTATTAAATTATGTTAAATCTGACTTAAGTTTTTAACATCTTGCTTATCGTTGACTGTATTTTGTACCTTATTAATGTGCACCATTTCTTTAATTGTTAATTTTTTGTAGTTTGAATCTTGAGCTAGAATTTTTGTGTTTTTAAAATCAAACTCATGTTTTTCATTGTTATCATGCATGTGGAGAGCTGTGGAAACATTTTTGGTATATTTATGGCCATTTAATCTAATATCTAAAGTCTGTGTGGTCATTACTATGTATTTTTTGGACTGTTCAGGCAGGGTATGGAATATATAACGTTTGCTTTTTTTGTGGTTTTTATTTTACTTTTTAATTTGATGAATAATGGTGATAGGGTGCGCTTTACTGGATATATCTGGGGCATTTGACAACACAACTCATGTGTCTGTCAAATAAGCACTAAAAAAGCGAGGAGTGAATGAAACCATCGTAAAATGAATGTATGAGTTGTTGACGGCGAGAATAGCTGAGACACCGGTGGGGAATCAAACCACCTCAGTTAAAGCCACTCCTGGGATACCTTAAGGAGGAGTAATAAATATATCCCCTTCTATGCAGCCTCGTAGTATATCTACATGCTAACGGAGCTTAGCTTTTAATGTATGGGCTATGCTGATGACATAATTCTAATAGTCAGAGGCAAGTTCGAGAGCACCTTGTGTGATTTATTACAAAAGGGCCTCAGAATTATTCAGCAGTGGTGGTTATCAGTGGGACTAAATATTAACCCAAAGAAGACCACAGTAATTCCATTTACCCGGAAAAGAATACTTTCAGCTATGAAACCTCTATCTTTTAACGGGGAAATAATAGAATGGAAATCTGAAGTTCAATATCTAGTAGACAGTAAACTTCTATGGAATAACCATGTTAAGATGACTACTGGTAAAGCAATGTCGTGCAGAAGTCTAGATGGCAAGACTTGGGGATCTAACCACAAAAATACAGCGATGGATTTACGACATGATTGTGAGTCCAACAATTTCGTATGGGGAAAAAGTTTGGCATACTCCTCTACATCTCCTCACAGGCCTCCTTACAGGGCACTGCTGTCTTAGGAAGCACCTAATGAGAATACGTCTAGCAGAAATTGATGATTATAGTTTCTGTGGAGAGGAGGAAGAAATACCAGATCACCTAGTTCTAGAATTCCTCGCCATTGTAAGCCAACACAAAAAATGTTTCGGACAAGCAACTTGTAAGAGCGAGGATCAGGTCATATTCGTCCAAGACAACTTAGGACAAACAATAGGACCCTTGCCAGCTAATCAAGGTCTAGCCCAAGGATCTCCCCTCAGTCCAATCCTGTTTAATCTCTATACCCTACCTATTTATGATATTTATGATATGCTCCCTAAAAATGTTAATCTTGTTCAATATGCAGATGACATTGTACTGATAGTTGGTGGATCGAATGTGAGCCAAATGGTAAATAATTTAAATACATTTTTAGAAAAACTCAATACATGGTTAGACACACATAATCTCAAACTATCAACCAATACATCTCATGCAGTAATGTTTAGTAAACGAATCATAAAAAGATCTATCCCCAAAATAAAAATAAACTCGTAAACTATTGAATGGGTGGATAAAGTTAAATACCTAGGTATATACATTCATCAAAACCTAAAATGGAATGCACATATACAATACATAGAAACAAAAATATGTAAAGGACTAAACGTTATGCGAGCTCTCTGTGGTACTTGGTGGGGCTGTGATCACCTCACACTGAGAATACTTTACAAAGCAATAGTACTAAGTCACATGGACTATGGTAGCCAGAGTTTCACCGTCACAAAAAAGAATAAAACAACGTAGGAGAAACTTCAAAACCGGGGATTAAGAATACTTACAGGCAACATGAATTCAACACCAATCCCAGCCTTATTATCAGAAAACGGTGAAATGCCCCTCAAATATCGGAGGGAATGGCTGAGCTCCAAATACTTAATAAAAAACCTGGCAATATCCAATAACCCTATAATCAATATTCTAAAGAAGCTTAATAACATAAGCAAAAACTCAAGATATCGGACTAACAAAGAAAAACCAACTACAAATCCTTGACCGGCTACAACCATCTACTAATATGTACACAAAAGAAATATTGCCTTGCTATGAATTTGACCTAGACATTCAGCTAACTCCATTAAATGTGGCAAATCTTCAATCTAATAAAACTGATGAACTAGCATAAATTCAGTACCAAAAAACTATATCCAAATTTCCAGATCATACAATAATATTTACAGATGGATCTCTCTATTCCAATCGCACTGCAGGGTTTGGAGTTTACAGTGAAGAACTCAACTATGCATTTTCATCTAGGCTACCAAAATTCACACAAATATGGTTAGGAGAAATTACTGCTATCAACCATGCACTTCATTTCATCTTAAAAACTAACACTACTAAAGCCATAATCTTATCAGATTCTAAAACTGCACTACACAAAATATGTAAACCAGCTTTCTCCAAAGAAACAGAGCATTCATCAATATTAACTAAACAAGGAATTATACTAGCAAATACTAACGGCTTTAATATTGTACTAGCATGGATCCTAGGTCACTCTGAAATCAAAGGAAACCATAAAGCTGATCAGCTAGCTGAAACAGGTTGTTCCCTTACTGTTCCAGCGAATATGAAACTGAATTATCAAAACTACTACCCAGATATCAAGAAGAGCATATGGGCTAAATGAAACAATGAATGGAACCTCATAAAACAGAATAAAAAATCGTTCTATTACAAAGTTGTCGAACAATTACCAAAATCTCCCTGGTTTAACCAATACAAAAACAGAAGACATTTAACAACAGTTATAAGAATGAGAACAGGACACTGTTTAACTCCTTTCCATATGTTTAGAATTGGATTTAAAGATGATCCACTATGTGAATGTGGGAAAATAGGATCACTTAACCACATAATACTAGAATGTCCAATTAATATATCAAACCAAGTCAACCTTTACATAGAGCTATGCAAAACAAAACTTAGCGCGCCATATAATATATGTACAATTTTAGCCAATTTAAATGATGAACGATTATCAATAATACACCAATTTATAACTATGTTTAAAATATCCCTTTAACTTAACCTTCTCTTTTATAGACCTGGGCTTCTCCACCTATATCCGAGGTAGCATTTCTTGGTGTGTCCAAGCTTGGCCGCTACCCCCAAGCGAGAAAAGTTAATTTCCTGTGTTGTGAAGTCTTACCTTACTAATACCCCAATACTCACCATAAGTTTTATAAAAGTGTAATAACTCATAATACCTATGCTCAACAGTAGTGCAGTTTTGTTTAAGGAAGATATCCATTCTAGAGGGAGGGAAATATTGCCAAGAGCAAGACTTTTTCCCCCACATGTATAAAACTGGGTAAATTATCCCTCAGGATATAGCCCAAAAAAGGAACAAGAAGAAGAAGAGCGAGGATCTAACCTCCCTGAAGCCGTTTCAAATACTAGAGTTCATTAGAATCCTGGAACTGGAAAGCGAGCCTTAGTAGTAGCGAGAACAACTCTGACAGAGGGGGCACAATAAACCTGTGCTTTGTAATCCCGTTAAAATCTAATCTAATCTAAGGAGACAAGAATGTATGTTAATTCAAGAGAAGTAAACATGACCCAAAATAAATTTATAACCTGTAGTAATTAAGCAGATAATAAAATAAGAAGAATTATAATGGTGAAACTAATAATTAAAACAATTGTTTATCAGAGACATTTTATTTTTCATAATTTACATAACATATATAATTTTTTCTAAATAATTCAAGATTTAATTTCAATAAATTGTAAATGTTCTACTTCTTTTTATAAAAAGGGTTCAAACTTGATATACTTGGACTTAAAGTACTAGAAAAACGGATCGGTGATTGAGTTGAAGAAGCACACGGTGAAACAGATGACGATTCTACCACTGGTGATACAGTTGATTGTTCAATAATTTCCGAAGCTGATTGCCTACCTCCAATTGCTATATAATTATCTAAATCGTTATTAGAAATAGCGTTAATTTCAACTTGTGGTCTTGGAGTACTATACAACAGATTCCTAATTCCGTAATTTAAACCTAAGTTCGAGAAAGGGGTGCTCTGAGTGACTACACTTTCTATTGGCGATTCGGTGCTGGTACTGATACTAGGAATAGTTGATTGTTGCAAAAGTGCTCCATTTGAAATATATTCAGACTTAGGTTGGGACTGAGATTGAACGAACCCCTGGCCATAATTCAAATCTAGATTTGCTAAAGATTGTAAAGGTAGTTGAACCAGTGGGCCTTGAGTGACTTCGTTTCGTAACGTTGACTCAGTGGTGGTACTGAAACCTGGATTAATCGATTGTTGCAGGAGTGCCCCGTTTGAAATGTATTCCGACTTAGGTAGGGACTGAGATTGAATGAATCCTTGGCCATAATTCAAACGTAGATTTGCTAAAGATTGAAGAGAGCCTTGAGTGACTTCGTTTCCTACTGGTGAGAACGTTGACTCAGTGGTGGTACTGAAACCTGGAATAATAGATTGCTGCAGAAGTGCCCCGTTTGAAATATATTCTGACTTAGGTAGAGACTGAGATTGAATGAACTCTTGGCCATAATTCAAACGTGGATTTGCTAAAGATTGTAGAGAGCCTTGAGTGACCTCGTTTCGTAATGGTGAGAATGTTGACTCAGTGGTGGTACTGAAACCTGGAATAATAGATTGCTGCAGAAGTGCCCCGTTTGAAATGTATTCCGACCTAGGTAGGGACTGAGATTGAATGAACCCTTGGCCATAATTCAAACGTAGATTTGCTAAAGATTGTAGAGAGCCTTGAGTGACTTCGTTTCCTACTGGTGAGAACGTTGACTCAGTGGTGGTACTGAAACCTGGAATAATAGATTGCTGCAGAAGTGCCCCGTTTGAAATATATTCCGACTTAGGTAGGGACTGAGATTGAATGAACCCTTGACCGTAATTCAAACCTAGATTTGCTAAAGATTGTAGGCGGCCTTGAGAGACTTCGTTTCCTAATGTTGAGAACGTTGACTCAGTGGTGCTACTGAAACCTGGATTAACTGATTGCTGCAGAAGTGCCCCGTTTGTAATATATTCCGGTAGAGGCTTGGGTATTGACTGTTGTGCATTTTCGATATTAAATAGTTGGCCTGATCGTAAAAATTCCTGACCAAACTGCTGGTTTTGTATATTCGCTTTTTGTTGTGCTTGTACTCTTGTGATAGCTTGTTGTGCGTCTTCTTCATTTTTGTATTTTATGAAAACTACTTCTGGTTTCTGAGGTTTGACTGCTGGAGCTGATTTCACTAATATATTTTGGTGTTCTTCGGGTTTCTTCACCAATACGTAGACAACGGTTTTTTCAGGAGATTCCTTTTTTGGAGGAGTTATTTCGATTGTTCCTAAAGATGGAGCAGCTGGAGCTTTAATGAATACCAAATTCACATTCTTTTTATCTTCTTCGAAATAAACTCTGGGTTTAGCAGGTTCCGGTTCCTCAGGGGCAGCGAAAAAGTAAACGTTTTTCTCAACTTCCGGCTTTTGACTTTGGGTTTCGAAAAAACCCTCTGGTATACCGAAATTACCTCCGCTGGTGGTACTTTCGATTGATACGGTATCATAATCTCTAGTTTGTTGTGCTATACTATTCAATAAATGAGCATTTCCTGAGAAAAATTGGGGTAAACCAACGTTTGAGGTAACGAACTGATTCAAACCTTGGTTGAACTGATTCAAACCTTGGTTTAAGACAACAGGTGCTGGAGTAGAGCTGATAAATTCGTTATTTAGACCGTCTAAATTGAAAGTCGAAGAAAATATACTGGGTTGGGGGGTAGAGGAAATGATAGATTCAAAAGCATTATTTGATAAAAATTCCCCACTGGCGTTTGGTAAAACGAAAGAGTTGAAATTCTGATTTAAAATAGCAGGTGCTGGTGTAGAACTGATAAATTCACTGTTTATATTATCTAAAGTTGATGAAAAAATGCCGGGTTGAGGAGTAGAAGAAACGATAGATTCAAAACCGTTCCCATCTACTGTACTCGATTGAAATTCATTGCTGAATCCGATAGGTGAAGGAGTCGATGAAACGAACGCACTATTTAATTCTATGGGTGCATCAGTAGAAGTTGAGAAAAAGCCTCCATTAATAGCAGACTGCGACGATTCGAATGGATTCGATTTCACGTTTTGATACTGGAAACCCAAAGGTAGATTAGAAGGGAGTAGTATTGCGGCCCTTGCTGTAGCTAATATAGCTAAGATCTGAAAATAAATAATAATTATAACGAATTTAATTAACATTTGATATTTTTGTGAGTAGAGGGTATATATTTCAAAGTGTGACTATGTATTAAGTAGGTCGGAGAAAAAACTTCTTTTTGACGGCTGTTTACGTACAACTTGTTGCATTTGCATATTTGATTGATTCCATGCATTTAGTCGTTGTTCATTTATTATTATTAATTAATGTATTTCAAATAAAGTTTGATAAAAATCAGTTAATAACTTTTGGTGGAATTATTTTAAACGTGTCAATTTTTAATGTTTTAAGAGGGTATAATAGTACAACAGTCCATAGAGATTTTTTTCTTGCGCTAAATTGCAAGAGTTATTTTCTTTTTTAAATAGGTTCATCATTACGTACTGAATGTAAATGCACAAGATCCTTAAGGCTGCTTTAAATGGAGCAATACAATGCAAGATGAAATATTTCTAGATTACAAGTATGTGCAGATGAAGCTCAGCTGATAGATCTCCCAATTGCAACTTTGTTCGTTTGGTGCCATTTCTATTGCATGCAAGTCTCAATTCTAGGGGGAAATTTAGTTACTTTTGGTTCAACAACCAACCAGATGCCAGTAAGACCACAGTTGATCAACTGGAGCACATTTTTTGTAAAACTGTTTGCTTCGTGCCCTTTTTTAAAATGTTTTTAATTTGCCTTCCATAATGTCAAACAACGTGCAAGTTTCACCATATGCAACATTTTGACCTTGCATGGTATTGCATGCAATTTCTTGCAGGTTGTATTGCTACATGTAAAGCGGCCTTAACAAATTTGGAGGACGGAAGTGCCACTATTTTGAGAAAAACCGCTTCGGCCTTTATCTCCTCCAAAAATGACAATAACCTTTACTGTAGATAATTAAATTTGTTAAATAATTTTCTATGACTGACCTTTAACGACTATTACGATTTATTTATTGACTTTTGGACCCATATGTTTTCTAATAATTGTTTAAATAATAAAGACCTAATTTGTACATCTACAAATCTCTATAGAACCGAGACTCGACTTTTATTGAAAATCGAAGAAGTTAGAATACAGTAACCGAGCTAGAAAAAGAAAACGTCAAACTAAAAGAAGAAATTGAATACCTAAAAAGAGTACGGAACTCAATGAATTACTAGATGTAGAACTGAAAGAAGACGACTTCAGTGACTGTTGTTCTCTAGGAAAATATAAGAATTGTCCTATCAAAATAGAATTCATTTCGAATCTGCTGTAGCGTGCGGTAATGTTACAAATGGATTATTACAATAAAATGAAACAAAGTATGGTTTTAATTTTTATAGGTATTGTTAAAAATGTTAGAAAATAATTAAAAGAAACATCTAATTTATAACGATATTCTTGAACACAAATTAATTGTTGTTAATTTTTACATTTATTGTACAGTGTGTACAATTTGTAAATGGTACTGGAGGGCAACGAGAATTTATAGACGTTGAAGCTGTCGTTTGGGAATATTATGCTTTTCCCACTAATTATACAATATACTATTACGATATAAGTGTCGTAAAGATTCATATTACGAAATGAGATGGGAAATTTGTCAAACGAGGCCGTTAGGCCGAGTTTGATAACCCATCGTAATATGAATTTACGATACGAATATAGTACATTATTTTACCTACTACCAATAATGTTAATTAATTATTGAAAATTAGTCAATATTCCTGAAATTAATGATATTAGAATCATGTAACAAGCAAGCGTTGCGCTCATTATTGTTGATTTATTTTGCGAACTGTCAATTTTGACGCGTTCACTTCAGTTTGGTATAATTGTATCGACATGAGTTCCGACTATGAAAGTGTGGATTCTGATATAGAACTTGCTGCAAATAACGCAATACAAACCCTAGTACCCGCTAAATCCCGCAATAGATACGAAAAAGAATATAAGCGATTCGAAGACTGGTGCAGTTCAAAAAAAGTCCGTGATATATCGGAGAGAATTTTATTAGCTTATTTTGCTGGGAAAGCTGAAAAAGAAAAGGCATCATCATTATGGACAAATTATAGTATGCTGAGAACAATGATATCTGTGAAGAAAAATGTGGACATAAGTAAATATTCACAGCTATTGGTTTTTTTGAAGCGGTAAAGTGAAAGTCACAAGCCGAAAAAATCCAGTATATTTTGAAAGGAAAATATACACAGATTTTTGAAACAAGCCAATGATGATCAATTCTTGATGATGAAGGTAAGATTATACATAAATATGGTGACATTTCCATGTAGCATATTATTTTTATAGGTTTCCTTACTCGTGGGTGTGTTTGGCGCCTGCCGAAGAGAAGAATTGATGAAGTTAAAAATTGGTGATGTAGCGGACGAAGTAACGATCAAAATACCGAATACTAAAACTAAAATTCAAAGAGAATATGCTATTACTAGAGGAAATATCTCTGGTTTTGACTGCTTGAATAACGTCCGAAAATATGTTCTACTTCGACCTCAAAATATAGTCCATGACCGGTTTATTATTCTATATAATAAAAATAGGTAAAAAAACTTTTTAAGTTAAACGGTTTTATGTTAAACATACATTGCAATCTTTAAGATAAATGTACTAAAAACCAAAAAATAATAAAATAGATACAGTCGTGGGAATTATAAACATATGCATAGACTAGACTAACATAAAACCGTGGGGCACGTCAATTGTCTACAATCGTTGATTAAAATTTTTGTTTTGTAATGTTACACTATAATTAGGCAGTTGTTCAACCGACAACGATGGACGTGTGATAAGTAGGGCTAGAATGTGGAAACAAGCTAGCAAGCTCGATTATAAGCGAGTTTTAGGGTTTCATAGTGGTGAGCGAGTAGTACTTTTATCATATGTTTTGTCGATTAAAGACAAACTACGAGCAGTGAAACGATTCCTCGCCAGCCAGCAGTGTGAATGTCCAACGATAAACTAGTTGAAACATCTCTTTTATTTACATGGAGTGTATAACTATTGGAATTTCCATGAGCAAGAAAATAGTAAGTAATTTCCTCACCGTCTGCGGGCCAACTGCCTAACGACGAATTAAACGATTCTTCTATCGCACATTAAGTCGATAATTTGTAGACAATTGACGTGCCCCACGGTTTTATTTTAGTCTAGTCTATGCATATGTTTATAATTCCCACGACTGTATCTATTTTATTATTTTTTGGTTTTTAGTACATTTATCTTAAACATTGCAATGTATGTTTAACATAAAACCGTTTAACTTAAAAAGTTTTTTTACCTATTTTTATTTTTTGGTTTTTAGTTTTTTATCCACCCTAATGCCATACAGTTCTCGGCGCGTTTTAATGTTTCACCTTAACTTGGGTGGTGTACCGCTAACGACGTATCATTTTTAGCCACCCTAACGCCACACAGTCCTCAACACGATACAAAATCTTGACTTGGGTGGTGGATTCAGGCTGGATTGATCAGATACCTAAATTACAGATTCAATTTCTAAATTTAAATCTTATTATTATACGCCATTTAGTGGCTGCGCCCATCTTAAGTATTGAGGTTGTATAGTGCACTGTATTCTTCTTGTCAAGCCCTTTTATTTGTTGATACCCATATTGGTAGGATTGATAAAAAATTGTTATCAGCCATTTGGTAGCGGCGGCCATCTTAGATTTCAATTTTGCATAGTAAATTGTATTCTACTTGTTGAGACCTTTCATTTGATACCCATGTTGATGGGATTCATAAAACCTACGTTATCCGCCCTTTTGTAGAGGCCGTTATCTTGGATTTTAATTTTATATAGTATATTGTATTCTACTGGTTGAGCACTTTCATTTGATACCCATATTGATGGGATTGATAAAACCTATACGTTATCCGCCATTTTGTAGCGGCCGCCATCTTGGATTTAAATTTTTTATAGTATATTGTATTCTGCTTGTTGAGCCCTTTCATTTGATACCCATGTTGATGGGATTGATAAAACCTACGTTATCCGCCATTTTGTAGCGGCCGCCATTTTGGATTTCAATTTTTTATAGTATATTGTATTCTGCTTGTTGAGCCCTTTCATTTGATACCCATATTGATGGGATTAATAAAACATAAATTATCCGCCATTTTGTAGCAGCGGCCATCTTGAATTTATATGATAATGAATAAACATAATTGTATTGTCACCAAAATCCAAAGTGTATACAAAATTTCAGATTAATCGGTTGACAGGAAGAGGGTGAAATTTGAATTACTAAATTTGACCCAAGAATAAAACAAACGGGGTGAGCTAAATAAAACCGTTTAAAAATGGAAAATGTTTTCCTCAACCAATTGGTATCAATACTTTTGGGCGCATTCCAAAAGAAATAGCAACGTTTCTGGAGCAACCAAATCCATCACAGTATACAGGTCACTGTTTTAGAAGATCATCAGCATCCCTACTTGCTAATGTTGGTGTTGATATGCACATTTTGAAGAGACATGGTGGATGAAAATCCAGTAGTGTCGTTGAAGGTTATTTAGAAACATCCTTAGAAAACAAAAAAATATAGCTACTACAATAATGGGAGGAGAAATCGTTTCTACAAAAAATTCAATTGAAATTGAAAACTACAATTCTTCAATTGCCTCCACGTCTTGAAGAAAACGACAAATGAAAAACAGTTGTAACCAGCATAAAACACACCAAACAAGGAATAGCAGAACGAAGATTGAATACTAATGTAACGTAACAACATGAACAGGACACTTCGATAGCTGAAATAGTATATTGTGCAACAAGTGGGAAAAGTTCAATTTTTCTCACGAGTGTGGAAGTTTGTCGCAAACACACGAGTGAGAAAAGTACTTTTCCCACATGTTGCACACTATACTTTTTCTACAACTGCACAAATTTAAAGAATACAAGTAAATAGTTTAGTAGAAAAAGTTTAAGCATCGAGGACCACCCACCGAAAACGGCTGGGCATCGAATATAAGTTTCTGAAATTGGCTGGGCATCGAGGATCCCCTACTGGATTCTCCATATAAATGTATGTAGTTTGGGCAAAGTGCCGCCAGAAATAATATTTCTCACAGTGTGAGGAATATATGGTTTTGAAATTAAGTAAGCTATGAGAAATATGCTACTTTTCATAGCAGTTGTAGATAAACATTATTTAGACTTTTTAATTAATTTTTATTTTTGCCGTAGATAAGATATTAGTGCAATAAGCTGCTTTCTTCATTAACATTTTACTGTGTTCCTACTCTCACAGGCAAAACAGACCATAAATCAAGATCACGATGAAACCGTACATTAGAGATTTTGAAATTGAAAAAATAGTGACTTTTCAACTACCAACATCAGATGAGGCTAAAACAATATTAGCAATCAATAATAAAAATATGAATTTCAAAATCATTCACAATAATATATGTAGCATAGGATGTACTCTGAATCAATTTATGGATAGCTTAGAAACGACATTCGATTGTATGGTCCTCACCGAGACATGAACTACTCCTGACATTTCTGTGTACAAGATTGATGGCTATAAGACTCTATACAATAATGGTTGTTTCAACCAAAATGACGGGGTGGTTGTATTTGTTAGATCCGATATGTATGAATCACACAAGACCTTACCTTTGAATGGCAGTTCACTTCTCAGAATGAAAGCGAAGTTTGAGGATAAAATATACATAATAAACACGTTCTATAGATCAGCAGCTAGTGATACTAACACTAGATAATATTTTAGCAACACAAAATGAACCATATGATTATAATTTGTTTATGGGGGATATTAATATAGACTTGTTGAGGGACACTGAAGAATATTTAGTGTATGTAAACACCCTTAGTGAATACGGTTTTCTATCAGCAATCAATACACCAACTAGGATTACAAAAAATACAAGTACATGTCTAGATCATATATTTATACACTCAAAGTCAAACATATACGAGAATGTCCTACCCGTTGAATTTTTTTAAATATGTATATTATATTTTATACAATTAAATAGTACTTTGCCTCGAATCGCTCCTAAATAATTATACACTGACGGCATAATTAATCAAAAGAATAAGAAGACGGGAAATTTATTTAAAGAGACATGAAAAATTTATTTTTAAAAACGTACAACCCAAAATTAATCAACTATCTTCTTCGACTCTCGCGCGTTTAGCGGCCGGTGAAGATTCAATTATATCCTCCTCTTCCTTTTTCGATGGTATATTTTAGGGCTCAATTAAATTTTCGTCGGCGTTATCTACAATACCTTCTTCGACGTCATTACAATTCGGTATCGTCGACGTTTCTTTTTGGCTGACTCGAGCACGCTTTCTCTGTGCAGTTCTCACAGATTACCATGCAGTCCAACCATGCTTTTCAATAGGGTTCATCTATGAGACTATCTAAATAATATTCAATCATAAAATTGGTCCTCGTAATCCTCCGAAGGCTGCATCGTGCTAACAAGCCAAAATTTCTTCAAAAATGACAAAAATGTGGTACTTTTAGTACCATATCACCCGTTGTACTGGGTCTGGTGAATTGAAAATCAGAAGGATTCATCTGTGAGACGCCCAAAACAATATCCAATCATAAAATTGGTCAAATGTATACATTACCGAGGCTGTATAGTGGTAACAATCCAAAATTTCACCAAAAATGTGGTATTTCAAGTACCATAGCCCCTGTTTTACTCGCTCTAGTGAGCTGGAAATCAGTAGGAATCATCTTTGAGACGGTCTGTACAATATCCAATCATAAAATTGGTCACTTGTATATCTCCGGAGTATACCATAGCACCCGTTGTAGTGGCTCTGGTGAACTGAAAATCTAAAGAATTTGCAACGTCTATGATCGTATCCTTATGTATTATTTATTTTATGACTATTCATCGGTTCTGTAGGATAATAAGAAAACAGATTTTCCACAATGCCGACGTTTCGGATTTATTTGAACCCTTTATCAAGACTACAAAGATATACATACATTTGGTGATTATGAATATTAAATAATAAAAAAATTAAAAACCTTAAAAAATCCAGTTCATGTGAAAACTTAAAAATTCAAAAATTTCAAAACAACTAAAAACATCCCTCAAAAATATCTCTAAGAAACATCATGAAATAAAATTTAAATTGGTGACAATTTAAAATTCCTTAAGGTGTCACTCTTACCTAGTGAGGTTTTCTCTGTTGAGCACAAATGATTTTTCATTTCCTTGTCAAATTCAAAATAAATGAGAATTTATAAGAAATTTTAGAAACTTCCGGCACGTAATGTAAAACAATGCAATGCAAAATTTTCAAACATTGACAAAAAACCTCTTTTTTCTACGACCGTGCGTTTTTACCCACTTTCCCGCACTTATTTTAGTTTAGAATGAGTCACTTTCCCGCACTAGTGCGGGGAAGTAAAATTTGTCAATTTATCGTTATTAAATGTACATTTCATTGATTTTACCTGTATATTACTATTAAAACTAATATAGGTTTTAATATTCAATCTAACCCAGACTATTTTTCATTCATTGGAATGAAGAAATTGCGATACTTTTATATATCTACCCTATACATTTCTCATTTCTCTGGTGTGGTAACCAAAGATTTGTTATGACAACCAAGTTGTCATCAAGGCGTCAAAGTTTCATGTCGAAGGTCCGATTCTGGCATTTTTCAAATTATTTTCAATAAAAGCAATATTTTAATGGATTCGTCAGACGAAGAGCTCCCAGAAGCAACATTAAAGGCCGCAGATGAGATAAATTCAGACCTGTTACCAAGTAAATCACGAGAAAGATACGAACAGCAATACAACCAATTTTTAAACTGGTGTAAGGAAAAAGGAGTGAATAGGTTCAGAGAAGAGGTTTTTTTGGCGTATTTTTCCGAGCCGAGTAAGGTACTGAAATCCAAAATACTATGGTCGCGTTACTCGATGGTGAAATGTTTAATTCAAATAAAACAAAACCTGGACATAAGCAAGTTTCATAAAGTGACATCGTTCCTAAAAAAGCAAAATGTTGGTTTTCGACCACATAAAGCGCAGATTTTTACCAAAGAAGACATATCCAAGTTTATGTTAGCCCCTGATGAGATATATCTTATGATTAAAGTAGGTATCATTTTTGCTTTAGCCGGTTCTCTTCGCAGAGCGGAGCTTATGAAAATCACGCTTGACGATATTCAAGATAAAGGAAACCTAATAATTGTGAAAATTTCCGATTCGAAAAACCATATCTCAAGATCCTTTGTTATATCTGAAGACATAAATAATTAAACCTTTTTGATGCTCTATAGAAAGTATGTAAATGTACGGCCTCCTACCACCACGCACCGTCGTTTTTTTATCAATTACAAAAAAGGCAAATGTTCTGTTCAGTGCGTAGGCGTAAACACATTTGGTAAAATGCCGGCAGAGATCGCTACCTACTTAGGCCTACCTAACCCAAAACGTTACACAGGTCACAGTTTTAGACGATCCTCGGCAACGTTTCTAGCAGATTTAGGCGAACATAAAACGTTTCGGAGGCTGGAAGTCAACTGCTGTTGCTGAGAGTTATTTGGAGGACTCCGTAGAACAGAAGAAAACCATCTGGAATAAAATTCTTTCATGTACTGGCAACTTGCAATCGATGCCGTCTCCGTCATCTTCATGCACTTTGCAATCTACGAGTGTTATTCTTAACAGCCAGTTACCATCAACTAACTACTCTGGACCGGCTATTTTGACGCATTTGCAGAATGCAACAAATTGTGTTTTCAACATTAATATTAATAATAATTAGTGGATTTTCATGGAATGTTTTCTATGTTGAAATAAAATATATATTGTCAATGGGCTTTTTGAATCTTTATGCGGTCGTAGAAAAAATAATGTTCCTAATTCATGCGTAAAGTGTCTTTCCCGCCCTTGACTGCTTTCCCGAACTCCGCTTCGCGCGTCGTTCGTGTCAACGGCAGTCGCGCGCGGGAAAGTATCACTTGTTAGGAAAATAACTATTTCTTCATTGAAAGTCTATACACAAACTGTGCCTAGATATTTAGATGTTAATAGTAAATTATACGTATTCATTGATAAACGGAAACAAAAATTGCAAAAAACTACCAATGATGTTGGCCTGGGGCAGCTTTTTGAATACAGTGTGTCCTCTTATATATTAAGTGCATTTTTCCTGCATCCTTCTAGATTACGGCTCACAATCACTGCGCCTGCACCAAAATTTTAACTTTCATATCTAGTAAGTAACAGAGTCGGATTCAGGCACTACACCAGTGTACGATTTCATAACATTACCCCCTCCTTAAAAGGAAGTTCCTCCTGGAACTTCTGTGTAGCCGGAACTGGATGTTTCAATCGGCAACTGGACCCATGTCTGCACTTTCTGGTCGTATGGAAATAACAGGTTACCGTCTTCAACGGATACCGATAACGAGGGGTGTAACTGCAAATTAATATGTGGACACTGGTATCTTGAAAGATCACCTACTGGTTGCTCTCTATCCTGGGCATTGCTAGTTTCTCCACGTGGGATTCCAGCGCATGATCTCGAAGGCTTCGTAGCACTTCCCACACATTCCATTAGGTGGATCGATCTGGAAATTCGTTTCTAGTTACCAGGTAGAAAAGGTATCGCGAATTGTGTTTGAGTCTTAGTGTCTTGCCAGGGGCTGGCATCTGAACTTCAAGTTTTTCGAATTGTCCAAACTTCTTTCGAAAGACAGTTGCCAATCCTCGTGCGTGCTTGTTACTGGTGGAGATGTTATGTGCCAGTGAATACTCCTCCGGGAGCGTAAATAACTCTTGTGGTTGTTCTGTAGCTACGCCGTATCTAGCTTTCCCGGTATGGCGCTAGTCGGTTTTGGTGAACTACCCCCTTGTTTATACGATAGATGACGTCGTTGACCCTCTTCTTGCTTAAGTATGGTTGATTTCTGTAATTTTGGAGAAAATCCTTTTCTTCTTTTCGGGTTGTATAACCATAATTTGTCCCCTTCTTTGAAACTGCCTTCTGTGGCCTGCGTATCATATCATTTTTTCATTCTGTTATTGGCATCATGAAGATTCGTTCGAACCAATTCGTGCACATCGTCCATCCTTCTTCTCAATTGGATCACGTAATCTTCTTCTGCTAGATCTTCGCCAGACCGACAGCCAAACTCCAGGTCACAAGGAGACCTCATTTCACGTCCAAATAGAATTTTCGCAGGCGTCTCACCCATGGACTCATTTATGGCCGATCGATAAGCCAACGCAAATAGGGAAAGGTACTGGTCCCAATCTCTCTGGACAGGTATTTTCCAATGGTCCTGTTCATTCTCTCGACCATTCCGTCTGACTGCGAATGCAACGTTATTGCCCTGGCCTTCATTCCCAGCTTGTCACAAATTTCCTGGAATACCTGACTCTCGAAATTACTTCCTTGATCGCTGTGGACTTCCAAGGGCACTCCATATCGGCTAATAAATTCCTTTACCAATACATCCGCGACAGTTGTCGCCTATTGATTCGAGATCGCGAAAATTTCCACCCACTTTGTGACATAATCCATAACAACCATGATGTATTTACCACCTAAAGCAATCCTTTCGAAAAGGGTTCCAACATTATATTCTTTCATGGCTACCTTTCTTTTGCGATGTGGTCCATTAGTCATAGCACAAGTCCTACATTTCTTACACATCTTCGGAGATGTTCATCCAATAAAACCTTTCAAGAACTTTCCGAAGGGTTTTTTTCACTTCCAGATAACCTCCCGATGGACTGTCGTGTAACTTTCTCAGTATCTCTGCTATTCTCATTCTCAGGATAACTATCTGTCTTCTCTTCTCGGAACCATCATCGTTCTCAAGGATTCTTTTCAACAGGCCTTCTTCCAAAACAAGGGAGTCCCACTGAGCCCATTATGCCTTGAGTGTCGGTGAAAATATTGACACTTCTTGCCAGGTAGGTCGCCGATTTTCTTCTTTCCATTGAATCTTATTTAGGTGAGGGTCATTCGCCTGATCTCTGATCTTGGTAGGTGACCATTCTTCGTTGACTACCGTAATTCTTGAAACTGCAACTTCCTTAGATTTCGACTTGTTGCAGTAAGAATAGTCTACAGGGCATGGCCGTCTAGGCAGAGAGCCGGCGTTTCGGTGATTCACATCAGCTCGATGTTCGACCCTGTCTAGTTTCCCCAGTGACTGGAGTTCTTCGGTTGCAGGAGTCCTAGGCCACTTAGACGGTTTGCATACGTGCTCTAGATCGCCACACTTCCGGCATTTGATCTTTTTCGGCTTCTTGTCCACCATACTCTTTATCAAGTTAACGATCTGGTCAAGTCCGTCTTCGTTACCTTCCTTTTGCATGGTCCCAACTTTGTTGTGCCGCGAATCCTTGCAGGAGTCGTAGGACGCTTACACGAACTGCGCTCATACTCTAGCTCGCCACAATTACAGCGCCTAATATTTTTCGGCTTCCCGTCTACCATACCTTTCAGCAAGTTGGCGATCTGGTCAAGTCTGTCATCGTCACCTTCTTCCTGCGTGGTCCTACCTTTGCTGTATCCCGAAGCCATCGTAGCTGCTTCATATTCAAGAGCAGCAGTCAATGCATCGACCAATGTTTTAGGATAGGCTAATCGAAGCGTCCTCTCCGTATCGGCTTCACATAAGCCGTCAATAAAGGCCTAGATGCCTAAACATTCCATCATGCTATCTGGTGCTGATGGACAAGCAAATCGAACTAGTCGGGCAATATCCATTTCATACTCTTGAAGGGTTTCGTCACGTTTCCGCCTTCGGTTCTTCAGCTGGAATCGGTACAAATGTTCTAGATGTTCGTGACCATATCGCCTGTCCAACCTCTTCTTCAGATGCTCGAAGTCATCCGTTTCTTCCAAAGATATCGTCTGAAGTACATCTAAGGCATCTTCCCGAAGCGCGATGGTTAAGTTCACTGCCTTCTCCCTATTGGACCAATTATTCACTCTAGCGGCTGCTTCAAACTATTTCACCTAATTGATCCACGGAGTTTTTCCGTCGAACGTTGGAGCCTTGACTCGCGCAAAACTGCCAATGTTTTCTTACTTAGGGTGTGTTTCTGGCTTGCTCGATCTTCTTTTCTTCTGCTGGAGTGTCTTTTGTTCTTAACTCGGCAATCTTTCTCTCTAACTCCTTGACTGTCTCGTCCATCTGGTTTTCCATCATTGACATCTTTTCTCGATTTTATCACCCATCGATGTCATCTTATCTCAGTGTTAGATTTTAGAGACAAAATTTTATTTTCCACGTCAGCGGGAATGTCACTTTTCATCGATAAGATATCGGCAGAAATATCGTTCTTCATAGTGGAAATATCGCTGTTTATAGTTGAAATCTTCTCGTCCATATTAGCAGAAATATCATTCGTTATAGCAGAAATATCGTTCTTCATATCAGAAATTGACGAGATTAAGGTGGAAGTCTCGTCATTGATTAAAAATGTTTCTGTATCAATGACGTCATTTTCCAGTACCACTTCAAGTCTTTCTACTAATTCACTTTTCTTACCGGACGTTTTTAACTCACGATTTTCCAATTCTGCTTTTAGCTCTGCCACTTTCTGGTCACTTAGTCTCTTGGCCATTTTTACGTAGCTATTTATTTATATTATCCCACTTCTGACAGCAATGTAATGATATTCTTATTTATTTGACAGTTTTTATCACGACAGTAGGACAAATTTATACACACGGTATGTCTACTCACTTAATTTATTTATTCACTAAGCTATTCACTAATTTATATTATATTCACAGTATATTCACTCACACTAATTTGTATAAACACTTCATTACTGTTTATTTACTTAGACTTAATTTATCATTCATTTGTTCGTTGTTTAACTTACGAGATCAAATTATAAAATGACTCTTATATATTAAGTGCCTTTTTTTCTGGATCCTTCTGGATTGCGGCTCACAAAAACAAACGACTCCCTAGAATTGTCTAGAAAAGACTGATCACAAAATATAAAGGTAAACAGTTCGAAGAAATCCGCCTTCGTCAAAATTTTAACACTCATATCTAGTATATAACAGAGTCGTATTCAGGCACTACATCGGTGTGTGGTTTCTTAACACTATTATACATATTATTTATTGATGAAATTAACTGTCTCGACCCTTACTTCGTGGAATCTACTCATATTAGTGTTTTAAATGAAACTCACTGTTTCTAGCTAATTCCACAATATAATAAAAATTGTAAAAAATTCTAAAAAATTGACAATTGTTTCGATAAATCAATATCATCGTCAGAATGACAGAAGTTACATTTCATTTGATCCCTACCTGATGTTTAGTAGTTATTTTTGTCTAGACCAAGAAGTTACTACAAAAACGTTACAAAACATCAAGAAACATTTGGTTTAACCAAGAATGCCTTAGGAAAAAGGTAATACAAAATTATGTGAATATAAAATGTCACACTAAAACACTTCAAGCACAAAAAGCTATAAAATGTGCTCAACGAGTTTGGATAAAAGGAGAATGTAAGAAATGGTTCAAAGTGAGGGACTCCTTAACTACATATAAGTTGTACATTCAGAACTCACGTTCCAATTACATCCAGTAGAATTTGACTGTTTAGACGACAAAATTAGAGAAAGTGTCAGCACGATGAAGCATAAGAAATTTAAGAAACAAGAACAAAAGCTACAGAAACTTGAACACACGCGACATAAAATTCAATACTCTAAACATCATGTAACTGTAAGTACCTACATACCAACACACTTTGTACCACGATTTGAAAACCTTTCAGTCACTAATTTTACAGTTAGTGAAATAGAATTTTTAAATAAAGGTTTAAAGTACAGCATACCACCAAAATTTACGAATAATATTGAACAAATTATAGCTACAGAGTCAGAAATAGCTTTAAAATCTAATTCAAATAATTTTCTTTATGAGAAATTAAAAATTGCCAATTTAATCAAAAATATTGAACCTTCAAAAGTTAAACGTCAAACAAAAACTGACTTTACAGTTTTAAATGCAATCAAAAAGAAAGTAGAAGATAATAACCTAACAGTTACAAAATCTGATAAGGGGAACACAACTGTCAAATTGACAACTGAAAATTATGATTCTAAAATATACAACTTTATAGAATCTAGCGATGTAAAAGTTCTTAAAGCAGACCCAACAAAAAAGCTTTTTAATAATGTAAGGGATAATGTTAATAATTTAAAGTATCTTTTAAGTGATTACGAAAAGAGGTCTATCATACATAAGAATCCTCATTGTCCACAATTATTTGCAACCGTTAAATTACATAAAATAACGAAACCAATTAGACCTGTAGTTTCTTATGTTAATGCTCCTAATAATATATTGGCAAAGAGGCTTAACAATATACTTAATAGTTACGGATATGCATCTAAGTACTCAATTAGACATTCAATAGAACTAATCAAAAAGTTGAAAGGAATCAACTTGCAAGATAACTATAAACTTATTTCGTTTGATGTTACTAAGATGTTCACTAAAATTCCTCCTAAAGAATGTCTAATACTTGTAAAAAAAATACTAGAAGATAAAAATACTAATCCAGGAATAATATCAGATATACTTAATTTATTTGAAGTATGTATTAATCAGAATTATTTCACTTTTGACAATAAGATATATATTCAAAATGAAGGTTTACCAATGGGAAGCCCTATATCACCTGTTTTTGCAAACATTTTTATGGACAGTTTAGAAAGAAAGATCTTTGAAAGTAATATTTCGAAAAATGTTTTATTTTGGTATAGATATGTAGATGACATATTAGCTTGTTTTATGGGTAGTGAACGACAATTGGATGTATTTTTCAACCACATTAATAATTTACACCCAAAAATTAAATTTACAATAGAAATAGCTCAATTAATTTTCTTGATTTAAAAATTCAAAGAGTTAATAATGTACTTGATTATTCAATTTACCGAAAACCAACACACACTAATGTGACAATTCCATATAGTTCCAATCACCCCATGGCACATAAACTAGCGGAATATAATTCAATGATACATAGAACTTTTCCAGTTCCTATGAACAAATGTAATTTTGATAGAGAGATTAATGCAATTAGACAAATAGCAACATCCAACGGTTATCCATTACATATGATAAATAAGCTAATTAATAATAAAGAGGAAAAAGTGGCATTACAACTAATATTTCCTAAACAAACTGATGAAATAAAAATGTATAAAACCATCACATATGCAGGAAATATTTCTAATAATATTTCAAAGATAATATCTTTAGCAACGAATACAACAATTTGTTTTAAATCAGAAAGTAACGTTAGTACAAAAATGTTAAATGTAAAAACAAAAATACCAAAATTAAAGAAATCAGGTATATATAAACTCAAATGTCCAGAATGTTATGCTGTCTATTTGGGCCAGACCCTTAGAAATTTTAAATCCGATACAGTGAACACTTACAAGCATACAGATTAAAACAACCAGATAAATCCCACTACGCAAAACATCTACTTGACACCAATCATTCATTGACACCTAACACAGAACTAGAAGTGCTGCATATTTGTGAAAAGAAACAAGAACTGGATTTCCTTGAAGAATTGGAAATTAGAAGACATTTAAGAAACCCACAATATGAAGTTGTCAATGAACAGATAAATCTAGGGAGTTCTCCACTAATAAAATGTCTTCTTAAGTGATAATTGTAAAGATCATCAGATATAGTTTTCCTGGTTTTCTATATTATTGCACAGTTATACTGATCTTAATTGGAAAAATGATATCCAGGATATCACCATAGGGCTAATAATATCTAAACTTCAATATTTGTAATATCACATCTTTTTCTCTTCTCTATTAACATATATTAAGTCAATCACAAGTTAGGTCACTTCTTGGTCTAGCCAAAAATAACTACTAAACATCAGGTTGGAATCAAATGAAATGTAACTTCTGTCATTCTGACGATGATATTGATTTATCGAAACAATTGACAATTTTTTAGAATTTTCAACAATTTTTATTATATTGTGGAATTAGCTAGAACACTATTATTTATTGAGTTTTTTGAAAATACGTAAAGAGCTAATTAATTGTTTGTTTTTATCAATTATCATTTATTTTGTTCCTCGTTCCTTAGAGTGGAGATTTTTAGTTATGTTGTTAATTTTTGGTTAGAAATTTAATTTATTTATTTAAGTATCGTTAAAATATTTTCAGTTTTTTGTACAAAATACTTTATGTTTTTGCTACATAAATGTTTTTATTTATTTAAAATTATATTAAATTAAATAATAGAAAATTAAATCTTAATTTAACATTTTTGTTATCATTAACCTGAAGGTGCCAAAGGTAAGCGGAAAAAATCTTATTGAAAAGTCATATAGTATATTGAGGGTCCGAAATTTTGTTTGAGGCTCAACTAAATTAAAAATTGACACTTTCCATTCACAAACACATTCAGAGAAATACAGACAAAAGAGGTTTGGAAGACGTTTTGAAAGGTATATAATCTTAATTATGTATTTTTTTTAAGTTGAATAAAGTATTTAACTCTTGACATTTGATCCAAAAATGTTACCGTGTCTGTCTGGGTAGGCATAAATTAATACAAATAGATTATTATAAAAAAAATGTATTTTCGTTTATTTATATAACAAATATTTACAAAATATACATCTACTGTTTTTTGAAAAACAAATGGTAATTTGATATACTGGGTCGTGCTGTAGGAGAAGCACTTATGGGTGATTGATTTGAAGATACCCTCGGTGAAATAGACGACCATCTTTTGAATGGTGATGGAGTCGGTTCAATAATTTCCGAAGATTGTTGCCTATTACCGATTGTGATAAAGTTATCTATATTTTCGTTGTTCGAAATTTCGTTGATCGAAACTTGTGGCCTTTGATTTGCATAAGTCAATGGAACATAATTGAAACCTAAATTCGAAAATGGTTTAGTTTCGGAGACCCCATTGTTTATGGGTGATTCGGTGCTAGTACTGATAACTTGTTGTTGCAAAAGTGCTCCATTTGAAATATATTCCGGTACATACTGTTGTTGTTGTTGTTGTATTTCAATTGGGTTAAATTGACTTGGAGAGACTGTAGTGGTGGTATAAGCCAATGGGACATTGTTAAATCTGTAATTATTGTATTGTAAAGGACCTTGAGTCACGTCGTTCCCTTCGTTTTCTATTGCTGATAACGTTGATTCGGTGGTGGTACCAAAACGTGGATTAATCAACGGAATATATTCTGGATTAGGTATAGGTAAAGATTGTCTTTCATTAAATAGTTCGCCTGATCGTAAAATATCTTGCCCAATTTGCTGATTTTTTATATACGCATCATGTTGCGCTTGTACTTTGTTTATATGCTCTTGCGCTTCTTCTTCGTCTCTATATTTAATGAAAACTACTTCTGGTTTCTGAGGTTTGACCGCAGGAGCCTGTTTAACTATAATATTTTGACGTTCTTCTGGTTTTTTCACTAATACGTAAACGACGGTTTTCTCAGGAGATTCTTGTTCTGGTGGAGTAATTTCGATTGTACCTAAAGATGGAGCAGCTGGAGCTTTGATAAATACTACGTTCACTTTTTTCTTGCTCTCTTGAAAATGAATTTTGGGGCGAATAGGTTCTGGCTCTTGGGGTGCGACGAAAAAGTAAATATTCTTCTCAGGTTTTTGACTTTCAATAACATCCTCGGATACTCCAAATGCGTCGTTTAGAGAACCGCCACTGGTGGTACTTTCTATAGTTACTGAAGTGTAGTCTCCTAACCTTTGAGGGATTTGTTGCACGAAGCTGTTTGAGTTTGCATCATTATTTATCAATTGAGGATTTCCGGGGTAAAATCGGGGATATGTTTGGATGTTTGGTACAAAGAACGAATTAAAATTCTGATTTGGAAGAACAGGTGCTGGAGTAGAGCTGACATATTCACTATCTTGATTGACAGTTGAAGAATAAATGTTTGGTTGAGGAGTAGACGAAACTATAGTTTCATACGCATTTCCATTTGATATAAATTCATTTTGGAATCCAAGAGGTGAAGGAGTTGATGAGACCAACGCATTGTTTAGTTCTATCGGTGCAGCGGTAGTTGAAACAATGCCACCGTTAATATTAGTGTTTGACGATCCTAGTGGACTCTGTTGCTCATTTTGATAGGTAAAACGGAAAGGCAGATTAGGAGGAAGGAATCCAGCTCTTGCAGCGGCTATTATAGTTAAAATCTGAAAATAAATACAAAATTTCAATTGTCGGTTTACAATGCTCAATCAATACTGAAGCATTCGCTAATTAAACAGAGTATTCAGGAAGTTAGTACTAAAAATACGGGAGTTAATACTTGAAATCAAGTTCATATGAGTTTTCATACTTCCTTTTCGAGTTAAAGGTTTTGTTAATGTTACGTACAATTCGTGAATATAGTTTATTTACGATAAAAAGACGATGATGTCATTTTTAGTTACTTTCCTGCTTATCAGATTAAATATTAATTTACCAACAGTGAATACAATTTATCCTCAACAACCAGGGCAATTTACAGCTAACGGGTTGGCAAAACTTCAAGACGTTGTCAAATTAACTGGTAAAAATCCCCAGTTTGTTTTGACGTTTATAGACATTCGATCATCGTCTAATATTTACAAGTTTTTTTGGTGCTTTTAAATTCATTGCTTCTTTAAGATTAAAAAAACAGTTATTTTCATAACTAATTATTTAGGCAAATCTGCAGTGTGTGGTTAATAAAATGCCGAAGCAGCTGAGCAGAAAATGTTAAGACATGGTAACGTCTTTGTTGAGCTATTTTGAACGAGAATGCCGAAATGGGGGCCCGCTTCTCATGCTTACTGCTGTAAGAGACGTAAGTAATAGTATTCGCTATTTGTATTTATCATTATTAATATTATTGTTACATATTTAAATGTAAATGATTAAATGTTTTTAATGTTAGGTTAGGTTAAGTAAACTTGATAATATATTATTCTTTCATAAATTGAAGTAATTATATTGTAGAGAGTTGCAAAAGCTTTACAACTTAGCGTTACCACTGTTTACCGTATTGCCGCCAAGCATAATAGCCTAAAAGCCCACCTAAAAAGAGACAACGCATAAAACCTACTGTTGAAATTGATAACTTTGATCAAAATGCTTTCCGAAATGTTATATACGAAATGTATGGAGACAGTGAGTATATTGAATTTGTTTTATTTTATTCACAATTAACTAACACAATATTTTTTCAGAGAAAAACATAACCTTGAAAACTTTAAGAGACAAACTCCAGGAGCGTGAATTCTTTAATGGTTGTTTAACATGACAATGGAGTTGCTACATATTGCTTTAAAACGTGTACATTTTCTACATGAATATGACAAGATAAAAAGGGAAGGTTTATATCAATTTGTGTTTTTGGATGAGACCTGGATATTTAAAGACGGTACTGTTGGACGTTCTTGGCAAGATTCTAATCATAGAAGCGTGAAAAAAACCAAAATTGGTGGTCCAAAGTAATTGAATAATAAAATTTAGCAATTAATTTATGACGTACTAATATTCCTACCATTTTAAGACCTTATCAAATATTTACTAGTCACAATATTTTATTTAAATCTATATAATTATTAATAGTTGTTTTGAGCTATGCAGTCTATCTAGGAAACCTAGTAGTAATTTGTTATTTCCTTATTGTAGGTATATAGTATTGCATGTGGTTCCTCTTCTGGATTTATTCCTGGAACAGGGCTGGTTTTTTCTTCCAAAAAACAAGATGGTGATTACCACGGTGAAATGAACCCAGAAATTTTTTTGCATTAGTTTGAATACCAGCTTTTAGTGAACTTGGAAGAACCTGCCACAATTGTAATGGATAATGCAAGTTATCACAGTACAGTGATCAATAAAGTACCAACAACAGCTACCAAAAAGACTGATATACAGAACTGGTTGATACAAAATGATATGATATGATAACAGTATATGAAGCTGATAGATTATCTGAAAAATATGGTCACAAAGTGCTTCGACTTCCCCCTTACCACTGTATGTTCAACCCAATTGAACATATTTGGGGCATAGTTAAAAAATTTTATAGAGATCATGTGGGAACTGAAGGTTCTTCGACAGAACAAGCAATAGGTGTATCGAAAGTCTTTAGAAAAAGTGACTCCTGATATTTGGTCAAAGACAGTAGAGCACAATGAAAAAATTATACAAGATGGGTGGGATAGTGAAGTAGTATTTGATAGACAGGATATGCCTCCACTTATTAATAATTTTGACAGTGATGATTAGGATAGTGATAATTTTGTAGTGGAGTTGTGGAAATCTTGTGTATTATTTTTTGTATATTTTTATCCAATTTGCTTTATTTCCACCTCTTCAAAATCACTAATAACTATTATTAAATTAATTAGGTACAGTTATTTTATAATACACAAATTAAAACAACGACCACATAAATAATACTGATAAAATGGGAGATTTTTTATTTTTATGTCTTGTAACAAAATTTTATTTTGTGTATCTATATTTTTCTTTACCATTTTATTTTTATTATAATAAATATAATAGATATTGTATAAAGAAACAATATTTAAATTTGCATGAAGATGTTTACAGCTTGTATTGATTCCTTTTAGCGTAAACCCTTGCAGGTATAAGGACCTACAGTTCGTCATTTAACCCTCTTCAATGTAAAATAATTAAATGTTAATTCGAATATAGAATGATTGGTTACTATTTCTTGTATCTTCTCCATAGTTTTTTATGAATAATATTTATATTAAATTAATCAAGCCTGTCATACAAGCATTTTATTTTTAAATGTATATTTTTGACTTACGCCCTAGGAGGTACGGAACAATGAAAAAGAAGGACTGTGAATCTAACATCAGATTGACTTTTCTAGTTTTCGTTAAGTAAAGGAAAAAACTACAGCTTGGCAACATCACAATATTTTGTTTTGCATCGTCATCGTCTTTTTATCGTAAATAAACTATAACGGAAATCATTTTCATTTATCAGCTTCAAACTTGACACTTATGGCGCCATTAATAAACACGACAGTTTCTATTTATTTGCCACAATTACAAAATTCAAATAAAAGATATTGGTAATTGATGATTAGTCAAACTGTGTGAAGTATATAACTCTAAATTTTAAAAGTAAATATCATCAATATTTAGTTTAGATTTCATGTTTCAGTTATAAATATGCATTACAATTAAATAGTTAATCAACTACCGTAAATATATTGCCATTAACCCAGTAGCCAGTGACAGATTTACATGACCAAGTTCCTCTCAAGCTATAATTAGTGGAATGCATCAGAGAGATTTGTATAATAAAGCTTCGTGAACGTCAGCTACGGTTCCGTGGGTGGGATGTGTGGCGGTAGCCTCCCACGCACGAAGAAAAAAAATAAATTTAATCATTTCCTCTTACCTGAAAACATATTAAATTGTTGCTGTTACTGTCTATTTTGCGAGTGGGAGGTTGACACCCTCTCTCTACTCTTACCTTTCTTAAAAAAGGCCATGTACCAACTAAGAACTATTAAACAGTCACTTGAGCCGTAAACATGTCTTACTTATTTATTCGGTGATCTGTAAGATCTGGTCCTTCTGTAATTTTATATCGCAAAAGTTGCTAACCCAATATCTCGAAGAAAAAAAAGAATCAGCTGACTATACCATGGTGGATTATTATACGTCAGCTGGTCGCTCGAACACGAAATAAAATGTATACTTTCAATAATTTCCTCTCATTTGAAAATGTATCTGATGGTAGCTTATATGCAAATATATATGTCAGCTGGAAATACCGTCAGCTAATACTTTGAAAGTCATGAATAACGTACGAGGTAGGCGGGAGCATCTATCGCTTATTTGAATACATCAACTTTAAAAAAAAAATAATGTTCAGTTGACTAGAAAGTAAAACAAAACTCCCTTAATTGTTTCCGATCTATAATTCAGAAAACGTATATGAATTTATAACATTTTTATCAAAAGTACTGTTACGAGATCGCACACTGGTGTAGTGCCTGAATCTGACTCTGTCTTATACTAGATATGAAAGTTAAAATTTTAGCGAAGGTGGAGGAATTTCTTCGAACTGTACCATTATTTTTTGTGACTAGTCTTATCTAGAGACTTCCAGGAAGCTCGATTGTTTTTGTGTGCCGCAATCGAGAAGCTTCCAGAATAAAAGGCACTTAATATATAAGAGAGACTACCTACCAACGGAGTTAGTTTATAATTTGATCTCGTGAGATAAACAGTGAACAAGTAAATAGTCTAAGTAACGAAACAGTGTTAGGTTTTTAGTTTTTAAAGTAATTATTCCGGTTGAAATATGCAATTTATTTAAGAAAAAGTAGCAGGTAACATTACATGACATAAAAATTTTTAACATTGGCAGCTCTCTTTTTTAGTTAGGGGAAGGTAGGCTACAGTGAGACGGCGTACACAGTGAGACATCGCTATTTTTTCTTAGACAGTTTGAAATTTTTTAAGTTGGACAACACCGTAAGTTTACTTCTATATACACGGTCGCTTGACCTTGTTTATGTTAGTTAATGTTAGGACCTTATCGTGAGGTAGGTGGTTATTAGATTGAAAGTTACGTGCTAGTTGATTTTAAAGACCTTCTGGAGTGGGACAAAATACTTTTTATAATTCACGTATAAAAGAGACTTCATTATAATATTGTTTACAGTGTCACAATGAAGCTCTTTGAACACTGTTATAGTAATTTTTAGTGTACAGTTGGTTATTGAATTTAGTTATATTTTTATTTGACATTTGACTATAACCTTGACACAAATTATAAATAAAATGGCCTAGCGTTGTTCTAACTAGCAAATTATTATACTAAAGGTAAATTAGAATGATTTATATATTAAAAATATTATTGAATAAAGTACGTTAACATTTATTTATCAATGATTTGTCAATTGGTTATTTTTATATTGTATAGGATCAATATATAGGTATACAAAACGTTCGATTTTTGGGATAAATTACCAGATATCTTTGTGAAGATGTATTACAAAAATAATTCTGTTCATGATATAATATAAATAGATCGCAAGAGCATATACGAAGAAGCTCTTTTTTTAAACAAATAATTATCCTCTTTTTGCTTAAATGAAAGTTTGTTTACAATTTACACAATTATTCGGTTATAATATGTCAAAAGTCAGAAGTGCTGAATAAAATCATCTGTGATCTGACCAATTAGGAATCTACAGAATTGCCAACTTAAATTCAAACCACTCCTCCTAGTTTAAAAACAGGGACTATATGAAATTTTATTTCATTTAAATAATTAAATAAATTCGAATTATAAAAAATATTGTGTAAGACTTGTGCCACAATGACTTTCTGTAATATTCGTGATTTGCACAACTCACCGCTTCGCGGTTCGTTGTGCAAACTTCACTCGTACTACAAAACGAGTCATTGTGACACTTGTTTTACAAATAACTATTGGAAAATTTATTTGGTAAGTACATTTCAAGCCCAGGTTTTAAACTAATAGTATGTCTAGTTTACAGGTGATTACTATTATGTTTTAATATTTGGCAGCCATTTTAGTTTTAACCGGCAAATGTACACACTGAGACACTACAAGGTAGTACACCGTGAGACAGTGTCTCACTGTGTACCATAGGTTCGTAAAACATATTATAAGTATTATATTTTCGTTTCAGTTTTCTTTGAAAATGGTAAGGCCAACAGATACACAGAGAAAAATTGGCAAAACATCAGCAGATCAATTGGCTGGAGCTATTAGATTAGTTATTGAAGAAAAAATGTCCATTCGAGAAGCAGCAAGAGAAACAAATATTGCGTTTCAAACGCTACATAGGTACGTTAAGAAGGCAAAATTAAATCCAGAGGGTAATATAAGAACGAATCCTCATTATGACGTTCGTAAATTTTTTACTGCAAAACAAGAACAAGACCTTGCTGAATATCTAGAGCAATGTAGAGCAATGGCTCATGGTCTGTCAACAAAAGAGGTGAGAAAATTAGCGTACGAAATGGCGCTAATAAATAACTTAAAAATGCCTGATTCTTGGAAAAAGTATGAAAGTGCAGGTAAGGACTGGTTAAGAGGATTTTTACATCGTAACGGTAACTTAAACATTAGAACACCTGAAGCTTGCAGTCTATCGAGGATAACTTCATTTAATAAGCCCAACATTGACATGTTTTTTGATAATTTGAAAAAAGTTTACGAAAGGCTACCACAACTATCAGATGGTTCTCGTACATATAATTTTGACGAAACGGGACTGACAACTGTTCAGAAACCTAAAAAAGTTGTCGCCAAGAAAGGAGTCAAACAATTGAATAAATGTAGTAGTGCCGAACGAGGGCAACTAATAATTGCTGTGGTATTTATTTCAGGAATAGGTACGTTTATTCCTCCTGTGCTCATATTCCCCAGAAAATTTTTTAAACAACACATGGTTACAGGAGCTCCAGCAGGAACACTTGGGCTTGCTAGTCCATCTGGACGGATGGTGACAGAGTTGTTTCCTGAAGTATTAAACTACTTTATAAAATATACCGGCAGCAGCAAAGAAAACCCAACGTTACTTATATGTGATAACCATGAATCGCACATAAGCATAACAGCGTTAAAGATAGCGAAGGAGAATGGAGTAACAATTCTGACTATACCTCCCCACACTAGTCATAAAATCCAACCATTGGATGTGTCTGTTTACGGCACCCTAAAGGCGTATTATAATGAAGCTGTCGACAACTGGCTCCTTGCCCATCCTGGTATTCCGCTAACAATTTATCAAGTAGCTGAATGTTTCGGTAAAGCGCTATCAAAGGCAGTAACTCCATGCAATATCATTGCAGGGTTTAAAAAGTCGGGAATTTTTCCGCTTGACAGGGATGTTTTTACGGAATCAGACTTTTTGACTTCCTCCGTTACATATCGTTCTCAATCAGATGTATTGCGTCCTTCTGCACATTTAAATGTTGAAGAAATAGCATCCGAAGAACCCATTTCCACTAACATTCCTACCACATCTAAAGACACTGTTGCAAATAAGCCACAAGAAGAAAATATTTTCATTTCTCCCAAAGCATTCAAAGGGTATCCCAAGGCTTTACCAAGAAAACAAACAACTAAAGGTCGCAAACGAGGAAAAAGTGCCATTATGACAGATACACCAGAAAAAACACTTATTGCTGAATTGGCATTACAAAGAGAATTAAAAAAACAAAAGGAAATAGAACGAAAAAAACAAAAGGTCCAAGGACTTGTTTTCAACGAATAACAAGCAACTAAGAAGGAATGCCAAAATTAATGAGAGTTCCGAATCGTCAAATGGAGAATCAGATTCTGAGGTAAGGCACATAATGTTGTTTAATAGTTTGAGATACCTATTTTGTCTTACCATATTCGTTTTTAGGTGGTTTTAAATGATTCAGATGACTCGGAATCATTTTCGGAAAAGGAACATTTAGACAGAGAACCCACTGTAAATGATTATGTTGTTGTTCGGTTTTCCAATCAAGTGCATTATGTAGCTCAAATACTTACAAATAAAGATACAGCAGGAGATTATCAAGTTTCTTTTCTACGTAAACGAGAAAAAGTAAATGGGTTTACTTTTCCAGATGTTCCAGATGTTGCGATGTGAACTTGTCTGACATTATCATGCTATTACCCGCACCGATTAGGATGCAGACGAAACGATTAAGTAGATATCTCTGTTTCTCTGTTAATTTCGATAATATTAATATACGTTAATTATTAAAATTTTGCAATATAACTTCATTTGTTTATTTTCTACCGTTATATTAATTCATTTGTTTATTTTCTAGCGCTATATTAACGGTGTCTCACTGTACCCGACTGTGTGGTACACAGTGAGAGAATTTTGTTGTTTTTTTTTTGTTTATAATTTAATTTGTGTGCTTTTTTAATAAAGAAACTTCGTTATTTGTGATAGATAATACATTACTTTATAACATGCCATCCTTATTTACAGTTATTATTCATCCATTACCTTCTCATACTGCTTTATGTAAAAAACGTCTCACTGTAGCCTACCTTCCCCTACTAATAAACAACAACTTACTTGTTACGATATTTAAAATTATTTCTAACACCTTCTCCTAATTTTAAATATCTTAATTAAGATTTTAAAAATAACAAAACAATATTTTTTTAAAACTAGAGTTCATACATGAGAGAGTTGCTATGTTTCTGAAATTTAACAATTCCTAGACACTTCGTAAATATATCCGCCGTTTGTAAGTCAGTAGGGCAATAGTTTATCTATACAACACCATCACTAACCTTTTCATTAATAAAATGATACCGCATATTAATGTGTTTACTTCTCTTATTGAACTGTCCGTTTTTTATTAATTTTATCGCACTTTGGTTGTCTACATTTAAAGTTATTGACACTGGTACACTTGCGAGTTCTTCAATTAGTGATTTTAAAAACAAGAGTTCTTTCACACACTCTGCTGCTGCGATATCTTCAGCTTCGGTGCTTGAGAGAGATGCACCACATACCCTGTTGTATTTTTTCTACTTTCTCTGTCACCCGCGAAGTCAAAATCACAATATGCTGTCAAAATATAGTCTCCATTTTGGGCACTTTGATCATTTTTAAAGCAAATGCCCATATTTTTAGTTTTGATTAAATATTTTATAGTTTGTTTTAGGTTTGAAATATCTAGATTTGTAGGATTTTCCATTCTTCGGCTTTCATAACTGACTACATAAGAAATATCAGGTCTTGTTTTATTAGCTAGATAAAGTAAGCTTCCAATGGCTTAACGATGAAATAAAACAATATAGTTTGTTTAAATCTTCATATATTTGAACTAATGTTCAATTTAAACTTGTTGACGCGTTTCACTAACACAGTAGCTTTGTCAAAACGAATTGTTTTATTTCATCGTTCAGTATGGATCTTCATCAAGTAAAAGCCTCATCTATTCAATTTTCCAATGGCTTCTCTGAATGGAAAATTGTTGGGTTTCTTGTTATCTTCTTTATATTCCTTTGTATCTTCAAAATGAATTGCTGGAGCTGAAATTGGTTTTGCTTCTTCCATGTTAAACCTTTTTATTATTTCATCAGTGTATTCCTTTTGACTGAGTATTATTGCTTCTTTCTCTATTTTTATGTTTATTATTCCCAAAAAATTGTCTAATGTTTTATATTTTACTATCTGATAATATTTGCTCCAATCCTTCTAATAAATCTTCTATTTCCTGTTCATTTTCTCCCATGATTAAGCCATCATCAACATATATAGCAAGGAAAAGATTACTTTCTTTGTTTTTAAATATGCATCATTCACTTCTAGTGAAGACAAACCAAAATCTTTTAAAAAACGTGTTAAATGCTCATTACAAAGAAGAGGAGCTTGTTTTAGACCATACAAGGACTTTCAAAGACGGCAAATGTTGTTTTTATTATCTTCGTAGCCTTCAGGTAATGACATATAGAGCTCTTCATGAAGTTCGCCATATAGAAAAGCTGTTTTGATGTCAAACTTTTTCATTTTGTAGTTGTTTTTGACTGCTAAGCCAAACAATACCCTTAGAGCTGTTGAGCTGACTACTGGACTAAAAGTATCTTCAAAATCTATCCCATACTCTTGTTGACACCCTCGTACTACCAATCTGGATTTATATCTTCCATCATTTTTTAACTTGAACACCCATTTGCTGGTCAAAATCTTTGTTTATTAGCTTCTGGAAAATCAACTAAGTCCCAAGTTTTATTTCTTCTTAAATACTCCTTTTATTCTTCTATTGCTTGTGTCCAATTTTCCTTTTCAGAGCTGTTGACTACTTCTTGATATGTTAACATCACATAATTGTTATACCTTTTTGGCAAATTTATTTTTCTTTCTCGTCTGTTTTCTATTGTCACCTTCTCCTAAATTTATAATTGGTTCAAATTGTTCATTTTCGTATTCATGCTGATTTTCTTTGTTTTCGCTGGCATCGTTCAGATTTCCTTTATTTCCATTGTCATTATTTAGATTTTCTTCTTCATCAGTCGATTCGAGTTTTTTAATCTCGTTTTCTTTTCGCATATCTTCAGGGTTTTCTTCTTTGGAAATAACATCTCGAGAAAATAATCTGGATAATAAATTGGTCAATGATCTTTCTGTTAATGGGGCTGATTCCCAGGCTGTGACAAAATGTTTGTATTCTTCAGGAAGAGTAGAAAGAATTTTAGATATTATCATATCATCACTAACACATTGGTTTAATATTTTAAGTCGAAAGGCTAAATTTTCAATTTTGCTTATGTTCAGTGACATGTCTATTTGTTTATCAAATTTACCTTTTTTAATGTGCTTTTCTTCAGCTTTAAATGTTACACTTTCGTCTTTTTTTGTTCCTTTTATTCTGAATTAGGAGAAGGTGTTAGAAATAATTTTAAATAACGTAACAAATAGGTTGTTGTTTATTAGTAACTAAAAAAAGAGAACTGTCAATATTAATATTGAAAAATTCTTGTAACAGATTACGTTTTTGCTGCTCAGAATCCTTATGGAAAATGTTACACAGTTTGTTATACATTTGACATGAATTTTCAGTTTATTATATGCATTAAATACTTTATATCTATAGTTGTCATTATCACTTTTTATGCTTTAGCATACTTTTCATTCCATTCTGCTTTCTCTTCGGGTTTTGTCAAGTTTTCAAACTTCCAATCTCCGTTTACAATTTCATAGAGTCCGTTGGCTTTAAACAGTATTAGTATCTGAAATTTCCATACCTCTAAAGTTTCATTATCGCATAGTTTTTCAATCAAATCACTTTCGTCAGATTGAGCCATTTTTATTTTATATTATGCCGCTAAGTTTTCACTTAACTTCAAAGTTTTTACCGGGAACAGCAGATTTTACAATCACGATTTTTATTTCTCACAAAGTTTTTAATTCGCTAAGTTTTTACACAGCTGGTGGGCTGACCTGGGCCCATAACCTGTTAGTTTTTTAGTTTATAAAGTAATTATCCCGGTTGAAATATGCAATTTATTTAAGAAAAATTAGCAGGTAACATTACATGACATAATTTTTTTTAAATTGACAGTTCTTTTTTTTAGTTATTAACAAACAACAACCTACTTGTTACGATATTTAAAATTATTTCTAACAAACAGTAGTGAAGTGTTTGTATAAATTAGTGTAAGTGAATATACTGTGTATCTAATATAAAGTAGTGACTAGTTAAGTTAATAAATAAATTAAGTAAGTGAGTAGACATACCGAGTGTAATAATTTATGCCACCATTCGTAATAAAAACTTTTAAATAAATAAGATGTTAGATAATATAAATAAATAGCGAGGTAAAAATGGCCAAGGAACAAAGTAACCTGAAAGTGACAGAACTAAAGGCAGAATTGGAAACGCCGTCTCACGGCCTAGACGGTCATGCCTTGCAGAGTATTCTCACTGCAACAAGTCGAAATCTAAGGAAGCTGCAGTTTCGAAAACTACAGTAGTCAACGAAGAATAGCCACCTACCAGGATCAGAAAAGATCAGGAGAATGATCCTCACATAAAGAAGATTCGGCAATGGAAGGAAGAAAATCGGCGACCTACCTGGCAAGAAATTTCAAGATTTTCACCGACACTCAAGGCACATTGAACTCAGTGGGACTCCCTTGTCCTGGAAGAAGGGCTGTTGAAAAGAATCATTAAGAACCATGGTGGTTTCGAGATGTAAGACAGATCCCGAGAACGAGAGTAGCAGAGGTACTGAGAAAGTTACACGACAGTCCATCGGGAGGTAATCTGCGAGTGAAGAAAACCCTTCAGCGAGTCCGTGAAAGGTTTTATTGGATAAACAGCTCCGACGATGTAAAGGACTGGTGTAAGAAATGTACGATTTGTGCTACGAGCAATATAATGTTGGAAACCGTTTCGAAAGAATTACTTTAGACATCACTGGTCATTTTCTGACGACAGAAAAGGGGGGTAAATACATCCTGATAGTAATGGATTATTTCACAAAGTGGGTGGAAAAGATCCCGCACACCTTATATGGGAAAATGGTTCTCCGTCAAATTTCTTGAATGTTTGATATGTTGTAGAATTGATCATTGTGGTGAGATGTTTCAAGATGCAAGATGTTTTCGAGATACAGGGTGATCATCACATCATTGTAGGACAAATTCATTTCCAAATCTTTTCATATTACAGGGCGATTTCACTAGATAATAATGGTATTTTGAGACATTCATAATTTTGTTGTTTTATAAAGAGAAAATGCGAAAAAAGGTTAAATTATCACTTAATATTATAAATTCATTTCATCTTTCTTCGCAGTTGATACAATTCATAGGTGATTCACGAATATAGAAAAATAACGAGTTTTTGTTTTTCGGACACCTTGTAGTAATAAACCCACCGAAAATGACAAAATTCTCGTGAAGGATGTTAAATGATGTGTTTCATCGTATACAGAGTCGAATGATGTCAATTTGAAAAATTACGTATAGTTTATTTAATAAAAACCTTGATTTTTTTCATCTCCCTACATCTCATAAGGGAGTGCGAAAAGGTAGCGATATTTTTTCATGGGAGAACTCGAAATACTTTCATTAATGTCGTACATCAACGGAATCCTATGACGTAATTTTCATATACAAGGCGAACAATTTGTGAAAAAGTCCATATTTTTTCACTATTTTGCGCTAATAAATTACCACTTGACATCACTGGAAGGTAGGTGTGGATCTTAGATGAGTAGACTAACCAATCCAATTGAGGTCTCCTGATGAGACTGAGAAGACACTTATGTTCGATATTTATTCAAAACGTGAAAGTAAGGAATTCAGTGAAGTGAAATCAGCATGATTTCAAATCATTTCCACGCCACCCCAGAGGTTTTTTCTATAGTGGTGTCCCCATGAGGCTCCACTAGAAATATGGATAATTACCCAATCACAATGTACGAATTTGACTTAACACTCAAATTTTTACTGTAAACTCTTACTTTGTATTCACCCTGTGTATCAAAATTCATATATTCCACATACATCTTGAATAAAAATATAATCCCCTTCATTTATATAATATTTCTTTAACTACACAAAATTTCATTTCATAGCCATTTTCACAAAAACACAGATAACCATTGCCTTATCTCCACTCACTGCATACATCAAAGCTTTCCATTTCTTTTCGCGTCATAAAAACAAAAACAATTTCTTTTATTCACAAAAAATGCGTGCCGCGGCTGATATTCGCAACAGTTGTATGACGGTTATATTTAAATCCTTACTCCCCATTGGCTACATCTTCACATGATGCTCCTTGTTACCACCTACTTTGCACGACCTATAAATAGGATTAATACCCTATTTTTCTCACTTTTCCAGTCAACCTTCGTACATAAGGTACTCTCATTATAATACCGGCGTTTTTACCGGTACAAGATTTAACTTTCATTCATTTATATCAGATCATGTGATAAAGAGATATAACATATAGAGAAAAGTCAGTGAAATTCTTAGTTGTGTCGCAAATAAACCACATGTAACATACCGCCAATATATACAACAGGTGAAAGTGATATAATAGTTTAATTTAGTAAAGCATCCAAATCCTAAATAAATACACGTAATTAATTCAGTGTAAAACAAGGTCCTTCGAGTTAAATAAAGTTAAAATAAAGTGTTTGAAGACTTCCCGTAAAATTACTATCTCAAAAACAAAGATGAGATTGTGAACACACAACTTGAACGGCCTTGATAGATGGCAAACATATATCCCATGACTATAATAAAGATGCCCGTCTGGATAATACGGGAGTCTCAAGATATCTACTAGGTAGGAGATGTAATATGTCCTACAAGTATCCGTTGAATGTTACGATATAAGGAACATGCTAAGTGGATAAATCCTAGACACATGTCAGTATATCGTAGGATACTAGTGTTATCAGGTAATACGCATGAATAATATGTATTACAGATATCCAACAACCGCTGCCTCTTGTTGACATAACTATTATTATTATTATTATAAATACTCAAGACAAATCAAATCGAAAATCTATAATTCCGTATATGTGAGAATCACAATCGGAAACTTCACGATTGAAGGAGTTTCAGCAAATCCACTAGATTTCTCATTATTAGTTTTCATTGCCGCAGAGAGGAAAATACTATTGCAATATCACTAAAACGAATCCGCTCAAGTTTGAGACCATTCAAAACATATCTTGTCTAATTTATCTATTGTATTCACTAGTTATATCACAAGAGGTGAATATTTTTTGACATTCTTGTGTAAAATTTCTGTAAAAATTGCGCGAGAAAAAAATATTTTTTAAAAAGAGTTTTTGTCGAGAGCTATTTTATTTTTAAATGTCAAAAAATAGTCAAAACAAAATATATACCTCGAGTGGTATATGGTCAGATTATATACCGAAACAGACGAAAACATACAACGAAATAGAAAATTTTCAAAATAATTTATGTAGCTACATAATAATTTATATTTTTATAAGGAAAACGGGCAAAATGAAAAGAAACATAAACAATTGACAATGCAATAAAACCAACATAATAGTATATTATACACCAAGGTGGTGAAGACTATTATTATCAACCGAGCACCAAAATTATTTCGCGAGGGGCTTTACCCCGAGCGGAATAAGGTGCGAGGTTTATAAATGTCTTCACCATCGTGGTGTATATACATTTTTTTCCACTACTAGCCAAATTTAAGACAAAAATAAAAAATAAAAAAATTTCTTATAAAAATCATGTAGGTATAATTTAATCACACAGCAATAAAATACCATTATTCCTATAGTTCATAATCACCAATATTAAGTGCAACGAATTAACGAAACCAATTATAGGATCACATCCAAAAATTTCACAAAACGTGGTTTATGTTTACTTTGAACAATTACAGCGGTAGTGCGTTCACAACACTTGTGCACAAAGTGAGCGTTTATAAAACATTTAACATATGCTTCACCATAGAGAAAGTAATATATTATTTGTCTATGTGGGTCAAGGTTAGCTACCAGTTTCTATCAACAGAAGATTTTCAAAGTCCTTTGGTGATAATGTTGAAGGTAAAAACATTCCTCGATCTTCGTTTTTCTAAAATTAACGGAAAATAAACACATTTCAATGTCAAATTTTGATAGTGTCGATCTACAAATCGTTCAAACTGATTTCTCCCTAGGCGTTTACTCCGTCGTCTGACTGACACTGACACTGTTTTCGCTCCTCACCTCACCCATATATTATGAACGCACTCCTTATGTCATCAGAAATTTTTGATTGAGCGCGAATTTTAAACTAATGACAGTTTTATTGAAATAATTTTATTTTGTTAGGTAATTTCAAGCAGTAAATATGTTAAAGACAATCTCCTGGGTATACAAAATTATGTTGCACTAGTTTTTGTTAAGTTATTATCCCTGAATTCTCAAAGCATTTGAATTTGTCCATTATTGACCTAGGTTAATAATAGAAAAAATTATTAACCACTAATAGAGAAATTCAACTTCTCAGTTGGCTAGATGACACAATAATTGTCAACTTCACAGCTAGTAGTGGAAAAAATTAATTATAAGTATTGTTAAATACATATTTATTATAATAAACAGTAGTGGCTTGGGGGTGTTGCTGGAAACTCTTTGAACTGCAAGAGACTGAAGCTTCGTGTCGGTCCAACCCATTTGTTGGAACTCTTAAACCTTGAATAGTGTTTTCGTGATCAGTTTTGTCCATTTGCAAGTATGGCTTTATGGATTCAGTTCTACCATGTCCAGTAATTTATATAACAGTTTGTTCGCTTACACCTGCTTTGCTCAATGTAGAGACACTGGAAAGGTTTTTGATTTTTTCCTTTTCAGTATCTAGTCCAATTTAATGAAATACCTTTCTTGAAGAAGTTGAGCTGTTTGATTCCACATTGCCTTAATAACCCTTTCTTTATAATAAGAACCATTTCTTATTTTCATGTTGAAGCCCCAGTCTTCCAACATAGCGGCAAGCTGCATTATAGTTGTATTTTTATCTAATTCATAATGACGTGTTTCGCAGAAGTCTTCAAACTGGGTCCATGTATTGGTGAAATAATTTATTAACCGATATGGAGTGCCATTGGAAGTCCACAGCGATCAAGGCAGAAATTTCTAGAGCCAGGTATTCCAGGAAATTTGTGACACGCTGGGAATGAAGAAGACCAGGACAACAGCGTTGTATCCACAGTCAGATGGAATGGTCGAAAGAATGAACAGGGCTATTGGAAAATACCTGCCCACAGCAGTTGCCAGCCACCAGAGAGATTAGGACCAGTACCTTTCCCTATTTGCGTTTGACTTATCGACCGGCCATAAATTAGTCCACGGGTGAAACACCTGTGAAAATTCTATTTGGACGTGAAATGAGGCTATTGAATCCGGGCGCTCCAAATTCAAGTCTCCACTAGGGGCCAGTTGTTTGAGAGAGACTGTAGATTCACGTCGGTCATCGAATCGGACATGGGCATATTGAGGATTGGCCTCGATCAACTGGGCTTCATCCACAATAGGGTTATATTTACTGGTTCTGTTGTTTCGCCGGACAAGGACAGGTCCAGGTTGAAGTAACCAGGCTGGCAGAGTCGTCCCATTAGGAGATCGTCTCGGATGAATGAAGAACCTCTCGTGTGGAGTACAGTATGTACTAGTGTTCAGCAACGATCTTATTGAGTGCAAAGCTTCCGGTAGAACGCTTTCCCAATGGCAAATCTACAAGTTTTTGGTTTTCAGAGCAAGATTGATCGATTTCCAAATGATCCCGTTGTATCGTTCAACCAGACCATTTCCGGCTGGGTTGTATGGTGTGGTCATGCTGGTGGCAACGCCACGTTTATGGAAGAATGAAATCATTTCCTTTGAAATAAATGAAGTTACCCGATCTGAATGTATGTAGCTAGGCATTCCAAACATCGAAAATAGGTCATTCAGACACCGTATTATAGTTTCAGAAGTCATGTCCTTGCAAGGGTACGAGAAAGGGAAACGAGAGTATTCGTCGACAATGTTGAGTAAATACCGATTGTGGCTGTTAGAAGGTAAAGGGCCAAAACTATACTAAATGTCGAATGAGTAGGGAAATAATGCAAGACGCCAGCGGTGGATTTCGTCATTCTTTATTTTGCTTGTAAGTCGGGAATTGAAAATATACGACAGAGATTCTTGATCCGTGAGCAGCTGAAAGTGTCTACCTAGTAAGAAACGACGCCACTTCCTCAACGATAGAACAATCGCTAAGGCCTCTCTCTCTATAGCAGAATGATGTTTTTCGTTATCGGATAAGGTTTTTGAAACTGACGCAACGGGGCACCCATTTTGACTAAGAGTAGCCGCTACAGCAATGCCCGATGCGTCAGTTTCAACTGTAAGTGGTAGATCATCTTGAATTGTCGTGAGTAATGACTTGGCAATGTCGTCTTTAATTAGCCGAAAATTTTCAGCTACAGGCGAATCCGATAGAATAGGGAAATATTTGCAGTCAACCAAACTCCTTATCTTGTCGTAATATCTTGAGACCCATTTTGAGTAATGAGTGAACATCCCTAGTGCGCGTTTCATGGCTGAAGCGTCAGAAGGAAGAGGCAGCTCCTGTAATGGTTTGAATCTATCTGGGTCTGGACGCATAGACTTGATAGAAATTTGATACCCAAGGAGAGTTATTGTATTTTGAGAGAATCTGCATTTATCTAGGTTCAACGTTAAATTATGTTTCTTTGCTGCACTTAGAAATCGTTCAAGGTTCCTATCGTGATCATCTTGCCCTTTTCCACCGATCGTAACGTCATCAAGATATGCATATACTCCAAGAAGACATTCTTTCCTTATAATATTGTCAATGGTCTTCTGAAAACAGGCTACTCCATTTGTTACCCCGAAAGGTATGCAACTAAATTGGTAAAGAGTTCCATTGGCTTAAAAAGCCGTATACTGTTTTTCCGAGTCTAGTTTAGGTATCTGATGGTATGCATTCTTCAAGTCAATCGTGCTGAATACATCGTAATTTGCTATAGTTGAGACTAACTTTTCAATATTTGGTAAAGGGTAGGCGTATAGTAAAGTGAATTTGTTAATAGTCTGAGAGTAATCTGTTACAAAGCGTTGCTTGTGACTTTCGTTTCTCGTTATTATAACCTGAGCTCTCCAGGGTGATGAACTCTCCTCTATCATCCCTTCACGAACAAGTTTCTCGACTTCAGATTTAATGAATATTTCATCAGCTTCGTAAAAACGGCGAGATTTCGTAGCTACGGAACGGCAGCCGTCAACTAGGTGTTCAAATAGTCGAGGTGGTTCAACTTCGGCACAAGCGACGTTACAAAGAGAAAGAGAAGGTTTGGAACCACGGAATTGGAGTCGAACTGAAGAGTGGAGTTTCATAATGACATGCCCTATAAGAACGTCATAACATAGACTGTGTATTACTAAAAGCTTAGTTTTGGTGTATGATTCTCTTTGAAGATGAAGGTTTGCCAAAATGTACCCATTAATTTTAGATTGGAGGGAAGTGGAAGCCATCTCCACCTCTCGGTTCTCAGGATGAATTTTGAATTTATTCCTCTTGGCATAGGAGTAGTCAACAAAGCTGTCAGAACTACCAGTGTCTACAAGGATGCTGGATGGGATATCATTTACTCATCCAAAAACGACTGCTCTGGAGAAGCGACTTACCCTTTGATCTGGATTGGCATACCTTCTGGAAGTGGCCCTTTTTATCACAAGATTTGCAAATCGCTTCTACAGCAGGACATTCATGTCTAGAACGATGTCTGGGTCCACGACAAAAGTAGCAATTTCCATGTCGAGATTGCTGAAAAGTAGAGGCTGAATTAAGTGTAGATTTACAATTATCTAATCCGTCAGAGGCTGGAAGAGATGTAGGAGTTTCCATACTATTACAGTTAGAATCGGAAATATAGGTTGCTGTTTTATAAGATACTGCGAGTTTTTGGGCGGATTCTAGGGAACGCGCTATCTTTTCCACTTGCTCAAGATTCAGCGTGATGTTTTCCAAAATGCATTGTCAGATTAGAGGAGAGTTAAGGCCGCTTATGAATGCATCACGTAGATACTCATTACAGTACGTCAGCGCATCTACAGATTTGAAGTTGCAGTCTTTGCTTATTGCTCGGAGGGCCTGCAAGTATTGGTCAACCGACTCTCCATTCTGCTGTCTTCGATTCGCTCATAGGTGCCTAGCAAAGAGTTCATTGGGTTGGAGCGCAAATAGTCCTATAAGAACGTCAATGGCCTCAGTATAAGTCTTACTCTTGGAAATGAATTTGTAATTTTCGAATGATAAAAAATTAACCAATACCTTGAGCTTCATACAAACCATAGAAAAATGTCCCAGCCTCTTACAGTACTGACAGATCTTGGCCCGCGCAGGGCATACGGTGCGAGGATGCTTGTTTCCGCCACAGAAATAACATTTTTGTGAGGTAGCAGCATTAAAAGAAATAATTTCGACAAGATTCATTACTTCGGAATGGTTCGGATGTTCTCCAGCAGTATTGGAAGAAGATGTTGCATTGACGCAAGACTGATATGATGGAAAATTGTAAGATTCTGAATATTTTTGTGCACTTTCCAACGATCTTGATTGAGAAACTGCCTGGTCTAGTGTGAGAGTACTATTCTCCAAAAGTCGTTGACGGATATGAGGTGTTACTAAACCTCTGATGAAGGTGTCTCTTATGAAGTCATTTCTGTTTTCTTCAGCAGTTACTGCTTTAAAATTGCATTCTTTACTCAGTATCTTAAGGGACTGTAAATACTGATCAATCGACTCACCATTTTCTTGTTTCCTCGTAGCAAGAATATGTCTAGCATATATTTCATTCACAGGTTTGCTATACGCGTTTTCTAGTGTTTTGATAGCATCTTCGTAGGTCGTGCATTCACAGATGAGGTCGAAAACTGTTGGAGATATGTAGTTGATAAGAAGTTTGAGTTTGTCATGATTTTCCGGCTTTGTACTCTCCAGAAAATTTTTGAAAGTCGTATACCAGTGTTTCCATTCCTTGGAAGCGTTAGTGTTATTGGCATTCACGTCGAATTTCTCGGGACGTAAAAACTTATCCATTTGTAATCCTTCAGCAGTTTTTGTGGATTAAATTGTAATATAAAAAAACCTTCGACTTTTAGGCTTTAATCCACAAAACATACACATAAGTATCAACTTGACAGTATGTATAAATGTGACAATCCAGAAACAATAGTAAGGGCGAATATTATACACAATACGAGAATTTAAATAGTAAGGGAGACTAATATCAATTATATGACAATATCGTCAATCAAATTTGTATTATCAATAAGATGCAACTTAAAAGTAAAAGTTTGTGAAGAACGAAAAAGAGTCTACAATGTAAAAGTTGTTTGCGTAACGAAATTATATAAAATTCAATATAATTCCCGGTATACAAAATAAAATTTAATGAATTCCATTAAATATTAACCTCAATTTATTCATGAATTTTAATTTAATTGGCAAATCGAAAGATTACTGGATTATTTCTATTCACGCAGGTTTGATATTTCCACGAGATAATTTGAATGAGTAATACATTTATATTTAATTAACTCATTCCCGCTATTTTTTTGACATCGTTGTTTGTTTCCTGTCCTTTTAGCGTAGGTGTTAAGGTGGCGTTACATGCATCCGTTATCCGATGATACAATGATCCGAAATGAACCCTATTGGTCAGAAAATTCAAATGTCATTTTACTTCCGATGGTTTTCAACTTTCATACGATATCGTACAGAGTTAAAATATTTTCTATTTCTAACGATATCGGATAAATACCTCATTTTTTTGCATTTTATCGTTACCGACTCTAGAAAAGCTATGAATTTACAGAAGTATATCTCATACCAAAGGCAAAGAAAACGTAACATCAAAAATGTTTTGCTTTTATCACTTCTGCTGACTGCGAATACATGTTAAATTCAATATTTAATACATGAAAAGAGTAACCAACTCAACCAAGAGTCTTGTATTGTATAATATATGTAGTTTGTAGGTTAGAGGTTATTTAGAATTCAGTAAATTCTAGGTTAGATTTCGGATACGACAATCGGATTAATGTAAATCAAGAAAAACACTTATAAGAAATTTTGAGTACTTTCGGAGATCGTGTCGTCGGATAACGGATGCATGTAACTCCAGCCTAAGAGCCGTGGTTTGTTCACTGAACAACCTGTATCTAAGGGTATGTTTAACATTCTCCCCCACATTGTCAATTTATGTGCTGGTATATTTCTATGATCCTCACGAATTGCTAGTGTAATTGTTAGAAAACGTATCCTTTTTTGACATTTTACAAAGGCAAAATATTTCAAATCGAAACCAAATGTAATTCGTTGTGACTTACCTGTTCATTTTTACACCTAATTATATGAATGAAACCTGTTTATAACGCTGATGGTGCTTACTTTTTATCAAATAATATGTCTGTCTATATTGGGAATTTTGCGACCTTCACATATTTAAGGTAGCAAAGGTCGTCCAGACCAGTAATTTATGATATATTTTATTTTGGGACAATTTAAAGTAACAAATTGGGATTGATTTTCAATTCCGATAGTGATGAGTCCAAGGTTAAGCAATGTTAATGTGTCTTTAGCTAGATTTTTTGTGAATTGAGCAAATTTTCAAATATGATTGTTCAAAATACACGTCAAATTACAATGAAGAATAGTTCAATAAAAACCCATTTCATAATAACCGTAAAGATGTATTTCCTTGTTGAGAATGATTCACTGTTAGTCTTAATCTACTTATTTATATGCTTCGATTTCTTTATTAATACGGAGAATTATGTAAAATACCTATATACATAATATGCAAATGTTAAGGTAAACCAGCACATTCAAACCACCACACATTACATCGTTTTAGATAGACATATGCAAGTACATTAAAATGTTTTCAATAATCTTAATTGATTTCACAATGTTATCTGTATAATAAAAAATCCCAATGGCAAAAGACCAATTGGACGGCTTATTTCAGTAAAGTTTTTGCATCAGATTCAAAACAAAAAAAACAAAATTTAAATTTTCTTAAATAAATGTTTTCATGTACGTTTTAGAAAAAAGTGTTTCATACAAAAATTCTAGAACGTGTTAAGTTCTAAAAAAATCTTTTGCGTCAGATTAAGCACAAAAGAAATACGATTTTTTTCAATTTTGACAGTTCGCCATTTTGTTTCTACTGGGCTGATTTGGCCTGTTAACGAACTCGTCCAAGATTTTGGCCGAACCAAATATTCCTACATCTTCTTTGTTATTTACTATGGGTCGGAAGGTTCAGGCGGGGGGGCTATATGCGCCCCCGTGTCGATCTTGGTTGTTGTCCTGAAAACTCGGGATCTTCCAATTGAAGGCACAAATGAGCGTTTGGTTTCCCTGCTGATATCCGTTGTTTTGTGTTTTCCCATGTTTCGATTAACATCTTTGCTCCCAAATTTCACATCCTTATTTGGTTATACCGTGCTGATGACGGCAAATGAGCCAGAAACATTTCAGTAGCCCTTTTTCTTTTTGCGCCCACGAATCTCTTTGTTGTTATATACGGTGCGGTGGAATAAGTGTTACCCCCCCTTAACTACTCTATTTTTATATCTTAAGAAAAAAGCTGAAACAGGTCAATTTTTATATCAAACGTAGTATGTTATGACATAAAAGTTTCGAACCTGACATAATCCCTCTTCATGGGGGTGTCATCTCTTCGATTTTTTTAAATGAGAAAATGCATCATGCGACACCTCATTTAAAACCTATTGAAACACTTATTTCAAAAATGTATAACACTTTGGTTCAAAAATTAACAGAGTCTGAGTTATGCGAGATTAACGGATTATGAGTACGTCACTGTCGATTTTTTCTCAAACCGTAATTGTCTTATTTCGTTACCTAGCAAATTTATTATTATCAGTTGTCACTGTCAAATAATATTGAAGTAATTTCAGTTTTGTTACTACGTGAAGATAAGTTTGTTTATTGTGAATAATAAAAATGGTACAACCTCACAATTTACAAGAAAAATGCGATATGATTGTTATTTATTCCGAAGCTGGTCGTAATTTTCATAAGGTGGTTAGAATTTTTAATGAACGCTTTCCTGACCGCCCAATAGACCGACATTATTTATATCTGTGGTTGGTGAATTTTTGGAAATAGGTGGAGTCGAAAATAAAAAACGGTCTGGCTGAAACCCTATATCCGAAGATAAGCAGGTTTCTATACTGAGTGAGTTTGTCGTAAAACCATCTACTTCAACCAGAAATGTAGCACAAACTTGTGAAGTAGATAAGAAGACGGTGTTAAAGGTGTTAAAGAAAAATAAATTCCATCCCTACAAAATACAAATGTTGCATGAACTCACAGAGGATGACCCAGATAGACGGATGGAATATTGTGAAACTATCACAAATATTATTGCACACAATCAGGATTATCTCAGACACATTTGTTTTAGTGGCGAGGCGACATTTTTGTAAACGGACATGTACATCGGCAAAATGTGAGGTATTGGTCTGATTAAAATCCCAGAATATTCCGTGAAGGCCACACACAAATTCCGCAAAAACTACATGTATGGGCAGGCATACTATATGGTAGGCCCTCATTATGCTGTCAGAGTGCGAAATTATTTAAACGCAGTTTTTCCAGGAAGATGGATTGGACGCCGGGGACACATCGAATGGCCACCTCGATCACCGGACAACCCCATTAGATTTTTTTCTATGGGGCTACTTAAAGTGCAAAGTGTATCAAACCCAAGTGGATACAATTAACCAACTGCGCGAAAGAATTATTGCAGAATGTGGTAATATTAGTCCAGAGATATTGCAAAGGGTTAGAGAGGAAACCCAAAATAGGCTGTATTATTGTCAAGAAGTAAATGGGGAACATTTTAAACACCTTTTACGTTAAAAAATTATTTAGTTGCAGTTACTGTTGAAGTTTAAAATTTATTTAGTTTAGTTTTCAGTACATCCTTAGTTGTTACTTGTAATTTATTACATTAAATGATTAAATTCAGTTACCAACATTTACAATTTAGGAAAGATTTATTTAAAGACAAAACAATTCCAACCCTCCAATGAAAAAATCTGCCGTCAAGCCAACAGAATTCATTGAATTCTTGCAAAGTAAGATTAAAACTCTCGAATAACTCCGTTAATTTTTGAACCAAAGTGTTATACATTTTTGAACCAAAGTGTTATACATTTTTGAAATCAGTGTTCCAATAGGTTTCAAATGAGGTGTCGCATGATGAACTTTCTCATTTAAAAAAATCGAAGGGGTGACACCCCCATGAAGAGGGATTATGTCAGGTTCGAAACTTTTATGTCATAACATACTACGTTTAATATAAAAATTGACCTGTTTGAGCTTTTTTCTTAAGATATAAAAATAGAGTAGTTAATAGGGGGGGTAACACTTATTCCACCGCACCGTATATATATATATATATATATATATATATATATATATATATATATATATATATATATATATAATTTATTTTTTTTTTCAATTTCTTGGGTGTCAGGTTGTGTAGTTAATTAAATCATTTTATTGTTACTGACGTTTCGTTCCTGGGTTAGGAACTTTCTCAAAGTTTATTATTGACTGAATCAAGTTTCATCGTTTACAGTTCAAAATTAAAAACACATATACAATAGGTAAAAAACATTCATAAAACAGACATCTAAAACAAGTACCATCGATACAAATTCTACGACATTATACAAGGGGAGTACGGAAAGACTTCAGATATATTATTTTATTAAATTATGATAAATCTGACTTAAGTTTTTTACATCTTGCTTATCGTTGACTGTATTTTCTTCCTTTTTAATGTGCACCATTTCTTTAATTGTTAATTTTTTGTAGTTTGAATCTTGAGCTAGAATTTTGGTGTTTTTAAAATCGAACTCATGGTTTTCATTGCTTTCATGTTTGTGGAGAGCCGTGGAAGCATTTTTGGTATATTTATGGCCATTTAATCTATTTTCTAAAGTCTGTGTGGTCATTCCTATGTATTTTTTTGGACAGTTTAGGCAGGGTATAGAATATATAACGTTTGACTTTTTTGTGGTTTTTATTTTACTTTTTAATTTAGTGAATAATGGTGATAGGGTGTTTTGAGCTTTGTGACATATAGAGATATCATGTTTAGAAAATATGTGACTGAGTTTTTCTGAAAGCTGCTCTGTATATGGCATTGCTACATATTTGTTATTGTTTGACACTTTGTTTTTAGAGTATTTATTTGATGGGTTGTTATATATTTTATAGACTCTTTGTTTGCAAATACGGTTTATGGTATGTATTGGATAATGATTGCTTATTAAAGTCGTTCTAACTTGTTTTATAACATCTGGTCTGTATTCTGGAGAAGTTAATTTAATGGCTCTGTCAACTAATCCAGTAATTACGCTGTTTTTATGTGACTTTGGATGGTTGGAATTGTGGTTAAGGTATCGGCCTGATGAGGTTAATTTATTATACAGTTTAGTTTTGATAGTATTATGGTTAGTTCTTATCAATGTCATATCTAAAAAATTTATTGTGTTATTTTCTTCTGTTTCTACAGTGAATTTGATTTTTTCATGAAAATTGTTGAAAGCGGACAGTACGTAATTAATACTATCATTGGGTACAGCTGCTAAACAGTCGTCTACATAACGTTTAAAAAACAGAATATTGTGATTCAAATCTTTCAATACTACTTCTTCTAGATATTCCATTACTAACTGAGCAAGTGTAGAAGATATAGGAGAGCCCATGGTGCATCCATTAAGTTGTTGGAAAAATTCATTATTATATTGAAAGTAATTATTGTTTTGAATTAATAAGATGGCTTCAATGAATTCAGTGTATTTAAGTGAAGTGTGTTCTTTTATAATATCCCATTTCGTTTGTACAGTCTTAATTATTAATTCGTTAGGTATATTAGTATACATTGATATTACATCCAATGATATTATTTTATAACTAACTGGTATATTAACAGAGTCAATAAATTTTTTGAACGAAAATGAATCTTTTAAATAACTGTCATTTTGACCAACTACATTTGAAAGGCAATTGGCTAGATATTTAGACAAATTATAAAATGGTGATTGTATGTAGGATACTATAGGTCTTAATGGTATGTCTGGTTTGTGTAATTTTGGTAAACCGTATATTCGAGGTGGGATCGCGTTATGTATTAGTAGTTTTTTTGCTTCGTTTTGTGTGATCGAACTATTATTCATAAATTTTTTTATTAGTTTATTGTTTTTTTCTTGAAAAGATTTGGTTTGGTCTGATTTAATTTTCTTGTATAATGTTCGATCACTCAAAATATCGTTCATTTTATTTTGATAGAAGATTCAAACTACAAAAAATTAACAATTAAAGAAATGGTGCACATTAAAAAGGAAGAAAATACAGTCAACGATAAGCAAGATGTAAAAAACTTAAGTCAGATTTATCATAATTTAATAAAATAATATATCTGAAGTCTTTCCGTACTCCCCTTGTATAATGTCGTAGAATTTGTATCGATGGTACTTGTTTTAGATGTCTGTTTTATGAATGTTTTTTACCTATTGTATATGTGTTTTTAATTTTGAACTGTAAACGATGAAACTTGATTCAGTCAATAATAAACTTTGAGAAAGTTCCTAACCCAGGAACGAAACGTCAGTAACAATAAAATGATTTAATTAACTACACAACCTGACACCCAAGAAATTGAAAAAAATAAATTATTTAAGAAGGTTGAAGAAAAAATAATACTCTTATTATATATATATATATATATATATATATATATATATATATATATATATATATACAAATTTACTCTCTACAATAGATCTATTTAATTCTGAAATAAGCCTAAAAAGCACGAAAATAAAATATGTGCAGGTAAAAATTAATATCGAATCTTTTGACTTGTCTGATTACGTTCAATTGTGTACCATGGAATAATTTTGGTGCTAATTTATATTATTAATACTTGACAGTTGACACACGATCTACACTTCTTGTTTGTTTTGTACGCTCGTTTATATTTATAGGAGATTGTTTGTCACGTTCGCTTAATGAAAAAAATATTTTTTAATGAATAACGTTCAGCATTCTGCTCAGGCCAAAGTCGATATCAAACAAAAAACAAGAAACGAAATTGGAACGTTCATTATCAAAAATAGAATTACACCGGGAAAGATGGGAAAAAATGATAGTTTACCGAACACGGATAGGGAAAAAACGAAGAGAAAATGAGGAAGTTACAAAAGGAAGAAATTGAGACTGACAAATTCCAGGGCCGGGGCCTGGGTAAACATATAACTTATAAAAGACTTCATAAAGTGAGTTTATGAATATTTTAAAATTATAAATATGATAGCATTGGATAGAATGTCGGTTCCCATCACCATTCACAAATTATTTTCTGTTTACTGTTAACCCATTTATTTAATTATTAATAATTCATAAAATATGTTAAATATGAACTGAGATTGTAAATGTTAAGGCGAACCAGCCAATTCAAACTACCCATACACTAGAAAGATTCAACATATGTACATAAAATTTAATTTTAACGGTCTTAACATATTTTATGATAGAATCCGCAATTTATTTTCTGGATTATCGAAATATGACTAATATAATTCAAAGGTTGTTTCATCTATATTAATGGACACGGATTAATTGTAAATTCAAGGTATTAAGCTTGACTTTGTGGTTTAAAAGTGTATGATTTCATTTTCAAAAAAAAATACACGTCCTCTTTTATTTAATGATTTAAATCCCACATTTTGGAAGATATTTCTTGAAATAACACGGCGTCAATACGAGTCACATTTTCCAAATTGAAAAATAGTCAACACGCCAGAATTTTGTGAAAATATCTATTTTTGTATAATTTTTTCTATAAATTTATTCTGAGGGCAATAAATACTAATATAGCAGTAAGTGAAACTCAAAATCCGTACTACAGCATATATTAGTAAAAGTTGAAGAAGGGCAACTAGTTTCGGCTCACAGAGCCATCATGAGGCCTGTAAAAGGTATCAAGATAGAAAAATAGGAATTCACAACATGTCGAATTACCTTAATGTACATCAATCCATATGTAAAAAATTGAAAGAGAAAACCGTCACATGTCCGTGGCATCCAGTAAACTCAGAACTATGTCAGTAGACAATATGGGGATTTACTGTAGGGGAAATCATCAATAAAAATAGTAATGAAAAAATCCTCACTATTATGGAAACGTCGAGCACAATAAAATAAAATAAAATAGAATTAAACAAAACAAAACAGGACAACATTAAGAAAAGCTTTAAAAAAATTTGTCAAAGTATAAAAGAAAACAAAACTGGACATCGTCGTATGACAGAATATGTCCGAAGTCAAAAGTTCAGTATTGTAGTGTGTAAGAGCACTAAGTACAATGACTCAGTAAATCCCAAATAGACAAGATGGTCGGAGAACTGGCAAATGACAAGGTCCAATGACGGCCCTCAATAACAAAATGAACAATCGTTCAAAACAGAGATGAATGAGACACAGTAACTATCATGTAAAGAAATTATCTAAATACAGAATAATGTAAGAGCACAAAGTCTTATAACAATATCATAAAGTAATCGTTAAAACTATATTAAGCCACGACAATTAAGAAAAAGAAAAAAAAACAGAAAAGGCCAAAAATATTCTAATAAGTCGTGATACATAAGTTAAAATTTATGAAATGAGAACCTTGAAAGAAAATAACAATTCAAGCATAGCATTAAAATGAACATCAAAAGCGTGAAATAATTGTGAATGTCTGAAATATATAGTAGATATTTATCAGTATAAAAGAAGAATCAGTAAAATGACAGAAATTGTGAAAGAAGAAAAAACGTAACATATGGATTGATGTACATTAAGGTAATTCGACATGTTGTGAATTCCTATTTTTCTATCTTGATACCTTTTACAGGCCTGATGATGGCTCAGTGATCCGAAACTAGTTGCCCTTCTTCAACTTTTGCTAATATATGCTGTAGTACGGATTTTGAGTTTTACTTACTGCTATTTACCTACAGACTACATTCGAGATGGATAGTTTTTTTCATTTAAATACTAATATAATAATTATGGTATAAAATGTAAAAGTTCGTGGATTTATACCCTATGAGTTTAATAAAAAAGTATATAAGTATTGCGACCGATCTTTCTCCCCTGTTTTTGATTATATTTCTAGCTGAACTTCGTCGACTGGCGTAGACGTTCAACTAGATAAATAATTTTAATTTTACAAAATTAATGTCGAAATTAATAATTTATTATGTACAAATTTACAAGAATGGAACAAATGTAATGAATGTTGAACTTCGGTGGTTTCAGATCGGAAGACACTTCATGTTTCGATTTGATGAATATTCACTTGGCTCGTATAGAAACTAAGTAACGATGTGTTAGACTTAGTATCTCTGATTGTTTGACTTTGAGTGAAGTTACTTCTATATGTAACGACGACTCGATGTACTCGATTGAGTTATGAACTAACTTGAATATTGAATTGATTTCGAGTGTTGAACTCGCTTCGATGAGTAGTAGAACTGATTTCGTTTTCGAGTTGTAAACTCGCTTCGATGAGTATTAAAAAACTCTAACTTTGTTATTGAGTATTGAACTCGCTTCGATGAGTGTAAAAACTGATTTCTTCACGTTGTAAGACGTGTTAAATAGAAATCTGCAAGGGACGTGTTTACACGTGGATTGGGTTGACCAAACGGAAATGAACATTTCCTATTGGCCAGTATCATTTGTTTCGTCGGGTTCATGGACAAGAATCAACAAAGGACGCCTCTAATAGATATTTAAATTTCTATTGAATACTCCAATAACAATTGTAACCTTTTTACTCAGAAAGGTTATTCAAACGTTTCTTACAAATCTTCTGACCGTCGACCATAAAAATTCACGTACAACGTGACAATAAGTTTAGGGTTTTTACAATACAATAGATAATAGGGTGAAACGTGACATTTTCCTAAATTTTTAACTATAGGATTTCAAACACAATGCGACAACATGTCGACTTTCAAAATGTGTTCTTTCAATGCTCAAACAAAATTATTTACAATTATTATTGCAAAACGTGATATTTTAAAGGTATGTAATAAAAGCTGCGAATAAAGTGTAACTACCCTTTGAATTCCTAATAATACAAAAGGTCTATCAATTTTTTAACACATTTTTACAGTGCTAGCAACTGAAATTAATTTACGCTTTAAATATATACAATGACGAAAAGAAGTAACATACAAACATCTTACATATTTTTAAAAGCATCCTAAACAATATAATTCAAGATTTTCTAATCTTGAACATCCCATTTTTAAAAACAAAATATTCAAAGAATTTGAAAACTATTGGAGTTCATTGTTCGAAAATAAAGGAAGATGGTATCAACTTTTTCAGGAAAGTATTTCCAAATTCACCATTATTTTCTGAAATAACATATGGTGATAAAAGACATGCTACCATAACTACCAGACTGAGAGCGGCACATTTTTCTTGACCATCTATTCAAAATTTTGCTAAGGGAATAGCTATTTGTGTACAGTTGCGGCCAAAAAAAATGGGACAGTTGTTGTTGCCTAGCGTTACTGTGACTTTTCCGTTTCCGGAAAAAATTCGATAGTTTTGTCGTATATTTAAATGATAATAATACTAAAGTGTAAATAATATTGTTTTTCATTATTAAATATCAAAGGCTAGTGAATCATTTTTGATTTTCAATAAAAAATAAACGGTTTTAAAGATTGAAACTAACTTTTCCGCATCTATGAGATGCCCTGGTTGATATTCTATCATAAAATTGTCACTAATAATTGCACAAGTGGTTTGTATTTTATCGGGTAAATTTGGGTTGCTTAATGAGAAACTGTTTCCTAGCAATTTGACGAGAATAACTGTCAACTATTAAAAACACGACACCGAAGGTGGAGTGTTTTTAGGTTGACAGTTATTCGAGTCAAATTGCTAAAGGAAACAGTTTAGAATTTGAACAACACAAATTTACCCAATATCAATACAAACCTCGAGTGTAATTCGGCAGGACAATTTAATGAATGAGAAATTTGGAAACATATCTTGCAATATTACATTCAATTTCTCGATGGAAGTATCTGGCTCAAATGCGTATCTTTTTGCATCGCAAAACGTAGAAAATTGTCGCCAGATTTATGATTGCGTCGCAACTGTATTAGTAGGCACACAGGTATTAACAATTTTACTAATTTCGGCGTTCGTAGACACACCGAATCGACTCATTGTTAGTTCTTAAAAATTCAATAAGTTGTTGACAAACATGCCAAACTATTTATTCTGGTAACCAACACCGCGATAATTGATGAACAAATGAATAAGTGAAAAAACCACTAGTGTATTTGTCAACAGTAAAAACACAAGAGCTTTTTTTTTATCGGATAAATTTCTCTTTGCAACGAAACAGTTTTGCCAATCACTAATTTTACGAGAAAAACTGACATGATAAAATCGCGACACCGAAGGTGGAGCGATTTTATCTAATGTCAGTTTTTCGAGCAAATTTAGTGATTGGCAAAACTTTGAGTCAAAGAGGAATTTATCTAATAAAAGAAAAGCTCGAGTGTTTTTTGGCAAGATAAATTAACGACAGAATATATGGATGAACAACAACAATAATTGCGACTCATTGTCATTGTGTAAAAGTGACGTCCGCTTACTAGATATTGAGGAAGAGAAGTTTTTATCGCGATAAAAAAGGATGCACCTTTTTTATCGATGGCAAAGTGACAATAACATTTCCAGGTATATGACATTTTAACATTGGAGTTAATTTATCGCTGTAAAAGTTAAAGCTAACTTTTGCCGCTGTCAAAGTGACAATTGCTCTGTGGCATATGCGATTTTTTATACATGAGTTAAATTGTCACTTATATACACTTCCGTGGGCTTATTCTGTAACTTGCAACTGCCGATAATTGCGCAATTGTCGCTGTCAAACGAGGGTTTAGTATTCTCGAAGAAGCAACTGCGACCGCGATCGCAATTTATCTTTTAACTGCTTCTAGTGAGCAATTGGTTAACTAAAAAAGTGCATTTTTCAGTTGCTCATGTGAAAAATACGTATTCTGTAAGCAATTTTTTAGCAATTACAACGCAATTGCAACTGTTGAATAGCAATCACAATTATAGTAGTTGTAGTTGAGTTGTTTGATAATTAAATCAAGTTTTCTTAATAGAAGGTAACTAATAAATTATAACATTTTGTTAATAACAAACATATTTTATTTGTACAAATAGTCATTTAGTGGGCTTACTAACTGCCCTCAGAAAAGAGGACACAACTACCTAATATTTAATAACAATTACTTACCACCGTAATAAAAGAAATAATAGTTATTATTTGTTTTTACGTATTTAGTAATGCATTTATGATTATTGAGGCCGCAGAAGCTGAAAATAGGAGGGCTGAGAATATTCTTATGAGACATAAATATGAGATACAATTGTTTCGTACATAATAAGTTATTTAAAATTTGTGTTCAATTGCAGTAATGATGATTTTTCGAAGCTTCCTTGTTTTATATGCATATTAAATATTTTTTATATTTGTTTTTGTTCATCAGCTGATTTATAGTTACGTTCATTGCTACCCGATTGCAAGTGGCGCTAGTTTCATGACGTAAAAGTGCATCTTGACAGCAACCAGCAATTGCGACGCGACTACCTTACAGAATACCAAATTTTGCGACTGATTGTGCGACCGTTGTGCAATGGTTGCTAGTTGCAAAATAATTGTTGTTTTTACAGAATAAGCACGCGGGGGATGTATCGTGCCAACAAACCGAAATTTCTCCAAAAATGTAGTATATCTGCATTTATAGGACCCGCTGTACTCGTTCTAGTCAGCTGAAAATCAGTAGGGTATAAAATTGGTGACTTGTTGAATTCCAGAGGCTGTATCGTGCTAACAAACTGAAATTTCTCAAAAAATGACAAAAAAAGTCGTACTTCAAGTACCATAGCACCCGTTGTACTGGCTCTAGTGAGCTGAAAATCAATAGGGTTCATCTGTGACATGTCCTTAACAATATGCAATCATAAAATTGGTGACTTGTTGCTCTCCGGAGGCTGTATTGTGCTAACAAGAAATGTAACTAAAAGTGGCCGACGACGACGACATCGACATACACACAGGATTTTTTTTCTAAAAACCGTTTTTTCGTGTTGTTGTTGATGGAAAACGTAAAATTTCAAAATTCCAACTTCTTTTGGGGTAAACCAATACTTTTCTCGCATATAGATAGGTTGGGCGGAAAAGTAAAAGCCTGCGTGTATGTCGTCGTCGTTGCCGTCTCGGCCACTTTTTGTTACATGTCTTGTTAGCACGATACAGCCCCGGACGGCGTCTTATAGATGAACCTTATTGATTTTTAGCTCACCAGAGCTAGTACAACGGGTGCTATGGTACCTGAAGTGCCACATTTTTGTCCTTTTTGTAGAAATTTCGGGTTTAGTACGATACAGCTTCCGGAGTGAATACAAGTGGCCAATTTCATAATTGGATATTTTCCAAGGTGTCTCACAGATGTACCCTATTGATTTTCAGCTGACTATAGCGAGTACAGCGGGTCCTATAAATCCAGATATACTGCATTTTTGGTTACTTTTGGAGAAATTTCGGTTTGTTATCACGATATATCCCCCGAAGTATATACAAGTGACAATTTTATGATAGAATATTAATCAGGGCATCTCACAGATACGGAATAGTATATTGTTCAATGAGCATGAAATGACATACATTTCCCACAAGTAGGTATATTAAATTTTGTAGTACGAGCGTAGCGAGTACTACAAAATTTCATATACCTACGAGTTGGAAATGGTTCATTCCATACAACTTGTACACTATACTTTTTCTACGACCATCTGAATCGTAAACAAATCTATAATATTTTTCATAACAATTTTTATTATTACCTTTACTGCCGTCATTGTTGCATGGTTTAGAGAATTTTTTCTCTGAAATTATTAAGTCGGGTTCTTAACGCTGAACGAACCATATTTTTTTTCTTTTTGTACATGTACCTATCTACGTCGTGAAACAAATAACGTTCAAAATTTTCATAACTCGGAAATAAAAAAAACTTTATGCAGAAAAAATCGTTATACTTAATTCACCTGCGGAAAAAGTTATCAACGATCGTGTCTCTTTAAAGAAGTAATATCACCTCCTGCATCTACCAGGATGGTGAGCGATGTCCTTCTAAAGCAATGGCTATTACTTTTCCGCCAACCTATCTAATATGCGAGAAAAGTATTGGTTTACCCACAAAAAAGTTGGAAATTTGAAATTTTTTTTTGAGTTATTTTTACGTTATCCATCAACAACAACACGAAAAAACGATTTTTAGAAAAAAAATCCTGTGTGTATGTCGTCGTCGTCGTTGGCCACTTTTCCTTGCAAGTCTTGTTAGCACGATACAGCCTCCGAAGTGCAATAAGTCACCAATTTTATGATGGAATATTGTTAAGGACATTTCACAGATGAACCCTATTGATTTTCAGCTCACCAGAGCCAGTACAACGGGTGCTATGGTACTTGAAGTACGACATTTTCTCGTTTTTCGAGAAATTTCAGTTTGTTAGCACGATACAGCCTCCGGAGTTCAACAAGTCACCAATTTTATGATTGAATATTATTCAGGGCATCTCACTGATGAACCCTATTTATTTTCAGCTCACCAGAGCCAATACAACCGGTGCTACAGTACTTTAAGTACGATATTTTTGTCATTTTTGGAGAAGTTTCAGTTTGTTAGCACGATACAGCCTCAGGAGTATATACAAGTGATGAATTTTATGATTGGATATTATTCAGAGCGTCTTAAAGATGAACCCTATTGATATTGAGCTCACTAAAGCCGGTACAACGGGTGCTGTGGTACTTGAAGTACCAAATTTTTGTCATTTTTGGAGAATTTTCAGTTTGTTAGCACGATACAGCCTCCAGAAAGTATACGATTCATCAACTTTATGAATAAGTATTGTTCAAGGTGTCTCACAGATGTACCCAATTGATTTTCAGTTGACTAGAGCGAGTACAGCGGGTCCTATAAAACTAGATATACTAAATTTTTGGTTATTTTTGGAGAAATTTCGGTTTGTTAGCACGATACATCCCCCGAAGTGTATACAAGTAACAATTTTATGATACAATATTGTTCAGGGCCACAGATGCGGAAAAGTTAGTTTTAATCTTTAAAACCGTTTATTTTACATATCGGGATCAGCATGTCAATGTCAAATCATCCTCACTATCGCTACCCATTTTCGATTATTAGGCTATTCATAGCTTCTATCGCGGGCCTTGAGCGTGGAGACCGAATCCAGAAATTCCGTAACGAAAATAACCTAACACCCCCACTCCGACCGGCACAGCGGTGATACTTTTTAGTTTTGCCATAGGTGTATAGGTATTTATCATCTATGTACGACAGTGAATATCTGTACTCGTATAATTTGTGTACAAAGTGTTTTAAATATGAATTAACAAAGTGCATTTATTAATGAAGAAAGTCACGAAAAAATAGTGAAAGAAAATCAGTGAGTACTCTATATACATACATTTTATTATTATTATCACAAATGCAGTATTATTTTTTGTTTTGTTAATTTATATATAATACTGCTATAAAGATAACCAAAATTTTTGATATTAAAATGAGCTATATTAAAAGTAGCCCTTTTTATATACACACACACACACACACACACACACTTTTTATGTATAGGTAATACACATTAACGCCGCGCAGAGAAAGTATATATGATATTATATCTACTTATATAAATGTACATCGCGCGAAATTCGATGATCAAACTCTTGATATCGTTATTTTTGTTCAAATTTTTTGAATGAATAATTGTTTTGGTGTGTAATTACACTATTAATACCTAATTATTTATACCTAGATATTTTCTTTTTATAGAGAAGAAAAGCATAAAGAGCAAAAAAGAAAAAGAAATTGTGAACGTCAAAGTGTAAAACTCTATGCAATAGCTTTACCGCGGCAGTCTCCGAGTGCCACACGTCTTTTTTTAATTTTTGTTGCAATTCCGAGACAAAAGTGGTCATTTTACTCTCGCATGCTAGAAATTAAAATGTCACTCTTAGATCCAAGGGATATAAAGTGACAGTTAAAATCCCAAGGGGTTTAAAGTACCAATAAAACCGTACATCCTCGATGCATATCCAAGCATTTTAGAAGTCACTCCTCGATGTCCATCCAAGTTTAGTAAAAGTCCATCCTAAGTAGTATTTATTTTTATTGAAAATGTATGTAGAATTACCAGAATTACAAAAAATATTGTATAGACCTGTCGACTAAAATGACAGTAATCCCTTAGGAGGATTAAATGAGTCACTTTAGTCGCTTGGTGTATAATATACTATTATAAACGAATTTTGTAAACACTGATGTGAAATGTCAAATTTTTAGACAGACGTTAACAAACATGACTCTATCATATATTATAATATAATGACAGTCTAGTAGCTCATGAAAGTCGTAGGAAATGAAACATTTCGATACAGCTAGTCCGTGGGAAATGAAAATCTGTACTACAACCTGGTAGGTTTCTTAATCGAACACGCACTTGAAATGTACATTTTTCTTTATGGTCGTAGAAAAAAGTTAGTTTTAATCTTTAAAACCGTTTATTTTATGTCTCAATTAGTAAATTTAGAAGCTATATTCGTGATTTGAGTGTTCAGTAATTTATATTTTACCAACCCATAACTTTTGTATATTTTGTTTAAGAAACTATATTCATGTTTGGATATGTCTACATTGTATATTTTTTCACTGTTTTATTTAATATAGTTTAAAAGTGTTTGCCGGTGAATAAATAAATAAATCCTGGTTCTATTGTTAACTGGGAATCTGACTTCGGTTCTCCAGCTATTTTGGATGTTAAACAAATAAAACCTCCAGGAGTATTACCAACAAGAACTTTGACTGTGAATTTTTTTATACTGATAATAAATAAAAACACAGTTGTCGACACTATTGGGAAGTTCAATCATGATTTTTGTACAAATATCACTGTTCTTAGTTATCGATAAGTGTCCAGCAATTCGTGTATCATCAGCTTGACTTTCTTTATGAGCAAATCGTTTTTGAGGAGTTCTACATTTTTTGATTACATACTTTTACTTTTCCGCCCAACCTATCTAATATGCGAGAAAAGTATTGGTTTACCCCAAAAAAAGTTTTTGAAATTGTCACTTGTATACACGTCGGGGGATGTATCGTGCTAACAAACTGAACATTCTCCAAAAATGACAAAAATATCGTACTTAAAGTACTATATCACCTGTTGTACTGACTCTGGTGAACTGAGTATCAATAGGGTTCATCTGTGTGATGTCCTGAATAATATTCAATCATAAAATTGGTGACTCGTTGAACTCCAGAGGCTGTATCGTGCTAACAAACTGAAATTTCTCCAAAAATGACAAAAACGTCGTACTTTAAGTACCATAGCACCCGTTGTACTGGCTCTAGTGAGCTGAAAATCAATAGGGTTGATCTGTGACATGTCCTTAACAATATGCAATCATAAAATTGGTGACTTGTTGCACTCCGGAGGCTGTATCGTGCTAACAAGACATGTAACGAAAAATGGCCAACGACAACGACGACGACATACACACAGGATTTTTTTTCTAAAAACCGTTTTTTCGTGTTGTTATTCATAGAAAACGTGAAAATTACTCAAAAATTTTTTTCAAAATTCCAACTTTTTTTGGGGTAAACCAATACTTTTCTCGCATATTAGATAGGTTGGGCGGAAAAGTAATATAGATAACCACCAGCCAGATGATGTCCCATTCATAGGAATAATGAAGAAGATGACTATGCTAGAGAATGATGCGATTCCTATACGCAATAAATTATCTTTGACCAAAACAAAATATAAAACTGGTTTACACCCAATAGAGTTGAAGACATCAAATAAAAGGGTAAACGACCAAATGGAAGTTATTTATACTAACAGTGTGGCATACTCTAACAATAATAATATAGACAATTTGGATGATGAAGATGATAACGGAAATCACACATCAGTAGCCGATTTGAGTAAAAATTTTAATGACAAAATCTCCAGAACAGTAAAAATGGTACTAACCTCGCCAATAAGACAACTGAGGCTGGATCCAAAATATCTGATGTGACCAATGCAGTGAAACCACTAAGTACAAAATCAATATCAACCAGAGTTAAAAAATCTAGTAATAATTTTTCGGCGACTAAAAAAATTGACGTTGCCTCCAACAAGTGTCAAAATAACCCCGATGTTTTGCAGTCAAATTAAAAATTGGAAGAGAATGAAGACGTAGAAAAAAATAATGGATCAGAAGTCGATAGGGTCGTAGTAACTGAAGAATCAATAAACATCAATTCCCTTTCTAAAAATAATCCTAGAGTTAACAACTTCTCTTCATACATTTCATTTTCGATTAAAAGATTTCCAGAAAGGGGATGAAACTCAACAAGAACAAAAGGACACATCTAAAAATGATGTAGATAACAAGGAATATATTAACAAAGTGAACCAGACCAATGATCTATCGACATCAACCAAACTTTCCAAAACCGCAATATCTACATCCAGTTCAATATCAAACAACATCAATTCAAATTCCTTATCACGCCGATTAAGTAAGAAAGACAATAATAGAATCCGAGATTATTCGTACAATGATAGTAGTTGCCAAAGAGCTCTTAACAATATCTCCACAATCAGATCCATAAAGGGTATTCCCCAAGAATTTTTGGGTCTCAAAAGCCTCAAAAATATTGGTAACACATGTTGCATGAATAGTATTATCCAATACCTATCAAACACAAGGTGGCTATTAGAATATCTAAAGAAATACGCATACATAAGAGATATTAACATAAACATATCTAGCATGAAAGGAGCACTAATTAAAGCATTTGCTGAAGTTATTCAAGAGCTTTGGTCTGAAGACGGTTCAGACAGAGTGGTTAATACAGTATCATTGAAAAGTCAAATTCAGCGATTTACTTCAAGGTTCATGGGATACACTCAACATGATGCACAGGAGTTTATTCGTTACCTATTAGCAGGACTTCACGAAGATGTCAACAAAGTATATGAAAAACCAAAGCCCATACTAACAGAAATTGATGACAAACTTAGTGACATTGAGAAAGCACAAGAATCTTGGTTGAGATTTACGAGAATGGACAACTTCAAGATTATGGATAACTTTGTCGGTCAATTAAAATCAACAATCAAGTGCACACACTGTGGTCGCTGTTCAGTTACCTACGATCCCTTTTGGGATTTATCCCTTTCGATACCCCAAAGAATAGGTCAATTACGACTTTCACAATGTTTAGATTCATTTACAAGAGAAGAAACACTCGACGGTGATGAGAAACCAACATGTTCGAAATGTAAGGAACGAAGACGATCGACTAAATCATTCTCAATTCATAAATTTCAGAAAATATTGGTTATTCACCTGAAGCGCTTTTCGCAAATAGAAAGATTTAGTGGAAAACTTAATGTTGCAATAGATTTTCCAATAGAAGGGCTTGATATGAGCCATTACGCGGCTGATAATGTGGCACCTTGTATGTACAACCTCTACGCTATATCAAATCACTGTGGAACCAGTTATAATGGTTACTACACAGCATATTGTCGACATCCCTACACGGGACAGTGGCACGAATATAGCGATTCAAGGGTGCTATTAATATCGTGGAAATGTTTAGTCAGTGGAGAAGCATATGTTCTCTTCTATGTACAATATGACACAAAGTCCCACCTTTAAGTTTAATAATTTTTTTTATTAGTTTTTAAATTGTATATTTTCATTGTGAATCAATGACTTATTTGTTTTTTTCTCAGCAAAATTTATTTATATATTCATATATACATTGTATTCTTGTTAAAGACTCTTTATGATAAAAGTTTAACATCTGCTATAGAAAAAAGAATATTAATTGATAAAGTGACGCGATTCCAAACCCATTTCCTCAAAACTAGTAATTTGAACATACGACCTTCTGTTATTAAGGTAACGATATCATCCCCAAATAAGTGATTTTCCAATATAAACCACAAGTGTCCGCTTTCATTTTGCCTATTAACTTTCAATATAATTTAATTTACCAACAATTTAACTTTTTAATTAATTATTAACTTATTAAAAATATATAAACTACAACCAAAATAACCAACAGATGACGTATTTGACGCAAGACATTTCGTTTTTTCTTCTTAGATTCTAGAGTTAAGTCTTTATACCCCATTTTTCTATATAAATAGCTTTAAAATCTAATTCAAATAGTTTTCTTTATGAGAAATTACAAATTGTCAATTTAATCAATAATATTGAACCGTCAAAGGCTAAACGTCAAACAAAAATGACATTTTAGCATCAATTTCAATAAAAAATAAAGTAGAAAATTATAACCTCACAATTATAAAATCTGACAAAGGTAATGAAACTGTCATATTGAAAACCAAAAATTATAAATTTAAGGTAAAAAAGAGGCCCGAATACTAATATTTTCTAAAGAAATAGAAAATTACAAAACGTGATGGTAATATTTCTAATAATATTTCAAAGATAGTATATTTAGCAACAAATATAACAATTTCTTTTAAAACAGTAAGTAATGTAAGTACAACATTGTTAAATATAAAAATATCTCTATTATAAAATAGGTCAAACAATTAGAAATTTTGAAATCAGACAGAATGAACACATACGAGCATACATATTAAAACATCCAGAAAAATCTTATAACGCAAAACATCTACTTGACACCAAACATTCAACACTTAACACAGAACAAGAATTACTACATATTTGTCATAAGAGACGAGAGCTAGATTTCGTTGAGGAATTAGATAATAAAAGACACTTAAGAGAACCACAATATAAAGTCGTCGATGAACAGATAAATCTAGGGAGTTCTCCACTTTTAAACTGTGTTCTTAAGCAATTATTGTAAAAATCAGCAGATATAGTTTTCCTGGTTTTCTATATCATTGCACAGTTATACTGATGTTAAATGGGAAAAAGATATCCAGGATATCCCCATTGGGCTAATAATATTTAAGCTTTAATATCTGTAATATCATATCTTCTTCTTTTTTCTATAAGTCAATGACAAGGTCTAGCTAAAAATAAGTATTAAACATCAGGTAGACATAACATGAAACAATTGTCAACTTTTTATAATTTTCTTGTGGAATTGTTTAGAAATAGTTAATTTCATTTATAACGGTAATATATATTTCTGTACATTTTTAATGTCGTCTTCATTTTTTGTCCGTAATGATGATGCAGAAAAATGTTCTATCAACATTGTAGAAATGAGCTAGAATACCTCTTCATTTATTGTCCCTTACACAAGTTTTCCAATTAATAAACTTTATTGTAGGTATCATTTGACATCCACGGCAATCAATGTAAAATTGTTTTCTTAGCTTAGTATTTATTCGGGAATAAATTTGTTCTTACAAATCTCTTCCATCTTTTCCACATTTAAAAAATGAATTTTTACGAATGAAATCGATGAATAATCGAAAATACGTAGTAATCGATTCAACACCACTCTATTTTTAGTTAATGCGTAATTTTAATGATTTTTGAGGTAACAGAGCTAAATGTTAAATCATTTTTTGATAACATTGGATGTAATTTAGGCGAGTCTTATTCTAAATGAGAGTTACATATTATTTATTAAACTCAATTCACTAAATAAATTAATTACATAAATATTAACTCTAATTGAAACTGTACTTTTTTATAGTGTATAAAAATAAGAATTATGTAATTAGGATCTCGTTTAAATATATTCTATTTTTTTTTCAATTATAACCATTTTTACTGAATTAAACTATTTTCTTCAATCTCCCCAGACCCACTTCGCTAAACTGTGTTAAATGTTTTTGAAATATTTTTGATAATAACGGAATGTCTCAAAAGTAAAATAATATTGTATTAAATAGACTTACCAGTAATACCTTCATGTTGGAGACAGTCAAGAATATTGTTTTTTAAAAGTTTCGTTTTAAAAGTTGATATATTCTCCCCTCTCTTATAAATAGAACATCCTGATAGCAAGGACGCGATACGAAGAGCAGGTTTAAGTTGGTTGACACCAAAGAAAAATGGAAATTGATATTCCAAAATTTGTAACCTTGTTGAAGAATGTTTGAACTTTAAATTTGTCCTGAGAAAATACTCGTAAAACATTATATTTTATTGCTGCATTTTTGCCAAACGATGGTCAATGACAAAATAACTCATCTATGTATACGATGTCTATTTAAAATTTTCATATAATTTATGGTAATAAGATATAAATATTCCGCTGTGCATACATAATATCAAGACACATGTAGCCTGTTTCAGAACTACCCTACATACTCAAAATAATAATAATAGTAACTCACGGATCGAAATAGATCGGCAAATAGGCCTGATAAAGTATGGGTCGATAAAAACAAAAATAAACATATCTCATCGATGTTGCTGTCCCATACACTAACAACTTACAAGAAACTTTTGCAACCAAAGTTGCGAAATACGCTGAGTTATGTGCCGACATCCAGCAACAATGGAAGCAGAATAGTGTTCATGTTGCTCCAGTTATCCTTTCAGCCACAAGAATAATTCCAAAATTATTAAAAGACAATTTAATCAGCATTGGTATAGAATATGAGCTTGTAAAAGAGATGCAAAAATTGGTTATATTAAATACTTGTCAGATCGTCAGAAAATTTCTTAGTCAACATTGGTAATTCAATTAATACACATCTTGTCCTAAAAGTTAATGTGCTTCAGAAACATTCTACCGCATATGCGAGAATAATGAAATAATAATAATGAGTAAAAGTAGGACAACTACCCATGAGCATGAAGAGAAAAGGTAAATTAGAAGAAATGCCGCTTCCTGGGAATCGCCAGTGCATGTCAGGAGCGGGCGCTGGACATTATAGCATGGAGGACGCCGGTGGCAGGAGGTTGAGGATGCGGGCCCTGTCACTCAAAATCCTACAGCCCACAGAATAAGCGGAAAGGAGCACCAAGTTAGGGCAACTGAAAATCTCAACACCACTCGTCCCGAAGGTTCGCCCGTCAATAGAAGGAATGCCACGAGGAGAGAAATTGTGAAACGGACAAAATGGTCTCAAGAATTAAATAGAGATGTTATACACTCATTTTATCTTATGAACATTTGCAAGATTTGCCTCTCTTCCAGAATGGAGACATTCTCTACACACCGAATTCACTCAGCGACACCCATAGTTGAGTATTAGCGAACCAAATATTGTCGATAGAAAAAACGTTATCGTAAGAAAAAAATACATCACGGAGTTAGAGCTTCAGCAGATAAAACAAGAGGTAAGTAGGATGTTGTACCAAGAGAATATTATGGGAGATTACACCGAAGCTCGTGAATAATAAAAGGAAGATGCCCTGTTACCTAGTAAGCCACCTGGCAGCCACAATGAAATAGAAGAAAAATTCCTTAGCGTAATCGCACACTCTATTAAGGCCAATAATACCTGGTCTCAGGAATCCAGCTTCTGTAAAGTTATTTATCGATAAGATCGACGAACTTTTAAATTAACATTTAGACCCTTACTTTGACCTGGAGCTGTGCTGCGGTAACGGTTACAGAGTTGGATGGACAATCAGTCTATACAAAGGGGAAAGACAACAAAGAAGGGTTAAAGTGCCATGAAAAATTTGCATAGAAAAAGACATCGAAAAATTGAGATCAAGGGCAGACGTCATCTCAGAATACATGAAGGGTAAATTGTAAAAGGTGAAGGTAAAAACCATCTCATTAGCGAAACAAATAAGAATCGTTGATGTTAATACCAATTCCCATGATCCTCTAAAACTGTGAGACGAACTTCGACAAAGACCTAAGACGAAGGGTGCAAGGCTCAGAAGATATAATTAACTATCAAAAACAAACACCTCAAAACGGCGGGGTTTTAAGAAACCAGAGGGAATTTTTTCGTGGTTTGGATAGTTCCGCCCATGTAAACAATATAAAAACAGCTGCTATTCTAACGGAATTCGTCAACTACTGGAACACGGTATGGGAAGACTGAGAAAGTTATAATAAGAACTCACTTTGGATAGAAAATTGCCAAAGACCGCAAACTAATATACCGGAAATTTCTGTTGAAAGATTCACTGCTGACGATATTAAGAGGATATTGCAAAAAGCTCATTACTGGAAAGCACCAGGACCCGATAGACTTCATAGCAGCGCACGTAAATATCGCAGCATGCTTTACAAGAACCCTTAATGATCCCACACAAATACCAACTTGTTTGTCAGTAGTTTATAAACCTCCCTCATCAACGAGAAAATATATCGACATTGTGAAATACATAACATTTTCGGTGATGAGCAAAAAGGGTGTATACGAGGGGCACTGGGCTGCAAACAACAGCTTACAATTGATGATGTAGTACTCAGATAGTCGAAAGTAAAACAACGTAACCTGCATATGTGCTACATCGATTACAGCAAGGCGTTCAATTCCATGTCAGTTGATTGGCTCATAAAGGTACTGAATATACATAAAATATGTTGTAAGATCCGGAAGACCCTGAGTCATCTAATAATCTGATGGGAAACCAATATCCACGTGTCCAGTAAGGTTAATTTAAAGCGGGGAATATTTCAAGGTGATTCACTCTCACCAGTGTGGTTTGGTCTGGCTTTCAAGCCACTTTCAACCTTACTGAATAAAACGGAAGCCAGCTACAAACTTTGTATGATGTTGCATCTACTGTGTATGGATGACCTAAAGCTCTACGCCGAGATGAAGCAAAAGTTATCCCAACTCCTCGGTTTAGTGACGACCTTCAGCGATGAATCAGGATGTAATTTGGATTGGACAAGTGTGCAATAATTAACATCAAAAAGGGAATCATGTATCAGGATCAACAACCAGCTATGCTTGAGATTAAGCAGCTCCCGTCAGTCGAGTTGTATCGCTACTTGGGAACCCCCCAGAACCAGGTTAAAGACCATACACTATTAAAAAACAGCTTAAAGAAAAATATAGAAAGAGACTGACGACTCTCTTGAACACAAAACTATGGGGGGGGGGGAAACTTGATCGCTGTTATAAATTCATGGGCAGTGCCAGTTCTAAACTATTCATTTGGAATAATCAAATAGTCCAACACTGACTTGGAAGAACTACGAGCGATGAAATGGGACAATGAAACTAACAAACAAACTAACACGTGCATATTCCATAGTCACTTCACTAGAGACCGATATGACGATATACCGCATGAGACTACGCAATCATTTCATTGAGAAAATGTCACACCTAAATCACCTCATAGAACAACGTATAGCAGACCAACGTAGAGCTATATTTAGGAACAACCTGATACCTCCACCTGCAATCGCACAAATCAGGGCAGAAGTGGATAGGGAGCTCAATCAACAGCCTATAAATAAGAGCTCGGAAATCCATTAAGAAGAAACTAGAGTACCTGAAGTTGACCTACCCCAATTAAATCGTAGCTACTCTTCAATCAACCATCAAATAATATTGGAAGAAAGCTACTAGCAACACCTCACCGAATTTAGAGGATCTGGTCTTGCTAAACGACCGAAGCAGCCAGAACTTTTTTATACTCCATACACGCGTTCTCTCTTAGAAACCGCTAACCAAAATTTACAAAAGCAGCTAGATGCAGATATGGACCTAGAAGAAGTACAACTACATGTTTATTGTGCAGCTCTAACAACGATTAAAACCAATAAACAGTAAATACTAGAACCACTCAAGTCACGTAAACCACAAAACCAAAATGGGAGCAAAGACTTTGCAAGAAAATTGTAGATCTGAGAAACAATATTGGTGGTCTGCAACAATTAACGAATGGCAACAAATCAAATAAGATGCTAAATAGAATCCCAGTCGAAGTTAAATAAAAGCTAGAGAGAAGATCAATTAATGAAACTAAAACAATTATAGATGACTCCTTGGACACCTTAAAACAAACTTGCTGTTACATCCAAAAGATTGAGAAGATACAAGGAAAGCTACCAACGAAAAGTACAAAACAACTTCTTTTCAAAAAATCAGAAAGGCTTCTACAGATCACTTAATAAACTACACAATCCAAAAGGGAACCACCAAAAAGAGGGGATTTGCAAACGTTTTGGGTAAGTATATGGTCCGATTGAACCAGGCACAAGGAAAATACACCTTGAATCAAGACCAGAACAACATACATCTACACATGGAAGAAGTAACATTCACAGAAGAAGATTTAAAAAAGATAATAAAGAATCTGGCCAACTGGAAAACACCAGGGAACGATAGTATCCAAAATTTCTTGTTCAAAAAACTTACGGCTGTCTTCCATCACCTGGCCAATTAAGTCAATATCGCTTCCAGAAAACCAGAAAAACTACCAGAATTCCTTACAAATGGTATTACTTATCTTCTGCCAAAATCCGATAGAATCCAAGATCCGTCACAATATAGACCTATCACATGCCTCCCCACATTGTACAAAATCTTTACGGCAGCAATATGTGAGAAACTGTACACATATTTAGAATCAAACAACATTCACACTGAGGAGCAGAAAATACATGGACTGCAAGCAACAAATTACAATCGACAATGTAATATTAGAACAAACAAGAGGAGGTTTTGCATGGCTTATATAGACTACCAGAAAGCTTTCGACTCGGTTCCCAACAGTTGGTTAATAAAAATCCTGGAAATTTACAACGCGCATCCTGAGATGGTAGAGTCTTTGGAAAAGTATTATGAGTAAATGTAAAATAAAACTAAGAATTAACCTAAATGAAATAGAAGTAGAAACTGACTTTATAAACATCAACAGAGGAAATTTCCAAGGAGACTCTTTCAGCTTTGTGGTTCTGTCTATGTTTGAACCCTCTATCACGCGGCTTAAATCACACCGGATATAGAGCTACTATCAAAACAAATGAAAACCCGGAAACCATTAGTCATTTATTTTCTAATGGACATCGCATGTAGAAACCATCTTGAGTTAAAAGTAAAACTAATACATCAGTGGAGCTCGTTTGGCGAGGAAAAATGCAAAACTGTGTTTTTCGAAAAAGGAATGCTAAAAGAAGGAGAGCCTATAGATATAGAACCAGGAAAATTGATTGAAGCGATGACCGACCATCCATACAAATACCTAGGAATACTGCAAACTCATAAAATAGAGCACAAAGAAATAAAAACCATTGTAATCAAAGAATTTGAAAAACGCCTTAATAACATATTAAAAAGCAAGCTTAACTCAAGAGATCTTACCACCGCCATAAATACTTGTGCCATATCCGCTCTTTAGTACTCCTTCAGAATAGTTAAATATACTCAAACAGAGTTAACAAAATACAGAAAGCACCATCCAAAGGCGTCAGTGGAAAGAATTATTTCACCTATAGAAAAGGGAGGCAGAGGAATAAGAAATGTCGTGGAAGCCTGCTCTCAGCAAATTACAAACTGAAGAAATTTTTTCCATCACCAAAATAATGAACTATAGTGGGAGCAGATATGGGATACACATTACTAAACTTGAGGGTAGAAAATTTTAAACCATTCAATACCAAAACCGACGATGAGAAAGTAGAAAACTGGCGTTCAAAAGAATTACACGGAAGATTTATTAATGACCAGTAGATCAAATTAAATCCGTTGAGTGGCTTAAAACTGGAACGCTTTTTCCAGAAACTGAAGGTTTTATGATTGATATACAAGATCGGGTGATACAAACAAAAAATTGTCAAAAATGTATCCTCAAGGAAGAAATACCAACAGATAGATGCAGAAAGTGCAACAAAAATCAAGAAACCGTGGAACACACATTCTATCTAGCTGCGAGAATCTAGCTAAAACTAAATATCTAGAAAGACACAACAATGCTGCTGCGATTGTTAACTTGGGAATAATGTAAAAATTTGATATTAATCCTCAAAATAACAAGCCATACTATAAGTACAAACCTCCTCCAGTTATAGACAACCAGTATGTTAAGATCTACTGTGATAAGACCATCATGACGAACTTAACAATAAGACAACACAGTTATTAAAAAACAATCCTATGAAGCTCTGATAATTGACATATCGGTTCCAAATAATTTCAACATAGAAGGTAAGTACAATGAAAAATTAAAAAAAATATGCTGAGCTAAAAATAAAAATTGAAGAAATGTGGAACCTTGAGGGAGTTAGAATCATTCCAATCGTTTTGTCTTGTATGGGGCTAATTTCAAAGAAACTAGGTAGTTCCCTCAAAAACATTGATATTCCTGAGTCAGCATATCGAACAATGCAAAAATCTGTAATTTTGGATGCGACAAACATCATGAGGTCTTTTCTCGAATAAGTACACCCAACGAAAGTCTTGCCGCTGAGGCCGACTATCGCTGAGACAACAAGCATAAAAATAAAAGAAAATAATAATAAATGTTTTTATTAGTAATTTAGAATACATCGCATTGTTGCAGCTGAGAAATGTAGCTACCGAAAGGCTAGAGTTCAAGCTATTAGCCTTAAAAGGACTTAGCTTGCTCATCCACTCGACCCAAAAACAATAATTTTTGCCACCTTATAAATGAATAAACAAAAAATAATAGTACGTACGACAATGTAAATTGTTGTCTTTTTCTACGAAGTACACCTACTATTTTTTCTGCAATTTCAATCAACATTATCATAAATTAAGGTATTTTTATAAATGCATATCAATTTTTGATTACCATCTTATTGCCTATGAAATCATTTCCTTGACAATCACGGTTAGTTTATTATTATGACAAAAATCGGAGATTCACGACTTATTTGTGTTTTAATATCTAATTATCGACAGTGATGATGATGTCCACACTGAACCAAAAAGGTACGTAATATTAATAAAAAAAACATTCACAGAACGAACTCCGTTTATCGTTTTTCGTCCGATGAACGAGTTTTCTGGACCAACAAATACTTGTACATTATTCGTTGTTTATAATTTTATCATTTATTGAACCTCTTCAATTGGATTGATAAAAATGTTTATCCACGACTATTTGATAATGTTTACATTTTACGTGTGTTTCTTCAAGTATAATGACGTACATTATTCACCAGTGGATAATAGGGGTGGATAATGAACAGGTCACATGACACGTATAAATAGGACCCATATTGAAGTTAATTTATATACAAATGTCACATTATTAATAGATAAAAATTATCCCCGCAACCAGGATTCGAAAACTCTATACCTACAATTCTTCATTCAGTCAGACTTCTAAACCACTCCGCTACAAAGACATAATAATGTAATGTTTTTCTTATTTATTAAAACGTTTTTATTACGGGTGAGATAAACTTTAAATACACGGTATGGCAACTTACGAATTTATTTAAACACTAAACAACTCACTAACACTTAATTTATATATACTTAACTATTCACTTTAATTTAATTTATATACACACAACCGTAATTGTTAATTTATATCAACACTTTACTGTTCGCTATTTCGGTGTATTCTTGTTTATTTGTCGAGATCACTTTATAAAACTAACTAACTCTCCCTGGTCGGTTTTTTATATATTAGTTCCTTTTTTACTAGTTAATTCTAGATTGCGGCTTACACAAAAACAATTGGCTTTCTGGCATATTCTAGATAAGACTGGTCATAAAAACAATGTCTAGATAAGATAGTCACAATTGTAAACAGTTTTAAGAAATCCCTGCGCATCCGCCATAATTTTAACTTTCATACATGGCTTGGATAGATTCGGATTCAGGGTCTACACTAGTGTGTTATTTCGAAACATTACCCCCTCCTTAAATGGAAGTTTCTCCTGGAACTTTTGTGTAGCCGAGACTGGATGTTTGAATCGGCAACTGGCTCCATTTCTACACTTTCCGATCTTATGGAAATAACAGGGCACCGTCTTCATCGGATACTGATAACGAGGGTTGTAGCTGCAAATTAATATCTGGAGACCGCTATCTTGGAAGATAACCTCTACCATGTTCCTGATGACTCGCCAATCCAACTGGTTACTCGCTATCTTAGGCATACCCAGTTTCTTCACGCTGGATTCTAACACATGGTCTCGGAGGTTTCGAAGTGCTTTCCACACATCGCGGTAGGTAGATCGATCTTGAAATTCATTTTTAGTTACCACGTAGGAGACGCGCCGCGAATTGTGTTTCAGTTTCAATGTCTTGCCAGGGGCTGGAATCTGGTCTTCAAGTTTTTGTAATTGCCCGAACTTCTTTCGAAAGACGGATTCCAACCCTCGTGCGTTCTTGATACGAGCGGGGATGTTGCATACAAGTGAATAATCTTCCGGGAGAGTGAAGAAATCTCCTCGTTATTCTGAAGTGGCTCCATATCTAGCTTTCCCGGTACCTCCATACGCGCCCATAAATTCATCGAAGGTAGGGTCAGGCACATCTCGAATATGGTTTACTCCTTTCTACTTTTTAACAATTCAACTTATTAACACATCTATTTATATATAGAAAGAACTTTCCAGAAAGGACTAGAATATTCTATAACATACTAGTACATCAATATGGAACACAATAGAATAATCGTGAAAATTCTAGACTGTCACCTTGACTCCGCCTATTCAGCCCTCTTCTTATTTTCAGTCCAAGCTTGCCTTTCTGACATTCATAGAACAGGTGTACCAGTATATTAACTTAGTTACACAAACACTCGTTAGAGGGAGTATCGCTTAGGAAGAATTACCTATAGGTGTACAGTATTATTGAGATATTTTTCGATGTACGGGTTATGTGAACCTGTGGATGACCGGCGTAAATAACGAATTTATTTATATATATATATATATATATATATATATATATATATATATATATATATATATATATATCTTTTTTGGATAGTTCTTGGGTATAGGTATAGGTATAGAAACCTATACCCAAGAACTATCCAAAAAAGATAAATATATAATGGTTTAAGAAATACTACAATATATATATATATATATATATATATATATATATATATATATATATATATATATATATATATATATATTGTTTATGAAATTGATAATTGAAAACTATATGTTATTTGCCCTAATGTTGCGGAGACAAATTAAATATGATTCTACTTAGTGTGCTAATTGAAATAGTTAAATGTTAATTGTGAATTTAAATTGAATATAAAAAATGTATTAATGTTGTGTTTCTATTGAAATATTATACTCTTGGGCTAGCTAATTCATATATATTTTATCCTTCATTCCTCCTATTCATTATGCTATTTAATATCATGTGGTTTCATTTAATTACTAAATTTTATTACCTCGGCTGCTCTTATTTATACACTACTCTATATCTCAGTAGGGGCAAAGTCATAATAAAATCAACATTACTAATCAATGTAATTTATTTTATGTGATTTATTAAAAGATAGAACAAAAAAATTTGAAAATTTCAATATTAATTATATATAAAATGTAGTTGGCGCTTTAATTTTATTATTGGAGTCATATACCTATTATATATAAAAATAAATGATTATCCTTTTCTTAACTATGAAAAATTCTTATGCTATAAAATGTAAATATGGATTTTTCTATATACGAGTACATCTAAATTTCCATATCACACAACCTTTATGTATATTTTAAAAACTATTCACTCTTTTTGAGACGGCTTTTGCAGACTCATTTGCATAAATTTGCATAATCGTTTGTAAACATTATATTTCTTTGAAAAAATGAACACCTGCGTTTAAAGTTGTTCAACTATTGTAACTTTTTTATTCTTGTTCTTCTAAATAGGATTATTGAAAATATTTAGACACTGCTTTAGTTTTAATCGGTTCGTGTAATGGAGAGGATATTTGAAATATTTTATCTACTTAATTTCGATCTTTTAAAAAAATTATTTTAACGTATAACAATTGTGCATGTGATAAAAACTGAAATTAGTTATGGTTTGTTGTTTTGTGGAAAGTTTTATATATATATGTAACTGTAGAAAAATTCAACATGACAAAAATTAATACATATATCTACAAATTTTATAATGGTAAGTTTTTACATTTCCTGGTTTATTATAATAGTTTTAAAATCTTTATTACCAGGTGTTTATGATTTAAATTTCACTTTTTTATTATTTGGTACCAAATATTATTAATTAAAAGACACCACAGACCTTGTTATATTTCACCAAGCGACGCCTTCAATTGTGTCCATCCATGACGCTTTCCCGCTTCAGGTGGCAATCTCCCTTATTATAATTATCGGGTGATAATTATACTACTTGGCTTGACTTTGTTTCAACACATTTGTCTTTACACTTATTTTAATTATAATTTACTTTTATACTTCTTATTTATATATATTCAACATTTATTACTTGAAAATTTACTAAGAAAAACTGCATAACATACTATCACTTCTTTTTTCCTTGATTAACAACGCTTGACTGACTACCGCGGGTTTTTTTATCCGCCAAAACCCTTTCTATCGTTTATAACCGAAAGCTGGCAATGTTCTAGAAAAATCTTTGATTATTGTTCACCTGTCACTTTGTTTATTAATGTTTTTTATAGTTTTTCTGACTTAAACTTATTATTAAATGTTGTTTTTTATTCACTATAACCTTATCGTCATTGATTTAATTCACTAACATCTTATTATTATTGTTTTTTCATGTTATTGATTATTTGAAATCTTCCGATTGGTCAATGTAAATATACAAATTTTATACTTCCTACAACCTAAATATTTACATAATACATATGGATACAGTTCATTTCTTATTTTGTTTTATATTATTACATTTATATACATAAATTAGGTCGGTAATCATTTATTTTTATTCTTATATTTCATATCAAATTACATTTTATGTTGGTATACTTGTCGTCAACTGTTATATTTCGTTTTGGTTTTTGACATTACCTATAATTACAGTTTTCTACTTATATTATTTTGTTGCCTATTAACTTTTATGATTAAATATTGACTAACATATCTTATATATATATTTTTACTAATTCTAAATGTCATTTATTAATCAATCATTGTAGCACTGTTGATTTTAATATTACCATCCTATTTATTTTTTAAATATAAGCAGATGCTTTAGGTGTCTAATATTCCGTGTGGCGTCACGTTATTTTATTGATCTTCGTTTACTTGTTAAGTTCTGTCTAAGGTTGTTTTTTAAAATACAGAATTATTTTAAAACTGTTTTATCAATAACTGTTTATGAATTCTTTTTATTTTCTTATTTATTTTCTCTATGATTATGCCCATTGGTTCTAATGGATTATATTGTTATATAGATATTTTATTAATTTTGGTACTTTATTTTCAAATTATTTTTATTGATATATATTGTTACTTTATACTTTATTGGGATTCTATGTGGTCATGTGGTCACTGTTCAGTTACCTACGATCCCTTTTGGGATTTATCCCTTTCGATACCCCAAAGAACAGGTCAATTACGACTTTCACAATGTTTAGATTCGTTTACGAGAGAAGAAACACTCGACGGTGATGAAAAACCAACTTGTTCGAAATGTAAGGAACGAAGACGATGCACTAAATCAAACTCAATTCATAAATTCCCCAAGAATTTTTGGGTCTCAAAGGCCTCAAAAATATTGGTAACACATGTTTCATGAATAGTATTATCCAATGCCTATCAAACACAAGGTGTCTATTAGAATATCTAAAGAAAGACGCATACATAAAGGATATTAACATAAACATATCTAGCATGAAAGGAGCATTTGCTGAAGTTATTCAAGAGCTTTGGTCTGAAGACGGTTCAGACAGAGTGGTCAATACAGTATCATTGAAAAGTCAGATTCAGCGATTTACTTCAAAGTTCATGGGATACACTCAACATGATGCACAGGAGTTTCTTCGTTACCTATTAGCAGGACTTCACGAAGATGTCAACAAGGTATATGAAAAACCAAAGCCCATATTAACAGAAATTGATGACAAACTTAGTGACATTGAGAAAGCACAAGAATCTTGGTTGAGATTTACGAGAATGGACAACTTCAAGATTATGGATAACTTTGTCGGTCAATTAAAATCAACAATCAAGTGCACACACTGTGGTCGCTGTTCAGTTACCTACGATCCCTTTTGGGATTTATCCCTTTCGATACCCCAAAGAATAGGTCAATTACGACTTTCACAATGTTTAGATTCATTTACAAGAGAAGAAACACTCGACGGTGATGAAAAACCAACTTGTTCGAAATGTAAGAAACGAAGACGATGCACTAAATCATTCTCAATTCATAAATTTCCAAAAATATTGGTTATTCACCTGAAGCGCTTTTCGCAAACAGAAAGATTTAGTGAAAAACTTAATGTTGCAATAGATTTTCCAATAGAAGGGCTTGATATGAGCCATTACGCGGCTAATAATGTGGCACCTTGTATGTACAACCTCTACGCTATATCAAATCACTGTGGAAATTAACTGTCTTATGATAATATAATTTATTCCGATCACTTCTTCCTCACTATTTAATTATATTAAAAATGATTGATAATAAATCTATTTTTTTTTGAGAATTGTGATGTCAATAACGAGTAACCTCGATAAACGAGAAGACTGGTGAGAATTTTTTCACACATCTCAAATATATTTCCGTCATCCAAAAATAATGAATACATTATAAGTAATTTTAATTATCCTGACACTTATTTTAAAATCGATTTCTTCATTACCACGTAAACAGAAAGAAAGGGTTTATTGAACTTCCAAGATATTGCGAAATACAGGTTATATCCAGACGACACACTGACCTACACCTAATTTAAACACATAGCACCGCTATAGAACTCAAACAAAAATTCTACAATCAAAAATCGTCAGCCACTCCCTTGCTACAAAATTTAATGAATTATGGAATAAAATTAATAAAAACAACTTTATTGTTTAAACAGTCATCTATTAAGTCAAATAATTGTTATTAAAGTTCAATGAAACCAACGATATAAAAAAGGGAGACAAAACATTTTATAAATGTGTATAAAAAAGAAGCTGCATTAAGACTCAATTAACCATTTGATATGGATATACTAGAGCATTTTCATATCATACAAATTATCAATTTTACTATATATATTTTTTAAGTGGTCCCAATACGTATCTCAAAATAATAACTAGACAACCATCTTTACAACAGGAAAGTCAAAGGGGTATAAAAGATGAAACGAAGAGTGAGGTTTAGTGGTTTATGAACTAACTAAATGTGAAGGCTGCTCCAGTTTTTTACAGTGGCTTAAGTATACATATAACATTTTACTTGCTTTACAGCAAATTTAGAATAAAATGCACAAAATTTGTTTGCCATTGCTGGATATTCGATATAGAAATGTATATTTTCTGATCATGACTATATTTCTAGGGTGCCAGGGTAAAAGAGTATGTCATGATTTGTTCAAAATGAGATAAGTCGAGCAACTGAATTCTTAAAGTGTTGCCCACCTTTTGGTAAAAAGAGTATAAGTCATACAGACAAAATACACAGTATCCTTCCAATAATACAAACAGTATAACTAGATTGTTGAGACCCTTATAGTATACGCCAAGCTATACTGTTTTAACCAACGATCGAAATAGTATGAGTTAACATGTTCTATTTTGATCGTAAAAACTGCTTGACTTATACTCTTAGAGCATAACCTCAAAAATATTCAGTGTCGAAATGTACACATGTTTAATTTTAGTTTTACCATAGAACGTTAAGTTTAATAAAACAAAGGTGTATTATTAGTTACAATGGCCAGTAACAGAACCAGAATAATTGGTGCGTTCTTTTTGACTGAGATCTCAGATCACTTCAGTTAAGGTGATCTGAGATAAAGTGATATGAGTAAGCACCAAAAAAAACGACATCTCAATTGAAGCGCGCGATCTGTCGATAGATTTAAACTATACGACAGATTCGTATCAGCATCTAATAATGTTAATTAATGTATCCATAATTTGTAACAAAAAAAAATAGATTATTTGTGTTTATTGTTTATATGTCAATGGTTAAACCTTAGATAACCTTGGTTAAAACTACAAATAAACAAAGCAAATCAAATATTTCTTCATCCCCTCCACTTTATTTCCGACTCAATTCCAACTGATACCCCCTTACAACACATTCAGCATCGGTGAAGGAGGAGGAAAAATCTCAGCTCACTTAAAGTGAGTAAAACAAAAAGAACGCTCACACTACTGATGTGAGCTGAGACTAACTGAGATCTCAGTCAAAAAGAACGCACCTATTAATGAGCCTTCTTGAAAATAAGGGTAAGTAGGAGTTTTGTTTACTTTTTAGATTTCTTCTATCTGATTTTAATCGCTGAATAATTTCATTAGACCAGAAACGTAGAGTAGTCTCACTAACAGACTTTTTAACCTGAAGCGCGAAACTGCGAAATCTATAAAGGAAATCGGGTTGACTGCTATACCGGTATTTTAAAAATAGAAAAGGGGCTTCTATTCGTAACCCACATACGACGTTGTAGTTTTGAGTGGAAAAACACACTCGCCTCTATTTTTTGAAATTATAATGATTTGACGCAGTACGCTGAATGGTGAATGATTATTTCATTGGGTGAAAAAATCACCACGTTTTTTTTACCTTAATGGTGTGTATGCGATATTATTTTCATGAATTTTTGTGTTCTCTAGGAAAACAGCGGAATGAAGATAGTCAACAAGCAGATCTATGCACAAATCTTTGTCAACCATCAAATTATATGCAGGACTTTGCTTCAATACTAGGGGTTCCATGTAATAACTACTTGTTTCTTCTGTTTCTTAGCTACTATTATTATATTCACAATCGTGCAAGAATAAAAAATATGGGCACACTGTTTGATTATCGCGTGGAGCATGCCATAACGTTGTTGATCACCTGAAGTCACGAAAAAAACTTGATATCATTTTTGAGAAAACGGTTTTTAAAAAATCATTTAATGCGCGCCCTTTTGAATGTAAGCTTTCAACAATTTTTTTTAGGCCCGTCCAAGCCAACTGATGTACTATCGGAATGTAGTGACGACAGCTTGGCTGACAAAAATTATAGTCCAGATGCATCCGAATCAAGTGACGATAATGATGTGCACGTATTTAAGACCGTTTCAACATTGAAGACATAAAAGAGACCCAGAAATAAAAAACCATGCGCAGCTGCTCAAAATGATGTTGCGATGGAAAATTAAAGAAGAAATGCTGCGGAGAAAGGCGCTTACTCGAGAAAGAAGAGAAGCGAATGAAAAGAAATACCGGAAAAAATTACATAACGGCTAAAAATGAAGTAGTGAAAGAGAGAGTGTCGAAGCCTTTAACGTCATGCCGAATGAAATGTAGCCAAAAGTTGGAAGTGAAGAACTATTAGAGAAAAAATATTTCAAGATTATTGGGCACTTGGTGACAGAAACAAAAGAGTGAGTTGTATTGCTGTATTAGTGGATACTAAGGAGCCCGCTTCTTCGAGAAAAATAACATTGGATCCTGATAAAGAAAAATTCCGAACGAAGACACGTTTCTTTCACTTTGTTATTAATGGTGTGTCGTGCCTGTTTCATGAAAACGCTTAAATAAACACAAAGGTTCGTTACATTGTCTCTCTGCAATAAGAATAGCACATTATCTGGAATCACGTATGACGATAACAGGGGTAGATTTCCGCTAACAAACATTCCAATGAAACTCTACAACAAGTTAAAGACCACATATCATCATTTCCTCTATACCAATCACACTATACACGAAGGGAGAGTAGCAGAAAATACCTACCTCCTCATTTAAGTCTGAGTTTGATGTACAATCTTTATTGTGATCAAATTAATAGCACCCAAAGAAAGCCAGTATCCAGGCAAATATACAAAAGAGAATTTCACAAAATGAACGTAAACTTCAAAGAACCCAAAGTCGATACTTGTAATAAATGTGACTTGCTCAGAATTAAAATCAGAGTAGCAGGGGATGAAGAAGAAAAGAACAAAAGTGAAAAGGAGTTAGCTATCCACCATATAGAAGCTGATAACGCCTACGAAGAGAAAAGAAAAGATAAGGAACTGACAGCAAATGATCAAACTTGGCGTTCTTTAATTTTGATTTGCAGCAATGCTTACCAACCCCAATGTTGAATACGTCAGTTGCCTTTTACAAAAGGTAACTTTGGACCTTCAACCACACCTTACATGAAACTAGTACTCAAAATGTTAGATGTTACATATGGCATGAAGATCGGGGTGGCCGGGGAGGAAATCAAATAGCTACATGCATTTTTAAACGTTCTTCGCTTCCTTCACAGGTATCGAAAGTAACCTTATATTCTGATACCTGTGGGCAGAACAAAAACTCTCATGTTGCCACCATGTTTTTATTCATTCAAATATAGGTATTTAACCTGTCAATATTTTTTCTTTAGTCATTATATCTTGTTTCTTATTGTTTGTCCGTAATTGTTCGAACAATATACTACCAACATTTCAGATAGATGTAAAATGTGTTGCCTACCCACAGATTATATGCGTGATCTATATGACTGTGTGATTTATATGTTCGTTCGTCTTTCACCAGCAGGACCCCTATTCTGTAACTCAAGCGAGAGATCGTGCACGACTTTTCATTGGTATGAGTACTCTCTCACTTCTCACTCACATAATTCTTAAAACCGTATTCACGATGAATCGGCGACTCCACTACATTTGGCTCATCGTTGCCAAATGAAACGGCCAGTTATGACCTACTATTTAGTAGTTTAAATGTACTTTAGGTTATATGAGGATACGAAACGAAGAAATATTTTTAGATTCTGTTGTTGTCCAACGTTATTTGTGGGTGATTTGAGTTTTGTGTATATTTCAGTTTTGTGTATAAGTTATTTACTATATTAAAAAAAGACGATAATAATGTTGTGTAAAGCACAAAAAACATTGTTAATAGAATTTATGAACAATCATCCAGAATTGCGTAATGGAAAATTTACGCCAAATTAAAAACCACAAAAGCTAAAGTGTTAAATCTTCTCTAAAAATAAATGACAACTAAAAACTAAGTCTGTACTGTGAACTAAACCACCACTTGTTCAATTAAAATTAAACCTGTTTACTGTTTTAATTACAACAATCCAACAACATACAACATAGAAAACTCGTTGATTATGATTAATCTTTGATTTTTGAGATTTAGTTAAAGAACAAAAATAAAACGGTCCTTGTCATCATTTTATTGACATCTTATTTATATTTATTCTGTGACTAAAGATATGCGCAAGTCCGTTCTCTTACTCCCCTGCTTTTATCCAGTAGAGTAGTCGCATAGGAGTATGTGAGCACTCTCCTACCTTAGAGAATACGGATTTATAATCTTTAGGAGAGTGGCACGCGCAGTAACGTTAAATTGTGAGAGAGAACTCGTGCACGAGCTCTCGCTTGAGTTACAGAATAGGGGGCCAGAACGCCCCCATCCTAGACATTTTTTGTCACACCAATCCCACTTCCAAACATCAACCCCCGATACAATCCAACATAAAACATCCCTCCAGTTACTCTCTAGCGAAAAGCAGCAAGGGATAAAAACTCAACCTAGCGCGCAAACGTGTGAAACTTTCATATCTTTTATAAGTGTAATGTGTGGAGTTATGTTATTAACATTTTAAGAGTTCTATCATTTTTGAAATTATAAATTATTGAAATTTTTAAAGATGTGTGTGTAATGTGCTTATTATGTCAAAAAGAACATTAAATGCGCATATGAGACAAGAATATGCATTTTGAATTTAATAAATATTAGGTATCACAAATGCTTGGAAGGATGTAATGTATCGTTTATTAATATAAAAAAATTAAGACATTTAAAAAAAGCACAACTTTGTTTTAGAACATGAGTTTGTGAAATTTTAAACGAACGAAGGTAAGTAATTTTTTGAATAGTTTTTAAATCATCTGCAACAAAATACTTTGTCTTTTATAGAATTTACTTGCTGATTGATGAATTTAAACAAGGATTGCGTGCAATATGTCTACTGACGAATTCCAAAAAACATCGAGAAAACTTCCAAACATCGTAGGTATACTATTATTGCAATCGGTCAAGTAGTACTTGATTAGTGAGTGTTGTAAACTGTTTCATGGTAGAAAATTTTATGTATTCAAATATTCCAATACAAGTAAAAAAAACATCAATGATATCTGTTTATTATTTGACAATAATCGTTTATGGTGTACCTACACAATCGTACTACAATTAAATGAATTATTTAATTTTAAATGATCTTATTGCCAACTTTCGTAAAATCACACCACTAAACTATTATATTATTTGAAATCGTGACCTCAGATTTAGCATTTGCGTAGTGACTCGATGCATGGTTGAGCTTTTATCCCTTCCTGCGAAAAGCCCGATCTAATTCTCTCTATTCCATAGACCTTTAAAAAACTTTCTAGTCACCTTTTCAAAAATCCTACACCAGGGCACCAACAAGAAAAACAATAATTTCACCCACAATCAATTCCAATCCAACAAAATTCATTACGAATTTCTCTCTCTTTCTCTTTTGTATAATATATCCTGTCCATTAGAGCTTTAGATACTGTAGAAACGGTGAAGCTTTTCCATCACGTGACTTAGTGGACGATATTATTCAACACATACATGTTGGTACTGTCTTCTTATAATAACAGAAAAAGAGCGAATCTCAATACTGTCGTATTGTTTTCATTACGATGTATATGGTTGATGTGGTAACAGTCACGTGATGGAAAAGACTCAGCGTTTCTATTGTAAGGATAGAAAGTTTTTGTAGTCCGGTCAAATTAGACTTTCAACTGTAATAAATAACCGACTGAATATTAATTGCAAGCAGGACAAATATGTTTATAATAAAATATGAATTGAATGAATAAAAAATCATTTATATTTCTAACATTCCTACAGCTAATTTGTCACCGTATTTTATGAAAATATCTTAATATATGGGGGTCATATTTTGACAACAAAATAAATAACAGTTTACAAAACTTAACATGTAAAAAAATAATTATAGTTTATTAAATCTAGCAATCACATGTATACAAACGCCTCTAAAGAATCAAGTTTTAATAAGGTCCACTATGTCCTGGAGGACCATAGTTGGTTGCAGGCCTGTTTCCAATTGATCCGATGATGCCTCCACTTGAAATACTACTGCCACCACTGGAAATACTTTCGGAAATAACTCCTCCACCAATACTTCCTCCTCCACTAATACCACCAATACTTCCTCCTCCACTAATACCACCAATACTTCCTCCTCCACTAATACCACCAATACTTCCTCCTCCAATTCCACCAATACTTCCTCCTCCGATTCCACCAATACTTCCTCCTCCAATTCCACCAATACTTCCTCCTCCAATTCCTCCAATATTTCCTCCTCCAATTCCTGTCGCTCCACCACCTACAGCCTCACTCTTAGATTTGTACCTTATGAAGTAAACTTCTGGTTTGGAAGGTGCCGTTGGTGTTACAGTTGGTATAGTGATATCAGCTGCATCTTCAGGTTTCTTAACCAATACATAAATTAAAGTCTTCTCTTGATTTTGTGCCGCTAAAGCGATTTGTTGAGCTGTTGGTGCTGGTGCGGAAGGTGTCTTGATGAAAATGATTTTGTAATGTTTGGTTGCTTGGCCAACTGTTATTGGGTTCCTTATTTTGAATTCCTCCGGTTCTGGAGGTGCCACGTGAACATAAATATGTTTTTGGACCAGAGTTCCACCAGTACCAAATCCACTTGATCCTACAAATATAAAAATAGTTAAAAATTAACTGTCTCGACCCTTACTTCGTGGAATCTACTCATATTACTGTTTTAAATGAAACTTACTGTACGGAAACAGTAAGTTTAATTTAAAGCAGTAATAAAAATAGTTGTTTACTAGATGTTTATTTTGAAAGATTTATTGAGTTTATATAAGAAAATTGAATTAACATCAATCAATTGTACCTCCAAATCCTCCTCCAATACTGCCTCCACCTAATCCTCCTCCAATACTGCCTCCTCCTAATCCTCCTCCAATACTGCCTCCTCCTAATCCTCCTCCAATACCGCTTCCTCCGAATCCTCCAATACTGCCTCCTCCAAATCCTCCTCCAATACTGCCTCCTCCTATATTTCCTCCACCAAAACTTCCCCCTCCAATTATTCCGCCGATACCGGTTCCTCCAATACTACCGCCACCACCAATTCCTGGTGTTCCATAATTACCGCTTGGCAACGGTGATGGTACCGGATAATTGTATTGGGGTTTTCCTACTGCTAGGGTAACCAGAGCAGCGGTAACCTAGAAAATGAAATGGTTATAAGATAGATCGAATCCAAGCTTTATTACACACTAAATAAAATAATTATCGAGCTGAATATCATAGACATAGAAAATGGACTGAGGGTTCCTTATTCAGTTGTGCAGTGAATTCAGACCGAAAAATACGAGAAAAGCGGTCACTTTTATGAAGATAACGATCAGTCCATTCTCAATGCCATTGCTGAATACTAATTTGTGACATTACTTTTTTGTTATACCAAAGTAAAAACTACTTTTTATTACGATGACATCAAATTATAATCCAACATTATATGTTATCAAATGTGGAGCTTATTTGCTTATTTTAAACCGACGTTTCAAATTTTTAAACGCCCTTTTATCTGCAGTACCATATACTTCTAAGTATTCTGTATTGCCTATATCCGTTACTACTTACTGAATCACATATTCAATTCAAGGCCAAAGTCAAATAGCTCACTAATTATACACACAGACAAATATTATACCGCCGTTTCCCATGGAACCTCCAACGTTATCAGATTCTCATATCATCATATTCATGCAAACTTGTTATTTCTGCATTTTTTACATTATTAGAATTATATTTTTGTAGCTCAGTTTGTCAATCTTTCACTTGTAAACTTAAAAATATCTAATAAAATTAGTTAGTTGTGTAAATAAAGTTTTTAAAAAAGCAACTTCGACTATCGTATATATTTCTCACTTGTGACTTCCTGACATTACTTTTCTATTGTTATACCAAAGAAGAATCTATTCTTTATTGCGATGCCTGTAAACTGATCAAATTATTATTCAACAATATATGTTATCAAATGTGGTGTTTGTAAACCGCAACGGATCAATTTTTCAAACACCATTCTATATGCAGTACCCTATACCTCTAAGTATTCTCTATTGCCTATATTCGTTACAACTTACTGAATTATATTTTCCATCATTCAAGGCCAAAGTCAAACAGCTCATTACAAATATTTCTTAATAATGTTTTTTACTATTGCAAACAAAAACAAACCGAAAACCTTGTAAAAATAAATATTTATGACAAAAGCAAAAAGATAAACAATACAGTAGAAAAGTGTTAAAGTAAAATTGTACTTCTTATGTTAATTGTTCTAAAAGACAGTCGGTAGTCGTTACCTTGACTACAAATAAATGATTAAATTTGAATTTTAATTTTTCTAACTTGTCAGTCAAAAGCGAACAGTTATGTTAATTTACTGAATAAAAAGTTCACATCAAGATTAAACTGCATTCCTTGTATTTATTTTAATTGGTTATGGGCCCAGAACGCTTAATTGTGTACTAGAATCGTTTTTATTCAAGAAAGAATAAATTCGTATAAGAAACGGTTGGACTGTGAAGTATCGTTGAATAGCCACAGATGGATTTGGCGAAGCACATCAAACCCTTGGCCGGTGAGGCAGACTGGCCGATCTGGAAGCGGAAGATTCGTGATCTGCTCGATTATCATGAAGGTGCATTAGACGTTATCGATAACAAGATTAAAAAACCAGAACCTCTAGCTGACGGCGCTAGTGCGGCTAAACAAAAAGAATTCAAAGAGAAGTATGATTTCTTTCGAAAGGCAAATAGCTACGCAAAGTCTATGATTGCTAGCTCAGTTACAGATGCGGTGTATGAGAAAATCATCGATAAAGAAACCGCGCGTGATGCTTTCGAGGCCCTTAAAGAGCAGTTTGAAGCGACATCCAAGGATCAAGTTTTTCAAATTTGTGATTCATTTTTCGCTTTTAGTTGGATGTTAGGTGAGGACGTGTCTACACATTTAGCTAAGTTGAGAAGTCTTTGGAGTGATCTCAACAACGGTCTCACTGCTCGAAATGAAAACAAGTTACCAGACTTAATGCTTGTGTGTAAAACGCTCAATATTTTACCTGCTGCATTTGAGACATTTAGGTCCAGTTGGATGCTGCTCACCAAAGACACAGAGAAAACCTTTGACGAGCTGACTACACAGTTGTGTATGTTCGAAAGAAATTTCAAGAAAAGCACCAACAACGACAAATTTTCTCAAGAAGCTCTAGTGGCAAAAGGCGAGACGCAAAAACAAGACGCGAAAAAGAAGTCGAGAGCAGGTACAACCTGTAATTATTGTGGTAAGAAAAACCATTGGGTCAGTGAATGCAGAAAGTGGATCGCAGATGGACGACCATCCAAAAATAAGTCCGTTAATGACTCTCAAAACCAAGCTAACCACAAAAATAACCAAAACAAATTTCAGAGCAATGCTGTTGAGGTTAAGGAAGGTCTTGTGTTGTAATTTTCAGAGATTTTCAATACTGAGATCAACACTACAGACTGGTGGATCGACAACGGTGCTACAAGGCACGCAACGAATAATTTCGATTTCTTTGTAGATTTTGAAAAATTCAAGAATCCGTGTGGCATAAAGGCTGCAGGAAAAGAGCTTTTGCAAGCAGTAGGGAAAGGCATCGTAAAAGTTGTATCAACAGTGAACGACGAGCGATACATCCTAACCTTGCACGATGTTTGGTACGTTCCCGACATATCGAAGAATTTGTTCTCTGTTCTAGCAGCTCAAGACAGAAACCTAAACAGTATGTTTGAATCAACAGCTACGTGGTGCTCGCTCAAAGTGAATAACAAGATACTGCTAAGTGGAGTCCGAAATGTTCACGGAACACTATTCAAAGCAGCTATCAAACCGATTTTTCCCGCTGGTAATGTAAGTTTCAATGTTGCTGTTACTGATAGTTCTCAATTACAGCTGTATCACGAGAGGTGGGGACATCAGGACAAACAGCACGTGAAAAACTTGTTACAAAAAGAATTGGGTATTAACGTCAAGTTAGACAGAGAAATTTGTGAACCGTGCGTTTACGGTAAGGCCCATCGTTTAGCTTTCGGTACTAGAAGAAAAGCAAGCCAACCTGGAGAACTGATTGCTACAGATTTATGTGGTCCTTTTGATGTATCATTTAGCAAGAAGAGGTATATGGCCATATTCAAAGATATGTTCACTAAATTTCGATATTGCTACATAATTGCAGAGAAGTCTGACGTCACAGCAGCTTTACAGTCAATGATTGCTCACGCAAAACAGCAAGGTCATTCGATTAAGGCGCTGCTGAGTGACAACGGCGGCGAGTTCGACAATGTGGAGGTCAAGGCTATTCTAGAGAAAAATGGAATTACGCACAGATTGACAGCTCCGTATACACCACAGCAAAATGGTTGCGTTGAACGAGAAAATCGCACAATCGTTGAAATGGCTAGAACATTCAAGTACTCCAATCCCGACGTGAAATTTCCTGAAGCCATTTGGGCAGAATTAGTCACTACAGCTACGTACGTATTGAACAGAACAGGCAAATCATCAGTAGACGGTATGAGTCCTTACGAGCTGTGGATTGGAAGTAAGCCGAGAATTAAGCACTTACGCATCATTGCATCAACTTGCTACGTTCATATACCTAAAGAAAAGAGAAGAAAAATGGACGAGAAAGCAATCAAGGGTTATTTGATAGGTTACGATAACGATGAAAGATACAGAATTTATGTCAAGGAAGAGCACAAAGTTATTGTCTCAAGAGACGTTCAATTTCGCGAATTAACGAGAGATTGCGATCATGAGGTTCAGTTACCACTCAAAGATTCTCATTCAGGTAGGGAAAGTTTACAGTGGAAACGAGCCATGGATGATGAGATGAAATCGCTCAATGAAAATCACACATGGAAGCTGTCAACTTTGCCACAAGGAGCAAAAGCGATCCCATGTAAATGGACCTACAGAGTTAAAACCAATCCAGATGGTTCGGTCAATCGATACAAGGCAAGACTAGTTATAAAAGGTTTCAGTCAACGCTACGGCATTGACTATAGCCAGACCTTCAGCCCAGTAGCAAGAATGGCAACTATTCGGTCGATTTTAAGCATAGCTGCAAGTGAGCAGATGCATCTAGCACAGTTTGACGTATCTACAGCATTTTTATACGGCGAACTTGAAGAGGTTATTTACATGCAGCAACCAGAAGGCTACAAAAACGGTACTGATCAGGTATGTCAACTTCAAAAAAGTTTGTATGGTTTGAAACAGGCTCCAAGATGCTGGTTCAAACGTTTTGGCAAGTATCTTATCAGTCTCGGCTTCAAAGTTAGTGATGCAGATCCATGTTTGTTCATGCGAAAAGAAAATGACAAAAGTATTATCATGGCTCTGTACGTAGATGATGGATTAGTTGCCGCAACAGATCCTCAAGATTTGAAGATTTTCTTACAAGATTTAAGCAAAGAATTCAAGATTACTTCACAGAAAGCTTCATACTTTTTAGGGCTAGAAATTGAACAAACAGATGATTACATTACAATTAATCAACAAGCTTTTGCTAAAAAGATTCTAGAACGTTTCAATTTTTCAGATTGCAAACCAGTCTCTACGCCAATGTTGAAAGCTTCTGAGATTTCTCAATCAGGGAAAGAAAATTCCAAAGCACATAATTTCCCTTACAGACAGGCGGTCGGAGCTCTCATGTATTTGATGCTAGGAACTCGACCTGACTTAGCATACAGCGTTGGATTTTTATCAAGATCACTGGAAAATCCATCTTTGGAAGATGCAGCTCGCGTTAAAAGAGTTTTCCGCTATGTAGCAGGCACATTGACGAAAGGAATAACCTATACTCGTAAGGTAAAAAGGGGTATTCTTGAGACTTTCAGTGACGCTGATTTTGGAGGATGCACGAAAACTGGTCGCTCTACTTCTGGTGTCGTAGTTAAGTATGCAGGAGGGGCTATTTCATGGATGAGTCAAAGACAACCTACGGTAGCCACTTCCACTACCGAAGCTGAAATTATTGCAGCAAGTGAAGCAGCTGAAGAAATTATTTGGCTCTCAAGATTGTTTAAAAATATTGTAACTTTAAAGCAAGTTCCAATAATTGAGGTCGACAATACAGCAGCAGTGCGTTTAAGCGAAAATCCAGAGTTTCATCGACGAACAAAACATATAGCCATCAAGCACTTCTTTATTCGAGAGAGGGTAACCGAAGGCGAATTAGCAGTTCAACAAATATCTTCTGAGAATCAACTGGCAGATATTATGACGAAGCCTTTGGGTGCAATACGATTACAAATATTACGCGATAAATTGGGTTTAAAGTAACATAGTGGGTACTAAGATGTTTTGTTTGTTTATTTCATTATTATTACAACAATTAACAAGGGAAAGTGTTAAAGTAAAATTGTACTTCTTATGTTAATTGTTCTAAAAGACAGTCGGTAGTCGTTACCTTGACTACAAATAAATGATTAAATTTGAATTTTAATTTTTCTAACTTGTCAGTCAAAAGCGAACAGTTATGTTAATTTACTGAATAAAAAGTTCACATCAAGATTAAACTGCATTCCTTGTATTTATTTTAATTAAAAGTACCTACCTATAAAATTTCCGTAACTTTTATTTTATTTCGGCTATTATTACAGGGCAACTTAAGTAAATAAAAGAAAAAAGGCCCTAATATAAATCGATTTGAATCTTTATTTTTAACAATTTTCATGGTAAATTAGGATTTAATACCTTATTTTTCAAATTGAATCCTTCAATGTCGATGTCCTCGACCTACTTTCAATATACCTAGTCTCCTAGTCGTAGAATTAGCATATTTATTTTCATCGTTGTTTACTCTATTCATTTCCCTTTCCTAATCAGATACGAAATACGAAGATGGATGTGAACCGAATGGACATTGCTAAATCACGTAGGTATAAAGATATAATAAATTGTTTGTTATTGTTATGAAATGATTAAATAACAGCATATTTTGAAAAATATCTTCATTCAGCGACACACCTACGTTTTACAAGAAAGTAAACGCAAGGATGATTTTCTCTTCAACTGAATATTTATGACTATATTTTATTTACGCAATTTTTTCTCGTGCATGTATTTTATTGCAACAGTAGGTGATAAATCTATCATGTTAAATTTTACGGCTTTCATAAAATCCCAGTTAATTTCACGAAACTAAAGATTTCCAATAATAGTGATTTTTTTTTGGAAAACTAAACGTATCTATTCATTCTGTATAGTCCAGAGTTATGTATAAACAGGATTTTTATTGATGATGGGTCTTTTTGTGACAGGTTTAATCCTAGTTTAATGTATTATATATGCGCCTTAATAATAAGGTAATGAAACTCCTTATAATAGCAGTAGGAATTTATTGTCGTGTATTCAGTTGCATAAACTATTGGGGTTGTTTTGACAATCTGCTAGTGCCCATCTACGTTTTTGTTTCTATTAATTGTCAGTATTCTTTTTTATTTTCTCTGTTTATTTGTTTTCTATATTTATTGAATTTGGTATCGATATTTCTATACATTTTTGCTAAATTAGGTAAAGGAAAACCAGTAACTTAACCACTTTTCGAGACAATTTTTTGTCTTGTAGAGTTGGTTGCATATACCATTGGGGTTGTTTTGACAGTATATTGATGCACATCTGCGTTGTTTTTTCTGTTATTATATTAGTTGGTAGTTTTAATTTCCATATGCATATGTTTTGTATATTTATTTAGTTTGGTGTCGATATTTTTATTTCTATCAATTTTTAGTAAATTAGGTAAAACAAAACTAGAAACTTGAACAATTTGGAAGATATTTAAAATAATTTCTCGCATTAATGAAAGACAATTTCGACTTTAGCGTAACTTCTCTAATTTGACTCATCTGCAAATTTTTTGAGAGAAAATTCTAAAATAAATTAACAAAATGTTGCATGGTAGTTGACAGTTATAAACCAAAAACTAATAATTTCGAAATCTTGAATAATAAAGTGAACACAAAAAATTAAATGAGAAAACCTAAAATATATTCGAGTGTTAATGACCGTAATTATAGATTATTTATGATAATTAAATTAAATCTATATAATTTTCACTGATACGACATTTAAGTAAGCATCAATCTTCAGTCAAGGTGTTGACCTATACATTTACTACTTTGTATTCTTAACAAATACAGCATGGTGACATGTAAGATTCTGTATCCTCTGATTAAACTCGGGTAATTTAAAAAATTATTTATGAAAAATATAATTTGCAACTAATTTTTTTGTGCTAAAAATTAAGTACACAATGATTTGATGTTTATTCTGCTTGTCCACAAGCGTTTTTTTTAATATCTTTATACTATATAATAAGTTATCTAATACATTTTTATTGGATTTTCTACTTTTTGAAATATTCACAAAATTATTGGAAATACAGGAAAATAAACGAAATTCTTGAGGAAAGAGGCGGACATTGACTCAACTTTACTATGATCATTGCTATAATGCAGGTCACCTATAATGACGGGGATACTAACAGAGGTGAAACAATATATGGATCTTGATGGTTTCCAATTAAAAAACATTATTTTAACGTAAGGTGGTAGTTTTTATCATAGAAATACTAAAAATCACAAAAGTTCTCCTTACTTTTAAGCAAGTTAATTAAAATTAAAATTTAATAAACACAATTTAAATAATTCAGTCTGAAGTCACGTGATATTGAACACCAATCAAAGTTTATGACGTCAGCTGCTCCAAAACTTATCTGACGCTGTCAAAAGCTTTCGTTGTTTAGTTGATGTCTCTATTGGGATTCTAATTTAATCAAAATTAGCTTGGGTCATCAATAAAAACTAATATAAACATAATGGAGAGTGGATATATTAAAGCAAACAGTGCACAAATGGCGTGACAAATGGATGGAGGTATCAGCGAAATTAGAAACGCTACCACAGGCAACGGTAGTTGCCGAGTGACGCAAGTACACCCCCACAAAAACCACCACACAGAAAAATCCCAATACAAACTGTCTACGGCAAATCAAACCATGAAAAATTAGTAAGTAGTAAGAGGCTCAGCACCGTTCCCTGTGGAACTCCATAGGAAACTGTTTTATAGGTACTAATCACTCCATCAATTATTACCCTCTGTTTTCTATCAGATAAATAGCTTTTCATAATATTATAAATATTTTCTCTAAGTCCGTAGGTACACATTTTTTTGAGTAGTTTTTCATGACAGCCGTGTCGAATGCCTTAGATAAATCAACGAAGATGCATAGCGTAGATTTTTTTATCTAGGGCACATATATATATATATATATACACAGTGTGTCCAATTAAGTCGGAACCATATGGAAAACGTTTTTATTCTTAGTTTTATGAAGAAAAGTTATTCCTCATAAAAAGTTGTGCATGGTTCAAAACCTGGAATGAACTCATCAGATATCAAAATTTGTTAGTCGTATACGAGGTATGTAAAAAATATGAATTTTTGCTCAGGAGTAAAGTATCTTCATTTTTGAGAATATTGAAAATTGTTATCAAAAAAAAGTTGATCATCATTGAAAATTATTGTCAGATATCCAATATTATCCATCTGCAATGAAAAAATAATTTTTTTTTGTGTTTATCAACTTCGCTGTATCAGCATTGCCCTGACAAATTCAGGAGATTAGCAATTTGCGTATAGAACGATTTGTTATCTAGGATGCACTGACAGCAAACGTCAAATCGCTAGTTAGATTTTATAAAATACAAGAAATGGCGGTTCGGTTAAGTAATGAGGAATACATTGAAATAGTGTTGATTGTAGGAGATAATTATAAGACTCATCGAGAAGCAGCAGCTATATTTAACAACAGACATCAGAATCGAAATATTCAGCATTCGACAGTTTCAAAAATTATAAATAAATTTGAGACGCCTGGAAGTGTTCACACTAATTTTAATAAAAAACGCCAGAAGAGGGTTTCCAGTGAGGACACGCAATTACCCTAATTACCCCAGTTTGTGCATACATTGAAAGATAGAGATTGTGACAGACTGTTTGAATTTTGCTCGTTGATACAAGGAGAGTTATAAGAGTATCCTTTTTTATTGAGAAATATAATTTTCACCGATGAGTCAACATTCACATCTAATGGAACTATCAGTTCACAAAATTGTCGCTGGTGGTGTGACAGGAATCCTCACTCTACCATCAAAACACGAGACCAATATTCATTCAATACCAACGTATGGTGTGGTATTTACAAAAATAAAATCATAGGACCATATTTTTTTCGACAATCAATGAATGCTGAACGTTATCTAAGTTTTTTACAAAATGAATTATACAATGATTTTATTAGCGAACTATCCCTAATAAACCGTCAACGTGCATGGTTCCAACAATACGGTGCTACACGCCATACCATAGTAGCTGTGAGGGAATACCTTGAATCGACTTTCAATAACAAAGTAATACGCAGACATTCGCACATTTTTTGGCCGGCTAGATCTCCAGACTTAACCCCTCTGGATTATTTCTTATGGGGCTACTTAAAACATAGGGTTTACCAGCAAAGGCCTTCTCAAAATATTGATTATTTGGAAAGGACAATTACAGAGGCATGTCAGGAAATTACTGCAGGCATAATCAAGCATGTATTAAGGGAATTTAATAGACGAACCACTAAATGTTTAGAAAGAGATTGTGGATATGTTGGAGCTTTAGTCAATTGAAACAAAAAATTATTTTACTTCCATTTTTTTATTACCTTTCGTTCAAATATTGAAAAATAACTATTTGAAGGATTCATTATATTATTATTTACTACTTATTAGTTAACTTGTTTACCTTTTCATTTGCAAAATAAAATATTATGATATGTATGCATTAACTATTCAACTGTAATGTACATTGTTGCATAACTTAATAATGAACCGAAAAGTTATCACGTTTTTCAATAAAATAGCTGATTTACAAGATTTGCATATGCATGAATTTTATTTATACCAAAAAATAATATTTCAGGGCAGAAGGGCAATATTGGATATCTGACAATAGTTTTCAATCGTGATCAACTTTTTTTAATAACAATTTTCGATTTATTAAAATATTTAAGTACTTTACTCTTGGGTGAAAATCATGATTTTTGACGAACCTCGTATATGACTGATAGAAGTTGTCATCTGATGGTTGAATTTTACGTTTTAAATCATGCAAAACTTTTTATGAAGAATGACTTTTTTTCGTAAAACTAAAAATAAAAAAGTTTCCCATATGGTTCCCATGGTTCCCACTTAATTGGACACATTATATATATATATATATATATATATATATATAGAGGGAATTATCGGGTATGCGGTCAGTGAAATTAAATGAAACTATTTTGATATTGATATTAATTTCACTGACCGCATACCCGATAATTCCCTCTCTATATTTAATCAAGTACGGTCGATAAACAACAGAAGCATCTTTTTGCTTTCTATTTATATATATATATATATATATATATATATATATATATATATATATATATATATATATATATAGAGGAGGCGTGTCTCTGTTGGTTGTTGTCCTGAAAACTCGGGATCTTCCATTTGAAGGCACAAATGTGTGTTTGGTTATCTTGTTGAAATCCGTTGTTTGTGTTTTCTCATGTTTCAATTAACATCCTTGCTCCCAAGCTGTACACCCTCTTGGTTATTCTGTGCCGATGACGGCTAATGAGCTAGAAACATGCATGTCCACGGTTACCACTCATTCTCTGTAACCTATTTTGCGTGATTTACCCATTTAATTCTGTATCTGTTTTATACTCCACGCGTTATTCTTTCATCTCTTAATTGGTTATATATATATATATATATATATATATATATATATATATATATATATATATATATATATATATATATATATATATATATATATATATATATATATATATAAAGCGAATATTGCATCTTCCGTTGATCGCCCTGTTCTGAACCCGTATTGATTATCTGAGATAACTTTATATTTCTCTAGGAAACTCAAAATTCTTTTTTTCAATATCTTTTCCAGAATTTTTGCTATATTTGATATGAGAGAAACCGGTCTATAATTCACCATTTCTCTTTTGTCGCCACTTTTGTAGAGTGGTGTTATAAGTCCAGATTTCAATATTTTTGGGAAACATCCTGCATGTATACACCGATTTATGAAATAAGTTAGCGGAGTTTTTATTTCATTCACCATCTCTTTTAGTGTTTCAGAGCGTATACCATCATCGCTTGGTGATTTTTTAGGTTTCAATTGGTTTGTGATTTCTATCACTTCATTCTCATCAGTTGGATATACACACATGGTGCTTTCAATTGTTGTTTCCATGTTTTCATAATCTGGAGGATTAGTTTTCACCCAGTTTGCTATAGTATTCATTGAATGCCTCACAAATTTCGAGTTTGCTATAGATTACTGCGTCTTCATTCAGTTTGATTTCATTTATTCTTTTTTTATTTTCAGTTTTTCCATAAATTTCATTAACTGTCTTCCAGAGGTCTTTTGTACTATTCTTGTTTTCTTCAATTAATTTATTAGCATATTTCGTTTTAGCATTAATTATCGATTTATTCAAATGGTTCTTCAGTTGCCTGTATTCTTCACGTAGTTCTATTTTTTCAGGTCGTGTTTGTACTTTTTTATATAGATCATTTTTTCTATTAACACTTTCTATTATTTCAGGTGTGATCCATTTGGTCCTAGCGCGATTTTTGTTTTTAATTTTCACTGTAACAGTACTATTTTCAATGCTCAGTTTTATTTTCCCAACAAAGTATCTGGCTATTTTTTCGGTATCATCTTGGTTATATACAGTGATGGGCATAAGTGTGGACCCAAGTGAATATCTCTGGAATGGTTAAATACAGCAAAATGAAGTTTGGTATGCATATATTACGCAAAAAGGTGCACCTTTGAAAAACATTTTGACAACCGTTCCACTTCCGGTTATACCGGAAATTAACAACTACATCGTTATTTTAAATGGAACACCCTATATATTAATGGATTTTTGAAATCTATGTAAAATTTTAGGGCATTTTTGTATGAAATACTTTTTTCCAAAAATGTATACATTTTGAGTTATTCATTTTTTTTAAGAAAAAATTGACCTTTGTAGACTATTACAAAT